>OX596074.1:4739465-6071277 GCA_951394005.1 Protophormia terraenovae | reverse complement strand
ATTTTTGGTATTAAACACAGGTGATCACGAAATAAGCTTATTTTCTCGAAAAACGCAGTATTTAGCGAGTTATTAAAGATTTAAGTTTTGATTGAGATTTTCATCTAAAAAATCGATTTTTGGTATTAAACACAGGTGATCACGAAATAAGCTTATTTTCTCGAAAAACGCAGTATTTAGCGAGTTATTAAAGATTTAAGTTTTGATTGAGATTTTCATCTAAAAAATCGATTTTTGGTATTAAACACAGGTGATCACGAAATAAGCTTATTTTCTCGAAAAACGCAGTATTTAGCGAGTTATTAAAGATTTAAGTTTTGATTGAGATTTTCATCTAAAAAATCTGTTTTTGGTATGAAACATAGGTGATCACGAAATAAGCTTATTTTCTCGAAAAACGCAGTATTTAGCGAGTTATTAAGGATTTAAGTTTTGATTGAGATTTTCATCATAAAAATTGATTTTTGGTATGAAACATAGGTGATCACGAAATAAGCTTATTTTCTCGAAAAACGCAGTATTTAGCGAGTTATCAAGGATTTAAGTTTTGATTGAGATTTTCATCTAAAAAATCGATTTTTGGTATGAAACATAGGTGATCACGAAATAAGCTTATTTTCTCGAAAAACGCAGTATTTAGCGAGTTATCAAGGATTTAAGTTTTGATTGAGATTTTCATCTAAAAAATCGATTTTTGGTATGAAACATAGGTGATCACGAAATAAGCTTATTTTCTCGAAAAACGCAGTATTTAGCGAGTTATCAAGGATTTAAGTTTTGATTGAGATTTTCATCTAAAAAATCTGTTTTTGGTATGAAACATAGGTGATCACGAAATAAGCTTATTTTCTCGAAAAACGCAGTATTTAGCGAGTTATTAAGGATTTAAGTTTTGATTGAGATTTTCATCATAAAAATTGATTTTTGGTATGAAACATAGGTGATCACGAAATAAGCTTATTTTCGTCATTAAAATCGATTTTTGGTATGAAACATAGGTGATCACGAAATAAGCTTATTTTCTCGAAAAAACGCAGTATTTAGCGAGTTATCAAGGATTTAAGTTTTGATTGAGATTTTCATCTAAAAAATCGATTTTTGATATGAAACGTAGGTGATCACGAAATAAGCTTATTTTCTCGAAAAAACGCAGTATTTAGCGAGTTATTAAGAATTTAAGTTTTGATTGAGATTTTCATCTAAAAAATCGATTTTTGATATGAAACGTAGGTGATCACGAAATAAGCTTATTTTCTCGAAAAACGCAGTATTTAGCGAGTTATTAAGAATTTAAGTTTTTGATTGAGATTTTCATCATAAAAATCGATTTTCGGTATGAAACACAGGTGATCACGAAATAAGCTTATTTTCTCGAAAAACGCAGTATTTAGCGAGTTATTAAGGATTTAAGTTTTGATTGAGATTTTCATCTAAAAAATCGATTTTTGATATGAAACGTAGGTGATCACGAAATAAGCTTATTTTCTCGAAAAACGCAGTATTTAGCGAGTTATTAAGAATTTAAGTTTTGATTGAGATTTTCATCTAAAAAATCGATTTTTGATATGAAGCGTAGGTGATCACGAAATAAGCTTATTTTCTCGAAAAACGCAGTATTTAGCGAGTTATTAAGGATTTAAGTTTTGATTGAGATTTTCATCTAAAAAATCGATTTTTGGTATGAAACACAGGTGATCACGAAATAAGCTTATTTTCTCGAAAAACGCAGTATTTAGCGAGTTATTAAGGATTTAAGTTTTGATTGAGATTTTCATCTAAAAAATCGATTTTTGTTATGAAACATAGGTGATCACGAAATAAGCTTATTTTCTCGAAAAACGCAATATTTAGTGAGTTATTAAGGATTTAAGTTTTGATTGAGGTTTTCATCTAAAAAATCGATTTTTGATATGAAACGTAGGTGATCACGAAATAAGCTTATTTTCTCGAAAAACGCAGTATTTAGCGAATTATCAAGGATTTAAGTTTTGATTGAGATTTTCATCTAAAAAATCGATTTTTGATATGAAACGTAGGTGATCACGAAATAAGCTTATTTTCTCGAAAAACGCAGTATTTAGCGAGTTATTAAGAATTTAAGTTTTGATTGAGATTTTCATCTAAAAAATCGATTTTTGATATGAAACGTAGGTGATCACGAAATAAGCTTATTTTCTCGAAAAACGCAGTATTTAGCGAGTTATTAAGAATTTAAGTTTTGATTGAGATTTTCATCTAAAAAATCGATTTTTGGTATAAACATAGGTGATCACGAAATAAGCTTATTTTCTCGAAAAACGCAGTATTTAGCGAGTTATTAAGAATTTAAGTTTTGATTGAGATTTTCATCTAAAAAATCGATTTTTGATATGAAACGTAGGTGATCACGAAATAAGCTTATTTTCTCGAAAAACGCAGTATTTAGCGAGTTATTAAGAATTTAAGTTTTGATTGAGATTTTCATCTAAAAAATCGATTTTTGGTATAAACATAGGTGATCACGAAATAAGCTTATTTTCTCGAAAAACGCAGTATTTAGCGAGTTATTAAGGATTTAAGTTTTGATTGAGATTTTCATCATAAAAATTGATTTTTGGTATGAAACATAGGTGATCACGAAATAAGCTTATTTTCTCGAAAAACGCAGTATTTAGCGAGTTATTAAGGATTTAAGTTTTGATTGAGATTTTCATCATAAAAATTGATTTTTGGTATGAAACATAGGTGATCACGAAATAAGCTTATTTTCTCGAAAAACGCAGTATTTAGCGAGTTATCAAGGATTTAAGTTTTGATTGAGATTTTCATCTAAAAAATCGATTTTTGGTATGAAACACAGGTGATCACGAAATTAGCTTATTTTCTCGAAAAACGCAGTATTTAGCGAGTTATCAAGGATTTAAGTTTTGATTGAGATTTTCATCTAAAAAATCGATTTTTGGTATGAAACATAGGTGATCACGAAATTAGCTTATTTTCTCGAAAAACGCAGTATTTAGCGAGTTATCAAGGATTTAAGTTTTGATTGAGATTTTCATCTAAAAAATCTGTTTTTGGTATGAAACATAGGTGATCACGAAATAAGCTTATTTTCTCGAAAAACGCAGTATTTAGCGAGTTATTAAGGATTTAAGTTTTGATTGAGATTTTCATCATAAAAATTGATTTTTGGTATGAAACATAGGTGATCACGAAATAAGCTTATTTTCTCGAAAAACGCAGTATTTAGCGAGTTATCAAGGATTTAAGTTTTGATTGAGATTTTCATCTAAAAAATCGATTTTTGGTATGAAACATAGGTGATCACGAAATAAGCTTATTTTCTCGAAAAACGCAGTATTTAGCGAGTTATCAAGGATTTAAGTTTTGATTGAGATTTTCATCTAAAAAATCGATTTTTGGTATGAAACATAGGTGATCACGAAATAAGCTTATTTTCTCGAAAAACGCAGTATTTAGCGAGTTATCAAGGATTTAAGTTTTGATTGAGATTTTCATCTAAAAAATCTGTTTTTGGTATTAAACACAGGTGATCACGAAATAAGCTTATTTTCTCGAAAAACGCAGTATTTAGCGAGTTATTAAGGATTTAAGTTTTGATTGAGATTTTCATCATAAAAATTGATTTTTGGTATGAAACATAGGTGATCACGAAATAAGCTTATTTTCTCGAAAAACACAGTATTTAGCGAGTTGTTAAGGATTTAAGTTTTGATTGAGATTTTCATCTAAAAAATCGATTTTTGGTATTAAACACAGGTGATCACGAAATAAGCTTATTTTCTCGAAAAACGCAGTATTTAGCGAGTTATCAAGGATTTAAGTTTTGATTGAGATTTTCATCTAAAAAATCTGTTTTTGGTATGAAACATAGGTGATCACGAAATAAGCTTATTTTCTCGAAAAACGCAGTATTTAGCGAGTTATTAAGGATTTAAGTTTTGATTGAGATTTTCATCATAAAAATTGATTTTTGGTATGAAACATAGGTGATCACGAAATAAGCTTATTTTCGTCATTAAAATCGATTTTTGGTATGAAACATAGGTGATCGCGAAATAAGCTTATTTTCGTCATTAAAATCGATTTTTGGTATGAAACACAGGTGATCGCGAAATAAGCTTATTTTCTCGAAAAACGCAGTATTTAGCGAGTTATTAAGAATTTAAGTTTTGATTGAGATTTTCATCTAAAAAATCGATTTTTGATATGAAACGTAGGTGATCACGAAATAAGCTTATTTTCTCGAAAAACGCAGTATTTAGCGAGTTATTAAGAATTTAAGTTTTGATTGAGATTTTCATCATAAAAATTGATTTTTGGTATGAAACATAGGTGATCACGAAATAAGCTTATTTTCTCGAAAAACGCAGTATTTAGCGAGTTATCAAGGATTTAAGTTTTGATTGAGATTTTCATCTAAAAAATCGATTTTTGGTATGAAACACAGGTGATCACGAAATAAGCTTATTTTCTCGAAAAACGCAGTATTTAGCGAGTTATTAAGAATTTAAGTTTTGATTGAGATTTTCATCTAAAAAATCGATTTTTGATATGAAACGTAGGTGATCACGAAATAAGCTTATTTTCTCGAAAAACGCAGTATTTAGCGAGTTATTAAGAATTTAAGTTTTGATTGAGATTTTCATCTAAAAAATCGATTTTCGGTATGAAACACAGGTGATCACGAAATAAGCTTATTTTCTCGAAAAACGCAGTATTTAGCGAGTTATTAAGGATTTAAGTTTTGATTGAGATTTTCATCTAAAAAATCGATTTTTGATATGAAACGTAGGTGATCACGAAATAAGCTTATTTTCTCGAAAAACGCAGTATTTAACGAGTTATTAAGAATTTAAGTTTTGATTGAGATTTTCATCTAAAAAATCGATTTTTGATATGAAGCGTAGGTGATCACGAAATAAGCTTATTTTCTCGAAAAACGCAGTATTTAGCGAGTTATTAAGGATTTAAGTTTTGATTGAGATTTTCATCATAAAAATCGATTTTTGGTATGAAACATAGGTGATCACGAAATAAGCTTATTTTCTCGAAAAACACAGTATTTAGCGAGTTATTAAGGATTTAAGTTTTGATTGAGATTTTCATCTAAAAAATCGATTTTTGGTATGAAACACAGGTGATCACGAATTAAGCTTATTTTCTCGAAAAACGCAGTATTTAGCGAGTTATTAAGGATTTAAGTTTTGATTGAGATTTTCATCTAAAAAATCGATTTTTGGTATGAAACACAAGTGATCACGAAATAAGCTTATTTTCTCGAAAAACGCAGTATTTAGCGAATTATCAAGGATTTAAGTTTTGATTGAGATTTTCATCTAAAAAATCGATTTTTGATATGAAACGTAGGTGATCACGAAATAAGCTTATTTTCTCGAAAAACGCAGTATTTAGCGAGTTATTAAGAATTTAAGTTTTGATTGAGATTTTCATCTAAAAAATCGAATTTGATATGAAACGTAGGTGATCACGAAATAAGCTTATTTTCTCGAAAAACGCAGTATTTAGCGAGTTATTAAGAATTTAAGTTTTGATTGAGATTTTCATCTAAAAAATCGATTTTTGGTATAAACATAGGTGATCACGAAATAAGCTTATTTTCTCGAAAAACGCAGTATTTAGCGAGTTATTAAGGATTTAAGTTTTGATTGAGATTTTCATCTAAAAAATCGATTTTTGGTATGAAACACAGGTGATCACGAATTAAGCTTATTTTCTCGAAAAACGCAGTATTTAGCGAGTTATTAAGGATTTAAGTTTTGATTGAGATTTTCATCTAAAAAATCGATTTTTGGTATGAAACACAAGTGATCACGAAATAAGCTTATTTTCTCGAAAAACGCAGTATTTAGCGAGTTATTAAGGATTTAAGTTTTGATCGAGATTTTCATCATAAAAATTGATTTTTGGTATGAAACATAGGTGATCACGAAATAAGCTTATTTTCTCGAAAAACGCAGTATTTAGCGAGTTATTAAGGATTTAAGTTTTGATTGAGATTTTCATCATAAAAATTGATTTTTGGTATGAAACATAGGTGATCACGAAATAAGCTTATTTTCTCGAAAAACGCAGTATTTAGCGAGTTATCAAGGATTTAAGTTTTGATATTTTCATCTAAAAAATCGATTTTTGGTATGAAACACAGGTGATCACGAAATTAGTTTATTTTCTCGAAAAACGCAGTATTTAGCGAGTTATTAAGGATTTAAGTTTTGATTGAGATTTTCATCTAAAAAATCGATTTTTGATATGAAACGTAGGTGATCACGAAATAAGCTTATTTTCTCGAAAAACGCAGTATTTAGCGAGTTATTAAGGATTTAAGTTTTGATTGAGATTTTCATCTAAAAAATCGATTTTTGATATGAAACGTAGGTGATCACGAAATAAGCTTATTTTCTCGAAAAACGCAGTATTTAGCGAGTTATTAAGAATTTAAGTTTTGATTGAGATTTTCATCTAAAAAATCGATTTTTGATATGAAACGTAGGTGATCACGAAATAAGCTTATTTTCTCGAAAAACGCAGTATTTAGCGAGTTATTAAGAATTTAAGTTTTGATTGAGATTTTCATCTAAAAAATCGATTTTTGGTATAAACATAGGTGATCACGAAATAAGCTTATTTTCTCGAAAAACGCAATATTTAGCGAGTTATTAAGGATTTAAGTTTTGATTGAGGTTTTCATCTAAAAAATCGATTTTTGATATGAAACGTAGGTGATCACGAAATAAGCTTATTTTCTCGAAAAACGCAGTATTTAGCGAATTATCAAGGATTTAAGTTTTGATTGAGATTTTCATCTAAAAAATCGATTTTTGATATGAAACGTAGGTGATCACGAAATAAGCTTATTTTCTCGAAAAACGCAGTATTTAGCGAGTTATTAAGAATTTAAGTTTTGATTGAGATTTTCATCTAAAAAATCGATTTTTGATATGAAACGTAGGTGATCACGAAATAAGCTTATTTTCTCGAAAAACGCAGTATTTAGCGAGTTATTAAGAATTTAAGTTTTGATTGAGATTTTCATCTAAAAAATCGATTTTTGATATAAACATAGGTGATCACGAAATAAGCTTATTTTCTCGAAAAACGCAATATTTAGCGAGTTATTAAGGATTTAAGTTTTGATTGAGGTTTTCATCTAAAAAATCGATTTTTGATATGAAACGTAGGTGATCACGAAATAAGCTTATTTTCTCGAAAAACGCAGTATTTAGCGAATTATCAAGGATTTAAGTTTTGATTGAGATTTTCATCTAAAAAATCGATTTTTGATATGAAACGTAGGTGATCACGAAATAAGCTTATTTTCTCGAAAAACGCAGTATTTAGCGAGTTATTAAGAATTTAAGTTTTGATTGAGATTTTCATCTAAAAAATCGATTTTTGGTATAAACATAGGTGATCACGAAATAAGCTTATTTTCTCGAAAAACGCAATATTTAGCGAGTTATTAAGGATTTAAGTTTTGATTGAAATTTTCGTCATTAAAATCGATTTTTGGTATGAAACATAGGTGATCACGAAATAAGCTTATTTTCTCGAAAAACGCAGTATTTAGCGAGTTATTAAGGATTTAAGTTTTGATTGAGATTTTCATCTAAAAAATCGATTTTTGATATGAAACGTAGGTGATCACGAAATAAGCTTATTTTCTCGAAAAACGCAGTATTTAGCGAGTTATTAAGGATTTAAGTTTTGATCGAGATTTTCATCATAAAAATTGATTTTTGGTATGAAACATAGGTGATCACGAAATAAGCTTATTTTCTCGAAAAACGCAGTATTTAGCGAGTTATTAAGGATTTAAGTTTTGATTGAGATTTTCATCTAAAAAATCGATTTTTGATATGAAACGTAGGTGATCACGAAATAAGCTTATTTTCTCGAAAAACGCAATATTTAGCGAGTTATTAAGGATTTAAGTTTTGATTGAGGTTTTCATCTAAAAAATCGATTTTTGATATGAAACGTAGGTGATCACGAAATAAGCTTATTTTCTCGAAAAACGCAGTATTTAGCGAATTATCAAGGATTTAAGTTTTGATTGAGATTTTCATCTAAAAAATCGATTTTTGATATGAAACGTAGGTGATCACGAAATAAGCTTATTTTCTCGAAAAACGCAGTATTTAGCGAGTTATTAAGAATTTAAGTTTTGATTGAGATTTTCATCTAAAAAATCGATTTTTGATATGAAACGTAGGTGATCACGAAATAAGCTTATTTTCTCGAAAAACGCAGTATTAAGCGAGTTATTAAGAATTTAAGTTTTGATTGAGATTTTCATCTAAAAAATCGATTTTTGGTATAAACATAGGTGATCACGAAATAAGCTTATTTTCTCGAAAAACGCAGTATTTAGCGAGTTATTAAGGATTTAAGTTTTGATTGAGATTTTCATCTAAAAAATCGATTTTTGGTATGAAACACAGGTGATCACGAATTAAGCTTATTTTCTCGAAAAACGCAGTATTTAGCGAGTTATTAAGGATTTAAGTTTTGATTGAGATTTTCATCTAAAAAATCGATTTTTGGTATGAAACACAAGTGATCACGAAATAAGCTTATTTTCTCGAAAAACGCAGTATTTAGCGAGTTATTAAGGATTTAAGTTTTGATCGAGATTTTCATCATAAAAATTGATTTTTGGTATGAAACATAGGTGATCACGAAATAAGCTTATTTTCTCGAAAAACGCAGTATTTAGCGAGTTATTAAGGATTTAAGTTTTGATTGAGATTTTCATCATAAAAATCGATTTTTGGTATGAAACATAGGTGATCACGAAATAAGCTTATTTTCTCGAAAAACGCAGTATTTAGCGAGTTATTAAGGATTTAAGTTTTGATTGAAATTTTCGTCATTAAAATCGATTTTTGGTATGAAACATAGGTGATCACGAAATAAGCTTATTTTCTCGAAAAACGCAGTATTTAGCGAGTTATTAAGGATTTAAGTTTTGATTGAGATTTTCATCATAAAAATTGATTTTTGGTATGAAACATAGGTGATCACGAAATAAGCTTATTTTCTCGAAAAACGCAGTATTTAGCGAGTTATTAAGGATTTAAGTTTTGATTGAGATTTTCATCATAAAAATCGATTTTTGGTATGAAACATAGGAGATCACGAAATAAGCTTATTTTCTCGAAAAACGCAGTATTTAGCGAGATATTAAGGATTTAAGTTTTGAGTGAGTTTTTCATATAAAAAATTGATTTTTGGTATGAAACATAAGTGATCACGAAATAAGCTTATTTTAGTTTTTTACTCAAGCTTATTTAAATATTTTTACTAATATCTCAAAAGCTAACAAAGTTATTACAAAGAATATTTGCGAAAGATTAGAAAACACAATGGCAATTAAAATGCTGTTTATGAAATGTGATTATTAAACTGTGTGTTGACTCTATAATGTCCGTCCGTATGTCTTTCCGACCAAACAAACACTGATTTATTTTTGTATAAATATGTTAATAGATTAGAATATTTTTACTTATATCTCAAAACCCAATTGGGTTATCATGAAGTTCATTCGTAGAAAAATTGATAATATAACACTAAGCAACATGTTATTTATAAGAAGTTATTACGGAATTAAATAATGTCTCTAATTTACTTTTATAAATTTCGTTAAATTTTTTAAATAATTTTATATAATTTAATTTTTTATATAAAATAATTTTTTTATTGAAATAATGTTAAACGTTGTATTCCATATTCAGACCGATTTAGCTTATATTTGAGAATATTAAAGAACATTTTAAAAAATTTGTGTGCAAAATTTTCTCTGCAATCTAACAATATGTCTCCAATTTCCCCTTATGTTTTGATTTTTATCCATTCCTCTCTATTGGCACATAAAATTTAAATTCTTTCAATTGTGAACTTCATCTTAATTTTACATATAATATTTTCTACTTAAATTACTTAAGTATACATTTTTTTAAGAAACAAAAAAGTAACCCAAATTATCACAAACTCTAGCCAACTTTTACTCTTAATTCTCTAAAACATTTATGTCCTTAACAACACTTTTAAAATATAAATGACTTTTGTTATTTTCTTCTTATATCCCTACAAAATCGACCTTGGTTTTTAAAACATTTTTTAAGTAATATTTCTTAAACAACAGAAATATTTCTTTCTTTTTCCTTATTAGTTTAATACTTTATTTTTTGTTTTCTGTTAAGAACATTTTACCCTCCTAGTAATTTCATAAAGTTGGCATAGTTTCAGTTACAGTTTCATTTTTATATCTTAAATTATTGTTGTTTATATTTTTTTAGGTTTTGTTTTATTTTATTTTGTTCATGTGAGTTATAATTTTCATATTTCTTGGTTTTTATTTTATTATTACTTTTTCTTTTTTTCATCTTTTGTTTTCTTCGTAGGGGGATATGATGTGTTAATGTTACTGCAAATGATATAAATTTATCATATTTTTAGGTTTTTTTTTTTTTTTTTTTTTGGTCTTGATGGTTTTTGCTGTTACTTTTGTTTGGACTTGGTATGATAATACTGTGCTAATGTGGCTGACACATGTGGTTGCAAAATGTTGGAAAATAGTTTTTGGTTTAAGTTTTTTTTTTTTTTTTTTTTTTTTTTTTTTTGTTTCCTAACAGCTTAAAGGTATTAAGAGGGTATGAATATGAAATGAAGCCATTTTTAATGTGTTTTTGTGCTAACAGAATTTCATGCAGATAAGTGAAAATTTAAACAGAAATTAAAGTCTAGAGAAGAATGATTATAGATTTTTTTCTCACGATATAATTGGTATTTCTTAAAGAAATTTTCTAACAAATTTATTGTTTACCTAATATTTACATTAATTTTACTTCATGTAAATTAGTTTTTAATCTTTCTCTTGGAAATTATCTTAAAAAATTTGAAGAATTTTGGCGTAATATTATTCTTTACACTATATATACATATTTCGCATATAATTTACATAATGTAAACAATTTTACTAAATTTTATATGTTATTTACCTCATGTAATATTTTATTTAATATATTTTTTTATGCCTTTTAAAAAAATTTTCGAAATATTTTATTGTTTACTTAATATTTACATTAATTTTACTTCATGTAAATTATGTTTTAATTTTTGTTTAGTGATTTTGATTTAAAAATTTGATGAATTCTTAAAATAATATTATTCTTTACACTTTATTTACATACTTTACATGAGGTAAATAATAGTTTTTAGTTTATTTTAATTAGTTTTTGTTTAGTTTTTATCAATACATTTAGTTTTATAAATTTTTATACATTATTTACATCGTGTAAATATATATCTTTTTAATTTTTATTTTTTTGAAAATCTTTTATTAATTTATGTTGCTGTTTTAAAGAGTTTTTTACAATATTTTCTTATTTACTTTATGTTTACACTCATTTTACCTCATGTAAATTATGTTTTAATTTTTCCTTAGTGAATTTGATTGAAAAATTTGATGAATTTTTAAAATAATATTATTCTTTACACTTTATTTACATATTTAAGATATATTTTACATGAGGCAAATAATAGTTTTGTTTATTTTAATTAGTCTTTGTTTTTATTTTTAGCAATACATTTAACAATAATGATTTTCATGAATTTTTACACATTATTCACATCATGTAAATATATATATATATATATATATATATATATATATATATATATATATATATATATATATATATATATATATATATATATATATATTTTTTTTTTTATTTAATCTACGTTAATTTTTTTTTTTTTTTTTTTTTTTTTTTTTTTGATATTTTTTAAGTATATGTTATCATTTACTTAATGTTTACATGCATTTTACCTCATGTATATGTTATCATTTACTTAATGTTTACATGCATTTTACCTCATGTAAATTATGTTTTCATTTTGCTTTAAAGAATTTTATTATAAATTAAAGGAATTTTTGAAATAATATTATTCCTTACACTTTTTATACATAGTTTACATGAGGTAAATAACAATCATAAGTCCAGGTTAATAAGTCTTTTTTTGGCTTTTATCAATACATTTATTTGTATTAATATTTAATAAATTTTACACATTATTTACATCATGTAAATATATTTCTTTTATTTTAAATGTATTTTTTATATAAATTTGTGTTTGCGATTTTACAAGATTAAAATTTTAAATGTTTATTTAAATTATTTTTCTAGAAAATATATACTTTACCTTAATATTTACATGCATTTTACTTCATGTAAATTGACTTTAAATCTTTCCTTTTCAAATTTTATTATAAATTTTACCAATTTTCCAAATACTATTGTTATTTACACTATGTATACATAGTTTAACTATAATTTACTTAATACTTAATATTTTCTTTATTTTTAATAAATTTATTTATTTCTAGTTATTTTTACTAATTTTTACACATTATTTACATAGTTTACATATAGTTTACATGAGGTAAATAACAGTTTTATGTCTGTTTTAATAAAATTTTCTTAGTATACTTATTAGATATAATTTGCAAGAATTTTTACCCATTATTTCCAATGTTTACATATAGTTTACATGAGGTAAATAATAATTTTAAATCCATTTTACTAACTTTTTTCTTAGTTTTTATTTTACATTTATTTGTAATAATTTTTACTAAATTTTATACATTATTTACACCATTTAAAGATTACATTTTATATTTTTACAATTTTCAGTTCAGTTTTAATTTTGTTTTCTTGACTTTTAATAAATATATTGATTTTTAACAATTTTTACACATTACTTACAATGTTTACATAAAGTTTACCTGAGGTAAATAATAGTTTTAAGTCTCAATAAATCTATTAGAAGTAATTTGCGACAATTTTTACACAATATTTTCAAAGTTTACACATAGTTTACATGAGGTAAATAATAATTTTATGTATGTTTTACTAAGTTTTTTCATGATTTTCTATCAATACATTAACTTGTAGTAAAACTAAGTTTTACACATTATTTACATCATGTAAATATTACATTTTATATATTTTACTTTCTAATTGTTTTTTATAATTTTTGTTTAATTATTTTTTCAGAATATTTTATTGTTAACTTAATTTTACCTCATGCAAATTGTGTAAATATTATTATTTACACTTCATGTATAAAGGTTACACATAATTTACGTAATGTAAATAATAATTTTAAATGTATTATATGTCTTTTACTTTTTTAAATTTATTTGTAGTAACTTTGTATATTTTTACACATTTTTACATCATGTAATTAAAAATTTTTCCGATTTATAATTTTTTTTTAAAGATTTATTTCTTTTAACTTTTGTTGTTTCAATTCACTTGATTGTAAATATTGAGTTTTAATTTGTCTTTAGAAACTTTTATTAAAAATTTTTAAGAATTTTTCTAGTATATTATTCTTTACATAGTTTACATAATGTAAATAATACTCTAAACTATGTCTTAAAAGGATTTTCCTAAATTTTTTTTCAAGGCATTTGTTAGTAGTAATTTTGACAAATATTTACACATAATTTACATCATGTTAATATAATTTTATTTTTGTTTATTTTATCATTAATTTTTTTATTATTATTTTTTCCAATTTTTTTTTTTTTTTTTTTTCTTTATTTTATAATATTCATTTTTATAATTTTGTTTATTTACATTTAGTATAATCACAGGATTTTATTTACTCACTTTTTATGTTTAATCTTTTTTATTTATTTATTTATTATTATATTTTTTTTTTTTTTCTAAATCTTATTTATTTTTAATTTTAGTTGAAAAAAAATCGTATTTAAATTATTCTTCTCTAAACACTTCAAATCCAACTAAATGCTCTAGTTTAAGCAAATAAAATCAGAGTTTGTTAAATTAAAATAAATATCTAGTGAAGTAAAATAAAAACTACATTAACATGTTAATTAAAAACTGTTAATTACATTGTGAAATAAAAATAAACTAAACCTCTTTTTCATAAAAACACAAACCTAAAGACGTCTGTAAAGAAGTATAATAAAGAAAAAATACCTCATGTATATATATGGTCTACCTGTGTTGCTAGGCTTGTTTACCTAACTTCTATTACTTGATCTATTAATGAACTTTTGCTAATTAAAATGTGCTAAACAATAGACATGACAGTAAGAATTGTAGAAGAAGAAGAAAAAGATGAACTGCATTTCTATGCCAAATGTTTTCAATGACGTCAATTGTTGTTAGTTTTAAAAATCTTATTTGCAAATAAATATTTAATTAAGTCTTTGGTATTACACAACATATAAATGCCATGTTTCCAATTTTTGTCTTAAACTTTTCTTATATTTTTGTTTTATTTATCTAGTGTTTTCTATGGTTTTGACTTTGAGTTATAATTTTTCTTAAGAATGTTCTTTTTTTATCTTTTTAAGAAAATAAAAATGAAAACAGATTTGTTAAGGATTAAGCGTTAAGAGCTTAAAATAGAAAAAAATTTTAAGATAATAAAGAGACATAAAGGTTTAAACCACAAACTGGATGAAAGAAAAATTTAAATGATCTGTTTTCAAAATTAAAGAAAATAAAAATTGTTGAATATTATCATGTAAGAGGAATTTTTTTTTAGAAAAAATCAAATTTAAACAAGTTTGAATTTAACTTACATCAAGTAAAATGCTTTTCAAATAATTGTTTATTTGTTTCTGTCATGATTTATTTAAACAAAATATATTATTTACATGATTTTTAACTTATTAATGAAAAACGCTATAAATTCTACTTCAATAAAACTAAATTATTTAAATTGTTTTCACATTACATACCTCGTTTACATTTAATTTACTTTAGGTAAATAAAATATTTGTGTTGTTTTACACATTTTTATGACATTTTATTTGTTACTATAAAGAAAACTATGTTATTTAAATTGTTTACATATTATTTACCTGGTTTATATACAATTTACCTGATGTAAATATGAAATTTTATTACTTATTTTAAAGAATATCATATCATTTACATGCCTCATGTAAATAAATAATTATAAGCAATTTACATTATGTAAATACAAAATGTTTATACCTCAAAATATTCTATTGACATTTTATTACACATTTTAAAACAAATTATATAGTCTGCATTTTATTTACATTCTTTACATATAATTTACCTCATTTAAATTTATAATTTTTTTCCCTGAACTATTTCGGAAAAAATATTATTATTTACATATTTGACATATTATTTACCTTTTTACATATTATTAAGCTCATGTAAAAGTTTACATAAAATTTACCTCATGCAAATACAGAACTTGCAACCCTAAACTATTTCTTAAAAAAAATTATTACTACACTTAAATAAAATTTAATTATTTACCTTGTTTACATATTATTTACCTAATTTACATACTATTTAACTCATGTAAATACTAAATCTTGGTACATTAACTCATTCTGAAAACATTTTTTTAATTCAATTAAAGAAGATTATGTTGTTTACATATTTTTTACATTGTTTACATGTCATTATTTTGTCCACATATTAATATCTTCCTAATTTCATAAATTGTGATACAAATATGATAATTTTTAAATAAATTTTTATAATATTAACATTGTTTACACATATTTTACCTCGTGTAAATAAATGAAAAAATCCCCTTCAATACTTTCCGATAAGTAGCGTATGATATTTTTTTATACAATATAGTTTACATAATATTTTCATAGTTTACATGTCATTTACGTTGGCCACATATATTAAATTAGGAAGATAGTAACCTAATTTAACAGATTATAATAGAAATGTTCTTATATTAAAAAAAAAATAATAAAAATAATTTTTTATATTTTTTACCTGATTTAATATATAAAAAATTGCCTTCAACAGTTTCTTATAAAAATCGTATGATATTTTTTAGAGTATAATGTAGATTACATAATATTTTCATTATTTACATGTCATTTACATTGTTTTATTTACATTATTTAAACATATTTCAACTTATGTAAATAAATAAAAAAATCGCCTTCAATTCTCTCTAATAAAAAGCGTGTGATATTTGTAGTATTTTACATAATATTTACATTCTTTACATGTCATTCATGTTGTCTACATTTTTACTTAATGTAAATTTATAATTTTTTGGTTTACCTATTATTTACTAAATGTAAATAATTCTTATTAACAAAATATTGTTCATAAACCATTTACATCTTGTAAATGAAAGAATTAATTTTTATTATTTTTATCCAATTTTTGTTATCAAATTTGTAAAAATTAAATATTTTTACATTATTTACCTATATTTTACATCATGTAGATAATCTCAGTTTAAAGTTTTTTACAAGGTTTTGTTACATATTTCATCAAATATTAGGAAACATTTATTGTTTATTACTTCTTTACTTTGTTTACATACAGTTTTCAATATGTAAATGAAAAATCTTTATTTACCTCTTCTTTACATCACGTTAATAATCTCGGTTTATACTTTAACAAATTTTGTTTGGAAATTTGAAGAGTTTATATAGATTTTTTTTTATTAATTACATATATTTTACATGGTTTATCTAAAATTTAGCTCATGTAAATAATTCTCGTTTATTAATTTAAAAAGCTTTTTCTTTTACATTTTTCCTGAAATTGGAAGAAAAATTTTATTACATACAATTTACCTCAACTAAATTAATAAATTTTTAACTTTTATAGTAAACATTTAAATATATTTGTTTACCTATTTTTACATCATGTAAATATTCCTCTTTTAGCCTTGAAAGTTTAATGACATTTTTCAGAAAAATTTATAATTAATTTACATCATGTAGATGATGGGTTTTTATAGAAATATTTATGGTTTACACATTCAATGCATTTCTTACATATTATTTACATTATGTAAATAAAATGAGAGTATATATTGTTTACACAATAACTACATGGAATTTACAAGATCTAAAGAAATTATTTTGAGTTTTCCATTATAAATTAAAAAAATTTATTTGTACTTGTATTTGTAAATTTAATTCTTTATAACGTTAACAAAATGTAATATACATTACATTTACATTCTTCAAAAATATTATTCTTTCTTTATTAATTATAAGACGAGAGAAAAAGATATAGTCGGTCAAGCCCGACCATATGATACCCTACACCATTGTGTACATTATAATTCGGGGAGGGGTCTTGACTTGGAGTCAGATGTGGACCGATACTCATAAGTGTAAAATAAAACATACGAATACAGAATATTACGTTGATGCTGACATTTATATGAATTTATTCACTTTTGGGTGATTCCCGAAAGAGGGCCTTATATGGGAGCTATGGTAAATTATGGACCGATCTTTGTAAAATTTGGCACTATCATTTATGTTCATATAAAACTTATTTGTGTCGAATATTAACTTGATACTAACATTTTAATGGGATTTATGCAAGTTAAAGTGATTTTCTGAAAATGGGAGCTATGGTTAATTATGGACCGATCTTTTTAAAAATCGGCACACTTATTTAGACTTATATAAAACTTATATATTCCAAATTTCATTAAAATATTGCTATATTTAAGGGATTTATGATCGTTAAACCCTTTTACGGGAGGACATTTGTATGGGGGCTAGGTGAAATAATGGACCGATCATAACCAATTTCAATAGGTTTCGTCCCTAAACTAAAAGAAATCTGTGTACCAAATTTCATTAATTTTGATTCAAAATTGCGACCTGTAGTTTGATTACAAGGTTTACATGGACGGACAGACGGTCAGACGGACAGACGGACGGACGGACATCGTTAAATCGACTCAGAAAATGATTCTAAGCCGATTGGTATAAATTAAGGTGGGTCTTAGACCAATATTTTTGGGTGTTACAAACATCAGCACAAACGCATAATACCCTCCCCACCTATGGTGGTGTAGGGTAAAATAATATATTGTTTACACAATATTTACTTGGAATTAACATCGACAAAGCATTTTATTTTTATATATTTTTTTTTTTTAAATCAGTATATTCAGTTTACACAATGCAAATGTAAAATTGAATTTTACTTGAAATTTACACGGGAATAAATATTGTTGTTTTTTTAATGTAAATATCAAATATTTTAGGACATTTTGTTTTACACAGCTGACACAATGTAAATTAAATTATTTATTTTCTGTGTAAATTGAAATAGTGTAAATTTACATAGAGCAAATTTACAAAGTGTAAAATTAAATAGTGTAAATTTACATAGAGCAAATTTACATAGAATGAACTTATATAGTGTAAAGTGACATAGAGTAAATTTATACAGATTAAATTTACATAGTGTAAATTTCCATAAAGTAAATATAGATAGAGTAAATATACATAGTGTCAAATTACATAGAGTAAATTTACCCAGTGTAAACTTATATAGAGTGAATTTACATTGTGTAAATTTACATAGAATAAACATACATAGAGTAAATTTCCATAGAATAAATTTACATAGTGTAAATGTATATAGTGTCAAATTACTTAGAGTAAATTTACCCAGTGTAAACTTACATAGAGTAAATTAACATTGTGTAAATTTATATAAAATAAACTTACATAGAGTAAATTTCCATATATAGTGTAAATGTACATAGTGTCAATTTACATAGAGTAAATTTACATAGTGTAAACTTACATAGAGTAAATTTACATTGTATAAATTTATATAGAGTAAATTAATATTGTGTAAATTTACACAGAGTAAGTTTTCGTGTTATAAGTTTACATAGTGTAAATTTCAAAATTGTAAATTTCAAAGTTGTAATTTATATAGAGTAATCAACAATCAATTTTAGTTTTTATTTCTCTATAAAATATTTAAAATTCTTTTTTTTTTATAATTTTATTATTTTTATAATGTTTATTACTTAACTTTACATCTCATAAAAAACATATAATTTAATGTGTAAACTTGTTCCAAAAACCCATAAAAATTATTTTACATATATAAAAACAATCCCAAAAAAAAAAATATGTCATACTAACCCCTTTTTTCTCTTAATTGTTTACATTATGTAAACAATCTAATATTTCATGTAAAAGCTTAAAATTTACATAAAAAATAAACCAAAAAAAAAATAAATAAATACTACAAAACCCCCTTAAACATTTTAGGGTCAGTTGTAGTGTGTGTCTCCACAAAACATGTACACTTTGAACTGCTTACAAATAAAGATGTTAAATAAGCAAATAAAGTTCATATATATATTTTTTTAAAGGACTTTAAAAAAGTTGTTAAGAAAAAAAATAGCTTCAGTTGTTTTCTATTTTTTTTATTTTGCTTTTTTTTTTACTAGCAGCCATAAACTTTATGCTGTTGGCTTTCTTTCTTTCACTTTTTTATTTTATTTTTTTATTAGTGTCCATAAGCTTTTTATGGTATTTGTAGTATAATTTACAACAGTAATTAGTCAACATTAAAATTAAGAAGACAAAATAGAAACATAAAATTTAAACTGTTAGTTGGTTGGTTGGTTTTTTAGTGGGAGAGAGCTAAAGTACTTACTTGGCAAGAAAATTTATTAATGAGATTTGTTAAGAAAAATAGAATAGAAAAAGGGGAAGAATGATAAAAAGCAAATGAAGATATAAATTGAATTGAATAAGGTCGTTAAGAAAATGCATTTTAAGATAGTTGTTTGGAAATTTTTTTTTAAGGATTTAAATGGTATTTGCCACTAGAGAGCTTATGATAAATATTAATTTTTGTAGTAATAAATAGCATTTGGGCGTAGATATTTTCATGAATTAGTAACAATTTAGAATATGAAATCAAATGCTATTTTATTGTAAAATAAATTAGTGTTTTAAAAACTTTCAAGTTGTTTATGAAACATTTTATAAAATATTTAGAGAAGTGATGAATGCCCACTATAGATACAAATAGACAGCTGTTTAAATCGATATAATAAAAACGAACTACTCTTTCATATATTGTGTAAATTTTGTACAAATCGCTTTAGTAGTTTTAGAGTTATTTAGTAATTATTACTTGCTGAACACTGGGACGTATGATTAATATTAATTCAGGCTTTAATTGACGAATATTAAAATAACTTTTCTTATAAAATAGTTAGGAAAGAAATTTTGATAATATGAGAAACTCTATAATATATGGCATGCAATAAAAATGAAATACCAAGAAAATTTTAATTTTTAAAAGAAAAATTTCATGATAAAATTAATTTTTTTTTAAGTTTTAATATTTTTTTTTTTTTTTACTTTTTATTATAAACTTTAAAAAGTGATTTTAACAAAAAACAAAATAAGTCTTTTAAAATGTTATAGCAAGATTTTTTTAATATCATTTTATTGAAACCTTGATACACCCCCTTTATGTTTCCTAATTTTAGCATGACCTCTATTTATTATACTTTCTTAGTTATTTTATTTTTTTATTTTTCTCAATTATTCTACAAATTTATGTTTTTGTGGTTTTAATGTTCAACCCATAAACATGACATTATGTCATAAACAAAACATCGTATTAAATTAAACGAAAAACAATGAAAAAAAAAATAAAACTAATAAAATTATAACATCAATAAACCATAAAATGAAACAATAACAAAAAATATTGATTGTGATTAAATTTTTGGTTTTCAAAATAATAAAATTAACAAACAATTACTTAAAACAATAAAATAAATTAAACAAAATATAAATTTGATTAAAAATACAATTGAGAGAAATTAAACAAAAAGCTATTAATTAGAATTTACAAACAAATGTCAGGTCCTTACAAAAACATGAATTATATTAAAAATAGAAGTTTTAAAATATTGATGTAAATTGTTTTAAAATAAAATTTTTTTTTAATAAAAAAAAATTAAAAGGTTATTTTAATATTAATGGAAATAACAAAGGTATAATAAAAAAAAACATTTTAATTTTAAAATGATAATTTAATAACATTATATATTTTTTAAATTATTAAACGATTAAAAGATTATAATTAAAATAAATCAAAATCTTTTAGAAATAAAATATTTCCTTTTTTCCTAACAAATTTTACTTTACAATCTTTTATTTTTAAAAATCTATTTTCAAATGTTCCTACTGTTTTTGTTCTAACCCATTTCCTTATTGTTTCTGCTTGTTTCTTGTATATAACTCTTAAAGGATATTAAATCTATCCTTGTACATAGTATTACATTTATAGCAACATTAAAATACATACTTAAAATAAATGTTCTTGTAATAAGGAATATATTTTTTGTCCTCTCTACATTAATGTCTCTTTATCTAGCATACAAAAAGAAACTTTTTAGTTTTGGTTTCTTATAGAATTTTATAAATATTTTATAATGTTTATTCTATGCTGGTTATACTAAAAAAGGAAATACTTAACAAAAAATCATAATACAGGTAGTTTGTAAAAAGAAACAGTGGTTTATATAAGAAAAATATTTTAAAATGTTAAATTCAATTAAACTTTTAGAGAAATAAAGATATTAATTCAATAAAATTAAGTTATGTAAATAATTAGAATTTTTGTTTAGATTCAATACACGTTTAAATTGTTGCAATAGCTTTTATGCAACACAAGTTATAAAAGGTTTTGTAAAAATATTAAATAATTAATATTAATCATACGTAATGTAGCCTTATTATGATTAAGTTATTATAGCTCACATACATTCTAAAATAATAGTGTATTTTAAATAAAATTTGGAATCTTAAGACAAAATCTTTTAGATCTATTAAATATTTCTGAAAAAGTGCTACAAATATTGAGAATAAAGCAGCTTAATTGTATAAAATTTGGATTCGTTTTTTAAACTTCCTGAGCCGTTAATTAAAAATATCAAAAATTTAAAAATTCTTAGCATTTTTATTGTGTATTTAAAATCATTTTGAATAATTTAATTTACATAGAATATTAAGAAAATAAAATTTATTAAATAAAGGAATTAAAAAAAAAGTATATAGGAAATTTTTTATTTCCACTTTATTGTTTAAAATATTTTTCCATTTATCATCTTTTCTAAAGTGTTTAGTGTTAGGTAGGTTAGGTTACGGTTATAAGGGTCGCCCGCTATTGCGAGTGCACTCGGAGCCTATTAGGCCCATTGTGATGTCCTATATTGAAGAAAGCTCCTCTTTTTTTCCATAAACAAAAAGAAAAAACTAACTTTCCGTTGGTCCACCTTGAAACCAACCCGTACTCCTAACATACCTAATCAGGTTTGAAAGTGGCATGTAATTGAAACAATCCAAATCCGTGCCAAACCCATTATTCTGTCGCTTAATGAGAGTAAGTATGGCTTCATCCTCCAAAATTGGAGGGGGAACCCATACTATCACCGTCGTTCGAAAAGGGACTTGATCCAAGGGGACGATCTCGATCTTAGCATTGGGCCAGAGTTCGCCAAGTCATCGGATGTAATTTTTAAGAAAGTCGAGTGTTTTCTCGTTGCCACATTCGATGATCTTGACACCCTATAAACATTTGACGCCACCGAACGCAGTGAAGGAAACATCTTCACTGCATCCGAATTCGTCAACTAGTGCCTGCAAGATCTTCTCCTCCAGTAGTAGCCATCTGTCAGTAGTAATTTAGTCCTCGGGCTGGCTACGGTCTATGATGGTTACTTGTAGCTCAGAAGCTGATGACCAGCTGGTTGAGTGTTTCAACCACTTGCCCTCAGGTCTCACCTGATCTTTGCCGCTTTGTACAGAGTTTGCCAACACTGCCTTTGATAACGGCTGTTGGACCCCTAGTGGAGGTTTTTGCAGATCGTACTTTGGGCATAGTGTTGACAGACTCTGTCATGCCACATCGATCATCATCTCTCTTTGAACCTGTTGCGTTTTCCTTAGAAGTGGAAGGTCGAACAACAGATTTTTCAGAGCCGGTGATAGTGCTCGTTCCAGAGTTAGCATGGGGCACAGGTTTGGCTGTGATCACCTTCTTGCTCTGGTTATTTTTATCGGTCATCTGAGATGGCCTGACATCCACAATAGTAGTTTAAGCATAGCTTCATACTTCTGTATGTGTTAGATGTACTTTCGCCTCAAAGAGACGTAACGAAGAGATCGTTTGTAGCCCACCAACCTCTTCCGTTTGTCCTGTTCTTTGTACTTTTGCCCGTTTTTGTCTCTTTGCGGGGTCGTGGGTCTCCTGTTGTTGTCCGTATGCGTGAAGCCTTTCAGAAGACACCATGCGAATGTCTTCCTCGTCAGTCTCATAAAGGTTCAGACTTTTGAGGCCTTCGAGGTGATCGGGGTCTTTGTCACTGTTTGTACTGTCCAAACTGTCCTGTCTCGTCAGAAATCGGTCCTTCATGGTCACAGTAGCTCCAGTGGCTCTCAGACCTGTGGCCTCTTTTGAGGCCTTCGAGGTGATCGGAGTCTTTGTCACTGTTTGTACTGTCCAAACTGTCCTGTCTCGTCAGAAATCGGTCCTTTATGGTCACAGTAGCTCCAGTGGCTCTCAGGCCTGTGGCCTCCGCCTGAGTACTCCGTTTCCCCTGGAGATTTTAGAACCCTCGACCAGGGACATAGGGCCGTTCTCTATATTTATGTTCATAGATTTTGGGGGGGTTGGCAGTTTATACCTATGCCAGAGGTGAAGAAGGATATGCTGCCGCTCTTCTGGAGACAGACGCAGGTCAGGATGCCGTTCAATATGGGAAACAGACACATTCTGGATTTGGAAGACCTTTACTTACAGACAAACCTGGACCAGAGCTGGAAACACTAATGCCACAATCCCTGATAGACATTTAGTGAGGACAGGAACCCAGTAGCCGACCTTAACGTAGGTAACAAACGGTACTGGGTGGGGTCGTGACCACGCAGAATGGTCTAGAAGGGGGTCAGTTACTCCACAGACCGCTCTTGATATGGAGGAGATGTCGTGGAGTATGGGTTGGCTGATTCTTGGTTCGTGAAAAAATGTATATTTTCACTTAAAATGTCTAGGTTAACAATTTTTAATTAAAAACCTTTTTTATATTTATTTAAAAATCCCAAACAATGATGTTAATTTTTTACATAAAAATTTCAAAATAATATTAATAGCCATTTTTTATAATAAATTCCCAAAAATCTTAAAAAATAGTTTAAGACCTTTTAAAGTTATTTATTTTTATTGTATTGTAGTGGTCAACTATCCCACTGTATTTGACCTTAAATTATGAGTAGTTTCCTTTGTCCTTTTTATATCTTTAAGAATTTTGCTTGGACTAGCTGAATGTGTTTTTAAGTTTTTTTTCTATGAGCAACTGTAATATCCATTAAATATTAAACTATAACCATGAAAATCACTAGAATGTCTTATAAATTATATTTATATTTCTAAAGATTTTTTTGGATTTTTAACAAATATGAAAGGACAAAAAATAAAGGCTTTAAGTTATGATGTATGTTGGGACATACAATTGCTTTTTATTAACATTTCTGTTAGGGAATCTATAAAATATCATTTTAGAGACTATTACTCTACAAGACCTTAGTATCTCTGAAAGTATAATTTTTAAGAAAAAATTTCGGATATTTCTTTAGACATTAAAAAACTAACAGATAGTTGAGTTAGTTTGATAAAGATATTAATTAAATAATTATGATATCCACCACAAAAAAGTATTATATAATTGTTCTGCTTTTAGAAATATATTCCTATATTAAAAGCGTAATAAAATAAAAAAGTTTTTACTAAAAAATTATGAAAAACTTAATAGTTTTAAATTTCGATCACTAATTTTCTTTAAAAGAAAATGAAAATTTTTGATCAAATGGTTACTTATATGATAATCTAAGCTGTTTATTTTCATATTTCATTTCAATAATCTTATTATTCTCACTACAAAAAAAGTTATATCAATTTTAATAAATTAACCCAGCAATTAATAATAATCATACGCTCTAGGGGAATTTTATATATTTTCCTTAATAACTCAAAAACTGTTAAAGATTTTGAAACTATTCAAAAACTAAATTTAAACTAATAAGTTAAGCTTCAATTAGAAATACTTTTAAAAATTTGGATTCAATTTTATTAAAAAAAAAAAATAAATAAATAATTTACTTCTTGATAATTACACAAAAATCTATTTTAATTAATTAATACATTGGATTTTTCTAATATTTCATTTACCTTAACTTTTTTCTACATAAAAGCACTTACTTAATTAATTCTCTTTATTATTTATTTACTTATGCATATTTTATAAAATGAAAAAATTATTTATAAATCTCACAAATAATCACAAACATTCGTGCCATATTTCCTTTTAATGTTTTTAATATAATTTATATAATTCTTTCATTTTTTTGGTTATTTGTGAATTTATTTATGCATAATAAACTTGTAAACATCAATAATATGTTAAATAGGTTTATAGATTTAGACACATTTACTACGACAATGGCTGACACAAATGAGTTCTTTAGCAAAAAAAAAAAAAAAAAAAAATACTTTTATGTATTTTTCTTGTTTATTTCACAAAGCTTATAATCAATTGTGTTTTATTATTAGGAAAAAAAATATAAAATATGTGAAATATATACTTATGACATAAACAACAATAAAGAAAGGCAAAAATTATATAATAAATACTGTCAAGGATAATTCGTGTGTGATATAAATTAAATAAGAAATTTTAAATTTAAATAAAATAAAATGTATGCATATTTAAACAATTCATTATAAAACTAAAAAATTAGTTATGAATGCTTCATTAAAAAATGAATTAAGTTGGAAATGTTTTATAAGAAAATTAAATTAAGTGTCAATTTTTAATTAAAATCTCTTAAAAAGAATTAAAATATAATAAAAGAATAAATTAAATATAAAAATACAAAAAAGTATATAAATTTAAATTGAATAATAACTTAATGACATACTTGACATTGTGTATAGTTATTAAAAAATTGCAGCAGAACAAACTAAAACTTAAATAAAATTATTTAAATATAGCTTTACCCATATCCTTAAAAAAAAAATCGAAATATTATTTAAATAGTCGTAAAAAGCACTGTTTCAATTTTACATCCTTGAATTAATATTAATCATACGTTCTGTTGTTTTTTATACAACTTCTTTCATAACTCTTTTAATATTAAATATTTTCCCCAACTTTTTTCTTTAGATTTTTAATAATCATATTAATTTTGTAATTTCTCTTTCCTTATCTTTTTAGCTTATGCGCGTTTTACGTAATTTCAATATCACCAAAATAAGTGATTTAGAACTGATCTCAAATACCACCGATCGCTTAGATATAACCTTTCATTTCTTTGGCACTAAGGGAGATTCAAATCGTATACGTGAGGCCATTACTAGAATGGTGGAGAGAGGTAAAATTGGCAATATTACTTTGGTATCAAATTATCATTTGTTCGATGAAAATCCACCGCTAAATTTAATGGTAAGCGATTATTTTTTAATAAAAAGAATAAGATAAAATATAAATGTATTTTTTTAGAAATTAAATTATTAAAATAAAAATACAATTTTAAAATTAAATTAACTTTGAATAATTAAATTTAGACAATAAAAAATACCAAAAAAATTTTTACACCCACCATCAAAAAGATTTGTGGTATATTGATTTTATCATTCCGTGTGTAAGATCTCGAAGGAATCATTTAAGACCCCATAAAGTATATACTTTCTGGGTCCTTGTTAGATTCTGAATCGATCTAGCTATGTCCGTCCATCTGTCCGTATGATGAACGGGACAACGTAGGATGACGAAATTTTCACAAATAAAATTTGGCACTTCAACGAAATTGTGTTCAAATAGTACAAGGACCAATGTAAACTTGAACACAAAAAATGGGCGTAATCCGCCCACCTTCCATAAAAAGTAAAATTTTAAAAAGTCGATTGTAGATATATAAGCAGATTTGGCTGAGCCGAATATAATATTCGCTTCTTAATTTTTTTAAATTGTCTTCCACAAAATATAAATGTTTTATTTAAATATTCTATAATAAATATTATAAGTAGTTTTTTATTTTATTTTTCATATAATTCTTCCTTATTTTTATACTTACAGGACTTAAGTGTAAATCAAAAACAAATAATACGTGAAGATAGTGAATTTATATTATCTTGTACAGCACAAGGATCGGCACGTATGCAATTTCAATGGTATAAAGATGGTATCGTTGTCAATGCATCCAAAGCAACCAGGTATGTATGACACATAATTTTAATAATAAATATTGAAATAAATTTAAAAGTTAAATGATATTTATTAAAAGGTAACGAGTGCTAGATTTACTTTATTAAATATTTCATTAAAAATATTAAAAATAATTAAGTTTTCATAGAATAAAAAAAAATATTGCTTAAAATATAAAAAAGTATACTAGAGCGTATGATTGATATTAATTAAAAACAACTTTTTTAAAAATGTTAATATCTTGCTAACTAGTGAAGCTAGAAAAAAGATTTAGGAGTCAAATAAAAGCTAACAATATAGTAAATAAAAATAAAATATTTAATTTATCTATTCATTAATTCTTTTGATATAATTTACCAACTTTTTAAAGTATTTATTATAAATTATTGTGTTTTATTTTAAATTATTTTTTATGTAAATAAATTTAAATACTTATATTACTTTAAGGCTTATCTGTATGCAGTTTAAAGCAAAAATAAACATTTTTCAAGTGGCTTTAGATGTCTCAGGTTATTATTGAAGATGGTTATTGTTATTATTTATTGTTATTAAAGGCTACGTATTTTGTTTTAAGCCTTTTTGCTAGACATAAACAAAGTTATTGAACCTTTAAGATGAATAATTTTGACAAAGTTCAGAGAAAAGAGGCAATTTAAAAATGTTTACTTTTAAGTTAATGAGCATTACACAAAAAAATACATGGAATTTTTTAAAACAAAATATTAAAATATTCTAATATTTCATTTATTTTCATTTCTATTTTATTATAAAATTTATTTTTATTTTTTTTTTTATTTATTTTTCATTTACAAATGTTTCAATTCGAATTTATTTACTTTAAAAGGTGTAAAGTTTCCTTTAAATTGCATTTTCTTACAATTATTATTAAAAGTGTTAAATATTACTGTCTTTGACACTTTTTTTTTTTTTTTTTTTTTGTATATTTAATAAAACAAAAGAAGCCTTTTGTTTCATTAAAAGGTCAAGCAAATAATAAATAAAATACCTTAAGGTGTTAATTTTCTCTTAAAACGATTTATTGAAGTCTTTGTAGAAAAGAAAACTTAAAAAGATATTTGTAGAATTTGAAAAAAATATAAAAAAGGATTAAATACAACATTAAAATTAAAATGAAAGAGCTAAGCTTTATCTTGAAAAATAAACAGAAAGATTAAATAGATTTCCATTGTTTACAATTCATTTAATTACTCTTAAAGGTTTTAACTAAGAAATTAATTAATTTCTATCACCTGTTTGAGAAATTCTATGAATTAAGTATTTTCAAAGGGTAGATATTAAATGAAACCTTTAATTTCTAATGAAATTTCTATTTTTAATATAAAAAATCTTACCGAAATTAATTACTTTAAGGAAAAATTATAAATTTGTACTATAACGTATGGTTAATATTAATTAAGGGGTTTAAATTAATTACTTTAAGGGAAAATTATAAATTTGTACTATAACGTATGATTAATATTAATTAAGGGGTTTAATTATAAAAATATTCATAACTTTTTCTGAAATCATTATACAAAAATAGTTTTTGAGAAATTATAAAGCCAATATTTTAGCAAATAAAAGCATTATCTTCTTATAAATATAACTACAGCTTAATAGTTTTAAAATTTTAATTTAAAAGTCTTAAGTAGACATTTGAAATACTTCCTATGATTCAAAATGTTTCATTCAGCATCTTAAATATATAAAAAGTTATTAAAAAATTAATATACATCTATATGGCTTTTAAACAGTTCAAAAATATTTATTAAATTTTGAGAAATTATTTAAAATATAAAAGTAACATTAGAGCGTATGATTAATATTAATTAATTCAAAATGAATTAAAAGCCTTAAAATTTCAAATCTATTTAAGGTGGTAAATAAAAACAAATTAAAAATACATAAATTTATTGCCTAAATATTTATTTTAAAATATTAAGAACTTTGCGTAAAATGTTCAAAAATTTTCAATCTAAATATATTTTAATATTATTAAAATATTTACAATTTTTTTTAAGAAATTAACAAAATTATTAAAAATAATTGAAGGGCATATAACAAATACTAATTTCCTGTTATATTGATAAAATATTTATCAAATTGTATTAAAAAAAAAAATAAAAAAAAAAAAAACATAGAGGTAATTTAGAATTTTTTTGGGAAAATATTCTTGTTATAGTTCCTTGACTGCAACCTCCTAAAAGTTGAGAAAGTTATTAGAAATTAACCTTAATTTATTAATTATAATAATACTTTTAAAAAGTTTTAAAATTTTTATTCGTTTAGAAGAAATTTGGAAAAGTATTCAAAATTACTTTAAGACGTATGATTAATATTAATTATTTAAAAATAAAAAAAAAGAAGCTTAACAATTTCTGTTCTATTAAAGATGGCAAATAGAATAACGAATTACAAAATCTTCAAACTAAATAATCAATCATCAATAAATATATTATTATTATTATTATTATTATTATTATTATTATTATTATTATTATTATTATTATTCTTATTTTTTATTTCTATGTAATTAGTAACTTAGTGTCTTCATTAATCTTTTAATAAAATCCAAATTTATGAATTGATATTTTTGGGGAAGTATTTTTTATTATTATTATTTTTAATTTTTAGGAAATTTTAGTTTTCTTCAGAAAATAGGCTTAATGTTTCCCTAACTGTTAAGCTTAATTTTAATAAGAATTTTTGAATATTTTTTGAATAAAATCAGACAAGTTGTTTTCAAGATATTATTCAACATATGATGCAACCTATCTAATTTTACAAGTCGTGATTTATTGCAAAAACTAAGATAAAGAATAGTGGTTTAGAGGCTTAGTATTTATTAATAACGTGTATGCGAATTGATTGAGAGTTTTATTCTGTTAAATATAGAAATAAGAAAAATTAATTTATAAATATTTGATTTTTTTTTTTTTTTTTTTTAGGTATATTTTTTATACGCAGACTCTTCATTATTTAGAAAATTATTAAAACTGAAACCAAATATATTGATTGTAATATACCTTTTTAAAAGTTTTCAAAATTTTTCATAGTTTCTGAAAAAATTGCGAAAATAGTAAAATTTATATTGAAGCGTATGATTAATATTAATTACCAAACATATTTAGAAAATCACTCATAACTTCGGTTCTATTTAAGATAAAACATTCGTTTAAATATAATTGGAAAATAGACACTAGAAGCTATAATATCTCAAGGAAATAATACTTTTTTAAATAATCCTTTTTTAAATGCAACAAATTAAGAAAATAAAAATTAAATTATTTTTAAAACTCGTAACATTATTTAAATTTAATTTAGAAGCAAATAAAAAACATATATATATATAGAATAAATTTAAAAGCAAATAAACAAAATAATATAAATTTTTGAAATATAAAAGAAAAAACATGATTTAAACTAGAAAACTGAAAATATAAATAAATATAAATATCAAATTCAAAAAAAAAAAAAATAAAAAAAAAACAATAAAGCTCAAAAATTGGCAAATAAATATGAGAAATAATATTATCTAGAAATGATTAAATTTGATTAAATCAATATTTTATTAATATTTCATTTATTTTAGTAAACCTTCCATGCCTAATATAAACCTAATGATGCTTTAAAATTAATTCATATTTTACCAGTCTTCTAAATACTTAGAAATTTTGTTGAAATTTAAAATAAATTTATAAATTTCAATATCTCATTTAAAAAGTTTCAAAATCATGTTACAAAATTAGCGAAAATAGTGCAAATACTACCAGAGCGTATGATTAATATTAATTGATGAGTAAATTTACAAAATTGTCTATAACTTTGCTTCTATTAAAGATAGCAAATTAAATTGAACAGATTTTAAAACTAATTCCAAGAGACAATAAATTTTATAGGAAAATACTAAAGAACTATTGTTTTGTCTTGAAAAAAATTCAAGTCCAATTAGATAAAGTTCAATTTAAAGTTTATAACATAAAATTTTAATTTCAAATCTTTTAATAAAGAAAAATTTATAAAAGAAAATATTAAACAAAAAATACAAAATTAATTAATGTATTAAATAACAAATAAGTTTAGTAGCAAAAAATAATATTTGTCCAATTTTTTTTATAAATTATAACTAAAAAAAGGTTCCAAACATAAGTCAATAATTCGTTTTCAATTAATTTGTGTCAATAAAATTTTAGAGTGATTTAAACAGTTTAATGAAATAAATTATTTATATATAAAATATCTCATATTATATAGATATAAGTCCCAAAATCAAAAGCTTTTTCGCCAATAATTAATATACTTAAAAGAAACCTTTTCTAGATACACCAGCTTGAACCACTTTAGCGCTCCCTATAATGAGAAGTGATTTCCTTGATAGCAATATTTTGAAAGATATGGTTCTTCTTAGTTTATTAAATTTTTTTTTTTTTTTTTAAATATTTAAATTAATTTACAAGTTATTAAAAGATTACTAAATATTTAACAATTCTAGCCAGTCTTGCGTATGATTATTATTAATTATTAAGTATTTTTATAAAAGTCAATACAATTTTTTTTTCTACCATGGCTAGAAAAGTAATTCAAACAGTTTTCAATTAAAAACTAACGGAGAAATAATATGTTATATAAAAATATTCTTAAATTTAACTATAACTGGAAAAAACTCAATAAAAATTCCAAATTTCCTTAATTTAGTTTTTATATCCGGAAATTAATTATTTAATTTTCAATTAATTATTGCATTTTAAATTAATTATTGAATTTTAAAAATATTTATTATAATATAGAAGTATGTCCTTAGCGCCAATCAGTTGATAATATTTTATATACTTTAAAGACAGCTTAATCCAGATGCTCCACTTTGAGATACTGTAGAGCTCCCTGTAAAAAATAATAATTTAAAAAAATTGTTGACAATATTTAGTAAAGTAGGGTCGTTATTTGTTAGTAAATCAAATTTTGTCGAAATATTTCAAAAATCATATTATTTATTTAAATATTAATAACTATTATGGAATTTTGCCCAGTGAGGCATATGATTAATATTAATTATTAAGTATTTTTAGAAAAATCTTAATAACTTTTTTTCTATTATAGGTAGAGTAATAATTCAAACTGTTTTAAACTAATAACTTAATTAATCATAACACTTTTGTCAATATTGAATGTTGTATTTCACAAAAGCAATATAAAACTCAATTAAAATAACCAAATTTCTATAATTAAATTTACAGTTTAATTAATCTAATTTTTAAATATTTTCTACTAAAAATAAATTTTATTTAAACAAAAGTTAATTATAAACATCACATAATTTTGCTTATAAATTCTGATACCAATACTAATTACTTATGATAATATTATGCTTCATATAAAGCATAACTTTTTTGTATAAACACGTTCCAACTTAATAAGCTTAAGCTTGGAAATATTAAATAACTAAATCAAACTGATATGTCATTTTATAGCAAAGTAACAAAATAATATTTATTAGCTTTTGCATTTTGACTGTTTGATTATACCATCAACACATTGTTCATATTTCAAAATGTGACCATAATCAAGGCAATAATAACAATATTATTTGAAGCATAGTAGATGCAACATTGTTCATATCCATTGATTGTGATGTTGCAACTACTACTAATGTTGTTATAAAATCAAATAATGAATGTACCACAAATATTTTGTTTCTGTAAAATAATGACATAGTGATCGATTTCATAATATTGTTTGGAGTTTTATACTGAATAAATTAGAAATTGAAAATGTATTTTCAAATTGAAATTTCCATGATTGTGTAATAACTGTAAGGGTATTATGTTTGGGTAAATGTTTGTAAAAATGTTGGCAAATAATTATGTTGAAGGTATTAGAATTTCAAAGAAAAATGGGTAAATAGCTGGTGATTAATTAATGTTTTCTAGGATATAGTACAGCTCCATGTTTAGAATATAGGAATTTAAATTAAAAAGTAATCTAAAATAATTTTATATTTTAAAAGGAAATAAAAAAAGCCACTTTAATCCTATTAAAGTATACAAGAATATATAAATAATATTAAAGGACAAGTCTTAGGCTCTCCAAATCAATTTATTTCTCTACAATACATGCAAAATTCCAACAATTATAAGGCATTAAATAAAAATACTCTATAATTAATATTATTCATACGCCTCCATAGCAGCAAATACAAATTGCCCCGTTTTAAAGATTTTTAATTACCATTTTAAAATGTAAACCTATCCATTATATTCCCATACTAAAAATTTAAACAAAAATTACAACAATCTCTAAAAAATATCTGTCAGATTTTATCTGACCTTCAAAACTGTATTTAAATATTATTTTAATTTTTTTTTTTTTTTTTTTTTTTTTGTATACCAACAAAAACTATATTCTTTCCTCTTTAATCCTTTACCTCCTAACAAATTCCTTTAGTTTATTATCTCATATACAAATTTTCTTCTTACATTCAATCTGTTTCCAAACAATCTTTGTGCTTAATCAAGTATTAAAAATTCACTTATTGCCGCTTATTTAAACTTTTTAGCGTTAAGTATAGAATTTTAATGTTGTAACAATATTGCTGCAGTTTAAACAAAATAAAAAAAATAAACTTATTTTTACATATAAATATAGTTTATATAAGAATGTGTGTTGCCCCAGAATTTCTGGTCAGCTTTAAAACATATGAACGGATTGGTTCGATGGCTGCTTGCTTCTTCCAGTGACTGGTTGCATATTTGTTTGGTTGGCTTATGCACGATCTATGGTTTTTGATGTGCTGCATTTTAGTTTTACAGCTAAAGGATATAACATCCTTAAAAGTTTTACTTATATTGAGTATATTTTTCTTGATTTTTATATTTAATAGAGAGCTAAAATTAGAATATGATGGAGAAGATGACTGTGAAAGTTATTTATATATTATATTGCATAGTAAATATTTAAATAAGGGAAATAAGTAACATTAATATGATTTTATATAGCTTTATTAAGTGCTTGGCAAAGGGAAATCGAAAATTTTAAGTATTGATGAAGGATTATAGGGAAATTATTATTTACTTGAATAACAATAAAAATTTCAAATGGTTATAGTTTTGTTAATTTAAGGAATTAAATAAATAAATAATCAAGGATTTTTTTTTTTTTTTCAATAATCAACTTTTCAATGAACTTTTAGAAAATTCGTTTAGAAGAGAAAAAAATATTATTTATAGTAAAGTCTACAGTCTAATCTTTCATCTAGTCAATAACCTAGTTTACAGTAGATAGGACTTTAGTCTAGTCTGTAGTCTAGCCTAAAATCTAGTATATAGTTAAAGTTCAGTTCTAGTTCAGTTCTAGTTCAGTTCTAGTTCAGTTCTAGTTCAGTTCTAGTTCAGTTCTAGTTCAGTTCTAGTTCAGTTCAAGTTCAGTTCTAGTTCAGTTCTAGTTCAGTTCTAGTTCAGTTCTAGTTCAGTTCTAGTTCAGTTCTAGTTCAGTTCTAGTTCAGTTCTAGTTCAGTTCTAGTTCAGTTCTAGTTCAGTTTTAGTTCAGTTCTAGTTCAGTTCTAGTTCAGTTCAGTTCTAGTTCAGTTCTAGTTCAGTTCTAGTTCAGTTCTAGTTCAGTTCTAGTTCAGTTCTAGTTCAGTTCTAGTTCAGTTCTAGTTCAGTTCTAGTTCAGTTCTAGTTCAGTTCTAGTTCAGTTCTAGTTCAGTTCTAGTTCAGTTCTAGTTCAGTTCTAGTTCAGTTCTAGTTCAGTTCTAGTTCAGTTCTAGTTCAGTTCTAGTTCAGTTCTAGTTCAGTTCTAGTTCAGTTCTAGTTCAGTTCTAGTTCAGTTCTAGTTCAGTTCTAGTTCAGTTCTAGTTCAGTTCTAGTTCAGTTCTAGTTCAGTTCTAGTTCAGTTCTAGTTCAGTTCTAGTTCAGTTCTAGTTCAGTTCTAGTTCAGTTCTAGTTCAGTTCTAGTTCAGTTCTAGTTCAGTTCTAGTTCAGTTCTAGTTCAGTTCTAGTTCAGTTCTAGTTCAGTTCTAGTTCAGTTCTAGTTCAGTTCTAGTTCAGTTCTAGTTCAGTTCTAGTTCAGTTCTAGTTCAGTTCTAGTTCAGTTCTAGTTCAGTTCTAGTTCAGTTCTAGTTCAGTTCTAGTTCAGTTCTAGTTCAGTTCTAGTTCAGTTCTAGTTCAGTTCTAGTTCAGTTCTAGTTCAGTTCTGGCTCAGTTGTAATTCTTGTTTAGTTATAGTCCAGTTTGCTTATAACTTAAGAACTCTTTAATGATTTATATTTAACGTCTAACGATTTAAAGATAACTAGTATATTTTTAATAAAGTTATAAAAGTTGTAATACTTTTCGTTCCAAAGCTCCTTTTCATCTCTTTCAATCCGTTAAACATATCTGTTTCTAAGTTTTTTTTTCTTAACCAACAATAACTGAACTTTTTAGCAGCAACTGAAACTCGCGTATTAGTTTATCTAACATTTTTTTTATTTATTTTTTTTTTTTTAACACACCTTTTTTTCAAATACATTTGGAATTGTAGTTTTATGTAGAAAATGTATATATTTTTTACTTTTATCTACATTTTAATATATAAATTCATGTTTTTTAATATTAATATTTAATACAATATAGTGTTAAGCTTATATGTATGGTGTCTTGTTGAACATGTTTTAATTTTTTTATACTTTCTCATTTTGCACAGTTCCATGGCAATTTTTTTTTTTTTTTATAAAAGATTTACTTTTTTTTAATATTTCTTGTGAAGTAAAAAACAAAGTATATTTTTTCCATATTTTTGTGCACTGAACACGCTGACACTATGTTGACAACCAGCAACGTTAGTGGCATAAGGTCACGAATTTCATTAGTTTTTTTTTTTTTTTTTTTTTTGTTTTTGTGATATTTGTAACGCTTTTCAAACTTCCGTAACATGTAATACAATACTGAAACTTAAATAGAATTAAAAAATAACAACAATGTAAAATAAAATATATTATATAGAGTTTTGTATTTTTTTTTTTTTTTTTTTTTTTTTATTTCTTTTTTCACAACTACTAGAATAGTAAAAGTTTGAAATTTAATACAATTTATAATATTCATTCATATACTTTATTTACTATATTGTTATACAAATTATGTGTAGGTATCGGGCTTAAAACTAATATATGTTTAAGTATATTGGTATTTGTTGGAGTTAAAAAGGTTAAAATTTCTTGTTGGTAGTTGAAAGTATTTGTAAAATTATTGATCAAACAGAATAAAGCGAATAAAGTTAAAAAAATAAAACTAAATTAAAAGAGTGGCCAGGTTTAGGATATTAAAATAAGAACAAATTATTTAAAAATAAAGACCATGTATATGTTAGCAAAAGGCCTATTTTGTTGGCTTTGGAAAACATCAAACTTTTTTTTAGTAGTTTAAATAACAAAAACTTAATTAATATCACTCATACGCTTCAGGGAACAAAAATTACAAAATTATTTGTCCCCAATTTTTAAAAAATAAGTGGTCACTTTTATGTTTTCAAGCCTATTTATAACTTATTAGCTATACAATAAAAAATGTATGCTAACAAAAAAGAATTTGCAAAAAAAAAAAAATGGAAAAAAAATTCCTTAGCTTTTGCCAACAACTTTGGTTGTCAAGGCTGCCATAGTGGTTGTCAAACAATTTCCTTTATTGTCAGAAATTTTTGTGTGAAAAAGGGGTTTCCTAATAACTTAAAATAATAACAAATTATTAGTACGATTTAGGCTAGAGCCGCGTGCGGAGACAACAATTTTTTTGGTCATTACACCAAAAAAAATATCGTTTGTCAAACGTTAACGTTGGCAAAACGAACGAGTTAAAAGCAACTAAGAATTTTAGAATTAATTAAGCAAGAAGTGTAAAACAAACATGCATTGGGATTGGGACTGGCATTATGATCATCACTGGCATAGGCCTTGGGATTTATATTCCTATCATTACAAATGTCCCTGGAGGAAAAGGCTATGGTCTTCATTAATTGATTTCGATTGGGATTTTCATCATTTTGATTGTTGCCATAAAATGCCAGAATGGTGTCATAGATCTTGTCTAACAGGCAGAGTTTATATCGAAACCGGTGAAGAGGAAGATAGTTGTGGCAAGGGAACCTATAAAATTATAGTAGATGTTCATCACTTTAGAGCAGATGAATTGAAGTTGAAAGTGAAAAATACTGATACTATAATATTAGAGGGTCAGCATAAGGATGAGAGAGCCAATAAATCACCAGCTTTGTGTATAACAAAATCTTTTGTGCGTAAATATAAACTGCCACGTAATTATGATGCCACCTTGGCCAAGGCCACTCTCTCCAAAGATGGCATTATAAGCATTATAGTACCAGCTCCTCCACCCCTGGATGATGTGGAAAGGGATATAGAAATACAAACAACAGAATCATATTTTGGTTCAGTGGAAGATAGGGATAAAAGCCAGGCCTTGGAAGATACAAAATCTGAAGAACAAAAGCCAGAGGAAATAAAATAAGATAAATAAAATTTCTTCAAGGAAATAAATCTTTCCAAAAAACCCACAGTAACATAGTTTTTAAGCAAAGAACCAGGAAATTTTATTAAATTTCTCTTATAAACCTAAATACAGTTTAAAATCCAGCACTGCAAACTAGTAGCAGTAGTAGCAGCAAAAGCTTGAGCATGCTTTAGCATACTTTAAAAAATATCTTACAACAATTACTTAAACTTCAGTAGCTGAATTAGATCAGAACGTTCTGAGTTTTGTTAGATTTCTATAACTGTTTTCATTTTAAGAAACTCACCTAAAAAATAAATTAGTTCCAGTAGTTTTAGTGACTTAAGAATTATAAAATAAAAGATATTAAATAAAAATAAATTTTACAGAGCGTTTAAAGTAAAATAATTCTCATTTAGTTTAAATAAATGTGTTAAATTTAGTTTATAGTGAAATTGTTAACAAATGTTAAAAGAAATTAAAAAGAAGGCATTTCGCAAAAATTAATAAAATTATTTGAAAAAAAAAAAAAAAAAAATCCTCTAAAGGAAATTGAAAAAAGTGTTTTATTTGGAAAAGGTCTCAAGACAAAAAGTATAACAGCACTACAGTCAATGTAAAACTTCAACCGAGCTGAATTGAAATCAAACTAGAAATAAACTACAACTGATTTAGTATTAAATAGAACTGAACTAGAAGTGAACTAGAACTGAACTAGAACTGAACTAGAACTGAACTAGAACTGAACTAGAACTGAACTAGAACTGAACTAGAACTGAACTAGAATTGAACTAGAACTGAACTAGAACTGAACTAGAACTGAACTAGAACTGAACTAGAACTGAACTAGAACTGAACTAGAACTGAACTAGAACTGAACTAGAACTGAACTAGAACTGAACTAGAACCTTATACTAAATTTTTAGTCAATATTTATATCCTTTTTTTACTTAATTAAATATCAATACAAAACAAGTGATTCAAAGTATTTGAAAGTTTTAGCTGTTGTCATGCTCTCTGATGTGTTTTACAACAAGATCAAAATGTTTTTATTTACATATGGTTTAGTGGAGCATGTGTGTTGGTTTTGTATGTAAAAATTTATTGAAAAGCGATAAAAAATATAAGTATTTCTTCGGTAGTTAATAATATATTAGTTTTTCTAAATAAGGATATTAAAAAAAATTGTTTCTTTAAAAATTTTTTGGCATTTTTATCAAAATTTAGTTTATTGTATAAATTTTTACTTAAAGTTTATTGTGTTTTTTAAACAAAATCTTTTAAATATCAAATTTTTCTTGAACAATAATTTCACTTAATTAATATTAATCATACGTCACATATGACACAAAATTTTAATATACTTTTTAAGATTTTTTTAAATAAAATAAAAATTATATTGTTTAAAATATATTTATTCATACAGAGTACGAAGGAACCTAATTTAGGTAAAAAAAGTATGACTAAAACAGATAAATTAAAAAATAGTAATTTTTAAAAAATAATTATTTGAAAAAAAATAGTTTTTGATTTTATACCGAAAAGCATAGAAATAGGTTTACAATAATAAAAATAGCCATTTAGTTTATTATTTTCCTAATACAACAATATTTAATTGTTATAACATAGAGCGTATGAGTGTTATTAATTATTAGGTGTTTTTACTTAATAAATCATAACTTTTTTGTTATTTAACATTTTGTAAAATTTTAAAAAGTAGTTTAAAGCTCACTTTAGAAGCATTAAGCACATGCTAATTAATTATTGTCTCTTTATAACTAAATTATTGCTTCCAAATTAAATATATATTTAATATAAATAAATAACATACATTTATTTATATAATGATTTTAATATTAAAATTTTAAATACTGGCATATAAAAGCATTTAGTTTAAGCAGCATTTAATTGATAACAACATAAATAAATAGTTATTAAATATAAATTTTATAAAGTATTTGTACCTTTAAGCTTTTTAATTAAATTATATAATATCATTTAACATATTTATATGGCAATTATTTATAAATTCTCTTATTTAACTGAAATGAGCTGGTATTTTTTTTAAATAAGCTATAAAAATGATTTTAAATTATAAATATGTATTGTATATAATATTAAGCTTTACTTACCTAAGGCGTTTAAGGTAATTAATGTTATGAAATAATATAAATTGTTTATTTAATCAGAAAAAAAGATTATTTAAAAGAACACTGAGAAATTTAAAAAGAATCAAAGCAAAACTTTTATTAAAAGTTTTGCTATACAAAAAATTCTGGTATAAGAGATAGTTTTTTTTCGAGAATGATTTTTTGAGCATGATTATCATTAGCATTATAGTAATTTTTTTCTTTTATTTTTTGTATCAGAATTTCTTTTTTATTTATTTCCTTTTAAAACATTTAGTTACCCAAAAAAACAAATGTAATGTATATTATTTTGGTATCAGTATTTGTATGGAATTTTATTTTTTTTTGCTTAGTTAAGTTTTATTATGATTTTTGTTACGTTTCTTTTCTGCCTTTTTTATCTTAAGTTATAGGGTGTATTTTTTTAGCTTGGCAATATTTTCTCTTCAAAATATCTTTAGGATTTTATTAATTTTAGACACGTAAAACTTATGATTATTTATTAAAGAAGTTCTTGCTTTAAGCAGAATATGACAAAGTCATCAGCAAACTCATTTTGTAGAATTGCGTGTAATTGAATGAAATGTTCATCAAAAATTCCTAAAATAACAGAAACAAATTTTTAGTCATCATATTTAATTGAGTATTTAGGGAATGAAATGAATGCTAAATTGTGACACTTAATTTGAGAGGTAAAAAGTAAATTAATTATTTTAATTGAAAACAAGAAAAATAATTGATTAGTTGGTTAACTTATTAGTTAAAACATTAAGAATTATAAAGTTTATTAGACTTAGGGCTAAAGCTGAAATAAGAAAGACGAAATAAAAAATAGTTATTATCATAAAGTTCTTTAATTGGAGCTTAAAAAATCCTATGTTAGGAGTTCGAATGAGAATGTTTTGAAACACATAATTAAAACACGAATTAGTTTGTTTAAAAATCTCTAATTCAAAATAAAATGAATATACTTTGGACGATATAAAAACCAACTTTGTATGCCAAATGAAATTGCAGTTTTATCTCTATTTAAACTGTAATGTCATCTGTTGTTAAGTATACAACGTGACATTATAAAATCCTACAATTTAAATTTTAAAGGACCTATAATTGGACCTAAAATAAGATTGTAAAAAGACCACTGATTGAAACAAATTACATTTTCGAAATAGACTGCAGAAACTACTGCGATTAACTTTTAAATTAAATAATTTAAAGACTTACAATCGAGTCATATGAGTCTGTTGAAAGACCTTGGATTGATGACAGAGTGAGAACGCTACTGAAAGGAAATTAAGTTACTATTAAATTTTAAAAAACAAATTTACTTTTGAAGCATATACATTTAAGTCCATGTGAAGGCCTAGGATTAAATATCAATAAAGACATGTCATTAAAGTTCAAATAGATCTGTATAAAAATCTACCATTAAAGCCATAAAATGACTATTTGAAAGCCTGCAATTGAAACTGAACTAGTCTTACCATTAAGAATAAAATAGAGCTGTACAAAGACTTGCGATGGAAGACCAAATTAATAAATTTCTTAAGATAGATCAGCAATTAAAATTCAAATAGGAAGATACAAACATATATCATTGAAGCCGAAATGAACTATATAAAGACCTACAATCGAAGCTGAAATTGACATGAAATTTAAACTAAAATTGAAGACTAGATATATCTACTTTTACAGCTTTAGTAGTACAAAAAAAAATAAAAAATACAATCGAATCTCAAATAAAACCTACCATTAAAGTTCAAATAGGAATATATAACGATCTACCATCAAAGCTCAAATAAATTACATAAAAACCTACAATCGAAGCTCAAGTTGGCTTCCAGTTAAGGCTAAACTTCGACTATATAATCGAAGTTTAAATAAATATATCTTTAAACCTTAAGTGGTGCTATATAAAAACTTGCAATAGACCAACTATTAGGGTTCAATAGGGACTATATAAAAAAATAGGACTGAGCAAAAATTGGTCTATAAAAGAACTTACCATTGAAGCTACAAAAGAACTACCACAGACGTTCAAATGCAAGCTCACATGGACATAACATTAAGCCTCAAATAGACCTAAAAATACCTATGGTCGCTGCTTATTAATATGTTCCATTAAGGCTCACATGAGACCTGAAGACATACGATCGAAGCTCAAAATATAACTCTGGTAAAGCGAAAGCGATACAACATAACAACCGATTATTTAAGCTCATATAGGACTATCAGAAGACCTTTTATTAAAGACAAAAGGATGCCAAAATATATATATATATTTTTTTAAAGACTTGCATTAAACCTTAAAGGGACCCATAAATAAAGCTCGAAAAAAACTTCGTTAAAGCCCAAAAATTATTTTAATAATATCAGCGATTGCATTAAAAAAATAATCTAAATTTCAGCTAAAGTTGATAAACAATTGAGTATCAAATATCCTTATTTTAAGATTAACAATTAAGGATGAAAAATGAAATTTATAAATTACAATTAAACCTAATAGGCTCATTAAAAGTACCTATGATTAAAGCCAAAAATAAGTTTAAATTAAAGTGAAAGCGGAGCTCTCATTAAACACTTACGATAGAGTTTTGAAAGTGTCTTTATAAATATTTAATATCACCAAATTATAACAAAAGATTGAAGTCAATAGAAGACACACTATTTAAAATAAAAAAAGGAATTTTTTATCTAAAATTAATCCTAAAAATACCTTTGATTGAAGCCAAAATAGAGCTGGATTTAAAACAAAAATAGGCAAACAATTAAGTAACAAATTAAAATTTTTAAAGGGACTTCACAAAGATTAAATATTGTCCAATAACAACCAAATATTGAAGCAACAAGAGCATCAAAAATTGAAACAAAATTCGAACTATAATTGCAACATAAAAAATATCAAAATCAAGTTTAATAAGTTCAACATTTGAAGTTCAAAATTTTTTATTTTTTTTATGTTTTATTATTTTATTGAATCTGCCTTTTAGGCCAATACAAATATACAATAAGTATATAAATCTTAAAACTAAAGCTAAATCTAATTAATCTTTAACGAGAGCGTATATTGCATAAATTGACCCTCCTATTAGCGGGTCTGCTAAGCCTTGAATATGCTCGTTCTTCTGCTAATTGTCTTGCAAGTGGATTTAGATGACTATGTAATTTTGCTATATATTTTTCCATTAATTTGCTGAACTCGTCCCCGACACCATGGTGCAACTCTTCTTATATACCATGGAGCACCCGTCATGGTTCTAAGAATTTTTGATTGAGCCCTCTGTATAAGATCAATACTCGTATTGCTGGCCATTCCCCACAATTGAACGCTATATGTCCAAATTGGTTTTAAAACGTTTTTATACAGGATGACTTTATTGTCAAGGCTGAGTTTCGATTGCCTATTAATTAACCAATGAAGGTGGGAAGCTTTTAATTTCATACTAACTCTCTTGGTGTCTATATGACGGCGCCATGTAAGTCGCCCATCCAGATGAAAACCAAGGTATGTAACATAATAAGACTGGGGAATGACAATATTATTGAGTTTAACGGGTGGGCAGATTTCTCTTCTCAGTGTGAAAGTAACATGTTTGCTTTTTAACTCGTCTCCACATGTCTAAGATAATTATATAGTTTATTAAAAGCTAAGGCCTGGGCATGTAAAAATCAGTGCATGCAAATCTGCTTATAGAAACTAAACCAGTATGCGAATTGTTTTGAAGTGATATTTTTATTAATTACTGTTATGTTCAAGTTCTAAACATAAAATAATAAAATAGTTCCTGTTGTATTCTAAGGAAATATATGATCTTTCCCAAAATTACTCTAATTAAAGGTTTTATTGTATTTAGGCCACTTTTTTTGCTCGAACAAGTCCACTTATTTTTAAACTCCGTTTCATTTTATGCTGAGCTTTTAATGTCCTTTAAATTATTTTTTACTAGAGTTCAATATCTTTCAATTGCACGGAGTTTCGGACAATTTAATGGATTAGTCTCTATCGTTACAAACTCTTACAATTTCTTTGTTACAACTCCATTGTTTTGTTTTTGTAATGAGAAAAAGCGGGAACAGGCCAGAAAACAGGCGATATACTGAATTTTATTAGGAAAGAGAGAAGTCTTTTACAAAGGCACTCATTCACGTATATTTCTCTCTTAATGCAAACATTTTTTAAGAATGAAGTGCTTCGTTCCTGCTTATGCATATGACTTCCCAAATCAAAAACTTTGTTGGGAATTTTGAAATTTTTCCGTCATAATCCCTCTAGCATCTGCGATATAGAATTCCTGGCAAGGAAGTTGAAAAATGTCACCTTGTACGATCGTTTCATCGTCTACTATACAGAAACAAAATTTTCGAAAAAATTCGTCTAAAGAACTTTCATGTTATTTATTTCCTCCAAATTCTTGTTTGCGTTTCTATTTGGATTTTTTTCTTGCTTTATAAGTCTTCAGGCTATACTTCCTTTCAAATTTTCTTATAAAGATTCAAAGCAATTAACTTTTTCTAACACTTTTCTTCCAGAGATGAGGTGAATTTCTCTCAAAATCCTTTCTATTTTGCCTAAGTCCTACAGCCTGAAGATACTATTTGTCTTCCATTACCAGATTACCATTCAGTGATCATGACTTCTTTGTATAATATGATAACCCAAGAAACTGTATTTTGCAGCACAACAGCCTTCCTTGCAATTATTTTATACGACCAATGCAAGATTTTATGAAAAATTTTCGTTATGTGTTTTGGTGTTTTTTGTTAAGCTTCCATTTTAAGAAAAAAACAATTTTGCTATTAACATGAAACTTAGCACATGGCAAGCGAGCATAATGGCAAATACAAACCAGTTTACAGAATTGTTAATTTTTCACTACATCAAAAGTTATAAGCCCAAGTGCATGCACGGATTTTTTTCGTGCGCAGTCCTAACATGGTGGTTTTCATATGAACTCAATATTACTGTGTCATTAGCAAAAATAGAAATTGTCAGTTCATCGCATGTTGGCAAGTCAGATGTGTAGATTAAATACAGAATAGTCCCTAGAACACTACGCCGTGGGATACCAGCTTTTACTTCAAATTCTCCTGTCAAAAGTTATCATACTTTACTCTAAATGATCGGTCACATAGATAAGACTCGAACAATTTATGGTTATTAGGTGGCAAAGAACATCTTATTTTATATATTAAACATTGATGTCATACTTTGTCGAAAGCTTGCGCTACATCCAAGAAGATGGTAAAGCAATACTTCTTTAATTGAAAAGATTTTCCTATCTCTCCAGTCAGACGATTAACTTGTTCAATTGTTTCATGCTTTTCACGGAAACCTAACTGATAAATTATATATCTATCATTTAAGATTGGCATGATTTTCATTTGCAATACTTTTTCAAATAGCTTCGACAAACAAGAAAAGAGACTAATAGGTCTATAGTTAAATCCTTTCCTGACTTTACCATCAAAAAGATGGGAGGTATATTGATTTTGTCATTCCGTGTGTAACATGTCGAAGAAATCATTTAAGTACCCAAAAAGTGTATATTTTCTGGGTCCTAGTTAGATTCTTAGTCGATCTAGCTATGTCCGTCCGTCTGTCCGTCTGTTGAAAGCAGGATAGGGCTCGAACAGGACAACGTAGGGAGATGAAATTCGACACAAAAATTTGTCTTACATAAGGTTTTAAGATCACATTAAACATTATAGACAGCACCATTATTATCTCATATGGTAGGTTTTTCATTATAGATTGTGTTATTATATCATATCCAGGAGATTTTTTTATATCCACCATCAAAAATATGGGGGGTATATTGATTTTATTATTCCGTATGTAACATGTCGAAGGAATCATTTAAGACCCCATAAAGTATATATTTTCTGGGTCCTGGTTAGATTCTGAGTCGATCTAGCTATGTCCGTCCGTCTGTTCGTCTGTCCATCCGAAAGCAGGATAGGGCTCGAACGGGACAACACTGGACAACCTCCCATATAAGGTGAAATTGTGTTCAAATAGTTCAAGGACCAATGTAAACTCGGAAACAAAAAATGGCCGTGGTACGCCCACTTTTCCGCCCACCTCCATTAAAACGTAAAATTTTAAAAAGTTGATGGTGGGTATATAGATTCAGCCGAGCCAAATATAACATTCGCGCTTGTTTTTTATTCATATTTTCTTTGATATTTGATCATATGTATTTGCTACCTATCAATTTCCTTTTTCTTGTTCTTTTCAAAAATTTTCCTTCAAATATATAATTTTATTCTTTTAAAAAATCTTCATTTTGATTTACAAGTTTTATAGGCTTAAATAAATTAAATTTTGATTAAATTTTCTTTTATGAGTTTTCTAACCTTTTTTTTTATCGGCAAATCTCATGCCTTTTGCTAACAAACCGTTACTAATTTCAGGGCAAAAGTTAAATATATAATAAAGATTTGGCTTTAGGATATAAGAGAAATCATGAGACAAAAATATAAAAACAATTGCTGTTGCAATTTTATTATAAATGTTGGGTTATAAAAAATCAAATATCATCATATATGATATTAACCTTTCCCTCTGAATAAGTAACCAAAAAACGTGTATTGCTGTCATATTTTCTGTTGAAGTTATAAAATGACATAAACTTCTAACATTTATATAAAGAACCCATATCGTATAGTGTTGGAATTTATAGCATGAAATTTACTGTCACAAAATGTATTGTACATATGGGTTTCTTTTTTATTTCAGTGTTTTAGTATTTTATGGTGGAAAATAAAATCAAGTAAAGTGAGAATCATTTAAGAGAACAGAGAACAGTGTTTGAGAACAAAACTAGCTAAGGCTGGAGAATAAATTCAGGATACAAATGTCATGTATCTTTATTGTATAACTTATATATTTTTGTTATGTTGTATAAAATGTGTAAAAGTAAAAGTTATTAACAAGTATTTGCACAATATTAAATTCTAACACTCAGGGTAACATGTATAAGGCTACTTATTTACAAACAAGTATTTTGTAGTTTGAACTTCTTTTTATTCCCTTAAGTGTAGTTACAATTTTCTTGAAGACTATAACAAATATATATGTCGGTGTATGTATGTAACAGAATATATGTGTTACCGTTTCATATGCAGGTTTTTCATTTCCGTTTTATAGGTTTTATTATATCAAAAATACTCTTAGTTTATTCAAAAGTAGAAATGTACATTTGTATATATGTGTCAGTGAATGGCGCGTTTTGAATTAAATATACCTATATACATGTGAATAAACATTTATATATATGTAATATATTTATGTGAGTATTCTTGTGTTACTTTCTATATAAACCACAAATATTGTTGTCTAAGAAACACCGTGTTCTTTTCTCTATACTTATGTGTTTGGGTATGTATACATGTGTTTATTATAACAGTATTATTTATATCCCAATGCGTTATTTGCTATAAATACGTGCGTGTATTCCCTGCAAATATATATATATTTTTTTTTTTTTTTCAGTTTATTTTCTCTACTAGAGAAGTAAGTTTTTTAAATAAAAATATTTACTTTTTGGTATATACTTTTAGGCGTTATATTTATTTATTTTATAGAAAATTGTCTTGTTTTTGATTATTTGCTTGTTGTTTTATTGTTTCGTCTGTTTATTTTCCAAAAAAATTCATCATTAATATTTGTTTGATATGCTAACGTTTTTTTTTTATTACTTTGGTTTCTAAGATCAGAGTCAATGCAGAATTAAAAAAAAAATAATAACATAATTTTAAATTGCTGTTTTTATACGAATTTGTTTTTTTTTTTTTTTTTTTTTTTGATTTTGTTTTGAAGTTTTTAAAAACAAAGTTTTAATGAAAATTTTGTTCTATTATTTGTTTTGTTTTTTTTTTTTTTTATTATTATTTTAAAACATATTTTATAGAAAATGGAAATATTGTTTGCAAAAATTTAATGTTTTAAAAATAATATTTGTATTTGTTAAAGTATGAAATTGGTGTTTAAATTATAAATCACTTGGAGATCATCTCAAGCAGATATCAAATAAAATATCTTAAAAGATATTTATAAAATTTTTAAATAAAACTTTTTAAAAGTTAAAAAAATCATATCTAATATTTTAAATCTTTTATTAAAAAATAATTTCAAATAATTCATAATAAATTTTTACTTACAACGGAGCATCAATCATAGCTATATAGACAGCATTTAACACGATCTTGCTGTGCTCCTACATAGATCAGATAAAAACTTGGTATTCTTTTTATTTAGAAAAAAAAATTAAATATCAAATTTACTTTAACGTTTGAAGGTTCAAAAACTAACAAATTATTTTTATTATTATATATTAGTAGAAAAAATTTGACCAATAATACATATTTAATTTCGTTTTAGTAAGTTAATTATTTTTACAAAAAATTCAAAGAGTAATATAATAACGAAAAGTACCACAAAATATCCTCTTATAGGTTTTCATTCACTTAGGACCATATATTTTTAAATTCATGATTTTAGATTAAATATTATAGAAAATTCAAAAAGTACCATTAGAAAAACAAAAAAGTACCAAAAAGTTCCCCTTCCCCTTGAATTCTTACTCAAATAGACCATATATCTTAATTTTATGCTTTTTTTTTATTTTCAATATTATATTTTATGTTTAATATTATAGAAAATTTTAAAAGCACCATTAGAAGAACGAAAAAGTACCACAAATCCCCTTTTCTGGATTCTCATTCATATTTGTAGGTTCAATATTATTGAAAATTCAAAATGTACCGTTGGAAGAACGAAAAAGTATCACAAAGTTTCCCTCTTCAAAGCTTACCCACATAGGACCATGTATCTTTATTTTCATGTTTCTAGGTTCAATTTTGTAAAAAAATTCAAAAAGTACCATTAGCAGAACGAAAAAGTACCAAAAAGTCCCTCTCTTCAATTCTTACCCACATAGGACCATGTATCTTGAATTTCATGTTTCTTGGTTCAATTTTGCAGAAAATTCAAAAAGTACCATTAGAAGAATGAAAAAGTACCACAAAATTTCCTACTCTAAATTCTCACTAACTTAGAACTACATGTAATTAATTTCATGTTTCTAGATTTAATATAATAAAAAATTCATCATTTCATTTAAATAAAATATAATTTCCCGATGTTATCCCCTTTTTGGTACTTTTTATTCCCCCTGAATGTAACAAAGATTATATTTCAATGAATTTCTAAATTGTACTTGGATCTAATGTTAAAATATTCATATGTATTATGTGTCAGTAGAAAGAAAATAATATTTTGTGAAAAAAGTACCAAAAACAGGTACGATTTTGACACCTTAAATGTTCAAATTTCTAAAAAGTACCAAATTTGTATTCTCCAATTTTCGATAAGATACTAATTTGGTGCACATTTTATTTCTATGCTTACTGGATTTAAAGATAGATAGGATGCCAAAAAAAGTGTCAAAATACAGTTTTTACCCATTTTCTTCCTAAAAGAACCGAATTTCCAAAAAGTACCAGACATCTATGCAATTATTTTTTAAATGAATAAGGATAACTATTTAACTTTTTTTGTATCTCTATTAGTTAAGTAGATATAAGGTTACCGATTTTATCCTTTTTTACTCCCTAAACATTCGAATTTCCAAAAATCTATTCAGTAGGAGACTAATCTATAGTCCATATTTCATCTTTCTAACTTTAACCGTTTGGACCGTGCGATGATATGAATCACCAAGTAAGTCAGTCAGTCATTCACTCAGCCGTTACTCTTTTATATATAGAGATCAGCGTTACCGGTGAGAATTTTTAAAAAGTGTCCAAAAAAGGAAATTTCAACATAAAAAGTCGCTAAAAAAGGGGATTTAGAAAAAAAAAAAAAATTTGGCCAACTTCTTTAAAACCTAAAAAAACTCCTTAAAATTTGTTTATTTGATAACCACAAAAACAAAAAATTCTATATATTAAGAAAAACTACAAAATTCAGATTTATTAATAACAAAATAATTTATAATTACACTATGCAACAAATTGATGATCATCGCGTGGGGGCGGAATTATTCCGATTGTAATTGATAGCTCTTGATATGTGTAATAAACCTTCCAAAGGATTTTTCGCTGGTGGTCAAAATTTTTATTTTACGACCACCTAAAATTTTATATTTTTGCACCAAAGTAGTTTTAGATAAATAGAAAAAAATAATATAAATATAGTTCGAAGCTAAAATATTTAAACATAAATGTTTAAAAAATTTAAATGATTATATGGGGTCATTTCTAGTCCGTTTAAACAAAATTAAACAAAAGTCCATTAAAACTTGAGTTTAATGGGTTAAAATATTCTACAGAAATTTTCTACGTCGAATTTCACCAGGGGTCACCGAAGTTCCAAAGTTCATACGGTGAAGCGTTTAGCCAAAGAAATTAAATTGAAATTATTATTAATTTTGTTTACGATTTGTACAAAACTTTTAATTTTATGTTATATTTCATTGCCTAGTTTAAGGAGTTTATATAAGAAATGTGAGAAAATTTCATATGATAAGTCGGATGAATTTTTTATCTTTGGAGACCCCTAGTAAAATTTGAAGAAGAAAATATCTGTAGAACATTTTAACCCCTTAAACTTTCCTTAAAACGGTCTAGAAATGACCCCTTATAAGCTAAGATAAATGAATTTAAAGTTCTAATGAAATATGCCCCGTTAGAGGCTCTAAACATTTATGGAAAATTATTTTAGCTTCGAACTATATTGATATTATTTTTTTCGATTTATCTGTAACTACCTTGGTGCAAAAATAGAAAAGTTTAAGTTTAACTGTTGCATAGTGTTATTTAATATATTCATGAAAAATATTTCCTTTAAAATATATAAAATATAAATATTTCCTTTGAAATAAAAGGTATTTTTTTACATTTCAAAGTTCTTTGATCTCACACATCCTTAAGATTTGTTGTGGCGAATTGATGTCATTTGATGCATTTTGTAGAAAGGAGAACGCTTCTTACCATTTCCAGATTCAAACTGGTATGTAAGCGAATGAAAAAATTAATTCTCAATTTCCCAAAAAAAAAATCAAATAATTAAAATAGTACTTTTTGATCTGCGACTCCTCATTTATTAATACATTTTTAACTTTTATGAATTTTTTTCTGTGTTTTTACTTAAATTCTTTTGTTCCTTATTGATGTTAAAAATATTATATATAAAATAAAAATTTTATACTAAAATCCATTTTATACTAAGATTTAAATTTTATATTAAAGCTTCGATTTAAAACTAAAGTTTAAATTTTATGCTAAAATTTAAATATTATACTAAAACTAAAATTTTATTTAAAAATTTCAATTTTATTTTAACTTTCCATTTTATACTAAAATTTATTACGTTTTATACCCTTCACTAAAAATGTAAAGGGTATATATAAGTTTGTCATTCCGTTTGTAATTTCCACAATTTTCGGGATCGTTGTAAGAAATGACGATAGAACCATGTCCATCCGCCCGTCCGTGTGTCGGTTGAAATGGCGATTATGAAGCCCACCGACAACTACTATATATAATATATATATCAAACGATCGGAAATTCTTTCGAAAATTTTGCTATTGAAATTCAGCAAGATCGGTTTATAAATGGAAGAGATATGTCAGCAAAACGTTTTTGTTTTTTTGGCTTAAAAATGCTGTAAATGGCGTTTATAAAGCCTTCCGATGATATAGATACATGATATATGTATCAAAAAATCAGAAATTTCTTCTTAAACTTTTCTATTGAATTAAAAAAAATCGTTTCAAAGATGGCCGAGATATTTAAAAAAAAAAAAAAAAAACGGTTTTTATAAACCGGTTTTCGATTTCCTGAATCCCCTATATAAGCTATTGGCTTCGTTTTTACGACAAAAGATCAGAATTTTTTTTCTAAATTTTAGTGTAGAAGAAATGAACTCAATCGGTCCATTATAAACCAAGATATTGGCCAAAATATATTTTTTAACGATACTCATTATATATTATATAAGCTAGGGACTTAGTTCTTAGATAGATCGATCACAAATATTTTTATGAAATTTCGGGTTTTTGAATTAACCAAATCGGATAATAAACAACCGAGTTATTGGCAAACCTTTTTTATTTTTTTAATGCTTATCCCTCTTATACATAGTTGTTGTTTTTATGGGTGCTGAAAAACAATAACAACAACAATGAACTATGGCATATAATATCGTTTTTAACTTTTTGAAGGAACTATGTAAGCTAGAGGCTTCATTCTTTCACTGAAAATTCGGATTTTTTTTTTAATTTTTATGTTAAAAAAGTGAAAAAAGTGAAGTCGGTCCAGTATTTACCGAGTTATAGGCCAAAACGCATTATTACGATTTTTGCAGGTACTATTTGAGCTATGGACTTCGTTCTTGCACAGATCGATCATAAATATCTTCCAATTTCGGTTTTTTAAATCAGTCAAATCGGTCCATAAATTTTTACGATACCCTTATTTTAATTTAATATTGTCTTAGAATTATTATTATTAAACATTCAAACTATTTAATTTATTATTTATTGTATCTCTATTAGTTAAGGAGATATAAGGTTACCGATTTTATCAATTTTTATCTCTTTTTACCCCCTAAACATTCGAATTTCTAAAAATCCCGTATTATTGGATATATTCGGCAGGAGACCAATCCACAGTCCATATTTCATATTTCTAGCCTTAACCGTTTGGGTTGTGCGATGATGAATCACCAATTAAATCAGTCAGGCAATCACTTATCCATCTCAACGATGCTGAAGGCTATATAAGATTCGGTACAGCCGAATATAGCGCTTTTATTAGTTTTTTTATTCAAATTTTCGTAGTTTGAAAAAAATTTTGATTTATAAATGTGCAAGTATGAAAACATACGTTAAGGCAAAAATTTTATTATTTGTCGGTAAGATGGTGAAGGGTATTAAATATTCGTTACAGCAGAATCTTTTTTTTAATTTAGTTTTAGCTATTATTTTAAAAAATCTAACTTTGTCTTTGTATATTTGATTTTTTTTTTTTTTTTTTTTTTTCTTGTTACTTCTGAAATTTTATTTTTTTCTGACATTTATGGTCATTTGAATGTTTGCGGTTTGTGCCTCAACTGAATAATGATGATTTTTTGCTTTTTATTTTTTCTATCCGCCTTTAACTATCCTGCAAATTAAAAATCCTTTTTCATTATTTGCACGAGGCAAAATTTTGCGTAGACAAATAACAACAAAATCGTCGAGGATTTTGTGGTTAATAAACATGTACCAGGGGGAGGAGTAGATGTACAAAATTTCGTAACAAAATTTGTGTAGAGGTAAACTTTAGCAAACAATTATTGTAGCTGTTTTTGTTGTTTTAACTGTTGATGTTGCTGACAATTGAAAAAATAATAAAAAGAAAAATCCAGTCTTTAACAAAACAAACGCCATTAGCTCTTGAAATGCAACATATATGCTCTTTGAAATTAAGTATACAAATACACTGACATAAGTTTGTTTATGTGTGTATAAAGATAAAGTAAAGTGTACACTAATTGCATTATGCAGCTATAAACTTCATAACATACACGAATGACTGAAATAATAGTAACACAAGCTAAAATACATACTCGTGAGTAAGTAAGTACTACGAGTTTAGTCCAAACAGTTGTTGTTGGAATCAAAGAATTGAAGGTGTTATGTATTGGGAAATGAAATCAAAAGAATACTAAACTAATGAGATTTTTATTTGGAGTTAAACTGAAGTTTTCAGTTAGTCCGATAGCTGGTATTAGTGTATATTTTTTGCATATAACACTTCATGCATTATACGGCTCCTACAATACATGCGGTTTGTTTGGGCATAAATGCAAAACTCTTTCAATGAGTGGGATTTCGATACGTCAAACAATTATCTACTTTGTTTCCAGGGTCATCTTCATCTGGCTGATATTTTGCTTAATGTTTGCAGTAAATGATTGTATTGAGTTCTTTTTTGGAAAATTCATTCAATTACCTCCTACTTTTTTGTTTGTAGCTTTTCACTCGCATTATGTTTACAGTTCGCAGTAATACAATTGCATCTAATAGATTTTCTCTTGTATATATATGTGCGCTTTTATCTGTGTATAGATGTATTTGTAGGTTCCTCTTACCTGGATGTGGCAAAAGTCCATTAGCGGTTAACAATCGTATAATACTCATTGTTTTTAATGTTTTGTAATTGTAAAGTTATTAAAGGGCAAAAAGGAGCATAGAATAGGACTTTAGCTTCCATTTTACAAAAATTTGTAATAGTATTAGATACAAGGTTGGGTAAATGTTGTTCTTCTTAGTGTTAATGTTTGCTAAATGTTTTGCAGTCAATATAATTTTAAAGCATTTAATTAAAACTAAAAAGACTAGATTTTTTTTCAAAATAATTTGAACAAGATTTTGTTTTTTATATAAATAAAATTATCTTTAATTTTCTTTTATAAATATTCATAGGGGAATTTAATCTCTATTTTATTTGTGTTTTTCTTTCCTTATTTTTTTAAGTTTTTCACTCAATTAACATAATTGCTATTTTTTTTTTTTTTTTTTTTTTTGTATTAAATAAATAGAATTTTCTTTCCTTAATAAATATTCATCATGTAGGAGTTTAAATATGTTTTACTGATTTCTTTTTTCCTTTTATTATAATTCTTTACCGATTTTTTAATATTTATTTTTATAATAAACTTTATAATGCAAAAAAAAAAAAATACAATTTTCACTTTTTAATATTCTTAACAAAAATCATGTTTATAATGGTTGAGATGGTTGCTTGTTCCTTTTAATTTTATGATTTTGTTCGTTATTTTTTTCTTTAACTATACAATCCTTGAAATAATGATGAACAACAGGATGCTAACAACAATAACAAAAATATTAATTATCTTTAACAACACAAAACATTATGCGGGTTTGCTATATGGCAGAAAATTTTATACAAAAAAATAATAATAAAAGCAAGAACAATACATAACAACAATGAGAGTAGAGAAAGTGTAAGAGTGAGAAAAAATAAAACTGTATTAAACTAAAGCTTAAAAACCGCTAATTGACTTCACACTCACATTTAATGGCAGACTGTAATGTTAAATACTAGTAAAAATACACTGAAAGAAATCAAAAAGATGTTGACAATATATCTCGGGTTATTCCGGTACGAAGAACCAGCTGCCGTGGGCTGCAGCTCATCATTAGCATGGATTCCGGAAAATTCACAGCACCACCACAGTTTAAACCGGCATCACCACTCGGACTTCACAGAGTTTAAACCAGCAGAGGCCTTGTGAAAGAACGATCCTCGTAGCGCTTGACTTGTCAAAAGCTTTTGAGACTGTTAGCCATGCTACACTCTTACAGGACATCCTGCAGTCCACCATGACCAACAATATGAATAAATGAATCGTGAACTATCTGAGTGGTCGTCAGTCGTTCGTAGAGTTTAGAGACAAAAGATCAAAACCCCGTAGAGTTAAATAGGGAGTTCCACAAGGCGGTGTCTTATCACCACTCCTGTTTAACTTCTACCTCTCTAAACTACCCACACCTCCTCAAGTAGTAAAGGTGATTACATATGCGGACGACTGTATCATAATGGCGATGGCACAGTCGTACGATGAATGGTTATCTCAACCAAATTCATAATTTCTTCACTGCGCGTATCCAGCAGTTATCGCCAACGAAGTATTCAGCAACACTCTTCACCTCCTGGACCAAGGAGGTAAAACTCGAGTTTGGCGTCTTTGTTGATGGAGTTCAAATTCCGACAGTGAACCACCCAAAAATCCTGGGGGTCACCTTTGACAGCCTATTTACCTTCTCAGCTCATGCTACTGCAATCTCTCACAAATTGCGAAGTAGAAACAAAGTCCTCAAAGCGCTAACCGGCAGCACTTGGGCTTATGAACAAATAAACCTTGTTAGCTACATACAAAACGATTGGTTGATCAGTAGTCAATTATGCTACTCCAGTGTGGTCTCCTTCGTTGAGTGATACCCAGTGGAGAAATTAACAAAAGCTGCCAAAATGCATCCTTAATGATCGTCACAGGCTGCCCATAAATTACCTCCCCACACCACCTACATGAGGAGGCGAAGATACTACCGGTCAAGGAACAAAATGTTAACCAAACAGTTCCTCCTGGGATGTCATCGGAGGGGACATTCAAACTTCAACATCGTAAGTACGAGGAGAGCATTATAAGCTCAGAATCCCTTAGACCGCAACTCGTACACGACAGCTTTGAACGACATTCACAGAGACGCCATCGATTCCGCGGTTGCAGGTTACCGCTTGAATGTCGTTTAAGAGGCCACCCACCGCCTATTGCAGATAACGAGAAGAATCTGCCGCGGAGAACGAGAGTAGTTCTGGCTCAACTGAGGTCGGGATGGAGCAACAGGCTCAACGCCTACTGGTCCCGCATAGACCGTGAGGTCCCCAACTTATGCCCAGCATGTGGTGAGGGTCTCCATGACAGCCACCACATATTCAACTGTCTAGCCCTACTTCAATTTGTCCAACGGATTTATGGACACAGCCAGTGGAAGTAGCACAATTCCTTAGACTTGACCTCCATGCAGAACCCCCAGACTGAAAATTGTTAAGATGTTCTACCTGTTACAACAACAACCAAAAATTTTATAAATATTTAGTATTCAGTATTTAGTATTAAGTATTAAATTGTAATATAAAATTTAAATTGAAGTTTTAGTACAAAATTGAAATCGTAGTATAAAATTAAAATTTTAGTATAAAATAAAATTTTTAGTATAAAACTAAAATTTTAGTATAAAATTAAAATCTTAGTATAAAATAAAAAATAAATAAAATAAAATTTTAGTATAAAATTAAAATTCTAGTATAAAACTAAAAATTTAGTATAAAATTGAAATTTTATTATAAAAATAAAGTTTTAGTATAAAATTAAAATTCTAGTATAAAACTAAAATTTTAGTATAAAATTAAAATTTTAGTATAAAATTAAAATTTTATTATAAAATTAAAATTTTATTATAAAATTAAAATTTTAGTATAAAATTAAAATTTTAGTATAAAATTAAAATTTTAGTATAAAATTAAAATTTTAGTATAAAATTAAAATTTTAGTATAAAATAAAATTTTTAGTATAAAATTAAAATTTTAGTATAAAATTAAAATTTTAGTATAAAATTTAAATTTTAGTATAAAATTTAAATTTTATTATAAAAATAAAATTTTAGTAAAAAATTAAAATTATAGTATAAAACTAAAATTTTAGTATAAAATTGAAATTTTATTATAAAAATAAAATTTTAGTATACAATTAAAATTCTAGTATAAAACTAAAATTTTAGTATAAAATTAAAACTTTAGTAAAATTAAAATTTTAGTATAAAATTAAAATTTTAGTATAAAATTAAAATTTTAGTATAAAATTAAAATTTTAGTATAAAATTAAAATTTTATTATAAAATTAAAATTTTAGTAAAAAATTAAAATTATAGTATAAAATTAAAATTTTAGTATAAAATTTAAATTTTATTATAAAAATAAAATTTTAGTAAAAAATTAAAATTATAGTATAAAACTAAAATTTTAGTATAAAATTGAAATTTTATTATAAAAATAAAATTTTAGTATACAATTAAAATTCTAGTATAAAACTAAAATTTTAGTATAAAATTAAAACTTTAGTAAAATTAAAATTTTAGTATAAAATTAAAATTTTAGTATAAAATTAAAATTTTAGTATAAAATTAAAATTTTATTATAAAATTAAAATTTTATTATAAAATTAAAGTTTTATTATAAAATAAAAATTTTATTATAAATTTAAAATTTTAGTATAAAACTAAAAATTTAGTATAAAATTTAAATTTTATTATAAAAATAAAATTTTAGTATAAAATTAAAATTATAGTATAAAACTAAAATTTTAGTATAAAATTGAAATTTTATTATAAAATTAAAATTTTATTATAAAATTAAAATTTCAGTATAAAATTAAAAATTTTAATATAAAATTAAAATTTTAGTATAAAATTTAAATTTTAGTATAAAATTGAAATCGTAGTATACAATTTAAATTAAAATATTAGATAAAATTAAAATTCTAGTATAAAATTAAAATTTTATTATAAAATTAAAATTTTATTATAAAATTAAAATTTTATTATAAAATTAAAATTTTATTATAAAATTAAAATTTCAGTATAAAATTAAAAATTTTAATATAAAATTAAAATTTTAGTATAAAATTTAAATTTTAGTATAAAATTGAAATCGTAGTATACAATTTAAATTAAAATATTAGTATAAAATTAAAATTCTAGTATAAATTTTTTAATAAAATATACTGAAATTCTAGTATAAAATTTAATTTTTAATATAAAAAAGAAATATCTGGAATAAAATTAAAATATTTGGAGAAAGGTTTAAATATTAGTTGTTTATTAATTTTTTGATTTTAACTATTTCTCTCCATGTTTTTGCTTATTATTAGCATATGGCAAATCTTTTGTATTCTCCAACAACTCGTGCATTAGAAAATAAATTATTATTGTTTTCACATTAAGTAAAAAGTTTAGTTTTTGTTTTAGGTTTTCCTCCCCTCCAACTTGTAAACTTAACCAAGATATTAGTTACATTATTACTGCCCCTTGGGGCTGCTACTCTAGTAGATTATCAAGCAGACAATATAGAGCAGCTACATTAGTATGAGTTATTTTAATTTTTTTCTATTTTCCTCTAATTTATTGTTATTTTTCACACATTTCTAGCTCGGTTGGTTATGGGGTAAAAATGTCTATGCATAAAATAAAAGTTATAAAGAAAACCCAGTCAACAAAAATAAACAGCATAAACTGAAGAAACTTATAGTTTTCTTTATTCCCAATTCTGCCAAAAACATTCAATTTATTTATCAATTGTTTTAAAAATTATAATTTTATGATTAGTTTTTAGATCTTTTGATTTGTATTCAATTGTATTGTATATTGTCACCTGGTATGATTTTAAAATAAATCTTTATATTTAAAAATCTACTAGATTAAGTATTATATTTCCTTAAGAATTTAAATGTGAATAGAGAAAAAGTAAAGCTTTCAGAATATTATAGAGACAAACGTCTAACTTTACTACTGAGGGCTCTACAGTGCGTTAAATTACTAACCTTTTAAATCAAAGATTTTTTTTGTAATAAATCTGCTGTTTAAAGTCCTTTTATATTTATGTATAAAATTGTGATATAAAATGTTTATTGGGTTATTATTCATACTTCAATTATAGTATTTATACTCCACTACCAAACTCGTGAGTAAATGTGGCTGCTGGAAAATTAATGATGCTTTGTGAAATATGAATCTATCTCTATACTTTTTTTATTACTATTGTTCTATATAAGACCGCAAAGTTCAAGTGCATGAAGATTATTTTGAAGTCTCTAATATAAACAATATATGCATGCATACACTCATGTGTTAAGATATGCATATATGAATAATTGTATATGTAAATATCTCAATTATTTAGTATGAATAAATAATGAGAATAATATTGGCAGTATTAGTAATTAAACAGTTATTATAAATTTTAATCTATATTTTTTTTTATTATGTTGCTAAGGTGATTTATTTGCAATTTTCTATTATAATTAAAATTTTCTATTGTTTTTCAATTTATTTACAGAGAAATCTGGACCACTGTGTTGCCCCCAGAAACAAAACATATTTTTACTGCAATTTTAGGGATATCAAAAGCCAATCGTTTGGATGAAGGCATTTATACATGCAAGGTTAGTATGAAATAATAATTTCAATTAAAAAAAAACAAACAACAAAAAAAGTCATCGTTATTAAAATCAAACATAATTTTTTATAAGAAAACCATGATTTTCATATTTTTTTTTTTTTTTATTAAATAAAAAATTATTTCTTTCTTAAATTTGTGCTTCCTTTATTTAACCTTTTCTTTTAATTACATACTTATTTCTCTTTCAAGCCTTAAAAATATTTCTTGTTTAAATATACTTGGCCTTTATTCTTATTAATATTCTTGATTAATTAAATGACCAATTTTTTTTACAAAATATTTTTAGCCTTCTTTTTTGTTAAAAACACGTTTAGTATTCTGCTTTTTTGTTCTCAAACTAAAAAAAAATAATTACAAAAAATTACTAAAGGATTTTCCAAATAGCTTTTTTTTATTTCACGGGAAACTTTGTCTTTATAAGCAAAAAACCATGATAATGTTAATGATAATAGAAAGTATGTTGAGAGAAAAGGCTAAAGCCAAAAACAAAAAACAGTTAATGACATTTCAAAGGAAATTAAGCATAATTAAAGTACTCATATCCTCAATTTACACAACATTAGAAAGGGTTCTTAATGAAACATTTTTTTAAAATAATAAAACAAAAAATTAAGGATAATTGTAAGGGCTATTGATGGCTAATAAAAAAAGAAAAAAATAAGGAGACATGATTAGATTTATATAAGAATAAGGACAGATTATCGTCTATTAAGTCTAGTCCATATAATAATCTAGTTTATAGATTTGTTCAGTCCTAGTTCAGTTCTAGTTCAGTTCTAGTTCAATTCTAGTTCAGTTCTAGTTCAATTCTAGTTCAGTCCTAATTCAGTTTTAGTTCAATTCTAGTTCAGTTCTAGTTTAGTTCTAGTTCAGTTCTAGTTCAGTTCTAGTTCAGTTCTAGTTCAGTTCTAGTTCAGTTCTAGTTCAGTTCTAGTTCAGTTCTAGTTCAGTTCTAGTTCAGTTCTAGTTCAGTTCTAGTTCAGTTCTAGTTCAGTTCTAGTTCAGTTCTAGTTCAGTTCTAGTTCAGTTCTAGTTCAGTTCTAGTTCAGTTCTAGTTCAGTTCTAGTTCAGTTCTAGTTCAGTTCTAGTTTAGTTCTAGTTTAGTTCTAGTTTAGTTCTAGTTTAGTTCTAGTTTAGTTCTAGTTCAGTTCTAGTTCAGTTCTAATTCAGTTCTAGTTCAGTTCTAGTTCAGTTCTAGTTCAGCTCTAGTTCACTTTTAGTTCATTTCTAGCTCAGTTCTAGTTCAGTTCTATTTTTATTCTAGCTCAGTTCTAGTTCTAGTTCAGTTTAGTTTTAGTTCAGTTCTAGTTTAGTTCAAGTATAGTTCACTTCATTTCTAGGTTAGTTTTAGTTCAGTTCTATTTCAGTTCTAATTCAGCTCTAGTTCAGTTCTGCTTCTATTGACTACTTTATTCTGGTACATAGACTACTCTATGTTCTAGTCTATTGACTATTTTACAGACTATTCTTTAGTCTAGTCCATATACTATTCCATAGTCAAGTTCATAGGCTATTCTAATAGTCTAGACTATAGACTATTTTATAGTCTTTTCTATAGAATATTTTATGGTCTACTCCATAAACTATTTCATAGTCTAGTCTATAGACTGTTTTATAGTTCTGTCTATTGACTATTTTGTGTTCTATTCTACAGACTACTTTATAGTATATTCTATAGATTATTTTATAATCTATTCTGTAGACTACTTTATAGTCTAGTCCGCAGATTATTTTATAGTCTAGTCCATAGAATATTTTATAGTCTAGTCTATAGCCTGGTCAATAGACTGTTTCATAGTCTGGTCTATAGACTATTTTATGGTCTATTCTGTAGACTATTTTATAGTCTATTCTACAGAATATTTTATAGTTTATTTTATAGACTATTTTATAGGCTATTCTATAGAATATTTTATAGTCTACTCCATAAACTATTTCATAGTCTAGTCTATAGACTATTTTATAGTCCTGTCTATTGACTATTTTATATTCTATTCTACAGACTATTTTATAGTATATTCTATAGATTATTTTATAATCTATTCTATAGACTACTTTATAGTCTATTCCATAGATTATTTTATAGTCTAGTCCATAGAATATTTTATAGTGTAGTCTATAGCCTGGGCAATAGACTTTTTCATAATATAGTCTATAGACTATTTTATGGTCTATTTTGTAGACTATTTTATAGTCTATTCTATAGACTATTTTATAGTCTATTCTATAGAGTATTTTATAGTCTAGTCTATTGACTATTTTTTAATCTAGTCTATAGACTATTTTATAGTCTAGTCAATAGGCTATTTCATAGTCTATTCAATAGACTATTTCGTATTCTATTCAACAGACCATTTCATAGTGTATTCAATAGACTATTTCATAGTGTATTCAATAGACTATTTCATAGTGTATTCAATAGACTATTTCATAGTCTATGTAATAGACTATTTCATAGTCTATGTAATAGACTATTTCATAGTCTATTTAATAGACTATTTCATAGTATAGTCTATGGACCATTTCATAGTCTAGTCTATGGACTATTTTATAGTCTATTCTATAGACTATTATATAGTCTATTCTATTTTATAGTCCATTCTATAGACTATTTTATAGTCTATTCTATAGTCTATTTTACAGTCTATTCTATAGTCTAGTCTATAGTATATTCTGTAGTTCATTCATGAATAGAGTAAACGTACTTAATTTTATATTGTTTTCCCCTTTAGTATTTCTCTTAATGATGATTGAGAAAATTTAAAAGAAAGAAAAGGATTTAATTTAAAAAGAACAGTCATAGATTAAATTTTAAACAATTTTCTAGAAATATTTAAATAATAATTGATAAAACGTAAAATAATCTTTCAAAGAATTAAAACAATTTTTGCTTTCTGTTTTGCATATTTAATTTTGCTAATTTGTTCAAAAACATTCAAAAATTTCTTGGAATTTATTTGTGGTTAAAATAATCTGTAAATAAAAAATAAATTTAAGCTTTAAAAAATATTTTTAATTGCATTCATAAAACACTTAATTAAAATTAAAATATTTGAAAAATGTTGCAGTTGAAAAAAGATTATTTTAGCTGGAATATGTATTAGTCTGGCTAACATTTATTAAAGGGGAAAAGTTAAATTTCTTTGTCTTTTAATTTATATAGTAGTATGTAAAAGCAAAAGGTGTAATTGTTTTTGCCTAGTCATTGACTGCCTGTAACTTAGTATATTTATTCGAAATATAAATCTCTAATTTGCTTTTTATAAGTTATTTTTTATTCTTCTTCTTGTATATACAATTTATTATTTGTATCTCTACTGACCATACCTTTGCCACAAATGCTTTTATTTAATATCAGACATAAATTGGTATTATTTGTAATTTAGCATAGAATTAAACTCTGGATACAAAAGAAATCTGGCATGTAGGCATTAATGTGCTACAAGAAATTCTTTAAGTTATGGTGATATAAAATACAAATGTAGCTTAATAATTCCCAGATACAGATATACTCATAGCTACATAAGTAGGCACTTGAAAAAGGACCTAAGTAACATTTTTTGAAACATTACTGATTTATTTTCTATAACACAGATATTCTTAATAAATTTTGTATTTCTTTTATTTGATAGTAGCAATATATGTTAAGGCGTTCTGTTTTTTGACTGGTAGTCTATACAATTTTCTAAATATTTACACGTTTCAATATATTTTTAGCTTATACTTTTATTTCAGCCACAAATTTTGTTAATTTATTTTGCTACACAGACATGAAGACAATTTAAGTAAAATGCGAAACAAAAATAGGATTCTTAATCCCGTTAATAAGAATTTGTTTCAATGAAAAAAATAAAAAACAAAAATGTACAGTAACATAAAGAAAATTTAATAGAAAAGTATTTAAGAGTTGTATGAGTTTAACATTTTGTTAATTTTTATACCCTACACCACCATAGGTGGGGAGGGTATTATGCGTTTGTGCTGATGTTTGTAACACCCAAAAATATTGGTCTAAGACCCACCTTAATTTATACCAATCGGCTCAGAATCACTTTCTGAGTCGATTTAACGATGTCCGTCCATGTAAACCTTGTAATCAAACTACAGGTCGCAATTTTGAACCAAAGTTAATGAAATTTGGTACACAGGTTTCTTATAGTCCAGGAACGAAGCCTATTGAAATTGGTTATGATCGGTCCATTATTTCACCTAGCCCCCATACAAAAGTCCTCCCGGAAAAGGGTTTAACGATCATAAATCCCTTAAATATATCAATATTTTAATGAAATTTGGCACATATAAGTTTCATATAAGTTTAAATAAGTGTGCCGATTTTTAAAAAGTTCGGTCCATAATTAACCATAGCTCCCATATAAACCCCTTTTCAGAAAATCACTTTAACTTGCATAAATCCCATTAAAATGTTAGTATCAAGTTAATATTCGACACAAATAAGTTTTATATGAACATAAATGATAGTCCCAAATTTTACAAAAATCGGTCCATAATTTACCATAGCTCCCATATAAGGCCCTCTTTCGGGAATCACCCAAAAGTGAATAAATTCATATAAATGTCAACATCAACGTAATATTCTGTATTCGTATGTTTTATTTTATACTTATTAGTATCGGTCCACATTTGACTCCAAGTCTAATAAAAGACCCCTTCCCGAATTATAATGTACACAATGGTGCAGGGTATCATAGGGTCGGGCTTGACCGACTATATCTTTTTCTCTCGTTTTATTATTATTTTTTTTTTTTTTTTTTATGAAGCAACAAAATAAAGATTTACCTTTATGTGAATAAAATAAAATTTAAATGATTTAAAATGTTCGTATATAAATCCAAATTTTTTAAATAAAAGAAATTCCATTTAAATTTTTCTTGAATACATAATGAACTTATAATTCCATTTAATTTTCTTCTATTTAAAACTAATCAAATTCTTTAAATTCCTCTCACCTCAGTTTTAAAATATTTGTAAAATTTTGTGTATGTTCTTCTGTCGGTCCAATACCTTACAATTGCATATTTTTACATTTAAATTGAATTTACTTATATTTTACATATTATTTTTATTATGTGTTAAACTATGCCAACACACAAAGGTTTAAATAAATGTAAAAAAAAAACTTGAAAAGAACTGCATATTTTTACTTACAATTTCTCTATTGTATTAAAAAGTTTTATTTAATTTCACAAAACATAGAATTTAAAATGCAAAAAAAAAAAAAAAACAATTGCTGAATTTATATATAGAAAGATAAAAACACAGACATTTATATATAAATATTTAACAAGGATTGTGGTAAATTATATGTAATAACTTTTTTAAAGTATATTTCCTCTTTTTTTATTATTCTATACTCGTTATAATTTAATTAACTATGAGTAAAATTTAGACAATGGAACTATAATCAAAACAATGCCAATTGGAAACAATGGAGAATAATAGATTTAGAGAAATGTATTGGAAAAGATTTTTATTTAATTAAATAAATATTCTTTAGGTTCAAACTGTGTTCAAATTTTATGTTTAAGAATTAAAAAATAAATAAATAAATAAAAAAATTATAAATATTTAAATTTGTTCCATTAATACAGTAATTGTTTCCCATTGTCTAGTTCTAATTCAGTTCTAATTCAGTTCTAGTTCAGTTCTAGTTCAGTTCTAGTTCAGTTCTAGTTCAGTTCTAGTTCAGTTCTAGTTCAGTTCTAGTTCAGTTCTAGTTCAGTTCTAGTTCAGTTCTAGTTCAGTTCTAGTTCAGTTCTAGTTCAGTTCTAGTTCAGTTCTAGTTCAGTTCTAGTTCAGTTCTACTTCAGTTCTAGTTCAGTTCTAGTTCAGTTCTAGTTCAGTTCTAGTTCAGTTCTAGTTCAGTTCTAGTTCAATTCTAGTTCAGTTCTAGTTCAGTTCTAGTTCAGTTCTAGTTCAGTTTACTCTTTAGTGTAGTTTATAGTCTATTCTTTTGTCTAGTGTATAGCTTGGTCTTTAGTCTGTTTTATAGTTTAGTTGATAGTCTAGTCTATATTCTGGTATATATTCTTCTCTATAGCATATTGGATTTTATATTTTGTAGTTTTCTATTTATCCTATTTTATAATTTATTTAATAGTCTAGTCTGTAGTCTAGTTTAGTCTAGCCTTTGTGTAGTTCATAGCTTACTTTATAGTGGATTATGAAGTCTAGTTTATAGTTAAGTTTCGCTTCGCCCTCCATAAAAAAGCATTTTTAGTTCTCTTTAATAAAAAAAACTTTGACCACGTTTTTCATAATTGAAGCATTTGCAAAATTTGTCTTTTTTCATCCGCTAAGAAAAAAATTACATACGTATCTTTTTATCTTTAAAAGAATTCTTAAATTATTGCCTTAGTATACTTAGTGTTACTTTAAATGTAAAAAACATAAACATAAAACCGGAAATAGCTTAAAGACAAAAAAGTAAAGCATACTTTGCTGCTGGTACTTTACTTGTTAATGTCAACACATTAAAGTATGAACACCTTTGCACACAGACACCTGCAAAACATAAATTCTTATAGATACATACACGCAAATACTTTTATACAAACTACAGCTTTACATGAATTAAGCATTAACAACTAAAACAACAAAAATTTTGAGTTTATATGTAAGTTTAAAACTACAAATTCATTGTTGTAGATCCCAAACTCTCACACCCTGCATACATTTTCATAAATTCTTAAACCTTTATTAAGTGTACGTAGATGTAAATAACAAACAATATTAAAGCTGTTTCATATAAATGTTTGTTGTATGTGAGAGTTTTAATTCACTGTTTTTTTTTTTTTTTTTAATTCTACATCATTTTTTGAGTGACATACAGACTTTTACAAATTGTTAAACACATACAAATTCTTTTGTCATACTCTCTTACATACAAACAATTTGTATGTATGTATGTATGTATTTGAAAAGAAAAGTATGTTGCATGTCTCATATATGTTGCATAAAACAACAAAAAGTTAAAAAAAAAACTACAAATACACCCACAATAAATGCCATTATAGTTGTTGCTGCTGCTGTTGTATGTTGGCAATTGTAAGCAAGTCAAGTGAGTGCATTCGTTACACTTGAATATTTTCTGCTATTTTTTTTTTTATAATATTTTATTTAAAAAATATATATTTTTTTTTAATCTGGTTTTATAGTGTGTGGGAATGGTTTTGTGTTTGATTGTGTGTTAGTTTGCGTCCTTTTATGTGAGTGTTACATGATGTTGCATTTTGCATTTATTAAAATGTATGTCAGTTACATATTTGTTCTTATTTTTATAATATTTTTCTATATCCTTTCAAATTCATTCAAGTTTGTTGCAATATTTATTATGATGTGTATAAATAGAAAAAAAAGAAATAAAAAACCAAGTCACAGATTTCTATTTTGTCACATAAAGATTTCTAAAGAAAAATACCTGCAGTTTGCTTGCTTAAATATAGATATAAAGAATTTGTATTAAATAAAATAAAGAATAAAATCATTATCTTGAATGTATATTTCTTAAATGGTTCACAGTACAGTCTAAAGTATAGTTTATGAACTAGCCTATAGTTTAGTCTACAGTTCGAATTCAGTTCTAGTTCAATTCCAGTTCAGTTACAATTCAGTTATAGTTCAGTTCTAGTTCAGTTCTAATTCAGTTCTAGTTCAGTTCTAGTTCAGTTCTAGTTCAGTTCTAGTTCAGTTCTAGTTCAGTTCAAGTTCAGTTCTAGTTCATTTCTAGTTCAGTTCTAGTTCAGTTCTAGTTCAGTTCTAGATCAGTTCTAGTTCAGTTCTAGCTCAGTTCTGGTTCAGTTCTAGTTCAGTTCTAGTTCAGTTCTATTTCAGTTTTATTTCAGTTCTAGTTCAGTTCTAGTTCAGTTCTAGTTCAGTTCTAGTTCAGTTCTAGTTCAGTTCTAGTTCAGTTCTAGTTCAGTTCTAGTTCAGCTCTAGTTCAGCTCTAGTTCAGTTCTAGTTCAGTTCTAGTTCAATTCTAGTTCACCTCTAGTTCAGTTCTAGTTCAGTTCTAGTTCAGTTCTAGTTCAGTTCTAGTTCAGTTCAGTTCAAGTTCAGTTCAAGTTCAGTTCTACTTCAGTTCTAGTTCAGTTCTAGTTCAGTTCTAGTTCAGTTCTAGTTCAGTTCTAGTTCAGTTCTAGTTCAGTTCTAGTTCAATTCTAGTTCAGTTCTAGTTCAGTTCTAGTTCAATTCTAGTTCAGTTCTAGTTCAGTTCTAGTTCAGTTCTAGTTCAGTTCTAGTTCAGTTCAGTTCTAGTTCAGTTCTAGTTCAGTTCTAGTTCAGTTTTAGTTCAGTTCTAGTTCAGTTCTAGTTCAGTTCTAGTTCAGTTCTAGCTCAGTTCTCGTTTAGTTCTAGTTAAGTTCTAGTTCAGTTCTAGTTTAATTCTAGTTCAGTTCTAGTTCAGTTCTAGTTCAGTTCTAGTTCAGTTCTAGTTCAGTTCTAGTTCAGTTCTAGTTCAGTTCTAGTTCAGTTCTAGTTCAGTTCTAGTTCAGTTCTAGTTCAGTTCTAGTTCAGTTCTAGTTCAGTTCTAGTTCAGTTCTAGTTCAGTTCTAGTTCAGTTCTAGTTCAGTTCTAGTTCAGTTCTAGTTCAATTCTAGTTCAGTTCTAGTTCAGTTCTAGTTCAGTTCTACTTCAGTTCTAGTTCAGTTCTAGTTCAGTTCTACTTCAGTTCTAGTTCAGTTCTAGTTCAGTTCTAGTTCAGTTCTAGTTCAGTTCTAGTTCAGTTCTAGTTCAGTTCTAGTTCAGTTCTAGTTCAGTTCTAGTTCAGTTCTAGTTCAGTTCTAGTTCAGTTCTAGTTCAGTTCTAGTTCAGTTCTATTTCAGTTCTAGTTCAGTTCTAGTTCAGTTCTATTTCAGTTCTAGTTCAGTTCTAGTTCAGTTCTACTTCAGTTCTAGTTCAGTTCTAGTTCAGTTCTAGTTCAGTTCTAGTTCAGTTCTAGTTCAGTTCTAGTTCAGTTCTAGTTCAGTTCTAGTTCAGTTCTAGTTCAGTTCTAGTTCAGTTCTAGTTCAGTTCTAGTTCAGTTCTATTTCAGTTCTAGTTCAGTTCTAGTTCAGTTCTACTTCAGTTCTAGTTCAGTTCTAGTTCAGTTCTAGTTCAGTTCTAGTTCAGTTCTAGTTCAGTTCTAGTTCAGTTCTAGTTCAGTTCTAGTTCAGTTCTAGTTCAGTTCTAGTTCAGTTCTAGTTCAGTTCTAGTTCAGTTCTAGTTCAGTTCTAGTTCAGTTCTAGTTCAGTTCTAGTTCAGTTCTAGTTCAGTTCTAGTTCAGTTCTAGTTCAGTTCTAGTTCAGTTCTAGTTCAATTCTAGTTCAGTTCTAGTTCAGTTCTAGTTCAGTTCTAGTTCAGTTCTAGTTCAGTTCTAGTTCAGTTCTAGTTCAGTTCTAGTTCAGTTCTAGTTCAGTTCTATTTCAGTTCTAGTTCAGTTCTAGTTCAGTTCAGTTCTAGTTCAGTTCTAGCTCAGTTCTCGTTTAGTTCTAGTTAAGTTCTAGTTCAGTTCCAGTTTAATTCTAGTTCAGTTCTAGTTCAGTTCAAGTTCAGTTCTAGTTCATTTCTAGTTCAGTTCTAGTTCAGTTCTAGATCAGTTCTAGTTCAGTTCTATTTCAGTTCTAGTTCAGTTCTATTTCAGTTTTATTTCAGTTCTAGTTCAGTTCTAGTTCAGTTCTATTTAAGTTCTAGTTCAGTTCTATTTCAGTTCTATTTCAGTTCTAGTTCAGTTCTAGTTCAGTTCTAGTTCAGTTCTAGTTCAGTTCTAGTTCAGTTCTAGTTCAGTTCTAGTTCAGTTCTAGTTCAGTTCTAGTTCAGTTCTAGTTCAGTTCTAGTTCAGTTCTAGTTCAGTTCTAGTTCAGTTCTAGTTCAGTTCTAGTTCAGTTCTAGTTCAGTTCTAGTTCAGTTCTAGTTCAGTTCTAGTTCAATTCTAGTTCAGTTCTAGTTCAGTTCTAGTTCAGTTCTAGTTCAGTTCTAGTTCAGTTCTAGTTCAGTTCTAGTTCAGTTCTAGTTCAGTTCTAGTTCAGTTCTAGTTGAGTTCTAGTTGAGTTCTAGTTGAGTTCTAGTTCAGTTCTAGTTCAGTTCTAGTTCAGTTCTAGTTCAGTTCTAGTTCAGTTCTAGTTCAGTTCTAGTTCAGTTCTAGTTCAGTTCTAGTTCAGTTCTAGTTCAGTTCTAGTTCAGTTCTAGTTCAGTTCTAGTTCAGTTCTAGTTCAGTTCTAGTTCAGTTCTAGTTCAGTTCTAGTTCAGTTCTAGTTCAGTTCTAGTTCAGTTCTAGTTCAGTTCTAGTTCAGTTCTAGTTCAGTTCTAGTTCAGTTCTAGTTCAGTTCTAGTTCAGTTCTAGTTCAGTTCTAGTTCAGTTCTAGTTCAGTTCTAGTTCAGTTCTAGTTCAGTTCTAGTTCAGTTCTAGTTCAGTTCTAGTTCAGTTCTAGTTCAGTTCTAGTTCAGTTCTAGTTCAGTTCTAGTTCAGTTCTAGTTCAGTTCTAGTTCAGTTCTAGTTCAGTTCTAGTTCAGTTCTAGTTCAGTTCTAGTTCAGTTCTAGTTCAGTTCTAGTTCAGTTCTAGTTCAGTTCTAGTTCAGTTCTAGTTCAGTTCTAGTTCAGTTCTAGTTCAGTTCTAGTTTAATTCTAGTTCAGTTCTAGTTCAGTTCAAGTTCAGTTCTAGTTCAGTTCTAGTTCAGTTCTAGTTCAGTTCTAGATCAGTTCTAGTTCAGTTCTATTTCAGTTCTAGTTCAGTTCTATTTCAGTTTTATTTCAGTTCTAGTTCAGTTCTAGTTCAGTTCTATTTAAGTTCTAGTTCAGTTCTAGTTCAGTTCTATTTCAGTTCTAGTTCAGTTCTAGTTCAGTTCTAGTTCAGTTCTAGTTCAGTTCTAGTTCAGTTCTAGTTCAGTTCTAGTTCAGTTCTAGTTCAGTTCTAGTTCAGTTCTAGTTCAGTTCTAGTTCAGTTCTAGTTCAGTTCTAGTTCAGTTCTAGTTCAGTTCTAGTTCAGTTCTAGTTCAGTTCTAGTTCAGTTCTAGTTCAGTTCTAGTTCAGTTCTAGTTCAGTTCTAGTTCAGTTCTAGTTCAGTTCTAGTTCAGTTCTAGTTCAGCTCTAGCTCAGTTCTCGTTTAGTTCTAGTTAAGTTCTAGTTCAGTTCTAGTTCATAGTTTTACCATAGAAATAGCAATTTTCGAGAACTCACTATAGAAATAACAATTTTCGAAAACTTACTACAGAAGTAGCAATTTTCAAAAATTCACTATAGAAATAGCAATTTTCAAGAATTTACTATAGAAATAGCAATTTTCGAAAATTCACTATAGAAATAGCAATTTTCGAAAATTTACTATAGAAATAGCAATTTTGAAAATTTACTATAGAAATTGCAATTTTCGAAAATTTACTATAAAAATAGCAATTTTACTATAGAAATAGCAATTTTCAAAAATTTACTGTACCAATAGCAATTTTAAAAAATTCAGAAATAACAGTTTTTGAAAATGTGCTATAAAAATAAAAATTTTCTTAAATTTCCTATAAAAATCGAAGTTCTTAAATATAAATTTTTTTATACAGTATTGCTCTACTTTTCTGTCTTTGTATTGTTGCCTGCTATGATTTCCTTATTAAACATTGATACAATTCTTTAGAAATTGAAATGTTTAAAAGAAGGAAACTAAAAAGAAAATTTGCCAACAATTTGAAGCTAGAAAGCAGGATATACCCTACAACAAGCAAACTAAATTGCTTCCGTTTGCAATAGAAATTCTAACAATGCTAACGTTTGAAAGCAACAAGAAATGACAATAAATTATTTAGAGAGAATTCACAAGTTTTTTGAAATTGCAAAATAAATAAATAAAATTTTAAACGAAAAAGGGATTGAAGTGGAAATAAAAAATCAGTGGAAATCAGGAAGTTTCTTTTAAATTTTAAAAGTGATTTTATCATAGTCTTATTAATGGTTTATTTACAATGTTTTTAATGAAAAATTGTATTTAGGGAATAATTGCTTAAAAATGAAAATTAATTTTAAAATAAAAATATATTTATATAAACCAAATATATTTTTTAATAATTTTCTTGGAGTTAAAATTTTTGTTTTCTTTTAATTTTGTTGTCCTAAAACATTTATAGACGTGTCATTTAATTCTAGTAAATATAAATGAAATTTATATACCAAATATTTACCACTCAAACATATTACTACGAAAAATAAGCTTATCAAATTACCATTCCCCCTCCCCAAAAAGGCAAGGTATACATGATTTTTGCCTAAGAGTCCACCTGTCCTGTCTGTTACTCAGTTCTCTTGTTTATTTTAAATAAATAGAAAAACATTTTTCATTTTATTTTTTGTCATTTTTTCTTTCCTAAAACAAAATTGTCAACATAACATTTTATTTTTATTTTTTTGGAAGCCCCCTTCAAAGATAAATTTATATTTGAATTTTATTTCCATTTCTATTTCGTCTGACAACATTTGCTATTTTTATTTTAGTAGTTGGTTCATTGATCTTTTTGGCTTGATTGGTTTGTAAGTTAATACTTTGAAATATAAAATTTCTTCTTTTTTTTTTTGGAAAATTGTCTAGTCTTATATTTTGTAAAGGCAATCAAACCGTAAAACACATGCATCCATTAAAAGATAACATGTGATGAGTGTATGTAAATGAACATGTTTTATAAGTTTTCGTTAGAGATGAGTGATGTTGTTTAAATGATGATGTATCTACATAAATGCTGCCTAAAACACCAATTTAAAATCGAAAAGGTAGAAGAACTTTTTATTTACACACGAGATCACAAATTATTCACACTAAACGTGGGTTCATTAAGCAAAAAAAACAACATTTCTGGGCTGTTTTTTAAGAAAACGTAACATTTAAAATAACAACAAAAAAATAAGGTTTAAATTAAAAAATTTAATAGGACGTATACAATAGTTTTAAGGACAATTTTCGAAATAGGGTATTAAAAAAAATATAGAATATTTTCAAAATTCTGCCTTTTTTATAGGAAATTTTCGCAATTTGCTGTTTTTATAGTACATTTTCGCAATTTGCTATATTTATAGGAAATTCTCGCAATTTGCTATTTTTATAGCAAATTTACTATTTTTATAGTAAATTTTCGCAATTTGCTATTTTTATAGTAAATTTTCGCAATTTGCTATTTTTATAGTAAATTTTCGCAATTTGCTATTTTTATAGCAAATTTTCGCAATTTGCTATTTTTATAGCAAATTTTCGCAATTTGCTATTTTTATAGCAAATTTTCGCAATTTGCTATTTTTATAGTAAATTTTCGCAATTTGCTATTTTATAGTAAATTTTCGCAATATGCTATTTTATAGTAAATTTTCGTAATTTGCTATTTTATAGTAAATTTTCGCAATTTGCTATTTTTTTAGTAAATTGTCGCAATTTGCTATTTTTATAGTAAATTGTCGCAATTTGCTATTTTTATAGTAAATTGTCGCAATTTGCTATTTTTAAAGTAAATTGTCGCAATTTGCAATTTTTAAAGTAAATTCCTACAAATTGCTATTTCTATAGTAAATTCTAGATATTTGCTATTTCTATAGTAAATTTTCGCAATTTGCTATTTCCATAGTAAATTTTCGCAATTTGTTATTTCCATAGTAAATTTTCGCAATTTGCTATTTCCATAGTAAATTTTAGCAATTTGTTATATTTATATGAAATTTTCGCAATTTGCTACTTTTATAGCAAATTTACGCAATTTACTATTTTTATAGTAAATTTTCGCAATTTGCTATTTTTATAGTAAATTTTCGCAATTTGCTATTTTCATAGTAAATTTTCTCAATTTGCTATTTTCATAGTAAATTTTCGCAATTTGCTATTTTTATAGTAAATTTTTGCAATTTGCTATTTTTATATTAAATTTTCGCAATTTGCTATTTTTATAGTAAAATTTCGCAACTTGCTATTTTTATAGTAAAGTTTCGCAACTTGCTATTTTTATAGTAAAGTTTCGCAACTTGCTATTTATGTAGCACATACTGTTTATTTTCCACATTCCTTTACTGTTAACTCCTTTATGAACCTTCATGTTCGTTGAACAATTTCTAACTCTATACTACTTTACATCCTCATTTATTTTTACTCCAAAAAAAAAATGATTTTATTCTATTGATTTTTGCTATAACAATCACCATCCTTAAAACTTACCCCTGCACTCATATTCATTTCTTACTAGCAGCAACTTATAAATTTATTCTGGTTGCAATATGTTTGTTAGAATAATGTATGAAGCATATAATATTAATAACAACCCAACAGCAACAACAACAACAAAAACTATTAAATAAATAACATAAAAAGTGATAGTACTAGTAGAAAAAAGTACAGCAAAACTTTTTAGTAATGGAATTATGTATGAGTTTGTTAAGTATATGAAAAGAAAAAAATAGTATTATTGAAGCTGATGATGATGCTGTTGGTCTATTGAATACTCTTCTACTTCTGTACTGACGAGTAAGAGTTTAATAGAATATATTGTATATTAATCTCCTGCTATACAATAAAATAAGAGAAAACGACGATAACTACATGAAAAGAAATCATAGAGCATCTTTATTAAATTGTTTATGGCATATATATTATTTAGGAAAACAAATCAGAAAATTATTGAAATGCTAGAGAAATTATCGAATGTTAAATGTGTGGGAAAAATAACATAAGATACTTTATTGTTTTAAAACCCTCTTGGCTTTTGAATAGTAAAATATAGACTAGTTTAATTGCAAACATTTAATATTAAAAAAAAAGTTGGCAAAAAATTGATTTAAAAACTGCGTTATTGAAAAGAAAACTGCTAAATAATTTGCAAAATTTAGTATAAGAAGAGAAATTAATACAAATTTAAATAAACCTTTGAAAAACCCAATTGGAAAATTTAAAATACGTATTTGACTACAAAAATAGCTTACTGCGAAAATTTAATATTATAATATTAAACATCTTAAATTGACTATATAATAGAAAATTCCAAAAGTTTATTATTAAAATAGTAAGTTGCGAAAATTTACTATAAAAATATCTTGTTTCAAAAACATAGCACAAAAATAGCAGGTAGAAAAATTTACTTTTACAATAGCAAGTTTAAAAAAATTTTCTATAAAAATAGCAAATTTCAATAAATTCCCATAACAAAGGCAAACTGCAAAAATTTACTATAAAAATAGCAAATTGCGAAAATTTACTATAAAAATAGCACATAGCGAAAATTTACTATAAAAATAGCAATTTGCGAAAATTTATATAAAAAAGTGCTATAAAAATAGCACATTGCGAAAATTTACTATAAAAATAACACATTGCGAAAATTGATTATAAAAACAGCAAATTGTTAAGGTTTACTATAAAAATAGCAAATTGCGAAAGTTAACTATAAAAATAGAAAATTGCGAAAATTTACTATAAAAATAGCAAACTGCAAAAATTTACTAGAAAAATAGCAAATTGCGACTTTACTTTAAAAATGGCATATTTGGAAAACTTACTATAAAAATAGCAAATTCCAAAAATTAACTATAAAAATAGCAAATTCCAAAAATTTACTATAAAAATAGCAAACTCCGAAAATTGCTTATAAAAATAGCAAGACGCAAAAATTTCGTATAGAAATAGCAAATAGCAAAAATTTTCCATAAAAATAGCAAATACCGAAAATTGACTCTAGAAATAGCAAATTGCGAAAATTAACTAGAAATAGCAAATTGCAAAAATTTCCTGTAAAAATAGAAAATTTCGAAAATTTCCTATAGAAATTGCAGTTATGGAAAATTTACTATAAAATAGCTATTTTTGGAATTAGAAAAGCAATAGTAATATTAGAAAATTGTCTGTCAAGTTGCGACCTTTTTAATTTTTCTATAATATATAACATTTATGAAATTTTCTTTAAAAGGATTTTTAGTTTGTCTTATTAATTAAAATAATATTATCACCAAGTTTTTATAATAGCTTTCATTTTCATTACATTTTCTTAATAACAAATGCTCTTAATGAAATGCAAGTGCATAATAATTTCAACTTAAGCTAATTACTTTAGTTTTTCATACAAAAAAAATCTGAAAATAATACTTAATTTTATGAACATGTTTGCTACAAATGGGGTGCAACTAATTCAAGGAAACTAGAGAAACCAGAAACCAGTGAAGGAAGTTGAAATAGAATTTTATGAGTCTTCTGTTACAACAATTAAATGTTTTAATTTATGATTTCACACACAATACACTTAAATTGGTTGACAAAACTGGGTAACTGAAAAAAAAAAACTACGTGACATTAAAACTTAAAGCAAATAATTAACAACAGTTTGTGTTTATAGTGGAAAAAATAGCAAAAAAATACGCGTTTACTTATTTTTACACATATACATATATAAGAATACATAAACATTGTTATTTTTATTTAAACACATACACATACTCTCTTGCCACGTTTACTGATATTGTAGCGAAATTTTTATTTTATTTACTACGTCAACACAATTTTTTTTGTTTTTTCATTGGTAGTTTTATTATTTTTTTTCTCTCGGTTTTTTGTTTTAATGAATACAACTCTACATTTATTTAACAATAATTGTACTGATATATTTTTTCAGTATCTTCGTTTTTTTTTTTTTTTTTTTTTTTAATTGTGGCTATAAAAATTGTGAAGACATTTAATAGTTGATGAAAGCTTTAGCAGCAGCGTTATATGAAACCGCCAGAATAAAATGCTAGAAGGAAAAGAAAATTGTATTAAGTTTATTGTGCTGACAATAATTTCATGATATATTTATTTACTCTTATGAAGAGTGCGTGTATACAATCTCACATATAACCGCAAATACATTAAAAAAGACATTTTATAGTCCTTTACTTATATTTATACAAACATAGTAAAACTATCAGATATTACACGCTTACTTATTTCATACTCAGTCTCTCTCTCTCTCTATATATATGCATATAAAATTTTATATAAAAATTGCATTAAGTTTTGCAGGCTAGTAAAATTGTTTTAATTGGGTTTCTTTTTGTTTTTTTTTTTTTTTTTTTTTCTTGAAGCATTGTTGCTTGTCAATTTATGGCTTGAGTTCAATTTGTACAGACGTTTAAATTAAACTTATTTAAGTTGAAACTTAATTTAAATGTATTGTTAAGTAAAACGTTTATTTTAAATATGATTTATGTTTTTGCAGAAGTTTAAGGAGAGTAAAAGGACATATGTCTGAGGCTTTACATATGTAGAGAAATAAAAATGTTATTTTTAAGCTGTTAAATAAAAATAATGTTGAAAAGATTAAGATGTCATGAAAAATGTTTTTTAATAAGTTTTTTACATAAGTCTGCAATAAAATAATGCAGACATGTTTGAATATTTTCGTAGTTTTTATAACTTCCAAGAAAATTAACAGGAAAAAGTATAAATACTACAAGAATCTTAAAAACTAAAAATTGTTCACAAAAGAAAATGTTTTAAAATTATTTAACTTACTTATATGTAATTAAAAGTCTAAATTATATTTTACACAATGTAAATAATAATTTACATTACAAATTTAATTCTATTCCATTATTTTTTCATAACAAAACATTAAAAGTAAATTTAAACATTATTTACTTAAAGTTTACATAATATAAATAATATAAAATATTACAAAATTGTTTGAATTTTATTTAATTAAACAAATCTTTTTCAAAGACTAGATTTTATGTACTTTAATGCATATTTTACACTAATTTTGCATCATGTAAATACTGCTAAAAAAATTAAACTTTAAATAGTCATCTATTTATTCAAACGAAAAATTAACAACTTATATTATTTACACAAATCCTACATAATATGAAATAACAAATTAATTATTTTACATTATTTTTGTCAATGAAATTATTAAGAACTTAATTTAAACATTATTTACATGAAGTTTACATAAAGTAAATAATGGCAAATATAAAAGAAATATTTAACATCTAATTCCTTTTAAATTTTTTTTATAAAAGATCGATATATATCGATTATTAAATAGTTTACACTAATTTTACATGATGTAAATAATGTAAAAAAAACATTAATTTTACATAATTTTTATATTTCGTCAATAAAAATAACTAAGTTGTACATTTTAAATAATATTTACATTCTTTACATAAATTTTACATCATGTAAATAATGAAAAAAGTATAAATTTTCAAAAATTTCCTATAAAAACAATAAAAATATCAAATTGCAAAAAAATAGCATATTACAAAAATATACTATAAAAATAGCAAATTGCGAAAATTTACTATAGAAATAGCAAAAATTTACTCTAGAAATAGCAGATTGCGAAAATTGACTATAAAAATAGCAAATTGGGAAAATTTACTATAAGAATAACAAATTGTGAAAATTTCCTATAAAAATAGCAAACTGCGAAAATTTGCTATAGAAATAGCAAATTGCAAAAATTTCCTATAAAAATAGCAAATTGCGAAAATTTCCTATGAAAATAGCAAATTGCGAAAATTTCCTATAAAAACAGCAAATTGCGAAAATTTCCTATAAAAATAGCAAATTGCGAAAATTTCTTATAAAATTAGCAAATTGCAAAAATTTCCTATAAAATAGCAAACTTCGAAAATTTGCTATAGAAATAGCAAATTGCGAAAATTTGCTATAAAAATAGCAAATTGCGAAAGATTACTATAGAAATAGCAAATTGCAAAAATTTACTATAAAAATAGCAAATTGCAAAAATTTACTATAGAACTAGCAAATTGCAAAAATTTACTCTAGAAATAGCAGATTGCGAAAATTTCCTATAATAATAGCAAATTGTGAAAATTTACTATAAAAATAGCAAATGAAAAAAGTACAAATTTTCAAAAATTTCCTATAAAAACAATAAAAATATCAAATTGCGCAAAAAAATAGCATATTGCAAAAATATACTATAAAAATAGCAAATTGCTAAAATTTACTATACAAATAGCAAAAATTTACTCTAGAAATAGCAAATTGCAAAAATTTACTCTAGAAATAGCAGATTGCGAAAACTGACTATAAAAATAGCAAATTGCGAAAATTTGCTATAGAAATAGCAAATTGCGAAAATTTGCTATAGAAATAGCAAATGGCAAAAATTTCCTATAAAAATAGCAAATTGCGAAAATTTCCTATAAAAATAGCAAACTTCGAAAATTTGCTATAGAAATAGCAAATTGCGAAAATTTTCTATAGAAATAGCAAATTCCGAAAATTTTCTATGGAAATAGCAAATTGCGAAAAATTACTATAGAAATAGCAAATTGCGAAAAATTACTATAGAAATAGCAAATTGCAAAAATTTACTCTAAAAATAGCAAATTGCAAAAATTTACTATTGAAGTAGCAAATTGCAAAAATTTACTCTAGAAATAGCAGATTGCGAAAATTAATTATAAAAATAGCAAATTGCGAAAAATTCCTATAAAAATAGCAAATTGCAAAAATTTACTCTAGAAATAGCAAATTTGCTAAAATTTACTCTAGAAATAGCGGATTGCGAAAATTTCCTATAAAAATAGCATATTGCGAAAATTTCCTATAAAAATAGCAAATTGCAAAAATTTACTATAAAAATAGAAAATTGTGAAAATTTACTATAAAAATAGCAATTTGCGAAAATTTAGTATGAAAATAGTAAATGGCGAAAATTCGCTATAAAAATAAAAGATTTACATATGTTGCAAAAAGTACCAAAAAATTCCTCCTCTAATGAACATTTTTATTTTTGATTTCCTTCCAGGTCACCGACTGGGGCGTTGAACAATGTCGCTCTTTACATGTACACATTAAATCTCCTCCCCGCTTGAGAGTTGATCCAGCCAGTGTTACTCTCCACAAAGGTGATTCTTTGCGTGTACGTTGCCTCTCTCCCGGTAATGATGATATTAAAAGATATGCCCAATTAGGCTACAGTTGGACTCGTAATGGTAATCTTTTTCAATCTGATCCCAAAACTGTTATGTGGGAAGATCTATATCCTGATGGCAGTATTTTAAAAATCAATAATATACAAAAATCAGCCGAATACTCTTGTGTAGTATCGAATACAGTAAAGCCCGTTTCTAAAAGTGTTTATATTACGGTAATAGATCGTAATGCGGTACATGTATGTCATGCTGAAACAGCTTTTGGGGTTCATTGGCCTACTAGTGCTCCAGGTGGTGTGGCTGTTATATCTGATTGTCCTAGAGGTTTTGAGGGGTTTTCACGTCGTACCTGTGAAAAAAGAGATGTGGGTAATTCTACGTGGCTGCAGCCAGATTTTAGTAATTGTATAAGAGATCAATTGTTAATGATTTATAATAAATTTCGAGCTTTGGTATCGGGTTTTCAACAAACTACTACTTCGAATTTGTTAAAGGCTTGTTTGGATTATACTTTGAAGAGATATAAACATTTTTTGCCTGGAGAAGCAGGGTTTTTGATTGACATGTTGCATGAGGTAAGTGGAGGAAAAATTGTTTAAGAAGAATTTCCAAGAATTCAAAAATATTTTATTTCTTTTTTAAAAAATATAGTTAAATATTTTTCTTTTTATATTTTTGGTAATTTTTAAAACAAAGTTTTATTTTATCTTTTATTTTTTTACTTTTAGCAATTTGTTGAAGCCAATTTAAATGTTTCACCTTTTTAGTTTAGTGTTATCTTTACCCAAACATTTGTCATGATAACACTTAGAGACAACATCCAAAAAACAAAGAGCAAAACTAATAATTCTCTAGAAAATTTATATTCCAACCACAATTTGTGACATTTTCTTAAGGTTTCAAAATAAAAGTTTTGCAGTCACCTTCCAGCTACTAGACAACATTTCAAAAATTTTACTTAAAACACAACTTACAGACAAATCTCGTTAAAGTCCCATAAGAATTATGACAAAAACAAAAAATAAAATAAAAATTTTTGAACGAAAAAAAAAAAAAAAAAAGACAACAAAAATAAACTTTTTGCTAAAAAAAAAAAACTAAAAAAGTCTTAAAAGACAAAAAAAAAAATAAAATCCAAGAAAATCATTTCTAGTTATTTTCTTTTTAAACACAAAATATTAAATATCTTTTAATTTTTCTATTTCAACAGAAATAAATTGTAAATTTTTTATTTATTTTTTAAAATTGTTATTTTTGTATTTATTTTTCTATTTATAGCTTGATAATTATTTACAATTGAAAGGCACTCAGCTGGAACGTGAAATGGCGGCAGAGATAATTTTACATATTTTAGATAAAGTCATGCAAAATACCCAGTCATTGAATAGTCAACAGGTAAATTAAACAAAATTTTATTTAACGTTTTACCTCCACTCTCTCTCCCACTTTTTATTGCAAAAATGAAAATTTATAAATTGTAAAATATAAATATAAAACACTGCGGCAAAAAGCATAATAATAAACATAAAAATAATATTAATAAACATTTAAATAATATTTTTTTTACCATAAAATAAAAATAAATCAATAAATTTGGTTTTCCACCCCATCAACACACGATTATAGATAAAAATTGTATACAGAAAAACGCATATATGCTGGTAATACTATTTATTACAGTACACTATACTTATGATGAATATTTATTGTTATTTATTTTGTTTGTTTATTTATATTACTCATACGCTTAAAGGGGAGGGAAAAAATATTTTTTTGGAATTTTTAAGCAAATAAAACAAGAATATGTATTTGGACTGACAAAACATCTGGAACGATAGGAAAATAATTTATAATAAAAAAAATACAAAACAAAACACTTTCCCCAGACATCTCATGTGGGTCCATCATTGTCTGTTCCCGTTGTGTTACTCTATGACAGAAATACAGTGTTAATCCTGCTGTATTGTTGTCGCACCCAACCAACTAGTTCCTGAAAGGAAAGATTACAGTGACCTAGAATCAATAACTGAAATGTCACCAAAATTCAGGACGCTAAAGCCCAACAAGTTGCATCTAAGCTGCGAAAAAGCTGGACAGTCACAGCTTTTTCACAGTGAAGGTGAAATACCATTTCCACTTCCGTCTCATTATTACAACTCCTGCAATAGTCATTGAATGGAAAACGCAGTCTCCTGGCATGAGTGCCCAAGATACAGTGTCCCGTGATTATGGAAATAACTAATCTCAACTGAGACCGAGATAATGCAAATAATGAATTTGTCCTAGACTCATCGTACTTAGGCCAAATAATTCTAATTACACACCACGTGGATTCACGCTCCCACATACGCTGTCAAAGGAATGCCAACAAGATGATCAATCATCTCATCGCCAAGACTAGCACCCCGCTTGGCAGTCTCATCCGCAATATGATTACTGGGACAGTTTCCAGACTAGCCTAACATTCGAATATCTCGCTATCACAGACTAGCCTAACATTCGAATGTCTCGCTATTTCATTAAGAGACAACCGGCATTCCGAAGTTAACCTTGATGTCGTATAGACACCTGCTAAAGATCTTATGGCTGCCTTGCTATCAGTAAAAATACAAATATATCCCCCCATCTTGTAATACCTCATCCAGTTAGCAGCCCGTTTAATAGCGGAAATTTCCGCCTGAATAATACTGCACCCATCCGGCAGTCTGAAAGGTACCTTAATACCATAACCCTCAATATAGAAGTCACTTCCAACCCTCCCCATTCATTTCGATCCATCGGTGTAGATTTTCAGAACAGATGAGTAGTTCTCAGGATGCCATACATCACCTATAGGAAAATTAATAGAAAACTGACAACCAAAGAATGGTTTCGGAGTACAGTAATCATCATCACGAATATACTCGGTATAGTTCAAAATGCGAGCATGACCATAGTCGCGTGTAAGCCATGGACAGCCTATATTTAGTCTAACCGCAGTATTAAGGGCTATCCGTCTAGCCAGCAAGTCAACTGGTAACCAGTTGAGTATAGTGAAGAGACCCCGAGTTGGCGTGGTACTCAGCGCTCCCGTGCTAAGGATGGCTATCGACCTGAATGCCTTCGTGAAAATCTTACGATGAATTTCCCTTTCCATCGCTTCCCTCCATAACACATCATAAAAGAGTATTGGTTTGACCACTGCTTTTTATATAAGTAGCCACTAAGGCCTTATCAGCTCTAGTTTAGGAGGGTTAAATTCCTCAACCTTGTATTTCCTAGGAAGGAGCACCAGCTCCGTTTTCACTGGTTTCAAACTAAGATCGCAAGAGATGCTCCAGTCACTAAAGGTCTTTAGTGCAGCCAGATACAACAACCGCAACGTCATCTGAATATGCGACGCATTTTATCATCATATTGTCGAGTTTCCGCAATAGAGTATTAATAGTCAGGTTTCACAATATATGAAGAAAAATACACTATAACGCCTGAAGTTGATGGTTCCATTTTAAAATGTTTCTTTAACAAATCCATAATTTAAAAAAGACACCTGAAGTTTATTATATAAAGTTGCAAAAAATAAAATTTTCGAAATTCATTTAATCGCCACTTTTGTTACATTTTACCCAACGTGCAGCAAAGAGAATAATTTAAATCATTGGATTAGCTTCACAAATTTTATTCTATAGAAGTCTGATTGACACCTTTAATTTCTTTTTTAGAAAATTTGTCAATAACTTAGATTTTGAAATGGCGTATAACAGTTTTAATAAACCTTAATCTATTTAGAAAGTGGTATAGCAGTTTACGGAAAGTGTATAAGAATTTTTGAAGTAAATTTTTAAGTTTTCATACTAGTTTTGTTAAATCATTTTATCATTAAATTACACTTTAATTGTATAACACTTTATAAAATTAATACATAGTTATTAGAAACGTTATGAATATCCACTAAAGCTATTAATATTTCCAAAAAAATGCTACAATTTTTATTAGCTCTACATATTTTTTTATGAATTTAATTCATAGGTATAACAGTTTTAATTATTGGCAATTGAAACTTGAAAGTTTTGCCTTCTTCTTCCTATAAAAATTAGGTATTTCTTTTATATTTTCGTTATAAAATTATAGCAGCCTTAAATTGTAACTTTTGTTATTTTAATTCAATTCTTTTTGCTCCTCCACTGATTTCGGTCCATACATAAATATAATTTTTTCACATTTTGTTCTTTTTTTTAATATTTCTACGATTTTTTCTGCAGCATTTTAAATGTGATTTATTTTTATTACTTTATTACAACTTTATTCCTGCATATATACATATAAAAGTATATATGTATGTATATACTTTTTATGCAACGCATACTAATGTAGAAATACTTATACACACAAGCATATAAGTATTTTATATGCGTATATGAATTTTTACATACATACATATGTATGTGTACAGTAATATTTATTTAATTTAATACATACAAAATATATTTACTGTATATTGTATAGTGTTTGATTGTATATGCTATAAATATGTATGTGAGTGTATAAAAATGGACAGACACAGTCAGTCAGTATGCATATTGTATCATACAATGAATAATATAATCAAAAAAATAAAAATTACATAAAAATATTTAATACAAGTGCATGAATATGATCTGTAGATTTCATGCATTTACATCTACACATACGTAGATATATTAACTTTCATACATTGTATATAGACATTTATTTGTTAAAGCAAAAAAAAATTATAATTTTTTTGTTAAATTATAACATATGAATTATTGGATGTATTAAGTAAAATATTTTATTTACATTTTCATAAATATATTATTTCAAATTGAGTAGTTTTATTGTAAAAAAAATATAAGAGAAAATGATAAGTTTATAAAAATGAATATATTGATAGAAATATAAAAAAATTTAAAAAACTAATAACGTTTTAAAAAAAAATTATGGCTTCTAATTAAATAAAAACAAATCAATACAAATCAAAAGTAAATCTGACAATTTAAGCTCATCTTACAAACGTATTAGATGACTTTTTCTTTAAGGTATTTTATTTTAATTCTCTACTTAAGATCTTGTTATTTTAATTTAATAAAACTTATGATGACTTTGTTTTTATTGAATAACATTATTTTTCTTAACTTATTTTCAAAACTGTTAAATAATCCTTAGCAATCCATTAAAAATCATTACAACCATTAGCAAAATTACAAAAAAAAAAAAATAATAATAATTCCTTTCACAAAGCTAAAAGTAATATGTTTTAAAAACAATTGAAAAAATTTTCCATTTAATATTTTTAAAACTTTTTTTTTATTAGCTCATGCCAATTTCATTAATGTTTTCGTTTTTATAATGAAAGGAAAAAAGAAATATAAAATCAATTATAAACTTTTTTCAAAGCAAAATGATATTTGATTTTAAATATGATGAACACTAATTTGGCAGGGATTAAAATTCAATCATTTCGATAACGACAATTATCTCTAATTTAAAAATAACGATAAATTTTCTAGAACAAAAATAAAACGTATCGAAAATTTCCTCAAGAAAATTAAAAGTAACGATAAAAAATGCTCTATGAAATAAAAAATATCGATACATTTTCTATATAAAATTACTGTTATCGATAAATTTTCTATAAAAAATTAATGTTATCGATAAATTTTCTGTCAAAAATTATGTTATCGATAAATTTTTTATAAAAAATTTATGTTATCGATAAATATTCTATAAAAAATTTATGTTATCGATAAATTTTCTATAGAAAATTATTTTATCGATAAATTTTTATTGAAAATTATTGTTATCTATAAATTTTCTATTGAAAATTATTTTTATCGATAAATTTTCTATAGAAAATTATTGTTATCGATAAATTTTCTATAGAAAATTATAGTTATCGATAAATTTTCTATAGAAAATTATAGTTATCGATAAATTTTTTATAGAACATTAATGTTATCGATAAATTTTCTGTAGAAAATTAATGTTATCGATAAATATTCTATAGGAAATTAATGTTATCGATAAATTTTCTATAGAAAATTATTGTTATCGATAAATTTTCTGTAGAAAATTAATGATATCGATAAATTTGGTGTAGAAAATTAATGTTATCGATATATTTGGTGTAGAAAAATAATGTTATCGATAAATTTTCTGTAGAAAATTATTGTAATCGATAAATTTTCTATAGAAAATTATTGTTATCGATAAATTTTCTATAGAAAATTAAAGTTATCGATAAATTTGGTGTACAAAATTATTGTTATCGATAAATTTTCTGTAGAAAATGATTGTTATCGATAAATTTTCTGCAGAAAATTATTGTTATCGATAAATTTTCTATAGAAAATTATTGTTATCGATAAATTTTCTATAGAAAATTATTGTTATCGATAAATTTTATATAGAAAATTATTGTTATCGATAAATTTTATATAGAAAATTATTCTTATCGATAAATTTTCTACAGAAATTTATAGTTATGGATAAATTTTCTGTAGAAAATTATTTTTATCGATAAATATTCTTTAGAAAATTATTGTTATCGATAAATTTTCTATACAAATTATTGTTATCGATAAATTTTCTATAGAAAATTGATGCTATCGATAAATTTTCTATAGAAAATTGATGCTGTCGATAAATTTTCTATAGAAAATTTATGCTATCGATAAATTTTCTATAGAAAATTATTGTTATCGATAAAATTTCTATAGAAAATTTTTGTTATCGATAAATTTTCCTTAGAAAATTATTGTTATCTATAAATTTTATATAGAAAATTATTGTTATCGATAAATTTTCTATAGGAAATTATTGTTATCAATAAATTTGCTGTGGAAAATTATTGCCATCGATAAATTTTCTATAGAAAATTATTATTATCGATTATCTTCTATAGAAAATTATTGTTATCGATAAATTTTCTATAGAAAATTAAAAATATCGTTAAATATTCTATAGAAAATTATTGTTATCGATAAATTTTCTATAGAAAATTAAAAATATCGTTAAATATTCTATAGAAAATTAAAGATATCGATAAAATTTCTATAGAAAATTAAAAATATCGATAAAATTTCTATAGAAAATTAAAAATATCGATAAAATTTCTATAGAAAATTAAAGATATCGATAAAATTTCTATAGAAAATTAAAGATATCGATAAAATTTTTATAGAAAATTAAAGATATCGATAAAATTTTCTATAAAAAGTTAAAAATATCGATAAATTTTCTATAGAAAATTAAAAATATCGATAAATTTTCTATAGAAAATTAAAAATATCGATAAATTTTCTATATATAGATATAATATAATATATTGTTATCGATAAACTTTCTATAGAAAGTTATTGTTATCGATAAATTTTCTATAGAAAATTATTGTTATCGATAAATTTTCTTCATAAAATTATTGTTATCGATAAATTTTCTTCATAAAATTAATGTTATCGATAATTTCTTTTTTTTTTTTTTTCATAAAATTAATGATCGATAAATTTTCTTCATAAAATTAATGTTATTAATAAATTTTCTCCATAAAATTAATGTTATCGATACATTTTCTTGATGTTATCAATAAATTTTAGTTATCGATAAATTTTCTATATAAAATTTTAGTTATCGATAAATTTTCTATAGACAATTTTTAATATCGATAAATTTTCTATGTGATTATTAATGTTATCGATACATTTTCTTGAAAAAATTAATGTTATCGATAAATTTTCTGTAGAAAATTAATGTTATCGATCCATTTTCTATAGAAATTATTGTTATCGATCCATTTTCTGTATAAAATTTTTGTTATCGTTAAATTTTCTATATACAATTTTAGTTATCGATAAATTTTCTATATAAAATTTTAGTTATCGATAAATAGTCTATAGAAAATGTTTCTTTGGAATTTAAAGTTATCAATACATTTTATAACTTTTATGGAATATTTTATTTTCAAAAATCTTTTGGCTGGTAAAGATAAGCCTTTCTTTTATCCTCTCTTTCTCTTCATTCATAAGTTATATTTATTTTCATTTTCCTTTTTTACACCAAAAAGGAGTTTTTTTATAAGAAAAAGAAAAAAATTACTGTTGCCAACTTCTTTGCTGTTCAGTCAATCATGGAATATCAATGTTTGCTCTTAAACTCATTTACCCCAGCTCCTTTTTCCTTATGCTTTCACACAACTTATAACGATAATGATGAGATTTGTTTGCAAAACTTGGTAGAATTTTTATTTTTTTTTTTATAACTAAAGTGCAATGACTTGGTTTTATTTTTTATATTTTATTTCATATTTTTTTTTGTTCTTAATATTTCAAGTTTAATAACATTATGGCGGTTAAATAAGTCTAAAAAGAACAAGAAACATAAGAAAAATATTTTAAAACAAAACTTTTTTATATTATTTTTTTCGTTTCTTTTAAATAATTTTGTTCTTTTCTTTGGAAGTTATTATTTTGAATTTGTGAGGGTGGTAGTATTAGATTTGTCATTGTCTTTGTAACACATTAAGATTCTCTAAGGATTTTTTATTTGAATGAAAAGAACATTGGTAATTTTCTTTCAATAATGTTAAATGAAACTAATGGAAATTTTAAATTTTTATTGTTTGATATATTTAAGGTTAGAAAGATCGAGGGAAAGAGATTAAAAGTTAATGGATTTATTTGTGGGAGAAATTCTTTAAATTATAAAATTTTAAAATACTTAATTTAACAGCTGAATATTTATAGTTTTCGTTTAGTAAATTTGTGGCTTTCACTATAGAAGAAGTACATATATGCAGTGCAAAAATTTTTTTTAAATGTAAAATTTTTTTCTAACTTAAAATTTATTGAACTCTTATGGCCTCAATTTGCTATAAATTATATAAATTCTTTGCTACCGTTTAATCTTAACAAAAATTCATATTAAAATATTGTATAAAAACCAACTGGCCTAACAATTTGTTTTCTATTATTTGTTCTCCTGTCTATGCTTTTTAAAATGTTGAAGAAAAGTTTTACCTTTGCTGGATTATCCTGTCTTCATCCTACTTTCAAGACATAACTGAAATCAAATTCGTTTTAACTATTTTAATAACTTATTATTTGTTCGGTTTTTTTTTTTTTTTTTTTTTCTTAGTTCTTCTTTGGATTTATATTTTCAAATTCCTTGAAGCCTGTTGCAAGTAAATAGGGGTTTTTTATAAAATTGTTTTTTTTTTTTATTATTATTTTTTTAGTTCAACCAAAGTTTATGTTTAAGACATTTTTCCTTTTTATAGTTTTTATTTATTTTCAGAATTTTTTATTTCTACATTTTTCCTATTTTTTCTGTTTATTTTATATTATATAAAACTTGTTTAATTTCCGTTTTAATATTCAAAACAATAAAATTGCATTAAAGTGCAATATGTTTTTTTCTCTTAAGTTTTTTCTCCCTTTTCTTTGAAATGTCTAAGAAGTTGGAAATATATATAAAAAATAATAATAAAATAACTATAAATACAAACTATTAAAAAACGCTTAAAATAAAAAATTGACTATAGAAAATCTTACATACTATAGTTTAAAGTTTAAGTAATTTTCTGACTTCATTTTTAGCCAAAAGTAAATGTAATAAATGACAGACCGACGGACGGACAGACATACAGATATACATATACAGTAGACGCTTACAAATTAGAACCGCTTTGTTTTTGAGGCAATTCTCATTTCAGAGTTATTCTAATTTCGTTTATTTTTTTCGAATAGAGTCCCAATTGGAAAAGATTTCTTCATAACACTTTGTGGTACTTCATCCAAAGCTTGTTTCAGTAATAATATTGCATTGCGGATTGAATGGGATTTCAAATGATTCTTCAGTTCACCACCTTCAGCAATTAATTGAAAAAGAAACATACTTCTGTAATTGAGCTTTGTTAACTTAATAGGGTTTTGATCCATTGGTTGTAAAGCTGCTGGTGGAAAGAATAATGCAACTATGTTTCCATCGTAATTTTTAAGTTTCTCAATGGGTGCATGAGCGGAGCAATTATCTATAAGCAAAATGGCTTTCGGTGGCACCTATAAATTTTAAATGTTTTAAAATTACTGAACCTGAAATCAATATTTATTCTTACCTCTTTAATAAATATTCGTTGAAACCATTCATTTTTTTGAAAAGTTGTAATGCAGAGGATTATTGAAACTTTTAAAACACCTGGGGTTTTTTGCTTTTCCAATTACCAATGGAACTAATTTATGTGATCCATCAGAGTTTGCACCAAGTAGGACTGAAATTCTGTCTTTTTGAATTTTATGTTCAGCGGCGTTTTTTTCAAAAAGAGACACATATGTTCTGTCTGGTAGGCAACGAAAAAATAATCCGGTTTCATCGACATTATATATTTGTGATTCCATTAACCCCATCTCAGCAACCTTTGCACGATATCGATGAATAAAAGGAGTGACTGAAGCAACATCACTGGAAAGAATTTCGCCACAAATTTAAAAAAAAAAAACGGATACCGTGTCGTTTCTTAAATTTGTTAAACCAACCATCACTTGCACGGAATGCATTTTTATCTTTATCGGGATATTCCTCTTTAAATATTTGTTTAGCTTTCTGTTTAAGTATGTGCCCAGTCAGTGTATACTTTTTTCTCGTTGATTTAAAAACCACTTATACTGACGAGTTTCCATTTTGGGATATTCAGCGCTGTGCAAAGATTTATTGCATGCTTCCTGATATGTGTTGGAAACTGCATTTAATATTGCTGTTCTATGTGATTTGATGTAGCTGATTGAAGATGTTGTCACATTAAAATCTAGGGCTAACCGCTTCCCTTGAACTCCTTTGTCAAGCTTTTCTAATATTTTGACTTTAGTTTCCAATGATAAAGTGTTTTTTTACGTTTATTTGACATTTCTAATGATACACGCGTATCAAATTTCGCTAATAAACTAGCCACAAATATACATAAATGCGACAAAAAAAACAACAAATAGGGAGTAAACATATATTATTTGGTGATTCCTCTTTTTAGTTTTACTATGTTAAAACAGAATAAAAATAAATTGGAGATTTCTTGTGTTCAAATAACAAAAAAAAAAAAAAAAAAACGCTCGGAAATTAGAATTTTAAATTCGAATTTCAGAGCGTTTAATGTATTACATACACTGATTCTAATTTCTGGACGTTCGAATTACTGAAAGCTCTAATTTGTGAGCGTCTACTGTATAACTACATCGACCACCTAATATCAAATTAACATTGAAATAAACATTATAAAAATTTAATGATGCTACTGTAGCTATAACTATCTTTTCACTATCTTGGCTCTATCTCTTCTGGTTAAATTTAAAGCTAAATTGGATTTTTGTGATTTTCACTTTAAAATCGATTTTTAAGGAGTGAGATCGAAAAATTCTTAACATACATTTTGCCTCATAGCTTTTTTCGGAATCAATATTCAAAAATTTGTTTGATCTAGTTATCATGGAAAAATACTTCAGTTATTATTTTTAATAACAATCATGTTAATTTGTCCTTATTTTCATCAAAATAAGTGACGAAAAAGATTTACTTCCTACAAGTTATTAAAAAATTTCAAAAAATCCAAATAGGTCTTACAAAAAATTGACCACAGAATTAAATGTCGTCCGTAAAACCGTTTATAATGTTATTAAACAGTATCAGGAGAATTTGACTATTGATGTGAAACCTAGTTCGGTAAGAAAAAAGAACCACATGATATTGGGAAGGCCAGAAAATTTAAGTCATATTGAAAGGAACTCCAAACACATCTGGTAGAAATTAGCTCAGTTTTCTCAATGCTTCGACTATTTGGTGCGAAAGTTTAAAGCTAATGGGAAAGTTGATAACATATAAAGTTCAAAAAATTCCAAACTGGAATTCTGCAAGCCAAAAATAGGACTCGGAATTTAAAATCAAATTTCATACAAAAATACTCAAGCTGTATAATTGACGATGAAACTTAGGTGCTGGCAGAATCTTTGCAGCTTGTGTTTCAAAAATGTTTATTGCTAATGCTCGCAAAAATTTTTTACAAAATTCATGGTATGACAAGCTTTTTGTAGTTGCGGCAAAACAGGAAAGTCATTTGATACATTCGGATCTATATATACCAAAATATGCATAAAGAAATATTTGCAAAAAAGACTTCTTCTTTACTTAAGAAAGCACAACATGTCCACATATTTTTGGACCTATTTGGTATCATGTCACTACGGTAAGACAGCTCTGGAGTGGTACCAAATCAATAACATAGTTTTAGTACCAAGAGAGGTCAATTGCACAAAAAAGGTGTCCCAAAATACGGAAGATTTTAACAGGAAATGTGCACACTGTTCCAAAAAAGTGACTGAAGCAACTATCAAATCTCCAAAGAAAGGGTTTTCAAAAATGGTCCACAATTTTATAATTAGTGGTTAGAACCATAAAAATTATATATTTCTGTGATCTGTGCTAAATTATCAAATGATTAAAAAATAATGAAAACTCTAAGATCAACCGTTTCCAAGTTATTGAATATTATGTATGTTAAGAATTTTTCGATCTCACTCCTTAGTACAAAATATAAGTGATCACAGATTTTCACTATTTTGCCTCTATCTCTTCTGGTTTAGCTTTAAAATTGACTTTTATGTTTTTCATATAAAAATCGTTTTTTACTACAAAATATTAGTGATCACAGATTTTCACTATTTTGGCTCTATCTCTTCTGGTTTAAATTGTTGAAATGGATTTTTATTAACTTTAAATAGCAAAACTTTTCCAAAAATTTCTTAAATATTAATTTATCAAACATATAAATTTTGTATTAAATCCACTGCATTAAGAAATCATTATAACAAAAAAAAATTTTATTTATTTTTTTTTCCTTATAATTTTTATTTTTTTTTCTCTATTTTTGTATGCTATTACTTTAGAATTATTATTAAGTACTTAATATAAAATATGTTGCTCAATAGTATTATTTATATATAATACATATTTCATACTCCATTTGTCTCATGATTTACTACAATTTTTTTATTTTTACATTTACATTCCTTTTTCTACTCATACCCTGTCTTAACCTAACAAATCTAAGTCTGAAACATTTTTTCTAACAAGAATTTTTCTTAGCCAATTCCTTTTAAAGACGAAAGAAAAAAAATAAATAAATAGTAACAAAAATCTTTATTACTAATGTTTTTCTAAATGTTTTTGTGTTAAAAATGAAAATGTTATAAAATATTTCTTACCCAAAAGGCTTTAGGGGCCATAAATTTTGTATGCAAAAAAAAAAAATGAGCCCATAATATGTAGCAGAACTCATATTTATACAAAAAGCATATGAGTTAAGAAAGAAGAAAAACAGGCTGTATGAATATTCCTTTTTCAGTAAGACTGTTACGAGTCATACATCTTCAAGAGCAGGCTCATAATTTATAAAGACTTTGAGGAAACAAAATCATATGATATGTGTATATAACCCAGTAAAGATATAATTAAGCAATCTAGTAAACTAAATCTATATATATATATAAAAGAGTAACGTGACTGACTGACTGACTGATTCATCATCCCACAGCCCAAACGGCTGAAGCTAGAGAGACGAAATTTGGAAAGTAGGTAGGTCTCCCACCATATAGATCCACTAAGACGGGATTTTTGGAAATTCGACTGTTTAGGGGGTAAAATCGGTAACTTTATATCTCCCAAACTAATAAAGATACAACGAGAGAAGAAGATATAGTCGGTCAAGCCCGACCATATAATACCCTACACCATTGTGTACATCAAAATTCGAGCAGGGGTCTTTTATTAGACTTGGGGCCAATTGTGAACCGATACTCATAATAAACCATACGGATACAGAATATTACGTCGATACTAACATTTATATGAATTTATTCACTTTTGGGTGATTCCCGAAAAAAGACCTTATATGGGAGCTGTGGTAAATTATGGACCGATCTTTGTAAAATTTGGCACTATCATTTATGTTTATATAAAACTTATTTTTGTCGAATATTAACTTGATACTAACATTTTAATGGGATTTATGGCCGTTAAAGTGATTTTCGGAAAGGTGTTAAATCGACTCAGAAAGTGATTCTAAGCCGATTGGTATAAATTAAGGTGGGTCTTAGACCAATATTTTTGGGTGTTACAAACATCAGCACAAACGCATAATACCCTCCCCACCTATGGTGGTGTAGGGTATAATAATTGGACAGGTGTCTGGTACATTTTTGAAAATCGGCCGTTTTAGGGAGAAAACGGGTAAAAACTGTATTTTGGTACTTTTTTGGCACCATATGTATCTTTGAAACCAATCAACATACAGATAAAATTTATGTCGTATTCATAACTTATCAAAAAATGAGAAATACAAATTTGGTACTTTTTAGAAATTCAAACGTTTAAGGGGTAAAAATCGTACCTATATTTGGTACTTTTTTCATAAAACCTTTTTTTATATTTATTGAAATATTCATATGAGTATTTTAATATGGGATACCACTATAATTTAGAAATTTATTGGAATACAATTTTTGATACTTCGATGAGTGAAAAAAAAGTACCAAAAAAGGGATAAAGGCGGGAAATTACATTTTATTCAAACTTAATAATGAATTTTCAATTACATTAAACATAGAAACATGAAATTAAGAAAATGTAGATAGGAATTCACAAGAGTGGAATTTGTGGTACTTAAAGATACGTGGTTCTGTGGGTAAAAATTCAAGAGGATGGACTTTGTGGTACTTTTTTCTTCTTCTATTGGTACTTTTTTTCATTTTCTGTAATATTTAACCTAGAAACATGAAAATAAATACGCTGGTACGATGTTGTAAAGAATTTACAAGGGGGGACTTTGTGGTACTTTTTCGTTCTTCTAATGGTACTTTTTGAATTTTCTTTAATTATGAACTTAGAAGCATGAAATTAAGGATATGTGGTCCTATATGAATGAGAATTCATTAGAGGGGACTTTGTGGTACTTTTTTGTTCTTCTAATGGTACTTTTTGAATTTTCTATAATTATGAACTTAGAAACATGAAATTAAGGATATGTGGTCCTATATGAATGAGAATTCATTAGAGGAGACTTTGTGGTACTTTTTTGTTCTTCCAATAGTACTTTTTTAATTTTCGATAATATTTAACCTAGAAACATGAAATAAGGATATGTGGTCCTAAATGAATGGGAATCTATAAGAAGGGACTTTGGATTTCCATTCATTCTAAATGGATTTTGTGGTCCTTTTTCTTTATTCTAATATACTTTTTCGTAATTCTGGTATTTATTTTTCATTATTCTAAGATTATAAACCTGAAATTAAAGAGATATTGTTACACCCAGAGAAATATCAATCACATACGTGCTGAAAACGATACCATTCTGTGTCAATAGTGAATCTACACCGTATGTGTTTAAATTAAACACTGCGTGATCAATTCTTATTGAAAATCGATACCTAATTGGCAGCAAGTTGAAACCATTTCGGTGTCAAATTGTTAAATTACATATGTTTTCTATTAAATTTGTTAACGAAAGGTATTAAAAAGCTGTTACCGCAAATTACCAACCGTTGTTGATTTTGAATCGAATTTTTTCCCTTAGTGTATTTATGGATGACATAAAAACATTATTAGAAATGTTCCCAAGGGAGTTAAGAATCTTAGTTTAAATTTATTATATAGTATAGTTTTTATAAAAAATGTTTTACAGCTCGTATTAAATAAAAAAGTTTTACTTAAATCACAAATTAATTTTTTAAGATTTTTTAAAAATAACAATTTGTAGGTTCGTCATCAAACATATTTATACCCTACACCACCATAGGTGGGGAGGGTTTTATGCGTTTGTGCTGATGTTTGTAACACCCAAAAATATTGGTCTAAGACCCACCTTAATTTATACCAATCGGCTCAGAATCACTTTCTGAGTCGATTTAACGATGTCCGTCCGTCCGTCCGTCCGTCTGTCCGTCTGACCGTCTGTCCGTCCATGTAAACCTTGTAATCAAACTACAGGTCGCAATTTTGAACCAAAATTTATGAAATTTGGTACACAGGTTTCTTTTGGTCCAGGGACGAAGCCTATTGAAATTGGTTATGATCGGTCCATTATTTCACCTAGCCCCCATACAAATGTCCTACCGGAAAAAGGTTTAACATTCATATATCCCTTAAATATAGCAATATTTTAATGAAATTTGGCAGATATAAGTTTCATATAAGTCCAAATAAGTGTGGCGATTTTTAAAAAGATCGGTCCATAATTACCCATAGTTCCCATATAAACCCCTTTTCAAAAAATCACTTAACGGGCATAAATCCCATTAAAATGTTAGTATCAAGTTAATATTCGACACAAATAAGTTTTATGTGAACACAAATGATAGTGCCAAATTTTATAAAGATTGGTCCATAATTTACCATAGCTCCCATATAAGGTCTTTTTTCGGGAATCACCCAAAAGTGAATAAATTCATGTAAATGTCAACATCAACGTAATATTCTGTATTCGTATGTTTTATTTTACACTTATGAGTATCGGTTCACATCTGACTCCAAGTCAAGACTCCTGCCCGAATTATAATGTACACAATGGTGTAGGGTATCATATGGTCGGGCTTGACCGACTATATCTTTTTCTCTCGTTTTTATTTAATTTGTTAAAATTTTATTCAACATTTTGCTGGGTTTATCTGTAAAACTTTAAACATTTGCTCTAATATTGTAAAAAAAAAAAAACTATCATATGCATTATATTTTGTTTAAATTATCTACAAATAGAAGTTTTATCTTAAATTTAAAATTACTAATATTGTAAATGTAGTTTTTTTTTATGTTTTAACTCTTACTCATACCTGTTAAATATTTTAAAGATTTATTTGTCTTTTGAAAGAAATATTTTAAGATTTTTAAACATAAATTTTAATAACAAATTTTACAATAAGCAGATTTAGATATTCAGATTATTACACATAAGACAAATTTGGGAACAAAAATTTGGACTAATTTTTATGTTACAAGTAATAATGCTATAGTCTGCAGAGATAAATCTTAAATAAATTTGTATAGTTTAGTATACATTTTGTTCTACCGTTTTTGTTTTACTGTAATGACTTATTTTTTACTATAATGGCTTAGCTGATTTTCAATAACAAAGTACTTAAGATAAAAAGAAATATTCTAGATGAATTTTATTTAATTCGGTTTAATAACACTGGCCAACAACAAAAAAATTTTTTTTTCGTGCTCCTTCAAAAAAAATATATGTGGACTAGATGGAATTCTGCATGCTAAACTCGAATCTGCTTTCAGTTTTCTTCCATCAGGTCGAGATTTTTTATGGGCGTGTCTAATATTGCGCTCTAAATAAGCCGATTACTCGAGTATATTTCACTTTAACTCGAGAACGGTATGTACGCTTGAAATAAATAATACACCAAAATATGTGGAATAAAATTGGCTTTAAGTCGTTCTACTAACAAATTTTTATCCGCCCTATAGTTTTGAAGATATTTCGAAATAAGTGTCCGAAAAAAAATTTTTCATGCTAAATTCAAGATTTCTTTTTTATACTAAAACTTCTTTTTTTAAAGTGAAAACATCAAAAATATTTAAATTTATTATCTTTATCTCAAAGCTGGCAAAACTACGAGTAAATAAAGCTACGTATCATAAAAATTGATGCACAAATATTGATTGGATTCACAGTTAAGTTAGGATACCCATGCATACCTACAGTTAAGTGGAAATACACTAGTGGGCAAAAAAATCGTGTAAACGGTTTTTGAGTTTAGCCTAAATTGTATAAACCATTCTCGAATTTTATAGTGTGACCGCTGAATAAGGTGATGATATTAGTCATGCACGTAAAAAAAAACAGTACGTGATAGAAAAAAGTAAATGCAGATTCTTGTTTAACTCATCAATATCCACCTAATCTACCTATTTTTGTTTCAAGAAAACAAATTGTTTTCATTTTTTTGCCCATCAATGTATTTCTGCGCAATTGTATGTAACATGGGTATTTTTACTTAACTGTGAATAAAATCAAGATTTGTGCATCAATTTTGAATATGCATACCTTATTTTGTTCGCAACATAATCAGCTTTAAAATAAAGATGATAAACTGTAACATTTTCGATGTTTTAATTTATTAAAATAAATTTTAGTAAAAAAATTTTAAGTTTTGCATGAAAATGATTTTATTTTTGGGCACTTATTTCAAAATAACTTCGAAACTATTGAGTATTAAAAAAAAATTAAGGATTATTTGAAGATATTTTTAGTACGCATCATTTGGTGTATCACTTATGTCAATCGTACACACCATTCTTGAGTTATGAGGAAATATACTAAAGTAATGGCCTTACTATGGGCGAAATATTAGACACGCCCATAAAAAAATCCAGACCTGATGGAAAAAACTAAAAGCAGATTCGTGCTTAGCACATCAAAATACATCAAGTTGTTGACCAGTATAATTTGAAACTTTAAACATATAGGGACATGACTAAATAAAATCAAAATCAATCAATTCATATGATTAAAAACATTATACAGTAAGACCTCGATTATCCGTGATTCGATTAACCGGCAACGTCGATTATCCGGGAAAGAAAATTTTTAATTGTTTTCTTTTTTCCATCCATTTGATTTTATTTTTGCATCGATTGACCGTGATTACCTCTATTATCCGGGATTCTAAGCATATTTTTTTCGATTGCTTTTGAACAATCAAACACAATGTGGATAAAACAGAAAAGGGGAATTCCCCAGTTTGAATAAGATGAGTCAAACAAGGTAAAATACAAGTTTTCTGCATTTATAAGTTTTATTTTAATTCTAGCGTTTTTTGTGATTTTTTACTTTTTATACCCTACACCACCATAGTTGGGGCGGGTATTAAGCGTTTGTGCTGATGTTTGTAATACCCAAAAATATTAGTCTAAGACCCACTATACCAATCTGCTTATAATTACTTTCTGATTCGATTTAACAATGTCCGTCCGTCCGTCTGTCCGTTTATGTAAACCTTGTAATCAAACTATAGGTCGTAATTTTGAACAAAAATTAATGAAATTTGCCACACAAGTTTCTTACAGTCCAGGGACGAAGCCTATTGAAATTCTAGCCTTCTTTTTTAATATATTTTACAGTTATTTTCTGTAATGTCTTTGAATATGATATTTGTTTAAAATTTATCAATTTTTTTAACTTGACTTTTTTTATTTTAACATAATTTGTTCTGGTTTTGAATACGGCGATATTTTTCTCGTTTACATTACTGTTTTCATTAAGTAGGGATTTTTTTCGTTCAGTTATTAAACAAGTTTGCAATCATAAATTGCCTTGTTGTCTCTGTTTGGCGGTACCAAAGCAGAGTTTGTGGACTCTAATTAGACAACAGCAGAATGGAATACGCTACACACTTCATCAGCATTCGTGGTGTCTTATTCATTTCGGTTTCGTTGAAATCTAAACAGTTATTATATATTATATTAAAAAACAAAGCACATCTAATTAAAAATAAATACTTAATAAGGAAGTATATCTCGTTCCACTTAAATACGTTTAGTAAAAACTGCAAATGTTTTGACAAACATTTTTAAATTGTTAACCTTTAAAGCAGCTTAACATTTACATTCATTCTACTTATTTCATTTATTTATTTTTTTTTTATTCCAATTTTTTCCTTTTTATGTTTTATTTTAACACCAAGACAATCAATTTCATTTATTTATACTTTAAAATATTCCAATTTATTTTGTTTTATTAAAATAAAAAAAATATTTCTATTTCTCATACAAAAATACATCAAATACAATCAAATCATTTAAAAGCCAAACCACTCAATCAAATAAGTTTTAAGCCACTTTCCTGTAAATCGCATGCTGTTGATGATGATGATGATGATGACGATGAACAGACCGGAAACGAAAAAAAAAGAAAAATAAAAATAAATAGTAACACTCCCATAACCTAAAACTAAAAATGTCTAAAACAACTAAAACTCCTAAAAAAATTCTTTTACAATACTATAATTTATGGCTTGTTTTTTTTTTTTTTTTTTGGTGTTGGAGTATTTCTAGATTTTTCAGCAAAAAAATTTTTACCTTCTAAACTTTTTGTGTCAATAGACACATGTTCAAATCACTAACATAAACGTAACACAAAAAAAAAACAAATGAACTTTGTTGGTAAAACAATCAAGTGAATATTTGTCGTTTACACAAATTGTAAAACATAAACAAACAAATGGAAAACAAAACATACACACAAACACACCACTACAACAATATTGTTTAGTATGATGTAAAAATTTAGACATGTTTATTTTCTCTTCTAACATGAAAACAAAAAATTTAGTTAAGGTTTTATTTCAATGTTTTTGTTGTTGCACTTAACATGTCCCCCAGTGTATGAGTTTGTGTATGCATAGGTATTAAAGGCAACAAAATTTAGTGGGCGTTTATATTGTTAAAAAACAATCAAACTAGAAAAATCCTTAGAAAAAAAATAAAACTGGGCAATAAATTTTCTAATTTTAGTAGTTTTTTTTAAGGTTTTTTTCTCCCTATTTTGTGGAGGTAAAATATGTTTGTCTTTAGTTAAAGCTGCTAATGTTGTAGTTAAAAACAGTCACATAGCAAATATTTCATAGTATTTGTTTCCAATTATTTATTAGTAATGTGGCAAAAAAAATGAATTATTGCTTTTTTTTCAGCAACAATAACACAAGTTCATATAATTTACTTTGAGAAGTAAACAATAACAAAATATTTTGTTAATAATGATTTATTTGATTAAGGTACATTAAGTACATATTTTAGTAACAATAATAACAAAACATGTTTTTTTTTTTTTTTTTTTTGAAACAGGGAAAGTTTATTTTGTAAAACTATGCTACACAAAATAAACAATAAAAACAACACAATTTGCTCAAATAACCTTGGATAGGTTAAGAGTCATATAAAACACAACAAAAATATAAAACCGCAGGAATTTTTAAAAGACTTTAAAGCAAACTAAAACTCAGACTATATAAACAAAAGCTATAAAAAATACCAAACAATAAACAAGACTACAGTTCTGACTAAAGGCTGTAATATGGTCTGTATTCCAAACTAAAGACAACAAAATAATCTAAACTATAAACTAGATTATAGCTGAGACTACAGACTATGCTAAGGTTCAGAGCATAGTCCAAACTACAGTCCAAACTATAGTCCAGACTATATATTAGACTATAGTCAACCTCTATATACTATACTATAGTCCACACTATATACTAGACTATAGTTCAGACTATATACTAAACTATAATCCAGACTATATACTAAATTATAGTCTAGACTATATACTAGACTATAGTCCAGACTACAGACAAGACTATAGTCCAGACTACAGACTAGACTATAGTTCAGACTATAGACTAAACTATAATCCAGACTATAGCCCACACTATAGACTAGGCTACAGGCCAGACTATAGAAAAAACTATTGTCCAGAATATAGACTAGACTATCTAGACTGTAGATTAGACTATATTGCAGACTATAGACTATAGCCCAGACTATGAAATATAGTTCAGACTATAGACTAGACTGTAGTCTACACTATAGACTAGACTATAGCTCAGACTATAAACTATACTATAGTCCGGTCTATAGACCAGTCTTTACTCCAGAATATGGACTAGTCTATAGTCAAGACTATAAAAAAGTATATAGCCAAAACTATAAACTAGTACATAGTCAAGACTATAAAGTAGTCTATAGTCAAGACTATAAAATAGCCTATTAAACTAGTCTGTAGTCAAGACTATGAAATGGTCTATAGTCAAGACTATAAAATAGTCTATAGTCAAAACTATGAAATGGTCTATAGTCAAGACAATAAAATAGTCAAGATTATAAAATAGTCTATAGTCAAGACTATTAACTCAAGACTATAAACTAGTTTATATTCGAGACTATAAACTAGTCTATAGTCAAAACTATAAAATAATCTATAGTCAAGACTATATATTTGTCTATAGTCAAGACTATAAACTAGTCTATAGTGAAAACTATAAAATAATCTATAGTCAAGACTATATATTTGTCTATAGTCAAGACTATAAACTAGTCTATAGTCAAGACTATAAACTAGTCTATAGTCAAGACTATAAACTAGTTTATAGTCGAGACTATAAACTAGTCTATAGTCAAGACTATAAACTAGTCTATAGTCAAGACTATAAACTAGTCTATAGTCAAGACTATAAACTAGTTTATAGTCGAGACTATAAACTAGTCTATAGTCAAGACTATAAACTAGTCTATAGTCAAGACTATAAACTAGTCTATAGTCAAGACTATAAACTAGTTTATAGTCGAGACTATAAACTAGTCTATAGTCAAAACTATAAAATAATCTATAGTCAAGACTATAAAATAGTCTATAGTCAAGACTATTAAATAGTCTGTAGTCAAGACTATAAAATAGTCTGTAGTCAAGACTATAAAATAGTCTATAGTCAAGACTATAAAATAATCTATAGTCAAGACTATAAAATAGTCTATAGTCAAGACTATTAAATAGTCTGTAGTCAAGACTATAAAATAGTCTGTAGCCAAGACTATAAAATAGTCTATAGTCATGACTATAAAATAATCTATAGTCAAGACTATTAAATAGTCTATAGTCATGACTATAAAATAATCTATAGTCAAGACTATAAACTAGTCTATAGTCAACTATAAACTAGTCTGTAGTCAAGACTATGAAATAGTCTATAGTCAAACTTTAAAATAATCTATAGTCAAGACTATAAACTAGTCTATAGTCAAGACTTTTTCATTAAACTATTTATATACATTTTGAAATTCATGCAATTATTTCAAGAAATAATTTTGAAACAATATACCTTAAATTTTTATTTTTTCCAATTTCAATGAAAGAATTTTAATTGACTTTGAACTACCAGCAGTTGCAATTGAAAGCAGCAAATTTATTTTTGAATGATTTTCTAAGAAATTAAAATTCACTTCTTTTTTTTATAAGAAAAAAAAGATATCAAAAACATTTTTAGCACTTGCAACATTTAACAAACTTAACAGTCTGTTAAATAGACTGAAAATTAAAAACAAAAAACTAACAGACGACTGCTATATTTAAAAATTGATAGATAAGACAGACAGTTAGACAGACAGAAAGATAAATACATAGACAAACATTTTATAAAAATGGCAAGCAAGAAATTAATTGGCTGAAGCTAAGTATTAAATGCAGAGAAAAAAAATAAAACTAAAAAGAAATTTAACAAACTAAATATAAAAAAAAAAAACAGACTAACATATTATTTAAAGGGGGAGAAGATTTTGATTCTTTTTTTTTTTTAATCCTGAGAAAAGAAAAAAAAATAAACTAACTGTTTAATTATTATTTTTACAGCAAATTAAAAAGTTACAACTTTTAACGCAATCAGCAGCATTGAACCGTGAAACTATAGCAGCATCACAATTAGCAACATCAACATCAACGGGAAGTATACAACAAGCACAAGCTTCATCCTCCTCCTCGTCATCATCATCATCGTCTTCTACTTCCTCTGGAATAATGCAACACACATCATTATCCTCCTCGTCATCATCACATATAACAACTTTAACCCAGTCTAGCATAGATGAAAGACCTCGTTCAACCACACACATTAACACAGCAACATCTATTTCTTCTTCATCATCCTCCTCCTCATCCACGACATTGTCTGTTGCTAATGGAAACAATCAACAGCAACAACAACAAACTTTATTACATACCACCGCTAATAGAGTTGGTAGCAATGTTGATGATAGTTCCTCTTCAGCTGGTGTTGGTGCTAATGATGCTAGCCATAGTATTTTAACCGTCGACGAAGATTCATTGTCCTTGGATCGTCTTAATTCATTGCGCATCTATATGACGTCCATAAAAACTTTACCCTTCAATTTACGCATCTACGGGTAAGTAACAATTTTGTTTCATTTTGTTTTATTTTAGTTTATTCTTTTAAGGTAGTTTTACAGAGAATTTTATTTAATTTAAAAAGAAAACAAAAGTTTGGGGAAAAAAAATGTTGGAACAAAAATTTTTATTTCGAAAACAGATTTTCACCTTTTATTTTTATTTTTGAAGGGGAAAAGGTTCATAAATGTAAAATAAACTTTGTTGTGAAAAGATTTTTTTTTTTTTAATTACCCAAGTTAAACACATTTTTGGGGTGTAAAATATTGTAAAGGAAGTTAAAAATCTCAGCAGTTAAAAAGTAATATTACAAGAAAATTTTAATTTTATTTGAAATTTAAATTTTATAAGTTAATCTTTTTTCAAAGTAAAGAGAATTGAAAATATTTTTTTCTGTCTTAATTTGTTTACTTCATAATAATTCTGAAAATAATTTTCTATTTTATATTAAAGCTTGAAGTCTAAACTTTATATTAGAGCATAAAATTCATTAAAAATCACAAATTTCTTTAAGAAATCTTTTAAAAGTTTATGAAAAGTCATTAATTAATATTAATCATACGTAACGTTATGCACATTTTAAAATATAATAAAACGTCTACTAAACTAGGGAATAATCATAAAAATTTCATAGAAAAAGGCTAATTGCAGTACTATCTTTTAAAAATAAAAATATTCTTTAAATAAAAATGTTATATTTTTGGAAAAAAAATTTAATTTTTTTTTTTTTATTCTGAAAACAATTTTTTATCCTATATTAAAGTCTGAAGTCTAAGCTTTGTGCAAGCGCATAAAATTCATTAATAATCAAAAATTTCTTTAAGAATTTTTTTTAAAAGTTTAAAATAATCATTAATTAAGATTAATCATACGTAACGTTAAGCACATTTTAAAATATAATAAAAAGCCTATTAAACAAGAGCATAATTATAAAAATATTCTTTAAACAAAAATTTGATATTTTGGGCAAAAAAATTATTATTATTTTTTATTTTTTTTTTTTTTCTTTTAGTTAAACAATCGCAAAGTAATTTCTATTTTACATTAAAGCCTGAGGTCTGATAGTTGTATAACTACATAAAATTCATTAAAAACAAAAAAATAGTTTAAGAAAATTTTTTAAAATTTAGGAAAAGCCGTTAATTAATGTTTATCCTATGCGGTGTTACACCAATTTTATAATAAAACTCGGGCTAAACAATAGAAAAAATAGAAATGTTTTATTAAATTAAGCATCCTTAATATGAAAAAAACTTTAAATAAATTGTTTAATTTTAAAGATTTTTTTTAATAAATAATTTTCTTTTAAATTAAAATACGTGTCTAGATGTCTTGGAATTCCAAATCTTTTTAAATTCTTTAAATAACTTTAATAATTTGAAAGTTATGAACTTTTTAGTAAAAATTCTCCCATATTAATATTAATCATACGTCACAGTGACCTAAAAAAAGATAAATATTCATAACTTCTAAATCAAATGACAAATTTCGACAAAACTTAAGGAATTAAAAGACAAAGAGTTAATATTTAAGACTATTATTTGAACAGTTAGCAAATATAAGTACAATGGCCCCTACAGGGTAACAAAGTAGAGTATCACAAGTATAATTTTTTTATATAAATTTTATAAAATATTCTTCTAAAAAAAATCCTATTAACACCCTTATCAATATTTAATTATATTTTTCTTTAGTACTGCTCACATTTCTTTTTTTTTTCAATCTCTTTTTATTTTGCATAAATTAATTATTTTCTGAAAATTTCTTCTTATCCTTTATCGTTTAACTTTTTTCTTATAATATTGATCAGGTTTTTTCTAACAAACATTTTTTTCTCTCAAACATTTGTTAGCAATTAAGTTTAAACAAGTTATCATAAAGAAGCAAATAAGCAAAAAAAGGATAACTCTTTTGCTAAAAAGAATATGAAAACAGAAAGGAAAACTCTAAAAAAAAGAAGCTACTTTGAAAGCAAAGAAAAAAGTAAAAAGCTAATATTGCAAAAAGAAAAAAACTTATTTTTATTAATTTATTTTATACCATATTGCTGGTCATTAGGGAAACAAAAACCGCATAAAGTAAACTACTAAAAAAAATAGAAGAAGTTATTTTAAAACAATAAAGTTAACTGCGTAAAAAATAAAAGAAAACTATTTTTTTGAAACATAATTTTGCTACAACTAAGGCAAAGTTTTATTTCCTTATAAAAACAAAACAAAAAAAAAAAAAAAAAAAAAAAAAAAAACTTAAAATTGTTTACCTGCTCTGGCTAAAAATGGTGGCTAAAGTGAAAATCATAGAAAAAGAAAATAGCTAAAAGGAGAAAAATATTAACTTTAAGAAAATTTTGGTGAAAAAAAAAAAACAAATTTTTAAAGCTAATTTCAAAGAAGAAAAATAAATGTTATAGAAAAAATTAACTTTGATAAAAGCTACAAAAAGCTTATAATTTCTCGGATATTAATAAAAAAAGTGTTAGGTAATTGAAACTCTATAAAAAAACTAAATGATGTAAATCTATAGTCTTGAGATAGATAAGAAATAAGAAGGTTATACTTTTTTAAGGTTTATAAAACAAGGAAATTTTAAATTAATTTTTTAAGCAAAGTTTTTTAAAAAGCTAAAAAAAAAGTTACAAATAATAATAATTAAAAGTTCCTTGGTTGGTGCCTTTAAAAACTTTTTAAGAATATAAACTTAATTAATTTTTATTGAAATATAATTTTTTAATTAAATCCTTTTTGAACTACAAATTATTTTTAAATATAATTTCTTACTTTTTTTGTCTATGAAATACTATAAAAGTTCAAAGGAAATAATATTCAAAATTATAACTAAATTTGTAAAGAATACTAACTTCAAATAATATAAATTTAATTAATTTTTATTAAAATATAATTTCTTTATAATTATTTCTAAATTGTAATTTAATTTTAATATTTAATATTTCTTCCTTGTTTGTTTCTTTTTTAGCGATGACCTTTTTTCCGATCAATTGTATATGGATATAGGCCTCTCTAATCGGTTGCTGAATATTATGACCAATAATACCATCTTTGCCTCTGTTATTTCCTACAAAAATTTAAAAAGTTTTTTACCCAAAACCTATTACACTAGAGGAAGGTAAGTTTGAAGTTGAAAAAAAAAAGTGATGCATTTAAGCATAAAATTGTAGCTGAATTATGAAATTTGTATCTGAAATGGAAATTAAAAACCAATTTCTTATAAAAAGTAAGGAATTTTAATAGATTTCAATAAAAATTACTAGCTGAATTGTTATTTTCATAGCTTAATTGCTAAAATATAACAGCTAATTATAAAAATTATAAAAAATAAGAATTTTTTTGAAATTTGCATTAAATATATTTGCCGAATTGACATTACCGTGGCTGATTTGCTAAGTTTTTAAGGTAATTACTTAAAAAACGACTAAACGAAGCCATATAAGTTATAATTTCTTAGCTGAATTAAATTATTGTTAGCTGAATTGCAAATGTTTAATAAAACCAATGATTTTAAATCATTTTAATAGAAATTACTAGCTGAATTATTATTTTAGTATCCAAATCGTTATATTATTAAGGCAAATAAACATAAAAATTAGTTTTTTTGGGCACAAAATTTTAGCTGAATTAAGTTTTCCATAGCTGAATAAGAATTTTAAGATAAATTTTTTATAAAAAAAAAAAAAAAAAAAAAAAAAAAACATTTCATATTCATATTAAAAACGCTAGCTGAATTGAAATTTCTTTGGCTGAATTTAAAATCTGTTTAAAAATTAAAAGAAAATTGCAATAAATTTTAAACTTTTATTACTTAAAAACATTAGTTGGGTTATTTTTTTTTTTTTTTTTTTTTTTTTTTTTTTGTAGCTGAATGGATAAAAAATAAGAATTTTGTCGGAATTTAAATAAAAAATGCCAGCTGATTTTTTATAAACATGGCTAAATTGCAAAATATTTAAGACAATTTGTAAATAAACAAATATACGAAGCCGTATACGTTATAGTTTAATAGCTGAATTAAGATTTTGTTAGCTGAATTAAGTTTTCTCTAGCTGAATTATAATATTTAAGCAAATTTTTAATAAAAAACGAGGAATTTTATGGAATTTCAATAAAAATTCCTTGCTGAATTTTTGTTTTAGCAACCAAACTGTTATGTTAATAAGACAATTGACATATAAACATAAAAATTATATTTTGATGGTCAATAAACTTTAGCTGAATTAAGTTTTTCATAGCTGAATAAAGATTTTAAGACAAATTTATTATAAAAAATTAAAAATTTTATTAAATTTCTATTCAAAATGTTAGCTGAATTGAAGTTTCTTAAGCTGAATTTAAAACTTTAATTGATTACTTAAATATTATTCTAAAGCTTTAGCGGAATTAGAATTTTTGTAGCTGAATAGATTAAAAAAATAAGGATTTTTAAAATTTTAAATAAAAAATGCCAGCTGAATAGATATTTTTATAGCTGAATTGTAAACTTTTAAAAGCAATTGCCAAATAAATAAATCTACAAAGCCTTGAAAGCTATATTTTAGTAACTGAATAAATATTTTTTCAGCTGAATTACAATTTTAATTTAAAATTTCCTTAAACATTTTACTTAAAAAGCTAAATTACAACTTTAAAGCAAAATTTTAATAAAAAACGAAGAATTTTAATAAAAATGTCTATCTGAGTTAAAGTGTTTAGTGATTAAACATAAAAATTATGTTTAATAAGCCATCAAATTTTAGCTGACAAAAGTTTTTCATAGCTGAATAGGAATTTTAAGAAGAATTTCTTATAAAAAATTCTAAGTTTTATTAAATTTCTATTAAAAATTTGAGCTGAATTAAAATTTCTTTAGCTAAATTAACAGTCTTTTTAGCAATTTACATAAATTTAAAACAATTACCTAAAAACTAAAGCTGAATTAGATTTTTTGTTAGGTTTTCTCAAAGATGAAGTGTGTTGATGTTGAATAAACCTTTGGAAATGTTCTTAAATTCTAAGGAATTTTAGCTCAATTATTTTTATATTAAACTGATATAAATTATTTGAGTTTTTAGCTTTTTAAATCCTTTCAAATTTTAAAATTATTACAACTACTTTGAAAGCTACAACGATATTATTAAAATTATATCAGAATTAATATCAATCATACGTCAGAGTGGTGCAAAATTAAACATTTAAGTTTATTAGTTAAAATATATTTTATTAAATAAACCAAACTTAGCAAATTAGTAGACAAAGAGTTAAGTATTTAGAAAACATTTTCCAACATTTAAAAGTTTAAGCACAGTGGGCCCTACATTAAGCTAAAGTAATGAACCTTAAATATGAAAACTAGAATTTTTAAAATTTAAATTTTATATAGCTATTTTAGGTTATACTTTTCTATTTTACGAATTATTAATTTGTTGAATAACATTTTTAGTTTAAATATTAGTTTTTTTCACACTTTTCTTATTACCCTGAGAAACAAAAATCGCAAATTTTTGCTTTAACTTTAACAACAACAATTGTTAATTAATATGTCCTGATTTTTTGTGTTTCTTTTTTTTCTTTTTAATGCAAACTCAGTGATCCCAAAGAGTCTGATTACATTTTGGCATCACGCATTATACAAACATGGCTGTTTCAATCAAATCGTTCTAATGATAATATGAGAGAACCATTGGATTTACCGTTTGAACATGGTCATGTAGAGATTATTTTTCAACATGAAAGAGCACCCAAGGACAGTGATTGGATAGCAGTATGTGGGTAAGTAGTAAACAAAAAGAAAATTAAAAAAAAAAAAAACTAGGACATTATTCAACCAAAAAATTTTATATGCTAATACTTTTGTTTCCTCTTTTACTTGTTTTTTTCTTTTTTAGACATGATTATAAGGCTTCCTTTGAATCTAGTTGGCGTTCTGATTTGTGTATAACCAAAAATTTAATGGAAAATATAACACGTTGTATTTGTCCAGTATCTGGTACTTATGTAGTTATGCTAACCAAACGTAATAATCATGTAAGTATCTTTAAATAAACTTATAAGCAACAACATACATTAACACCTCTATTTTATATATAAAGCAACATTATTATATTACTTCCTTTATATCTCTATTTGTTTGTATTAGTGGTTTATTTGGTCTTCATCATACTATGAAATCACCTTTATGTTATTTGTTTAAGAAAAAAATCTTTTTCTCTGTTATATTTAACTCAGTTTCAAGTATGTGTCTCTAATGGTCGATTTGTGTGCATTTTAAGTTTATAAACAGAGTTGGTATATATTTTACTTGTTGTGTTAGTTTGTTACGGTGTATTATTTTTATTTCATTTTATTATTATGATAAGTATCATTAAACAAAAACTCTCTTACAGTTGTAAGAACATTTGTTAAGATTTAACCTAAAATAGGGAAATATACTTACACTTCTTTTATGTGAAATATTAAAAAGCACAAATGGATTGTAAAAGTGGAGAAAATAAAAGCAAAATATTGCACTGAAATAAAGATATTTTAGGGAAAAAGCAAAATAAACAAAGTTATATTAAGAATTTAAAGCTAAAAATATATTTTTACTTATTTGTACGTATTTTTGGCCAAATTATATATACAAATTTAAGTTTTTTTTGCTTTAAATTATTTTAAATTATAAAAGAAATAATTAGCTAAAATTGGTAGCTTTTCACATCGTTTAAAATTTTTAAACTATCTCAAATGGTTCAAAAGTTATAAAAGTTTTAGAAAAAATACTCCATAATTAATAATAATCATACGTCATAGTGGCGAAAATGTTAAGTAAAATAAAATAAATTAAAAAGTCCTTTATTATACACCCAGTTCGAACAAAATTTTGATCATCTATTTACAAAGATTCAAGCTTTCGAAACATAATTTTCAGAAAAAATTATACTTCAACACAGTGGGCTCTGAAAAGTACCAAAGTGATTATTATTATAATTAATATTATTGTTATTATTATTATTATTATTTTCAATTATTTATATTTAAAATATAAATTGCTTAAATTCTTGCCTATTTTGTATAAAAACTTTCCAATTAGTTTAAAAACAATTTTCCAGAAATGTTGCATAAAATATTTATGTTATAAATTTTCTCATATTAAGCAACAACTTGTTTTTAATCTTAAGTGTTAAGGCTGTGAACTTAAACTTTAAAATAAATAAAACAAAACATTGCAACATTAAATTCTATTCTTCTGATCTTCCTACTGAATTTTTTTATTACAAAATTTTTCCTGGAAAAATTCTATTTTTTGTTCACAAAAAAATGCAACATACAAATGGCGAAAAAATGGTTTGAAGTAAATAAATAAAAGCATGTAATGCATACATATTTCCGCTACAAAACATTGAAAAAAAGTAATGAATTCCACACGGGGGAAAATAGCAACAAACAAAGCAAACAAGAACAGCAAAATGTTGGTAGCATAATAAAATTAAATGTAGTTAAGAAAAAAAAAATAACATACAACAAATATTTTTGTATTTAAACATTTTAAACGTCACATTTAAGTTAAAATATGGCAGGGGAAAATGCACAAACAAATTGCAACGGAATGCATAAGGAGCTTTAATAGTAAGAGGAAAATAAACACAAAACAATTAAAAGAAACTTTCAGTTTATACTCTTTTATTAAAGCTTTAAAATAAACTGATTATAAAATTTTGAATAAAATCTCCAAATAAAAGTTCAAAAAGCTCCTAACAAATCCTAAATCCATTGCTTAAAAGCTTTTTTGAAATACAAATTTAATAAAAATATTCTAAAAAAAAAGCTTCAACATGATTTTTTTAATAAAAGCTTTTTATATACAATAAATTTATATTATTAAAAAAACCCTTGAAAATAATCATAAACAAAACTTGAACAAAACTTTTTTAATAAAAAGCTTGTTTAAATAAAAGCACAAAAAAAACTTGTTAAATAAAAACTCAAAAAAGATTTTTAAATAAATGCTCCAAAACAAATATAAAAGCTGTTCTTAAATAAAAATTTAGAAGTTTTCTAAATAAAAGCTTGAAAAAATATAATAAAAAGCTTAAAACGACTTCTTTTAGATACTAATTTTAATAACTAAAAGTTCATATAAGTTTTTTTAATAAAAGCTCCAGAAAATTAAAAAGCTTCCTTCTCAAAAAAGTTTTTTAATAAAAGCACGAAGAAAACTAAAAAGCTTTTCTCAAATAGAAAAATAAATTTTTTAAATAAAAAGCTTACTAAATAAAAGTTCAAAATTATTATTATTTTTTTTTTTTTAATATCCAAAAACTTTTTTTAAATAAAGATTGTAAAGAAAAAATTAAATATTGAAGAATATAAAAAACAGCTTTTTAAGCATAAAGTCTAAAAAGAGCTTTTTAGACAAAAAGCTTAAAAATAGCTTTTTAGACAAAAAGCTTAAAAATAGTTTTTTAGACAAAAAGCTTAAAAATAGCTTTTTAAACAAAAAGCTTAAAAAGTATTTTTAAACAAATAGCTTAAAAATTATTTTTGGACAAAAAGGTTAAAAAAAGATTTTTAGACAAAAAAGTTTAAAAAGAGCCTTTTAGACAAAAGGATTTAAAATACCATTTTAAATTAAACCCCAAAAGATGTTTTAAACAAAATTTTCAACACGTTCTTCTAAACAGAATTTTAAGCAAGGTTTTTCAATAGAAAGCTTGAAAGGTCATGAAAGCTCGAACTTTTTTTTTTATAAAAAACTAAAAAATTAAAAAACTTTTCTTGAATAAATATTGTAAAGTCAAAAATGAAATAGTGAAAAGTATAATAAAAAAGCTTTTTAGACAAAAAGCTTTAAAAGAGATTTTTAGGCAAAAGTCTTAAAAATACCTTTATAAATTAAATCCCAAAAGCTCTTTTAAGTAAAGGTTTCAACATATCATTTTAAATAAAATGTTAAACAACGTTTTTCAAATTAAAGTTTCAAATAATTCTTTTAATAAAAAGCTTAAAAGGTCATTTCAAAAAAAAAAAAAAATACGTTTAAATAAAACCTAAAAAAAGTGTCTTTAGTAAAAGCTCAAAATTAAATCCCAAAAGCTCTTTTAAGTAAAGGTTTCAACATATCATTTTAAATAAAATGCTAAACAACGTTTTTCAAATTAAAGTTTCAAATAATTCTTTTAATAAAAAGCTTAAAAGGTCATTTCAAAAAAAAATTACGTTTAAATAAAACCTAAAAAAAGTATCTTTAGTAAAAGCTCAAAAAGAAATCATGTAGTTTTTTTTAAATACAAAATTTTAGAAAAGAAAAATCATTACAAAAATATTAATACGAATTAAAAAAAAAAAAGCTTTAAATTATTTTTCTAAATAAAATAACAAATAACGTTTTTAAATAAAATAAAAATTAAGGAAAAAATATTTCTTTTCACATCAAATAATTAAAAACTACTTTTAAGAGAAACCAAAAAAGCTTTCTTAAATAAAGCTTGCAAGCTTTTTTATAATTTATCAAATAAAGGCTGCTAAAGCTTCATTATAAATAAGAGCTTTTTTCAATTTTATAAAATATAAGCTAGAAAAAAGTTTTTAAAAATTAAAGCTTTTTCAAAAAAGTTTATTAAAAAAGGGTTTAAATTCAATCACTAAATTAGAGCTTTTAATAAAATTTAAAAAATATATATAAAATCTTTTATAAAATCAAAGTTGTTATAAAAGCTTTTTAAAAATACTGTTTTAAAATAAAATATTTTATTGTAGCTTTTATAGTATTAAATCGTTAAATAAAGCTTTTATAGAATTAAAGCGTTAAAGTTATATTTTTTAGTAAAACTAATTAATAAAGCCTTTAAACAAAGCTTTAGTATGATTTACGTATATACAAAATAACAAAGCTTTCCCCTTTATATTTCAAGTTGTTTTTAAATTCTCCTTTCCCTTTTTGTCTCTCCTATAAGTTCATGAAGACCAAATATTTTTTAAATATCTCTTTGCATAAAATCTGCGTTTTAAAACAAAAACTTCTTTTGCAAATTATGTTTCTAAAACTTTTTTTATTAAATTTGATAACAATTTTCTTAACTTATCTACAAAAATATTTTCATTTCTATTGTTATTCTTCTTATATTTATTTCTTCAATTCATTTCAGTCTCATCATTTGTCCACACCGCCCCGACCAATTTTCGTCATCATTAGTTGTGTTTGTTGTTTATTGCAATCGTGCTCAGCATTTATAATCCTGCTGCCCATTTGGTATAATCGTCAATGTGCCATAACATTTTTAAAAATGCAATTTTGTGTCTCAACTTCGAGTATAATGGTGATATTTTTACTGGGATTTTTGAAAATGTTGCCTGTGGTAAGTTATATTTAATAATATTTACAATATAATTTTTTGTGTTTTTTGTTATTTCTGTTTTTTTTACTTTGGGAGTTTTGGGTGATTTTATTATTATTGCTGTTATTGTTATTATTAAATTTATTACAAAAAATAAAATAAATGAAAACTGCGCAAATAATTTTACTTACTGGCAGTTAAAATTTTTTGCAAAATAAAATAAAAAACAGAAAAGGATTCAAATGCAATTATATCAAATTTATTGAGAGCTTACAGAAAAACATTGGAGAAAAAGTTTTTTATAAAAAAAAATAAAATAAAGACAAAATTGTTAAATTTTAAAAGGTATATAGAGAACATTTGTAAGTAAAGTTGAAATGAGCAGTATTTTATTTTAAGAAGTACTTAAATAGAGCAAAAAAAGCTATAATTTCCAGTTTGGGGCAAAGTAACATTAAATAAAACGTTTATGAATATCAGGCTTCAAATAAAAATTGTAATCTAAATTAAAAAGAACTTTTGCAAAAAAGCTTCTGTAAAAAAATCACTTGGTAGGTTAAAAATAAAAGCACTAAAGAAAAATATTCCCAAAATAACTTTAAATTACAAAACATAAATTAAAAAAAATAAAGCTTTACCTTATAAAATTGTTTAAATGAAATATTACACATAATTACAAGAGCTTTAAATAAAGCTTTCGTTAGAAAAAAAAAAATTAAATAAAGTTATATTTTATACACGATTTTTAATTTACAAAAAGCCTTTAATAAAGCTTTTTTTAAACAAAAATATTTAAATACAGAAAAATATTTTATACAAAATTCAATATTAAAAGCTTTTATTTGGCTTAAATTAGTTTGGAAAAAAAACTTTAAAAAACAAAAGAGAGTGCTGCTTTCATTAGAAGAAAGCTTTAAATAAAATGTTAGTAGCAAAAGTACTTTAGTAAAAGCTTTATAATTAAGAAATACTTTCGTAAAAGTATACATAAAGTTTTTAATAAAAGAGTTATTAAATACAATAAATTTTAATAAAAGCTTTTATTATACAAACATTTTAATGTCAAAAAGCTTTAAATAAAACTTTAAAAAAAACAGAAAAATTTCATTACAAAAATTTTTAAATAAAACCTTGATTACAAAAAGTTGCATAAAATACATTAAATCTTTTTTATTTTTTGTATATTTAAATAAAAATTTAATAGTGAAATGCCATTAATAAAAGCTTTATTATTAAAAACAAATCTTGGTAAAAGTCTAAAATAATGCTTTTTCTGAAAAATAAAGTTTTGAATAAAAGCATTATTAAATACATAGAACTATAAACAAAGCTTTTATTATACAAACATTTTGGTGCCCGGAAAGCTTTTAATAAAGTTTTCTAAAAAAGGTTTAAACGCAGAAAAATGTTCATTGCTAAAATTTTTAAATTAAACCTTGAATACAAAAAAGCTTAATAAAATTCATTAAAGCTTTTTTCTTTTTATTATCATTTTTTTATATTTAAAAAACTGCGTTTAAGTTTTAATAAAATATTCAAAAGAAAAAAAAAAGCTATACAGCTTTAAATAGATCTTTCGTTTAAGAACAACTAAAATGAAACTTAATAAAATGTTTAATTATACACAAAAATTTATTTCCAAAAAGTTTTCTTAAAAAATAAAATATTTATTACAAAAAGCTCCATAAAAATATTTATATCATTAAGGCTCTAAAAAAAATTATAAAAAGGAAATGTATAGAGCTTTTATTTTGAAACAACTATAATTTTTTTTATTCTAAAAAAGCTGAAATAAAAGTTTTTTACTACACAAAAAGCCAAAATTTTTATATAAATCTTTGATTACAAAAAACTTTCAAATAAATTGTTAATTACAAAAGAACTTCAATTAAAGATTTCAGTATAAAAAAAAAACTATCAAAAAGCTTTTTAAAGCACAAAATTACAAGAGGATATGTATACAGATTTATATGGAACTTTAATTTTTTCAGCATAAAAAAGCCTTTACATTATAAAAAATTTTACTTTATTATAAAAAAAGCTCAAAAAATTCAAGTTTTTTTAATGCAGCTTTTACAATAAAAATACTTTTAAAAGCTTTTGCAGATAAAAGCTCGAATTTATTTTAACAAACCCTTTAAAGCCTTAAAAAACCTTATGCCTTTAAGCTTTTAGTATAAATAAAATTTTTAAATTATAACTTTATGGAGATTTAAAAACTTTATATAAAAAAAAAAGCTTTAAAAAACTAAAAAAAATACATGATTATTTTAATACAGCTCTTACGATATAAATACTTTTAAAAGCTTTGGCAGAAAAAAAACTAACCAATGTTATTTTTTAACAAAATTATTTCGAATTTATTTTAACAAACCTTTTAAGGCCTGAAACTTTAATTTAGCAATAAAAAAACCTTACGATTTTAAGCTTTCCGCATAAATAAAAAACTTTTCATTATAATTCAATGGAGATTTAATAAAAAGGCTTTAAATTCTAAAAATACAAAAGTTTTTTAAATAAGCTTTAGCCAATATTTTTTTATCAAAAGAATTTCGAATTTATTTTAACGAACCTTTTAAAGCCAAATCCTTAAATTTTCAATAAAAATAAAGACTAATAAAAAGTATTAGACTTTTAAGCTTTAAGTATAAATAAAAAATCTTCAATTAGAATTCGTTGGACGTTTAAAAGCTTTATATAGAAAAAGCTGTAAAAATTTCGAAAAACACAAGAATTTTTTAATACAACTTTTACGATAAAAAATACTTTGAAAAGCTTTAGCAGAAATAATCTTAAGTCAATGTTTTTTTTTTTTTTTTTTTCTTAACAAAAGTATTTCGAATTTATTTTATCAACCCTTTTAGAGCTTAAAACCTTAAATTTGCAGTAAAAAATTTTATGCTTTTAAACTTCTAGAGTAAATAATATAAATCTTTAATTATAATTCTATGGATATGAATATAATTATTTGGATAGTTTACTACTAAACTTTGTAAAAGCTTAAAAAAAACTTTCTAAAAATGTCTATAGCTTTCAAAACTTTAGCAGGGAAAAAGTTTTAACCAAAAGTCTTGAAATAAAAGATTTTTGCAATTTTTTCAGAAAAGCTTTTAAACATTGAGCCTTAGTTAAATACTTATTTGCAGTAAGAAACTTTATTCTAAAGTTTAGTATCAATAAAAAACTTGAATTATAATTCTTTAAAAATTTTAAAGCTTTATAAACATTTTTAAAATGTAATTACTTTCCCTTAAAAAATATCAAATTTCAAAATAAAAATGTTAACTTTAATTAAACCAAAAAAATAGGGACATTTATTACATCATTTTATTATTTTTTATGCGAGTTTTCAAGAAAGCTATAAAATTTTAATATGTTATTTTTTTTTACAAAATCATTCAAGCAAATCAAATCATAAATCCTAACAAAAATTCTTTAATTCTTTGAAAAGTTTTCATATTATATTAAACTTTTGTTTAACAATTTCCTAAAAATATTATAATTTTCAAAAGAAAATGAAATTTATAGCCATTGTTTAGCCAAAACTTTCACTCTTAAACTCAATTATTCATTTAAATATTTAATTCTTATCTTTATGCTACATTTGCAAGTGATTAAAATTAAAAACCACAAAAACCATTGTCATCATATTTTCTTTTGTCTATTTAAGACTTAACGCAAAAAAAAAAAAAAAGAAGCACAAATAAAACTTCAACATGATTTGCTTTATATTCTAAAAATTATAAAAAAAAAATTGGGAAGAGGAAATGGTTAATAATATTAGCTGCTAGAAAAGAAATTTATGTCATTAAGTACAAAAGAAAGTGAAAATAGATGAATAAAAATGAAAGTGAATATGATAATAAAAAAATTAAGAATTCAGCATAAAATATAATGAGTACTAATGAGTTAAAAGAAAAATATTTAAAAGAAACATGAGTTAAAATCAAAAGAAGAAAAAATAGAAATAAAGATAAGAGTGCATAAACTAAGGAATATATTTAAATTAAGAAATATTTTTTATTTAAGGGTTTTTTTTTTAAATAAAAACTAATTGAAGAAAAAGAACAATTTTTTCAGGAGTTTAGCAAAAAATTTAAATAAAATAATTTCATTATTTAATAACAAATAAAAGCTTTTTTTGTTGATAATTAATTTAACTTGAAAATATCTTTTAATTTCTTATTTTTTAAAGCTAAAATCTTTAATTTTTTATTTTCGGCCTATAAGGCGTATGATTAATATTAATTCCTTTTTTGTAAAACTAAATGCTCTATAACTTTAAAACGTTTATAGCTATTAAAAAACTTTAAACTGTTAATAAGTCTTTAAATATTAAGCCCTTTTCAAAATATATTTCCAGCCTTAAAAAATTTACTTTATTATTTCAAAATCTTCCCCCAAAACTGAAATTAACAAAAATCCAATAAAACTTATTTTTAATTTAATTTTAAAAATCCTTCACATTGGCAAATTCGTTATGCTTAAACTTCTAAAAAAAAGCCCACGAACAAAAAATTAATTAATTAAAAACCCAACTGTTTATTTTAAGCATTATTTACACACAAAAAGTTATTAAGTGTTTTCTTTTTCATTTTATTTTTTATTTGTGGTGAAAATTTGTTAAGGCTTTCAAACAAAAAAAAGCAATAAAAAACTTTTTTTTATCCTTTTCTAAAAAAAAATCTTTGTTTTGTAATGATACATGATTTAAGCAAATAAGGAAGTAAATAACTTTTTAATTTCTAAAAGATTTACTTTTTCACGTATTTAGAAAATTGCAAATCAAAAAAAAAAAAAAAATCTAAAAAAAATCAAACAAATACTTTTTTCCATATAAAACAAAATGTAACTGAAAAAAGTTATAAGAAAAAAAGTAGCAGAGAAAAAGTACTTGTCATTTAATAAGGAAGTTTTTGTTTTATAAAATGTTTTTCTCAATATGACTTTGTAACACGAAAGGAAGTATCTACATGTAAGTTACAAAAAAAAAAAAAAAAAGAACTTTGTTAAAGTAAATGTTAAGTAATATGGTTTTTATATGAAGAAAGATAAAAAACATAAGCAAACAACAGGCCAAAATGATGAAGATAAAAAAAAAGTTTGCTTCTTTTTTTAAGATGGAATTATTTACGCATAACTAAAGACAAACAATATTTAATATAAATAACTTTATAAGAATTTATTCAAAAGTACATATGTGAGTAAGAACATGGTAGCAAAATGATAAACAAAAATAAAAATTCTTTGAAAGCTATCAAGAAAACAAAGAACAACCAAAAAAGCACAATATTTAAAAGACATAATTCAAGGTTTTAATTGAAAAGTCTGATTTTCAGAAAATTATAAATATCGATAAATTTTCTATAGAAAATTATTAAAATTAAAGTTAAAGACGCTGGACTAAGTATAAGGTTATTTTTTTTTTTCCAAAGAGAAGCAAACCTTCACACACGAAACCAAAAGATTTTAGACTCATTTGTCTGGCTTCCTTCTTACATAAAGGACAAGTTTGTAGAGACAGCTTTACACGCATTAGTTGGCTATATTGAGAGGTAGCTATTGCTTATAGAGCTTACTCTAGTAGCCTTTCTGCCATGCATGATCTGGGTATCGATAGTAATACTTGTAGTTGAATAGGTAAATTACTTAGGAATAGGTACATTTGTGCTGAGATTGACTTGACTAAGGTTTTTAGGATGGCTAACAGGGGTACTTCTCAATCTTATGGAATATTACCATTAACACTCTATTATGTAAACTTGGTAATATGAGGATTAAGACTCATGGCACCTGGAAACCATCTCTCATTGTATAGAATATGCGCTAAGTACTTTTAGTGACTGGAGCGTCACATGTAGTCTTGGCTTCAATCCAGCTTAAACGGTGCTTGTGCTCTTCTCTAGGAAGTATAAGACGTCTGAATTTACTTCTCCTAAAGTGATCGAGATCTCTTTGCAGATCTGTGACAAGGCCAAGTATCTGTGTATTATTCTCGATAGATCTAACAATCTTAGCCATAGCTTCTACATGGGAAGTAAATCCACGGGGTATGAAATGGATCTTTGATACAGTAATTAAACCTATACTAATGTATGGTGCCATTCTCATAACGGGTGCGCTACGCATGACGCCTACCATGGCTTTATTCATAATTTTACATTTGCTATCAGTTGACTTAATGTCGATACAGTTTGTTTATAACTCAGCTATTAGGCTGAATGCAGAATGTCCAGGGAGTAGGTGGGACTAAGGACATGCTCGTATTTTAGGTAACTCGACAGGTAATCAGGTAATTTTTGATTATTGTATTTCGAAAGCATTTTTCCATATGAAATTCTTTGTTATTATCCCCTATGATACCGCTTCAGCTGCTACACATTCGTCAACAAGAGCACTGAGTACACCCCGATGGCTCTAAAAGGATTGGTAAGGTTGGATGTGGCGTCTATATAGGGAAATATGAAATTCTACTTTATACTTACCACCAAACGTATGTAATGTGCTTCAAGTGGAGATATCTACCATAAAAAGGGCATCAAACTGGCTGAAGCATCATAAGATATCGAGAAATATCTTTATTTTTACTGATAGCAAAATTTGTTATTAGATCTATAGCAGGTGTCTATACGAAAATTAAAAATATCGATTAATTTTCTATAAAAAATTATTGACATCGATAAATTTTCAATAGAAAATTAAAAATATCGATAAATTTTCTACGGAAAATTATAAATATCGATAAATTTTTTATAGAAAATTGTTATTATCGAGAAATTTTCTATAGAAATTATAAATATCGATAAATTTTCTATAGAAAGTTAAGGTTATCGATAAATTTTCTATAGAAAAATAAAGATCGATAAATTTTCTATATAATATTAAAGTTATCGATTAATTTTCTATAGAAAATTAAAGTTATCGATAAATTTTCTATAGAAAATTAAAGTTATCGATAAATTTTCTATAGAAAAATATTTTTATAGATAATTTTCTATAGAAAATTAAAGTTATCGATAATTTCTATAGAAAATTAAAGTAATCGATAAATTTTCTACAGAAAATTAATGTTGTCGATAAATTTTCCATAAAAAGTTAAATTTATCGATAAATTTTCTTTGGAAAATTAAAGTTGTCAATAAATTTTCTACAGATAATGTTATCGATAAATTTTCTGCAGAAAATTAAAATAATCGTTAAATTTTCTTCTTCAAATTGTAGTTATCGATAAATTTTTTATAGAACATTAATTTTTTTTATAGAAAATTAAGAATTTTAAAAAATTTAAATTTTAAATTTATTAGGGGGAATTTAATTTATCGATGAATTTTCTATAGAAAAGTTAAATTATTGTTTAATTTTTCTAGAGAAAAAATACTTATTTTCAAAAGATTTTGTATTTGTTTAAAGATTTCTACACAAAATTTATTTAATTAAAAATAATTTTGGTTTCCTTACCGCTTTTACCCTTCCACTTAACATTATTAATATAAGTACATTCTTCATCTAGACAATAAGTAACACACAAAAGAATCAGAAAAAAATGATATCATATAAAACTCAAACAGAAATATTTCATTACTTTGGCTGAGATTTCATTTATTTTTCTACAAAATCATTTTGTATCCATCGCAAAACGTATAAAATGTTAAAAAGAGTAAAAACACGTGTCGTCCGGGTTGAAAAACCTGAGAATACATTTGGATAATTGTGTATTTAAAGGGATTTTATCTGTAAATTTTAATACCCATATTATAAGTAAACAATATTTTTCGTTCACACACACAAACAAAAACACACTAATAAACAACCTCACATACATAAGAAAGAGCATACAATTAAACGCAACAAAATACCACTACTTATTTATTTACTTTGAGTTGTGGGAATGTGTGGGTTGTATAACAACCAAACAGCCAGACAGACATACGGACGGACAGACAGACATGATGTTTATTTGTTTGGGATCCTTAACAAGACAAAAAGGATGAAAAAAAAAAATACTGACAACAACATGAATATTTGCTAAGGAGACGAAGACGGCGACAGAAAAAAACTAAAGCAATTATGATGACATTTTATTAACACATTTAGTGAAAGCTTTAAGGATTATATAAACACAAAGACATGTGATGGGTTTTGTGCAACTTTTTAATAAATATAGATATGTTTGTGTATGTAAACATGTTTATATTTGTTTAAGTATAGGTGGTAGAAACATACACATATTTAAGTAATAAGAAAGGTTAAATTAATATTTGTGTGGGCTAAAAGTGTCGACCTTTTTCTTTTAATCAATTACACAAAACTTTTGCTGAAATTAAGAGGAGTTAAGCAAACAAAATTTAATTAAATCATAGTAAAATAAATAGTGAATGTCACAACAAAACTATTAAACTAATAAATGTACGAGTTGGTGTTAAGCGGGGTGTGAGTTTGGAATATTAATTGCGTGAAATTTCTTGAAGCTTTAAGAAATTTTACTATATTTGTTAAAAGACACTTCATATTTAATTTCGAAAAATTATATCTTTATGGGACATTTATCTATAACATTAGTGATCTATAGAAAATTTTTCGATAACTTTAATTTTCTATTGAAAATTTATCAATAACTATAATTTTCCTTAAAAATTTCCCGATGACATTAATTTTTTATAGAAAATTTCCCGATAACATTAATTTTCTATAGAAAATTTATCGATAGCTTTAATATTCTATAGAAAATTTATCGATATTTATAATTTTCTATAGAAAATTTATCGATAATTTTAATTTTCTATAGTAAATTTATCGATAACTTTTTTTCTATAAAAAATTTATCGATAACATTACTTTTCCATAGAAAATTTATCGATAACATTAATTTTCTATAGAAAATTTATCGATAACAATAACTTTCTATAGAAAATTTATCGATAATTATAATTTTCTATAGAAAATTTATCGATAACTATAATTTTCTATAGAAAATTTATCAATAACAATAATTTTCTATAGAAAATTTATCGATAACAATAATTTTCTATAGAAAATTTGTCGATAACTTTAATTTTCTATAGAAAATTTATCGATAACTTTAATTTTCTATAGAAAAGTTATCGATAACTTAAATCTTCTACAGAAAATTTATCGATAACTTTATTTTTCTATAGAAAATTTATCGATAACTTTAATTTTCTATAGAAAATTTATCGATAACAAAAATTTTCTATAAAAAATTGATCGATATTTATAATTTTCCGTAGAATATTTATCGATAACAATAATTTTCTTTTAAAAATTTACCGATAACAAAAAATTTCTATTGAAAATTTATCGATTTTAATTTGTTTTAGAAAATTGATCGATATTTTTAATTTTCTGTAGAAAATTTATTGATAGCAATAATTTTCTATAGAAAATTTATCGATAGCTTAAATTTTCTACAGAAAATTTATCGATAACTTTAATTTTCTATAGAAAAGTTATCGATAACTTTAATTTTCTATAGAAAAGTTATCGATAACTTAAACTTTCTACAGAAAATTTATCGATAACTTTATTTTTCTATAGAAAATTTATCGATAACTTTAATTTTCTATAGAAAATTTATCGATAACAAAAATTTTCTATAAAAAATTGATCGATATTTATAATTTTCCGTAGAATATTTATCGATAACAATAATTTTCTTTTAAAAATTTACCGATAACAAAAACTTTCTATTGAAAATTTATCGATTTTAATTTGTTTTAGAAAATTGATCGATATTTTTAATTTTCTGTAGAAAATTTATTGATAGCAATAATTTTCTATAGAAAATTTATCGATAGCTTTAATATTCTATAGAAAATTTATCGATATTTATAATTTTCTATAGAAAATTTATCGATAATTTTAATTTTCTATAGAAAATTTATCGATAATTTTAATTTTCTATAGAAAATTTATCGATAACTTTTTTTCTATAAAAAATTTATCGATAACATTACTTTTCCATAGAAAATTTATCGATAACATTAATTTTCTATAGAAAATTTATCGATAACAATAATTTTCTATAGAAAATTTATCGATAATTATAATTTTCTATAGAAAATTTATCGATAACTATAATTTTCTATAGAAAATTTATCGATAACAATAATTTTCTATAGAAAATTTGTCGATAACAATAATTTTTTAAATAAATAAAAATTTATCGATAATATGAATTTTTTCTTTTAAAAATATATGGAGAGTTTGTCGCTTTTCCCTTAAAATTTTCTTCTTTAAATACTTTTTTTCATTTCTGTTTCAACTTATTATTTACTTTTGCCTTAAACAACAGATAATTTTTAAAATAATTATTTATATTTTTATTAACGAAACGGTAACAAAACTTAAAAAAAAAAAAAAAACTTCAACATAAAATCACTTGAGCCCTAAAGGTAATTTTTTGCTTTCAAAAGAAAGCAAAGCCAATTCTTACCTGTTTAATGCCACAGAAATAAAAAAAAAAAAAAAGACCTTCATCATCACCCCAAATGCCCCACTTAATTTTTAAATATTCCCAGGTTCTTTTCAAGATCCCTTCACATCTTTTTAATAACAAATTAAAAAATATGTTTATATGTAAGTGTAATATAAAATTTCTTACGAAATATTAATCTGTTGCAGAAAGAACAAAAAAAACACTCATATACAATAAAAAAGAAAGTATGTTTCTTTATTTTTATTTTTTGGCTTAAATAAAAATATGCAAATGAAAATTAAATGTCAACAAATACAAGAAAAACAACAAATTATACATAAACATTTTTGTTACAATAACAGTAACAGGATACTAACAACAACAACGACAAAACAACAGCGAAGAAAACAGCAAAGTCCTGTGGATCCCATTACAAAGGTTGATGAGAGCTGGAGTAGCAACCAACAAAAAAAAAAGAAAGAAAGAAGAGGAAACATATTAAAAACAGAACAAGAAACCAGTAAACGCTACGTTGATTTTCAACAAGCAAATGCTAAGACGAAAAAAAAAACTGAATTTTTTAAGTCAAAATTAATATTTATTAAATGGCAATGAAAGAAAAAAATAATAAAAAGAAACGAAATATGCGAAAGCAAGAGAATAAAAAAAAACGAAAGAATGAAGTCAGGCAAACAATGAAATTTGTAGCGAACCAGAATTATTTTAAATTAAGGAAACAAAAGGAAAACGTGAGTGGAGGGAACAATTAGAGTGGGAGAATTTGACAAAAAAAATATGCGAAAAACATGAGCGACGACAGTAATAATATTTATAAAACAATGTTTATTTGTTTCTTTTTGCACAAAAAAAAAGAGATGAGCTATAGCCAGCATAAACGGAAGATGAGATTCTTATAAAAAATACAACAGAAACAAAAATTTATGGAAAACCTAAGTAGGGAAAAAAAAAAAAAAATATTTTTTTGATACCTCTTCACTCGATGTAAATCATTTATCGATATTTTTACCTTTTTCTATAAAATTTGTCAATAGCAATGAATTTCTATAAAAAATTTATTGATAACTTCATCTTTCAATAGAAAATTTATCGATAACTTAAATTTTCCATAGAAAATTTTTCGATGTCTTTAATTTTCTAAAGAAAAATTATCGATAACATTAAATTTCTATACAAAATTTATCTATAACTTTAATTTTATATAGAAAAGCTATTAAGAACATTAGTTTGCTATCGAAAATATAACGATAACTATAATTTTCTATAGAAAATTTATAGATAACATTAATATTCTATAGAAAATTTATTGATAACATTAATTTTCTATAAAAAATTTATCGATAACATTAATTTTCTATACAAAATTTATCGATAATATTAATTTTCTATAGAAAATTTATCGATAACATTAATTTTCTATAGAAAATTTATCGATAACATTAATTTTCTATAGAAAATTTATCAATAACATTAATTTTCTATAGAAAATTTATCGATAACATTAATTTTCTATGGAAAATTTATCGATAACATTAAACTTCCATAGAAAATTCATCGATTACATTGAATTTCTATAGAAAATTTTTTGATAACTTTGATTTTCTAAAGAAAATTTATTGATAACTCTAATTTTCTGTAGAAAATTTATCGATAACTTTAATCTTCTATAAAAAATTTATCGATAACTTTAATTTTCTAAAGAAAATGTATCCATAACTTTAATTTTCTAATGAAAATTTTTCGATAACATTAATTTTATAAAGAAAGTTTATCAATATCTTTAATTTTCTATATCGATGACAATAATTTCTTAAAGAAAAATTATCGATAACAATAATTTTTCAAAGAAAATTTATCGATTTTTCAAAGAAAATTTATCGATATTTATGATTTTCTATAGAAAGTTTATCGATAACATTAATTAATAAAACTTAAATTTTCTTTAGAAAAGTTATTAACTTTCTATAGAAAATTTATCGATAACATTAACTTTCTATAGACAATTTATCGATAACATTAACTTTCTATAGAAAATTTATCGATAACTTTAATTATCTATAGGAAATTTATCGATAGCTTTAATTTCCTATGATTTAGTCTATAGTCTAGTCTATAGTCTAGTCTATAGACTAGTCTATAGTCTAGTCTATAGTCTAGTCTATAGACTAGTCTATAGTCTAGTCTATAGTCTAGTCTATAGTCTAGTCTATAGTCTAGTCTATAGTCTAGTCTATAGTTTAGTTTATAGTCTAGTCTATAGTCTACTCTATAATATAGTCTATAGTCTAGTCTATAGTCTAGTCTATAGTCTAGTCTATAGTCTAGTCTATAGTCTAGTCTATAGTCTAATCTATAGTCTAGTCTATAGTCTAGTCTATAGTCTAGTCTATAGTGTAGTCTATAGTTTAGTTTATAGTCTAGTCTATAGTCTAGTCTAGTCTATAGTCTAGTCTAGTCTATAGTCTAGTCTAGTCTATAGTCTAGTCTAGTCTATAGTCTAGTCTAGTCTATAGTCTAGTCTATAGTCTAGTCTATAGTCTAGTCTATAGTCTAGTCTATAGTCTAGTCTATAGTCTAGTCTATAGTCTAGTCTAGTCTATAGTCTAGTCAATAGTCTAATCTATAGTCTAGTCAATAGTCTAATCTATAGTCTAGTCTAATAGTCTATCCTATAGTCTAGTCTAATAGTCTAGTCTATAGTCTAGTCTATAGTCTAGTCTATAGTCTAGTCTATAGTCTAGTCTATAGTCTAGTCTATAGTCTAGTCTATTGTCTAGTCTATAGTCTAGTCTATAGTCTAGTCTATAGTCTAGTCTATAGTCTAGTCTATAGTCTAGTCTATAGTCTAGTCTATAGTCTAGTCTATAGTCTAGTCTATAGTCTAGTCTATAGTCTAGTCTATAGTCTAGTCTATAGTCTAGTCTATAGTCTAGTCTATAATCTAGTCTATAGTCTAGTCTATAGTCTAGTCTATAGTCTAGTGAATAATCTAGTCTATATTCTAGTCTATAGTCTAGTCTATAGTCTAGTCTATTCTCTATTCTATAGTCAGTTCTATAGTCTGGTGTATACTTTAGTCTATAGTGGTAGAAGTGGTTTTTTATATCGTTTAATGAGTTTATGTTTAATTAATATTAATTATACGTCCTTAGTTCCTTTCATATTTAAATCACCAATTAACTGATTTTCCAGTCGTTTTTGTTTCCATTTTTCCTTTCAAATAAATTCTATTTACATTTTCTTAACTTATTTTTTAATTTATTTGCAAAAAAAAACAATCTTGGCAAAAATAATATGGTGTAAGTAGGGAAATTTAAATTAAAAATTTAACGCTTAAGTGAAAGATTTTTTCGTGAGTTAAATTTTTACATTAGAGAGTCGGGTAGTCTGACTTTTTGCTTGTATTTCTAATGCAAATAATATATAATCTGTAGTTGACTTATATTTTATTTGCATAATACTTTTTTTGCAAGTCAACATATTTATAAATTAAACCAGGGATGTTTATATACAATCACGGGGGATTTGAATGTAAGAGAAGAAAAAAATCGGTTAGACTTGATTTTTTTTTAACAAAAGAATTTTAAGTTACATATGTAGGCTGTTGTTTTCAAAACGTTTATGATATATGTGCATATTTAAGCATAAATGGAATTTAATTATACATATTATATGTAGGTAACTTATGTTAATTTACATATTATTTACAAGATTAAAAACATAATTGAATATTTTTGTTATTTTTATAAGAGATATTATTAAGAGTTCTTAAGAATTTGTAATGAAATTAAAATATTCTACTCATGCTATATTAAGACAATTTTTTTAAATCGTTTTTCTTTTTTTAATTTAAAATTAAACTATTCTGAATAAAAAAAAAAATGCTTTATAATTTAATATATAAACCACTCGTGCATTTTAAAACATTTTAATATTTCTTTTAATATCTTTTTGTAAACAACTTTAAATTTATGAACTCTGCTTAACAATTTAAAGCTTCTTGAAAACTTTTTTGTTACTTTTAATTATCATTAACTTGAACAATACAAGAGAATATTTTCATGTAAAGGAATGAATTTTATGGCATAATTTAACACAAAATAGCAGTAAATACAATAAAGGAGTTTGTAATACCAACACATTTATTTATTTGTTATAACAAATAACAACCACCCAAATAAACCAGTTAATGACTGAAAAGTTGTATTAAATACCCAACAATGAAATAAATTTGAAATTAAAAAAGAATATATATACAATAAGATGAAGATAAAAATTTATAATGATAAAATTGCTTGTTAAGAGAAAAGGATAATGAAAAAAATAGAAAACGAATTAAAAAAGCCCTACACTAAATAAAATATTTGAATATTTTAAAAGAAAATTTAACTTAGAAAAATATGGAAATAAATTTTAAAATAAATAGCACTTTGTAGCCTTTTAAATTATTTCCAAATCTTTAATAAAACCAGAGATATTTAATTTTTTTAAATGTTCCATAATTAATATTAATCATACGTTCAGTGGAACAAAATTTAAAAACTTAAAATTAAGTTTAAATTTTATAGAGAATTGATTAAAAATATTTGTTGTATATAAAGCTTTCTCTAAACTTTAAACAAACTTTATAGACTCTTGTCTTTTTTCTCTTTCTCCTAACACTTAAGGGCTTTTTCATTACCATACCAGGAAAACCTGGTTCTTCAAAATTTCTTAAGAAATTTTATTTCATTAAAAAATTGCTTACAAAAACAACAACAATAATAATACTATTAACAACAAAATGCTGATATTACAAAAATCGTAAAAGAAAAACCCAGCGAATTTGTTAGTAATAAAAATTTAATGAGTTGAATACTTGTAACATTAAGTAAGCGATAAAAAAAGCTGAAAAAGAGTGAAGAAAGGTTTGTTAGGAATTAGAAAGAAGCAGGAAAATAAAAATCTGGCTAAAGAATTTAATGAGAAATTGAAGAGGAAAATAAAGGTTTAAAATGACAGCAAGAAATAGGAAAACAAAATATTAAAAGAATAATGAAAATAAATTTTTGATAAAAATGAAATTTACAACAATGTGGATTTTTTATATAAAACCCTTTGTTAATAAATTTAAAATTTTAAAAAATATTTGATTTGTGTGTGAAAATTTCATTAAGCTAATCCTAGGCTCCTAAAGTTTTCACTAGAATTGATTTTTAAATATAGTTTAAGCATTAAAATTAGCTTTAATTTAAAGTTTTCACAAGAATTAATTAACAAAACATTAGTTTGAGTATTGAAATAAACTATAATTTTAATATTTTATTAACGGTTTTTTAATATTTGCTTTTAAAAAATAATTTAAAATAAGAATCCAAAAATATTTAAGTTAAATTAAAAAATTTATTATTTCTGTCATTGTTAACTTTTAAGAGTTTTAAATATTTTATTTCTTATGAAGTTCAGATTAGAAACTCATTAAAATTAAATAAAATTTCGAAATATTTTCAAAAATATTGATAGTTTTATACAAATACCACCTAATTAATAATAATCATACGTACTGTAGTCTGAATTAAAAAATATTTAAATATTTCTTTTCTTTTTGCAAAATTTAGTATTTTTTTAATTGAAAATGGTAAAACATCTGAATTTCTTTATATTTTTTATTCTCGGGTTCAAATTTAATGACTAAAATTCCCATAAGCTAATGTTTAAAAATTAAAGAAGATTAATAACAAAACATTTTTGAAATAAATTTGTTATGTCTACATACTAGGTAGCTAGTACAAATGAGATAAAATATCAAACAGACTCAGCTATAAAATATGTGAAGTTTATTTTTTAAGGCTTGACTTGAAAACCCCTTTCTATATGACATTTTAAAATGGAAGCTAAAATAATTTAAATTAATGTTAAATGTTAAACAGACCTCAGGTGCAATTTGATGTCATTTGGTCGCGTGCGTATCTTTCTGTCAAGGCCCTAACTACAACCTGCGTTTTATATTTCCTAACCTTACACCTGTGCATTTCAGACATATCACGACTATCTGTACATCAAGCACGTAGATCTTAACCCCCTCCGGTTTCCTGATACCATCGGTTGTTTTGTAACTGTCCTTCTACTTACTTCTCGAAATCCTCTTTCCTTAATGATCTGTCTATATAATTGACTACACTGTCGTGTCTCTTTGTCCGATCCCTCTTCGTTCAATAACAACTCTGCACTATATGATTTAAAGTTTCCTTTGCTTCACAACCAGCACGGCACCTTCGATTTGATGTCCGTCCCCTCGAACATCTTTATAGTGTAGGGAGAGCATTGATGTGTAACTTTATACAATGTATAAAGTCCCTACCAGATAATAGTCTATTTGGCTCCCTTAACCATCTATGGGCTTGTGTGTGATCACCACTATGTAGTCGACTACGCCCATCAAAGGATTCATACAAGCGATCTGCCCAGTACTTCTTTAAATCTCCTCCACACAGGATCCTAACCACTCCTGTATTCAAAGGTCTCTCGACTTTCACTACCTCCAACGCGATTAATGTATCACCAGTTACAATCCCACTGGGAAGTGGTAATTGCAACTTCCTGGGACAATACAAACGCATCAAAGATACCTTCCACCTCAGTACGATAATGCCCAAACCTCTGTCTTCCTCGGCTGCATGGAAGAAAGCAATAGGAACATCATCTGACAGACAAAGCCATTTGCGTACGTATTTCCTAATGGTCCGGTCGATTTCGTTGAGGCAACTTATCATGACGTTGCCGAGGGTCAGTATATGATAAAGTTGCAGAATCAACATCATCCATAAAAAAATGGTTTAATGGATGCTCTAGTGAGCCGATCTAACTTCTCAATGGGCTAATGGGATCAATTAGAATAGGAAATTCCAAACATTTAAACGAAATCAGTCTCAATGCCCATGATCGAGATCTACAGATTACATGAGCACTGAGTTTGATTTCGGGGAAACCCCTAGAGACCAATGGTCAGACATAGAGAAACTATTTAGTGGAGTATCGTAATTCACTGATGAACCCAAAATGGATCCAAGGTGTATACATTGTTGAGGCTCTGAATGGACACTTTGTCATGTCTAGATTTGTTAACGACTGTAGGAAATTAATGAGATATTATCTTATAAGACTCTGTTGGATATCGGATCATTGCGAGATAGCAATGAAATAGCTGATGAATTAGCTCAGAATGGCTCGGCTTTTAATGGAGCTGAATGTGAAAGTAGTGTACCCTTACGCTTTTACTTCAGGTTAATTAGGGAACGTATTCGAGAGAGAACCAATCATGCATGGAATAGCAGAACGTACTACAAAATATCAAGTGTTCTGTGACCGAAACTTAATATGAGAGATACAAAGGCATGAAAAGGGGTAGTCTGAAAACCATGATAGATATTAACAGGTCATTTTCAAATAGGGAAAATTACATGTAATTAGAAAGTAAGTTCCTTTGGTCTTTATAGAATGTGTGAGTATGATGAGAGAATAGAGACAGTGGAACATATGTCACTGTTCGTATCTACAACGGAGTAGGCAGAAATGGCTAGGCAGTATCTTCATCGACAAATAAAAAAGTGTTTCTAGAATTGATCTAGGAACTTTGATAGCGTTCGTCACAGGAATATGCTGACTAAGGGAATGTTTTTGGCTTGAAACAAACGCAATAGGGCGGTAGATTTTTCTTTGCTATCCTATTTTTGATATTTCTCTTCTTTTTTTGGTCTCATTTTTTCTCTTGTTTTTCACTTCAGATACTTTCTACATATTAAATTTTACTCCCCTCTTTTTTTTACTCCTGTGACTTACGTAGGGACTCACAATGAACCTCTAAGTCTCCGAGTGGATATACAAGTCTGAAAACTTTAATAAACCTTCTCTATCTACCTTCCTACCTACCTAAAGAGCTATAATTGTCTCTAATAGTTCTTATATACTCATGACCTCAACATGTAGATAGTCAGTATTTTTGGTGAAATTATTATTATTTTTTACTACAAAAGTAAAAATTAGGTTTAATATTTGAAAATCATAAAATTTGTCTTATTATGATTTTTATTAAGAGGTATTTCAAAATGCATATAGAAAATAGAATCACAAAAACTTTTTATTAATAACATTATTGAAAGCTTTCAAATTTAATATTTTTTATTTTAGTTTTAATTAACCAACAAAATTTTCATATTTTTTTACATCACATTAGCAATAATTAAGAATTATTTGACAAACTTTTAATTGCAAAATAAATATTTATGTTATAAACTTTTAAAATATTTTGAATTGGTTTAAAAATCTTTAATACTTTTGAATATATTTCAAGCTTTATTGAAAAAGTCATTAATTAATATTAATCATACGCTAAGTTTAACATAATTAAATAATTATAAAAATTCAGATTATTTAATTAGAAAATTAGATACAAAAACGTTTTAATTGAAAAGAACACCTTGAAATGGTATTTCTAATAAATTTTTTCATTAATATTTTCTATTATCATTTCTTTTTTTTCTAAATTATTTATGTATTTTGAAATCATATAATAAACTTCTTTTTCTTTCTCCCAAACAATTTTTTATTTTAAATTATTATTAAGTATTTTGTAATTTATTGGTAATTTTATCATTTTAATATTTAAATTACTAATGAAATTTATTATTATATTTTTAATATTAATGGGCAATTAATTATTATAAATTAAGTATATAAAATTTTAAATTGAGGTATTTGTTATTACTTGGAAATATATTACTATAAATCTTTGTTATAGTAGCTTCTTAACATTTAAATGTTTTATTACTTGATTATTTAAAACATTTATAATGTTAAATTAAGCATAAATATTAATATTACAAAACAAAATTAATGATTTATTAATAAATATAAAGAATATACTTAATATTCAACATAAATAAAAGAAAATACAAATTTTAATAATAGGAAGAATCATAAGGTATGAAATAGAAGTTTAATAAATTTTAGAAATTTTAGAAAAATAAAATAAATAAGTAGATTTAAATTTCATATTTGAATTATTTTTAAAGAAAATTAAATAAAATTAAAAATTATTTCAAAAATTTTATTAATTTAAAAATGTATTTGTTATTTTTTTAAGAAATATTTTTAAAATTTTTGTTAAATATATTTTTTTATATAGTTTGAATTGTTAAGTTTTTAAATCATTTAAATTTAGCTTAATATCCTGAAATTTGTATGACTAATTTTAATTTTTTACAAATTAACTCATAATTAATATTAATCATACGCTTAAGTGGACAAAGTTATTAAATGTAAAATATTTGCTATTTAATGCCATATTTTCTCTAAAAAAGTTGTATATTTTATTAAGTCCATAAAAGCTTCATATATAAACTTTGACAGCAAAAGATTTCTATTTAAATTTGAGGAATAATTTTTCTTACATACTTTTTAAAAATTTACTTTTATAATTATTAATAAAAAACTAACATTTTCACTCTTTTTTATAAAAACTAATAAAAGAAAATTAAGGAAAATTAATAAAATTTTAAAAAATTTGGATTTTTTATTTTCAAATTTAATTTTCTTCAAGAAAAATGCTTTAATTGTTTTCAATAAATTTATTTTAAAAAGTTTGAAATCTAAAGTTTTCAAATCATTTAAATTTTGTTTAAATTCTTCAAATTTTTAAAACAAATTTTTAATTTTTCCAAATCAACCCATAATTAATATTAATCATACGCTAAGGTTAACAAAATAATTTAATTTAAAATATTTGCTACTTGAAGTCATATTTTCTCTTAAAAGGCTTTACAATTTGTTAAGTTTATAATAAGTGTCCTATTTAACTTAAAACAGCAGAAGATTTTTATTTAAATTTTGTAACAATTCTTAAATTCTTGAAAGCAATTTATTTTATTTTTATTATAAAGTCTTTTTAATAAAATTTAATGAATACTTTGTTTAATTCTCCTTCTTTTTCTCTTTGTTTCCTTTCTTTCTTCCTTTCTTTTTTTTTTAATATAGAACTGGCAACCCATAATTAGTTCTTCATTGGCATCACTATTACTGCTGGGTATATCTACACTAATTGCAATAGCATTAGTAATACACTCCGAATTAGTGCCCAAGAAATTATTGCACGTAAATAACAAGTCCACAAATGCAACAAACTCTACAATACACTCAACAACAGCTGCTGCCACGACAAACATTAGCAACACAGTAGTGCCCAGCATAGAAACAAGCTCTCTAGGGGGTGGAGGTAGTGGTGGTAATTTAATGGTGACAACAGGAACATTAACAAAAGTACAAGAACAGGAATTAGAAAATACAACAGCAACAACATTGTTACAAACATCCCTAGAGGAGAAAACAGCTGCAGGACATACAACAATAGCAGCAGGAGAACAAACCCTAAGAAGACAGTCTTGTACAATATTATCATCATCTTCTACCTTAAAACCCCCCTTAAGATTTGTGCAAACAAACAGTTCAACATCTGGTGTTCGTGGTGCTATTGGTATAAGCTGGTTGTTGCCTTTACTATTTGCCATAACATCGCCTTTAATTTGTACAATTAATGGTAAATGGCCACAAAACTGGTGGCTGGAAATTATGAGCCATTCCTTGGCCACAGCTACATCATCAGGAGCAATAGCTGCTAACAGCTTAGCAGCAACAAACAACAGAGCATTTGCCCTTAATACTGCTACAAATAGTTTTATGCCATTAAATGAGCGTTTCATACGCACACATTTAACACCGTTTACTACAGAACCACCTTTGTTGAGTAATGGTGATAGTGTTTTAGAATTTAATACCACATCAGCCATTGATAATGGAAATACAAATGCAAATATTCATCTAACAACAACAGCTACCAGCAGTAGCAGCAACAGTAGTACAATTGATTCAACATCTACAATTTGGTCACATTCTCGTTCTCCAGTAACCTCAATTTCATTTCTACACAATGAAGACATTTATAGCTCGGGCACCACAACGTCGTCTTCAGCAGCTGCCAATTTGGCGGATATGAATGGTAGTGGTGCATATTTGCCACCCGCTGTACCGGCTTTAAATTTTATTTTATTTTTATGTGTAGATATTTTGTTCATTTTGTTATTTTTTGCTCTATTTGCGATTTTAATCAAAAAACTTTTATGGCTTTGGCATAAAAATCGTCGTTCAAATAACGCAACAGCCACGACTACGACAACAACGACATCATCATCAGTGTCTGTAGCAACGAATACAAATACCATGCAACAGCAACAACAACAACATCATCATCATTATCAACAACAATCGTATAATAGCAATAATGCTGCATTGGATAAATTCAATATGGTCATGAAACAAAGGTGGGTTCATTATTTATGGGCAAGAGAAAAAACACTAAAATAGTCAACAGGGTAAAGCTATAGAAGCATACAAAAGGTCCTAGTTCAGTTTCAAATCAGTTCTAGTTCACTGTTAAATCAGTTCTAGTTCACTTTTAAATCAGTTCTAGTTCAGTTCTAGTTCAGTTCTAGTTCAGTTTTAGTTCAGTTCTAGTTCAGTTCTAGTTCAGTTCTAGTTCAGTTCTAGTTCAGTTCAAGTTCAGTTTTAGTTCAGTTCAGTTCTAGTTCAGTTCTAGTTCAGTTCTAGTTCTAGTTCAGTTCTAGTTCAGTTCTAGTTCAGTTCTAGTTCAGTTCTAGTTCAGTTCTAGTTCAGTTCTAGTTCAGTTCTAGTTCAGTTCTAGTTCAGTTCTAGTTCAGTTCTAGTTCAGTTCTAGTTCAGTTCTAGTTCAGTTCTAGTTCAGTTCTAGTTCAGTTCTAGTTCAGTTCTAGTTCAGTTCTAGTTCAGTTCTAGTTCAGTTCTAGTTCAGTTCTAGTTCAGTTCTAGTTCAGTTCTAGTTCAGTTCTAGTTCAGTTCTAGTTCAGTTCTAGTTCAGTTCTAGTTCAGTTCTAGTTCAGTTCTAGTTCAGTTCTAGTTCAGTTCTAGTTCAGTTCTAGTTCAGTTCTAGTTCAGTTCTAGTTCAGTTCTAGTTCAGTTCTAGTTCAGTTCTAGTTCAGTTCTAGTTCAGTTCTAGTTCAGTTCTAGTTCAGTTCTAGTTCAGTTCTAGTTCAGTTCTAGTTCAGTTCTAGTTCAGTTCTAGTTCAGTTCTAGTTCAGTTCTAGTTCAGTTCTAGTTTAGTTCTAGTCCAGTCTTAGTTCAGTTCAGTTTTCAAGTATTACACTTCTTTTTGCTTCACCCTTTTACTCGCCCCCATTTTCACTTAATCCTTAGTTTATTTTAATTCTTCTGATTGCATTCTTTACACTAAATTAATTTAAATACAAATGGGAAAATTAAAATAAAATGTGTTGACTATTGTTTTGTGAATTTAATATATTGTCGTTCGTGGCATTTGCTTATTTTAAATATTATTTTCCTTTCATTTTAGAATCGGTTTATTATATAGAACAGGATGCCTGTTACTAATCAAATTATGTACGGATGCATTATTCATTGTATATAGTAATTCCATGGTCATGGAAACAACTTGGTGGTGTTATCCATTTGGCATATCGTGTATATTAATGGTGAGTTTAACAAACAAATATAATTTAAATTTAATTTTTTTACGATTTATTTTATGTTAATGTAATGCAAATTTTTGTTTCTTTATATTAAAATTTAAAAATGGAAATTTTCTTTCAATTCTTTGTTACAATTTAAGCTAGACTTCTATTCAAAGAAAGTAATAAATTTCAGTTTAAAAAATCACCATAGTAAACAACCTTTCCTTCCACAAAATCTATATTTCAATGTCACAACTTGTTTCGAAGCAATTTAAACTTAAATTCATGATTCTATTTTTTAGCAATTTCCTAGAATATTGTAAGTAAAGACACACAAAACATGCAGCCAAAAAAAAATTGTCTCTCACAAAAACCTTCAAAAAATAACCAACTCAGTGTCAATGAACTTGCTGTATATCCTGTTAAAATATTTCTTGTTGTTGTTTGAACTAGAAAAAAACCCTGCATATTGAGCTGATATGTATATGTATATAAAAACTATGTTAGAGCGCCTTAACATGCGCTGCATAAAACTTTGCAAAACGCATTTTTTTGCTTATAGCAACATGGCAAATAAAATTTCTTTACATTGCGTATGAATGAAAATTTCTTTTCAAAAAAAAAAAAAAAAAAAAAAAGAAAAACTTGCCAAAAACTATTGTATCTCTTTTCATTTTAACAACAAATTATGATAGTTATAGCGGGGAATAAAACTTACAAGAAAAGGAATTCAAAATAAAATTTGGATACATAAAAAAACTGCATAAAAGAAAAAGTTCAAACAACTTTAAGTAATTTTTGTTGAAAATTAAAATATGAAAATAGTTTCAAAACATGAAAAAAATTTGCTTACATGTTGTAAAAAAAAACAAAGATTAAGAAGTTTTTGAAAATTTAAAACTTTAAAGGAATGTATATAATCTTTTAAAAAATGTAGTTAATAAATATATATTTCACTCAGAAAGCTCTCTTCAAGAGAGCAAAGTAAATATTTGTATAAATGTTTAACTAAATATTGATTTTTTCTATTGCTATATTTTCTTTATAACTTTAAATCCTTCCTCGTTATAGCTTAATAACAGACAACATCATTAATTTAATATACGACAATACTTTTTATATATTACATGATTTCTTTAACTCATATTGAATGTGTAAATTTTATGCAAGTTTTAATTACTTTATAATTAAAATTATGTTCATCATTATTATATAAAATATATAATGTTCATTTATTTAAACACACACAGCCACACCGAATTTTACACAAACCAACCAATATAATTGAATAAGGTTTAGATAAAAGGGTAGACAAATTAAAGGCCTTTCAAAAATTTAAATTTACAACAAGAACTAAACTACTACTGATTTGAAACTGAACTAGAAATGAACCGAACTAAAATTTAACTACAGATGAACTGGAATTGATTTAAGACTGAATTGATAAAGTACTAAAACTGTACTAGAAACGGACTAGAACTGAACTAGAACTGAACTAGAACTGAACTAGAACTGAACTAGAACTGAACTAGAACTGAACTAGAACTGAACTAGAACTGAACTAGAACTGAACTAGAACTGAACTAGAACTGAACTAGAACTGAACTAGAACTGAACTAGAACTGAACTAGAACTGAACTAGAACTGAACTAGAACTGAACTAGAACTGAACTAGAACTGAGCTAGAACTAGAACTATAACTGAACTAGAACTGAACTAGAACTAGAACTGAACTAGAACTGAACTAGAACTGAACTAGAACTGAACTAGAACTGAACTAGAACTGAACTAGAACTGAACTAGAACTGAACTAGAACTGAACTAGAACTGAACTAAAACTGAACTAGAACTGGAACCAAAGCTGAATTAGAACTGAACCAGAGCTAAGTAGAACTGAACTAGAACTGAACTAGAACTGAACTAAAACTGAACTAGAACTGGAACCAAAACTGTACTAGAACTGAACCAGAACTGAACTAGAACTGAACTAAAAATGGAACCAAAACTGAACTAGAACTGAAGTAGAACTGAACTAGAACTGAACTAGAACTGAACTAGAACTGAACTAGAACTGAACTAGAACTGAACTAAAACTGAACTAGAACTGAACTAGAACTGAACTAGAACTGAACTAGAACTGAACTAGAACTGAACTAGAACTAAACTAGAACTGAACTAGAACTAGAACTGAACTAGAACTGAACTAGAACTGTGCTAGAACTAGAACCATAACTGAACTAGAACTGAACTAGAACTAGAACTGAGCTAGAACTGAACTAGAACTGAACTAGAACTGAACTAAAACTGAACTAGAACTGGAACCAAAGCTGAATTAGAACTGAACCAGAACTAAAGTAGAACTGAACTAGAACTGAACTAAAACTGAACTAGAACTGAACTAGAACTGAACTAGAACTGAACTAGAACTGAACTAGAACTGAACTAGAACTGAACTAGAACTGTATAAGAACAGAACTAATGACAGTAAGTAAAGGCCTTAACTATGCAAAAATTCTTTAAGTATGAAATGCGTTTTTCAAGTCTTTTGTCTTTAAAGTAAGGCCTTACGGAAATTTTTCTATATCCACTGGAAAGTAACACATGTATTTTGCATTTTTATTAATATTTTCATTTAAAAAATATTTTTTTATAAATTTATTTAAAATACTTGGCATAAAAGTATATGTAATGTCATTAACATTTATTGTTTATACGTTCATTTCCATGGTAGGTGGAGTCCTTCAAATGTATTTTAAATTCCTTTTAATACCAATGATTATGCGAAAGCGCTATTAAATACAAATTTCTACCCTTTTTACATACTTATATATTTTTTATAATTTCTTACTCAACCATTAAATGAAAACAAAAAAAATAAAGTTTTTGCTATAAAAACAAACACACAATATTCTCGCGTGACATTTAATGAGTTTGACATGTGAAAGTTGGGTATAATTTTAAACATGTTGTATTTTTGTATGAGAATGGAGATGCAGCACATGTGACAACAATTTTTAATTATCTAAAAATGTGTTAAATAATATAGGATTTTTTCGCTTTTCTCTCAGCCATCAAACAGTAAGAGTATAGACAAAAATCAACCATGATTATGTTGTGTTTTGGTAAAATAAAGAAGACATCATTAAAAGTTTAATGACTTTTTTGGGTAACAATTTTTTTTTTTTTTTTTAATTTTATTTTAGGAAGGAATATTTTTTTGGTGGAAAATTATAGCACCCACGAATGGTTTAAGTTAATTAACAATGAGTATAATTAGTATGGAGAATATGAGAAAGATAGAGAGATTATTAATGAATATATAAGATATAATGAGTTTACACATAAATGTTAATTAATATAGTTTCTTATTAGATTTAGAAAATGTTTAAAATTCATTAAAATTTGTTGATAGTATATAACAAACTGATGTGGTTTATTTTAGTTTAAATTATTTTTTTAAAGCAGTAAACGAAATTTAAAGAAATATTTACTAAGGCGTATGATTAATATTAATTTATGGATAAACAGACAAAATATTTAATAACTTTAAAACTATTATTTGTATAGCTTTAATTTGAAAGAATTTATATTAAGAAGAAAACACAGAAAATTCATAATTTCTTTTTAAATCATAATTCATGTTCCCAGTATTTTAAATTGCTTGTTTTGTTTAACTTTTATTTTTAAAAACTTGGAAAATTCTATTAAAAATCTTATTTTCTCTTTTATAAAACAAAATATTTGTAATATTTTAATACATATATGCCTTCCTAGAAATTTCTTGTTATAATATTTTCTTTTTATTAAACTAAAAGCTGGTATTAAAACCAATTAAATTTTATATTTGCATCATCAATACAAATTCAATAATTTGTTTTAATTGAATTTTTGTTTATAAAAATCATTTTACTTTATTTAGTTGTAAAGAGTTTATATTTTTTTACATTATTCATTAAAATGTTTAATACTAAGAAGGATATGAAAATAAATGATTATTATTTATTATAATTATTTAATTAGGTTGTGTATATCTTTTCATTTTAATTTATTTTATTTTTTGTTTATTTTTCTTTTTTTTCATATTTTTTATTAATATAACATTTTTTAAAATTTTTGGAGTGTTTGAAATTTATTCTATCTAAAATCTAAACTCTTAGTTTCCAAAAACTTTTTAAATTTTGTAAATATCTTTAATAGTTCCAAAGTTATTAAAATTTTTCAGCTACGATTTCTAATTAATATTAATCATACGTTTGTTGTACTAAAATTTAAATTTATAGAAAATAATCTAATATATTAATATTAGGAAGGAAATTTTACAATTCAAGTCTTTATTATAATTTTTAGAATAAAACAAAATAAATTTTAATTTAAGAAATTATAAGAATCACAAAATGTGTATTTTTTAATTTTTTTACAAGTATAGAAATATTAAGGGGTCCAGAAAATATCATCAAATTAAACCCTTAATATCTAGCTTCAAAAATCTTTTTAATTTTTTTAAATATCTTTAAAAATTTCAAAGTTATTAAATATTTTCTCTACCCACCTCTAATTAATATTAATCATACGTTCGTGGTACTAAAATTAAAATTTCAAAATTAAAAAATAAACTTATTAAATTATTGTAAAATTAAACTATAAACAAAATTTATGAAAAATATAAAATAAAATCTTAAACAGAAAAATACTTTAAATAATAAAATAAATAAAAAGCTTCCTGGTCAAATCATTAAGAATTATTATTAACCAAACCACTATCTGTTTCATTTCACTCTTATGAATACATTTATGAAAATAAAAGACATAAACACATTCTGTTTATATCTTCAAACATGTATAATTGAAAATTGTATACGTTTCCTTATACTCATTCATATATGTACATTGTTTGTCTAATGATAGGAAATGGCTTAATTATTAATGTAAACCTAACAACAAACATAAATTTTTTCCAAAAAGGAACTTGTTATCAACATCTAAAGCAACATAAATACATATATTTTATGTTGAAAAAGAAAAAAAAACTTCAAAATTAAACATAAAATATGTAATGTATTAAAGAAGAATGGAAAGATTTTAATAACCAGAAAATAATAATAAACACTTCTATAAAGATTTTAATAACTTATATTAAGTAAGGGAAGAAGTTTTATATTGAATTTTGAAATAATAATAAAGAAAACGTAGAAAAAGCTTTAAAAATTAACTATTTATAAAAAGGAACCTTATAGCGTATGATTAATATTAATTAATAAGTAAAATTAGAATATGTAATATAATTTTAAAACTAATTAACTGATTTTTAAAATTTAAATTGATTATAAAAGTAGACTCTTTAAAGTAACTTCTGAGGTTATAATTATTATTATTTTATTTTTTTTTTTTTTTTTTTTTTTTAACATAAGAAAACTTGATAATATTTTACTTTAAAATTAAAAGCTAAATATAAAAAATATTTTTATTTATTATTTTTTATCTATTTATTAATTTATTATTTATATGAAATTTGTATGGTATTTCATATATAAAAATATTTTTCTCAATGTTTTTTTAAATCTGCCAATAACATTTTAAATATTTAAAACATCTTTAATAATTAAACAATTTTAAATATTTTCCAAAATTTTTTTTTTTTAATTAAATTAAATATTTAAGTCTTTTAGTGCTTTTAATTAAAATTTAACTTTTAATACCCTACACCACCATAGGTGGGGATCATAAATCCCTTAAATATAGCAATATTTTAATAAAATTTGGCACATACAAGTTTCATATAAGTCTTAATAAGTGTGCCGATTTTTAAAAAGATCGGTCCATAATTAACCATAGCTCCCATATAAACCCCTTTTCAAAAAATCACTTTAACGAGCATAAATCCCATTAAAATGTTAGTATCAAGTTAATATTCAACAAAAATAAGTTTTATATAAACATAAATGATAGTGCCAAATTTTACAAAGATCGGTTCATAATTTACCACAGCTCCCATATAAGGTCTTTTTTCGAGAATCGCCCAAAATTGAATAAATTCATATAAATGTTAGTATCGACGTAATATTCTGTATCCATATGTTTTATTTTACATTTAATATGAGTATCGGTTCACAATTGGCCCCAAGTCTAATAAAAGACCCCTGCCCGAATTTTGATGTACACAATGGTGTAGGGTATTATATGGTCGGGCTTGACCGACTATATCTTCTTCTCTCGTTTATACATATGTAAATAAAAAAGTTAAAATTATTCATATAAACCAATGGCGTATGATTAATATTAATTCAAAAGTAAAATTATAAAATTATGTATAACTAACACTATTTAACTTATTAGTAAAATTTAAATTGGTTATAAATTTTAGTAAATTTAAATAAAAATTGTATATTTCTTTTAACTAAATAAAATAGTTTAAAAAAATTTATTAAAAGATTAATATTATTCAAAAGTAATATTACAAAATTAATAAAACTTCTAAATCTATTTAATTGATTTTTCAAATTTTAATTGGGAATAAAAATAGACTTAATATATTTAGAGAAATATTAGAGACTTAAAGCATGAGATAATTTTACTTAAAAACAAAAAAAAAATAATAATAAAATTTTTTATTTTATTTTTATTTTTTTTTTTTTTTAATTTTTAAATATTTTGTATAAAATTTTTAAGGCTTATTATATACAAAAAAAATCTCAGTATGTCTAGATCCAGTGCTTTTAAATAAAAATTTTAGATTTCTTTTAAATAAATAAAATATATTAAAAATTATTAAAAGAACCTCATGACGTATTATTAATATTAATTCTGAAGTAAAAGTACAAAATTAATTGTAATACCAAAACTATTTAAGTAATTTAAAAAATGTAAATTTATTATAAAAATAGACACTTTGGAGAAAATTTTTATGCAATGAAAATTTATTGAAATATGAAAAATGTTAAAAAAAAAAAAAATTTACTTAGAAATAAAAAATAAATTTAAAAAATATCTGTTATTAATTTTTAAATACTTTATAAAAAAAATTGTCTATGACGTACTTTAGATTAAATATATTATTGAATTCCATTTTAGTTATGTTAATAAAATAATTCTTAAATATATGAAATTGACTAAATAATTTAGAAAATTTTAAACATTCCCTAAAATTATTTTTAAATTTTAAGTATTTTTTAATATTTTATATGCCTTAATTTTCTAGTTTTAATATTCAAAAATTCCTTAACTAACTCTTAGTATTAGAAATATCAATAAACCCTACCCAATAAAAATTTATTCTTGAAAATAACCAGAAAAACAAACAATAATAAAAGCTACTACTCATATTAAATAAAAACTACTCTACTAAAAAATCAAAGGTTTATAACATCATGTAAAAACATATCTACATAAATACAAACACATAGAGAATTTTTCTATATCTAATTTCCACTAAGATGAAGTGAAAATTCAACGAATACACTCACAATATATAGCTGTTAATATATTTGTTTTAGTTTTTAAAATAATAAAAAAAATATTTAACTTTTTCTTTATATCGACTATTTCCCAACTTGTTTCAATTATTCAAGGAAATGGTTCTAACCCTTAAAGTCTTATGTTTAAATAGTTTTTTAATTTTTGTGAATATCTATAAGGGTTTAAAAGTTATTAAAGATTTTCTTACACAACCTCTTAATTAATATTAATCATACGTCTGTGGTTCTTATAATAAACTTTTTTTTTAAATTTCTATAATTTATATATACATAAAATTAAACCAACCTCGTTTGTAGATCTTCATCATTTATGGATACTCAAAAACTAAAGTAATAATTTTTATATGAACAAGTTCTTTAATAATTTCTTGCTTGTTTTTCATATTTATGCTCAATTGTTGGTTGCTTTGTTGTTGTTTTAGTAGAATATTAAACAGGTACTAAAATGAGGAGAGAGAGAGAAATAAAACTTTCCTTTTGTTAAAAAACTTATTAAAATGTTAAAAACCTGCAGTTCTACTGTTGTTAGAATTTTTATATATTTTTAAATCCTTAGAACTATCTGTTCGGAGTAGTCACCAGAACTGTTAGGTAATATAAATAAATATCTATAGAAATGTATGTTCTTTACAAATATATCTTAGTATTCTATTTTCTATTTTATTACTTATAATATTTATATGTTTCTAAAAGTTCAATCTAATAATATTTATGATAGTATGCATTATATACATTCTCTTACATACACGTTCCTATCTAAAAGACTTTCTTTTACTCTTATCTACATACATTCAAAACTAAGTATTTATGTTTTTCATTTTCCTGTAAACATACATATACACATATATACATAAATATTTATCTAAATATTACATCAAGAGAATGTAATAAACACATAACTATTTAGCTGAAAAACACATACAAAAACAAATTGTACTAATTAAGCAATACAATACACTCTCATAAAAGCTTACATACAAACAAACAAAGAAATAGAAATTTTGTTTTATCGAGTATCATTTATGTATTAATAAAAACAAACAAACAAACAAGAAACTTATAAAGAAAAAGGAAAAAAGTATAATAATTTAAAGCAATTTGTTGGCAACTTGTATACCAAGACCATAAACTATGTCAAAGAAAATAGTTAAGGTAATTTAATTTTGATAATTAATTTTAATGAATTAATTATTATTTTAGAGAAGTTAAGATAAATTTTATTTAATAATGTACGCTGATGATGTAAAGCTGTTCCATAGCTTTACTGATTCCTATCAACGTTCCTTACTCCAATCAGATCTAGACAACCTTTATGATTGGTGCATTATAAATCTAATGGATCTGAATTTAAGAAAATGCAAACACATGATGTTCTACAGAAGAAGTCCAGTACTCTGTAGATACAAAATAAATGAATATGTACTTGAATCAGTCGACGAATTCCTTGATCTAGGTGTATTGCTTGATTGTAAACTGTCCTTTAATTCCCATGTTATACAAATTGTTAATAAGGCAAAAGGAGTTCTTGGTTTCCTCAAGCGCTGGGGAAAAGAATTTAATGATCCTTACGTTTCCAAGCATTTATTTACATCTCTTGTAAGACCAATCCTGGAGTATGCTTCCGTGGTCTGGGATCCTCAATACGAAGTTCATGTTAAGAAAATTGAATCAGTCCAAAAACAGTTTCTCTTATTTTGTCTTCGTAATCTTCCATGGAATCCTAATATTAATTTACCATCATATAAAAGCCGATTACAGCTAATTGATCTCCCTTCTCTTGAAAGTAGGAGAAAATATATGAATATTTCATTTGTAATTAATTTAGTAAATGGTTCAATTAATTCCGAGTTCCTGCTTCGTAAAATAGAATTTGCAGTCCCGATTCGTTCAACTAGAAATTTTATTCCTTTAAAAATCAAATATTTTCGAACTAATTATGCCAACTTTGATCCAATGCGACGTATGTGTAATCAATTCAACATTTTTTATCCATATATTGATTTTTCAGTAAATCCAATCCGTATTAAGAGGAGTATTTTAAACTTATTAAATAATAATATTGTATGATTATGAGATATTTTATTGTTAATAGCTTTAAGAATAATATGTATGCTAGCCTGTAAGAAATTGTAATTTCATTGGCTATTGAATTAAATAAATAAATAAAATATATACCAAACAGTTTTTTGTATTTAAAACTTTTTGTTTTTGTAATAAAATTAAAGTAACCTTAACGTATGATTAATATTAATTAGGGCGAGTTCAAGATAAACTTTAATTTCTCTTAATTAAAGGGAATCTTTTTAGAAATTTAAACGCATTTAAATAGAAAATAATTAAAGCTTTTAAAATTATTTACACAAAAAATTTTGTTATACTTTTTTTAGTTTAAAAAATAATATTAAGTACAAAAAATTAGAAAGAAATTATTAAAAAAAAAATAATAATAAAGTTTTAGGATTTTTAAAACAATTCCAATACTTTTTTAATTAAAAGTTTAAGTTTTAAACGATAAAAAATTGTAATTTAATCCATTTTAGTTAATTTTTAAATTAAGGTAACCTGAACGTATAATTAATATTAATTCGGAATAGGTCAATAAAATCTTAAATAACTTTTCTTGTAGTTGAGATATTTGGAAAAAATTAAAAGTATTTTTATAATAAGAAGTTTAAGTTTTTAAATAAATTTCAAATAATATGATGAACAATTTCAAAAAGCTTTAGTATTGTTCGAATTTTGAAATTAACAAATATTTTTCATCAAAGCATTACGACGTTTTTTACTTGTTTTCTATTACATAAATCATAGCTAATTTTAAAACCATTATAAATTATTAAGGAAATACTTTAACTTTATACTGTTAAAAGAATTTTATTTAATTTTAAATTTAGTTAATCTAAGCATATGTTCACTATTAATTAAGAGGTATCTTAAGAAAATATTTAATAACTTTTTAACCAATTATGATATTTTACCGATTTAATTATTTTTCAATAAAAAAACTTTTGGACAAAAAAATATTTATAATAAATGAAAATTGCTTTAGAACAACTCCAAATTTTAAAATTAATTAATTTTTTATTGAACTAAATTTCAAAAATTTTATCAAAATTATATTAAAAATATTTTATGAAAAAAAAAAAACTACAACTGTTTTAAAACATTCAAGTTTTTAATTTTCAAAAAAAAATTTATTTAAAATTTAAAAAAAATAAAATAAAGAAAAAATTCTCAAAAATTATAGCAAAAACTATAGCAGTGACAAAATCTAAGGCATATTATTAATTACAAACAATTTTTTTTTTTAATCTTCATTTTTATAATTATAAAAGCAATTTTTATCTTAAAACACTAAAGACGTATGATTAATATTAATTAAAGAATTAATTCACAAAAACGCTCATAACTTTAAAAATAATAAACATAAAAACAAAATTTAAATTAATTTATAATAAAAATATTCAAGGGATTATTCTTCATGTTAAAATTACTATAAAATTATTTAAAATATCTAAACAATTTTACATTTTCCCTCAAAATTTTATAAAACAAATTAAATTTTTTTTTAATTTACTTTACTTTTATCTATCTTTTTAGGGTTTTACCATATTATTTTGTTTTATTTTAAAACCTGAATGTTCTTTACGCTGTTCCCGAGGATCAGCAACGAATTTTTCTACAATGGGTGATAATATGAAAAAGAAATTAAGTTCCAGTAAAACCAGTTTAGATGATAATTATTGTACAGGGTCCATAAATGCACCAATAAATTGTAAGTTATTTTTAAAAAAATACCTTTTTTATACACAAAATTATGAACAAATTAATTTATTTTTCTCCTTTTTAGTTTATACAAATCATGAAAAAGAATCAGAAAATTGTGCTGCTGCACCCCCATTAATGCTTAAAACACCACCTTCACCGGCTCGTCATCATAACTTAGAAATGTCTGCTGCATCTTGTCAAATGCCGGGCTTAACCATAATCTCAACAGCTCCACGTTGTCAAAGGTTACCTTTGTTGGCAGCAGCAACAGCAACAAATTCCTCAACACAACAACATGAACTAGCAGCAAGTGTTGAAACGTTTATAGGTGTAGCAGGAGGTGGAGGAGGAGGAAATACTTCTACTCTAGAACGTAAAACACACTTAGCATGTATGCAACAACAACAACAACAGCATCAGCAACAACATCAAATTAAAAATTTACAAACTTCTTTGGCCTCTACATCAATAACCTCACCAGCCACTAGATGTTGTAATATATTGGGTGGTGTTGTAAGTAGTGCAGGTGGTGGTAGTGGTGGTGGCAACAGTGGAATTGCCAGTAATAATATGTCATCACAACAACCACAACATCAGCAGCTTAACATTATGCCTCAAGTTGTTTCTGGCAGCTCAGTGGGTTATTATGATGCATATGGAGCAGCAACGGCGGCGGCGGCTATTATAACACCATCCTCTTTAAATATGACTGGCAGTTTAAATCGTCGTGCTCATATATCCTCACAACAACATCATCAGCAATCAGCCATGCCACATGAATTTGTGGGTGTAGAAACGTTAGATATTTTACAAGGTGTAGCTCCGGGTGAGTAACCTAACAAGTAACAAAATTATACCCTAAATATCTTAAGATGAAATTTGCTCAAACATTAATGAAACTGTCAGTCAGTCAAAGTTTTGTTTGTAGTAACAATGGTCAAGATTTAAACTAAATACTGACAAATTGTTAAACTTTTACAACACAAACACAATTTTTCTTTATACCTTTCTTTCTTTAAAAATAATCATGATTAAGTGTAAAAGTCATTCATGTTGTTATGTTGTCAGCAGGAGGGAAGGCAGCCGGAGTTAAAGGGGAAAACACTAAGATTACTTTAAGAATTAAAGTTTTATTTGGCATATAATACTTGGGGTATATTATACACAATACAACCATAATTATCAGTTTTATAACAGTTATATTCTCCACTTATACTTATACAACACTTTACAGTATTTGGGTATGACAAGCAAAAGTAACGGCATTGCCATAAAGACACAAAAGGTACTGGGGGTGATGGTGTCGATGATGTGGTTTGTTTGGTTACCTGCTATATTCATAACTAAGTTATTTCCACAGGGGAATTACATAAACAGTGACTATCTAAAGTGGTAGCAACATGCTTCATGCACCATCAAAATTGAAAGAGAAATACATTGGTACCAGTTACATTATATTTCATTATATTTCTAAAACAGTTTTAGTTCAATTTAAACTCAAGTTCAGTTAGTTCAAGTTCAATTCCAGTTCATTTTTAAGTCAGTTCTAGTTCAGTTCTAGTTCAGTTCTAGTTCAGTTCTAGTTCAGTTCTACTTCAGTTCTACTTCAGTTCTAGTTCAGTTCTAGTTCAGTTCTAGTTCAGTTCTAGTTCAGTTCTAGTTCAATTCTAGTTCAGTTCTAGTTCAGTTCTAGTTCAGTTCTAGTTCAGTTCTAGTTCAGTTCTAGTTCAGTTCTAGTTCAGTTCTAGTTCAGTTCTAGTTCAGTTCTAGTTCAGTTCTAGTTCAGTTCTAGTTCAGTTCTAGTTCAGTTCTAGTTCAGTTCTAGTTCAATTCTAGTTCAGTTCTAGTTCAATTCTAGTTCAGTTCTAGTTCAGTTCTAGTTCAGTTCTAGTTCAGTTCTAGTTCAGTTCTAGTTCAGTTCTAGTTCAGTTCTAGTTCAGTTCTAGTTCAGTTCTAGTTCAGTTCTAGTTCAGTTCTAGTTCAGTTCTAGTTCAGTTCTAGTTCAGTTCAAGTTCAGTTCTAGTTCAGTTCTAGTTCAGTTCTAGTTCAGTTCTAGTTCAGTTCTAGTTCAGTTCTAGTTCAGTTCTAGTTCAGTTCTAGTTCAGTTCTAGTTCAGTTCTAGTTCAGTTCTAGTTCAGTTCTAGTTCAGTTCTAGTTCAGTTCTAGTTCAGTTCTAGTTCAGTTCTAGTTCAGTTCTAGTTCAGTTCTAGTTCAGTTCTAGTTCAGTTCTAGTTCAGTTCTAGTTCAGTTCTAGTTCAGTTCTAGTTCAGTTCTAGTTCAGTTCTAGTTCAGTTCTAGTTCAGTTCTAGTTCAGTTCTAGTTCAGTTCTAGTTCAGTTCAAGTTCAGTTCTAGTTCAGTTCTAGTTCAGTTCTAGTTCAGTTCTAGTTCAGTTCTAGTTCAGTTCTAGTTCAGTTCTAGTTCAGTTCTAGTTCAGTTCTAGTTCAGTTCTATTTCAGTTCTAGTTCAGTTTTAGTTCAGTTCTAGTTCAATTCTAGTTCAATTCTAGTTCAGTTCTAGTTCAGTTCTAGTTCAGTTCTAGTTCAGTTCTAGTTCAGTTCTAGTTCAGTTCTAGTTCAGTTCTAGTTCAGTTCTAGTTCAGTTCTAGTTCAGTTCTAGTTCAGTTCTAGTTCAGTTCTAGTTCAGTTCAAGTTCAGTTCTAGTTCAGTTCTAGTTCAGTTCTAGTTCAGTTCTAGTTCAGTTCTAGTTCAGTTCTAGTTCAGTTCTAGTTCAGTTCTAGTTCAGTTCTAGTTCAGTTCTAGTTCAGTTCTAGTTCAGTTCTATTTCAGTTCTAGTTCAGTTTTAGTTCAGTTCTAGTTCAATTCTAGTTCAATTCTAGTTCAGTTCTAGTTCAGTTCTAGTTCAGTTCTGGTTCAGTTCTAGTTCAATTCTAGTTCAGTTCTAGTTCAGTTCTAGTTCAGTTCTAGTTCAGTTCTAGTTCAGTTCTAGTTCAGTTCTAGTTCAGTTCTAGTTCAGTTTTAGTTCAGTTCTAGTTCAGTTCTAGTTCAGTTCTAGTTCAGTTCTAGTTCAGTTCTAGTTCAGTTCTAGTTCAGTTCTAGTTCAGTTCTAGTTCAGTTCTAGTTCAGTTCTAGTTCAGTTCTAGTTCAGTTCTAGTTCAGTTCTAGTTCAGTTCTAGTTCAGTTCTAGTTCAGTTCTAGTTCAGTTCTAGTTCAGTTCTAGTTCAGTTCTAGTTCAGTTCTAGTTCAGTTCTAGTTCAGTTCGACTTCAGTTCTAGTTCAGTTCTAGTTCAGTTCTAGTTCAGTTCTAGTTCAGTTCTAGTTCAGTTCTAGTTCAGTTCTAGTTCAGTTCTAGTTCAGTTCTAGTTCAGTTCAGTTCTAGTTCAGTTTTAGTTCAGTTCTAGTTCAGTTCTAGTTCAGTTCTAGTTCAGTTCTAGTTCAGTTCTAGTTCATTTCTAGTTCAGTTCTAGTTCAGTTCTAGTTCAGTTCTAGTTCAGTTCTAGTTCAGTTCTAGTTCAGTTCTAGTTCAGTTCTAGTTCAGTTCTAGTTCAGTTCTAGTTCAGTTCTAGTTCAGTTCTAGTTCAGTTCTAGTTCAGTTCTAGTTCAGTTTTAGTTCAGTTCTAGTTCAGTTCTAGTTCAGTTCTAGTTCAGTTCTAGTTCAGTTCTAGTTCAATTCTAGTTCAGTTCTAGTTCAGTTCTAGTTCAGTTCTAGTTCAGTTCTAGTTCAGTTCTAGTTCAGTTCTAGTTCTAGTTCTAGTTCAGTTCTAGTTCTAGTTCAGTTCTAGTTCAGCTCTAGTTCAGTTCTAGTTCAGTTCTAGTTCAGTTCTAGTTCAGTTCTAGTTCAGTTCTAGTTCAGTTCTAGTTCAGTTCTAGTTCAGTTCTAGTTCAGTTCTAGTTCAGTTCTAGTTCAGTTCTAGTTCAGTTCTAGTTCAGTTCTAGTTCAGTTCTAGTTCAGTTCTAGTTCAGTTCTAGTTCAGTTCTAGTTCAGTTCTAGTTCAGTTCTAGTTCAGTTCTAGTTCAGTTCTAGTTCAGTTCTAGTTCAGTTCTAGTTCAGTTCTAGTTCAGTTCTAGTTCAGTTCTAGTTCAGTTCTAGTTCAGTTCTAGTTCAGTTCTAGTTCAGTTCTAGTTCAGTTCTAGTTCAGTTCTAGTTCAGTTCTAGTTCAGTTCTAGTTCAGTTCTAGTTCAGTTCTAGTTCAGTTCTAGTTCAGTTCTAGTTCAGTTCTAGTTCAGTTCTAGTTCAGTTCTAGTTCAGTTCTAGTTCAGTTCTAGTTCAGTTCTAGTTCAGTTCTAGTTCAGTTCTAGTTCAGTTCTAGTTCAACTCTAGTTAAGTTTTAGTCCAGTTTTCTTCAGCTTCTTTCGCATATTTTTATATTTTTACTATATTTTTTGCCCTTAACTGTAAAGTAAATATGTATGTTTGTGTATATTACTGTCTATAATATAAATATGCTTGTGTATGTATTAGTTTTATCTCCTTATATTTATATTATCTATTTCCTTTCAGTTACTTTTTCTAAATAAGTAGTTATTTGGACGACTTAACCGGAAATAGTATAACTAAGGTGCTTATGTTTATGGTATTTTTTTTTTTAGTAACAACCAGCGACTAAACAAAAACTAAGTTTTTCTATACTTCTCCCTTTCACGGTTTCTTACTTCGAAAGACTCTTTGGTAGTAAAATGCTTGCTAAGCAATACAGCCTTTTCAAAACATAGTTACAACAATAACCACAACAACAAAAGCTAGAACATACTAGTATATACTTTTACATATTTTGTATAGAATATCAACTGGGGACATGAGACTAATGTTGTCAATGTTTTACAATATTTTCTTTTTATTGCTGTTGTTTGTTTGTTTCTTTTGGTATTAAAAAACAAGTCTAGGAATAAGTAGTGAATACCCTACCTACTTTAACTAAGAGCTTCTTGTCTACCAGATACAACAAATCTTTAAATGTTTGTTATATATATTTTTTTTATCCATAGTTTTAACATTTTTGTTCATGTTTTCGGTTAAAGTAAACAGTCGCTTTGGGCTGGTAGTTAAATATTTAATCTGTTTTCTTTTGAATGTTTAGTAGCAGAAAATTTTTAGTTATATTATGGTTTAAATCGTTTTTGGCTATCGTGTATGGGATTGTTTTGTTTGAATGTTGGCAGGAGAGTTTTGTTTGGGTTTGTTGTTCGAATTAAATAATTTAAATTTCGAAATATTTATACATGTGGAAGTAATTAAGATTAGGAGAAGAATTAATAAATATTGGCAATTTTGCGAAGAGAAGATGATAAGTTTTAAATAACATTAATAGTTTAATGATATGTATTAGGGAACAAAGAAAGACTTCCTTATATGATAACAGTAAGGAGAAATAGTTAAAAAGATATATTCTAGTTTAGTTCCAGTTCAACTCTAATTCAATTTATCTTATATACTCCCTGCTTATTTGACCAATTCCTTCTTTGCCTTTTCAGACACTCTAATCGGCATACGTTCCTCGATAAACCCGGCCAGCATATGCTCTTCAATGCCATCATATCATCCCACTAGCGGTATACATTATACAAATGCCGCACCAGGCTCCTACATAAATTCAGCACCATCTCCACTAACAACCACACAATTAATACCAACTGGAGCCATAGTATCAATAAGTAATTTAAGCAACAATACAACAGCTGCCCCAGGAACAGGAACAATAAATTATACAATACCAGCGACCATAATAACAACCACATCGGTGACAACACAAACACCAAAAACCCAAAAACGAGTGACAATAATGGAACCCACCACAAATCAAACATTTGATCCATTACTGCCCACAATGGTGGCATTGGCGGGAGCCAATACCTCAACTGCCTCTTCTTCAGCTTGTTCGAATAGTCAACAACATCATCCAACACCCATAATAACAATAACAACTAATAGCACTCAAAGTCAAGATGAAAAGAACTCCAGAGAAAAAAGTAAAGACAACGCAGAAGATTCAAAAGATACAACGGGTGGTATGTTAGATCGTATAACTCATGATCTGAATTATTTATTAAATGGTGCTGAAGATGATCAAATACCACCACCACCCAGACCGCCTACCGGCAGCATACCTTCCTCCACGGATTTGGGTAATGCAGAGGTAATATTTAAAACAGATGAATTGTAAGGAGTGGAAGGAATTTAATAAATTCATAAAAAAGACACAGGGTTAGTTAGGTGTAAAAATTATTGAAAAATAAGTAAATAAGAGAAAAAAAGGTTGTTAAGTGTAAATAGTTACCTACAGATTAATACATAAAATTAAAAATATTTAATAATTAGATAAAGTAATAAATAAATTAATTTAAATTAGTATTTAGTTAACTATAAAAAATAAAAAATTAAATTACTTAACATTTGCTTAAAAATTATAAAAAAATAAAATTTAATATTAAAATAAATTGATGGCTCCATGTCGAATATCAAAAATACATGATCATGTTTAAAATTGAAATTTTTGTATAATAAAATTAATATAATAAAAAATTAATACATTTAATATAAAAACTATTTTCTATTTTTAGTATAAGTTTATTATAATTTAGAAAATATTTAGAAATTTTTTTCCTTAAGGCAGCTAAATATTTGTAAATAAATAACTAAACGAAGAATTTAAATATAGTGAGATTTTAAGAAAGAAATTAAAAATTAAAAAATAAAATAATTTTAAAAAAGACTCTACAGTAATCCCAAATGTTTTAATTATATGGGACTTTTATTATTGTAAAATTATAATCTCCTTCTCTGTAGAGTAATTAATGTCCGCAAACATCTGTCGTAACATAACAATTAAAAAAAAAAACACAAATTTTCAATTATTACAGTAAATTAACATTTCTGAAAAAGTACCAAATTTAAATAAAAGTCCCAATTTAAAAAAATATAATATAAATTGTGGAAAAGGTCTTTTAATTTTCAAAAAATTAATTTTCCATAAAAAACATCCAACAGTATTAATTCTAAAAAAAGTTTAGTAGTTTTCATAGCAAAAAGTATAAAATTGAATTAAAAAAGTATAAAGTTTTAAAAAGGTAGGTACAATAGTAAAATATTGTTAAACAAAAAAGTGTCTGTTTCTAAAAATAAAAGGTGCCCCGATGGCCTAGTTGGTAGTGAGCTAGTCTGTCAGTCTGGGAGTTATCGGTTCGATTTCCACTATAAACTCTGGTCTGTTTTACCACAGCGAGCAAATGGATATACGAATATAAAATATTTTTTCTAAAAAGTACTAATTTCCAAGAAAGTACGTATATTGAAAACATATAAATTTTCTTTTAAAACTTTCTTTTGAAAATTTTGATTTTGAAATTATCCACAGAAATCAGTTTTAAAATATAATTATCAAATTTTTATTAGAACATGCAATTTTTAAAAAGAAAATAAAGTTTCAAGAAATTTCAAGTTAAAAAATGTATGATTTTTCTTAAAACTTATTTTCATTTACTTATTTTCATTTAAAATAAAAAAAAAACCTAATATTCAATGGATTCCATAAAAAGTACTAATTTAAAAAATTAATAATTGTTTAAAAGGTACTTATTACCATTTTCTTTAAAAAATGTTAAAATCTTATTTTCGAAAGAAAAAAAATATTAAAGGTATTCACCTCAATTGCAACTTTGCCTTGCAAAATAAGCTGCGCAAAATTTATTCTATGTGGTTGTTGTTGTGTTTACAGAAATAGATGCAAAATTTCTACTCTGCAAAGTTGCAAATTTCTGAGTTGAATGCCTTTATTAAATTTCATAAAATACCAATTTCAATTTCTAAAAAAAAAAAAATAAAAATAGTTTTTCGTAAATTCGCTAAAATAAGTGTCATCTTCCCAAAAATTGGCACTTTTCTAATTTTCAAAAAAAACTGCAATTTAAAAGAAAAGAAAAAAAATTTAAAGCTACTATTTCAAAAACATTCTAAAAGTGAAACCTTGTTGTGTTCAAGCCCTATCCTGCTTTCAACAGACAGACAGACGGACGGACATAGCTAGATCGACTCAGAACCTAACCAGAACCCAGAAAATATATACTTTGTGGGATCTTAAATGATTCCTTGGACATGTTACATACGGAATGACAAAATCAATATACCCCTATCTTTTTGATGGTGGGTATAAAAAGGTACCGTTTTCAAAAAATAAAAATTTAAAAAAAAAAATTCGAGAAAACAGTTTCAAAATTTAGAAATTCAAATAGTTTCCTAAAAAAATAGGTTTAGTTTGGAATTGAACTGACAACCTTCTCAGTGTTAAATAATCTCTCTAGCTGAGCCATTGCAGAACTAAATGGACTTGTTATTTACTGGTAACTAATTATTCCTCTAATCAAATAAATGGGAAAAATAATGACTACTTATTACCAGGTAATGAGTCTAGTAAGTAGTAGTCATTATCAAAAGCAAACAAAATTTTGCTGTATTATATGGAGGAGTATTAAGGCTTTCAGAATACGTTAAGTTAAAATAAGAGAATTAAATAGAATCGACGATATTGAGTTTGAAAATTACTTGCAAAAGTTTAAAAATTACTTTCAAAGGATTGAAAATTACTTTCAAAATAAAAATAGATAAAAGTTAAAATAGCGTCTAAAAGAAAAAAAGATTAACAGCTTATAATGTTAGCTATAGCTTCTGAATTGTTTAGAGTTGATTCTTAAGAATTCTGTAACAAAATTTTATTAAAGGGAGACAAACTTTCAAAGGAAGTTTTGAATTTACTGTAGAACCTTTTTTTCAAACTAACTATAAATTTATTTTTTTATTTAAATATAAATATTTCATTCAATTTGTTAACCATATAAAACTGTGTATTATCAATCAGCCATAAGTAATTATTAATTTAAATTGTAACAAATAAAATAAAATGTATGTAAATATTTAAATATTACTATATAAAAAAGGTATTTAACTAAAATTTATAAAACAATTTAAAAAGCAAAGAATTTATGTAAATTTAGTAACAAAAACTAAACAAATAAATGTTAAATAAATAAATAATTATTCCTAAATAAACTTTAAAAACAAATAAATTTAAAATAAAAAAATAAAATAAATAAAATTTAAAAACAAAAAAAAAGAGCAAACAAATATGTATAATTTATAAATTAAAGTAATAATAGTAATAATTAATATATTAATATTAAATTAAAATTAAATTTAAAAATAACACTCTTTATCCTTAAAAAAAAAAAAAACATTTTTGAAATATTTTAAACAATTTAAGAAAAAAAAATAAATAAATGAAACCAAAATAAAATTTTCAAGAATCTTTGTTATATAAAAAAAGAAATAGATTAAATGCAGTTTTTATTGTTTCTTTTTTTTTCTAAAGAATAATAATAAATTATTAACCGTAAGTAATAATACAACAACTTTTTATATATTATAATCAAATTAAAAAAAATGGGGAAACTGGGAAAAAGGAAGCACCTGTTTTTGAGGGAAACTTAAAACTATTAAATAATAAATTTTGTTAATTAAAATTTCTTAACATGTCCCACAAAAAATGTAGCCTCTCTATTGCGTATGGCAAAGAAGAAAGGATGATCGGCACGGAAAAATTTCTGCCGTGAATCAATGGAATTGCTAATCACTATGGGTTTGGTGGCTGGAAAATTACAAAAGAAATGTATATATAATACTTAAAACTTCAATTAAAAAAAAAAAAAAAAAAAACTACCTTCAACTTTTGCTGGTTCTGAACCTGATTCATTGACTTCTATACAGGTCTTATGCCAAACATCACTAAAAGGCAAACTGCTAGAAGCAGAATTGGTAACCAAAAGATTTTTAAAATTGGAATCATCGCTAAAGATTAAAGAGAAACCCATCTGGAAAATAAAATAAGTTGAGTAATAAAGAAAATTATTTTTAATTACATTACCAGAAAACATACCTTTTCCAATATTGTTTTTAAACTGCATTCAAAATCTATTTTAAATTTAGGCAACAATAGTTGAACACTTTCCATTTGCATTTGTTCTGTCAAAGCCTGTAAATTAATATCTTTAAGTTTCTTTTCTAATTCTTCCAAACCATCTTTTTTATTGGGCAATATTAGCAGCATAGAAAGTTCATCATCATGTTCATAGGGTAATTCTACTACACGAGCATCTAATTCTTTAATCTCCACAAATTTCACCATCATTTCATTATCCAACATCATGGGTATAGCTTTTACAGTATCTGTTGTAACATGGAAATCATATAAACCCGAACGATAAGCACTAAAGGGTAAAAACCATTTATTTTTAAAATTGGTCGCCAAAAGCATTAAGGCTTTGGTATTTTCCTTAAGTTCTAAATTTATTGTTCGTTTTAAAGATTTTTCTAGAGAATCTTTTAAGGTTTTTAAAACTTCTTCTTTGTCCTCAAACTTTAATCTCTCGGTTAAGGTTAGGAAATAATTTTCTGCTATTTTTTTAAATTGAGCATCCACTTCATAACTGTAATTAACAAAAATTCTAGAACATATTTCCAATTGTGTATCCTCAGATTCTTGTGTAACTATGGCCAAATTGCCAGCAAAATAATTGGCCATTTTGCCATTGTTGGGAAAACGTTGTAGATTAAGTTTTTCTTTTAATTCTTCAGCTGTTTTGCCATCAGATCCCAGATAGATTAAAGACAAAAGAGCTTCCAAAAGAAAAGGTGATATGCAGATATTATTATCAGCTAAAGATTTTGTATCTGGTTCAGTGTTTTGTAGCAGTTGGGTAAATAATTCTAAACCAAAATTCGTTTCATAGCTGTTGTTATTGGAAGAGTCCATTTTGATTGCAGAAAAATTAGCTGGAAAATAAAATGAAAATATTTATTAGGTATTTATCTAAATAATTAATGCACAAATACGTTCATAGTATATATCCCATTTGAATGAAAAATATATCATTAATAAAGTATTCTTCCTTTTATTTTACAAAAAAATCGTCAAAACAAAAAATAAACCAAAATAAATAATTCGTAAAAGTAAGCTTAAATGAACAAAAAAAAATCAACAAAACGCATAAAAAACGTCAACATAAAAAAAATCGGCGAAACAACATTTTAAAAAGCAAATTGAAAACAATATTTTAAATGAAAATACGCTAATTAAAAAATGACCAAAGTAGCCAAAACTACAAAACGCTTAAATGAAATTAACGCATAAAACGTTTAAACAAAAATTGGTACAAAACTTAAAATCACCAAAATGAAAAAATTTTAAGAAAAAGATTTACAAAGCCACCAAAATCAAAAATAAAAAAACGAAACGAAAAAATTGTCAATGAAAAAAAAGCAAAAAGTAAAATCCACAAAAATTCCAAATAAAAAATCGCCTAAAAAAATTTCCAAAATTAATAAAAGTCGCTAAATTGTATAATAAAAAATCTGCAGTAGAAAAGGAAAATGTAAAATAAAAAATTCGACCGCTAGAAAAAATTACCAAAACAAAAAAAATGCTAAATGAAAAAAAAAATCACGAAAATGGAAAAATATTACAAAATGACAAAACAAATCCAAAATTAAAAAAAGGAAAAAGTTATCACGAAAAACGCCAAAACAAAAAATCCACAAAAATACCAAATAAATCGACCAAAAAATTTTCGAAACGAATAAAAATTATCTAAAAAATCTGCAATGGAAAAAAGAAGATAAAATTAAAGAAATTCTAATGCTAGAAAGAAAACAAAAAATCACCAAACTAATAAAACGCCTAATAAAAAACAGTTAAAAAAGCGCGAAAATTAAAAAAATGACAAAGAGAAAAAATTATCAAGATAATTAAACGCTTAAACAAAAAAAATCTCAAAAATTAAAAAAATAAAAATATCAAAGAAAAAAACGCCATATCAAAAAAACCGCAAAAAAATTGCCTGAACTTAAAAAAATAACAACGCAAATAACGAGAAGTAAGAAAAATCAGAAATTTGTTAAAAAAAAATCACATAAACGGAGAAAATGACCTTAAACAAAAATAAATTCAAAATAAAAAAAAAATAGCCGAAAACAAAAAACGCTAATTAAAAAAATAACAACGCAAATAACGGGAAGTAAGAAATCACAAATTTGTTAAAAAAATCCCATAAACGGAGAAAATTACCTAAAACAAAAATAAAAAAATAGCTGAAAACAAAAAACGCTAAAAAAAACAATCATAATCCACTAAAACGGAAAAAACCAAAAGAATAAGGGATTTGCCTATGTGATGACAATAGCGTGGTTTTAAAACCAAATGCGAATTACAAACAAAATTTATCATCTATAAGGAGTGCGTTTGAAAAATCTTAACATATATATCACCGAAAATGCAAAACAACGTAACATCAACATTTTCATATTTGTGTTTTTGATGAAATATAGTTTATTTTCAGACTTGTAGCACAAAAAAAATAATATTAACGAAAGCAATAATTTTCTAAAGTCAAAATAACGTAAAATCACTTGTTAAAATCATTTGTTAAAAAAATACAAAAATTTGTTTTTTCTTTTTTTTTACGAATTTAGATTGCAAATGATTACAAATATAATGACTATTAAAATTTTGGAGTAAAAGTTATCAGAAATCGTTTTAATTGCAATTTTTCTAAAATTTGTATTGATGTTACGTTGTTTTGACTTCCGAAAATTGAAATCTTGAAAAACGTAAACCACATAACTTAAAAAATATTTATTAAAAATAAATATATTCATCATCAATATATTAGGCAGTATTTAAGGATGTGATAACCCAAAAATCTTGTTTGTAGGACAATTCGTTTAGATTTTAGAAAGCTTTTTGTGCCTCCTGTAAAGTTATGAAAAGTGATGTTACGTTGTTTTGCATTTTCGGTGACGATATAAAAATTCAATAATTTGGAAAATTGCTATTATATTACAGTTCACAAAAAAATATAATTTTTATAGTTCTAACGACTAGTTATGAACTCGTAGACCTTTATTGATAAGATTTGGTAGTTGTTTCAGTCACATTTTAGGAAAAGTTTGGCTATCTTATTTAATTTTAATTTTCGTGCCCTATTCATGGAGTTCTTTTCAATATACTTTCAAATTTCTGGCCTTTCCAATGTCATGTGGGCCTATTTTTCTTCAAGAACCAGGTTTCCTACTAATGGCCAAGTTGTCCAGTCATGAATAGTTGATTTGACACAAGAACAAATCCTATTCAAATTGGTTATGAATTGGCCCATTACAAATATCCCTCCGCAATAGCTTTTTATTGGTCATAGAGCAATATTTTAATTACTTTATTTTATTTTACATTTAGGTCTAAAATAAATCCTCTTCCGAATTTGTATGCCCAATGGTTTATTTTACATTTAGGTCTAAAATAAATCCCCTTCCGAATTTTTATGCCCAATGGTGTAGTGTACCATATGGTCTATGACCAACTATATCTTTTTTTCCACCGTTTTAATTTAATTTGTTCAAAAATACGAATGTTTCTCTAAATTAAATATATTTTTTACACATCCTTTATGCGATTTCATAAGAAAATTAAAAAAATATTGTTATAATAAAAAATAAAATAAAAATTCGTGCGTAGTTTTTAAAACTGCAATGTTTATTAATATCTTAATTTGTCATTTGTATAACAAAATTAATATTTTTAGATTGATACCATTTTATTTTTTAATACCATTTATTTTTTTAAGATAAACAAATTAATATAATTAAATGATTGTAGCTAAAGAGTGAGACTTAAATATTTTATAGCAAGATACCTTTTTTCTAATTTAATTTTAAACACTTCTTACACTTTAAAAAAATTTATTTAAAATTTATTTACGTTTTTGAACAAAATTTAGTATCACTAACACTTGGTTTAAACCACCAGAAATTCTAAATAATACTGGCAAATTTATTAAATATTTAGAATTTTTTATTTATTTGTTTATTTATATGTAAATAATATATATTTTCCAAAAAAAAAAAAAAAAAAAAAAAAACAAAAACAAAAAGAAATATGTTTTTGTTTAATTTCAAAAAAATGTTTCATAAATAATTTTGAATCATTTTCAAAAATGTTCATATAATTTTCTCAAAATATTATACATTTAGGAAACACACGTCAAACAATTCATTTACATACATTTAAGACTTGACACATTTTGGCTTTTAAATGGAATTTTTGAATTATTAAAATTGATAGAAGTAACATTTTTTTTTTTAATTTTCCATCAGCCTAAATCACGTTCAATTATAAATAAGTAATTTTGTTTTAGAAAAAAAAGAGGAAAATTAAACATTTCAAACACAAGTGTTGGCTAATAAATAAGTGAACTAGAAGAAGGAAAAAAATTAAAAGAAAAAAAAAATAAAATAAATTGAAAACTTTATAAATAATGATGTGGGTGTTGTTTGCTGGTGGTGGATTTTGAATTTGAAAAACATTTTAATTTTTTTCGATTTATTTTCTATTTCTAAACAAACAAAAATAAAATTACATCACAAGTATTTTAAAAAAATCACATATAAAATTATATTTTATTAATATTATTAAAATAAGTATATATTTTTACTTTTTAATTAGGAAATATAATAGACAATTTTATATTTAAATTTGTATTAAATTTATTTTATAATATTTCAATATTTTCTTTAATATTCTACCTCGTTTATTTATATATGTTTTTAATTAGTTTTATCTTAATAAATATATCTGCTTAAATTTGTTTAAACGATTTAATCTCTGCGAAATCTAAATGAAAACTGAAAATAATAAAAAATTAGTCAAAAAAATTGTTCTCCCTCATTTTTTTATTTTTTTTATTTTTTCTAATATTTTTGTTGAAAGTATATCAACAAATGTGTTGAACATCGTTACATACTCTTGTATATTTTCAATATACAATAACAACAACAGCAATAAGTATTATAGTTTTATTTTTGTTGTAAAAAACATAAATTCGCATTATATGATGTTTCTATGTAGTTTTTATTGTTGTTATTGTTCTTCATCTATATTTATATTGCATTTTCATTTTAAATATTTTATTTGTTTTCTCTCTCTTCTCTCTTTAGAAATTTTATCTCTTTGGTAAGATTTTTTTATCGCTCAACATCTCAATATTAGAACAAAAACTGTTTAAAAAATCTTGATATATTTTTTTTACCGGCATAAAGAATTTTGCGTGATGACGTCATATTAAATTTGTTTATATGGTTATTAATTTAATGTTAGATAGAGAGAGAGAGAGAGAATATACTTACGTGTGCCTGATCATTTCTAAATATGTACGTAATGCTACTTAAATTATTCTTACTAATTTGGAGCATTGGGTAAATACGATAATAAATAAAATAAATTTTGTAAGACGAATTTTAGTTACCCTTCATGAAGAAAACTTAAATAACTTTAATGAGAAATTTTAACTTTCAAATCTTAAATTTGGGAGGATTAATGGTAAAGGATGGTCCAACCAAAATGTACGATGTTAATTGTAAATAAACTAAAAGTTTTCAGAGAGTTATCTTAATATTATTTATTATGTGTGAAACAAAATATCGGCCAAATGCTCGCCACGACTTCGGTGGCATACCACTATCCGATGGTCCATATTTTCAATGACTCTGAGATATAACTGAGTTTCAATATTGAAAAATTTTCTCATCATTTAGCTCTTGAATTGTTCTTGACTTATTGATGGATACTTTTTGTTTTAAATATCCGCAAAGAAAGAAGTCCAACGGTGTCAAATCACATGATCGTGGCATTGAATTTCTCGCGCAAAAGAGCCATTGTTTCGTTAGCTGTGTGGCAAGTTGCACCCTCCTGTTGGAACTATATATAGCCCAGTTTCATATCCTCAATTTCTGACCACAAGAAGTCCGTTATCATCTCGCGATAGCGAACACCATTCACTGTGATTGCCGACCTCATTTTTGAGGAAGTACGAGCCGATGACGCAGCCAGACCATAAACCGCACCGCGGGCATGCACAGGTGTTTTCATATTTCCTATAGACCCGGTTTGCTGAAATTTGCACACAATTCTCCCGATTTGGTCGATTATGCTGACCAAAAGTTTCACGAAGTGCACGAAATGCATTTTGATTTGAACGCTCATTTTCATAAAAGGCTTCAAAAATTTGTCAAATACTGAAACAAAGAAATATCAAATTATGTTGGGCAAAGAAAACACTTTAGATGAAACTTTGATTCTAAATAGATCGTATGAAAATTCTTAAAACGTACGTGACAAAAAAACGTTTAAAAAAATTGCAAGGAAAAACAAGAGTTTAAAAAATGTAATTTATTTAAAAAGTTCTTCTTTATTTGCCTATTTGTTTTACGAATGTTATCAAGAGATTGTGGTCAGAAGGTACGTCTGCCCCTGGGTAAGTAGAAGCTTTTGTAAAAAATGAGCCAAAACGTTTGTTTATCAGAATAAAATCAATTTGATTCCTTTCAATATTCCCTGTTCTATTCTAAGGGGATTTCCAGGTATACAGTCTTCTTGACAAAATTGGATGAGTCTGTCCCCCCTTATCATTTCTTTCTCCTAATTGCCCTGTTATACTAGGAAATTTGTCCACTCCTACTTTTGCACTAAAATTGAATAACCTTGAATGATGGTTATCTTCTATCTCCTCTTCATTTTTATCAGCGGTTGGTACATATACTTGAATAATATTAATTATAATTGGTCTGACTTTCCTACTATAAAAAGCTGCCTTTAGGAAATGGCTAACGCACGCTTCTATGGAATGGGTTCTGAATTTCGAGTAAAAATCAATAAAAATAATTTAGATACATTTATTATCTCATACCAGAAATATCAATATCTTCAGTATTTGCTGAGATATATCCAGTTAAAGTTAACATTCTTCTGCACAACAAATTTGAAATAAAATTTAAATATTTTTAAAAGTAGCAAGCATTTGCTACCCCTAGTATTACAAACATCTCGACAGATCTATATTTATTGTTCTTATTGTCTAAAAAAATATATTATCTATAGCGTACACCATCATCATAAACATTTTATATTAAATTTTAAGATATATTCTTTCCCCCCCAACAAATTGTGCGAGGCTAAGATCTATGATGATCACTCATTTATTCATTCATACGAAGAATCATCATTCATTTTTTGATATTAGGCAGACAAACATTAAGACAATTTTTATTCTATTTATGATGAAAATACATAAAAATTATTTTTATTGCTTAAAACGCAAAAAATAAACTAAATAAGTAGCAGCAATTAGTCTCATTTTAAAATTTCAGAAGAAACTTTTAATACAGCTGCTTTAGAAAAAGTAATTTCCAAAAAAAGTACAAAACAAAACATTGTTATTGGTGATTTCATATGAAATATTAACAGCAAGTAGCAGCACATGTTGTTGGTGGCTTCAATTAAAAACAAACCTAATTTTTTTTGTAGTACAATGTTGCAATTTAATTAAAAAATTTACTATTACTGCTTGTGTTGTTGTGTATGGAAAAATTTCCTATTATGTTTTAATTTTTTTTATATATGAATCATATAGATTGTAATAAAAAAAATTGAAATTGAAAAACAAAATTCCCATTCATTGTTTTTTATAAAGAAAAAAACAATTGTTATTACATGACACACAGCTTGATGTGTTAATGATTTATAGAGATAAAGGGCATATTTTATTTTTTTTTTTATTTACCTTAAATTATGTTAAACAACACTACTTTCGGCATTTAAGACTTAAAAAAAAGAAAACTGAGGCCTCAGTTATTCAGACGTCTGCTGAGAAATGACAACGGTTTAAAGAAACTTGACTCAATCACCCTTTTACGAGTGTTGTAGTCGTGACGAAAACCTGTCGTTTTCTCTAATTTCGTATTATGATTGTTGGAAAAATTATGTTGAATATTCCTCAAGAAAAGTTGCATCTAATAATTTAAAAAGAATTAGATTCTATCACAGAATTGTTTGGACTTGTTCTACACAATATAGTTCCTGAAACATAATGCTTAAATGGAAACAGAATGACAGACAATATTTCAAAGCTTAAAGCAAGTGAAATAGAATCCCAGACAGACATAAGTTTAGTTTAAACAGCTTAATAATTTAGCTTATTTACAAATTTAATTTATTGAGTACAACAATTGATAGCTGGTTTTTAATTAACTTTTTCTGCAATTTTTAAAGCAGAACATTTTAATTCTAAATTCAATCTCTTACCTTTGCAACTGCTATATTTGATTTTCCTTTAACAAAATATCAACTCACAAAAGAATTTAATATTTTAAAACCATGTTTAATACTTAAATATAAAAGTTTTGCTTAAAAAAAATTGGCAATACAGATTTAAATTTTTTTATAAAAAAGAGAGAAAATTTACCTTAACAAAATTCTTAGAATTTTAGGTGGGAATTGGAAATTGTTTTGTTGGTTTAATAATACAGATTTCTCAAATATTATAAATGTAATACAATTTTGAAATATGAATAAAATTATTAAAAAATAAAATATGATTAAAATAATGAGAAAAGAAACATGCAAAAATAATATAAATAATTAATTAAATTTTTTGAGGATATAGGCAAAAGGAAGAGAGAAAACGTTTTAAAATTTAAAGGTTAATAAAACATTAGTGAATTTTTCTTTTCTGTTAAGGAAAGCAAATTTTAGGGATTTATAACAATGATAATAATAATAAAAAATACAAAATTTTAAACATTTCTGTGTTATTTTTCTTAAGAAGCTCTACTTCAGTGAAAAGAAAAAAAATATACCTTTTACTTACTAAATACTTAATACTCGTGGCAAAAAAGCAAATGCTTAACCTTATATCAAATAAAAAAAAATTAGAATGAGTGTAATGATGGGGAGGAGGGGGGTATTAAAAAGTAAAACCACCCTCTGGAGCTTTAGTTTGTGCCGCATTAAATTCAAGTGCACCATTAACTTCTTGTGGTGCCAATTCTGATTCAGCACCATCAGCACTGCTAAAGTAAGCATCCACAATGGCATAAGCTTTCTTATAGACCTCTTCATTTTCATGTTGTTGCAAATTTTCCAATTTATCTAAACCACCCATTTCTTCGACCATAAGACACAGATTTTCCGCACCACCTAATCTATCAGCCAAAGCAAATAGATTTGATAGACCGGTCAAGACAACCTTAATGGTACGTGGATCCTTGGCATCGAGTAAATCACAGAATGGTTTTAGTATTTGATATTTTTCAATTAAATCGATTATCTGTTCAGGTGTACCCGATGTGGTGGTATTGGTAACAGCCCAGGCAGCTTCCTTTTGTGATTTAAAGTCTCCCTTCTCTAGGACATTACGAATTTGAGCAAAAATATCTGTGAATAAAAGGTAAAGGAAAAAAAATAAGATAAATATAAGAAAATATACAAATTTAAATGAATTTATATCAATGTGGGGTGGTAAGTTAGTTTATTGTATGGGGGTAGCTACGTAATAGTCAATTCACCCAAGCGAAAATAAAAATGTTTATGAATAGATGATGATGGTTTAATTTAACTTTATGTCCCCCTTTTCTATATAATTTATATTTACTTAATTGCCTTTGATAGGTTTGCTTATAAAAGTAAGCAAATTTTAGGTAAAGTTAATTTTGTAATTTGAATATTATTTAATGATAATTGATTTCCTAAGAATTTTATTAAAAATTCCATTACAATTTTAAAAATTGAAAAAAAAAAAAAAAATACCAAAAAAAAATTAGAAGACCTTTATTCCAAGAATAAATAAATACATTTCTTTAATATAATTTTAACCCCTTAAAGCCTGAAACAAACAAATAAATTCAATATTGAACCTCGAATTTTCCAAGTAGATTTACTTTAAGAAAGTAAACACAAATGATGATTTTTATGAATTTTAATTGAATTCAAAACTTAAAAGAAAAATCGTTAAATTTCAAAAAAAAATTAATAAAATTAAGATTTTTATAAAATTTTGTCATTTTGGAAAATGTTAAAAATTAATTTCGAAAATTTGAAAAACTAAAATCATTCAACCTAAAAACAAAAATCATACTTTTTAGCAATTTTAAAAATGTTTGAAAATTTCGAAAATGTATAAAAATGTTAAAGAACACTATAAAATGGTTAATATTTCTTAAAAATAATCAATTTTATGCATTTTTGCTATGTTCGAAAAATTCGAACTTAATTTAAAACTTTTGGAAAATTTAGTAAATTAGCATAAACTTAAAAAAAAAAGAAAAACAGATTAAAATAATTTAAGTAGTACAAAAACACATTTTTGAATGTGTTCGAAAAATTCGAACTTAATTAAAAATTTTCGAACGTACCAAAAAAAGTCTCGAATTTTGAAAAATCTTTATAAAAATGGCTTTAATTAAATAAAAATTAGATTTTAGAAATTTTTTGCAGAGTTCGAAAAATTCGAACTTAATTCACAATTTAGAAAAATTTTAGTTTCGAATTTAGTTACAAAACGTGTTCGAAAAAATCGAACTTTGTTTCGAATTTAACAAAAAATTACCCAATAATGTTACAGCATTCAAAAATTCATATAAATTAAAGAAACAATTTAATTTCTATAAAATTTAGGTTAGGTTAGGTAGCGTGGGTAGCTCGCAAACTTAGCAAGTTCAAACGGAGGTCTAATGTTGCCCATTGTGATTCCCTGTAGAGAAGAAAAACCCACCATTACTTTTATTTTCCCGCGTAGGTGCCTCGTGTACACGATTTCCACTAAATCTATCAAATTTAATCCTTTTCGAAAACTTTGTAATAAAATTCCTTCAAATCGTTCAGACGTTAATTTCCTTTACATCCTTCTTAACTACTGTTTTAACCCACAAACCCCTTAATCTTAAATTGAAATTTATTTTTATGAAAAAAATAATAAAACACTTAAAATGTAATTGATGTAAAAATTAATTATAAGTGCAGAAAAAACCAATTAAAATTATAACAGATAAAAGTAATTTTTTATATTTCCCTTTTAAAAAAGGCTACTGAAAGAAAATTCCCCATGCCTTAGATTTAAAAGAAAAAAAAAAACAAGTTTAAAATGAATTGAACAAAAAAGAAAAAAAAAGGAAATCAGTAAGTAATAAAAGTAGAAAATAACAAAAATCAAACTTTATTTAAACTTACCCGCATCAATAACAGCTTGTATTTGCTTTTGATTTCCGGCTGTTATATTACTAATAGTCCAGGCAGCTTCCTTGACAATATTATTCTTTGAATGTTGTAATAAAATACCCAACTTAGGTAAACCGCCAGCAGCAATTACGGCATCAGTCTTAAAGTAAAAATAAAATAAAAAGAAAAAGGTAAGTAATAGAAGTAAAAGAACAAATAAAATCAAATAAGATAAGTAAAAGAAAAAATGGAAGAAAATGTAGAAAATATGCTTATTCTTATTCTATTTAAGCTATTTAATAAAATTAAAACAGACAACTAATGGTATAAAAAATAAAACAAAAAAAATAAAAAATGCTTTTAAAAAAGCCTCCTCCTGCTGTCTTAGTAAAAAAAAAAAAAATCTGCAAGTAATTTAAACAAATTGAAGTGGCTGTGTGATAAGAAAACTTAAAATGGAACAAACCATTTCTTACTGACTACTTTATGTTTTATACCAAAGGTGCAAAAAATGTTTCATTAACATTTCAAGAAATTGTAGAAAAAATAAGGTGCCAATTTGCAATGAACGTTATGAAAAATGCAAATGTGGTACTTCGTCTTTCTATCTTTCTCCTAATGATGACGACACAACGTGTTTGAAATTTTGTTTAGCATTCGTTTCTATTTACGTCAGTAAGAATAGTGTCATCACTATTCAAATGGTGTTAGGAATTAAATTAACAACTTATTCCTAGTAAGTTATTATAGTTGTATTAGTCTATACTGTAATAGGGATAATAACAAAAAAACATCTTTTTGTAAAATCATTCAAAGAAAATTTAAATACAAATTTGTTTAAATGTTTTATATACAATTGACAGGTAAGATATTATGGTATTAAAAAAATGATTGGAATTCTTAAAGTCTATTAAAAAAACAATTTATTGTTGAATTTGAAAAATGTATTAAGGAATAAATTTAACACAAAAAAAAATTAAACTTAAAAAACATTTTGAGGTAGATCATATTCCTTCTTAGCAGTTTATAGTTAAAAATCAAAAATCTTATAAATAGTATAATCCTTGCAAGTAATATTAGAAATATAAAAGTAGAAAAAATAATGCTTACAAAAATGTGTGGAAAAATGTTCAACTCTGGACTTCTCGGCCATAATAAATATTAAGAAGTTTATATATTTCTATCAATTATATGTATTCAGATACAAAATATAAATTGATTTGTAAGCCATGACTTCCATAATTAGAGAAGACTCGAATATTATTTTGGGAAAGAGAACACATTTCCATGTTAATTTTACTGGTGATAAGGGTGAATAATATATTGAAACCAATTTGAAATACTTTTTAATTCTTTCTAAATATTTTTATAAGTTGTGTAGGTTACAAAGGGTAGCGTTTGGATTTCAATTACATTTTCACTTACAGACCATTTGGTCCATTGCGATTCCCTTCTAGTAGATTAAAAAAAAATAAGAATAATATAATTGATTAGATATAAATACAATGGAATATAAGTGGAACCTTTCAAACTCAAGAAAGTTTGACCGCCCCGAAGCCACCTAATTGCTGGGGTACCACAGCGCTCTTTGCTTGGTCCTAAGTTCTATAACATCTTCATATCTGACCTCCCTTCTTAGTCAAAAAATTTGTAAAATTTTTTAATAAAAATCCTGCATTTAATAATAAAAATACTTTAAAATTTTTTAAATTTTAATTTTATTAGAAATTATTACCATTTTTCCCGCTAAAAATTCATTTATTTTCACTTTTTTTAAGTAATTATTAAGAACATCCAAAAAAGTTTTAAAAGAATGTTCTTATTTTGGAAGAACTTCATCGTTTTTTGCTGGGATGTAATGAAAAATTTGTATAAATAAACTTCAAAGTCACCTAATTCTCTTTACAAACCCTATCACATTACTAAGCCCTTTGCCGATAAACTCCTTTTTTCCAAACCACTTCAGCCATAGAAAACAACTAGTCAAGTGAACCCTTGTAATTCACTCAGTAAAACAATGTATAAAATAGATCTGTGGAAAATTATACCAACACATAAAATTAGAGTTAGACCTCTAATTGTTTTCTATGAACTTAGCCTTCTGCGCTGAAGCACTGGACAATGTCAGAATATATTTTCATTGTCTCTAGGTCCCGCTCTACATCCTCCCACATTTTACTGACATTCCACTGTCTAACTTATTAATCATCTCCCCAATCAAAAAGTGACCAGTAATTATGCCTACAAAGGGACCTAAAGGACCCAAGTGCGCCGATAGCGTTGTGTTGATGTCACCAGAGTGAATAGCCATAAGTAAGAATAGGTTTCACAAACGATGTGTATATACAGTACACGAAAATAGGTTAAAAACCTCAGTTTTATCCTTCGGAGATCTTACAAGTGTAGTAGGTATTAAGCCCTTTCTTGACCATTTCTTAGGTATATCCTTCAAATCTTTGAAGTCAATTCGACGTGATAGATAAAAACAGAAGTACGCAGGAGGTATGATTTCTAGTTTCGTTCATATATCAACTTATATATAAGTGAAAATTACTGTAGCAGAGTGTCTTCAGATATCAATTTATTATATTACTCAGTTATATTATAAAATTTTCAATATTTCTCTCCTGATTCATTGACTTGATTTTTAGGCCAGGGTTTACATACTTGATGTCACTTTTATTTTCAACTACCACTTCCAGATACTTAAAACACACTTTTAATGCTGCTTTGAGAAAATAACAGCAACAAATATTTATTCACATTTTCTTTTAGCTTTGCATAGCAAATACCATATTTAAAAGAACAGAAGCAAAAAAGCAAAACAAAAGGAATAAACTAATCCCCACTAAAGTCCTTTAACTTCTGTCATTTCACATCTTCTTTCATTTGCTTTGTATTAAAATTTATTCTTATGCTTTCATTATTATTTGTAAAAATTCACAAAAATAAAACAAAGAATTAAATAAAAGAAAAAAAAAAAATAAATTTAGCATAGCATGTTGTTGAATAAAATAAAAAAAAAAAAAAAACATGACGTTGATTTTCTTGCTTTCCAGCCTCTAAAATCCAAGTTGGAACTAGTAGTAGGAATAAAGAATATAACGCTTGGGTTCTTTTTGCGTTTTTAGCTTTTTTTTTTGTAGTTTTCTTTGAAAACAAATACATACTTTAGTATCATCTTTAGTAAAATATACGCGCTTGTGAGCCTGTATGTTAAGAGCTTCTTTTTTTTATCATTTTGCTGCTGATTTTTATTCTTTTAGTTGTTGTTTTATGCCTTTATCACGAATGATTTTGATTCTTTGTACACCTACTCGTCGTCTAGCTAACATTTGTTCGTTGTATTCGTTAAAGAAGCCAACATTAATTTGCAATGCAAATTTTTCTTTTATTTTTTTTATTTAGTCATCATCAAGGACGTTATGTTTAGTTTATCTGTTTGTTTGAAGCAGTTTCATATAGCATTTGTAGTTGTAAAAAGGATGATGTTCTCATTATGTTCACATACATATGAAGATAAAACAAGATTCATCCATCTTCCATCAATCGTGGGAGTTTATGTGTGATTGATAGATGGTTGATGAAAGACAGGTGAAATTGCTTAATTTTCCAACTAAATTTAATATTTTTCTTATGAGAATTGATTATTTTATTCGTGGAAAATCAAAAAAATTTTATATTGAAATTTTAATTTAAAATTGAAAATACTAAATTTTAGTATAAAATTAAATTTTTAGAGTAAAAATGAAATTTTAGTGTAAAAATTAAATTTTAGTATAAAATTTAAATTTTAGTATAAAATTTAAATTTTAGTAAAAAATTGAAATTTTAATATAAAATTGAAATTTTAGTATAAAATTAAAATTTTAGCTTAAAATTAAAATTTTAGATAAAATTAAATTTTTAGTATAAAATTTAAATTTTAGTATAAAGTTGAAATATTAGTATAAAATTGAAATTTTAGTATAATATTGAAATTTTAGTATGAAATTGAAATTTTAGTATAAAAATTTTAGCTTAAAATTAAAATTTTATATAAAATTAAATTTTTAGTATAAAATTGAAATTTATTACGATGCAGAGAAATGTTAGCATTTTTAAAAATATTAAACATTTTATAAAAATTCTCTAAAATAAAATTAAAAAAGTAGCATTTTTACCCCTAATTTTACCAAAATATGTCCCCTTTTTTGTTTGTTTTAATTAGAAAATCCCTAAAGTTTTAACATTTCAAAAATTTAACCTTTGGGGTTTGCCCTTCAGGATTAGTTTTTCAGAGAAATGGGACATTTTTTTTTTAAATATCATATACATCTTTACAAAAATGTCTGCAATAAATTTAACAACAAAAATACATTTTTGAACCCAAAAAAAAGCAACATTTAAAAAACATTGCCCTATTGAGTAGAGTGTTTTAACAATTCATATTATAGACAATTTCCAGTTACATGTCTTTAATTTGCAAACTCCCCTAAATAACTATTGCTACGTGTTTTTGAGTTTTATTTTCTTTCCTTTTCCTCGTTATGCTCCCTTCTCCATTCGAAACATTATAGTAAGTGTTAATGCACTAAAGTGCCAACCAGCAGCAGTAGCTGCCGTTTTGTTTTTCCTACGTTTTGACAATAGTCAGCCAGCCAGTCTAAAGAAGAAATATGTAAATTTTTTGACTTGAAGTAGCAGGAAAAATATAGCAAAAAAGAGATCTTAAAAGAATTAAGTAGCAAAATACCCAAGAAGCTGAGCTGTTAAAGTTTGTAATATACACAAACTGCCTAATAAATGTAATTAAGTGATGAAAAGCGCATTTGTATAAATTAAAAACGTTTTGCATAATAAAAACAAAACTACTACTTTCTATGCTTTTCATTTAAAGTCATCTTCACGATATTTAAGGCGGACTAAGAAGAGACAGGCAGTCAGGCTTTTACGCAATTATTCATATTATTTGAAGTTTTATTTTTTGCGCCAACAAGTTTATTACATCAAAAGGCAGAAAAAATGCAAAAATGACAAAAGTTGTTAAAGAATGAAAGTGATAAGCTTACGTTTCCAGTTTTATTTAAGTTAAATAAAGCTAAAAACTTTTTTCTTTTTCTCTAAAGTCTTCTTAAACATAATACTTAATGATTAAAACATTTTTTTCATATACTTTCTTTTGTTTCTCTTTTTTCTTCAAACCATAATCATATAAAAAATACCATCATAAGCCAGAGTTGCAAAAAATATTTACAAGTTATGCATTAAATGTGATTTTTTATCATAATCCTGTGTTAAGTTTATATATTTAAAATAATAGTGATATTTGTTGTATGCATAAATTTATTATCTTTTTTAACTTTGTTGCAAGAATTTATTTATAGAAATTCTTAAGAAAACTTTAAATTAAAATAATTTTCTTGTATATGAACAAAAATTTTTACAAAAAACAAACAAGTTTCTTAAATATTCAGATTAGAACATATTTTGGGGTTTTAGTAAAGATACATACATACACGACTCGTTTTAAATAAAATATTAAAATTTTCTTTTAAACAAAACTTTTTAATAAAGAATTATTGAAAGAATTTTTAAATGATATAAAATATAATCAAAAAGAAAACATGTGGTAGATATTAAAAACAATTTTCTGGAAGATCTGAAACAATTATAAGTTAAACAGAAATTTTGTATATTCACTGTAAAAAGTCTTAGGTTTAAGCTGCAAAAGTTCACTTTAAATATGAAAAAGAAAAATAAAAAGAACCTTTTAAAATACCTTAAATAAATGTTTTTAATTAAAATTCTTGTTACTTTAGGTACCTTTTGCAAAAATGATATAATATTACAAATATCTCCGTTATAACACTAAAACGAACTGCGTAATAAACATAATCAAAGAAATAAATGCATTTCCAAAATTAGTATTAAGCAAAATAAAAATTACACAAAATTTTAGTAAAGCTGAAGTCAGTTGATGGCATTCAATATTAATTGAAATTTTCATGTTATAGACTCACAGTTCATTTTATAGACTCACGGTATTCTAATATCAAATTCCAAATATTCATAAAAATTCTATTGAATTTTCATTTGATTCAAAGCTTTGTTGTTTAACTTCTTGTTAAAAAAGTTCAAATAGCAACTAAAAATATGCCAAATCAGTTTTGTCTTGAGCTGCAAATGATTCAATTGCAATTTGTTACTATAGTTTCTCTTATTTTGGTTATAACAAAATCTAAATGGCATATTCCTGCATATTTTATATTTTAAAAATTAAATTTTAGAATAAAATTCAAAATTTAGAAGAAAAAGAAAGTTTTAATATAAAATTAGAATTTTAGTATAAATTATAGAACTTCCCAACAAACCAAGAAACGATACAGTATCATTTATGATATCATAATTTTAAAATTATATGATAAAATATCGAAATTATATTTTCCTTAGAAAAAAAACTTCAAACATTTTCAGGAAAATTAAATTAAATTGAAAATTTTTGTATCAAAAAAATATTTTAATTTATAATTAAACAAAATCAAAAAAAAACCTCAAAACTAATTAAAAAATTGCAACCATAAAACTCTTTTTACTCACCTGTTGATCTGTACCAGTAACAATATTACCAACACTACGCAAAGCCGGCACAATAATAGCCGGTTCATCTGTACCCAACAGAGCCACCAAACGTGGCACAGCACCCGTATCAACAACAGCCTGTATCTTTTGATTTTCATCATCGGTAACATAAGATAATGCCCAACAGGCATCAGCCAAAACTTGAATATCTGTACCACACAACAGTTGTGACAATACAGGCAATAGACGTTTTATTTCATCAAATGGAGGTGAAGGATTTTTGTTACGACACAAATTTGACATTAACCAAACAATGTTACGTAAAAAGGAGAGAGGAGTGCTGTCGTTACACAGACATAAAATACCATCAATAACATTGTGTTGGATGACAATGTCACGAGCAGCAGCACCATCACCGGCAATATTACCCAATGCCCAGACAGCCTGTTCAGCTAAATTGATATTTTTTGATTGTAACAAAGCAATGAAATGGGGCACAGCATTGTTTTCAATAACACAACGAGTTTGTTCAGAAGTGCCGGAGGCAATGTTGGTTAAAGCCCAGGCAGCTTCGAATTGTAGCAAAGCACTAGGATAGTAAAAGAAATGTTAGAGAATTTAATAAATAGTATTGATTTTAAATTTTCTTCTAAATATTAAACTTACTTATCAAAATTCTGTAAAAATCGTATGCAAATGGGTACAATACCATGACCAATCATTAGATCAATGGGAGGATTTCGTTCACGGGATAACATTTTACGGGCAGCCTGCATGCCAGTGAATTGTCTCTCTGGATCAGTGCTATGCATGGCAGCCACTATTTCGTCTACGGTCATTTGTACTGGTGATTGACCATTCGATTCTTTAAGGGGTGATGTTACATCTTCCTCATTAATGTTACGCCTTTTAAACATTTGATCCTCTTTTTTAGATTTACGCAATTCCACCGTAACCTCATGGCGTCGTAAACGGGATTCCTTTTCAGAAAAAAGGTTGAAAGATTAAATAAGCTTAACTTTTAAAATAAATTATGTATTTAACTTACATTCGTATTTATAGAGTTGCTTTTGTAAGCACCTTGTCTGGTTGCCTCCATTTTACTCATTTTGTTTTAGATTTTTTTTCTAGAAGGAATAAGCAACAAAGAAACATTAAACCTAACCTTAAAATTGTGTCTTAAGGAAAATGGTCTCCTTGAAACAAAAACAATTTCAAAAGGACTTCAAAAGAAACAAAGAAAACGTGCTTTTATATAATAAAATTTAAAAATTATTAAACACTACTATAGAAGGAATGTTAAATTTAAACTTGCGCCCTTAATTAGTTTACTAATTTTATTTAATTTAAAACTTACTTTTTCTTATTTAGACAAAAATTGCTTTTTTATTAACAAGCTTTACTATAAGCTGTAATTTTAATTTAACTATTTAATTATTTTTTCGATTGTTTTAAAACCACTTTATTCTTTTAAAACCAAATTAATCTTTTTTGCCTTCTTTGACGATCACTTTGTGCTTGCAGCGCGCTCTTCTTGTGCAAAATACCGTTTAAAATTTGAAATGGCAGATTTCGTTTGATGAACATTTCTTTTGCAAACAGTGTTGCCAATTCAGCGCTTTTCGCGCTAGATTTGGCGCTTTTCAGCAACCCAAAAGTCGCATTTTATTACATCAGCGCTTTTTCTTAAAAAGGCGCTAAATTGGCGCGTTTTGTGTTCGATTACTTTTATTTGCGGTCCACACGAGCCTTTTTCATGCTCGCACATTGAACAAAATGTTGTGCGCACATGCATTTGGATAGTGTGGACCCAAGTTGTTCATGTTTTGTTCGCACACCGTTTTTCTCACAATTGTTCGAGCAACCATGTCTGCCATCAAACGTCATTTTGTACGCGGAAGAAGAGGAGCTGCATGTAAAATTATCGAAGCTACACTGACGGCAAACAAAAAATTATGATTTGTTCGACAAATGTTCTGCCCACTGAAAACAAAATTAACAAAATTGTGTGTGTTGCTCTGCCGACGTTTTGTTCTTGTGCGAACAAGAAAAAGGCTAGTCTGGATGTAGCGTTACGCATACAAAATGACGTTTGATGGCAGACATGGTTGCTCGAACAACGGTGTGCGGTTCGCACAAAACATGAACAACTTGGGTCCACATTATCCAAATGCATCTGCGCACAACATTTTGTTCAATGTGCGAACAAGAAAAAGGCTAGTCTGGATGTAGCGTTACGCATACAAAATGACGTTTGATGGCAGACATGGTTGCTCGAACAACGGTGTGCGGTTCGCACAAAACATGAACAACTTGGGTCCACATTATCCAAATGCATCTGCGCACAACATTTTGTTCAATGTGCGAACAAGAAAAAGGCTCGTGTGGACCGCAAATTAGTTGCAGATTTTAATCATGTTTTCTTAATTTTTTACCTACGCAGAAGTAGTTATTGCAATTTTTTCTGAATTTTAAAGACAAACAAGTAGGAACTATGTTGTTTTGATGCAAAATATAAAAAACAAGGAAAATACAGATTTTATTTATTTATTTTTTCAAAAACATGTCTCTTAAAAAAAGCATTTAAAAAGGCCTAACTTATTTCAAATATATTTTGAAAGAAAAAGCACAACTCACTTGAAGTTTGATTTATTATGTTCATGTTTTTTAAGACATTTTCTAGAATTTATAATGAAAATAATTTCTATGAAACATTCGCATATCAAAATACTGATTGTTCTTGTGTTGAAAAATTCTTATTTTTGATTCGTTTTATAGAAAGAACTGTGCAAAAGAAAATTGTGACTCAAATAATGTTTAAAAGACAAAAATGTTCCAAACAAAGCCAAATATACAATCAAAATGAAAATCAAAAAAATCGAATGGAAAGTGGTCTCTATATATCAAGGCAAGCCATGGGGAAGCCATGTGCATCACCCATTATAAACATTATCTCAAATTTCATGAAGAAGCACTGGAGATGTCATAGTAAACATGCTTCGAACCTTGGAATATGAGTCATTTGGAATAATTTATTTAAAAACTAATATAATATATGTCTACCCTGATTGTATTTATAAAGATAAAACAGCTTTATTTAAAAAAGTTTAACGATTTCCAATATCTTCTTAGGTTTTATTAAGTTTTTTCCTTCTTCTGTAAAATTGCCAAAGGTCGAAATACACATTTTCTATATTCTGCCATTGATATATATTTTGATATCTATTTAAAACATAAAGTTTTAAAACATAAACTGTTTTTAAAACTTCGTATTTGGCCACTAAGTTAGCAGTATAATGACAGACCTAAGACCTTCATATATAAATTTGACATATTTATTAATGTAAACTTAAATTTATTATTAAATGTATACCTTTCTTTGTATCTTAAATATTGATTTTATAAAATGTTAATGTTCAAAATTGCATAAAACTACTAAATATTTGCACATGAACTTAAAATAAGAAATATATACGTAATAAGTTGTTTTCTTTTTAATAAAAAATACATATTTAACTAAAAAATTAAAAAAAAAAAAATATTTAAATATTATTTAGCGCTTTTTAGCGCGTTTTTGAATGCTGATCGGTACGTTTTGGTTCAAAAAAGTTGACAACGCTGTTTACAAACCTGTTAGCACAGACCTGCGCCGAAAAATTTTAACTGCAGCGGCGGTTTTTCTAAAGATTGTCAGCGACGGCTCCAAATCTCCAGTTAGTCGGCTGAGAGGTGAACATAACAACTTTTCTAGTTTTAATATCCTCTTCATATTGTTTTCATTAACTTTGAGTCTACATTAGACAAATTTTTATCAAGACAAACGTCAAAATGAACTCGAATTTATGGAAGGTGGCAACAATTGTGCAAAAACAACAATATGGCGAATTCACTAATGTTTTTTATGTATACAGTTTGACAGCTGTAACAACCAAAAATAATAATCAGCTGTTTAACTGATGCTACTTTGTATTGATTTGCCATAGTATAATTATAAAGTATACTCGTAAGAACAGCTGTTCTCGCGGTACTGTCAAATTGTTTTTGTATTCACATGTGAATTTTTTTTTTTTGAGTTTTTTTCTCTTGCTCTTTCGTTCTTTCATTTTTCCGTTCAAAGCATTTTGACATAACAAAATACAAGCAATTTTTGTTTCTGTAGATGTGCGAGTACTTTATTATTTTACTATGAGATTTGCACCGAATGTAGACTTAAAGTAATGATTCCAGGTCTAAACAGACAGCAATCCGATTTGACATCTATGATTTAAACCCAAATCTATTTCCGGTTCAAAAATATGACGGTTTAAAAATCTAAAAATATAAATGGTAGACTTCTAATTTAATATTTAAAACAAAGATATTACCTTTATAACGACATATACAAAGTTTTATTACACCAAAAGTTCAAAGGTCAAAATTCAACATATAAAGTTGAAATCAGTATATTTAAAAAATATATGATCTTGACATATGTAATGTTTTGCTTCATATCACCTAATCCAAATGAGTATTAGAGTATTCATTTTGCTCGTCTTTTCATTGTTCTAATAATCAAATAACAATAAAACAAGTGTTTTGTGTGGCTTAGTGTTTTATAAAAAAAGAAAACATAAATTAGCTTTAAACAAGAAATAGTCTTACTAAAATACTATATTAATTTGGACACATACTAACCTATCTACCTAACTGGTATAAATAGACCACCCTAATTCAGCTCCGATTTATTTGATTTTTTTGCCATTGATAGTACTTTTAACGGTGAATATTTTTTGCCGCAAATAAATATTTTGGAAGTTATAAGGCTTTGAAAATCGAATTTTCCAAAGAAATTCGTATCAAAAAAATTTTCGTTATAAAAAAAGTTGGGTAAAAATAAAGAATTTCGTTAGCGAAGCCGCTTTTGGACATACCACAGAGTTGAAAACCCTTCCGCCCGGCCGAAGGCCGGCTATTAAGAAAAATTATTAAAAAAAAAAAAAAAATTTTTTGCACAAGAAATTACAAAATACTTCAAAGGTTGTGTTTATGAAACTTTTATATTATTTTTATTCTATTTTTGTAAATGCAACATTAAGAGCTTTTAATTGACACCTTAATCATTGCAATCGGATAACTAGTATAGGAAATATTTACGATTTTAAGTGAATTAGGGAGGTAAATGAGTACCACCTAATCTAATCCTACGTAGGATTAGGTTAGGATGAAGATAGGTGCGCAGCGCAGCTCCATCAATTTCAACACATTTCGCGGAAATTCATAAGACGGCAGCTCTGCTAAAAATTACGCCAACATTATAAGAAAAGTTAAGCTACATTTAAAAAAAAAAAAAAATATATTAAAATTAAAGTATCAAAACTGTAATGAATTTACTTACAAAATCGGCGGCTGTATTTGATTAATTTTAAGCCGAATTTTCACGGCGACGGCGTCTCTTGAAAAACTTCCGGCGGCTTGATTCAGACGGCTTAAAGCCTGTCGGCGCAGATCTTTGGTGAAAACTATTGTGAATGATCATGGTTGAAGTGCCAAAGCCTGAAGGTAGGCTATAGTTTTTATATATACTGTTAATTGATGGTAAAAAAGTGTTATAATGGTAAAACAGTGCAGTTTAAAATAAAATTTTAGAAAATTCTTTTTGAGAAATTTTGCATTGATAATTAGAAAGTAAGTTAAAGGCAAGTAACTACTTATAAATGAACTATGAAATAATTTAACTGCACTTTTGAGCAAGAAAACAAACAATAACTAATTTTTATTAAAATTAATGGTAAAATTGACAGATATGATGAGGCAGTTAATATCAAAACCAGTGCTGCCAGTTCAGCCTTTTAAGGCTAAATCTAGCCTCTTTAGATTGTTTTTAACCTTAAAATGTACCTTTAGCTTCTAGCCTTTTTTGATTTGATTTTTTTGAAAATAACCTTAAAAAGGCTAAAAATTTTCAAATTTTATTATTACAAAGTCATCAATTTAGGTATTTTTGAGTATTAATTCGCACAATTAGACCAAACAATAAAGACCTACCGTTGGACACATTGGTTGTGAACATTTCTTAAAACAATAGATTTATTATATCTGAATCGATCTACAAAAAATGTCGTATGCATATCTTATCTCTTATGATTTACGAGATTTATTCGGCATGATGAAGTTTTTATTAACAACAAATTACAAAATAATGTAAAAAAAAAATTTGTATATGGAATCATTTGTATATCAAAAATTATATGCATTTGAATGTTGAAAAATTGTTGAAAAATTGTTCGCCATTTTTTTTTTTTATAAAAAAGTAGTTACAATCCTTTTTAGTTATAAAAATTGTTTATTAAATAACATATACAGTAAGGCGACTCTTTCAAAAAAGTGACTTTGTTACCACCCCTCAAAATTTGCTCTGATATGTTTTCTGATGTTACCCAAAATATTTCGGTTCTACTGCTGACCGTTCGTGAGCTGGACACTTTTTCAAAAAGGTGTTTTTTACAGTTATTTTAACTTTTTTGTATTTTCTCCCAAAGCAACATATTGAAAATGTGGTATCATTTAAAAGCAATTTGAAACGTGCTTCCATTGGTATATAAAACATATCTTAGAGCGACCTCAATATTTTTTTATTCCATGAAACATCCTATTTTTTATGATTTTTTCCAACATTGTTTGTTACTTTTATTGAAAATTCAAATTAATACATTCTACTTGCCTTTGGACATGAGTTTTTGGTATCTGTTTAATATTTGTTTTAAAATTCTTTAAATTTCGTGGTTTATCACACAAACAATCTGATTTAAAATTTTATAAAAACATGGCCAATATGAGTATCAAAATTCTTCTTTTGATAAGAACTAACTGTTTAAGTGAACACATTAACGGAAATTATAAAAATGTTAAAATAGAAACAAAAAACATCAACGGAAAATGTAAAAACTGAAGTTATGTTTTGTAAAAATGTTATTGTGATTCAATTTATGCGCAAAACTTGCGCGATTTAACCGTACAGCCTGTTCAATCTTAACTGAGTTATTTAAAGAGTCATAACTATTATTTTACCTGTTATTTGAATAATTTCATTAGAATCATGGCTCTCTTTCAAAGACTGCTGGGAATAAATTAAATAAATCAATTTATTATATTGTATAACTTTTTACAGTCAATAAACGTTTTTAATACATAAAATTGTCATAATTTTAGTCCTTTACGGATTTTTGCATTCAATGTTAATGTTATTTATTGATTTCATTCTAATTATTGCAATTTTTATAAATATTTTAATTAATTCCAATTGGTAGCTCTTATCAAAAGAAGAATATTGATACCCATATTGACTATGTTTATGTAAAATTTTAAATCACTTTGACTGCCTGATAAACCACGAAATTGAAAGAATTTTGAAATATATTATGAACAGTCACCAGCAACTCATACCTAAAAGCAAGTAAAAATTTAAAAATTAGAATTTTCATTAAAAATAACAAACTATACTTTGAAAAAAAACCTTAAAAAATAGTATGTTTCGTGGAATTAAAAAAAATTGAGGTCACTCTTGGATGTGTTTTATATACCAATGGACGCGCCTTCCAAATACCTTTTAAATGATACCACATTTTATATATGTTTCTATGGGAGAAAATACCAAAAAAATTAAAAAAAAAACTGAAAAAAAAAAATACCTTTTTGAAAAATGGTCCAGCTCACGAACGTTCAGCAGTAGAACCAAAATATTTTGGGGAACATCAAAACATATCAAGGTAAATTTTGAAGAGGGTAACAAAACCACTTTTTTTCATTCCATAGGGAGTGAGTCGCCTTAATATACAGTATTTATATTTTTCTTAAGTTTATAGTTATAGAAAATTTACCTAAAGGAAAGAAGTTGCAAAGCTGTTAGAACTGTATTTTTTAGAGTTTTTAAATTTTCGCCACAATTTCTCAAATGACAAAGCTGGAATTATAAAAAAGTCATATTTTTTGTGGTCTTTATGGTAACAAATGCAAAAAAAAAAAATAATAAAAATACCTAAAATTAAGCACCAAAAAATTTACTTACATACGTGTAAAATTCACTAACAAAATTTTATTCCAAAATTAAAAATGACTAATATGCTCAAAATCACAAATCAATACTTTCTCGGTGTTTTTTGCAAAAAGTCTTCAACAAATTTTCCTATTAATTTGATTTAGAAATAAAAAATATTTTTGTTATCAAATTTGCAATATTAGCATATATTTTAATTGATTAATTAGATTTTTTAAATTTAATGTTTTGTTTCATTTATTTTTTATTTTTTTATTTTTTACTTTTAAATCAGAAAACATTTGCAAAAAAGCTATTTTAAAATTTATAATAAATATGTTTCATAGAAAATTAAATTAAATATTTATTCTTATATGTACATATATGAATATGTACACATTTTTGTTCATGCTGATATTCCTTTTAAATGTTAAGTGTAAAAAAACTGTGCTACAATTTCCCGGAAAGTAATAACTCAATTGTGTTCGTTTTAATTAAATTTGGTTTGTTTTTTATGAATACATATTTAAAAATCCTTTATAATACCAAGAAGTTTTAATTAGTGTATTCAAATTTTCTCTTTATACTTTCAATTCCAGCTGTTTTAAATATACATTTTTATAAAGTCTGGCCACTCCACTTGGTAAACAATTTCTTAAGTACCTCCTTAAGGTATGCTATACTTTTTTTAAAAACAATATTAAAGCAGGAAATTGTTATTACAAATAAATACTTGTTTATCATAATTATAATCAAAATATAATTATATGAAACTATTAAACACTTTTAACTCGTAAATAATAAAAATTAAAATTCTTTAAACACATACACATATATGATTTCCCCCTTTTCAACACCTTTGTATGGGAAAATTTCAACATCCGTTTGCAATGACCTTGTCATAGCAAATGTACCAGTTTCACAAAATTGTTATCAGCTTTATAACACACACACAAACACTCCTACAAACATAAAAACAAAGGAAAAACAACAGCAAACACTCATCAGCACAAAATTAAGTAAAAAAAAAAAAAAAATACAAAAGAAAAAAAAAAAAAAAAATCTGAAAATAACAAAAAGTGTTTCTTATCAATAGTAAATATGAAAGAAAAAACAACAATAAAAAATAAACCAGAGTGTTATCATAAGAGAAATAGAGAGAGCGAAAAGTAATTGAGAAGATTTTTTAAACAAAAGCAAATGAATTGTGGAAATTAAATAGGAAATGAGAGAGAGAAAGCGCAAGAATATATGTGAAAACAAAGAGAGCTTAATAGAAACGGATGCTGTTAACAGGGTGTTTCATAATATTTCTGTAACAATGAATTTATTTAATAAAGAAAAGAGCAACTAGTAGAAATTAAACAGAAACAGCAAATGCGCTGAATATGGGAGACGAATATTTTTTTATTATTTACATTAAAAAAATAAAAGATTTTCTAAAAAATAAAGAGAAACATAAAAAATATTTAATAATAATTTCTTTTCTTTCTTTAAAAATTAAGTTAAAATATTTATTTAAATTTCTATATTCATACAATTCAAATATTTTTTAAATAAATATAAACATTTAACTTTATTATTTTTAATTTATTATATTATGTTTATAAAATTCCTTAATTGCTTTTAAATCATTTTAATTATTTATTTATTTTTTTTTTGGATTTCGGTATTTTGTATTTAATTTATTATTTAACTAAATATGTATATTCCTTTCAATATTATAACATACATTTCAGTTTAATTTGACTCCTTTTTGTGTTCTTTTTGAAATAATTACTGTTCTATAAATTCTGCAACACCCATATATTTTATTGCATATAGCATACCTTTAGGGGCTATGCATAAATCACAGAACATTACATATTTAAAACGGGTTTTGATTTTAATTTAAATGGCAATATTAAATGGCAATATTTAATGATAGCAAACAAAATAAAAAGAATAAACGAATGTGTTAAACACTATTTTAAATAAGAAAGTAACAAGATACTCATAAAAATAAAGCAAAATAATATATTAAATAAAATAAACTTATTCATATTTATAAAAAATATAAAAAAAAATCTTACTGAAAATTTTTTAAATGCAAAAATTATACAACATTTGTACACAAATAAACAGACCTTCAAAATACCTTTCATTTAATCCAAATTTTTCTATATTTAATCTCTTCCAATATTAAGAACAAAATTTTACTAAAACACTTTTCTTTAAAAATAATCAAGAATTCCTTTTAAAGTTTTTAATACATTTTTTCTTAATAAATGCATAAAATTTTAATAATTTTATAAATAAAAATATAGAACATTAAAATACCTTTAATTTGATACCTAATTTGTTTATAACTAATTTATCCAAATGATATTAAAATTCATTTTACTAAAACATGTTATTTTTCTTTAAATAAGATAATGCCGTTACCCCATAAAACTGCCTTACCATTCACTACCCACATTAACAATTCACAATATACTACGCTAATATACAACTATGGGAAATTAAACAACCGCTAAACCAAGTGTTTTTTGGAAACAAGAATTTAAAGAAATTTATTGAAAAATTACTAAATTTTTAAAAGAAATCATAAAGTTTAAAGAGTATTTTATTAAAAGCTTAAGAAATTAGTATAAAAAGTGATAGATATTATGAGAAAATGAGAGAAATATTGGCATTCTTGTATAAAATGTATAACGGACAATTAATAAGACAATATCTGAATTAAAACATTTTATAGAAAAACTATATCAACATTGATTTTTAATGTAAAATATGAATGATCACAAATCAACTTCCTTTTTCCAATTTGAGTCTTATTTAACGAAATATTAAAGATTTAAGATATCTTTTTCATATATAATTTTTTTTTTTTTAAGAAATATGGGTGATCACTAATCAACTTTCTTTTTCCAATTTGAGACCTATTTAGCGAGATATTAAGGATTTAAATTTTTTTAATTTTTAAATTGATTTGACTAAGAAATATGAGTGTTCACAAATCAATGTCCTTTTTCCAATTTAAAGCCTTTTTAGCGAGGTATGAGTAATGCGATATTTTTGAGCAAATTAAACAAAATTTGTTTTAATTTTAAATGCCTTAAAATGTTCTGCCTTTTAGTGTCATATACATATGTAGTTACTATAAGAAATATTTCTTTATCCTTAAATATTTCAAAAATAGTGTCATATACATATGTAGTTACTATAAGAAATATTTCTTTATCCTTAAATATTTCAAAAATGTCTTCCTTTTACCTTCAATAACACCTGTTTTATTAAATTATCTTTCAATTTAGCCTTAAAATATGCTGCATTTAATTGAATATAAATTATATTGCAAAGTATGCTATATTTAAATTACAAATTAAAGGAAAAATAAATTAAATTTTTTTAATATTAACAAAATATCACTTAAAATAAATTTTCAAAAAGTCCTAGAATCAAAAAAATTATGACACTTCAATACCATAATAAATAGCAAAGTCTGTTTTGTTTGCTGGTTTTAAAGTTAAATTAGTAAAACAAAAGAAAGAAAATAAATAAAATATTTGTGGAGAAAATGTGCTTATTAAAATAACAACTCATTTGTGTTCATTTTGTGTGGGGGTTTGGCATTAAATTTTCAAATTGAAATTCTATATTTATATATAAATTTCTCTACGCTGCCAAATGTTACCAAATGTATTGACCAATTTAATATGCCACTAAATCTTCTTAAAGCATATACAAATGAAATCTATTATGAGAAGAACTTTAGACGAATAATTTGTTTCTTTTTTGTGTGTTTATTTTGGCAAAAATATATATAAAATACAGACATGGTACAAATACTAAGAAATACATAGAAACAATGATAGCAGCAATGAAGAGAAGGAATTGAATGAATTTTATTAATAGTCCTTTAAGGCTTAAGATTGTTGTTTTGTAAATAAATATGATACACAAGTATGATACTGAAAATATTAAGTATTTTATATATTAAGGAATAAATAATAAAACAAAAAATAAATAAAAGGAATATCAAAACAAAACTTAAGGATATTAATAATAATAACAACAACTAAAGAAGAAAAAGTAGTAGCAGCTTCATCAACATCCTTATGATTTTCATTTACATCTTATTTATTTACTTGAGATGTTGTGTGAAGAATATTTGTATAGAATTCATTCATAAAATTTATTATATATTTTCTTAGATACTAGATGTTGGTAATTGTTGTTAATATGCTATGAAAAGCCTGTGTTGTTAGTAAATTAACACAAAATAAAATAAAACTTATAAAAGATTTTTTTCTTTTAGACTTATTTACTTAAATATTTATTCATATTTACACACACACAATTATAAGATAAAATCAATAAAATTAAATTATTAAAACAATCAAAAAAGATTTGTAAAGAAAATAAAATAAATTAATTTAATGATATGACTTGGAAATCTGCTGGGAATCTTATAACTTAAAATCCTATAAAACCCCTTAACGTACATATATTGAAGCCTAAATGTAGGCTAAAAAATTTTCATATATTCTGCTTTTAACTAATTTCTTTCTTTAAAATAAAATTTATTTAAACTTATTTAGAGTTTCTTGTCAACTGCGAAACGTATCGGACGTTTTTTTTAGAAAGCTCTGAAAAATATTTTAAAATAAATTTTATTTTTTCAAACAAAAATTAAAAAAAAAAAAAAAAAATTTTTTTGTTTTTCAAATAATTCTTTTTGGAAAACATTTTTTTAAAATTATTTCAACAAAACCATTACAATGGAGAGAAATCCATTGATATCCCAATCCGGAGGAAGACCTCCCAACAATTCTAAGAAGAAATTAGGAAATTCTAAAGAAGGGAAATCTGCTGTTAAAAACGAAGCAAATATCCAATTGGATACACATCCATCTTCTTCACAGGCAACATTACAAGTCCCATCTCAACCAAGACAAGAAAACAAGAACGCAGCTAAAGTCAATGAAATTTTTACAAACCAATTAGATATAAATTCATCTGGTTCCCAAACGAAGATACAAGTTCCTTATCAGTCAAGTCAAGAGGCCAAAAATATTGATGCTAAGAATTCTCAACTTGGTAAAGAATTATTTGATGCAGTTTTTGCAAATCAATTACCACCAACTCAATCAAGTGTCAATATTCAAGAAACAAGAATTCATGAATCTTTTGAACCCCCAAAAAATAATGTTAATATTTTGGAAAATATACAAATTCCAAATTTGTAAATGGCTGAAATTGAAACCTTTATGGATCATGAGTCATTATCAATTTCTTCAATAGAAGAGGAATTCAAAACTGTCAAAAATAAGAAAAGAACATTTCAAGGTGACGTAAAAATAGATGTATCAAAATGTCAATTTAATAAATTAGATAAGTTAGTTGATAATGTTAACCGTACAAACAAATATTCACTATTAGGAGATTTAAATGTAGAAGCCGAAGGGCCATTTAATAACACAAACATAAATATTAACGAATCCAGGATCAATAATGATTCCCAACCACACGTACGGACCAGGAATTCATATTGTCCTCCTATATTTCTAGAAAATGTAAATGTTAAATCTTTGATTGACCAACTAAATTCAAAAAATGTTGAATTTAAAGTTAAAAACCAGTCCAAATATAAAAGCAAATTGTATTTTAAGGACTCTGCTGCACATTCAGAAATGATGCAGCTTTTGAAAGAAAGGGAAATTCCTTCTTATACGTATACACCTAAGGAGTATAAACGTCAGAGCATTGTTTGCAGGGGGCTTTATTATAAGACAGATATTAATGATATTAAGTCAGAAATTGACAGAATTGTTCCAGATACTGTAGATTCAGTTTCAAAGTTTTCCACAGAATATTCTAGGATACTGGTTTGTTTTTGGTGATACTTAAACCTAATCGAAAAGTAAATGAGTTGCTCGGCTTGAAGTATATTCTTAATCAGGTTGTGTCATGGGAACGTCCAAAAGCTAGTACCAAAATTCCACAATGTTGGAGATGTCAGAAATGGGGTCATTATTCTAGGAATTGTAGTCGTCCATTTTCTTGTGTGAAATGTCAGGAAAAACACGCTACAGGTGAATGCGGTTTTATCCCTGACAAAAATGTGCTACCATTTTGCGTAAACTGTAATGAGAATGGTCATACTTCAAATTACAGGGGTTGCCCTGCTTACAAGAAATACGTTAAGATTAGGAAAAACTCGTTTTTAGAGGCAAAGGAGAGGAAAATGTCAGCAGCTGAAAATGTTGCAAGGACTCTGCATCCGTCGAATGATGTTGTTAAGGGGAAATCATTTGCAAGTTTATTTGATGTTTTGAATGATGTTCGAACACAGAGCAGACCAGAAAAACCAGCTCTTATTCAGGAATTCATGAAGCTTGCAAAAACGTTATGTGCTCCAGAACCTATAACGCTGGAAGATAAAATTTATAATTTTATGCAAAATTATAAAACGTTGACAAGGGATCAGGCTAAAAAAGAGTGCTTGAGTTTAATTAAGGATATTCAAGATGTCTATGGTCCGTAATTCACTAAATTTAGTAACTTTTAATGTTGGTTCTCTTATACACATAGGAAGAAAAATTGAACTTAACAGATTACTTAATCAATTTAATATTGAGATTGCACTTTTACAGGAAACACATTTGTCTTCGGACATAAATGTTTATTTTGATAACTATATTCTTTTGAGAGATGATAGCACATTAGGTGTTGGTATAGCTATTAAAAATTCAATCTCTTTTTCTAGAGTAAATATTCCAAATCTTCAGTTTCCAAATTTATTTTTAGAATTAAATGTTTCGATAAATGGATGTATTAAGAAAATTCTTTGTGGTTCTATTTACCTTCCATCTAACTGTAATCGTCAAATTATTTGTGGAGGCCTTACTTCAATTTTAAATTTCGGTAATAACTATGATGGCATGATATTAGGAGGTGACCTAAATGCAAAACACTCCTCTTGGGGAGATACTATTAACAATTTTAATGGGGAAGTTCTTTCTAATTGGGTTCAAAACGAATCAATTTCTGTAACTAGGGTCTGTGATGTATATCCCACTTATCCTAGTGGTTCATCACATTTAAACCATTTTATAGTGAGTACAAATATCATAGACATAACTCCAAATTTTAAAACATCTACACTTCCCACTTTCTCAGATCATATTCCTTTGAGACTTCAAATTTCTTTTAATGATTTCAGCCTCATACTTAAATCTCCAGACCACTTTGTTTCTTTTAAAGACACAAATTGGAACAAATACAAAATTGATGTAAGTGAAACAATATGTAATCACTTCCCTCCAAATAATAGGAATTTAACTAACGAAGAAATAGATTATTTTATAGATGAATTTAATACATCAATAAATTTCATAACGGAAGTGCATTCTAATAGAGTAGAAAAATAGGAATAGAAAATATATTGTTTCTGATAAAGTTAAAAGGATGCTGAAAATTAAATATAATTGGCAAAAAGATTTAAAAAGAATATTTAATAGAACCTTAAATAGGAAACACCCCGATTATTTGCTGATATCTAAACAAATTGATTTAATTAAGATTATTATAAAGGATCAGATCGAACTGGAGCAAGCGAATATTTTTAATGATCGATTGAAAGAAATAAAACCTGGCCCATGGGCCTACAAACAAATATTTCAAATTATTGGGAATAGAAATCGTTCTTATGTTAAGGATATTTCGGTTAATGGTGAGAAAATTTCTCAATTAAATGAAAAATTAGAAATATTTAAAAACCACATTTCAACCGTTTATCAAAACTCTCCTCCAAATAGGGATCTTTCTGAAATAACTGAAACAATCAGTAACATAATTTCACAAGATATAAATTCTGTAACATTCGATAATACTAATACCTCATTAAACAGTCAAGGCCACTCTAAACTTACTAATTTGAATTCACTATTGGCTATTTCTAAATTGATAAATAATAAAAAAAATCTTACGGTTTAGACAAAATATCGAATTATTTAATTAGAAAGTTTCCTATTAAGGCTTTTGAGTACCTCACTATATTGTTCAATAATTGTCTTAACAACAGTTATTTTCCCTCCTCGTGGAAAATTGCAAAAATTGTTCCAATTCCAAAACAAAAAGGCAACACTGACGTTAATAACTTTAGGCCAATATCATTATTATCCAATCTTGGAAAGTTATTTGAGAGAATTATACGAGAAAAAATGGATTTAGGATTAAATGAGGCATATATACCACAAACACAATTTGGCTTTAAGAAAGGCAATTCTACTGTACATTTCAAACTGACGTTGTCCAAAATTTAAGAGAGGGAAAATGTACTATCGCAATATCACTTGATATCGAAAAGGCTTTTGACAAGGCATATCATGACGGCATACTTTTCAAAATGATAAGAATAGGTTTTGATGCATCAGTTGTGAAACTGTTCAAAAGCTTTTTCGATGACAGAAAGTTTTGTGTCCAAATAGATAACATCTTGTCAGATCAGGCAGCAGTTTTTTGTGGGGTTCCACAGGGCTCGGTATTGGCTCCCCATTTGTACAATATTTTTATATATGATTTTCCTCACGAGTTTAATAATTCCAAAGGCATACTTTACGCCGACGACTCACTTCTTTACGCACACGATGAGTCTCCTATTGCTGCACTTCAATGTGTTTCATCACACCTTAAATATGTTGATGAATTTTATTCTCACTGGGGAATAAAAATAAACACCACGAAAAGTAATGCTATATGCTTACGAAATGCTTCAGGAAAGTGTAAATATACTGTTGTTCCGGAAAGCAAGAATTTAAAATTAGTATTAAATAATTCTGAACTCGTATTTGGAGTCAATTTTAATAAACTCTTAAAGTTTAATAGACATGTAATTTATAACTTGGAAAAGGCAAACAAAATTAAAGGGGCATTTTCAAGACTTTTTAATAACAGGTTTTTGCCAATTGAGACTAAATTGCTTTTATATAAAACAAGTATCAGGCCAATTCTTTTGTATGCGTTCCCAATATGGTTTACCATCTCAAAAACATTGATGAAGAAAATGGAAATTTTCGAGCGACATATTTTACGGAAGTGTGTAGAAAAAAATTTTAAATCAATTAACAAACGATTTTCAAATAAAATTATATATGAAGAAGCTAGAACTTCACCTCTATCTTATTATGCTTTGGATTTGGCAAAGCGTTTTGTAGATAGGCTATCGTATTTTGAAGGTAGTGCAATACAGGATATTTTTTCCATCGAACAGGCATTTAGTTGGTCAAACACTAATTACCTTAACATAATTGGAATACTACAGGAAGAACTCAATAGATTTCCTGGTCAAAACTTTTACTCAGGTACTACTCCCGGCATACATAGGGGATAATCTTTTACTGTTATTATTTTTCTTTTTTGTTATTTTTTATTTTTTTATTTGATTAGCATTAAGATTTAGGTTTAGGATTTTAGAATTAAGTTTATATAAAGTAGATATAACTCTACTAGTATTTATAAGTGCCGGGAGCAAGCGCTGTTTCACTTTATGTTATTGTAAATTAATTTACAAATATTAATTTAATTCTTAATTTGAATAAGCCAGTCGCATAATCATATATTTACTTTTGTAATTAAAATAATACGATATAGTTTTAAGTTTTTTTACTAATAATTTATGTTTTTGAATAATGTATTATGAAAAAATTAAGTCTCAATAAAGTTAACTAACTAACTAATTAAACTTATTTAGTGTTTTATTTAAATATGTTTTATATAAATTATAAAGCATATTTTTTTAGGTTTATAATTTAATTGAACATAATTATAAAGCATACTTTTAGGTTTTTATCTTATTTTCTCATAACTATAAAGTATACTTTTAGGTATGCTTATTTTTAGTTGTATTTTAGATTAATTTTAAGTAAATATTATTTTCTTTAAATCAAAATTTTTTAAGTATCTTTTGTTTAAATATCTAAATTTTTTTCTTTTAATTTTATTTCCATAACATATGTATATGTTTTTTTTTCTTATTTTAAATGACTTTTTTTCTCCCTCTATTATTCTTTATATGAATTTATACTAACAAAAAAACTAAAAAATTATTCTTTTGTTATAGTTGTCAACCTGTGTTAAATATCATACTCATTTTTGTATGAAAATAAATCTTTACTTTTTATTTAGTTTTTAAGATTCTTTACTTTTATTTCCATTTAACACACAACTCATTTGGGTGTTTAAGTTTTTCAAAGATTTAATATCAGAAGGTGGCCAGATAAAAGATGCTATAACAAATAACTTATTGTTATTTTTAAAATAATAATTATAAAAAGAAGCCAGTCCATTATTTGGATCATAGTTCGGAAGATTCAATTTCGCCAATATTAGAGCTTAAGTAGTAAGTGCGTTTGTCAAAAAAAGTAATGAGTTAGTATTTGTGATGACCTAGGTTTAAATATTACTGGCTGCTTATTACTCATATTAATTAGTTTATATTTGGCCAGAAACAACAGGTTATATAGCTTCAATATATGCTACTACACAACACCAGATGACGCAATAAAGCTGGTGTCAAAAAATAAATATAACTCATAATTACATAGTTGTCACAAAGCTCTTTCTATTCTCCTATCCTTGCCCTTTCCAAAGGAAGTAGTACAATTACATATAAACATAAAATTGTCTTTAATAAATTCTAATAATTAAGAGGTAAACAATACAAAATTTCTAGCCAAGAGTATAGATTCAAATTTTAATTGTCCTTCATAGGAACACCGTCTAAAAGACGTAATTGAAAAAGTTTTCTATTTGGCACAACATTTACACGAGATATTTTTGATATCGGATTCATTCGATTACCAGTTGCTATATGTTATCTTAAAGACAACGTTACATTTAGGAAACGTATGCTTTTAACGACTTTAATATTTTTACCGAAGAATAATTTAATCTACTCTCATTCCCGAAAGGTTATTATTTAATTACAGTGGAAATGGAATATCTTATTCTCCTTTACGAAGGGACTTCATTCTTGCTGCTTACTACTGATTTTATCTTTCGTACCAAGACTATAGTCAAGACTATAGTACAGACTATAGTCAAGGCTATAGTACAGACTATAGTCAAAACTGTAGTACAGACTATAGTCAAGACTATAGTACAGCCTATAGTGAAGACTATAGTCAAAACTATAGTCAAGACTATAGTCAAGACTAACGGGGAGAAGGAGGAGTCTGTCATTCACTTTCTTCCTGATCTCTATGTTTATTATCAAATTTAATTTTCTTTGTCTAGTCGAATTAAGAACAAGCGCAAATATTCATCCCGGGCGAATCTAAATACCCACCATCAACTTTTTCAAATTTTGCGTTATATGAAAGGGGACGGTAAAGTGGGAAGTAAAGTGGGCGGACCACGCCCATTTTTTGTTTCCGAGTTTACATTGGTCCTTGAACTATTTGAAAACAATTTCGTTAATTTTCACCTTATATGGGAGGTGGGCGGTAAAGTGGGCGGACCACGCCCATTTTTGGTTTCCGAATTTATATCGATCCCCGAACTATACGTACAAAATTTCGCTGTCCTACATGCTTTTGTTGCAGAAATATCGGCAGAAAAGTATAAAACGGACACCCTGTGTTTCTAGTTTTTAGCCCATAACTTTTTTGTTTATTAACCGATTTTGCCCATTTTCAATCCCAAACAAACCTTATATACAATTGTGCCAAATTTCGTCCCCCTACGTTGCTCCGTTCGAGCGCTATCCTGCTTTCAACAGACGGACAGACGGACGGACATAGCTAGATCGACTCAGAATCTTACCAGGACCCAGAATATATATACTTTGTGGGGTCTTAGATGATTCCTTCGACATGTTACACACGGAATGACAAAATCAATATACCCCCCATCTTTTTGATGGTGGGTATAAAAATTTGAAAATTTTAAAAAGTAAAAGTGATCGAAAATGGCGATGAATTCAGGGAAAGGTGTTATCAATATTTTAATTTTCGCTCTGTTTTTCTATTAATACTACGATTGAAGTTATCATTTGACTTCTTCTTTTAATTTTACTATTTAAACTAAAATTTTCAAATGTCCTGCTCGTTATAAAAAAAGGACTGGTCCTCCTTATTTAATCACATGTCTCTTAACCATTCTACACTCTTCCACTTTCTAGTTGTCCAATATATATTTTTTCTTATTCTTCTGTGCTCAGACTTCTTTTCATTTCCATTTGTTTTCTTTCTCTCCAGTTGTTGTTTGTTTAATGCCTTTCAACATCTTTTAACTTTATATAAGGGTCGTCCAGTTTAACGAAAAGCAAAAAAAAAAAAAAAAATATCACATAGAAAAAACCCACAAAAACAAGAAAATCAATTCTAAAGAATTTGATTTAGTGTATGAAAAGGGATCCCTTACAAAATACTTAACTGCCCCCTACTCTATATATAGGCCTTTGAAAAAACAATTAAAAAAGAATTTGTCATAAGGTCAAATGTTATTAAGGACATTCACACATATTTTCTCACATTGTTATATATAGAAATGTATATAGATTTTTGTACACATTCTTTCATTTACTATTAAAGTATTAGAGAAAAAAAAAAACGTTATGGTAGTAAGCATTATAGGTCTAAATAATGCATGGATGATTTTAAATTGCATTGGTTGTTTGCTATGGGTATTATTGAAGTAAATGAATCCCCATAGAATAAAAGGTTTTGAGGCAATTTTTTTTTTTGTTAGAAAATTATATAAATAGAAATGACCTTGTAAAAGACTGGTGATAAAGAAAATTAAATTTGGAAATGAAAAAACTTAAATAATAAATCATATTTTAAGGAAAAAATAAAAGTTTAGAGAGTGAATATTGAAGTTTTATTTCATATATTAAGAGCTGCTAGTTGGTACTAAATTAAGACTTTAATTAAAGCTAAAATTAAATTTTATACAAATGATAAAATTTTAATTCTTTTAGCCTGCGTTTGAAACCGTAATTGGCTTTCTTTAAATTTTAAAATTGAAGCTAGATTTGGACTTATTATAATTCATCTATTCCAATAAGAATATGACTTATTTAATTTCTATAAAAGAAATTGAATTTTAATTCTTTCAAACCTACATTAGCTGGAATTAGACTTTATTTGAAGAAGAATTTAAGCTTTTAATTTTAATGAAGAAAGCCAAACTTGATTTCTTTCAAACCTAGGTTTACTGGTTACTGATGAAGCTGGAATTGAACTTCTTTCAAATATAAGTTTAAGAGTTAAATTAAATTTTTTTCAAAACTACGATAGAAGATAAAGTAGGACTTTTTCAAATTTGTGATTTATAGTTTCAAATGAATTTATTTTAAACTGGACTTTTTTAAAGACTTATATTAAGGCTAACTTTAAACTTATTTAAAATTTGAAATTTAGTTTGAAATTAACTTTTTGAAACGTAAAATTGAGCCTGCATTTGACTTATTTTTTAATAAAATTACTGAAATTAATATTTCATTTATTTCAAAACTAATTCTAGCTTAAATTAATTTAGATTTCAAGCCTTTGTTTAAATTTAAAAATGATATTATATTAACCCTTCAATTGAGGCTATAATTTGGACTTATTTCAATTTGGACAAATTTAGTTTGAATTGGCCTTCTTTTTTTTTTTTGAACTTTGTTCACATCTATAATTGAAATTGGAATTAAATTTCTTTCAAACCTTACTATAGAAGCTTAACATAAACTTCTTTTGAACTAGTGATTAAAGCTTATTGGGTTAGGTTGAAAGAAGATTACACAGAACAGTGAGTGTTCACAAGACCAATGATGCTGATCCATAGTGAATTCGCAATAAAGAAAGAAAAGCTAAACTTTTTTTTAACTTATGATTGAGTTTAATGTGAGGACTTATTTAAAATTTGAAATCGAATTTGAATTTGGACTTCTTTTAAATCTAGATTTTAATATATAGTTGACTTATTAGAAGCGTGTGATTTAAACAAGAATTGAAATTCTTTTAAATTTACAATTGAATTTTATAATTAAGTTTCTTTCAAACAGTCAATATAAGCTTAAATTGGATCTCTTTTCAATTGGTGATTAAAGCTTAAATTGTATTGCTTTTATTAATTCTTCAATACTATAGAAGCTTAACTTCAAATTTCTTACAAACTAGTGTTAAAAGCTTATTGTAATCGTTGTAACTACAGCTGAAGCACACTGGTCCAAAACGAAATTTTTTGGAAATAATTCTGTAACTTTAGAACTACTATATGTATTTTAATGAAATTTCACATAAACAATTCTGAGGTATATGCCAATTGATTTGGAGAAGGGCAGATTCTTAGCAAGTCAGGGGAACGGGAGGTAAACCTCCAAAGTTGGTCACCTCGGGTATGAACATTTTTTAAAAAAACGACAAAATTTCATTTATGATTTAATTGGAAAAAAATTTTGCATTCTAAAATTTTAGTCCTAAAATATTTCCAAAATATTCTCTGGATTCTGTGCGAAATAAATAGTTTTCGTGCAAGTATCATATACTTATGTGGTTTACATAAAAAGTTATATTATTTTTAAGTAGAAAATTTGAAAAAAATGTTAATTTTTTGTGACATTTTTCAAAAATGTAACATTTTTTCACTTTAGAATCCATAATTTTCCTCTGGACCATACATTTTTTTTTCATATTTCTAAAAGAATACTTAACACTAATGCATAAAAAACAAATCTGAGGGCAGTTGGCGTAACAGTCTCTCTACTAGCCCTATCAGAATTTCGTTAATATGTATTAATTTATGCTTTTTTAGTTTTTTTGTGGAGCTCATAAATGTTAAAGTTGAAATTAAAAAAAAAAAAAAATAATACCTTGAAAACTTACCTACATATGTTAGTTAAACACACAAAAAATATTTAATAAGCCACTCCTCTTATAACGACAGGGTAACCATTTTACTAAAAATAGTCAATTTTTGAAGCAAGTTTTCCCCGAATTGGAATTTTGGCTATTACGAAGTAAGGAAATGGGAATCTTTTTATTTTCTCCTTTTAAAGACATTATTTTTTATATTATACTAAAATTTCACAATGATAGCTTTATTAATGCAGATTTTATTTAAGTTCAAATATTAAAGTTTTTTTTGGAAATATAACACTAAATACAAAAATTTTTAGTTTTCTGATCAATTCAATGAAAAAATTTTGTTCGAATATTTTATTACTTATATATCAAGTAATAACCTTTCCAACTATATCAAATACTTGTATAAATATTTCACACAATCTTTTAAAAACTAACTGAAACTTTACCCTCTTCGACAAAATTTTTACATTTTCCTTCAATTTCTATGGTTGACTCAATATAAGCTTGTGATTAACAATGCTATTCTCGAACGAGTGACAAACAAATTTATTGTTGTAGTAAAAATAATTGTGACAATAAGAAAATTTTTCTATTCTGGCTTTGAAAAAATATTTTTTTGTATAAATTTTTGGTGATAGTTGTCACATTCATAATAGCACATGATAATAACTAATGAATGATAATTGTCATGAATTCGAGAATAGCACTGTAAAGCATCTTTTAAATCTATTATTGGTTTTATATTAAGTAAATTTTACATTAAAATTTATCTTTGAAATCTATTATTAATGTTAGATTAAGTTTCCTTTCAAACCTACATTTGAAGCTTTTAAACTTGTTAAGAAGCTTAAATTGAATTTCGTTTAATCTTGCATACAATTTAATATTAAACTACTTTTAAGTCTTTGATTTGAAATAAATTAGACTTCTTTTAAATCTTTTACTAATATTTACTGTTTGAATCGAACTTCTTTCAAACCTAGTATTAAACCTAAACTTGACTTACTAAACAAATAATTAAAAGGGGAATTGAATTTCTTTTAAACCTTTGATTGTGACTTAAATTTGGTTTGAGCTGCATTTTAGCCTGTGAATTAAGATCAAATTATGATTCTTTCAAATTTGTGACTGTAGCTTAAGTTGAATTTATTTTAAACTTAAAATCTATATTTAAACTGTTTCAAACTTTTCATTTGACCTTCTTTCAAACCACACATTAAGTTTAATATTTGGACTTATTTCAAACTTGCAATTGAGTTTGACTTTAGACATCTTTCAAACGTAGGTTTTAAACTATATTTTAATTATTTTAAACAAGTGATTTAAACGAGAATTCATCTTATTTCAAACCTACGATTTAGTCTAAAATTAAACTTCTTTGAGATCTAAAATTGAAGCTCGATTTTATTAATTTTAAACCTATGAATTAAGATCATATTGAGATTCATTCAAACTTGTTGTAGTTAAAATTTAAGTCATTCCAAAACTAGTATTGCAAAAAAACTTCAGCTTCTATCGAACGTTTGATATTTAAAGTGTTTTTTTCTTTTTTTTTAATTTACGGAAGCCAAAATTCAATAAATTAAGATTAAATTGGGCTTGTTTCAAACATATAATTCACACTAATATTAGACTTATTTCAAAACTAAGATTGAAATTTATTTTAAATTTCTTTCCAATATATAAATTGAAACTAAATTTGGACTTCATTCAAAGCTATATTTAAAGCTGGAATTGAATCATTTTCAAATTAAAGATTAAATCTAACTCGAAACTATTTCAGACCTGTAAAGGAAGTTAAAGTTGGAATTCTTTTAAATCTACGATTAATTTCAATTCTGAATTCTTTAAAACTATTAAAGTATAAAGTTAAGTTTGAGCTTCTTTCAAACATATGTTTGAAAGAAATCTGAGATTTCTAAACTTGTACTTCTTTTATTCCTATGAAGGAAGCTTAACTTTATTTTGAATCAAAGATTGCAGCTAAGATTGGACTTATTTCATATCTACAATAAAAGCTAGAATTAAACTTATTTCAGTTCAATGTTTGAAGCTTGAACTGAATTTAATTCAAACCTAATTGTAAAGCTAAATTTTAGTGTATTATAAGCTAAAATTAAACTTTCATTTAAAGCTATGTTTGAGCTAATTTGAACTTCTTAAAATATTGTAAATAATATTCAATTCAGGTTTTTCAAAATCCTTCCTGAAATAAATTAAAAATCTTTTCTTTTTTTTTTTTTTCAAAAATATAAATTTTTTTATTCGTATTAACAACTAGAGGTGATCCAAGGGATTAAAAAAAAAAAAGCGGAATGAATGATTTTTTATATTAAATACCTAAAAATAACTAAACAAAAAAACGGCAATCATATTCAGGCATTAGTTTGCACTAGAACGTTTAGCAAACTAGGAACTTATTCAGACTTCTTTAAGTCTTTGTTATCGTTTTCTTTGGGTTCTTCATTGGCAGGAGCTGGAGCTACAGTTGTGGTAGATGATTCAGATTTAACTTCTTCTTGTTGGTTAGCGGGTTCTTCTTGTTGTTTTTCTGGTAGAGCAGAACGAGCTTCAACAACTTCGGAATCATTATCTTGTTGTTGAGGCTGTTGGGGATTCAAGGGATTTTGGGGAACTTCGTATTGGGGGTAGGGTGTGTATTGCTGTTGTTGTTGGTTGTTAAGCAATTGTTGTTGTTGCTGTTGGAAGTATTGTTGTTGTTGTTCAACCAAACGTTGTTGTTGTACAATGAATTCTTGTTGTTGGGCAGCGAATTGTTGCTGTTGTTGGGCAAACAATTGTTGTTGTTCTTGATAGAATTGGAGTTGAGGATCTTGGGGTTGTTGTTGAGCTTGTTCTTGTTCTTGCATTTGTTGTTGTTGTTCTTGTTCTTGAACTTGTTGTTCTTGTTCTTCTTGCATTTGTTGTTGTTCTTGTTCTTGCATTTGTTGTTGCTCTTGTTCTTGTTCTTGAATTTGTTGTTGTTCTTGTTCCTGTTGTTGTTGGGGATATTCTACAGGAGTGGGTTCATTTTCAATTTGTTGGGGAGCTGCGAATTGTTGGGGTTGTTCTTGAGCTTGAACTTCAGTAACATCATCTTGTTTGTCTTGTTGTCCTTGTTCTTGTTGTTGTTGCACAGCAACAGCAGGAGAACTATAATAACCGAATTGTTGATGCAATTGTTGGACAGGAGCAGAAGTCAAAAAGGAAGTGCGTACAAATGGAGTAGCAGCAAAGCTCTTGACAACGGGAGCAGCTTGAACAACAGGGGCGGCATGAACTACAGGGGCAGCAGCATAAGTTTTAACAACTGGGGCAGCATGGACTACAGGAGCAGCCTTAACAACGGGAGCAGCATGTACTACAGGAGCAGCAGCAAAGGTTTTAACAACAGGGGTAGCGTGAACAACAGGAGCAGCAGCGTAAGCTTTAACAACAGGGGCGGCATGAACAACAGGAGCAGCAGCAGCATAAGTCTTAACAACTGGAGCGGCGTGAACAACAGGATCAGCAGCAGCATAAGTCTTAACAACAGGGGCAGCATGTACTACGGGAGCTGGAGCAGCTACAACAGCAGCTTTAGCTACAACTGGAGCGGGAGCAGCAACAACAGCAGCTTTAGCTACTAGAGGATCACGTTGCACCACAGCATTGAAACCATTTACATCATCAGCCGTATAAGTAACAGTACGCTTATAACCATCAGCATCAACAACACTATAAGAGCCAGCAACATTACCACCATCACGAGCTTCTATTTGTTGCTTAATATCACCAGTCACTGAATCGTGAACACCATAAGCAAATTCATATTGAGGATGAGGATCGATTTCTTCAGCCTTAACAACGGGTGTAGCATGTACCAAAGGAGCGGCAGCATGTACCAAAGGAGCAGCAGCATAAGATTTAACCACTGGAGCAGCAGCAACTAAAGGAGCTGACTTAACATAAGCAGCAGGAGCAGCAGCATAGGTTTTAATAAAGGGATTGTAGGCATAAGTGGTAAGACCGGCCATGCAGGAACCGGACAAGGCTAATAAGCCAACAAAGGTGATAAACTGAAAGGAGGAAAAAAAAGAGAGGGGTTTAATTTTAAACTATTATAAACGGAATTAAAGATAATAGTTTTTTTTATTTACAATTAAAACCAAAGTTCGAGTTGAACTTATTTAAAATCTATGATGGAAGCTGGAATAACATTACTTTTAAACTCGTAATTAAAGCTTAAATTGAATTTAAAACTTCTTTCAAACCTTTGATTAAAACTAAAATTTGAGTTCTTTTAAAATCTTTTATTCTGGCTAATATTTGGCTTAAGGAAATCTGTAAAAAATCGTGTATTAGTTTGTTTTCTTTTAAACAAAAATTGAACCTTAGTTTGACTTATTTTAAACAGTTTTTAAAACTGGAATTGAACTACTTTTAAACTTGCAATAAAGGCTAAAATAGGCCTCCTTTTAAATTGACAAAGGAAGCTTAAATTTAACTGTTTTCAAACCTTTCAAATTTAAGATCAAATTGGACTCTTTTAAAATCAAAGTTTGAAACCAAAATTTTATATTTTTTAAAATTGTGTTTGAAGCTAAAACTAAACTACGTTTCAGACTAAACAATGGCTTCTTTTAAAACCACACTTGAAGACCGAATTGAACTTAATTTTATTCACAATTTAAGGTTGTATATTTTTTTCAAACTTGTGATCGAAACGAAACCTGGATTAGTTTTATATTTATAATTGAAGTTTTAATAACATTTCTTTTAAATCCCCAATTGAAGTTTCAATTGTACTTCTTTTAATGCTTAATTTAAATCTGTGTCCGACTTCTTCTAATCCTGTGTTTGAAGCTTTAATAGGACTTCTTTGAAAGCAAAGATTGAAGCTAAACTTTAACTCTTTAGATCTATAATTGAAGTTAAAATTTTAATTCATTCAAACTTACATTTGAAGTGAAACCTGGACTATATTTAGATCCATAATTAAAGCTTCAATTGGACTAGATTTTTATCTACAATTAAAGTTAGAATTAAAGTAAAATTCATGTTTAAATTAGATTTATTTCAAACCCACAAATACAACTATAATTTTATTTCCTTAAAGCCAACGAATGGTAGTTAGAATTGAATATCTTTCAAACCTATAACTTAAGCTTAAATTTGACTTATTTTAAGCTTAAGTTTTAAATTATTTAAAAGGTATTATTAAAATTAAACTTTAAGCTTAAAACGAAGAAACCTTAAGCTCTCGTTTAAAACAGTAAATTAATTTCTTTCAAATTTTAAATTAAAGCTCAAATTGGTATTTTTTTTTAATCCCGCAAATGAAGCTTAAATGTGACTCTTTTAAATTTGTGATTGATGCCAAAATTGGATGGCTTTCAAACCTACGAATAAAGCAGAAATTGTTCTTATTTCAAGCCTACATTTTAAGCTTGAACTAATTTTTATCGAACCTATTACTGATGCTAAACTTAGACGTCCTTTAAATCTATATTTGTAGCTAGAGATGAACTTTGTTTAAACTTTCGTTTGAACTTCTAATTTAAAATTGAAGCTTTAATTATGTTTGCTATTAACTTATGATTGAAACTAAAATTTTATTTGTTTTCAGCTTTGTTTGAAGTAAAAATTGCTCTTCATATTAATTTGAGGATTGAAGCTTATTTTGAATTTCTTTTGAAATTATTCTCAGAGTGAAAATTAGATTTCATTCAAATCCTTGTTGCGATCCAATTTCAACTTCTTTTAATTCTTCGTTCAAACCTACAATTGAAGCTAATTTTGAACTAATTTTAAATTCACATTTAAAGCTAAAGTTTTTATTATTTTAAAATATTTTAAGCTTATTTTACATTAACAATTGAAGTTTCATTTATACTAATTTGAAATATGTTTTTGAGGCTAAATTTGAGCTTTAAAGCTTCGTTTATTTTATATTAATCTTATTTGAGCACCTTTTAAATCTGCGTTGGAAATTAAATTGTAACACATTACAAAGTAATTTTAAATTCATATTTGAAGCTAAGATTACATTATTTTCTAATATTTAAATTTGAAGTTAAAGCTTCAACAAATAAAGCTCTAATTAAACTGATTAGATTAAGAGATTAGAACTAAGTTTGCTCTACTTTTAAAGCTACATTTGAAGTCATATTCAGACTTTGATTTCAACTTTGAAAAATTAATTTTAAATTGATGTTATCTTATAACTTTTTAAACCTAAATTGAGCTTTATTTGAAGTTATGATTGAAGCTCATGTTGAAGTTATTTTAAGCAAAGATTGCTTTACTTTAGAATATTTGAATATTTTATATCAACTCATTTGTTGATTAAACTTAAAACATGTGATTAAGTCTAAGCTTAAATGTCCTTCAGAGTTACATTTGGAGCTATAATGAAGCTATAATCCTTCGAAAGTTTAGTTTAGTTTGAAGCCAAAACTTCTGTCAAAGGTCCAACTGAAGCTTGACTAGTTTTCTTTTAAATTTAGAGTTGAATCTAAAAATTTTCTTTATTAAAATATGTTTCTAATTAAAGTTAAAATTAAGCTACAATCAGTTTTATGATTGAGGCTTAATTTGAGCTTCATTTAACCCCTGAATCAAGCAAAAATTTGTGTTAATTCAAGACTCCGACTGCCACCAATATTGGACTTCATTCCAATCCATGACTGAGGCCTAAATTGAATTTGATTTATTGTAATTGAAGTTAAATTTGAACTGCAATCAATCTAAGACTTGAAGCTTAAATTGAATTCCATTAAAATCTTGTAACTAAGCTAAAGTTGGTAATAATTCAAGACCTTAATTACTACCAAAATTAGATTTTATTCCAATCCAAGATTAAAGCTTAAAATCAAGCTCATTTAAGTCTATAATTGAAGCTAAATTTAGGTTTGAATTACAAAGAAAAAAATGAATTCTTGCTTTCAAATTTGAACTTTATTTCAACCCAAGCTTAAAGCTTTTAAAAAAACACATTTAAACCTACGACTGATACTGAATTTCAGCTCAATTTATAGTGAAAACAACTTTAAATGCTACAATATTTTGCTTCAAAATTGAAAGAGATTTAAAATATAGTTTCAAAATGACTCAAATAATTATAAATTTTAAGACCAAAACATAAAAAAATATTTTATTATATTGTATAAATATTATTAGTATATTTGGATCTAAAATTTGTAACAGTTTAAATCATTTTAAATTTTCATCGATTTTTTTTTTTTTTTATAAATTTTTTATATGATTCTGAATTTTTGTTACAATTTGCGCTGATTTCATAAAATCCTTTTCTGAATTGAAAATTTTATTAACACTTATTGCTGTTTTCTTTATGTCTCTATATTCTTTTTAGATCCTTTTTTCTCTTTTCTTTAAACACGACTTACTTTGCTTGCCATTTTTTTTATATTTTTTTATGAGACACGAAAATTGTTTATTATGTTTATTTGTAATTAAATCAAATATATGCCACGATATCTTTTTTTAAATACGATTTTTTTAAGTTAACACACTCAATATATCCCGTTACAAAATGACAGCTAGCTGCTGCTATAATATTCGATATTGTTTCGATGACAACTGACAATTGTGTTGTGATGCTGTCAACATGACGGCTCAACAGTTTTATACGGTTTTTTGCTTTGGTGACAAAAAACAAAACTCATACTCAATAATAAAAATAAAAAAACAAAGTTAATAAAGCTCAAGAAGCTCACAGGCAGGCAGCAGGCAGGCAGAACGTGCCAGTAAATGAAGGCAAAAAATAAAAACGACAATTAAATTAAAAACAAAAATTTGAAAAAGAAAAGAGAATTAAACTAAAAACCATAAGAAACAAGAATGAAGAAGTACATAAATAGAAGAAAAAGTGTTAAAAAAGTACGACACCCACACTTCAAGCTTAAAGTCACATTATTCCCTTTGCAAGCGGGTAATAAAAATTGTACGAGTATTTAGTGTTATTACATGAGGCGTTATTGTTTTTGTTGTTATTGTTTAAATATGACAGTTAATTTAACCAAAAAATCTGTATTATTAACTGTCTTGTTGTTGTTTTTCGATTTTTAATTTAAACCAGTTTTTAATATAAATAGTTTTCCTCTTTTTTTATTTTTTGCTTTTTGTTCGAATTTAAATTAACAATTAAAGCTCTTAAATCGAACACTTTAAACATTAAACACAAAAACTAAACGAATTATTTAAATAGCATTTTTTTTTTGTTGTTAAACTCTACGTTTTATGGCAGCTAATTTAATTTAGGCCTAAAAGTTTATTTCAACAATTAATGGTAATTTAAAATTGTAACAATAACCAGAGCAAAAAATAAAGTACATGTTGACATTTATTAATTGTTTGTTATCAAAACATTATTTATTGATTAAAATTATTATGAAAAAATAGCTTATTGGTTTAAAAACATAAATTTCAAAATATTTGAAATATTTTGCTTAAAAATTTTACTGATTATTTCCTAATTTTTTTAAACAAAAAAAAAAAAAAAAAAAAGAGTAATAATACTAAAAATAAATAGTTTATACTTTTTTGCAATATATTGCACTTGAACTGTTTAAAAAAACACTTGAAAAAAAATAATAAAATAAATAAATATTTTTGTAAAATCATTGATATCTGATTATTTTGTTAAATAAGTAGTTTCAAAAGGGTATTAAAGCTTTTTTGCATGTCATTCTTTCTTTATTAAATGAATCAATATTATATATTTCCTAAATATTTTTTCTTTTTTTTTTTTACTAAAAATAAGAGTAAACACATTTTCATTATCTTCATTCAAAAACCTCTACACTGGCCCACAAAAAAAATTTTTCGTACTCCTTTAAAAAAAATATATGGACTGGATAGAATTCTGCATGCTAAACTCGAATCTGCTTTAAGTTTTCTTACATCGGCTCGAGGCTTTAAGTCGTTCTTCTAACAAATTTTTATCCGTTCAATAGTTTTGGAGATATTTCGAAATAAGTGTCCGAAAAAAAATTTTTTCATGCTAAATTCAAGATTAATTTTTTTAACTAAAACTTCTTTTTAAAAGTGAAAACTCAAAAATGTTTCAGTTTTTCATATTTGTCTAAAAGCTGGTAAAACTACGAGTAAATAAAGCTACGTATCATAAAAATTGATTTATTGGATTCACAGTTAAGTTAGGATACCTATGCATACCTACAATAAAGTGGAGATACGAGGGCGGATCAATATTTCCGTGAATTTTCGAACTTCCCTCGTAGTTATATGAAATGCAAACACTGTTCCCATCAAGTACCACCTGTTAATAGTCTACTGTAAAATTTTTAGCAAATTACTTTGCGTTTAACAACTGTTCAAAACATCCAACCTCGTGTATCCAACCTCGTGAATCATGGATCCATTACTGTACTCTGGAGTACAAGCAGCAGTCTAAACAATGAGTTTCTACGGGTGAAACCCATTTGTCGGCCAATAAGGTGATGGCAGCAGTTTTTTGGGATGCACGCGGGATAATCCACATCGATTACCTTCAAAAGGAAAAACTTATTAAACCGATTTAATGAGGATTTAAAAAGAAAACGACCCCATATGGCCAAGAAAAAAGTTCTTTTCCATCAAGATAATGCACGGTTGCACACGTGTGCAGTCTCAATGGCAAAACTCTATGAATTGGGCTACGAATTAGTACCTCATCCGCCATATTCTCCGAATTTAGCCCCTAGTGATTACTTCCTATTTCCAAACCTAAAGAAATGGCTAGGTGGAAAGAAATTCAGCTTCAATGATGAAATTATTGACCAAACAAATGCCTATTTTAAATACCTCGAAAAATCCTTTATTTTGGAAGGGATACGAAAACTGGAGAAACGTTGGACTAAGTGTATTGAGTTAAAAGGAAATAAATGTTTGTTTTGCAAAAAACACTGCGTTTCATTCAAAAAGTCACGGACTTATTGATCCGACCTCGTACACTAGTGGGCAAAAAAAAAATTTGTGTCTTAAATAAAAAAAAAAAAAAAAAAATAGGTGGATTAGACGGAATTTAATGTGCTAAATAAGAATCAGCTTTTTTCTATAACGTATTGATTTTTTTATGGGCATGACTACTATGACCCCCCTTTAGGCAGTCACTCTTGTATATCTCGAGAACGGTTTGTCCTATTAAATAAATTAAACTCCAATATATAAGGATCTTTTGTCTTTGAGCTGAATTTACATAATTTTTTGTTCAGTTAATATTTCCGTAGTTATTCGGTAATAAGAAGCGATTTTTTTTTTTTTTGAAAAAATGGTGAAAATTTTGTGAAATTCTTCAGCGAATAAAAAATATTGTTGACATACCTTGAAGACAATTTTCGTATGCATCTTTTGGTGTATCATTTATCAAAATCGTGTAAATGATTCTTGAGTTATAGTCTACATTTGAAGGTGTTGATATTACTCATGCCCATAAAAAAATCAGTACGTGATAGAAAAAATGTGAATGCAGATTCTTATTTAACTCGACAAAATCCACCTAGTTCACATTTTTTTTGGTTTAACATAATGTGAACTAATGAATAAAAACTTAAATTCAAATAAAAGCTTTTGTAAAAACTTTTATTAAAAAACAATAGTTAATTTTTTATTTAAAAAAAGTCTTTTACTTTAAAGGTTTTTTTTTATGTTTTTATTTAAAAAAAAAAACTTTTTTTTAAACTTTTATTTATTTTAAAACTTTAATAATTTTCGAACTTATATTAAAAAAATGATTTTTTTTTTAATGTTATTTTTTTTAAAAAAAAGTTAATAATTAAAATTTATTTTTTTTAGCTTTTATTTAAACAAAGATTTTTGAGTTATTATTTGACATTTATTTTTCAGCTTCTATAAAAAAAAAGCTTTTTAAATAAAACTGTGTTGTTGAGCTTTAATTTAAAAATAGTATTTTAAAAGATTTTCATTTAAAAGGTCGAAACGATTTGGGTTTTTATAAAATAAATCTCTTTAAAACTTTTATTTGAGAAAGAAAAGAACTTTTTTTACAAACTTTATTTAAAAAATAAAGTTTTTTTTTTTAAAGTTGTTATTTAAAATTGAAGAAATATTATTCAAACGAGTTTTTTTTTCCTTTTAAACAAGGATTTTTAAATTGTTATTTATAAAAGATAAATAAAGCTTTGTTTAATTAAATCATTTTCTTGAGCCTTTATATAAAAATAATATTTAAAGGTTTTAAATATTTTGAGGCTTTTGTTTAAAAAGTCAACTTGAAGCTTTTATTTAAAAATGTTATTTAAAGCATTTAGTTAAAAATGCTATTATAAGCTTTTAGTTAAAAACCCTTTTTCAAGCTTTTTAAAAAGTTTCTTTAAAATTTTTTATTTAAAAAGATACAGCCGTATTCACAAAAAAATAATGTATGCTTGATAACGAGTTACTAACTTTTTGTATGTAAATTACCATAAGAAAAAGTTAGTAACTCGTTATCAAACCTACATTAATTTCTTTGCATATGGCTGATAGTTTTCAGTTTTTCATTTGAAACTTTCTTGAGCTTTTTCAAGTCTCTTTTATTAATATTGAAACATTTATTTGAAAAAGCTTTTTTAAGCTTTTATTAAAAAAAAAGTTTTTAAATCTTATGTTTAAAAAGCTATTTTGAGCTTTTACTTAAAAGGGCTATTTTAAGCTTATTTAATATTGTGAGCTTTTAGTTAAAAAACTATTTTGAGCTATTAATTTTAAACAGTTTTTTTGGAATTTTATTAAAAAGTACTTCTAAAGATTTTCTTTAAAATTTTTTATTTAAAAAGGTAGTTTTATAGTTTTAATTAGAAACTTTTTTGAGCTTTTATATAAAATAAACTTTTTAAGTTGTTATTTAAATAAAGCTTTATTTAATAAAATTCTTTTCTTGGGCCTTAATTTAAAAGTGCCATTTCAAGTTTTTATTAAAAAAAAGCTTTTATTTAAGAAGCTTTTTCAAGCTTTTATTTAAAAAAGCTTTTTCAAGCTTTTATATAAAAAACTTTTTCAAGCTTATATCTTAATTTGAGCTTTTATTTAAAAGGGCTATTTTACTTTTATTTAATATTGTAAGCTTTTATTTAAAAAACTATTTTGAGCTATTTCTTTTGAAATTTTATTAAATCTACTTCTAAAGCTTGTATTTAAAAAAATTTTCTTTTAAACTTTTTATTTAAAAAGGTGGTTTTAAAGTTTTAATTAGAGCTTTTACATAAAATAAACTTTTTAAGTTGTTATTGTTATTGCCATATCAGGTTTTTTTAAATAGCATTTGTAGACTATTATTTAAAAATGATTTTACTTAAAAACGAACCAAGCTTCAATAAGCTTGTTTTAGATTTTATAAAAAGGACCTTTTAAAGCTTTTATTAAAAACATTAAAAAAATCGTATTTATTATATTAGTTAAGTATTGTTTAGAGCTTTTAAAGCTAATAGATGTTATAGTAGCTTTTATTGTACAGAGACTTAATTTTTATGTTGTATTTACTCTGTTAAAAGCTTTCAATTATAGAAATCAATTTTTTTTTAAGTTTAGCTATTTTTGTTAGATCATTTATCTAAAATTTTCATTCTTTTGGCTTTATCCATTACTTATAGCTGTAAACTACTTTTTTAGATTTTTTATTTATAAATCGCCTTTTTGTAGAAAATATAAGTTATCACAGATTTCTATTCTCTTGTCTCTATCATCGCCGGATTAGCTATAAAATTATTTTTAGATTTTTCAAGAAAGTATATTTTTGGTGGCTTTTCTTCTTTTTATAGTTAAAAAGATTTATGATCATTTTTAGATTTTTTATAAAAAAGTTGATTATTTTTACTCTAACTCCTCTCCTTAAGCTTTTAAAAATAATTAACGATTTCTTTTTAATATAAATTTCTATTTTTGAGACATTTTAAAAATTCATGCAGCATTTTTGCTCTATAAAATTTATATTTAATTTGCTTTTTTTTTTTAGAGGAAGTGTTAAGTGACAGGATTTAGTTTATGTGTTTTTTTCTTCATTTATATTCAGTATAGTCCCGTTGAATCCTGTCTTTTTTTTATTTTTGACTTTTACATTTTAAGGCATATTTTTGCATAATTTTGATTTAAATAAAATAAGTTTACCATAGTCGTAGTCATGCACAATTAAAAAAATTTCAAGTTCAACCATTTACAGGCCACTCATCATAAAAAAAAAATTGTCTCAACAAAAAATACACAATTGTGAACGCATTATTTTGCATTCACAATATTGAAGTTGAAATTTTAATCTGAATTATTTTTAAGTTTTTTTAAGTATAATTTGTAGTTGTTTGTTTCTTGACAAATTAACGTGTTTTGATTTTTAAATAAACCACGAGCCCATGATTTTTTTTTAGATATTTTTTCTTGTTCATATGTTTGTTTTTTTCTGTCTTGATTATGTGTTTTGTATCAAGTATTTATTTAAGCTAAATTTAAAATAACAATTCAATTTGAAATAAATACCTACCAAATCATTATACGCACTTTCAATTTTTAACCAAGAAAAGAAGCTAAAAGTAGTCTGGAAAAAAATTTACATAAAAGTGCGTTAATGACGTACTTTAGTTGCGTACAATGATCGTATTTATAATTTAGATATATATATTTTTTTTTCAATAATCACTAATTTTTAAAATGATTTTTCATTTTAACAAATTGATTTCGTTTGTTTAAAGTGAAGGTGACATATTTTAAAAGACGGTTTTTATTAGATTAGATTTTTGATGATTAGATTTTGTGTGGCCCAAAAACCAAAAAAAAAAGAAAAAAAAAAAAAATGATAAGACACTTTTTTTTGCATTATGAGGAGGAAATAATTAATAAAATAAAAAATAATGATAATGAAAAATTGTTTACTCACTGTATTAATTCTTAACTAGTCCTTCTTTTACAAATTGTTTATGAAATTTAATATATTTATTGTTTAGATAACCTTGATTTTTATTCCCCCAAAAGATATTAAGATGTTTACATAAATAGTAATCAATAGACAAATAGATGACAAAAGACTTCTTAACACAATTGAACAATAAATGAAAAAACTTCCGGTCAAAACAAAAATATTTCCTAAAAATAATAAATAAAATTGTCAACAAAAAGGTAATAACATTAAAAAAAATTCTAACAAACTGGAGCACTAAAAAAAGAAAAAACACAATTCATCTTAAATGTCTGTAACCAAGCGGAGTTGAGACAAAACATATTTCCGCTTTACTTTAGAACCAAAAAATGTTTAATTTCAACTTATTCTTATTTACTTATTCATAACTTATTTACCTATAAATATTTAAGTAATTAATTTTAAATACTTTTTTTTTCATTCATGCCCAAAAAAAAGAACAATTTTAAATCTTCTTATATAACTTATAATCTCCCCACACATGCTGGATATTTATGCAAAAATGAAACCAAAAACCATTATTCATAAATATTCTTTTATTATTAATTTAAAACTCCAAAAAAATCTTATATTAATTTCATGACAAGTTCTCTCTTGATTATCACAGATTCGTTTCATTGATTTATTCACTCTACAAATGAGTGTATAAACAATTTTCCTTTTTAATTTTTTTAAATCTTTTTAATATTTGATGGATTAATATCAGGCGCCATTTTGACATATATGACATTTTTGGTTCATTTGTTGTTTGTCGATTTTTTTATTGACATCATAATAAGAAGTTATTAGTAGCTACAAATACAACATGTTTAACACAAACCAACAACAAGAGAGAGAGGGAAAAAGTTCTAGAATGTGTTTTTAATACCAACGGTTTACGGTTGAAACCATAAAATTTATATTCTCATGTATAGAGGTAGATAAAAAAAAGATACTGAAGATACACTCAAAAAATAAAATATTTTATAGAGTTATAAGAGGCAGATAGATAGGTAGATAGATAGATAGATAGATAGATAGATAGATAGATAGATAGATAGATAGATAGATATATAGATAGATAGATAGATAGATAGATAGATAGATAGATAGATAGATAGATAGATAGATAGATAGATAGATAGATAGATAGATAGATAGATAGATAGATAGATAGATAGATATATAGATAGATAGATAGATAGATAGATAGATAGATAGATAGATAGATAGATAGATAGATAGATAGATAGATAGATAGATAGATAGATAGATAGATAGAAAGATAGATAGATAGATAGATAGATAGATAGATATATAGATAGATAGGTAGATAGATAGATAGATAGGTATATAGATAGATAGATAGATAGATAGATAGATAGATAGATAGATAGATAGATAGATAGATAGATAGATAGATAGATAGATAGATAGATAGATAGATAGATAGGTAGATAGATAGATAGATAGATAGATAGATAGATAGATAGATAGGTAGATATATAGATAGATAGATAGATAGATAGATAGATAGATAGATAGATAGATATGTGGTGACTGTAAAATAAACACTTTACAAGAAAACACTTTTCAAACAAAAAATATTACAAAATAATTTTTTTTAGAAAAAAACAAATTTTCACTGCTTTTGAAGTAAAAAAGAAAAATATAATTTTTAGTTGAGAATTTGAATTTTGTAAAAATAAATACAACTTTTTGTAGAAAATATATATACTCATTGTTGGTTTTCATTTAATTCATTATCATTACCAACAAATTGGTGACCCCGCATTTTCCAAGATACATTAAAGGATGTCGACATCGGAAGAAGATTTTTCATCTTTACCATCAAATAGTCCACAAATGGAGATTTCAAGAGTCGCTGTAAAAGCACCACCATTTTGGCGCTCGGACCCTTTGCTATGGTTTAAGCAAATGGAATCGCAATTCATAATGGCTGGTGTTACTCAAGACACTACGAAGTTTCACACAATTGTGGCATCAATAGAAAGCAACATTCTTGAAAAAGTGCACGATATAATCATCAACCCTCCAGCAGCGAACATGTATGAAACATTAAAGGCAAAATTCATCTGTTCCTTTTCCGATTCCGAGGAAAAACATCTCAAGAAGCTTTTGACAGAAATTGAACTAGCGGATAGAAAGCCATCGGACTTGTTGAGTCAGATGCGTTCCTTAGCTCAAGGAAAAGTATCGGATGATATTTTAAAACAACTTTGGATGCAACGACTACCGTCACAAATGAAAGCCATTTTGTCTGTCAGTGAAGACCGCTTAGAAAAACTAGCTACAATGGCAGATAAAATTTGTGACAGTTCCGACACAGAAATCAATGCAATTTCGACAACAGCAGAAAGTCGCATGAGCAGACTGGACAATATTGAACGTCAGCTGGAAAGTCTGTGCAGCAAAATGGAATCTTTTGGAAGATCAAGAAGCATGAGCAGAAAGTCAGGTAACCGTAATCGTTCTAATTCCAAAAAAGAGAAACCTTTGTGTTGGTATCATTTCAAATTTGGAAATAAAGCTAAGAAGTGTGTTACGCCATGCAATTTTAACCAATCCAACCAGGAAAACTAAATGGCGCTCCATCTTCGGTGACGGATGGAAGCAGCCAAGAGCTATGTCGCCTGTTTATTCGAGATGTTAAATCGAAATCCAGGTTTTTAGTCGATTCGGGAGCTGATGTTTCCGTAATTCCAGTATCATCCCTAAATCACAAGCAAGCACCAAGTACTCTCGTTTTATATGCAGCAAATCACTCAGCAATTAAAACTTTTGGAACTAAAACTCTTACTGTCGATTTGGGATTCAAACGCAAATTCACATGGAACTTTGTCATTGCTGATTTACAAAAGCCTATAATTGGATCCGATTTCTTAGGTAATTTTGGTTTACTCATTGACGTTAAAAACAACCAATTGATTGATCCTAAGTCTAAACAAAGTTCAAAAGGTATTGTTGATAATGACGTCAATTTTTCAATAAAAACATTAGCACCTTTATCGCCATTCTACTCACTTATAAGGGAATATAATGATTTGTCAAAAATTAATTTTAATTCTATTAATTACAAATAGTAAAAAAAGAATTCAATGAGATGGTTCGTCTTGGAATATGTCGTCCTTCCAATAGCAACTGGGCAAGTCCTTTGCATATGGTCAAGAAGTCTAATGGAGAGTGGCGCCCATGCGGTGACTACCGCAATTTAAACGCTCGTACTGTACCGGATTGCTACGCAGTTCCACACATTCATGATTTTGGAATGCTTTTGGATGGTAAGAGAATATTTAGTAAGGTCGATTTAGTGAAAGCGTACCATCACATTCCGGTCGCAGAAGACGACATTAAAAAGACTGCAATAACAACACCGATAGGTAATTTTGAATTTTTACGAATGACATTTGGTTTGTGCAATGCTGCACAAACCTTTCAACGCTTTATGCATGAAGTTACAAGAGAGTTGGATTTCGTATACGTTTATATTGATGACTTGCTAATTGCATCAGAAAACGAACAAGAACATCAGAAGCATTTGAGAAGTTTATTTGAAAGGCTGCGCCAATATGGTCTTACCATAAATTTTTTGAAATGTGTAAAATAAACACTTTACAAGAAAACACTTTTCAAACAAAAAATATTACAAAATAATTTTTTTTTAGAAAAAACAAATTTTCATTGCTTTTGAAGTAAAAAAGAAAAATATAATTTTTAGTTGAGAATTTGAATTTTGTAAAAATAAATACAACTTTTTGTAGAAAATATATATACTCATTGTTGGTTTTCATTTAATTCATTATCATTACCAACAGATAGATATACTAATAGATAGATAGATAGATATATTGATAGATAGATAGATAGATAGATAGATAGATAGATAGATAGATAGATAGATAGATAGATAGATAGATAGATAGATAGATAGATAGATAGATAGATAGATAGATAGATAGATAGATAGATAGATAGATAGATATATTGATAGATAGATAGATAGATAGATAGATAGATAGATAGATAGATAGATATATAGATAGATAGATAGATAGATAGATAGATAGATAGATAGATAGATAGATAGATAGATAGATAGATAGATAAAAATTACCCCCTCCCAGAGATGTACAATTATAATCATGGTTAATCTAAGGATCACCGGAAGCGAGCAGTGTCCGAACAAGTTAGCGTCTTCAAATGACTTTTCAAAAGAAACCAATTTCTTATCGAAACTAAGTACTTTAATAGCTGACCTAATGGATTATGTTAAAAGTAGTAACAATGTTCATCATGTCATCAAGGAGCAAGTAAGTGTGATAAGAGCTAACTATAACAACTCACTTGACGATATATAGCAATGTAACATTAAACCAAACCGAGAAGCTACATAACAGATTACCCAGTCTTCCCCAAAAGTTTAGCCCAGTAAAAGAGAGCCGAAGCGGAAAAACGAGAAGAACGATGGTTTTATGCAAATGTCAAAGGCGAAAAGAGCAAAAGAATTTCCGCAGAAAATCAACAACCAGGTAGTTGTTACTGAAGAGAATATGGAGTCCTCTAGAACAAATACAGACGAATAAGCATCAGAAAGTGGATGGGTTGTAACACAGAAAAAATTATTACCGTCTTTTTTTCAATTAACTCAGTTGTTTAATTTTGCAGCAAAATATAATAAATATATTCAAGAAAAAATAAAATAAAAATAAATTTTGGTATGATTTTAACATTTTTAATTCATTCAATCATCTACTTGATTGATTTAATTAATTTATTAATTGGGAATTTTTTTCTGTTTTGTATTTTTTATAGTTTTTAGTAATTGATATAATCATTTTGGTGAGAGGTGCAAATTTAAACAAGTTTATAATTGAATGAATTATTTTCATATATATTTGTTAATTGGTGACTTTTTTCTGTGAAAGCAGGGAAAGCACTTCCGCAAGCCACAGTCGAATAAAATAATATCATCAAAAGGAACAACATTATATGCTGACATACTTAGAAAGATTCGAAACGATCCCGAGTTAAAAGATTTAGGGGAAAATGTTAATAAAGTACGTAGAATACAGAATGGTGCTCTGCTTTTGGAACTGAAGCATAATAAGCAAAACACTTAGAAAAATTTTAATGAAATAATACGGAAGATACTAGATGGTAATTTTTAAATTAAGACTCGAACAGAATAAACTTTAATAGTCTGTAAGGACATGGATGATGTAACCAAAAGACTGGAAATATGTGAAGCCTTTGCCAAGGAGCTGAAATGTGAACTGGATGAAGCAATGATCAAATCTATGTGAAGAACTTATGGAGGTACGCAATCTGCCAGAATAGAACTCCCAACAGAAGTGGTAAAAAGAGCGCTTGAGCTTTGTAAGGTAAGAAGAGGATGGTCCATATGTTGGATAAGAGAAACCAAAACACTTACTAAATACTTTCGATGTCTTGAGTTCGAACTTATATCAAAGTTTTGTAAAGCAAAAAATGACAGATCAAAGAATTGTATGAAGGTCATATCTCGAAAAACTGTAATGGACAACTAAACTGCATGCTATGAAAAGCCTACGGAGGGGTAGATTTAAAACATATAGCAGGAAGCTATAGATGCCTAATTTTACAGAAAGCATTGAGTAATAAATATATAAGAAATTCATCCAACTTAATATATACCATTGTGCTACAGCTCAGGATCTCTTAAAACATACAATTTGTGAGGAAAAAATAGATGTTGCACATAATTTGTCCACGTCTCATAGATAAAATAATGAACATCTTATTCCTAGACGAAGAAAACTGCACAGATATAACGATCAGTTTCCCGCAACAAGATATACATATAACAGAAGAGGATATCACAACTATATGTTTAAAGATTTGAGATAATAAAGCCCCAGTCATAGACTGTATTCCCAAAAAAGCTTTGAAACAAGTCCCGAAACTATAACCGACATTATTTTTCAAAATCTTCTGAAAATGTCTTATATAAGGCATTTTTCTAGACAACTGGAAGGAACAAAGACTTACTTAAACCAGTAAAAGTCCTAGGAGATCCCCAATTGTATCCAGCCATTTGTTTGTCAGATACCATAGGAAAGTACTTGGAAAGTATTATATATAATAGATTATCTACAGTTATCGAAAACATGCATGGTCTCTCCGAGAGACAATTCGGGTTCTGGAAACGATATTAACCCTAAACGTTATTTGTAATTGAGTTAGCCAAGCGGGCAATAAGAGGAAGTGCAAAGACAGGAAATATTGTGCTGCCATTACTCTTGACATTAACAATGCCTTCAACTCTGTTGGATGGATCCACATTACATCCTCATTAAAGCATTTAAATGTCCCAGAGTACCTTATTAAAATGATCAAAAATATTTTTTTCCATAGAAATCTGTAGGTTGAGACTGAGAATGAAATAAAAATGTATAACATCACATCAGATGTTCCTCAAGGCTCCGTGCTAGGCCTGCTGTTGTGGAATATTATGTAAAATCGATTATTTGACTTAAAAATTCCTGAAAAAGCCTGCGTGGTTGAATAGACTAGGCAAGATTCTTAGAAGAATTATAACTGTATGCCAACAAAGCCATCGGAATTATAAGAAACTGGCTGTCACTAATGAACCTCAAACTTTCAGAACATAAAACGGAGTTAGTACTAATTAGCGGTAAGAAAAAGAGAGAGTATCTAACTGTATGGGTACGTGGAATCTCAATAACCTCGTTGGAGGCCATAAAGTATTTGAGCATCATGATCGACGACGGACTTAACTTTAAAAGGAAATGGAATACGCATGTAATAAGGCAGCTGGAGTTACGAATGAATTTGCAAGAATATTGTCAAATATCTTAGGACCACGGCACAGTTGCAGATTGCTGATTTATCAAGTTATCAATACTACTAAAGTATTACTATATGGTGCACCAATTTGGGGAGGGGCACTAAGAAAGTCCATGAAGGAAGAGATGCTTAAGAGTCTGTTGCGGATATAGACTCAGCGGATGCGTCAAGCGTTGTATTGTGAATGGTTACAATAGACATTTAAGCCAAAGAACTAGCAAACGTTTATCCATAATGAACAACTTCCCCAGAAACAATATTCTGAAATATTGAACCGCCGTCATGGTGAGATAAATTATAACCTGACACAATAATAGGAAACGGAGGATATAGCAGCTACCTCCACAGATTCAAATACAACAACTCTTCTATGTGTCCAGAATGTCCACAAGAAATCGTAAATGCAGAACATGTAACATTCAACTGCCGCCAGTTTAAAAGTTTAAGAGCTTAACATCATTCTCTTTGTCTCTTACTAACATTTTTCTTTCAGTGTATTTATTAAACACCACACATTATTTTATTATTATTATTATTTTTTAAATAAAATACAATAAAGTGTTAATATGCTTTATCATGATCAATGACTTTTTTCTTGCATGAATTTGTTACGCCTCGTCTATCTTTGGTAACAAGAGTAAAATAATAAGTTCTGGTCTTTTGTTGCCGGTAATATAACAAAAATTAATTATTTTTGGTTTTAAATTTAAATTAAATATTTGCAATTTTTTTTTTTTTTTTTGCTAAAATTTGTTCTTCAAAACATTTTGTTTAAACTATAATAAAAACATATTTTGTTACAGTAATAATGAAAAAATAAGTAAGAGATCCTGTTAACGAGATTAAAACGATTTATTTGTTTAGAAAAATATTTATATGTTGTTTGTTTAATAATTGACTTTTGTGTGTGTTAACAAGAATCTTGAAGACTTATTTTGTTAAACCAGAAATAATTAAAAAAAGTAATAAAAAACGCTTTTAGGTGATTATTTGAAATTTCTATTGAACAAGGTTTACACTGGCAATGAATTGGTAAAATATATAACATTTTCGAATTTTATTTCGGTTTCTTTAAAGTAAATTATTGAAAAAAGAAATAATTATATCATCTTTAATATAACCACTTATTTTTGGTAATATTATTGAGAAGTAATTGTTTTAGACAAAATAGGTTTCATTTTAATCAAATGAATATAGTATGTAATCAAATAAATTAAATTTTTCTTTCAAAAACCCTTTGCATTTATACCTCTTTTGCAAATGCTTGTGTAGAGGCGCAGGCAGCAATCATATTCGTTATTCAGGAGCTTTTATTAAATGTCGTAAATCATATTATAGGGAAACTTAAGTATTTTTGCGAAAATTTCTTTTAAGTAAAGTGCTAAAGAAAAATGTTTAATAACATAATGTGCCTGAACATTATTACGAATTAATATTTGTTTTGTTTCGATTTTTTTTGACAAAGTTTTTAAATTCCTTTTCTCTTTTTCTTCTTTTTAAAATGTAAACAGCAAGATATTTGCTTTATTACCTCTTTATTAGAATCATAAATACAGATTTTGTTTCATTTATCCCACTGTGCATACATTCCAGCATGTAAAAAAATGGTAATGCAGTAAGGGTATTTGGTGTGAAGTTGGGTGGAGTTAGTTTTATAAAAGTATATTTGTCTGAGACGTGAGTGTATTAGTTTGGTTGGAGGTTTTTATTTTTTATTTTTAGGAGGTATAAAAGGAAAATTTTGGGTTAGAATCGTCCATTTTCTTTATTATTCAAATTATAAAGCTTTTGTGGATAGAACTTTTTCTTGATTAATAATTAATAAGCATTTCTGGAGTTTTTTTTTTTTTAAATCATTGTGCTTGGAAATACAGTACCTATAAATCAGAATTGGTATAAGTGAGTAGAATTATTTTATTCATAGATTCTTCAATGGAATTTAAAAAAAAAATCTATTTCTTTAGACAGAAAAACGGGGACATATGAAATTGCAATTTGAGCTTATGTTGAGGAGTCATCACCTCGAAGAACTTAACTTCCATCATTAGGACTAACTCACCAATTCTGTCATTTTATCATATATTGCCAATATAAAATTCTACAGAAAGTTCTTCATTAGTATGTTTCTGCCCTATGGAGGAAAAAATGTGTTTATATATGTATGTTCTAGACCACATTAGGGGTGTTCGCGTACTTGGTCAGCTAAAAACGTATAAAGGGGATTTTTTTTTATTAAATACAACAATATTTGTTTGTGTAAACGACCAAATGCATTTTATGAAATTGGAAACCAATGAATTTATTTGTGTATTTTTGTATTTTTTTTTTTTTTTTTTTGTATAATAATATGATTAAAAAGTTTGCTTCTAAGATTTATATTTATATCTATTCCACTTTACTTGAAACGCAACATGGATCAAAAGTCATAGCATATTTAGATAATAATAAATGGTTTTATCTTCTGCAGAGATGTACAAAATTTTTAAATAGAGAAGATCCATACTTGACTAAAATGAATGTTCAAAATTGGACAATTGTGTACTAGGGTCGGCAGTCATCAAACGGCCTTGCAATATTTGAATTAAATTATAATAAAAATTGTTAAATGTACTACAATTTCATGCAACAAAATACATTTAATATAATAATATAGAGTAAATTTGAATTAAAATTGTTCTAAAATACATAAAAAACACTCTATTTATGCAAAAACTTTTTGGAGTAAAAAAAAAAAATTTATTACTTCTAGATATAAATATAAATCTTAGAAGCAAACTTTTTAATCACATTATTATACAAAAAAACAAAAAATACAAAAATACACAAATAAATTCATTGGTTTCCAATTTCACCGTTTACACAAAAAATATTGTAGAATTTAATAAAAAATTCCTCTTTATACTTTTTTGACTGAAAAAGTACGCGAACCGACCCAGTGTGAGCCAGAACCTACCCAAACACATTTTTTCAATTTCATCATTTCATTTACTTTAACATAATTACATACATACATATTATTATACAAAAAACAAAAATACACAAATAAATTCATTGGTTTCCAATTTCATAGAATGAATTTTGTTGTTTACACAAACAAATATTGTTGTATTTAATAAAAAAAAGTTCCCCTTTATACTTTTTTAGCTGACCAAGTACGCGAACACCCCTAATGTGGTCTAGAACATACATATATAAATATACTACTTTCTTCTTGTGGGATTAGGAAACCCATATACAAATACTATCCCAAGTGCTGTATATATTTCTCCACTAATCAACATTAATCAACCACAAGTATTAACAAAATTAAAAGCTCCGAAGTAAATTGCAAATGGAAACCAAATCTCACGATACAACAAGTGATAAAAGAGTAAAAAAAAAGATAAATATTAAACAATACTTTTTAAGAAATAAATGAAAAATATAGTATTGAAATGAAATCTTAAAAATCAGTATAACAGTGATAATTTGCTAAAAAAATCGTACAGAAATCTATAATCTAAATCACAAGAAAGTTTCCTAAATAAAAGAAAAAAAAATCTAAAAATTATAATCACAAGAACCAAAAACCTTTTTAATATTCTAGAAATCACAGAAAAATTCGATAAACACAAAAACCTTAAAAACTATTGCTGAACCTTTCAAAAAGGGTTAATACCCAATTTTTGGTTATAAATTTGCTGAATTAATGTGACACAAACGGGTTTTATTGAAATATATTCAATTTGGCATGTTTTTAAAACATCGGGGTCATATTGACCCAAGGCCGTTTAAGGGTTAATTTCATTTTTTTCGCTATCATTGTAAATATCGGTTGTTAATAAATAAATTTCTTAAGTTTTATGACAATCTACCGAAAAATAGATAAAATTTCGACTAGTTTCCATGAGAAATTGCAAATATTACAAAATTTTACCTTTGACCTTTAAAGTTTATGGGTTAATGTTGTCCAAATTGCATTAAACTCTTGGTTTATATTTAGAATTATGTGGATTATAAAATTTTGAAAAAAGTTCTATTTAAAATTTACAACAATGTAATAAAATGGCTGATTTGCCAAAATATTACATAAAAATGGGTTTTTCTCGAAATCCGCCGAATTCAAAATGCACGTATAGGCAAACTATAAGAGGTATTGACCTAATTTTTTTACTGTTTTATTCCGTGATCTGTTGTCCATAAATCCCTATGAGATCTCTCAAAAATATTGAAATTTGTTTAACAAAGTATCAAAAAAACTGAAATTTGAGTTTTGAAACGACCGTTAGAAATATCAACATTTTTTGACCATAGCTGAGAACAGGTTTACGTTATTTTATAAGGACAAAAACTCATATTCAAGTAACTACAGATGTATTTTATGTAATACAATTGTTTTATTCGAATATTTTAAAAAATATATTTATTTTTTGGTCACATTTCGAATTCAAGTGCTCTAAAACACGTTAATGGCCTGGGGAATTTTCAATAACTTTTACATTTTTCAACCAATTTTTGTGTTGTATATCTTTTTGTAACATTAATTCTGTGTACATTACGATCCCTTTACAATAAAATTCAAAATTAACTATTTAATGACAAAATTTTTGTGAAAATTTAAAAAAAATTCATATTTTCCCCTTGTAAATGCATCTTCAAATTTCAGAGCCGTTGCGGCACCAGTTAACGTAGTCCTATTGCCCTAATTTTTTGCACGACGTATTTTTATAACCCATAGAATAATTTTAGGGGGGGGGGGGGGTATGGTCATAATTCGAAACTTCGTTTTTTTCGAGCACTCTAACATACATATATATACAAAAAAAAAAAATTAGTTAGTTTAAACCCAATAAACATCGATTCAAACCTTATAATTTTTTTGGTAAATTTCCTTTAATAAATAGCATAATTATCAAATTCAATTCAAATTTTAAAAATATGGGTGTGAAATAAACAAGAAAATTTCAAAAATTTCCAGTTAAAGTATAATGTTGGGTTTTTATAAAATTTTCAAGTGATTGTAAAGTGTAAAGTTAAGTTTTTTTATATTTGATTTATTTTGTATTTTTTCTATTGGATATAAGAAAATATTCAAATGTTTTTCATATTTAAAAAAGCTTTCAGTTTTTTTTTTCATAAAAAAGTTTTAAACTTAGACATGTTTGTTCAAAAAATAAAATATTATACATACATTATAAAATGAAAATATTAGTACGCAATTATGCCGCAATGAAATGGACAAAATCAGCTACTAAGGTCCATTACAAATTATGAAAAATATGCTCAAAATGATGAATGCAAAATTTCCTTTTCAGCTAATATAAAAAATATAACAAATTATAGTTTATTCATGCAAAATTTTAGTATGAAAAACAGTTTAGAAAAAAATTTATTTCATGTTTAACTCAAGTGTAGTTTTAAATTTGTAAAAAACGTTTTGAAAATATTTGAGAAACATTTGTTTGTTAAAGAAACTTCCAGCTTAGTTTTAAATTATGAAAGCGTTTGACAAATACAATTGATATATTAGAACCTTTTTGTTGGAGAAAGGCATAGTATTGTATTTGAAATAATATGAATTTAAAGCCTATTCTCACAGCTATTGTTTGAAATTTAAACTTGCTTTCAAATGAATAAATATGAAAATTCAAAGGTTTGTGCTTATTGGGAAGTAACATATGTAAAATTTTCAAGTAAAAAAAAAGGAAAATATAAACGCACAATAAATCATATTAATTATAACTTACTCTGATGATAATAAAATTTAAGATAATAATTGTATTCGAAATAATTCAATACCCAGCTAAATTTTCCATTTTCCATTTTAAATTTATTTTTATTAAAATTATTAAATATTGATTTATGTTTAGAAAGATAATTTATTTAAATGGTGATAAAAAACATGTGATTTTATAAAAACAAATAGTATTAACAAAAAAACAAGCGCAAATATTCGGCCCGGCCGAATCTAAATACCCACCATCAACTTTTTCAAATTTTGCGTTATATGGAAGGGGGCGGTAAAGTGGGCGGACCACGCCTATTTTTTGTTTCCAAGTTTACATTGGTCCTTGAACAATTTCGTTGATTTTCACCTTATATGGGAGGTGGGCGATAAAGTGGGCGGACTACGCCCATTTTTGGTTTCCGAATTTATAACGATCCCCGAACTATACATACAAAATTTCGCTGTCGTACATGATTTTGTTGCAGAAATATCGACAGAAAAGTATAAAACGGACACCCTGTGTTTCTACTTTTTAACCCATAACTTTTTTGTTTATTAACCGATTTTGCCCATTTTCAATCCCAAACAAACCATTTGTGCCAAATTTGGTTCCCCTACGTTGCTCCGTTCGAGCCCTATCCTGCTTTCAACAGACGGACAGACGGACGGACATAGCTAGATAGACTCAGAATCTTACCAGGACCCAGAATATATATACTTTGTGGGGTCTGAGATGATTCCTTCGACATGTTACACACGGAATGACAAAATCAATATACCCCCCATCTTTTTGATGGTGGGTATAAAAAGATAAATTTTAAATTTATTTTTATTAAAATTATTAAATATTGATTTATGGATTTTATTTTTTTATCAGACTAATACTATGTTCACATATAAAGGCTTTTTAAAAAACACAAAGAAATTGACTTGTTTTTTCATATATTTTTAAAGCCAGAAAACATTTCGATTCAAGTTGTTTAATTATTTAACACAATAAAAACAAACTAAATTTCCATACAGGGAAGAAATATTTAGTACTTTTAGTACATAGAAATTTGTTGAAAGCACAATTTGTAATTATTGTCAAACAGTTTAAAAAGAAAAAATTAAAAATTATGAATGAAAATTATATTTCTTCATAAATTTTAATTTTTCAATTAAAAAGTGTTTGTATGTGAAATTTTTATTTAAATACAAAATTTTTGGAAATATTTTGTCAGACGAAAAACGGACCAAAAGGAAAAACACAATAAAATGATATGTAAACAGTAATGTTTAATTTCATAGTGTTTTCCAAAAAAGGAGTCAAAAACTTGTGTATGTGAACATAATATAATTTAGAAAATTTTTTTTCATAAAATTCAAAACTTTGAAATTATTTTTTTCATAATTGAAAAATTTTTGAATTGAATAGTTGGAAAAAAAAAAAAATATTAATTAATAATAAATTTTTGTCATATACAATTTGAAATTTTGTTTGTCATTGTGAAAAATTTATAATGTATATTGTGACCAAAAGTTCTTCCGTGATTTTTTTTATTGCAATTTCGCAAATTTTAACTTCGTCTTCCAAGGTTTCGAAAATTTGGGGTAAGAATTTTTTATATTGTTGTTGTGTTTTTAGGAATCTTATAATAATTCATTTTATAGTTGTATTAGTCATTTTGGGGCTATATGTAAACTATTTTAACTGAATATAGCAAGAAGAATAAGGCGGAGATGATTACATCTTAATCTCTGCAACCGAGCAGCTTCTATCATTTGATTATTTGTTTTTATATTATAATTTTATTTATTAGTTTGCTTTTGATTTTATTAGTCGATTTTATCTTCAAAGCTACCTAAATTTTAAATTATTGTTCTGAACCGTAGTCTAACTAGAAAGTGGCAAGAACCACCCTAATTTCCATGAGCACGGCCGGTATGTATAGGTAGCACAACCACTCTATAGTTAGGTCCTTTTGGGGTTCGGTTCGTTACAAAACACAAAAAAAAAAAAAAAAACTGTAAAATATACGAAATTCTTTAACTTAAATTATAAAATTATAACAAAATAAAACATTAACGTTAATTATTTTTACAAACCTATGTTAAAACTCATAACATAACTTTTTTTTTTGGTAACCAGCTCTAGTGAAAGTACTTTCATCGAGGGACCACCAAAGTAAGTTTTAATTTCCTTTTAAAAAAATAAATCTATTAAAGCCTAAATTTATATTTGCCATTTTTGTTTAATTTTTGTTAGTATATAACATTCAATCAATTCTGTACGAACATTTAGTTGTTTATGTTAACTGTTTAACATTAATGTTAAACATGTACATAAATAAATAAAACTGTTAAAACCATGCTGTTAATTAGAAACGGTACAGATTATGTTAACTAATAAAATGACAAATATAAATTGTTATGTCTGTGCATAAAAATTAGATTTAATAATTAAAAATTCGAATTAGAGAAAAAAAAAATCGTGAAAAATGATACCAAATATGTCGGTTTACTGCATTTTAGTGTTTAAACTATTTCAATTTATGCATTTAATTATTTAAAATTTATAACGGTATTGAGAAATGTTATTGTTTTTTAAAGTTCAATGAACTTTAGAAATTATATCAGCTGATCGGTAAGTCACCAAGTTGCGGTGAAATTTATTTACCTTTTGTTGTTTTTATTTTTCTTTTTTTTTTGTGTTTTTTTTATGTAAAATAAAACTCTAGTATAGTTGTTTAATTGAAACTAAAGTATATTTCATTTAATTAAAGTTTTGATTACATAAAATCACAAATGGATGATATGGAAATATTCATTAATAATAATGAGAACATATATATATATATATATATATATATATATATATATATATATATATATATATATATATATATATATATATATATATATATATATATATATATATATTATATATATATATATATATATATATATATATATATATATATATATATATATATATATATATATATATATATATATAATATAAATATACATATACAGTGAACTCGCGGTAATGTAAACATCCAATATAATGAACTATCCACTAATGTGAACACTCAGTTTTTTATATGGGCGCTCTAAATAGTGAATAAAGTTTAATGGCTCTAAATAGTGAATAATTTTTTTTTTTTAATTTTTGGGGATTTTTTAATTTGTAGAAGCATTTATTTTTAATGTTGGGAATCCCCGAATTAATAAATACCATAGTATGCCATTATTTTAACGGTATTTTGTGTAACTTGTTGCGGTAGGTTTGTGAATTTATTTTTAAAATTAGTAATGTCTAAAAACAGTCGAAAGTTTTTATCCTTAAATGAAAAATGCGAAATTTTGGAATATTTCAAAAAAAGATCGAGTGTTACAGTGTTAAGTAAAAAGTATAAAGTTGCAAAATCAACGATATGTTCAATAAAAAATAAAAAAGACAATATTTTAAAATGTGTGAACAATACGTTTTATGGACCCGGAAAACGCAAAACATTACGATCTTTAGAGCTTCCAAAAATGGAAAAATCGCTCTATAAGTGGTTTATTTGCATGCGGAATTAAAACCTCCCTGTAAGTGGGTTGATGTTGAAAGAGAAAGCCAAACAAATTCACAAAAACATAAGTGAAAACGGAAATGACTTCAATGCTAGCGATGGATGGCTACAAACATTTAAAAAGAGATACGCAATTCGGCTCCTTCAGATAAGCGGTGAAAAACTTTCTGCGCAATCTCAGTTCGTAAATCCTTTTAAAATTAAATTGAAAGCAAAGATAGAAGATTTGGGTTTATCCAATGATCAGTTGTATAATGCCGATGAGTCTGGTCTATATTGGAAACTTCTCCCACAAAAGACATATGTAACGTCATTGGAGAAAAGCGCTCCAGGTGCAAAAATGGAAAAGCAAAGGATAACATTTTTATGCTGTGCAAATGCGTCAGGATCTCATAAAATAAAACTTTTAGTAATAGGAAAATCGAAAAATCCTCGCAGTTTTAAAAATTTTATCTGTACCGTAAACTACAGAAATTCAAAGTCTGCTTGGATGACTTCTTCCATTTTTAAAGAATGGTTTCACAACTGTTTTGTGCCAGAGGTAAGTAAACATGTAAAAATAGTTCAATTGGGATTCTTACTGTTTTATTTTTCATTAAGGTGACAGATTTTTTAACGAAGAAAGGAATACCAGTAAAAGCTTTACTCCTAATAGATAATGCCCCATCCCATCCACCAGAATCCGACCTTAAATCCGAGGATGGTTCCATAGAAGCTATGTTCATGCCTCCAAATGTAACGGCTCTGATTCAGCCAATGGATCAAAATGCAATTAGAATCACCAAACTTCATTATAGGAACAGTCTTCTGGCAACAATTATTGCAAAAGAGGGGGATTTGCTTGAATCGATGAAAAAAATCACACTTAAAGAAGGAGTTTCTATTCTAGACGCATCCTGGAACCGAGTTGGTAAAGAAACTTTATCTAACTGTTGGAAAAATATTTGGAATATAGTAAATGATGAAGACGATCCTGAATTTAATGTTCCTTTGAGCGTTTTAAAACAAAAGTGGCAATCAGAGGTCTTTAGAAAATACTGCTGCAGATCTTCTACAGACATTGTGCCCTCAGGAAGTATTTACTGCTGTAAACATTAGAGATTAGATCAATAATCCTTGTGAGGACGTCACGCCATTTGATGAAAATGATTTAATTGAAGAGTCCGACGATGATGACGACTGTTTTATTGAAGCGCCTGAAAACAACATTAAAGTCAAAGAAGCTGTCGAATTTTTTAACAAAGCTGTCCAATGGGATGAATTTCAAATGGTCGATCAAACTGACATTAAATTATTGAAAAAAATCAGGGAATTGGCGGTAAATAAGCTGGTCGAACAAAAGAAAAAACAGAAAACAATAACCGATTATTTCCATATTTAATTATATATGTATGTACCTATCTTTTTGCATTGTAAATTTTATTTATTTTTTTGTCGTAATATTTTGTTTGTTTTTTTATGTACATACTACGTATGTACTCTTTATAAAATGGATCTTTAAAAACTTTTTATGTTCCAAATAAATTACAAAAATTTTTTTTAGTAATCTTTGCATTTTCATTCCTTGCAGAAATGATTTTTAGAAAGAATAACTTAGTAATATATATATATATATATATATAAAATCACAATCGAAAATGTTAACAAATTCGAAAATATGAACTACCCCGACATTAATTAGTTCACATTATCGAGAGTTCACTGTATATGTAATTTTTTTATTTAATTAAAAATCAGATTCCCGGTTTGAATCCTCGCTCGATAATAAATTTTTGGATTTTGTGTTTTTTTTTTTTTTTTTTACTTCCAAATTATCCTAAATAATTTTTTTATTGTTATTATTTTTTTATCCATCATTTATTTTTTTTATATATGTACATATAAATATATTTTTGCCAAGTTGATTTAAACTGTCTTACTTTACCAAGCTAGGCTTTTAGGCAGATTTGCATTCGAGAATACTTTAATTTGAAATTTGATTTTGTAATCATAAAGAATCTATTAACCTAGTATTAGGTTAATTTAATAATTAACTTGGATTTATAAATTCAGCATGTTAGAATTTTTTATTACCAAAATTATTTCCAGTATTATTGTTTCTATTACATAAATATAGGCTAGTTTTATTTTATATATTTATGAATTGTGTTCTATTAATTCAGTTTTTTATAATAAATTGGTTATTAAAATGAACTTTTAAGAAAATGTTGTTTTGATTTCCGGGTTTTCCGGTAGGTAGATCAGAAGAATTGGGATCATGGTATTTTATTTTGGATACAAATGGATCATGATTACGGTTGGGAGGGCAAATTGCGTTAAGACATCTAATTCGCACAAGGTAATCTTATTCCATCTAAGAATTTTTGGCATTTCTTTTTCTTTTCCTGTCTTACTTGTTAACTTCATTATTTCCTGTTTCATATATAGCATGCAGACATTAAATAAATTCTGTAGGTTTATGTTGATGTTAGGATTAATAATGGCAATGAATTTCCCCCACTGGCCGACGAGCAAGAAGCTGGACCAATATGCATGCTGAAGCCATTACTTAACTCTAAGAAGAAAAATATGTTCAATGTCCATAAATATTTAGAACGTTACATCCTACACTTGCTCATATGAAAAATTTAAGTAGTTAATTTATTCTTGACATATTTCAACTCATAAATTATAAAAACATGCACTTTTGCTTCACTATAAAACAAAAAATAGTCAAAAGAATTTTTTTTACATAATTTTCAAAACCAATCAAAAATTTAAAAATAAAACAATCGAATGTGATCAATGTGCGGCGAATGACCTTTAAACATTTTATTTTTATTTTTTTATAATTTGGTAGTTAATTGTAACGCATTGTATTTTTAGTTTAGTGTGCAACAACTAAATTATTTAACAGTAAATACAAGTAAATGCCACGACAATTCCAATTTGTTATCGCATTTAAGCAAAAGCGTACAAATACTCCATACGTAATTTGTCAAATTGATAAATTTGTTCAATTTGGTGTAAAATCACACCAATAAACTAACTGTTTATGAGACATTTTTATGAACAACAATCGACGTTTGGAAAAAAAAAAAAATAATAAAAACATTCATGCCTTGAATTCAAACACACGCAGAATAAATAACAAACATTCAAAATCCAACAAAAATTGACATAAATGAATACATGGAACAACATAATCTAAGCAAAAATATCTAAAATAACCACAACAACAAAACTAAACTAAATATAGCGATAGAAGTGCATTTTAAAATATAAAAAGTGTTTACACTGATAACGAATAATGGGGAATTTGAATGACAAAAATTTTAAATTTATAGAGAATAAAAATCGCAATAAAATAAACAAAATAATATTTGAAATTGGTTTACAAGGGAACTAGAAATAAACTAGAACTGAACCAGAACTAAACTAGAACTGAACTAGAACTGAACTAGAACAGAACTAGATCTGATCTAGAACTGAACTAGAACTGAACTAGAACTGAACTAGAACTGAACTAGAACTGAACTAGAACTGAACTAAAACTGAACTAGAACTGAACTAGAACTGAACTACAACTGAACTAGAACTGAATTAGAACTGAATTAGAACTGAACTAGAAATGAACTAGAACTGAACTAGAAATAAACTAGAACTAAACTAGAACTGAACTAGAACTGATCTAGAACAGAACTAGATCTGATCTAGAACTGAACTAAAACTGAACTAGAACTGAACTAGAACTGAACTAGAACTGAACTACAACTCAACTAGAACTGAATTAGAACTGAATTAGAACTGAACTAGAACTGAACTAGAACTGAACTAGAACTGAACTAGAACCGAACTAGAACTGAACTAGAACTGAACTAGAACTGAACTAGAACTGAACTAGAACTGAACTAGAACTGAACTACTACTGAACTACAACTGAACTAGAACAGAATTAGAACTGAACTAGAACAGAATTAGAACTGAATTAGAACTGAACTAGAACTGAACTAGAACTGAACTAAAGCTGAACTAGAACTGAATTAGAACTGAACTAGAACTGAACTAAAACTGAACTAGAATTAAACTAAACTAAAAATGAACTGAAGCCTTTCTATAAATCTCTTCTTTAACAAGAAAAATAACAATGTTTTCAGCAGCTGCTTCAAACAGTACTACGACAGTAATGTTACTTGAAATGTCCTGATATATTGATGAATATTTACATTACACATTAATGTATTGCTTAGCCAAAATAAAAGCTAAATTGCATTTTAAAATATTTATTTTATTTGCAGCATTATCAACTCCCTCGCATGACACAAAGATAAATTTCATTGTAATCTTCTTAATTTTTAGGAAAAATAAATATTGGATCTTTATTTTCCACAAATCACCGACATTTGTTAACAATGATTGATTGCAGATTATGTAAAGTGTAAAAGTAAAGTTTAAATATAATATATATATATATATATATATATATATATATATATATACATACAAACAATGCAATATACACATACACACATACATATAAGGAAAGTAATATAACAATATAAAATATTCTTAAGTATCATTGAAAGTAAACGCATTAACAACAATTCCAATACTAACTTACAACAACTTGTTTGTATATTTACGACTAACAACTACAACTAGTATTTCCAAGGATATAGAAATTTTGTTTACAGCTGTTACTAGCAAAGAGCATAGAGTCTTAAAAAGTAATCTTGCATATAAGAAAACTATGTATGTATTTTTATATATATACATATGTTGGTATATATTTATATCCTTTTAAGTGCTAAACAATTGATTTGTATAAGTTTCGTTAGAGTTTACACATAATAAAACGATTAGTTTTGTTTTTCAGACAATCAAATAAATTAATTGTTGAATATTTAATATTAAGTTTATTCTTATGTTTTTTTGTTTCTCTTATTAATTGAAGTAGCTTCTTTTAATGTTTTAAAAATGTATTAACATAAGTTTTGTATTTATTAAGTGCAAAACTCTAATGGTGCTTAGAAGTACTATAGCATGTATAAAGTAGGTACTGTTTAAAATTCTTAACATAAATTCCAATTAATTGTTGCAAGTTTTCTTTATTTCTTGAGAAATTCTTTGTTTCTATACTTAAGATTTCTTTCTCTAGCAATTTGAATTTAATTTCAAATTAAGTACTTTTAATTTTATTTGAGGCTTGATGGTTGTTGGAGAAAGAAAATAAAAGCAAAACAACCAGCAAACAATACTTCTACTTTAGTTCTAGTTCAGCTCTAAATCTCTTCCAGTTCACTTCAAAGACAGTTATGATTTAGTTCTACTTCAATTCTAGTTCAATTCTAGGTTAGTTCTAGTGCAGTTCTAGTTCAGTTCTAGTTCAGTTCTAGTTCAGTTCTAGTTCAGTTCTAGTTCAGTTCTAGTTCAGTTCTAGTTCAGTTCTAGTTCAGTTCTAGTTCAGTTCTAGTTCAGTTCTAGTTCAGTTCTAGTTCAGTTCTAGTTCAGTTCTAGTTCAGTTCTAGTTCAGTTCTAGTTCAGTTCTAGTTCAGTTCTAGTTCAGTTCTAGTTCAGTTCTAGTTCAGTTCTAGTTCAGTTCTAGTTCAGTACTAGATCAATTCTAGTTCAGTTCTAGTTCAGTTCTAGTTTAGTTCTAGTTCAGTTCTAGTTCAGTTTTAGTTCAGTTCTAGTTCAGTTCTAGTTCAGTTCTAGTTCAGTTCTAGTTCAGTTCTAGTTCAGTTCTAGTTCAGTTCTATTTTAGTTCTAGTTTAGTTCTAGTTCAGTTTTAGTTCAGTTCTAGTTCAGTTCTAGTTCAGTTCTAGTTCAGTTCTAGTTCAGTTCTAGTTCAGTTCTAGTTCAGTTCTAGTTCAGTTCTAGTTCAGTTCTAGTTCAGTTCTAGTTCAGTTCTAGTTCAGTTCTAGTTCAGTTCTAGTTCAGTTCTAGTTCAGTTCTAGTTCAGTTCTTGATCAATTCTAGTTCAGTTCTAGTTCAGTTCTAATTCAATTATATAGACTATAAACTAGACTATAGACTTGACTATAGACTGGACTTCAGACTGGACTTAAGACACGAATATATACTAGACTATAGTATAGATTATAGACTAGACTATAATTTAGACTTTAGACTAGACTACAGAATATAGTCTAACAGACTTGCGTTTAAACCCCCAATAGTTCGCTGGGTTAAATCAAACAAAGTTTTCGTTGCAGAAAATCTAGTAAAACCAAATGTTGAGTGTAGAATAACAAACGGAAGGCAACTAAAGAAAAAAAATGGAAAATGTTTAAATGAAAAAAAAAAAAAAAAAATACTACAAAATACGTAGAAATAAAAAACAAAATTACAAACTTATTCACGCCAAATGTTGGTACTTGAGACTAAACCAAATTAAAAAGTTGTCAAATGCATTGCAAGAGGCATAAAATGTCCCACTAGTGAAATCAACGCACATACTTGCTTAAGGCATACGTTCGCTGGTTTTCTTCTTTAAACGAATTCAACATTTCTGTTGTAAATAAAGTAAAAGTGTTGGTGAGTTTGTTTGTGGATTAGTTTCCAACGTTGGTTAGTTAGTTGGTTGGTTGATTCATTGGTTGACTGACTGGCTATTTGATTGCTAGTAACTAAACTGTGTTCAGAAAAAGGACTTTTCATAAGAGTGATGGGAATTGTTGCTAAAGAGTTGCTAAAATGAAAAAAGAATATAAAACTCAAAATCATTGGGATCTAAACTAAACTAGAAAAAAAAAAGTAATAATAAAACATTAGAAAGAAATTGAAGAAAATTTTGCAAAAAAACAAGCCAACCAATATTTCAAGTGAACAGTCAAAGTAAAATTGACATTTATCAGACAGTGGTGAATCGTTTTTTCTGTAGCTAACTTTTTTTTTTTTGCGTAGTTTTTCAATTTGAAAATTTATGGTGAAAAACTAGAGAGCAGATAAATGAGTTTGAACTTTTTCAAAAGAATGCTAATTATTAAAAGAAAATAGATATAGAAAATAAAATAGGAAAAAAGAATAACTCACAAAAGTTTTTTGTTTTTGTTGAAAATAATAAGTTTTATTTTTTTTTATAACTAAAGCCTGGTAGAAGGATAATAACGTTAAAAAAGTTTTTAAAACAGGCAAAATTTATTTTAAATATTTTAAAATATCAACAAGTTTTTTATGCTTTTTAAAAAAATTAACCTTTAAGTTAACTTTAATTTAAACTTTATTTTTCAATATGTTTTTAAAATCTCTTTTTTATACTTATTTTCATAACATAAATCTTATTACAATTATTTTGATTCTTAAAAGACTTATGCCAGTAACAGTATGTGATTATATGCTTCCAATCAAAAATCATGAGCAATATAAATATTTAATGACAAAACGATAACAAAAAATCTTTTTTAACACTTAAAATCATCATACCATCAAACCAAAAATAACAAAAAAAGGGGAATAATAAAATATTTTGTCAAACAAAGAATGTAAAACTATTGTTTTTTCCCTTGCAAGAAGTATTTTATATATATATTGACATTGGATGTGTATAAGGAATTGAAGCAGAAGCTGTAACAGCAACAACAACAACTAACAGAAACATATGTAAACATATGGGGAACCAGGAATATTTTGTCTAAAGGGAAGTGTTGTAGTAAAGGAAAACAATAAAGAAATAATCTTATATGTACTTACAGGAGTAGGTATACATACTACATTTACAAAAACACTTATGGTAAACAATATATAAAACACCTTTAAATAAAAACAACAACAAAAATAAGGGAAAAATAAAATACCAACAAATGAATTCAAATTCTTGTAAATCATTTACTTACACTACACAGTGGGGTCAAAAGCAAAATAAATGGTAATAAGTCTGGAACTTTGAAACCACTGAACCTATTTAGATGAAACTTGGAACATAGATAGAGGAGGAGTTAGGCTTTCAGAATATTGTAAAGTGGAATCTGTAGCTGCAGCATGGGCTACAGTGGGCCAAAGTTGACTACCTCGAGAGTGAAATACATATCGGGGCTTATAACTTTTACAAATATTAACCGATATGAAATATTTTTACATTTTTGAATTCTCCTAAGCAAGACAAAAAAAAAAAAAACGTGCTCATTGTGCTAAATTATTTGAAAGATATTTAACTTCAAAAAATAAATTTCTCATTTTTGGCCTTGACTTTTTTGCGATTTTGCTCTATAACTTTTAAACTAAAATCTCCAAAATATTTTTAAATATATACTGAAATTCTCTACCATTTTCTAAATTATGCTAATAAAGAAATTTTAGTTATCTCAATTCGATAACAAGATAAAAATTTTCAAAGTCGAAATTTCAAAACAGGTCTCATAAATTGCAATTTTTTGTTAAAAAAGTAACTTTATATATTTAACTTTTTTAAAAAATTTTGTTAAAAAAATGGAATATTTTTTAACATTTTCTGAAAGACGGGAACCCAAGAAAAGGTGTAAGTGTAATTTTGAAAAGTTCTGAACGTTCATCCTACATCCAGCATTGGTCAAATATAATCAATTTTGGATGAGAAGTTGAACTTTTTGAGTCTGTAAAAAAAATTGATTGTTAATTTTGTGAATTAAACTATATAGATCAATATGTTTTTAAAGGTTCTGCAAAAAATTATTACAGCCTACCGGTAAACTTAGTCACACGAGGCAATTTTCCGAAAATACCCATATTTTCAATAATAACAACTTCGACTCCTAAAAATATATAGTGAAATTATATATATTTTTCTGATTTTCACATTTATCAATTCTCCATTAAATATTTTATATCACGTGAAAAAATTATGTTAATTTCAAGAAAAGTGTGTTAAAAATTTTAAAATAGTAAAATTTATAATACATGATTTTAAAGAAGACACAATTTCCTTTAAAATGATATAAAATATGACTTTTTTGTGTTTGCTACGTTTCGTGTAAATAAATTTGAAATTAGCAGAATTGCAAATTGTAAAATGTTTCGTTTTTTCATGTTGTTTTTGATACGGCCTTACCGAACAGTCTTATCCCACTGCATTACCAATAATAAAAGGAAAGATGAAGATTTTGCGAATTCTGGGGTTTTGCTAACTTAAAATTTATTTACACGAAACGTTGCAAACACAAAAAAGTCATATTTTATATCATTTTAAAGAAAATTGTGTCTTCTTTAAAATCATGTATAATAAATTTTACTATTTTAAAATTTTTAATACACTTTTCGTGAAATAATGCGAACAAATGCAAATTATGTTTATATTGAGTTATTTCAAAAATTTGAGACAGAATAATTTCTAAATGCTTATAGTTATTAATATAATTTTTTCACGTGATATAAAATATTTAATGGAGAATTGATAAATGTGAAAATCAGAAAAATATATATAATTTCATTATATATTTTTAGGAGTCGAATTTGTTATTATTGAAAATATGTGTATTTTCGGAAAAAATTTTTTTATTAGCATAATTTAGAAAATGGTAGAGAATTTCAGTATATATTTAAAAAAAATTTTGGAGATTTTAGTTTAAAAGTTATAGGGCAAAATCGCAAAAAAGTCGAGGCCAAAAATGAGAAATTTATTTTTTGAAGTTAAATATCTTTTAAACCATAATTAAAATTTAGCACATAAGCATGCCTTTTACTTGTCTTTTTTAGGAGAATTCAAAAATGAAAAAATATTTCAAATCGGTTAATATTTGTAAAAGTTATAAGCCCCGATATGTTTCTCACTCTCAAGGTAGTCAAAGTTCCAGACTTATTACCATTTATTTTGCTTTTGTCCCCACTGTGCACTATAAGACTTACACTAGTGGCAGACATCATATCCTGCAGTCTTGGAATCATTTCCTTTGTTAGATCTATAGACTTTTCTATAGACTTTTCTATAGACTTTTCTATAGACTTTACTATAGACTTTACTATGGACTAGTCTACAGACTTTACTATAGACTAGTCTATAGACTTTACTATAGACTAGTCTATAGACTTTACTATAGACTAGTCTATAGACTTTACTATAGACTAGTCTATAGTGCAAAAGTTTGTTGCTTGTTTGATCAAATATGTATGTGTTATGCTCTTAACAGATTTTCTTTTCTTTTTATTTATTCTTGATTTTTTTTAAATATTTATTATTAAATTGAAATGAAATATTATGACTTTTTCTTTTATCAAACTGTGGAAAAAATGCAATCTATATGACCTTTACATTATGTATATTAAACTAGTCTATAGACTTTACTATAGACTAGTCTATAGACTTTACTATAGACTAGTCTATAGACTTTACTGTAGACTAGTCTATAGACTTTACTATAGACTAGTCTATAGACTAGTCTATAGACTTTACTATAGACTAGTCTATAGACTTTACTATAGACTAGTCTATAGACTTTACTATAGACTAGTCTATAGACTTTACTATAGACTAGTCTATAGACTTTACTATAGACTAGTCTATAGACTTTACTATAGACTAGTCTATAGACTTTACTATAGACTAGTCTATAGACTTTACTATAGACTAGTCTATAGACTTTACTGTAGACCAGTCTATAGACTTTACTATAGACTAGTCTATAGACTTTACTATAGACTAGTCTATAGACTTTACTATAGACTAGTCTATAGACTTTACTATAGTCTAGTCTATAGACTTTACTATAGACTAGTCGATAGACTTTACTATAGACTAGTCTATAGACTTTACTATAGACTTTACTATAGACTAGTCTATAGACTAGTCTATAGACTTTACTATAGACTAGTCTATAGATTAATATAGACTAGTTTATGGACTTTACTATAGACTAGTCTATAGACTTTACTATAGACTAATCTATAAACTTTACTATAGACTAGTCTATAGACTAGTCTATAGACTTTACTATAGACTAGTCTATAGACTTTACTGTAGACTAGTCTATAGACTTTTCTATAGACTAGTCTATAGACTTTACTGTAGACTAGTCTATAAACTTTACTATAGACTAGTCTATAGACTTTATTATAGACTAGTCTATAGACTTTATTATAGACTAGTCTATAAACTTTACTATAGACTAGTCTATAAACTTTACTATAGACTAGTCTGTAGACTTTACTATAGACTAGTCTATAGACTTTACTATAGACTAGTCTATAGATTAATATAGACTAGTTTATGGATTTTACTATAGACTAGTCTATAGACTTTACTATAGACTATTCTATAAACATTACTATAGACTAGTCTATAAACTTTACTATAGAATAGTCTTTAGACTTTACTATAGACTAGTCTATATACTTTACTATAGACTAGTCTATATACTTTAGTATAGACCAGTCTATAGATTTTACTATAGACTAGTCTATAGTCATTGAATTAGTCTCTTGCAGGCCATATATAATTATTGTTCCTAGTAAAACAGCTGAATTTTATGGAGGAGCCTGCATGTTATTTTTATATGTGCATGTGTACACATTCTGATTCACACTTCCACTTACACTTTTTTAACATAAAAATCAATTGTCTATGTACAAGACATATATTCGTTTATTCTCATATAATTTTTTATTCCTGTTATTGTTGCTTTTGTAATGTAGAAAATGATTAAACAAAGGAAATGATTGATATGTTGCAGCCAAAGACGAATTTCAAATGTATTACAGTAGACATATGAATAAATCTGTTTTTAAATCAAAATTTATTACCAGACAGTGTCCTTATCTACATAAGTTGAACTAAGTTGATTATTTTATAGCTTTACTTTTTTTTCGACAGCTTTAGATTGACGTATGAATCAAAGTCTTTTTATTAGGTAGATAGAGAGGAACAATCCTTCGAGAAATTGTTAGCATTTTCCGTAATTTTGTTTTTAAGTTATCAATCGCGAAGCTGGAATCAACATTAAATTATTTTAATTAAATGCCTTCATATGTACGGTAAAATATGTTTTACCCTGGTATATATTTTGGACATTATGCTACAAGAAATTGTTAGTTTTTTTTTACTTCTTAGATTTAATACAATATTATCTATGCTATGTCAAAATTTCAATAGGATATATTGGTTCGTTAAAATTTTATTTCAATTTAAATATTAACATTATTTTGCAAAAAAGGTAATACACAGGACTGAAAAATATGCATTAAATTAAGGTTTTTAAAAAGTACGTTTGATATTATAATGAACTTTATATATTTGAGCTCATATAACATCTCCGGAGACCTAACAACCTAGGCCAACAAAAATTTTAAAACCCAAGAAATCAAGTCACCTATACATGAAACCATTAAATAAAAAAATGCCAGGTATGTTTTACTCCTTTCGTTTCTTTTTTTTATAATTTTTTTCTCGAAATGGTACATTTCTTAAATCCTTTTTAAAAGCAACAAATAACAATAATAACAACAGCAATAACAACAAGAACATAAGAATACTACAACTACAACCAGTTGTTATAAAAAGGCAAATAAAAAACACAAGTAAAAAAAGCCTGAAGACGACTCAAGTAAATATATGTATTGTTCTTGCTATAACAGCCTAAAGGTATGCTACATACATCTTGTATATGCATAAGAAATATTATGATAAAATGTTAAGCAAAAAAGTTTATATAAATTATGCATGTATGAGTAAAAATGTTTTGAAAGAATGATTGTAAGTGAGGGAAAGATGAAGGTGAATGAATGACTGGTTGCTTTGCTTTTGTCGGTTGACTGACTGATTGTTTGCTTGTTGGATGGTTGGCTGAATGACTGACTATGAAGTGAGGTTAAATCGTGGCAAAAAAAAAAAAAAAAAACAGTAAAGAAACAAAAAAAATGGTAAAAACAATAACAACAACAAATTCAATGATGAACTTAAACATATGTTGAAAACGACGTTATAACAACCATCATCATTATTATAGCGAGTAGAAAACAGGCTTTAGTAATGCTAGCATTAAAAGAAAGAATTTTCAAAAAGTTACTTAATAGTGTCACATATAATAAGGGAAAATCTTATACTAATAGGACCTTAATTATCTAATATATTTTAGCTGATTTAAAGCCATATTTGGCAGTATTTTAACAAAAAAAAAAAAAAAAATATTAACTATTGCACTTTGAGTTTCCTTAAGATTAAGTAACTTTTCACACTGCTCTCCTACTTTAGTATTTACGCTTGTTATGCGTGTGAAAATATTTCATATATCTATAGATTGATGTATATTTATGTATTCGAAATATTATCATTATTGAAAAGTCTTTTTTTCAGTAACCAAAAACTGTAAGTAAATCTTGACGTAAAAGCGAAAAAAAAAACTTTGTAAAACTTATTTTTTTTTATGCTGATTTCAGTTACCAACAACTATACTTATTTACTTACCATAGATAATGTTTAAGTGCAAAAGTTTGTTGCTTGTTTGATCAAATATGTATGTGTTATGCACTTAACAGATTTTCTTTTTATTCTTGACTTTTTTTGAAATATTTATTATTAAATTGAAAAGAAATATCATGACTTTTTCTTTTATCAAACTGTGAAAAAAGGCAATCTATATGACCTTAACATTATGTATATTAAACTAGTTTGCATAATTTTAGGAGCAAAAGTTTTAGCAGACTTAATTTAATGAAATTTGTCAGCTCAAAAATTATATTTTCTTATGAATTTACAAGCTGTGTTGAAAATGACAGAAAGAAAAAATATGTTCAATGTATTATGCAAATAATGTAAAAAATTATAAAAATTTGCCTAAAATTAGGCTGTATAATTTAGAGTAACAAATTGTGCTTAATAAAAGGCTGCAACTGTTGGAATAAAATTATATGGTTTTTTATAAGAAATTTTATAAAAAGTTTAACAAATTAGCTTATTAATAAAATTAAATTTTATTTAGAATTATTTGTTTAAAAATTTCCAAAACAAAAGACATTGTAAGCGACTGTATTAATGTTTACTAAGGTAAAACATTTAATAATAAATAGATTTTTTGAAAGACAATATCAATATTTAATATTTTCGTTCATAGTGACGTATGATTAATTTTAATTAGGATGCATTTTATAAAACCTAGAATAAATATGATAATTTTTCAGTTATTTTTGCAAAACAACCTCTGAATTAAAGCGTAGAATTTAGAGCCGCAATTTATAAATATAATTTATATTATAAAAATTCTTAATTAAAGATTTTTAAGGAGTTAAAAGTATAAATTTTGTTATAAAATTAAAATATTTTAATTTTTAAAAAGTGGAAAAAGTTTTAACTTAAAACTCATATTCTTTCTTCTGTATCATAAAATTCTATAGGTTACAATTAAAACTACTTACATTAAATTAAAATCGCTACATAAATGTTAATTTTATTCACAATTATCTTCAGTTAATTGTAATTTTTTATGAGATGTCTTCACTTAATTTTCGAAGTCGTTATAATGTTTAATAAAATATAACTCCTTTTGAATATAATACTTGTAGTTTTACTATGAAAAATAAAAAAGTTTTTTTTTTAATGTTTTCGATTTTAATGAATTTTTTGTTAAAAATTTATTTTTTCTTATTTTTTTTTAATTTTTTATTTATGTATCCGAAACTTTTGAACAAATTATTTGCTTTAATTAGACTTAAGCATAATTGTTCATTTTACTTTTTCGTTCACATCGTTCAAAAATTCAAAATGATTGAGTTCATTCATTAATTATAAACTGAACGTTGCACAGTGGAGTCAAATAAAAATTTTTTGGTAATAAATCTATATCTCTAAAACTATTGCTCGTATTAAATTGAAATGTATGGAAGAGTTGCAGAGGAGGACCTAAGCTTTCAGTTTAATCATCTTGTAGTCACCCTGTGATAACACAAGATAAGCTACAGGGTGTCAACTTTGACTACCTCTAGCAAGTAAAAATTTAAAAAAATCGTAACTTCTACAAATAAAGTCCTAGTTGCAAATAATTTTTCTTATCAATTAAAAAAATATGTATTGGTAATCGCTAAGAGTAACATCTGCTAACACTTCGTAGTCCAATTCATTGCTATAGAGATCCTAACTTCCGAATGTTATGTCTAAAATTTCCTCTTCCTCCTATAAAAGATGGACTAGATCTATTGTTGTATATTATATAGGAATAATTTCCATTAGTAAAGTCTGAAGGTACTTTGCATAGATCAATGGAAATCCAATTTAGTATTTGAATGCACGTAGAACAAATAAACCCGTTATACTTTCATTTGATGCTAAAACCAGATTTTATTTTAATGGCAAAAACTCAAAGGTTCTTTAAAACTTAATTTTCTATTATATTCTTAGCTTAACTCAGTCAATATAAGGTAAAAGCGGTTATATTTTTAAGAGATGTTAATAAAAATTGTAAATTAAAAAATTCTTTATAGAAAAACTGCAAATAACATTAAGACAGTTTTTAATTTTTAATAATTTTTTTTTTTCATTTTTAAAACCTTAAGTCTGGAAAAAAATGTTCAATAATCATGAAAAATGTTGAAAAATTGTATTTTCTTTTTAAAATCTATTTTTACCTTTAAAGTTCATAGTGACATATGATTAATATTAATTAATATTCATTTCGTAAAACCTTAAATAAATTCTGAAATAAAGCATGCTTTTAGGTAGGTAATTAAATGTGAAGAAATTAAAACGAACTTATAAGAGATTAAATAAAATATTAAAAAAGTGGGGATTTTCAATAAATATTTTGTGCCAAAACAAAAAAAAAAAAAAAAAAAAAAAAACGTTTTTTTAAGACTCTTAAAGTTCAAAATATATAAACAATTTTCTTATTTAATATATTTTATCTTATTTAATATACAATTACGTTACAATTAGAACTAGTCATATTCTCTAAATAAACCTTCATAATTAATTAAAAATATTTAATTTAAAAATAAGAAAAAAAAAAATCAATTTTATTTTAAAATGTTTTTTTTTTTTAATTTTCTCTATTTTTATTAATCACTGTAGGCGTGCAAAAATGTTAAATAAAAATTCTAAAATTCAATTTTGTTTAAAAATTTCTGTTCTTTTCCTTAAATATTGACACTTTTCCTATATGTTCAGGGTAACGTATGATTATTATTAATTATGACTAATTTTATAAAATCGATTATAACTCTAAAATTTCCAAAGCAATTTTCTAAAATTAGTGGCAAATGAAAGCTAAGAGCTTAGGCAAAGAAATATATAATCACTAATGTTATTTCTTTTAGGAATTATTTTGTAAAAACCAATTAAAAAATATTTAAATATATTTTTTTTTTTTCAAATCGCATAATTTTGTAATACAAAATGTAACTAAAATGAAGAAAGTTTTCTTTAACTATTTTGATTGTATAACATAAATTTAATTTAAAATTTGCTATTATTTTTTTTCCAAATTTATTAATTTAATTAAATTTTCATTTAGTACTTCCATATGCCATAATATTCTTTATTTAATTGCCTTTTTTTAACCTTATATTTGTTTATTTTTTTCTATTATAATATTTCTTTGTTTTTAATAGAATTTAAAACCAAATCATTAAATAAATCTCAGCTTATGCTCTCTAACGAAGGCAATTGTATATTTTGAGCTGAAAGAAAAAAAACAAAAAAAAGATTAATATTATTTTATTTTTAGAGGATTTTATAACAACACATATATTTCATTTTCCAACAACTGTTGGAATTCCAAAAAAAAAAAAAAAAAAAAAAAAAACATAAACTAGTTGTTGCTATATATGAGAGTTTATAATAAATTTGGTAAGTGTTTGGTAGCAGAGAATATTCAGGGTAAACACAGTTTGAGGAAAAGAGTAATAAAAACGTTGATATCTTCAACTATTTACTTATAAGCTTTAAGTTATGCTTTATATTTTGATTATTTTTTATGTATTATTGCTAAACTGTGAATATACTTTCTAAACTTCTATCTGCGTTTATTTAGCTTCTAGTCATTGTATTTTATGAAAGGTACTTTGTCAAAACTGCTAACAAGTTTAGGCTTAACGTTAGTACAATAAGCATAGAAAATACTAGCTAGTGATACCCTGTTCTTTATTGTTTACTCTAGAAATCATAAATATTTTCCTTACTTGTTTTATACAAGCAAAATTTTCACTTTTCTCAAATATACAAATATTTTATATAACAAAGATTTATTTATATTTAAAACGAAATGTGGCTAAACAACCAGCGCATATACAGCTATAGGAGCTTTAGATATATAGCTGATAAATAAATCATTAAAATCATTTAATATAAAATTAGCAAAGAAAACACCAAAATGAAATGATAAGCAAAAAAGCAAGAGAAAGAAAAATATGTTGATATCAATGTTCAGAAGAAAAATAAGAAAATTTATGTAAGTAAACTAAATATAGAAGAAAAATTTATTATGTAAATAAAAAAACAACGAGTGTTTATTTATAAATTAATACTAAAAAGCACTAGAAAAACAGGAGTCATATTAAGTAAACAATTGCGATTAAATAAAACTTCTACTTTAATAAGGTGTCTGCATAAATGAGATAAAGCATAGTCTTATAATTGTGTTAGATAAATTAAAAAAAATAAAGCATGCTTTTAGGCAGGTAACTAAATGTTAGGCAATTAAAATGTGTTTATAAGGAATTGAATATTATATTAAAAAAGTTAAGTATATATTAGGGGATTTTTGGCAAAAAAAAAGGATTCATATAATGAAAAATCCATAAGTCGATTTTAAAGCTCGTCTAGCTATGATAAAGCCAAAAGTATGAATATTTGTAATAATTCATTCTCTACAGCAAAAAAATTACAATTAGAGCTAAAAATCATGTTGCAATATTCAACAGGTCACTGGTGTGGACGTTACCGATTCCTTGGGAACAGGCAAACAAATGTCAGAAAAAATTCAAACAATTTTATTAATTTTTATTCTTTAACAAACTAAATTAATAAATAAATAAATAAATAAATAAATAAATAAATAAATAAATAAATAAATAAATAAATAAATAAATAAATAAATAAATAAATAAATAAATAAATAAATAAATAAATAAATAAATAAATAAATAAATAAATAAATAAATAAATAAATAAATAAATAAATAAATAAATAAATAAATAAATAAATAAATAAATAAATAAATAAATAAATAAATAAATAAATAAATAAATAAATAAATAAATAAATAAATAAATAAATAAATAAATAAATAAATAAATAAATAAATAAATAAATAAATAAATAAATAAATAAATAAATAAATAAATAAATAAATAAATAAATAAATAAATAAATAAATAAATAAATAAATAAATAAATAAATAAATAAATAAATAAATAAATAAATAAATAAATAAATAAATAAATAAATAAATAAATAAATAAATAAATAAATAAATAAATAAATAAATAAATAAATAAATAAATAAATAAATAAATAAATAAATAAATAAATAAATAAATAAATAAATAAATAAATAAATAAATAAATAAATAAATAAATAAATAAATAAATAAATAAATAAATAAATAAATAAATAAATAAATAAATAAATAAATAAATAAATAAATAAATAAATAAATAAATAAATAAATAAATAAATAAATAAATAAATAAATAAATAAATAAATAAATAAATAAATAAATAAATAAATAAATAAATAAATAAATAAATAAATAAATAAATAAATAAATAAATAAATAAATAAATAAATAAATAAATAAATAAATAAATAAATAAATAAATAAATAAATAAATAAATAAATAAATAAATAAATAAATAAATAAATAAATAAATAAATAAATAAATAAATAAATAAATAAATAAATAAATAAATAAATAAATAAATAAATAAATAAATAAATAAATAAATAAATAAATAAATAAATAAATAAATAAATAAATAAATAAATAAATAAATAAATAAATAAATAAATAAATAAATAAATAAATAAATAAATAAATAAATAAATAAATAAATAAATAAATAAATAAATAAATAAATAAATAAATAAATAAATAAATAAATAAATAAATAAATAAATAAATAAATAAATAAATAAATAAATAAATAAATAAATAAATAAATAAATAAATAAATAAATAAATAAATAAATAAATAAATAAATAAATAAATAAATAAATAAATAAATAAATAAATAAATAAATAAATAAATAAATAAATAAATAAATAAATAAATAAATAAATAAATAAATAAATAAATAAATAAATAAATAAATAAATAAATAAATAAATAAATAAATAAATAAATAAATAAATAAATAAATAAATAAATAAATAAATAAATAAATAAATAAATAAATAAATAAATAAATAAATAAATAAATAAATAAATAAATAAATAAATAAATAAATAAATAAATAAATAAATAAATAAATAAATAAATAAATAAATAAATAAATAAATAAATAAATAAATAAATAAATAAATAAATAAATAAATAAATAAATAAATAAATAAATAAATAAATAAATAAATAAATAAATAAATAAATAAATAAATAAATAAATAAATAAATAAATAAATAAATAAATAAATAAATAAATAAATAAATAAATAAATAAATAAATAAATAAATAAATAAATAAATAAATAAATAAATAAATAAATAAATAAATAAATAAATAAATAAATAAATAAATAAATAAATAAATAAATAAATAAATAAATAAATAAATAAATAAATAAATAAATAAATAAATAAGGGAAAAGTATTTGCTCTCAATCATCGTTATTTCTGTATTAATGGAACCATTTCTTATGAATTAAATATTCCTTCCGGCATATTCAAATGCTTTGCCAAAGTAAAAACTTTCTTGAGAATTTTTAATTCTGCTACCTTTATTCTAGTATCTGCAACATAGAATTCCTGGTCAGGAAAAAGTCGAACGTTTCATTGCTAGATTTCCTTTCAACTTTTTTTGACAAATATACAGAACACTTTTATTCCAGAGATTAGGAGATTTTCTCGTAATATTCATTTTATTTGGTCTGGGTCTCTATCTATATTCTTTAATGTACAGAAGAAATTTGATATCCTAAACAGCCAATAAATAGATAGATATATTATATAGTCTCTAGTTTCATGAATTGATGCACGATATTATGCAGTGACTACATTACAGACAAACGTCAAAATAACTGCGAATCTGTACAAGGTAATTTCATTTAACTATCTGATTATTATGTTTGGATGTTAGAGCTGTCAAAATGTTGCCACCTTCCATAAATTCGGTTTAATTTTGGTGTTGATCTTCTTAAAATAAATAAAAAATCTAATGTAACACTATATTACAGAGATATCCTTAATGTTACTCATAATACATATGAAAAAAGACGCGCATTGTATGGTCACTCTGCTAAATATGCTTTCAGGTCCAATCTCACGGACCAAATAAATGTAGCGCACTTTAAGGTCAAGGTAGCAGTGCCGAGGACCTGAATGTTTAGTTTTTGCATAAATAACAAACAACTTCCTCCAACGCCCATCACATGGTCTTTCTTTTTGCTAAAATACCCGTGGAGCTAAATTAACAATAAAAATATAAAATTCAGAAACGGACATGCTTACGGACGACGAAAATATGATGACGGGGGTTCAAAGGGACATTCTGTAACAGGAAAGTAAGTTATGGATCCAACTATTAGGGAATGATTAGCTTCTTGGCAATTCGAGCGATACTTTCTTTGAGACCGGAGCCTTAAACAAACATTGGGGATCCTAACCTTGACCCTGAAGATGTGCATGAGATGAAGTTCGTAATCAGAGTAAAGAAAAAAAAAACAGAGTATTAAAACGAGATCGGAACAAATGTTCAGGAGGATCATTCAAAAAATTTCAACGGGTCTGCGGGCTAACACGTGACTCCGAACCCGCTAAAACTGCAATGCTTTCACACTGATGGTGTTGATCGCCATTAGCCAGTAAATCTGACCCTCAAAAGGTAGTCAGAGATACTAGGCCTGGGGATTAACAGTTCACAACTAGTCAACCTCTCAGCTGTAAGCCGTAAGGACAAGAGGGACAGGTCTGGGGACGATCAACAAACGTCGATGGCGGAGAAGGTTTTCCCCGCGCCCTCTAGCTCTGTTAGGGCCCCCACAAAGAGGTAAGCATGTTTCCCACCACCCATTTTAAAGGTCGAATCATTCTGACCGTATTGGAAAGTCCGAATGAAGGTCTTCTTAGAATCACAGCATGATATCTTTTGGTCTCGATTTTGCGGTAACAAAAAGAAAGCCTTATGTACCTCTAGGAAGACAAATTGGAAGAGTTTTTGGTAATTTCAGCTCTTCAGTTAGGAGACTAAGCTAACAAGAGATGATAGTTATTGTCACAGCTATAGGGAAAACTGTCAGGCACTTGTTTTAGTGAATATAAGTGAATTCCTAATCGAGTAGATAACTCTGATGCTAAGCAGCAGGGTCATCAATCCGAGTATGAAGGACTCTTGTTAAAGGAAGCTTACAGCAAGAGGGTATCATTTCTCAGTTCGATGTTTGGGAGCGGAAGATTGTATCCTAATTCGATGACGTAGTTATATTGGTCTGGGGTAAATTTTTGCCTACAATCAGTGAGATCATGCAATTCGGTCTACGTAAAATCGCTTATTATATGAATTATATTTTAACTTTTTGTTTTAATTGAATGTTAGTATTCATTATTTAAGAAAAACTCTTTCTATCAAATTAAAAAATATCACGAATTTTTATCAGACTTAAAATTATAATATTTAATGTTTCAATTGGTAGGGATACATTTAATTAAATTTCTGTTTTTTTTTAATTATGAGAGGTTTTTCTCAATATATGGAAAGAACATCAATCCTTTTTTTTTTTATTATTTTTTCAAAATCTAGCTTTTTTTCACAAAATTTTGTTCAGAATCCCACATTTTAATCGTTTCGCTCCCTTTTTTTGTCAAAAACCCTTTGGTCACGTCAGGTATTATAATAGAAATAGTTATCCAACACCCACCTTAAGTATACCAATCGACTCAGAATCATTTTTTAAATCGACCTAACGTTGTCCGTCCCTCCGTCAATGAATTTTGTTACGTGGGACTTTTGTGTTATAAGAACGAAGTCTATTGAAATTGGTTGTGATAGGTATATTACTTCATTTCCCCCAAAAACAGGGTTTTAATACTTTAAAACCCTGGGTTTTAATACTTTTATACAATATTTGTACAATATTTTATGAAGATCGGTTCATACCCAGCAAAAACTTGGTAATGGTATGTAGTTACGGATGTAGTTACTTTTCAATCGTAACAACATACTTTCTGCATTACATGAAAGTAGATTAGTGACTACTTACTTTTAACTTGATATGTAATCAGTTACATAAGATCAGATTTTTGGAAATCTTACTTTTTTTTTAATCTCTTCATTTATATTATAAAAATTATATATTTTAAAAGTGGGTAAAATATGAAATTAATTATTTGTTAAAGTCACGAAGACTTAAACAAATAATTAATCATAAACACACCAGTCTCCGCTGAAGTCGAAACCACGACGTTAGCAGACAGAATAGCTTATTGTTAACAAATCCATTAGGCCACTTTATACATAAATTCATTCATGAACTCTATAATTAGAGTTTATGTAAAATACTACATCAAACATAAAATACGGTATAACTCTTAAACCAGTGTCTAACTTTAAACACCAATATCTCAAAAAGTAGTTAACGGATTTTAATGATTTAAATTGCACAAAATCATAAAAATGTACTAGAGGAAATTTGTAGGAAATTTTATTATCTATAAATGTTGTATTAACATCAAAATACGTACTATGCTCCATAAGCTAGTTATATGCAAAAAGTGATATTGTTCATTTCATTTTACTGTCTTGTGTACTAAATAAATTTTGTGTCTGATAAAATGTTTGTCAAATTTTTCAAAATTAAAAATTCTTGACATAAAAAAATAAATTGAAGAAAATACAATTCTTTTTGGTTAATGTTTACAAAAATAAATTTCTTATTTCAAAAGGCTATTGGTAAATTATTAGTGTTTAAAAGTGGTAAGTATCTGAATATTACTAAAAAATATCCACTAATTTGTATTGTTTCTCTTAGGCACAAATTTATAAAACCTAGAAACTCAACAGGTAACAAATTTGAATAGATTGCAATTTAGGAAATACAAAAATTTATTGGCTATTTTAAAACAATTTGTTAAACGTATTAAACTCTCAACAATTTTAGGACGAGGGCAGGTCATTAAGGTCCGGAATTTTATTCAATTTCTGCACGGACCATAAGAATGAGCTTCAAGAATTAACTCAAATTCTGAAATAGTATGTATGTCTAATCCTGATTTCTGCATATTTTCAAATAAATAAATTAAAAAAAAAATATCGGCTTTTTATTTTCAATACTTCAGTACTTACTTGTAACCGATAATGTAACTAGTTACTATTCATTTTGCTAATAATGACTTCTGTAATACTTTGAAACTAATGAGTGATTGAATAGCTACAAAGTAATTAGTTCTTGTAACGACATCTAAGTAATGACTTTCTGAAATGCCTACCTGTAATAATATAGAGTAAGTAGTTGCCTCTAATGACATCACCGTGTTAAAATAATGAGTTATTCATCTAATGTGAAAGTAGTGTAGAGCCATTATATTAGCTTCTTATCTCATTACATGGCAAGCAAAGTTTTTGTTGGGTAATTGACCATAGTTCCCATATGAGACCCAATTTTAAGAAACATCAAAAAATGCCAATAATAAAAAATATTAATAAAATAAGAGTCTGGCATCACTGACGTAATAGCGGTGTATTATAACTTTTGTCAGCTGATCGTTTTCTTTAAAAGTATAATATTACGTATGTAGTTTTTTCTTGCTATTCGCATATATTTTCAACATAAAGAAAATATAGTTCCATTAAATAATTATTTATTTTATTTATAATTGAGACTAAATATAAAATAAAGGAGGTCCACGATTTGCTTAGCAAAACCAAGTCACTTAAGTTCATTTGTTCAACTTTTAAAAACATAACTGGCCAAATAAGTAATTTGATGCAATTTTTAAAGGTCATATTTTGATTTTACCGATACTCTTTTCTAAAAACATTTCTTTATATTATTGTAGTCTACTTCTATTAATATTACTGAACTGGATGTAAAGAATCATGTATCTACTCTACAAAAGACTAAATAGAGTCGTACATTATAAGACGTGGATTGTCTGCTGGTTGACTTGATCTTGCTGTTACCGTTTTTATCCTGAGAGTTTTTTATAATAAACTTTTCGCTGATGATGACATTAATCATGTAAGTTACTTTAGATAATAATTATAAGCGACATATTTTTGTGTTTTGTTGCTGGACAACAAGAGGAGAGCGTACAAAAAAATGTTTCCTTAGAAGAGTTATGGTTATTGAAAATGCCATTTTGTATAACAATGCTAATATAGATGCCAATGTTGATGATAAGTCTACTTATAGGATCTCCCTAAATGATAATTTCTCACCGGTCATTTTTTATACCCACCATCAAAAAGGTGGGGGTATATTGATTTTGTCATTCCGTGTGTAACATGTCGAAGAAATCATCTAAGATCTCACAAAGTGCATATTTTCTAGGTTCTGGTTAGATTCTGAGTCGACATAGTCCGTCTGTCTGTCTGTTGAAAGCAGGATTGGACTCGAACGGGGCAACGTAGGGGCACAAAATTTGGCAAAAATATTTGTCTTATATAAGGTTTGTTTGGTATTAAAAATCGGTTAATAAACAAAAAAGTTATGGGCTAAAAACTAGATACAAAGGCTGTCTTTTTCATACTTTTTTTCTGATATTTGCCAAAAAAAAAAAAAAAAGGTTTTTTGAATGAAAAATCCATAAATCGATTTTAAAGCTCAACTAGCTGTTGAGCTTAAAATCAAAGGATGAAAACTTTTAATCATTCATTCTCTATAGCAAAAATCATTTTTTTTTTTTTAATGAAAAACATATCAATATCATGGGAAACCTGTAGCTAAAACAATGAATATTAAACCAAAAGAGGAAAATCTCTTATTTCGTAAAATTTTTCTGAACAACATTTTGAAAATTTTTTTGTTCAAACTTAAAGCTATTTACCTTTATAATACACCAATAGCATAAAAACACTTTTTCGGAAAGCAAATTTCAAAATAACGCCGAAAAGACCATTATAATACGTTAAAGTTTCTGATGCAAAAACGCAACAGCAGTCGGAAATGGGTTAAAGAAAAAAATAAACCTGCGACTATGGAGCCTGAAGAATAAAAATCTTTAATCACCTATTTTTTTTTTTACCAAAAAACGGGTTTTTAATAAAAATTTTAAAATATGTTTTATAGCTAAACCAACGTCAATAAAGCCAAAGGGATGAAATTTTTTATCACTCATATCGTTCTCCAAACGACGTATTTTTAGAAAAAAAAAAAAAAAAAAAAACTAAATCGATTTGATGGCTAAAACTAAATATTTGTGATGCTTTTTGCCTATGATTTAATACACCAATAGCATAAAAACACTTTTTGGTTTTAAGGCAATTTTGGATTATTTTTTTAACAACACATTCAGTGTTAGTTACGCATGCTATTGCTTTAATTTATGAGTTTTAGTTACATACAAATTCACATAAAATGCACGTTTAAAATTTCTAGCTACTCTTTTGTGGCTCCCTACAAAAAAAAAAAAAAAAAAAAAAAAAAAATTTTCTTAAGTTTCAGGAATGTTTTGTTTATAAAACCTTAATGGTTAGTGTTTAAATGTAGATCCTAACACAATATTATTATTTATATAAAAATATAAACTTTCTTTTATATGCCAACATTTATTTAATAAAAAATAATTAAAATTTAATAAGGTTATAAAATGATTTTATAAAATAAATCCTAATTAATATTAATTATACGTCACCAGTTATTTCAATAGGAAATTTGTTATTTAATAAAAACTAATAAAATTAAAATATCTCAGATAAATGGAATTTCAAAGTACTTATGAATTTAATTAAAGAAATCATTTTTACTTTTTTAATTAAAAGTCGATTCATTTGAAATTAAATAATTTTTAAGAAAACTAATTGAAATGTTTCTATGTGGTAGCTACAAAAGTCATTATGACTAATTGTATATCTTTGTAATTTCATGAAGAGTCATAAAATAAAATAAAGTGTTAAACACTTGATATTATTTTATGAGAGTTTAGAGTTTTTATAAGTTTCTCAAAAGTCTTGTCTGTAATAGTTAATTTTTGATTGGTTAAAAGCAGACCCGAATATAACATTATTTAACTGTGTTTTAAAAATTATATAAATTTAAACTCACTACTTATTATCAAAGTTTATTTAATGAAATTCCCTTAATTTTTAGTAAAGTTATTAAGGATTTTATAAAATAAGTCTTAATTAATAATAATCATACGTCACCAGTTACGTTAACCAAAAACTTTATATTTTAAAAGAAAAAAAAAAATAACAATTAAAAATTTAAAATTGCAGCAATTGATAGAATTGCGAAATATTTATAAGTTTAAATAAAGATATAGAAAATTTATTAAATTTAAAGCTGCTACATTTTAATATGTAAAGATAATTTATTTGCATATATTAATACAATGCCTGAAAAATCATTTAAACTAATTTATATCCTTTTAACTATATACAAATTTCACTCTTTTGTGACTCAATAAAAAAATATATATATTGTTTTTATAAGAGTTTGTAAAATTTGGTTATAATAGCTCATTTTCTTTGTCTAAATATTGTCCCTAATATAATATAATTCAACTGTCTATTGGTATTTTTTAAAGCTTAAACTCTCTGCTACCAGTCAACGTTTATTTTTGAAAAAACCATTAAGATTTAATAAATTTATAAAGGATTTTGTTAAATAAGTCCTAATTAATATTAATCATACGTCACCAATTATATTAATAGAAAAATTTAAATTTTAAAAGAATTAAATAAAATTAAAAAAATTTAATTAAACCAATCGATTGCTTTCTGAATTATAAATAAACCAAAATAAAGACATTTAAGATTTTTTTTTAATTTAAAGTTCTAAATGTTAAAATATAAAACCGAAAATTGTTTGAAACATTTTAGTGTAGTGCTTATAAAATTTATTATAACGGATTTTTTTTTCTGGCAACTTTGTAGTGAGTTTCTTTTTAAGAACCTGTAAAATTTTCTATTAAAAACAGAACAATTCAGCTGGTTATTTCTTGTTTTTGGCCTTGACCATTTGTTTCTGATATTTATTCATAAACTGAGATACATAGACTTTTTTAAAACTTTTAGTTGCTTACAGCAATGTAAAAACAAATTTACACATAAAATACAGGAGTAACAAAGAGTTTTAGTATTTTGGTACGGAAGAACCCTTTACATAAATCAAATAAATTTATTATGATGATGGTATAAATTAGGGTTAAAAAAGAATAAACTAAATTTGTCTTCTAAGGCAAGGAAGAACAAAATAATGACAATGATATTAAAGCCAATAAGAAAAAATAATAAAAGTTATATTACTTCAGCAAAATGTTGTAAATATTTATGATACAAATTATTGCTTTATTTTTTATTATTATTTTTTATTTTTTTTTATTTTAAAATATTTTTTTTTTATTATTATTATTTTAAAACTTTTATTGCGCTTTAACTTACTTTTACTGCATAATTTTTTATATACTTTTATTTAAGTGTTTTTTTTATTAACCCAAACTAGCTTTGTAAATATATTTTTTTACTTACTTGTTAAATTACTTTTTAGCTTTAAAATATCTTTAGGAAAATTCTCTTTATATTACTGAGACACCTTGTTTACAGCTAAAGAAACTGCTTAGATGTCATACACATATTTTACGAGGAAATGTCAAGCAGTAGAAAGGAAATAAAATGTAAAATTTTTTTAATTTTTAGATTTTTTACAGCTAAAATATTTAATGAATTTGCTTCTGAACTCTTTTTATTTTGGGAATTTCTATTTTAATAAAAATTTCATTTTTCAAATTTTTTTCGAAGATAAGTTCAAATTTTGCGAACATAGCCAAAATTTTTATATGCTAAAACTATTTAGATGAAAAATAGAACAAACATTTAATATAATTTTAGAAATTCGATTAATAATTTCAAGTCTCCACAGAATCTTTGCCAAGATCCCCTTTTAGCCCTTCTGGTCTCTCTTTTGAAAGTATGGAAACTGCGACGATAATTGTCCCAGTCCATTGAATCTTTCGACCTTTTCGCCATATTAAAAGTTTCCTGCATTTATTCCTTAACTGCCCAAGTCTTGGACATCACCACGATTGCTGAGGTTTCCCAAGACCATGCCGAGCCCTACATGAAGAATAGTAAGCAGACCTTAGTGTGCTAGTTAAAAGACTTACGGAGTCGTCCAAATCCTGTGTGCTGGCCAACCTTTCCATTTCCCACATGTTAGCACAATTTATACCAGTCAGTTTTCCTAGGATAATCGGGGAATGAACATTCCGAAGATACTTTACAATCGAAAATCCTAACCTAATTTGTGATACCTACCAACCTGTTCCCTGATTCTGTTGAATAACGTTGGTCTAGTACCTTTATTACAAATACTAACATTAGTACATAAAAGATACTGAAGTAAACACTCAACTCGGTTGTTTATATCCATACTCCCCCACAAATTATGATGAGCATTGGCATCGCATTATGGTCCCTTGTACTACACCAATTTACTAGTGTATGTACGGCAGGTGAGATTAGATTTTCCTCATCATATGGGTAGTAGGCCAATGAAATTATTAGGGTCGGTAACCCTTGTCGCTCTAGCGCCGCCACCGCTAAATAAATCGTGCTGTAATTGGATATGATAAAAGGCTTTATATCTTTTTTGACCAAAATACAACTTCTAGTTTACCTTCTGTGTTGGGATATAGGAGCATATAGTTTCGTGGGGGAATGCCTCGAACTTTCCCACCTTCAAGCCACAGTTCTTGGATTAAGGCCACGTGGATAACCTCCTTATCCATGAAATACAGCAAATCACCTGTCGCTGCTTCATAGTAATGCAGAATAATGTGCACCACTTTCAGGCCGTTTGGGATCATTGTTGTTTCTTCCTGGTAGAAACAGCCGAAGCTGGTTTAATCCAACTTTCACGAAGCCATTTGAGAGACGTAGAAGTCGGATGGATTCTGAACCGATTTTGATCCAGACATCCTTTCCTTCCCCTTTATCTCTCGCACGTGCTCTTTCGTTCGTCCAATCCTCCGTACCAAGCCCCTTATTCTGTCGCTTAATGAGAGTAAGTATGGCTTCATCCTCCAAGATTGGAGGAGGAACCCATACTTTCACCGTCGTTCGAAAACGAACTTGATCCACGGGGACGATCTCTATCTTGACATTGGGCTTAAGTTCGAGAAGTCCACGGATGCAGTTTTTTTTAGGAAGTCGAGTTCTTTCTCGTTGCCATATCCGATTATCTTTACGCCCTTCAACCATTTTGCGCCATCGAATGTAAAGAAGGAATCATCCTCACTGCGTCCGAGTTCGTCAACTAGTGCCCACAAGATCTTCCCTTCCAGTAGTAGCCATCTGTCCGTAGTCATTTTGCCCTCGAGCTGGCTGCGGTTTATGATGGCTGTCACCTGATCTTTGCCACTTAGTACAGTGTTTGCCAACACTACCTTTGGCAACGAATGCTGGACCTCTAGTGGAGGTTTGTGTAGACCGTACTTTGGGCATAGTGTTATCAGACCCTGTCATGCCAAATCGATCATCACCTCCCTTTGAACCTGTTGCGGCTTCCTTGGAAGTGGAAGGTCGAGCAACAGATTTTTCAGAACCTGTTGCTCGACGTGCTCGGTCCAGAGTTAGCATGGGGCACAAGTTTTTCTGAGATCACCTTCTTACTCTGATTATTTTTATCGGTCGTCGTCTAGGTTAGCCTGACCTCCACAACAGTAGTATTAAGCATAGCTTCATGCCAGGTGTGCTTTCGCCTCAAAAGCTTTTCCCGGGTTGTCAAGGTAGAGGGATCATGAACATCCATTGACCTGACATACCAAAGAGAGCATTTATAGCCCGCCAACCTCTTCCGTTCATCCTGTTCTTTTTCTTTTTGTCTTTTGTCTCCCTTTGCGGGGTTATGGGCCTCCTGTTGTTGTCCGTCTACGTGAAGCCTTTTGGAGGACATCATGTCTTCTTCGTCGGTCTCATAAATGATCAGACTTTTGGGCTTCGAGTCTTTGATCACTGTTTGTATTGTCCAAACTGTCCTGTCTCGTCAGAAATCGGTCCTTTCTGTCTTCCCCAGTAGCAGAACGATCTGAAGGATCCGGGGTAATCGTCCGTTCAGTCATGGTCACAGTAGCTCCAGTGGTATCCAGACCTGTGGCCTCCGCCTGAGTACTCACGTTTCCCGTGGAGATTTTAGAACTCCAGACCAGGGACATAGGGCAGTTGTCTATACTCATTGATGATAAATGTTTTTTTTTTTTTGGTGGGGGGTGGTAGGGTGTGTGGTCGGCAGTTTATACCTATGGAGACAGACGCAGACCAGGATGCCGCCACAATATGTAGGCAGTTTATGCCTATGGAGACAGACGCAGACTAGGATGCCGCCCAATATGGGAAACAGACGCGTCCTGGACTTGGAAGACCTTTCCTTGCAGACGGATCTGGACCAGAGCTGGAAAAACCAATGCCACAATCCCGGACAGACATTTAATGCGAACAGAAACCAAGTAGCCGAACTTAACGTAGGTAACAGACGCTACTGGATGGGGTCGTGACCACACAGAATGGTCAAAAAGGGGTCAGTTACTCCACAGACCGCTCTTGACATATAGGACGGACATCGTTGAGTATGGGATGGGTGATTCTTGGTTCGCATTTTGTGCACCGTGTCTGAAGACTCAAAGTGATCACCCCTCGCAGCAGATATATTCTGGAACTAGATGTAAAATAAAATACAAATTAAAAAGAAATTTCGAAATTTGAATCAAAATTTTATTATTTTTTTTTTTTTTTTTAATTCAAAAATATGGTTAAATAAATTAAAGAAAATAAAATTTATTTGAATTTTTTTGATAAACTACAAGTTTCAATTAATATTTTGCCTTGTTTAAACATTTTTCGAACTTAGCTTCGAATTTTTGAACATGGCCAAAATTTAAATATTCTGAAACTAGATGAAATATTGAACAAAAATTAAAAATAATTTTTGATATTTGAATCAAAATTTCAATTTCGAAATTCAAAAATATTATTTATAAAATTTTTTTTCGAAAACTACAAGTTTCAATTAATATTTTGCCTTGTTTAAAAATTTTTCGAACTTAAGTTCGAATTTTCGAACATAGCCAAAATTTAAATATTCTGAAACTAGATGAAAAATGGAATAGAAATCAAATGAAGTTTTCGAATATCAACTTAAAATTTCAATTTCGAAAATATGGTTATCGGCAGAAAATTTTACTTATTTTTAATTTTTTGAAAACTATAAATTTCAGTTAATATTTTGGCACGATTAAAATTTTTTCGAACTTAAGTGCGAATTTTCGAACATTGCCAAATTTTAAATATTTATATAATTTTATTTTTGTTATAATTTTTTTCAGTTTTATTTGTCACTGTACAACCATGATTATATTATATATTCCATTTCATACCATTATGTAACGTTGTAGCATATCTTCTTTAATATGTCTTGAGGTATTTGAAGACATGACACTATATACACAAGTACAAAACAGTAAGTATAAATGTTAGTAATACGTATGTATTTTTAGGAGTAAGAGAATTTATCTAGTATGTATTGGTGTCTGTTACCATGTCTGCTTGCATTTTCAATTAAGTTTTTAAGCTGTTGCTATTTTCTAAATGCTTTTACAGCTGGCTGACTGATGTTTGTAAATGTTATAACAACTTAACAAACATATGCAATGTCTCTTAAACGCAGGCACACTAGCAAAGAAACATCTTCTCAGCTAACAAGACTTTATTATAAATAAATTTATTTTTATTCTTTTCTACCATTTCATAGTCAGTGTTAACAATACATTTATTGCAATCATCAGTTTCGACAAACTCATCTTCGTCATCATGAATATTTTGTTAAAATTCTTGTATTTTGTTTTCCTACTTAGTTGTGTTATTACTTTTACCTTTAACTGTATGTACATACATACACTTATAGTAGTATGAGTAAATTTCCATCATTTTCTATATGTATCTATGTATGTTTTGATGCCTTTCTAATATGTATTAACAAGTTGTCCTATATGTCATAAAGGATCTAAAGAGGTTTTGTGATATTATTTTAAACACAAACTGTTAAACAAATGCATATTTAGATTGAAGTGAAGATAGTATCATGTCACTGACAAACATATAGTTTTATGAACTTTTTGAAGGGTTCAAAATCATTGTGATTTTAGTTAAAATATGTAAAACATTATTAAACAATATTTTACTATAAAGTTTATGTAGAATTAAAAAATAATGGTTAATGAATTATTATAAGATCTTTTTTGCAGAGTAAAATAGAGAAGAAACTTTAGTTGGGCCAGTTAATTTCAAAGACATATTTTATTACTTGATTAATATTTTAATAAAAATTTCAAATTTTCCTCAAAACTTTTAAATTCAAAGTTCGATAATACAGTAAAAAAATTAAATTAAATTTTTAAATTTTATTTTTAGAAGATAAACATCATTTAGCCAAGTTTATAAAATTTTCGAACTTAAGTTTGAATTTTCGAAAATTAAAAAAAAAAAAATATACATACATTATTAAACCAAATGAAAAATTGAATAAAACTTTTGAAATTTAAAAGATAAAATATAAAAATAAGATTTTTTTAGAAACTAAGGTTTCAAAAATGTTTCGTATTTTAAAAAATGTTTCTAACTTAGGTTTGAATTAGCGAACATAGTTTCAAATAAACATATTTTGAAATAAGAAAAGAATATAATCGAAATTAATAAGAATTTCTAAAAATTCGATTCATGATTTTAATTTTGAAATATCAAAAATGTTTCGTATTTTAAAAAATGTTTCTAACTTAGGTTTGAATTAGCGAACATAGTTTCAAATAAACATATTTTGAAATAAGAAAAGAATATAATCGAAATTAATAAGAATTTCTAAAAATTCGATTCATGATTTTAATTTTGAAATATTTTTTTTAATGTTTCGAACTTTGAAAAAATTTACATATTTTGTTACTAGAGAAAAAGTTTAATAAAAATTAAAAAAAAAAAATTTTTCTTCCAAAATTGCAATTTCGAAAATACGCCTAAATATCTAAACATCGATTATGTTAAAATTTTTCTATAAACAATAGATATCAAGTATTATGTTGTCATATTTATCGTATTTTCGAACTTATGTTCGTATTTTCGAACATTGCCAAAAATTATAACTTCCAAAACTAGATGAAAAATAGTATCAAAATCAAAAAGAATTTTTCAAATTCGATTAAAAATTTCAATTTCGAAATTCAAAAATATGATTAAATGACAGGAAATTTAATTTTTTTATGGCGTTTATAGAAAAAATAGGTTTAAATTAATATATTGGCAAGTCTTAAAATTTTTCGAACTTAAGTTCGAAATTTCGAACATAGAAAAAAATTACATATTCTGGAACTAAAAGAAAATATAAATAAAAATCCAATAAAATTTTTTTAATTTTCTTCCAAAATTGCTATTTCGAAATTCGAAAATACCTTAAAATAACTCAAATTGAATTTGATAAAATGTTTCTTGAAACTATAGAGAACAAGCAATATTTTGACATGTCTAAAATTTTTTCGAACTTAAGTTCGAATTTTCAATCACAGAAAAAAATTACATATTCCAGAACTGGATCAAAAATTAAGCAAAAGTCCAATAAAATTTGTTAATTTTCTTCCAAAATTGCAATTTCGAAATTAAAAAATATGGCAAATTATTATATTTTGTCATATTTTCGAAATTTGTGTATCGATTTTGTTAAATTTGTTTGCAGAAACTATAGACTTTAAACAATATTTTAGGATGTCTAAAAATGTTTCGAACTTATGCAAGTACGAATTTTCACACAAAAAAATTTACATATTTTCGAAATTCGACACAAAATTTCAATTTCGAAATTTGATAACATAGTGAAATGACATAAAATCATACTTATTTTTGCAATTATTGAAATAATATTTTATGATGCCTAAAAAATTTTCGAACTTAAGTTCGAGTTTTCGAACACAGAAAAAAATTATATATTCTGGAACTAGAAGAAAATGTAAATAAAAATCTAAACAAATTTTTAAATTTTCTTTAAAAATTACAATTTCGAAATTCGAAAATATGGCAAAATAGCCCAAAATCGCATTTGTTAAAGTTTTTCTTGAAAATATATAGAGAACAAAAAAAATTTTGGCATGTCGAAAATTTTTTCGAACTTAAGTTGGAATTTTCGAAAATAAAAAATTTTTATTTTAAAACAAAAAGCAATATAGAATAAAAATTTAATTAGATTCTCTTCAAAAATTATAATTTCGAAGTTCGAAAATATGTCAAAAAGGCACAAAATCGATTTTTTTACAATTTTTCTAGCAACTAAAGAGAACAAATAATATCTTGGAATGTCTAAAAAATTTTCGAACTTAAGTTCGAAATTTCGAACATAAGAAAAAATTTTATATTCTGGAACTATAAATCAGGTTGAATAAAAATCCAACAAAATTTTTAAATTTTCTTTAAAAATTGTAATTTCGAAATTCGAACATAGGAAAAAAAGCTCAAAATCGATTTTTTTTACAATTTTTCTAGAAACTATAGAGAACAAATAATATCTTGGCATGTCTAAAAAAATTTTCGAACTTAAATTCGAATTTTCGAACATAGGAAAAAAATACTTATTCTTAAACTGGTTCGCAAAAAAAGCTAAAGTCCAATAAAGTTTTTAAATTTTCTTTAAAAATTTTAATTTCGAAATTCGAAAATCTAGTAAAATAACTCAAAATCGATTTTATTAAAATTTTTCTAGAAACTATAGAGAACAAGTAATATTTTGGCATGTCTAAAAAATTTTCCAACTTAGAAAAAATATACGTATTCTGGAACTAGAAGAAAATCTAAATAAAAATTCATTAACATTTTTAAATTTTCTTCTAAAATTGCCAAATCGAAATTTGAAAATTCGCTAAAATAGTTTAAAATATGTAGAATTTGTTTAAACCTTTCTAGAAACTACAGATTTAAAATGAAATGCTGATGTATTTGCAAATAAATTTTAATTCAAAATAGCATTTTGAAATTTTCTTAAAAAGATGTTGAAATTTTTATAAAAAAATAATACCAAAAATAAAAGATAATTTAAATTATAAACATTTTTGGTACTTAATTCTATATTTAATTTTATTTATCACTGATATCAAAAATAAAAAAAAATTATTTTTATTAGAAAAAATAATAATTACTGTATTATTGTTTATAAAATATTAAAATAATTAAATTCAATTAACAATTTTTTTTTTTTTTTTTTTTTGTTTTCATATTTAAATTTAAGTATTTAAAAAATTATATTCATTACCACAAAAGTGTTTTATTAACATCCCTTTAAAAAGTATTTATTTTACCATAAATGTGTTACAAAAAAATATATTTAAATAAAAATAACAAAACTTAAAACACAAATTGTTGTTAATAATTTAAAAATAATGTAAAATAAAATAAAATGTTGATATAATTAAAAATTAATTGTTTTACATGACATTTAATTAACAACACAAACATGCCTATTTGTTGTTTTATTATATTTTTGCTATTTTCACTTTTTTTCTATTTGTTTGCCAACATCAAGTGTTTATTTGTTTGTAATTGTTGTTATTTTTAATATTTTTATTATTTTTATTACGAGTATAATTATTTTTATTAAATATTTAATAAATAACCACAAACTTACCAAAACATATACATACACAAATAAATAAATATTTAAAATGACTTTTCAAAAGGATTCTGGATAAAAAGTAAAAAAATTTATGCAAATCAGCATAAGGAGTAAAAATATTATTAACATATTTTTTTTTTTTTAACAACAAAATATAAACATATAACAGTTTGCTGTAGACTTTTAGACTAGATGTTAGTCGCCTGCATATACATTTTAATTTATTTTCTTTGCCAAACAACATTTAAATAAATTAATGTCAATCATACGTCTTGGTGACCATAAAGAAATTTGTCTGTCTTTACTCTTTGATATTTTATATACTAACTGCATGAAATGCAAAAAATATAGAAAAAAAGGAAACAAATTATACAGAGTTTTTATGCAATTTAATTTCTTCCTTTTTTCAAGTTATGCAGTCTCAAAGTCTTATTTATACTTTACCATAAATTTTTTCTTAAACAAAAAATATTTACTAGTTAGATATAATAGAATTAATATTATTTTATGCAAAAACTATAATATCTTACATTGATGCCTTTGCCCTCAAAAATTCTTGTCGTCCTCTCTCTCTCTCTCTCTTACTATATTTTAAAACCCCATAGAAATGTCAAGTGTTCTAAAAGCAAATCATTTATATTGAAAAGTCCTGCCATTTTACCACATCCTATTTCCTTTTTCTACTGCCATAACTATTGTCCATTGTTTCTGACCTTAATCCCTGTAACATTACAATATCCTGTTCTAGTTTTTAACAAATGTATATAAGAAGTAGTAAGAAGCAGGATTTTTTCAAAGCATAAGCTTGTGGTCGATTTATTAAACACGATTTATGTGTTGATTTGTAAACAATATTGTCTTTTTGTAAGAGAATTTATAGACAAAATGTGTAGTTGACTAGACAACAAAAATGTTGTACATATACATAGCCAAACACAATCATATACAAATACATATATATACATAAAAATAAATGTATGCAAAACAATAATAATTTGAATACAATGAGAAGTAATTTTATTTACATAGAAAATTCATCCAAAACAATTCACAATAAAAGCCAATATTCACATAAAATCATGACAAAATGTTATACAAATGCAATTGAAGTCAATACGAAAATATTACTAAAATACATATGTATAGAGAAATGGACATACATACAGATGAAACAATATAAGAGGACAGTATAAAAAACTTTTATAAACATTTCATTTTATACTATAGATATTTTAGATTAGACTTATTAAACTTTAAAGAGGCATAAATTCGGTTCTATAAAAGCTTTTTATTTCAATTTTATTTCTATTTGATCAAAAATTATTTCAGCTAGGAAATACAATAACTTAGCTAAAAAATCGGGTTTATATTTTATCTAATTTTTGCAATTAAAGTAAAATTAAAAAAAAAAATATTTATTAAGAAACTATAAATATTTTATCTGTAATAAAATCTTTGTTAGTAAAGGTATCTTAACGAAATTTTCATTGACTATAAACTTTATTGTATAAAATAAGAAAGTGTAAAAAACTTTAAGATTTTTGTAAAATAGAATCCTAAAATTCCCAAGAAAAACGACAAAAATTCCAAAACTTGATTTTTTTTTTATTTTTGGCTATAAAATCCACATTTTACCGCAGTCCCACAGAATTTGATTGAAACTTTATAAAAATGTATTATAAATTCCTAAACTGCATTTTGTTTGCAGAGTCACACTTTGGAGTTTTAGAAAATATGGACTAAAGTCAAAAGTATATTAAAAAAAAAACAAAAATCATCATTTAGTTTTGTACTCGGTAAAGATATCATCTACTTCAAATATTTTTTATTCAATAGATAATTTTGCTTTTTAATTACATAAAGAAATAACTTATAATATATATATATATAAACATTTATCTGAACCAAGAACTAACAAAATTGTGTGACTTACAATTTTAAAAGCAAATGACTCGAAAATTAGAAAAAAAAACATAAATTTGATGGTTATTTAAAAATCTTTTATGACAAAGGTACCCTTCTTTAAGCCCCCTATCTCCGCCCCTAGCTTAGACTATAGTTTCGACTATAATGACAATAGTTTGGACTATAATAATGCCAATAGTTTAGACTATAATTAAGCTTAGACTATACCCAGTCTGCATAGTTTCGAGTAAGTACTTCTTATCAAACTTTTTATGAATTTATTTCGAAAATAAAATTAATATTTCAATGCTATTTTTTTTTTTTTTTTTTTTTTTTTTAAATATTCAAACTCTAGTATATTATAATTTTGTCTCCAATTTATACTACAGTTCTGACTAAAGTTTAAGCTATAATTATGACTATACCTTAGAATTTAGTTAGGAATGTAGTTAAGACTATGGTTTATAGTATAATTTAGACTGTAGATTAGATTATCGTTAAGACTTTAGCCTAGACTATATTTCAAATATAATAATGACTATAGTTTAGACTATAGTTAAGTTTAGACTATACCCTGCCTGCATAGTTTCGAGTAAGCACAACTTGTTATAAATTCAATACTCTATCTGCACTATTTAAAAAAAAATCAAATTCTAGTATTTTATAATTTTTACCCCAATTTATTCTACAGTTATGACTAAAGTTTTACTTATAATTATGACTATAGTTTAGACCTTATTAAGGAATGTTTATAGTATAATTTAGACTAAATTTTAAACTCTAGTTAAAACTATAGTTTAGACTTAAGACTATAGTTTCGAATATATTTGTGACTTTAAGTTAGACTATAGTTTAGATTAAAGTTAGAACCTTTGTGTAGACACTAGTATTTACTATAGTTATAACTTTAGCTTAGACTATAGTTAAAACTACAGTTCAAAGTATATTTTTGACTATAAGTAATAATGACTTTAATTTAAGCAATAGCTTAGCCTATGCTTTTAAGTAAAGTTTATTCTATCGTTTAGACTCGCATAGACCTAATTTGAAATTTCACTAAAAATCGAAATTTTAACAAAATCCGGAAAATTTGCCTAAAAATCAAAATATCACCAAAAAAAAAATTACCAAAAATCCAAAATTTCGTCAAAATTCGGAATTCCCTCGAAACCAAAAATTTTACAAATAATTCGAAATTTCACCAAAAATCCAAGATATAAGAAAAATAAAATTCATTAAATACGAAATTTCACTAAAAAAAATCCGAAAATTCACTAAAAAATTTAAAATTTCACCAAAAATTCGAAATTTCACCAAAATTCTGGAAATTCACCAAAATTCGAAAATTTTGCCAAAAAAAAAAAATAAATAAAAAATCAACAAAAATCAAAAAATTTATCAAAATTCGAATCCACAAAAACACAACATTTTACCAATTATTCAAAATTTCACAAAAAAAAAATCCGAAAATTCACCAAAAATTTTAAATTTCACCAACAATTTAAATTTCACCAAAATTTCACCAAAAATTCGAAAATTTTGCAAAATTCGGGAATTTCGCAAAAAAATATCACCAAAAATTAAAAAATTTATAAAAATTCGAAATCCATGAAAACACAAAATTTAACTAAAAATCCAAAATTTTACTAAAAATTTGAAATTTCACCAAAAATTCGAAATTTCACCAAAAATTCGAAATTTCACAAAAAATTTTACTAAAAATTTTAAATTTCACTAAAAATTCGAAATTTCACCAAAAATTCGAAATTTCACAAAAAATTCAAATTTTACCAAAAAGAGTTCAACTAAGAACTAAGGATTTAATAAAAAGAAAATAACCTAATATCACTAAAATAAAAAAAAAAATCTGAAAATCCCGATTAATACGAAATTTCATTAAAAACTCGAAAATTCACTAAAAATTCCAAATTTCACTATATATTCGATATATCACCAAAAATCCAAAATTTTATCAAAAAATCATAAATTCACCAAAAAGCCAAAAATTCGAAATTTCATAAAAAATTTGAAATTTCACCAAAAATCCGAAAATTTACCATAAGCCGAAAATTTTGCCAAAAGTTCGAAGTTCAACCAAAAATTAAAAATTTGGGAATTTCACCAAAAATTTTAAGTTTTAACAAAAAGAAAAAAACTTAATTTAACTAAAAATCCGATTTCCTTAAATTAAATTATTATTATTATTATTATTATTTTATCATAAATACATTAAAAAATAACATCATTATATAATTGGTCTCAGATTTTATGTTCCACTATAATCATAAAAAGGCTATAATTAAAAAAATAGTAACAAGGCAACATCTTTCTGCAGAAAAGAAAATACTATTAGTAGTAGTTTAATGTCCAAAAATATGCTCTACCTTTTTATTTTATTTTTGTTTAAGAAAACTTGAGTCATACATATTCAGCCTTTTTGCGCTATCGACGCTGCCTAAACTATAAAATAAATAATGTTTTAAATAAAAATAAAAAAAAACGATTTTCTCAAAATATTTTCTAACTATCCTCGTTTCTTATATATTTTGTAAACAATTTTCAAATGAATGTCTTGTCATTTTTGTTCTATTGTTTGTATAAATGTCTATGTATATATTCTATATGTGTGTGTGTATATCTGTGTTTGTCTGTATATGTATATGAAAGTATTTCGACTAACTGGTATGCAATCATGCTGTATAGCAAATAAAATGATTGTTTAAATAAATGAACGAATGAGTGAATAAATAAATATATATATATATATATATATATATATATATATATATATATATATATATATATATATATATATATATATATATATATATATATATATATTGCAATTCAATAATATTAGTGATTTGTTTTTTACTCTGTGCTTTATCTCTAAAAATTGTCTATAAGTTATCAAGTAAAACTAGAATATTTTCCCTCTAAAATATTTTCTTCATGTTTTTCTTACTCTGTGTTTCATTTTTTATTATTTATTTTTTTTTTTTTTTTCTATTCTATTTTTATTTTTTTAGTTTTGCTTACAGCGCATAAATTCAATTTATATCTAGATTGTAATACAGCTACTCTACAACTGATTGTCGTTGTTTTGAAGTAGATTTTTTTATTTTTTTTTTTCTTGAAGTTGCTCCCTAAAATATGCAACATTGTTATACAATATTTCTTCATGTAGTTTATAGAGTATGGATTTTTATAATAAGAGTATGTGTTGTATAAAAGTTGCCAGTGTTTTTTCTTGCTTTTTTATTTTTTTATTTATTTTTTTTTTTTTATTTATTTTTTTTTTGCCGATTTTTGATGTGATTTCTTTCTCTTGAGTGTTTTTTGTTAAGAATTTTTTAAATCTGTGTCGATTTGTTGCTGGTTTCTTTGGCATTGGAAGAAAGATATGTTAACATTTCATTGAACAATTTTTACTTATAATTTTTTGTTTTATTTTGGAAAATTACTTATAAAGTTAAGAAAAATATTTAATATTTAAAAACTTAAGTAGAAAAATAATTTTTTAAATATTTTTTATTTAATAACTAAAATAAAACTTGTAATAAAAACTTTAGACTTTCAAATAAATCTTGCAATAACGGGACGTATGAGTGATTTCTATTATTTTAAATACTCATACGTCTAAGTAGTCTAATACTTTATTATTAATATTTCTTAACTTTCATAATGAGCAATTAAAATAATTATTCTCAAAAACATATTTTATATAAGTATCTACATATTTTTGCCCCTTTTTGTTATTCTTTTTTCTTTAATCATCTACAAAAAAATCTTTTTAAAATTATGTAAATTTCTTTAATTGTAATTTTACCTAAAACCTTAATATTATTACACAACTTTCTTTTTTTTTGTTATCCCCCAAAAATATTCATAATCAAATTCTGTAGCCCAAATCCATTTCCACAATACGATTTTTGTCTGTATTTAGCATGTCATTTAATTAAAAATTAACAATTACTTGTTACGTTATACAAAATTTTACTGACCATTTTTATTTAAGTGTTTTTGTTGCTTTAGTATATATTTACGTTGTTCGTTTTTGTGATGATTATGTGTGTGTGTGTGTATTTTTGTATACATTACGAAACATTTTTAGTTTTCATGTAGATTATTTTTGTGGTTTTGTCATAATATCCCTTAAACGATGGTAAATGAAAATAAAATGGCAAATGAAAATAAAATATAAAGGAAATAATTAAACGAAATTTAGGCTGTAAATGGAATGAATATATAATGATTAAAAAAGAAAAATAATTAGCCTATATTAGGCTATAGTTTATTCTATAGCATACTCTATAGTCTAATTTATAGTATATATTATAATCCAGTCTATAGTATAGACTATAGTCCACTCTATAGTATAGATTATAGATTATTATATAGTATACTCTATGGTCTAATATATTGTCAAGTCATAGTATAGACAAGAGTCCAGTCTAGAGTATAGACTATAACCTAGTCTATACAATAGTATATTTTAAAGCATAGACTATAGTCGAGTCTATAGTCGAGTCTATAGTTTGGTCTATAATATAGACTATAGTCTAGTCTATAGAAGAGACTATAGTCCAGTCCATAGTATAGACTACAGTATAGTCTATACTATAGTTTATAGTCTAGTACTGACTATAAACTAGTCTAGAGTATAGTTTATATTCTAGTCCATAGTATAGACTATTTTCTAATCTGTAGTATAGACAATATTCTAGTCTATAGTATGACTATATTCTAGTCTATAATATAGACTATATTCTAGTCTATAATATAGACTATATTCTAGTCTATAGTATAGACTATATTCTAGTCTATAGTATAGACTATATTCTAGTCTATAATATAGACTATATTCTAGTCTATAGTATAGACTATATTCTAGTCTATAGTATAGACAATATTCTAGTCTATAGTATAGACAATATTCTAGTCTATAGTATAGACAATATTCTAGTCTATAATATAGACTATATTCTAGTCTATAGTATAGACTATATTCTAGTCTATAGTATAGACTATATTCTAGTCTATAATACAGACTATATTCTAGTCTATAATATAGACTATATTCTAGTCTATAGTATAGACTATATTCTAGTCTATAGTATAGACTATATTCTAGTCTATAATACAGACTATATTCTAGTCTATAATATAGACTATATTCTAGTCTATAGTATAGACTATATTCTAGTCTATATTATGGACTATATTCTAGTCTATAGTATAGACTATATTCTAGTCTATAGTATAGACTATAATCTAGTCTATAGTATAGACTATATTCTAGTCTATAATACAGACTATATTCTAGTCTATAATATAGACTATATTCTAGTCTATAGTATAGACTATATTCTAGTCTACACTATAGACTATATTCTAGTCTATATTATGGACTATATTCTAATCTATAGTATAGACTATAATCTAGTCTATAGTATAGACTATATTCTAGTCTATAATACAGACTATATTCTAGTCTATAATATAGACTATATTCTAGTCTATAGTATAGACTATATTTTAGTCTATAGTATAGACAATATTCTAGTTTATAGTATAGACTATATTTTAGTCTATAGTATAGACTATATTCTAGTCTACACTATGAACTATATTCTAGTCTACACTATATACTACATTCTAGTCTATAGTATAGACTATATTCTAGTCTATAGTATAGACTATATTCTAGTCTATAGTATAGACTATATTCTAGTCTATAGTATAGACTATATTTTAGTCTATAGTATAGACTATATTCTAGTCTACACTATGGACTATATCCTAGTCTACACAATATACTACATTCTAGTCTATAGTATAGACTATTTTCTAGTCTATACTATAGACAATATTCTAGTTTATAGTATAGACTTTATTCTAGTCTATAGTAAAGACTATATTCTAGTCTATAGTATAGACAATATTCTAGTCTATAGTATAGACTATATTCTAGTCTATAGTATAGACTATATTTTAGTCTATAGTATAGACTATATTCTAGTCTACACTATGGACTATATTCTAGTCTACACAATATACTACATTCTAGTCTATAGTATAGACTATGTTCTAGTCTATACTATAGACAATATTCTGGTTTATAATATAGACTATATTCTAGTCTATAGTATAGACTATATTCTAGTCTATAGTATAGACTATATTTTAGTCTATAGTATAGACTATATTCTAGTCTACACTATGGACTATATTCTAGTCTACACAATATACTACATTCTAGTCTATAGTATAGACTATATTCTAGTCTATACTATAGACAATATTCTGGTTTATAGTATAGACTATATTCTAGTCTATAGTATCGACTATATTCTAGTCTATAGTATAGACTATATTTTAGTCTATAGTATAGACTATATTCTAGTCTACACTATGGACTATATTCTAGTCTACACAATATACTACATTCTAGTCTATAGTATAGACTATATTCTAGTCTATGCTATATTCTAGTCTATAGAATAAACTATATTCTAGTCTATAATATATACTATATTCTAGCCTATAGTATAAAATATATTCGAGTTTACATTATAGACTATATTCTAGTCTATACTATAGACTATATTATAGTCTATAGTATAGACAATATTTTAGTCTATAGTACAGACTATAGACTAGAATATATAGTATATACTATATATTCTAGTCTATATTCGAGTCCATAGTATAGACTATATTCTAGTCTATAGTATATACCATAAACTAGTCTATAGTATATACTATAAACTAGTCTATAGAATAGACTATATTCTAGTCTATAGTATAGACTATATTCTAGTCTATAATATATACTATATTCTAGCCTATAGTATAAAATATATTCGAGTTTACATTATAGACTATATTCTAGTCTATACTATATACTATATTCTAGTCTATAGTATAGACTATATTCTAGTCTATTGTATAAACTATATTCTAGTCTATAGCATAGACTATAGACTAGAATATATAGTATATACTATAGACTATTCTAGTCTATAGTATATACTATAAACTAGTCTATAGTATAGTCTATATTCTAGTCCATAATATAGACGATATTCTAGTCTATAGTATATAGTATAAACTAGTAAATTGTATAGACTATTTACAAGTCTATAGTATAGACTATATTCTAGTCTACACTATGGACTATATTCTAGTCTACACAATATACTACATTCTAGTCTATAGCATAGACTATATCCTAGTCTATACTATAGACAATATTCTGGTTTATAGTATAGACTATATTCTAGTCTATAGTATAGACTTTATTCTAGTCTATAGTATAGACTATATTTTAGTCTATAGTATAGACTATATTCTAGTCTACACAATATACTACATTCTAGTCCATAGTATAGACTATATTCTAGTCTATGCTATAGACAATATTCTGGTTTATAGTATAGACTATATTCTAGTCTATAGTAAAGACTATATTCTAGTCTATAGAATAAACTATATTCTAGTCTATAGTATAGACAATATTTTAGTCTATAGTATAGACTATAGACTAGAATATATAGTATATACTATATATTCTAGTCTATATTCGAGTCCATAGTATAGACTATATTCTAGTCTATAGTATATACCATAAACTAGTCTATAGTATATACTATAAACTAGTCTATAGTATAGACTATATTCTAGTCTATAGTATAGACTATATTCTAGTCTATAATATATACTATATTCTAGCCTATAGTATAAAATATATTCGAGTTTACATTATAGACTATATTCTAGTCTATACTATAGACTATATTCTAGTCTATACTATAGACTATATTCTAGTCTATAGTATAAACTATATTCTAGTCTATAGCATAGACTATAGACTAGAATATATAGTATATACTATAGACTATTCTAGTCTATAATATCTATAGTATAGTATATATTCTAGTCCATAGTATAGACGATATTCTAGTCTATAGTATATACTATAAACTAGTAAATTGTATAGACTATTTACTAGTCTATAGTATAGACTATATTCTAGTCTATATTATAGACTATATTCTAGTCTATAGTATAGACTATATTCAAGTCTATAGTATAGACTATATTCAAGTCTATAATATAGTATATATTCTAGAATATAGTATAGAGTATATTCTAGTCTAAGTCTATAGTATTGACTATAGTCTAGTCTATAATATTAACTATAGTCTAGTTTATAGTATAGACTCTATTCTAGTCTATAGTATGGACTAAATTAACTATAGTTTAGTCTATAGTATACACTATAATCTAATCAATAACCTAGTCTACAGTCAATGCCATTTTCTAGCCAGTCTATACTTCTTGACCCTTCCACATTAAACTTAAATCTTTAAGAGAAATACCAAGAGAGAGAAAAAAAGAAAAATCAAACTGACTTTAGTTTAAAATATACAGATTATCATTATGAGTCTCATCATCATTATCACAATTTACATGATTCATCTCATCAATGTCATTATTATAATCACCCTGAAAACATGTTGCAAATAACAACCAACCAACGTTTATATGGCTCATAATAAAACGTTACTGCTATAGAATTTATGATAAAAATGCATAAATCTCAGTTTATATCAGTTACAGAATACAAAAATCCACACAAAGCAGACTTAAACCGGCGAATGGTTGAATGAATGTGCCATAAAGTTTAAATAGTTTGTTAGTAGTTGTACACTCAAAATACTTATATATTTAATGTGCTTTTTTTTTTCTCCACTGAAACTATTTGCAACAATATGAACAGCGTAAACAAACTTGAAACAAAAAAAAAAAAAAAAAAAATATGTTTAATATTTTCTCTACTTTTGCACAAAACTACTTTTGTTATTCTGCTTTGCTGGAGCTGCTTTAAATGGTTAAAATTTTTTACTAATATTCTAAGAGAAAAAAAATAGTTAATACATTTTCAAACTGAAAAAACTGCTAATAAAAATAAAACAAGATAAGCTGGGTGGCGTCTTGAAAAGTATTGCTTATATTTTTTTTTATGATTTTGCTTTGATCTGTTGCCAGCAGCAGTAAAAAGGTAATATTGGTTTTTCAAAACAATTTGACCAAGTAAAAAAACTGTTTGTCTTTTAGCATTAAAATAAAATATAACTTAAATAAATAAAATGATATAAGAAAAATTATTTAAATAAAAATAAAATTTCTACAAATAAATTTTTGTTTACTAAAATAATAAAATAGTTGATTAGAAGTGTAAATTCCCAGCTTTAAGGTGAAGTTTGTTTCTTAAAAATCGCTTAAGAAATATTAAAGTTATGACGGATTTTATAAAATAAATTAATTAATATTAATCATACGTCACCAGTACCTTTATTAATATAATATGAGATTAAGAAAAAAGTTTTTAATATTTAAAAATAAAATCTTTTTCTAGTGATTAGATATTGAGTTTGCTATAGTTTAACTTTTCTCTTTCTTTTTAATTTCATTTGTTTCATAGCAAGAATTTTGTTTCAAATTTTTTATATTTTAATTTTCTTTAGTCACTATTTTCCTGTATACATGAAATTTTATATTTGTTTTCTTAGAAATATATTAAAAAAAATTATTTTAAATTTTGTATAAGAACATACTTTTAAAAGTTATATGAGTTCCTTGGAAAAAAAATAATGATTTAAAGAAATACGAGTATAACCAAAGTTGCAATTTTAAATTTATTCCATATACACGTTAAAGTAAAATAAAAAGTATTAAAAAGCGAATAAAGTTTAAACTTTAAACATTTAAATGAAAGTAAAGGAATAGAAAATATTTGGGAAACTTCAAAAATAAAATAAATGTTTTATTTTAAAAATAACAAGCTTTATTTGAATTATTTAAGTAAATAAATATTAAAATAGATAAGAAATATATTTTAGTAAATTTAAAAAGAAAAAAAAAAAAAAAAAGTTATATTGACTATTTTATTTTAAAATTTTGATGATTTATCTAAATTTTGTTACCATTTACTTCAATTTGTAGCCATAAATTATTGTAATTCCTGGAGTTTCATTTCTTAAATATATATTTTTTTTTTATTTTTTCTTAAACATTTGTCGTATTTTTCTGACTTTTAAATTAACATAAGTTTATAATTAGTTTTCTTAACTTTAATACTTGTTGTAAATCTAAATGTTATTTCTAGTTGTCATTAGAATGACTTGCAAGAACAAGTTAATAAGAAATTCTAATACTTACAAAGTATGTTGGCTTTTGAACTTTAAACTGTTAAAGAGATAAATTTGTCAAGCTTCATAAAAAAAATAAATAAATTTAAAATATTAATGAAGAAATAACTTGAATGTAAATACTTACTAAAATTTATAGCATAGTTTATAGTTTATTCAATAGTATAGTTGATAGTATGGTCCATAGTATAGTCTACAGTTTTATTAATAATCTAGTCTTTAGCCTATTCTATTATATTTATGATAGATAAACGGACACAAATATATTTTTGATGTGATTTATACAATGTTTAGAACAGAAAAAAATATTTTTTCTTATTTGAAAACTACAAACATATAAAATTCAAATATAACTTCATTATAATATAGTAAAGTATTAAATTCCTTTAATATATAACACCTCCCCTGAATTATTACTTTACAATAACACTGGTCAACAAAAAAAATCCTTCCCCATAGACGAATAGCTGGACTTGATGTATTTTGATGTGCTAAACACGAATCTGCATTCAGTTTTTTTCCAACAGGTCTGGATTTTTTTTATGGGCGTGTCTAATATTTCGCCCATAGTAAGGCCATTACTCTAGTATATTTCCTCATAACTCAAGAACGGTGTGTACAAAGTGATACACCAAAAGATGCGGACTAAAAATATCTTCAAATCATTCTAACTTAATTTTTTTATGTGCTCAATAGTTTCGGAGTTATTTTGAAATAAGTGTCCGAAAAAAATAATTTTCATGCAAAATTTTAAATTTTTTTGATACTTAAATCTCTTTTAATAAATGAAAATTTCTAAAATGTTACAGTTTATCATCATTATCCTAAAGCCGGTATAAAATATAATAAGGCATGTATCTTTTAAATTTAATGCAGAAATCTAAATTTTATTCACAGTTAAGTTACATACAATTGAGTAGAAATACAGTTTATTTTTTCTTGAAACAAAAATAGGTGGACTAGGTGGATTTTGACGACTTAAACAAGAATTTGCATTCACTTTTTTCTATCGGGTACTGATTTTTTTTATTTGCATGACTAATATCATCACCTTAATCAGCGGTCACACTATAGAATTCGAGAATGGTTTGTAAAACTTAGTCTATAACTCAAGAACCCTTTACACGATTTTGATAAATGATACATCAAAAGATGCATACAAAATTGTCTCCAAGGTATGTCAACAATATTTTTCATTCGCTCAAGAATTTCAGAGTTATGGATCAAAACTTTCACCACTTTAAAAAAAAAAAATAAATTTTAAAATTTTCGGTACTAATTACCGCATAACTACGGAAATATTAACTGGACAAAAAATTATATAAATTCAGCTCAAAGACAATTTAGGTTCAATTTATCTTAATTGGACAAACTGTTCTCGAGATATACAAGTGTGACTGCCTAAAGGCGGGGTCATAATAGTCATGCCAATAAAAAAAAAATCAATGCGTGATAGAAAAAAAGTAGAAACTGATTCTTATTTAGCACGTTGAATTCCATCTAATCTAACTATTTTTTTATTTAAGACTAAAAAAAAAAAAAAAAAAAAATTAATTTTTTCCCACTAGTGTATTTCCACTTAGCTATAGGTATACGTGGTTATTCAAAATTAACTGTGAATCCAATCAAGATTTGTGCATCAATTTTTATAATACGTGGCTTTATTTACTTGTAGTTTCGTCAGCTTTGAGATAAAGGTGATAAACTTACATATTTTTGATGCTTTCACTTTAAAAAAAAAAAGTTTTAGTAAAATAGAGAAATCTTGAATTTTGCATGAAAAAATTTTTTTCAGACACTTTATTCGAAATATCTCCTAAACTATTGAGCGGATAAAAATTTGATTGTAGAGCGATTTAAAGCTAATTTTATTCCGCATATCGTGGTACGACCAAATAAAGTATATATATTCTTGCACCATATGAAATTCTGAGTCGATTAAACAATGTCCGTCTGTTGAAAACATTCTCACGTCCAAACTAATTGAGTTATTCCAATGAAAATCACTCAGATTATTTGTTGTTCCCAGACGCAGTTTGGGATTGCAAACTAGCCAAATCAGTTAAGTAGAAAATAATGTATATTATCAAATCTGAAAAAATCCCTAAATCAATCTTTGACTGATAATATTTCAACTAGCAATAGACGAATTTTAATAAAATTTTGCAAAAATGTCTATCTAAACTCACTTTAAATTACTGCCAAAAATTAGCTAAATCGGTTCAGTAGGAAAAAAGTTATAGACAATAATATGAACAGTTTTTATGATTATTACGCCGTAAGTTTTTCTAAAACATCATATTATAATTTATATGGAGTTCATGTGTGTGTGTTCGCATTAATATGAATGTTGATAAACATAAAGTTATGCAACTATGTTGAGTTTGATGTCTGATTGTGGTAACCATCGAACACACCACGACATGGTGTGTTCGCTATTTATTAGCAACATATGTATGTTGATAACTTTACTAAACTAAGTAGATAAGTAGTAGTTCGATGTGTTTCGAGATGTACACATCGATAGAGAAGGATATGTAAATGTATTTTTTAAAAGTATGTCTGCTAACATGTAGATGTAAATAAGTATAATGTTGCTGGCAAAAAATATGAAATTGTTTATAAATTTTTTATAAATTTTATTTAGTACATTAATGAAAAAGAATTGATACAAATTTATGTTACTTTATAATTTATTATAGTGCGTTTATAATTAATAACTTAATTTAATTTTTATTGTAAAAATAAAACTTAATTATGTTAGAATTTTATTTATAACTTTTTAATGCATTTTAAAAAGCATAACTAATTCTTAGAATTTTCTTAAAGATTAGTATTTATAAAATTCTTCAAATATAATTTTTAAAATTTTTAAGAGCACCTTTGAGCAGAAATAATATAATATAATAAGAAAAATAATGCTTATTTCTTTTAAATAAATCACCTTAAATTATGCAGAGGGAAACTCTTATAGTTAGAAGATTATACTTCGGTTAGTTTACTCATTTAGTTTTTCCAACATCATCACACAAACGACTCTCTAATCTCCGCTAATGTCTGTCTGTCCATTCGTCTGGCTGTCTGTCTATGTTAACCCTGTGAACTAATTACAGGTTGTAATTTTAAAGATATCGTAATGAAATTTGGCACGAATAATTATTTTGACATAAAAACGAAGCCTATTAAAATTGGTTATGATCGGTTCATTATTTCACCTAGCCTCCATACAAATACCTTCCCGGAATAGGTGTTTAACGTTCATAATGGTAATATTTTAATGAAATTCTAAGAAAAGTAGCATTAATTTATATAGGAAAAAAGGAAATGAAAAAGAGCTGAAAAAGTCATAAAATTAAAATTGTGTTGTCATTGGAAGGAAGTACTTAGTGGTGAACAAGAGCAGCAGAAGTTTTTTTTAACCCATGGCACGTTGGGGTAAAAGGGGTCGAAAATGGCGCTTAATTCAGGGAGAGGTGATATCAATATTTTAATGATGAGGATCTATTTTTATATTTATTATTAGGTAAAAAAATGTATATTTTGAATTTAAAGATTTTTTTTTTTTTTTTGGCAGTGATATGTTTTAACTTTATTTTAAATAATTTATTTGATCAACTTAACTTTGAATTGTTCTTCCTCGACAATTTTTGACTAATTAAAGGTGAAATGTTTTCAGGTTTTCGTTTCAATCGCTCAGATCTTCTTATATTTATTGAACGAAAAATCCAGACTAAAAATTTAATTACAAATTTTTTTAAAACAAAAAATTCAAAGTTAAGTTGATCAAATAAATTATTTAAAATAAAGTTAAAACATATCAGGCAGAATGGTATTGTCTGTCCGTCCGTCTATACCTTATGATTAAATGGGTCTAAAATCGCCGCATTATTCAGAGAAAGGTGATATGAATATTTAAATGATCATGATTTAATATTTTATCAATTGGTTAGTAAAAAAAGATATTTTTAGAACTCTTGAATTTGTTTTGGCAGAATAGTAATGTCCGTCCGTCTGTCTATACATTGGAAAAAATGGGTCTAAAATGGCCGCATAATTCAAGAAAAGGCGATATCAATATTTTAATAATCACAACATGTTTTGTTTTTTATTAGTTAGTTAAAAAATATAAACTATAAAAATTCTCCGATTTTTTTGCAGAATGATAATGTCCGTCCGTCTGTCTACACATTAGGATTAATTGGTTAGAAGAAAGCCGCATAATTCAAGGAAGGGCGATATGAATATTTCAATAACTACAACTTATTTTGTTCTTTACTGGTTAGTAAAAAAATGTACCATTATATCTCTACGATCTTTTTTGGCTAAATGGCAACATCCGTCCATCTGTATGTACATTGTGAAAAAATGGATCTAAAATGACCGCTTACTTCAAGGAAAAGTGAAATCGATATTTTTATAATCACAACTTGTTTGATTTTTACTAGTTAGTAAACAAATGCATTACAAGAATCTTAAAAATGTTTTCTGCCTGATATGTAATGTCCGTCCGTCTGTCTATACATTGGGGTTAAACATGTCAAAAACTAAGCATACTTCAGAAAAAGTGGTATCAGTACTTTAGTATTCACTTTTGACTTTATTATTTATTAGTAAGTAAATAAATTAATTTTTAGAATTCTTAGGCTTTCTTTGCAGAATGGTAATGTTTTCATACAAAAAAAAATCGTCATCAGTGAGAATAATCAACTGCGGATTGTGGTAGGTCTATATGTTTTATTTTATATTTTTTTCCCATACTTGATTTGATCGGAACTTATCAAAAGTCTATTAAATATATCTTCGTTAGATTTTTGTCTACTACATTTTCGTGAAAAATGTTTCCGGTATTTTTGAAATCTTTTTTTTCTTGCTTCTTGAAGAAGAGCATGTTTTATAATTTCTGGGCCGTGAATAAAAAACTTGTGGTGGATAGGAGATATACAATACCATGGATATTTATCAACGTAGTATCTGGCTGTATTGTTCGCATAGTTCCTGAATTTTTCAATATTAAATACCAAGTACCAATATAAGACACATCACTTTGTAGAATATAAAAACGTTACATGAAATCATACTCATTCTAACTGAGTTCGACTGTATTAAGCAGTAAAATTAATTTGTTTATTTAAAATAATTGTACAAAACAATAACAAAAAACATAGTGAAATAATGAAAAATAAAACAAAGTAAAAAATAAAAAAAATCTGCACTTAACCTGTTTTTGGTTTGGAGCAACTTGAGTTTTTTCACAAAAATGTAAATTTTTAAAATCGGGCAAAATATGCGCACGATTTTATTTCAGAATATTTAAGTAGACAATATGTAATATTTTTCAGACAATTTTTCAGAACAAAAGTCTTGTTATATTTTTAGTTGCATTCCATGAAATTTTAAAATTAGTGCATTTTTGGACTATTTTCAAAGAAATAACAAAAAATACCAGGACAAAAAATAATTTACAAATTCTTGCATAAAAGTAAACTCAAATACCTGTAGTTGATGGTTCCATTTTAAAATTTTTCTTTAAAGCACTTTTTATTAAAGAAAAATTCACCGAAAGTTCATGAAAATTTAATTTTTTCCTATTTTCTTAAAATATAAAAAAATATTGAACTTTGACAGCTCAGTACTCAAAAACCATTCAACCTACGTAAATGACTTTTATCGTTATTGATACATAATTTTTTCTATTTTTATTCGGTACCCAATTTTATTTAAAAAAGTTAATTTTCAAAATTCAATTAAACGCCACTTTCGACCCCTTTTACCCCAACGTGCATGGTTTTCATTGAAGGAATGTTCTTCTTTTATATTTCCTGTTCATTGCTTTTGAAGTACTTTCCTTTTAATTATAGTTACAACATTTTTTTAACAAAAATTCCGTTTTAACGTTATTAAAAGATTATAAAAACGCTTTAAAATTTGTAAAATTTTAATTTTCTTAGAAATTTTAACACTTTTTCCCCTAAAAATTCATTTATTTTCACTATTTTGGAAGCAATTATTAAGAATTTCCAATAAAGTTCGAAATTTGCACTTTGTTCCACTTTTGAAGTGATTAAAATGTTCTTTTTTGGAGGCTCTTGACCTTATTTTTGTTGCTTGTTAGCATCAATGTAATATTCTACATTTGTATACTTTAGTTTATTTTACACTTGGGAAAAATATCGATCCACAACTGGCAACAGGTCTAATAATACGATTCCCTAATCGCCTCCTTAAATATAAATTTGACGTAAGCACAGATTTACAAAAATAATTGATCAATTTTATTATATTGATTATAATGATAAGTTTTAAATTCGGAAAAATTAAAATGTTTACGATTAATATTGCATAGTGAAGCAAAAAAGGCCTACATATTTGGTGTAAAAATATGTTTTTACAATCGAGCTTCGATTTGAACGCAATAAAGGATTTTAGTTTTACATTCTTTAAATCGACTTTGCACAGAAATATAAAAAATTATCAGACCCCTTATAGTACTCCGTTTGATTCAAAATCGCTGTGTGAGTCGAATTAACGATGTCTGTCCTTCCTTATGACTGTCTGTCCATGTAAATATTGTGACAAAGTACAGGTCGCAATTTTAAAGATATCGTCATGAAATTTGGCATGAATAATTATTTTGGCAAAAAGACGAAGCGTATTGAAAACGGTTATGATCGGTCCATTATTTGACCAAGTTCCCATACAAATATATTCCCGGAATAGAGGTTTAACGATCATGTAGGCAATATTTTAAAGACATTCGGTGCAAAGAAGTTTTATATTTTTGTGCCAAATTTCATCAAGATTGGTCTATATTTCACCATAGATCCCATACAAATCCCTCTTCCGAAAATCACTTTAAGGTGCATAAATCCCATACAGATGTCAATATCAAGTAAACATTCTACACAAATGATATATTTTTAAGTAGAAATCACAGTGCCAAATTTTATTAGGTTCGGTCAATTTATAATAGCTCTCATATGAACGCACTTTCGGTAATAATCGTAAAGCATATTAATTCATATAAAAGTTATTATTAATGTAATATTCTGCATTTGTATATTTTATTTCACACTTTTTACTTTTGTAACGAACCTCTAGTACCCTACGGTTACCACTGGTCTGCACACCTAGCTTTGCTACGGACTTAGCTCAGGGATATGGGCGTAGGCTGTGGTAACTGTTAAGAGGTGAGTGTTACTTCAAATTTAAGATTTTTGTTTGTGTGCAGAATAGAGAAAGGAATGAAACGAAGAAACAGAGATAGAGATAGAATTTATCACTTAGTATATTTCTGCTGAAATGGGTGAATCGATGTTAATTTTCACCTAGTCATTTATCCCTCCCAACCTTGCTGATGACCCTTATTTTACTTCAGCCCAATTAAAAAACTTCAACACCCTACAATCTACATTTCATCAACCATAAAAGAAAATTTAACTACTCATTTTTGTTTCATAAATTCATTATATGAAATGAAAAATAACATTTATTCTTTCCTTTTTCCATTAATCCATAGAAGTAATTTATCATAAAAATACAGATTTTACCATATATAGTTTAATAAAAAAATTAAAAAATTGGATTCTTTCCCATATAAATAAAAAAAATAAGATAACTATAAGATCTCTAGAAATTTGTGATCTCAATGATCACTGACAAAACAGAATGCAAAATAAATTTACATACGTATATATAAATATGTAGTAGAAGAGTAAGTGGAAAACGAAGTGGGAATTGAAACTTTTACCATTTAAGAGCATTTCAATAACTTTTTTTTTTTTTTTTTTTTTTTGTATTTTTTTTTTTTTTTTGTTTAATTCATAATTACTTTAGTTTCTCAATTATTTCATTCATACTTTAGGTTTGTTTTAATTACCATATGTTTTCCCTTTACTATTATTTATATTAACGTAAAACAACAAAAAAAAAAAAAAAAAAAAAATATTTACAACAATAAAAAAAATTATTTTTAGAAACTTACATATTTTTGTTTATTGTCCAACGTAGTCAGCAGGCCTGTTGATTCGATGGATACGAAATTGTTGCTGTTGTAATTTAGGAATTAGGGTTTTCGGTTAAGGTTTTGCATTATGTTTTGTTAGTGGTTATAGGTATATATATATTTATCTTAGGAATTTACAAGATTTTAGTTTTTTTAAAATATAATCAATATTTAAATCCTTTTACTAGGTAAACATTTTTCTTGTTTAAAGTTTTATGTTTCAATAGTGAATCTTAAGATTGTTAATATGTATATATTATTGGTATTATTTGTTAGAAATAAATTGTAATATAAAATTAAGAATATATGTTTATTTATAAAATTATGTTATTTTTGTTTAATGTTATTTATTATTTTAATTGTACACCTTAATATTTAGTAAATAAGGATTACATATTGGAGTCAATTATTGGTTAGGGTTAAGATATTTATTAAGTTTTAGGTTATATAATCGGTTTGTTAGCAAATTAATTTTAGGATTTTAAGGTTTTTATATAGTAATTTATTGGGTAGTTTTTTTGGTATCAGATACTAGTATTTGTAATAGTGTAAAGATAAGTGTTAGGTGTTCATAGATCATCAAAAGAAATTTTGGTGATGTCGTAATTGCAGCAATTAACGAGTAAACCCACGCGGTTTCACCCCTGTTGAAGCAAGGTTTTGTGCTGGAAATTGTGTGAACATCTACTTGAGTTTCTCAGTTGCAAACGTGGTTAGATATATAGTTAGAGACAGGGTAGTTCTCTAGTTCTATGAGCGATTTGGAATCGAAGGGTGATGGCGTGTTATGTTGTGCTCAGCTATGCACTTTGAAATGAGTTTATTTCGGATAATTTGTGATATTTTCTAAAATAAACACTCTAGTTAGTGAAAAATCCCATTTGAAGCAATAAGCTTAACAAAAAGACATGATACTTACTATTATATAAAATGTTCTGGGTGTATCAATACCTCCACGGTGATTAGGTAATCACCACGTGTGGGTGAGACTCCAATTTAGAGTCCCAAAACTATTATTTATTTGAGAATTCCCCTTCAATAAAATTTGGGAATTTAAAAAGATTTAATTTAAAACTTTAGAATTTGTTTAATGGAATTATATAAAAAAAAAATGTGTTACACTTCCACTTTATTTAATATCAATTCTCTTTAATGTAATGTAATATGATCACTCTGATGACTTTCAATAGAATGTTCTACGCGTTAATGAAAAAAAAAAACTTGTGAGCAGCTTAGTTATGTAACACATATAACTAGCAGGTAGTAAAAAAAATACTTGTTTGTAGTTACGTCAAAGTCTCCAAAAATTTTTATTTTGCTTTGTGCTACAATTTGTTTGTTTGATCATTCACAATTTAATAATTTTGTCTTATAGGTATGAGGTAAATGTGTTATGTTGGTTGACTAGCACTTTTAACACCCGTTAGATTCAAATCGCAATTTTCTATAGGTTTTCCAATACCACCCATCACAAAACAGATGCTAATTAAGGGAAACCGAAAAATAGCAACTGGAAAAGGGTGAGATCTAAATTTGTCGGAACATTTCAGTTTAGATTTTTCTTTCCTTCTGTACTTACAATGATTATGTAAAAATAAAAAAAATAAGGAGTAGGCGAAGTATTCTTACCATATATCTTTTATATGGTAGGTGGATTTATTGTTTGTTTCTAAGTCTTGTAAAACGTAATATGAATTTCCTAGTTTTTCTAGTACTTTACTTTTAACACCTGTTGGTGCCAATTTCGCGTTGAAGTGTTGTAAAAGATTGCTTTGAGCAAAATTTCTTCTAGTGACGATTTGTCCCACTTCAAAGTTTCTAGCTTTAGACCGGAGATTATAAGAGTGAGCATTTTTTTCATATGACGCTTTCATTCGATTTTTAACTGAATCCCTGATAATTTGGAATTTATCCTGACGGTCGATTGGAGAAGTAGCTTCTGTTAGAACCCCTAAATCACGGAGTATTTGATAATCTTTACCATGTGTTAACATGTTCTGACCAAATACTACAAAATATGGAGAATATCCGAGACTTTGGTGAATGCTATTTCGAAGGGCACTATTAATGTCACTCAAAAATATGTCCCAATTCCTTTGGTCTTTTCTAATATAAGAACGGAGAGCCTCATTAACACACTTGTTAACACGTTCACTGGCATTCGCCTGTGGCGAATACACAGCGGTTAACATGTGTTTAATGCCATACTTCCCCAAAAATTCAATGAAGTCTTTACTTTTGAATTGGCTCCCGTTGTCAGAAATTATGACCTCCGGAACCCCAAAACAAGCAAAAATATGTTCCTTCAAATAAGCGATTATTAGTTTAGAATTCAATTTCTTGAGAGGTTTTAAAAACGAAAATTTGGTAAAATGATCAAGGATAATAAAAACACCTATATTTCCACTCTTACTTCGTGGAAAGGGACCAATGAAATCTACGTAGAGACGCTGGAAAGGTCGTTCAGATTCAGCCATTTGACCCATGGGAGGACGTAAAGTTCTAGTAGGAGTTTTTGACGTAGTACACAATTCGCACCTGGTAACATATTTGCGAATATCTGCCACCATCCCTGGCCAGTAGAAGTACCTACGTACCCTATCCAAGGTTTTTGCAATCCCCCCATGAGATGCTGACGGCTGATCGTGTGAAGCTACCAGTACCTCCTTTCTTAGGCCTTCAGGAACCAACAATTTCCAACAACATGAATCATCCTCTGATCCCCTATCAAATTCTATTCGTTTGTAAATGAATTTACCCATTATTTTAAAATCTGGCAGTTCAGTTTTTAAAAGTTTTTCCCTCAAAGTACTATACTCCTCAGATTCGAAAAACTCAGAAGAGAGGTCAATTATGGGCAGGGATTCAATTTCCAAAGCTTCCACTACCGGCAAATTTGTATCAAAAGACCGGGACAAAGCGTCTGCTACCACATTCTCACTTCCCTTACGGTGCTCTATCGAAAAATTAAATCCTTGCAACTTAAGCGCCCATCTTGCCAATCTCCCACTCAAATCCTTTTGGCCCATGAGCCATTTAAGGCTAGCATGGTCTGTGACTACAGTAAACGGGTGTCCTTCAATATAAGAGCGGAATTTCTTGATGGCAAGCACTACTGCCAAGCACTCCAGTTCAGTAACGGAGTAGTTTCTCTGGGCTCGATTCAATTTATGGGACATGAACGCTATTGGGCGCTCATCCCCATTATCGTCCCGTTGAGCCAAAAGACCACCTACTCCATACTGACTGGCATCACATTGGACAATAAACGGTTTACTGTAGTCAGGATGGGCAAGAAACGGGGCTGTGGTTAAATTTTTCTTTAAGGCATCAAATGCTCTTTGGGCATCAGGATTCCAAGCAAAAGATTTTTTCTTCGATAGAAGCTCCGTTAAGGGAAATGTGACTGAGGCATAGTCTGCAACAAAGCGCCTATACCAGCCAGCTAGGCCTAGAAATTGTCGCAATTGCTTGACAGTTTTGGGAATGGGATAGTCCGAAATTGCCTTGACCTTGTCGGGGTCAACCATTATGTTACCGTTGCCTACCACATAGCCCAGATATTTCACCTTACTTAATCCAAACTGGCTCTTTTTGGTATTAATGGTTAGGCCAGCTTTTCTTAATAAAGATGCTACTTGTAAAAGGTGTACGATGTGCTCATCCAGCGAATGTGATACCACAAGTAGATCGTCCAAATATACGAAAACGTGGCTTTTCAAATCGTAGGGTATCACCTTGTCCATCAATCGGCACATAGTTTGTGGGGCATTACATAGCCCAAAAGGCATCCTCACAAACTGATATAGTGGCCGATTGGGGACAGTAAAGGCTGTTTTTGGACGGGACTCTTTTGACAAACTAATCTGCCAAAATGCGTCCTTTAGATCTACTTTTGATATTACATTTACTGGAGGCAATCGGGAAATTAAGCCATCAATATTTGGAATGGGGTAGGCATCTTTAATAGTGACCTCGTTCAACTTACGAGAGTCAAGGCAAAATCTGACTTTTCCTGGCTTTACCAAAAGAACACCTGGAGAAGACCAAGGGGAGCTATCAGCAACCTCTATTACTTTCAATTGCAACATTCTGTCTATCTCTTCGCATAATAATTTTTCCCTAGCTGGTGAGATAGGGTAATATCGCTGCTTTATTGGAGCTGCGGATCCCGTGTCTATAACATGTTCAATAAGATCAGTTGATCCTAGACCTTCTCTTTCAAAGGAGGGAAAAGCCGCTATGGCGGAACTAAGCTTCATTTGATCAGAAGAGGACAATTTTAGATAATCAGAATCAATTTCATCACAAGAAATTTCGTTCGCAAAAGACTGTTCAGGGAAACAGGACATTGCTTTTGTATCTGAGGGCGCAAATATTTTAAAACCAAATATGGTCCAGAAATCCATTCCGCAGATAACATCCTGTTTGAGAGATGGAACCAATAAAAATTCGACCTTATTTATACTGTTGCCATAACGAACCTCCAAAGAAATCACACCTACCACCTGTTGATTATTACCATCTGCTGTCTTCACGTTTCCTTTGAACCTAATTACCCCAGGAACCGATTCTTCTAATATTTTCTGACATAATTCACCCCCAATACAAGATTTATTTGCCCCACTATCAAGTAGGGATAATACAGTTCTATTTAACATACAAAGATGTAAGAAGGGTCTGGTATCAGATGTATTATTTTCCAAAGAAGAAATCACATAATTTTTTAATTTTTTCCTACTTGACCAAAATGTACGAATTCGACTAGTAGATCTCAACTTTTTTCTAGAGGGATTGGGTGTAGAAAATATTTCAGAGCGCATCTGCATGTAACGTAACAATCTCTCATGATATGGTATAATATTTATATGTTTTGGTTGAGCATGATTGTTAAAAGGGGTTTTAGTATTCAATATTGGAGTGTTTTTAAGAATTTTTATGGGATGTTCTAAGTTTTTATGAATTTTTGTGGGATTTAATTCGTTGGTCTTTTCGGTGGATGTCCGATCATTGTTCGACGGACATCCGAAATCAAGTTTTCCGGCCTGGGTGAACACTTGGGACATGATGGTCTATATGTATCTACGGCCCCGCAACCGTAGCAGAAGATACGTCTGGGAGCTAAACAGTCTTGGTAACGGTGACCCGGAGCATCACAATTCCAACATTTCATAATATTACTAACAGATACTTCGTTTAACTCATTCGAAAATTCTTCATTATTAATTTCATGTAATTCGGCTGATTGTTCCCTAATAATCTCGGAAACATTTGGTCTTGAATAACGATGTCTTTGAGATGAGTGAGACGATAAATCCTCAAAAAATTTCTCATGCTTCCTCGCCTCTTTTCGTAACGTAGCTATGTCCGTAATATTCAAATGTAATAGTTCATGACGCAATTCTGTTCTTAAATTTCTTAAAACAATTTCTACAAATTCGAGTTCGCTAACAGGGATTCTTAATTTATCACTTATATTCATCATCGAGTCTAAAAATGTATCAAACGATTCAGAACTTTTCTGTTTCCTACGGCGCATATCATCTTTAATATCGTAATCTGTTGTAGTATCTTTAAATTCTCTTCTTAGGGCATCACAGAGGTCAAACCATACTGGGGTAGTATCAGTCTGGCGATGAAACCTCCAGAACCATTTAAGGGCTTTGCCTTCAAAAAGGGAATATACGTGCTCAACTAGCAAATCAAAATTACCATTTAGGTGAATAGAGGTTAGGGTATTTACCCTATATATAAATTCATCGACAGAAATATCATCGTTTAATCCCGAATATTTTAAATGCCAATTGTTTATTAGGTTAGAAATTTGATGAGAAGTAAGAGTTGAGTTATCAGAATTGAAAGGTAGTGGTATTGGTCCACTACGTCTCTGAGCTTGTGGAGTTCTAAAAGATTGATCTGTTCTAAACGGATTATCACGCGGCCATTCGGGTTGAGGAACGGGTCCAGAATTTGAAAATGATGAATTATTTGTTCTCCTATTCAAGTTATTTTGTTCTTGTGAACTGGTGTTAGCTATATTATTGGAATTCAAATTGCTTCCTAAATTAAGATTTTGAATCATTGTCTGCAGCTCATTGGAAATAGTTGCAGAAAATTCTGCTCTAAAAGCATTTAATGATTCCGTAACAATATTGTGAACTCTTTGTTCGGAAATCTGATTATGGGAGAAATTTGTCGTACGCCGACGATTACCAGGAGTATGTATGGTTTCTAAGGACCCTAAACCTCGTTGTTGTTGTTGCTGTTGTGAATATAATCTTGTTGTAGGTCGATCACGAGGAATAGCTCCGCCTCTACTTCTAGAATTATAAGGTGCGGCTCGTGAAGGTAATGCAACTTGATCACTGGGATTCAATAGATTGCAAATTTGACGACAAACAGGACAAGTTTGGCTAGTTTCTAACCATTTATCTAAACAGGGAGAGTGAAAACTATGGTTACATTGGGTAACAATTTTATTTTCCGGATTTACAACCTCATTACAAATAGTACAGAGCACATGCTCGACAGTTTCTAGAGCCTCAGCTCCGGCCTGTTCAGGACTATGAGTAACCGGCATGATTATGTATAAATATTATAAAGAAGAATGTAGTGGAATAAAATGCCACAACTGATAAAAAAATTAGGTGCTATATCTGGTTATTTAAATAATATTTTATAAATTGGTTGATTACTTTGTAGTGTAAGCAGAGTATTGGTTTCAAAATATATAAACATTTACATATAAATATAAGTGTAAATATATAGTCTAAAAAAAAAATAATGTATGTCAGCAGAAAATTTTCCTAGGCGATATTTTAAAGGGATAGAAAGAAAACTTGAAAACTAATTTCAATAATATTGTATTAAGCACAATTTCTAGTAATTTTTCCTACAAGAGAATGGATTCTCCAATACAAATAATTAATGAAAGAATTATTGTCATTGTTAATCATTTCTTCAAAGAAGGTAAGCAAACGCATCTTGCATTTAGCAAAAGTCCAAAAGTGAAGAAAAATGATTAAACTTTGACAAACAAAAGTTTTCAAAAGAAAAATAGAAAAACAATTTTATCGGTAAATAGTATGCACTAATCCGCAAATGTACTAAAATTTCCAAGATAAACTGTCAAAGAAAAATGTAGGTCACATCTAACATAAATGTAAATACAATGGTAAGTATCACACCTGAAGTGTTAATGCAAAAATCCAACTAATCATGTTAAGTATGACAAATTATAAATATAAAAAGAAGAGAAAGAAAAAAAAATTGATTTATGGAGCCTTTATATATTAATTGTTGAAGGTGTTGTTCAACTACCAATGTTCTATGAAAAGGGCCCCACGTTGGGCGCCATTAAATTTCTGTAACGAACCTCTAGTACCCTACGGTTACCACTGGTCTGCACACCTAGCTTTGCTACGGACTTAGCTCAGGGATATGGGCGTAGGCTGTGGTAACTGTTAAGAGGTGAGTGTTACTTCAAATTTAAGATTTTTGTTTGTGTGCAGAATAGAGAAAGGAATGAAACGAAGAAACAGAGATAGAGATAGAATTTATCACTTAGTATATTTCTGCTGAAATGGGTGAATCGATGTTAATTTTCACCTAGTCATTTATCCCTCCCAACCTTGCTGATGACCCTTATTTTACTTCAGCCCAATTAAAAAACTTCAACACCCTACAATCTACATTTCATCAACCATAAAAGAAAATTTAACTACTCATTTTTGTTTCATAAATTCATTATATGAAATGAAAAATAACATTTATTCTTTCCTTTTTCCATTAATCCATAGAAGTAATTTATCATAAAAATACAGATTTTACCATATATAGTTTAATAAAAAAATTAAAAAATTGGATTCTTTCCCATATAAATAAAAAAAATAAGATAACTATAAGATCTCTAGAAATTTGTGATCTCAATGATCACTGACAAAACAGAATGCAAAATAAATTTACATACGTATATATAAATATGTAGTAGAAGAGTAAGTGGAAAACGAAGTGGGAATTGAAACTTTTACCATTTAAGAGCATTTCAATAACTTTTTTTTTTTTTTTTTTTTTGTATTTTTTTTTTTTTTTTTGTTTAATTCATAATTACTTTAGTTTCTCAATTATTTCATTCATACTTTAGGTTTGTTTTAATTACCATATGTTTTCCCTTTACTATTATTTATATTAACGTAAAACAACAAAAAAAAAAAAAAAAAAAAAATATTTACAACAATAAAAAAAATTATTTTTAGAAACTTACATATTTTTGTTTATTGTCCAACGTAGTCAGCAGGCCTGTTGATTCGATGGATACGAAATTGTTGCTGTTGTAATTTAGGAATTAGGGTTTTCGGTTAAGGTTTTGCATTATGTTTTGTTAGTGGTTATAGGTATATATATATTTATCTTAGGAATTTACAAGATTTTAGTTTTTTTAAAATATAATCAATATTTAAATCCTTTTACTAGGTAAACATTTTTCTTGTTTAAAGTTTTATGTTTCAATAGTGAATCTTAAGATTGTTAATATGTATATATTATTGGTATTATTTGTTAGAAATAAATTGTAATATAAAATTAAGAATATATGTTTATTTATAAAATTATGTTATTTTTGTTTAATGTTATTTATTATTTTAATTGTACACCTTAATATTTAGTAAATAAGGATTACATATTGGAGTCAATTATTGGTTAGGGTTAAGATATTTATTAAGTTTTAGGTTATATAATCGGTTTGTTAGCAAATTAATTTTAGGATTTTAAGGTTTTTATATAGTAATTTATTGGGTAGTTTTTTTGGTATCAGATACTAGTATTTGTAATAGTGTAAAGATAAGTGTTAGGTGTTCATAGATCATCAAAAGAAATTTTGGTGATGTCGTAATTGCAGCAATTAACGAGTAAACCCACGCGGTTTCACCCCTGTTGAAGCAAGGTTTTGTGCTGGAAATTGTGTGAACATCTACTTGAGTTTCTCAGTTGCAAACGTGGTTAGATATATAGTTAGAGACAGGGTAGTTCTCTAGTTCTATGAGCGATTTGGAATCGAAGGGTGATGGCGTGTTATGTTGTGCTCAGCTATGCACTTTGAAATGAGTTTATTTCGGATAATTTGTGATATTTTCTAAAATAAACACTCTAGTTAGTGAAAAATCCCATTTGAAGCAATAAGCTTAACAAAAAGACATGATACTTACTATTATATAAAATGTTCTGGGTGTATCAATACCTCCACGGTGATTAGGTAATCACCACGTGTGGGTGAGACTCCAATTTAGAGTCCCAAAACTATTATTTATTTGAGAATTCCCCTTCAATACAATTTGGGAATTTAAAAAGATTTAATTTAAAACTTTAGAATTTGTTTAATGGAATTATATAAAAAAAAATGTGTTACACTTCCACTTTATTTAATATCAATTCTCTTTAATGTAATGTAATATGATCACTCTGATGACTTTCAATAGAATGTTCTACGCGTTAATGAAAAAAAAAAACTTGTGAGCAGCTTAGTTATGTAACACATATAACTAGCAGGTAGTAAAAAAAATACTTGTTTGTAGTTACGTCAAAGTCTCCAAAAATTTTTATTTTGCTTTGTGCTACAATTTGTTTGTTTGATCATTCACAATTTAATAATTTTGTCTTATAGGTATGAGGTAAATGTGTTATGTTGGTTGACTAGCACTTTTAACACCCGTTAGATTCAAATCGCAATTTTCTATAGGTTTTCCAATACCACCCATCACACTTTCTGCAATTCATTTGTCTAACAATTGGTTAAAATATCTTGTATACAATACCAAAACCTTTATTTGAACAAATTTAAACCACCACCCTATTATGGACGCCAAAAATTAGTAAGTAAATCATAAAAGCACCACTAATGAAAACATTGTCTCAGTGGTGGAGGGTATATAAGATTCGGCATGGCCGAATATAGGGTTCTAGCTTGTTATCTTTCGTATAGTTCACTAAATTCCAGGCTATGTTTTTCATTAAAGCTTCGTATTCGGATTTCATAGCCTTTTTCTATTTTTCAGATTCTGGATCGGAAATAGCTTCTTCAAATATTATTCGTTGAAATATTGTTGTTTGTGAGATAAATGCAGATTCCATTTAATTTGTTTATTTTATTATTTTCTTATTCTTCCTTAATAACAGGAAATTATCTCTTCTTTTTTTTTTTTTTTTTTTTTTTTTGTAAATAAATATTTTATTTATCATATTTTTTAATTCTCGTATGTTTGGTTTTTATTTTTAAGCTTTTAGTTGCATTTTACTTGAATTGTTAAAATAATATTTATGTAAAAATGTTTAGTTTATTTTTATTGTTGTTTTTTTTTTTTTTTTTTCTATTTTAGTATTTACACATTTATGGTAAATTTTCAAAATCCATTAAATGCTTTTAAAATAATATTTTCAAATATTTATAAAACACACTAAAGTACAAATACTAGATGATATGTTATCAAGCAGACGTTTAAATATTTTGGCCCTTATGTTTTAGAGTTCATATATGTAGAGATACTCAATGATTTTGATTTTTATTTTATTATTTATTTAGTGTAAATAATGGTGAAATACCCCAGATATGTATAAAATATACATAAATAATTTTTAGAAACTATTAAGAGATTTAAAATAAAATTGAAAAGTATTTACTGACATGATATGTGTACCTACTATTAAAAAGGGACAATGGGGAATGTAGGAGTAAATAATATATACAAAACGAATAATTTTAACACTTTTATGTCAATGAAAAATTTTAGCAATTAAATAATTTTAGCTGCAAAGTAAGCATTTTTTGTAAATTTGTTGTTCCGTCATCAAATGGTTAAAAATTCAATCTAAATCAAATTTCCTTTTTCAAAAATGTAAAATTTCACTTGACATAAATTTCATTTAAATATCTTTATTATTTTCTGTAAAAATTAAATTTGAATTTTTTAGTACATGGTGACGTATGATTGTTATTAATTAAAAATTATTTCAGAAAATCTAAGATTACTTCGGCAAACCTAAAGCGATTTTTATAAAACAAATTTCACAAAGTAGTTAAGAGTTTGGAATTTATTATCAAATTTTCCAATAATTTAGTTTGGATGATTCTAGCCTATAAAAACTAAGAATGTTATGAATGTTAGTTTTATTCTATTACTTTTTATAGCGCATCTTTTATAGTCTTATATATTCATTGTTTTTAAAACTTGTTATTATTATTTAATATCTTTATATATTTGTTGTTGTGTAACTTATACATATTCCTAATAATTTACCAAAAATAATAAAAAAAAAATATTATTTATTGTAATTTTATAAATAAATAAAGTTGTTTTTTTTTCTGCAGATAAAATGCTTTTAATTGTTATGGCTTTTAGACAATTAGAAAATAAATATACCAAAAATGTTCATTTAATCATTTTTGAAACAAATAACAACAAATTAAGTAAAAATGTCTGCAAACTATTATTAAGAAAAATAAAAATTTACTAAATATTAAATTTCTTTATTTTAAATTTAATAAAAATAACAAGAACAATTAAAATTATTAATAAATTAAGGAATATTTTAAAGTTTCAATGTATATTTAGATATTGAGAAGTGTAATTAATACTTTTATGGAAGAAAAAATTATTATATAGATTTTACTATAGACCGACTATAGTCTATACTATAGACTAGACTATAGTCTAGACTATAGACTAAACTATAGTCTGGACTATAGAATAAACTATAGTCTATACTATAGACTAGACTATAGTCTGGACTATAGACTAAACTATAGTCTATACTATAGACTTGACTATAGTCTATACTATACACTAGAATATAGTCTATACTATAGACTAGACTATAGTCTATACTATTGACTAGACTATAGTCTATACTATAGACTAGTCTATAGTATAGACTATATTATAGACTATACTATAGTCTATATTATAGACTATACTATAGTCTATACTATAGACTATAAAAAAAATACTAAAAACAAAAAGTCTATACTATTGTCTAGAGTATAGTCTATACTATAGAACTGACTATAGCTTGTTTTACTTTAAATATACTAAATTTATATATACATTCTTTAACTAATTTAATTGCAAGAATGTATTTACACAACATTCAAGTATTTGTCATTGAAAAATGCTTTTCTGGCTCTAAAACTCTTGCAGTCAAACACAAAAAAAACACATATTCATTCAGTTACACATACATACTAACATTCATATATAAGATTTTAACAATTTAGTAATTTCCTTTTTTTTATAATTCTGTTGATTTTGCATAATTTAACGTATGAATCACATTCATTACGCTAAATAGTTTTTCTCTTTCACTTCCCCTCAATCTCTACCAAATCACTATGAATCTCAATCAATGATGATGGTGATGACGAGTGAAGTAAATATGACACAAGAGCATCATCAATACAGTAATTTGTGCATGTGCATGTATTTATGTACAAATTATCTCGTCTATGAGTCTGATTTGTTTTTTTGTTTATATTTTTTTGTTATTGTATTCCATATTTATTTAGTTTTTCCATTAGATTGTTAGAGAAGGTTAAATTAAGTTGAGTTGTGTTATTAGTGTATGAGTGTTAGTAAATAAAATGACTCATTGAGAGTGTATGTGTGATGCAAGTAGATTTTATTGAATTATGAATATTTATGACTTTGTTTGCGTGCATATTTGTTTACCATTTTGTTTTTGTACAATAAATATGCGCAAGAGAAGAACAAGAAGTAGCAATTGCAATAGAAGAAAATGTCAAAGTTGCAACTTTGTTGCCAATTTATCAACAATTTCAGTTAATGCAATTTGTAGTATACAATAAAAGCGCAAATAAAAATGCAATGAAAATAGTTATAGCAACAAAGTAAGAAAATTATATTTAATAACATTAGTAAATATTAAAAAAATTTAATACGTTTACATTAGATTTAATAGAATTTAGTGTAAACAGATAAAGCATTTTTATTTTTATTTTTTTAAGAAAATACTTTATTATGATATAGTAAACGTCTGAATTATGGTTCTTATTTATTTCTATTTCTTATTCACATAAACATATTTTTTAACATAATATCTGTCACATAACACAATCAAATATCTTGGTAGCACAATTAAATCTATTTTATATTTTATTTGTATACATCCATCTTCATCAGCACGTTTTCTTGGCAACCGTCTTAACCACCAACAATAACCAGCAATAATAACAAATTGCCTCAATCTGACTAATAAGACTTAATGAAATTGTTTATGCCACAAATGTCTCAACGTTTTACTATAAACAATTTTGTGTGCATATGAGTGTGTCACCTCTAATGTGTGTTATAAGAATATGCCTTATTCTATGTTAATTAGTGATTTACAAATTACATTTGTCTGTAGTTCGAACTATAAGAAAAAGGAAAACATGCGCCAGAGATGTCGTGCGTAGATAGTAGACAATTTAATCAATAATTATTTTATTTATTCCACAATGACACAGATACTTGGGAAGAAGTTATCTACAAGTTATTCTGAACTTCTCATAGTATCATCTGTCACTATAGGTTGCAATATAGTCCATAGTTTTAGTCTATAGTCTAGTGTTTAGTAAAATTATAATCAGACTAGTTTATAGTATTCACTATAGTCAGACTGTAGTGTAGTTTACAGTAAAGAATATAGATTAAGCTATGGTACAAACTATAGACTTTATTATAGTCAAGTATAGACCAGACTGAAAACTAGAGTATCGATTAAACCATAGCGCATAATGTCGACTATATTATGGACTAAACTATAAACTAGACTATAGTACAGACTATAGAGTAGATTATTGATTAGACTATAGTCTAGTCTAGTCTACAGAAAATACTATATGGAGCCTATAGACTATATTATAGACCAAAATATTAACTAGAATACTACAAAATTAGGATTATACTGCAGCCAAGAAGGTGGTCTACAAGCCAGAATATAGTAAACTATAGACTATGCTATATACCAGACTGTAAACTAGACTATTGTCTAGACCGTAGTCCAGAATGTATACTATACTATAGACTAAACTATAATCTAGACTATATTATAAACTTTGTTGTAGACTATACTATAAACTAGACTATAGTCGAAACTATTGACTAAACTATAGTCAAAACTATTGACTAGACTTTACTACAGAATATAGACTATAATATAGTCCTGAAAGTAGATTATATTATAGTCTACTTTCAGGTCTAAACACTAAGACTATACTATAGATCCGACTGTAAAATAATCTATTGACTATAATGTAGACTATGCAATAGACTAAAATATAATCCATATTAAAGACAATAATATAAACTAAACTATAGTCAAAACTATAGACTAAACTATAGTCAAAACTATTGAATATACTTTACTACAGAATATAGACTATTATATAGTCCTGAAAGTAGTTTATATTATAGTGTACTTTCTGGTCTAAACACGAAGACTATACTATATATAGGACTGTAAAATATACTATTGATTATAATGCAGACTATGCTATAGACTAAACTATAATCCCTATTAAAGACTATAATATAAACTAGACTGTACTCCAAACTTTATACTATACTAAAGTCTAGACTATAGAGTAGATTATTGAGCGGACTATTGTCCAGACTATTAACTTGACTATAGTTTAGAATATAGTCTATAGTTTAAAAAAGAGACTATAGTCTAGTCTATAGAATAAACTGTAGTCAGACTATAGAATACACTATTGACTTGACTATAGTCCAGAATACTGACTGGACTTCAGTTTAGAATTTAGACTTATTTATAGTACAAACTATAGACAATACCATAGCTTCGACTATATAACATACTGTTGACTAGACTATAGACTAGAGTAAGCTATAGATAAGCATATATACTAGATTATAAACTAGACAATAACTAGACTATAGTCTAGCCTATATTCTGAATTATAGTTTAGAATTCACACTGAACTATAGTCCACCCTACATTGTGAGCTATAGTATAGTTTGGGCTATAGTTTTGTCTATAATAAAAATGATAATATAGTCTTTGGTTTTTAAATATTATGAGTGCCCACAAATATTTATATAATACCCACCGTGTAGCATATTTTTAAGGCTTACAAACAAAAGCTAAAATGTTTAAATTAAAACCTTCTTAATGGTTGGCCTTTAAAAACTATAATTTTTTTTATTTTTTTTAATTTTGTTTTTATTTTTCTTTTTAATTTTTTACAAATATTTATATAAAAAAAATGTTTTAACAAAAATATCTAAAAATTTACAATTAATTCCTTTGCAAACCTAAAGCTAAACTTTTTTTATTAAATTTTTAAAGCTGTAGTTTCAAAAGAAAAATCAGCTTATTTTCTTTTTTTACATTAACAAATAAATTATTCTTCTTCTTCCTCTTCAACTACAACACGAGAAGGTTTACGTCTACCAGGACCACGAACACGTTGTGGTTTCTTTTCTTTAGGTTTGGGATTTTCCAATTCTTCTAATTCAGCAGCAGTCAAACGATCTTTATACCAATCGGCACTAATAAATAAATTACATAAAAGTTAAATCATATTTTTTTATTTTACTTTATTTTAGTTTAATTTTCACCTACCATTCTGGCACATTACGTGACCATTCACAATGTTTTTTCTCATCATCGAATACTTGACCCAATTTACAACCATTTCTTCTAGGAATTTCACCATTAACACAGACATAGAAGAATTGACAATCATCAGGATCAGCATAGCGAGGATGAGTAGCAGCTTCAGTTTCATTTACTTTAGGACATTCGAATTCAAAAATATCTTCAGATTTACAACCAGTAACACCAACCTCATCAGGCCAAGTACAAATGCCAGTTTTAGGATTAAATACCAAACCCGAAGGGCAGGTGATCATATTGAATTGACCATCAACACAGTAATAGAATTTATCACAAATACCAGGTTTCTCATGACCAAAATAGCCATTTTTGCGGGGACAATGTTGGGAAGGTTGGGGAGTTTCTGTAAATAAAGAAATTACAAATTTATTAAAGATTTTTATATTTTATTATATGGTTTCTAAATTTGCTTTAAATTGTAGAAAATATTCTTTAAATTTGTAATATTTAACACCTATATTCCTCTTTAAATTATGCTTAAAATTTTTTTTCTATTCAACAATTAGAGCTCTTTTTTGGTCACTTTTCTTGTTGTTATTTTAGACTAAAAAAAGCTTCATTAAAACATGAAATTTGAAACAATATTTCTTCGTTAACTTGGCCTACAACACAATTATCTAAAGAAATTTATAAACAAAACAAAATTTCACAAAATAAACTCTACTAGCATAACTGTCAATTAATCTTGATAACATAATAGACTCTCCAAAAATAAAAAACAAAAAACTATATACCAACATTTTCAAAGAGACAATTACAACCTCAACTTTTGTTATACTTACAAAAAATTTACCTGTATGGGATGCAGTCATAGAGAATCTAACCAAAGTTCGCAAACCTATAAAAGATGTTACCTTCTAACAAAGTCACTTCAAACACTTCGAATACAATGACAATGACTTGGCATACAAGTATTTACACCTACTGCATGTTTAGTCTGAGTCTAAGTGTAAAAATTTCATAAAATAGACAAAAATTTTGTGCAAAATTCATTTAATTTTTTTCCTTCTTTTTGTTCATTTATGTCTTCTTCTTTTTTTTTTTATTAAACAAACTCAAAAGGTTAGTAACACTTTTGTGGGAAAAAAAAACAAAAATTGTGTATTAGACATGTTTCATAACCAATATACTTTGACACAGACACTCTCTGTTGTTTGACAACAAACAAACAAACAAACCGACAAAGCCCTACAGTTCTATTAGTGAATTTGCACCCAAATATCAACAAGGTATTTTATATAAAATTTCATATCTTAGTATGTTTTATATAATAAGAAGAAAATCATTACCAATTTAACTAACCCCTAGACGAATAGATAGCAGCCTTTTAAAAGTGAAGTCCTCCATGAATCACAGTCAAATTCACATCTGAGACAAAACTGCTGGGCCTTACCTATCTATTACTTCAAATGCATGTGAGTATGTGGAAGCATTGGAAGTATAACATTGTTTATTTTTGCAACATCATGCTACAACATTTTTGCAGTATAAGTTCTATAGGAACGTTAAATGTTTGTCAGTTAAAGTAACTGGGCATTTGTAAAGGTTGTAGCATATTTAACTCAATACTCCAGCTTTCAAAAACTCACTTGCAGACACTTATTCATAATACAAAAAACAACAACAGCAACTATGATAGTGTAGTGGTCAGTCTGACTCCTAAAAGTATGCTTTACCTTTGTTTTAACAGTTTTTATGAAAATTTTTTGTTGATAAACATGAAGTTGGAAAATATAGTCGAACATAAATGAAATTTTTGAAAAATTAACCCATTTTTTTAATTAAAAGTCGACTATAGGCAGGACTATAAATTAGTAAACTGTCGGGAGTAGAAACCAGTTTATAGTCTGGACTATAAACTGGTCTATAGTCAGGACAATAAAATAAACTAAAGCTAGCCTATAGTATTGAATATAAATTAGTCTAAAGCCAGAACTATAAACTAGTCTACAGTCAAGACTATAAACTAGTCTATAGTCAGGACTATAAACTAGTCCATAGTCAGGACTATAAACTAGTCTATAGTCAGGACGATAAACTAGTCTATAGTCAGGACTAAAAACTAGTCTATAGTCAGGTCTATAAACTAGACTATAGTCAGGACCATAAAATAAACTAAAAACTAGTCTATAGTATGGACTACAAACCAGTCTAAAGCCAGGAATATTAACTAGTCTACAGTCAAGACTATAAACTATTCTATAGTCAGGACTATAAACTAGTCTATAGTCAGGACTATAAATTAGTCTATAGTCAAGACTATAAACTAGTCTATAGTCAGGACTATAAACTAGTCTATAGTCAGGACTATAAACTAGTCTATAGTCAAGACTATAAACTAGTCTATAGTCAAGACTATAAGCTAGTCTATAGTCAAGACTATAAACTAGTCTATAGTCAGGACTATAAACTAGTCTATAGTCAGGACTATTAACTAGTCTATAGTCAAGACTATAAACTAGTCTATAGTCAGGACTATAAACTAGTCTATAGTCAGGACTATAAACTAGTCTATAACCTGAATTTTAAATTAGTCTATATCCTATATCAATAAACTATAGTATATGCTATAGTCTTTAAAATCTATACTTATTTAAAATTTAAATTTGATTTTCTTAGTGTATAGTTTTGGTTTAATTCGTACTTGCCTTAACATCATTTTCATATTAAAATAATATTATTCCTTTTTATTTAAAACCGTAGCAATACAAATAAATTTCATATTTATGACAATTTCCTTTTTCTCAATATGGGTTAATAGTTCTCTCTTTTACCTAATATACCTTTACAAGCACGTTTATATTGCATACTAACACGAAAAAATGGAGTTCTTAGTAGATTTTACAGGCTTGTTTTTAAACAGCTCTAGCAACAATAATAACAGCAAGAACAACAACATAAAAAAAAACAAAAATGTTGTTACACTTTGTTAATGTCATCTACTTTAAAACTGAACAAGATTTTCTATAAAACATTCTCTCATAGACTCATCATAAACACATACAGACATAAACACAGGCACATACATTCATATGTATGTATACATGTTTACACTAAACCTACACAGGCTAAATACTCCCACATAACTACATGAACAACAACAAATTTACTATAAACAGGTTTATATTTTTGTCCTAAGGAGAGTGAGTGTTTGTAAACTAAATTGTGCATTAGACTTCATATAAACATACATACATGCAGACTAGCATCCTTGTGTTTTTTTATAAATCAAAGCCTTTATTCGCGTGTATGTATGTGTATTTAGTAAATGTTTGTTGTATTGTTTGCCAATGTTAAACGACAATTTAAGTGGTGTTTAGTGGGGTTTAGCTCTTGGAGACGTTGGTTTGAAATAACAGCAACTAAAGCATTTCCTTTTTTTTTTTTTTTTTCATAGTTTTTGTATGTGTGTGGGTTTTTAAAAGTGAGTGTTTATGTCTATGTATGCTTTTCAATGCATTTCATTGAAGTTTTTTTAGCGTGTAAGTTTTTTTTTTTAGTTTTTGTATTGGTTAAAAGTAGTTTGTTGTTCTTAGTACTTAAAGGGATTTCAAAACTAGATTTTCTATACAACTTTGCTTTTAAAAATTTTTTCAAATAGGATTTTTTTCTTTAGTTTGTTTCTTTAAATAGTTTTTAAATAAACAAAAAATAATATCATAAAGAGAAGTAAATTGTGTTTAAAAGAGAGCAATTATGAATGAGATATTGGAGGTATTTTGAAATGGATTAAATAAATTTAAAAAAATAAAATTATTATTATTTTTAGCGAGGATTTTCTGTAAAAAAAAATTTAACGAAAACTTCATATAAAAAAATTTAATCGAAAACTTTCTAAAAAAAATAAATAATTGAAAATTTTTTAACAAAAATATTCAATCGAAATTTTGCTATAAAGAAAATGAACAGAAAATTTCTTATAGAAAGAAATTTGATTTAAAATTTCCTATAATTTCCTATAAAAAGAAATTTTATAAAAAAATTTTTATAAAAGAAATACATTATATTAAAAATTTTCAGCAAAAAAAAAAAAAAAAAAAAAAATCTCAAAAATTTCCTTTAAAACGAAATTTTATCGTAAATTTCCTTTAGAAAGAAATTTTATCGTAAATTTCTTTTAGAAAGGAATTTTATCGTAAATTTCTTTTAGAAAGAATTTTTATCGTAAATTTCCTTTAGAAAGAAATTTTATCGTAAATTTCTTTTAGAAAGGATTTTTATCGTAAATTTCTTTTAGAAAGAAATTTTATCGTAAATTTCTTTTAGAAAGAAATTTTATCGTAAATTTCTTTTAGAAAGAAATTTTATCGTAAATTTCTATTAGAAAGAAATTTTATCGTAAATTTCTTTTAGAATGAAATTGTGTCGTAAATTTATTTTACAAAGAAATTTTATAGTAAATTTCCTTTAGGATTTTTATCGTAAATTTCCTTTAGAAAGGAATTTTATCGTAAATTTCTTTTAGAAAGGATTTTTATCGTAAATTTCTTTTAGAAAGAAATTTTATCGTAAGTTTCTTTTAGAAATTTTATCGTAAATTTCTTTTAGAAAGGATTTTTATCGTAAATTTCTTTTAGAAAGAAATTTTATCGTAAATTTCTTTTAGAAAGAAATTTTATCGTAAATTTCTTTTAGAAAGAAATTGTGTCGTAAATTTATTTTACAAAGAAATTTTATCGTAAATTTCCTTTAGGATTTTTATCGTAAATTTCCTTTAGAAAGGAATTTTATCGTAAATTTCTTTTAGAAAGGATTTTTATCGTAAATTTCTTTTAGAAAGAAATTTTATCGTAAATTTCTTTTAGAAAGAAATTTTATCGTAAATTTCCTTTAGAAAGAATTTTTATCGTAAATTTCTTTTAGAAAGAAATTTTATCGTAAATTTCTTTTAGAAAGAAATTTTATCGTAAATTTCTTTTAGAAAGAAATTTTATCGTAAATTTCTTTTAGAAAGAATTTTTATCGTAAATTTCTTTTAGAAAGAAGTTTTATCGTAAATTTCTTTTAGAAAGAAATTTATTTTAGAAAGAAATTTTATCGTAAATTTCCTTTAGAAAGGAATTTTATCGTAAATTTCCTTTAGAAAGGAATTTTATCGTAAATTTTCTTTAGAAAGGAAATTTTATAGAAAATTTCCTATAAAAAAAAAATCGAAAATTTCTTATAAAAAGAAAAAATATCGAAATTTCCTATAAAAAAAAATTTTTATCGAAATTTTATCGAAAATAGAAAATTTGTCGAAATTTTCTTTAAATAGAAAATTTATCGTAAATTCTCTCTAAGAAGAATGTATAGAAATTTTATCAAAAAAAATCTATAAATCTATTTTTTTTTTTTTTTTTTAACCAAATTTTTATTTCTAGTATTTTATTGCACTTGGTGACCACAAACAAAATAAAAAGAAATTAAACTTTATGCTAATGTGAAATAAATCACTTGTGTGACCAACACCCTCTTTGCTTTAACATTAATTCAAAACAAATATCATTGATAATTCCCATCACTAGCAAGTTAATGAATTGATAAATTATCGTCTACACAGCAACGACAACAAAGGCACACTCAACCAAATGACTTAAAAACAAAATTCCCATCAAAATCATAGATCAATAAATCGCATTCCCTAATGTAACATAAAACCAATATTAAGCCAAGAAATATGTGTGTCACACAACAATAATAACAAAAACAAAAACTTTTCAAACTAAAAAAAACAAAAACAAGAGGAAAATAAATAATGTTTGCAGCAATAAACATACATATGCAGAATAATTGTATGTATGTAGAAATACTTAGACGTATGTAGAATATTAATATGCAAAAAAAAAAAATCATTATTCACCAACATTTAGACATTCATTCATACACACTCACGCACACATTTATATGAGTTTTTAATAAAAACTGAGAGTCTAATATTTAGCATAAGTTGTCAATACAATAAATTGTTTTTGTCTTCTATATAAAATCTAATACAACACACATACATACATATTAACACTTAATGTTACAGATAAAACAAGAATAACAACAACAACTAATAATAACTAGTGTAGTTGATCATGTTTATTGGTCGATGAGGTTTGACCACATACAACTCAATTAGTATGCATAATACAACAAAACAACAGCAGTAACAAACAAAAACAATGATAACTACAATAATATTTTCATGACAATAACAACATAAAGCAAATAAACAACGGCATAACAACAACAATAAAAACAATATACAAAACAAGTTTTCATTTTGAGTATAGAGCGCAGAGAGAAAAAAACTTTTAAGCTCATACTTATACAAGAGACAGTTTTATGTTTTTGCTTTTTTTTCAGTCATGTTTCATTGTTTTTATTACGAGCTGGCCATTGTACTCGTTTATACTTAATACTCACATACATACATATGAACATGATGTTGTTGCTAAAGTTGTTTATCTTTTTATTATGTTGTATATGCGTGTGTGTATGTATGTTTACATGAGGAGTATACGTGTTTGTTTATTTTAAATGAATTTTTGTAAATATTGTTTTTTGATCATTTGCTAGAGAGATGAATGTTTAAACATCATCATGTTTTACATGCGTTTGTACATAAAAAGTTTTTTTTTTTACTTTTTGCATAATTTGTAAAATGATAGCATTGTATGCGTATGTGTGTATATATAAATCTCTATATACTAGTAAATGTTTGTATATCATTTACTAAAGTTCATGTGCATATGTTTATTTTGTATTTCATAGATTTATTTGCTTTTAGTCTTGTAAATTTGTCAATTTTTGTAAAAGTCTTTTTTCTATTTTTTTTTTTGGAAGCAAATGTTTGTTTGCTTTTTCATTGGGTGTATGTGTGCAAAATCTTTGTAGTTGTTTTTTCTTTCTTTCATTGACATTTTATCATTGTCACGTACATTGTAAACATAAATAAATGACCACTAAAAATACAGCAATAGCAACAATAACATCGAACAACTTTTGTTACAAGAAAAAAGCAAAGAAAGTTTTTTTTCACAAACTTTTTTAAAAGTTTATTTTTAATATATATAGCCACATAAAAAAAATATAAAGGGTATTTTCAGATCAAAAAGGGGAGAACTAAATAATAATATACAAGAAATTTAGCAGATTTGAAATTTCTGAATTAATTTTAAACTTGAAACTTATTCTAATGAAATAAAACATAATATCATAGTTTATATTATACATTAATTTGTTTATAATAAATTAAAACTTGGTTTAATTTTACTTTTAAAAAATTTTAAATCTATTTCATCCTTAATTTAATTTAAAGTTATAATTTATTAACAAAAATAAAGAAAACTATACTTTAACTTGTTTTACATAAGCTTAAACTTAGTTTAATTTAAAAAAAAAAAAAAAAAAAAAATCTGGTTTAAAATTTTGATTTAGTTTTGCTTTATAATTTATAATCTATTTAAGTTAAATATATGTAAATTTTTTTTTTAATCTGCTTTAACATAAGTTTAAACCTAGTTTAATATTTAAAAAATTCAAGTTTTAATATTTAATTTAATTTCACATAATTTTTTGTTAACAAATAGTGAAATTTGCTTAATTTTGTTTTAACCTGAGTTGTTTTAACCAAGTTTAGTTTAACTTTAAGTAAATCAAGTTTAAGTATTTATTTTAGTATCGAATTGCAATTTAACTTGTTACTTAGAATTAAACTTAGTTTAATCTATAATAAAATCAAGTTTAAGTATTTAATTTAGTTTGAAATTACAATTCAAATTTAAATAAAAGTTTAAAAATGTTTAATATAGTTCTAAGTTATAATTTATTAAAAGAATATTAAAAAAAAACTAGACTCTAACTTGTTTTATATAATTTATACTTAGATTAATCTTTAAAAAAAATTTGTTTAGTTTAAGTACTTAATCTAGTTTCAAGTTACAATTTCTTTATGTAAAATATATTAAAAAATATTTTTTTTTTTTTTTTTGAAATAAGTTTAAACTCAGCTTAAACTTTAAGAAAATCTAGTTTTAATATTTGATTTAGTATAAATTCTATTTTATTTTTATTTTTTTTTTGTAGTATAAATATCGTAATTTGCTTCAATTTGTCTTATTTAAGTTTAAACCCAGTTTAACTTTAAGTAAGTCCAGTTTAAGTGTTTACTTTAATATAAGAATAATTAAACTTGATCTTTGTTTTACTTATATTTAAACTTTGTTTAATCCATAATAAAACCAAGTTTAAATTTAGTTTGATAAAAAAAACACTGAGTTTAAATACTTGGCTTATTAGCACATTACAATTTATTTTTAAAATTTATAGAAAAATATACTAAAACTTCGAGTTTAAATATTTAATAAAATTTCATGTTACAAATTATTTGCAAAATATATAAAAAACTAGACTTAAATTCCTGTTAGATAAGATTAAACATAGTTTAATCTCAATGAAACTGAGTTTAAATATTTATTATTTTACGAATATTTTATTCAATTAAAAGAGTTTAAAATACATAAAATAAAAATTAGATGTTATAAGTTAAACTTTTTAAAACTTGCTCTATTAAGTTTAAACTATGATTAACTAAGCTAGAAAGTAGTTTAATACTAAATTTATATTTTAAATATAATTATTTTATAAGACATTTTAAAAACAAGTATAAACAGTAATTAAATTTGATTTGGACTTATTTAAACTTAGTTTAATCTTATATAAATCGAGTTTAGCTATAAATGTCTATGTAAAATAGTAATTTCAAACACAAAAACTCGTTATCGTTGATAAAACTGAAACTAAACTTGATAAAATTAGGTTCAAATTACATTTAACAAAGCCAATAACTAGTTTAATAATTAATTTATATCTTAGGTTTTATTTAGGTTTTTTTAGGTTTTATTTCAAGATCAAATATTAAAATTTAATAAACTTGATTTTCTTTAGTTTAAACATAGTTTAATCTTAGACAAATCGACTTTAGTTATAAATTTCTATAACACTCTATTTTAAATCCAAAGATGTTATGATTACAAGTAATTGTATTTAGTTTTGTTTAAACCAAGTTTAAACTGTACTTAACCAAGCTAGAAACTAGTTAAATATATAGTTTATTATTTTTTTTTTTTAATAATTTTTAGACGAAACAACATTTTCATCCCAAAAAAAAAACAAAGTTTATTGTTAGTCAATTAAATTTAAACTTGATAAAACTGAGTTTAAACTGCGTTTAGCAAAGTATATAAAACGGGTTTGATATTTAGTTTATATTAATATATAATAATATATTGATTTTTTAAAGTTTTATATTAAGATAAAATATAAAAATTTACTACACTTGATATTCTTTAGTTTAAACTAAGTTTATTTTAAGATAAATATAGTTTAGACTAAGTTTATTTTAAGATAAATATAGTTTAGATATCAATTTCTATACAAAACTCTATTTTTAAACCAAAAATATTATGCTTATAAATAAATTTTATTTAATTTTGATTAAGCCGACAAGTTTAAACTGTGTTAAACCAAGCTAGAAACTGGTTAAGTATAAAAATTATATTTCAAACCTAATTTGCAAATATTTTATTTCAAGTTTAGCTTTCAATTTCAATGCTAAAATATATAGTCAAATCAAAAAAATATTACAGTTAATAAATTGTATTGATTATGTTAAGTTCAAATTAAGTTTAACCATTGATTTAATAATTAATTTGTATTTTTTAATTAATACACTATAACTTTAACCAAATAATTAATATATTATGAAAAAATTTTATATAAACTAGATTAAGATAAGTTTAAACTTCGTTTAACAAAACAAGGTTCTGGTTAAGTATATAATTTATATTTTAAATATCATATTAAAATATAATATTTAACTATTTCATATTAAGAAAAAAGAAAAAATAAGCCAGTTTAAACTTAGTTTAATCTTAAATAAATCGAGTTTAAGCATTTATTTTTATACTAAAATTGTTTTAAATTTTGAATTGTTAATAAATCTAACTTTAAAATTAATTTTTTGAAGTTAACTTGAATTTAATTTTATTAAGCTGCAATTTACAAAAATTTAAACTTCGTTTAAAGAAAATTTATATTAATTTTATTGTTATTTTCTGTTTAATTATTTAATTAATATGTATAATTTATTTCAAAAAATCTTTTAACTATATTTACTCTAGATTAAACTCAATAGAATTGTGAATATATTTAGTTAAGTTAAGTTTAATTTAGTTTAAGTTAATTTTTTTTTTTTGTTAAGTATTTTATTTTGTTTAAATTTATATTTTATTTTTTTTTTTTTAAATTAAAAAAAAAAAATAGTACAAATAATTTTAAGTTGAAATATGTAACCGGACCATAAGCGGTTACATATTTCAACTTAAAAGAGACTAGTTTATTGAATATTGATAATAAAAATAAATAAAATCCAATGGAAAAATGTTAAAACTTTATTAAGCTAGTTTTAAACCTAGTTTAAGCTTGACTTAAATAAGCTCAACTGTTTCTTTGATGTCTCTTCATTAGTTTAAATTTCAATTATTTATAATATTGTCAATTTATTATTATTTTTGATAATAAACTCTAGTTTCAACTCAGATTATCATAGTCTAATCTTAGTTTAAAAAATAAATTGACCTAATGTACTCATTTTGTTTGAATCTATATTTTAATCAGAACACAATTTAAGAAAAAATCTAAAGCAGACTTAATTTAAACTTAGTTTAATCTTAATTAAAAAAAAAGTTTTAAGTTTATTTAAATAAAATTCAAGATATTTATTAAAATTATTTCTTACCCTTTAAAGTAAACTTTATTGATTTAATCTTATATTGTAATAGTTAAATTAAATTTAGATTTCTTTATTTTGTTTTTAAACCTTAGTTTAAGATTGGTGAAATATTTTTGTTCTTTCTTTCCTATGATTCAATTTTGAAATTAACTTTGAAGTAATTGGTATAAGTTTGCCTAACTAACACTTCTATTTATTTTTATTAAACTATTTCCCCCAATAGCTATACCCAAAAACCCCTTAATTACCAACACAAAAATTAGTATTTATCTAACAACACACAGTTTACTAAAACATTTTCTTAAAGTTATGTTAACCCAACACAGGAAAATTAACAAATATGTAACAACAGAAACATTAAACATTAAAAGAAAATAAAAAAATAAAAGAGAAAAAAAATAAATAATGCATTTTAAGATACAAATACAAACATAGAAAAAGACATAATGAAATTTAACATACTTGTTCGTAACAAATACTTTGATATAAACTAAAAAAACCACAAAATTGATATACTCACTATAACCGCAAACTGGTGGTCAATAACCGACAACATTTTATATGGATGTCAGAGTATCTAGTAAATAGTTATGAGCATATATGGAACTATATGTGGACATTTAGATAAATGTATAAATATATAGTGTTGGCTACATATTTACTTTTATATCTAGTACATATTGTATTATAAATATACATATGTACATATGTACATATTCACTACATTCACTTATGCTTGTGTGTTAAGTTTTTAAAATAACAAACACGTATACTATTTCACATTTACTTTTACACATATAGTTTAGTTGCTATTTATGTATATTTGTATATAAATATATATATAAAAAACATAACTAACCCACCGAACAACAACAACAGCAATAACATTATTTGCATATAAACAAATAATCAGCAAAATAACAACAGTATCACTAACATACTGCACAGTGGTTAAGATAAGGAGAATTTTATCAAAATTATAAAAGATATGAATTCATTTAAAACTAGTGTAATAAATATCTTAAACTAGACTTATATTTGTTTAAACTTAGTTTAACCTTTATTGAATAATGATTAGAACTACATTTATATTTTCAATTCAAATCCACATTACAGAAATTCTAAATTAATTTATTTTCATAATTTAATTAAATTTAAATTTGATTAATTTTAATTTAAACTTAAATTTAAAGTTTAAAAAAAGTTTAAAAAAGTTCAATTAGGATTTACTTTTTAAACATTAATTTTATATAAAATTTAAAACAACTTCGTTAAGGAAACATATTGAACTCGATATCTTTGAGTTTAAACACAGTTTAATCTCAGAAAATTAAAGTTTAACTACTTATTTAGATAATACCATTTACAGAAATAGAAGCTAATTAAAAAACTAGTTGGGAAAATATTTAAACTTCATATAAACTTAACTTATTTAATTTTAATTGAATTAAAACTTAATTAATCTTGAGAAAATTCAATTAAAGTAATTTATTTTGATATAAACTATCATCCCAATAGAAGTTATTTTTAAATCGAATTAAAAAAATGTTTAAACTTGAATAATTATAGTTTAAACTTGCTAAAAATCAGGTTTAACTATATATTTTAAAATTGCTTATATTCTTAATACAATCATTTTCCAATTAATTATTAAAGTAGTCCTAAACTTTATTGTTTTAGTTTAAACTTAGTTTAACTTTAGTCAAATTAGGTACAAGTATTTATTAATATCGTATATTGAATTTCAAAAGAAGCTTTTGGCAGATCCATTTGAAAAAGTGATTAAACTTCATTTATTTCAATTTAAACTTAGTTTAACTATGACAAAATCAAGTTTATCCATTTAATAAAATCTTATCTATAAGCTCAATAAAAGATATTAGCAAATCAATTTGTAAAAATTGCTAAACTTTAATTCTGTTTAACTTAAACTTAGCTTAACTTACAAAAAATTAAGTTTAGGTATTAACTTTTAAATTATTCTCAAGTCAAGATAAAATATTTACAAGTCAATTTAAAACAAATCCTAAACTTTAATTATTTCAATTTAAACTTAGTTTAATTTTGGTAAAATCAAGGTATTTATTTTATTATTTAAATTTTAAATGAAGCTTTTGCAGTTCATTTCTAAAAAAGCATTAAATTATACTTATTTAATGATTTTTTAAACTTAGTTTAAACAAATAATGTAAGGCATTTCTTTTAATTTATTTAATTATCCCAATAAAAGCTTTATTGCTTTTTAGTTTAAACTAAGGCAAAATGTTAGTAAAATAAATTTTATGTTTTATTTTTTTTTTATTTTATCTATAACTTCAATATAAACCATTTGCGGATCTATTTCAAATAATTTTTATTTTTTTTTTTTCTTCTGTTTAATCCTAGTTTAACTTTGGTAAAATCAAGTTTAAGTATTTATTATTATATTATATGCAATTTCCAATAAAGAAATTGTAAATTAATTACAGAAGGTCTTCAATTTTATACACTTTAGTTTGAACTAAATTTAATTTTTCAAAAATCAAGTTTAGGTATTTGTTTCACCATTTAAATTGGTATAATTCCAAGGCAATTTGAAAAATATCGAAAACTTTATTATATTTAGATTAAACTAAGTAAAAACATAGTTTAGTTATTTCGTTTTATATTATCTATAATTTCAATAGAAGCTATATGGAAAAAAAAAAAATTAAAAACTTTTAAACTTTGATTATTTTAGTTTAAACTTAGCTTAAGTTTTTGAAAATAAAGTTTAACTATTTATTTTAATATTAACTATCATATCAACAAAAACTAAATGCAGATCAATTTAGAAAAAGAAATAAACTTTATTTAATTCAACTTAAACTTAATTTAACTTTGGTAAAATCAAGTTTAACTATTTAAACTAATTTCATTTAAAATTTCAATAGAAGCTACTTACTTATCAAAAAGTAAAAATAACTAAACTTTATTTTTTCTAACTTAAACTTAGTTTAAACTGAATAAAATCAAGTTTAATAATTTATTTTCATCTTAATTTTACTTTCAGTAGAAGACTTTTATTTTATTAATTATGAAAAATGCCTAAACTTGATTTCTTTTTAGTTTAAACTTAGTTTATCCTGGATAAAATTAAGTTTAGTAATTTATTTTCATCTTATTTTTAATTTCAGTGCAAGACTTTTATAGATTAATTTTGGAAAATGTCTAAACTTTCTTTTTATTTTAAACTTAGTTTAATCTGGATAAAATCAAATTTAGTAATTTGTTTTCATATTACTTTTAATTTCAGTAGACATTTTTTTTAGATCAATTATGAATAATGCCTAAACTTTATTTATTTTTAGTTTAAACTTAGTTTAACCTGGATAAAATTAAGTTTAGTTATTTATTTGTGTTTTTTTTTTTTTTAATTTCAATAGAAGAATTTTATAGATTAATTATGAAAAATGCCTAAACTTTATTTTTTCTAGTTTAAACTTAGTTTAACCTGAATAAAATTAAGTTTAGTCTAAAACTAAGTTTAGCTATTTAATTGTATTTTATTTTTAATTTCAGTACAAGATTTTTATAGATTAATTATGAAAAATACCTAAACTTTATTTCTTTTTTACTTTAAACTTAGTTTAACCTAGATAAAATTAAGTTTAGTTATTTATTTTCATCTTATTTTTAATTTCAGAAGAAGATTTTTATAGATCAATTATTGAAAATGCTTAAACTATATTTTTTTCTAGTTTCTGTTAAAGTATTTTACAATTTTTTCTAATTGAATAAAGTTCAATTATAATATTTTAGTTTAAACTAAGTTTAACTTTGGTCAAATCAAGTTTAAGTATTTATTTAGATCAAACAAAGTGATTTTGTTTGCAATAAAAAAATTATTACATTTAATTTATTGTAGTTTAATCCTAGTTTAAACATGTTTAAGTCAAGTTTAACTTCTTTTTTAATGAAAAAAAAAATTATAATTTAGTTTAATATTTTTTCCTATCTTAAATAAATTTTAAAACTATACTATAATCAATTTCTGTTTAGTTCTTTTTACAAGTGACATGTAAATAAATATTAAGAATTATTATTTTATTTGAAAATTGTGTTTTCTTTTCTTTCCTTTCTTTATTTAAGAAAGAGGAGCAAAAAATTTTTGTTATATTTTTTTTAAACCATTTTTCTGTTTTTTTCGACCCACTGTGCTTGTACAAAATTTTCCATTTATATGTTTGAGTACTAAAGCTAATAGACAAATACCCAGGAATATTCATTCACACTTGTAGGAAAATTGAAATAAACAATAATAAATATAACAGCAACAAAAACAATAACAACTATATATAAAGTTAAATTATAAGAGACAACAACAAAGCAGCAGAGACACAACAACACCAATCAAAACTAACAACAGACATGTGGGTTAAATTTAATGTTTATTTTTTAACTAGAAAGGAAAAAGGCAGGAGTGAAGAGGAATTAAAACATTAATTTATATATTTTTTAGATGGTATTTAATAAACTATTAATTAGATTACAAGACATTACATTAAGAATGTAATGTTAGCCTCTTTGCCTTTTATGTTTTGGATAAATTTTGTAGTAATTTTTTTTGGGCTATTTGTAGCTTAATTTTTTATAGTTTTAATATCTTTTAGTTCTAATTTGAATTATGACCTAGTTCTTTTAAAATACTGTATTATATTTTCTGATTCCAAACTATCTTGTATGAATTTCAATGATTTTTATTTTTAGTGTCTCTTGCTACAATAACTAATTTCGCATTCTAAAGACACTTGTTATTTAGAGCAGTTTGTTATTAATGGGCCCCTATTTAAGTAGAGTTTGGGTGAAGTTGCTAATTTAATGTCATTCTCATCGAAATTAAACTCTCTTTTATTTTGGTATTCAAATCTTGCATCCTGAAATATACATTTCTCCTCTTAATAAATAACATTTCAAAAAACTTTTCTTTTGTTAAAAACAAATATTTATTTCAAAATAATTTATTTTATTTATTTAGTTTTATGTTGTTTACTATTTTTGGGCTGCTATTTATATTATTAACTTTTGCATAAAATAGTCAAAAGGCAAAAGAAAAAGAAACTTCTAAATTGCATGTTCTGGTATTTTGTATTTAACTTTCTAATATAAAATTTCAAAATAAATTTAGTTTTTTTCTATTACTTTTTGTACAAAATACATGTGAGAAATGTTAAAAGTTTTTTTTTTTTTTTTTTGATTTTTTGATAGTTTGTACTTTTTTTCTGGAATTCAATTGAAGTTGTTTGTTTTTTTTATAATGTGAGGTTTAAAATGAGCATTAGATGAGAATTTTTTGGGGTTTGGTTTTAAATTTATTACAAAAATTATTCCAATAAAAAAATAAGTAACATTATATGAAAGAATTAACTATGGAAAAGAATTTTCTTTTTTATTTTATATTAATTTCTTTAATAAAAAAAGTTAATAGCCTACTATTAATTTTAATAGGAATATCATAATGGTTTACCATAGAAAAATATAAAATAAAAAAACCAACAAAAAACTTCATTCATATTGAATTCCTGAACATATTTTCTAATAAGAAAAACAAAGTAAAATTGCTATTGCTCACCACTTAACAACAAGTTTATCTTAAAGCTCATAATTTTAACTTTTAAATGCTGCTAAAGATAAACTCAAACTAAAATTGAATATCCAACATAATAAAGTACTTAAATAATGACCACAATAACTATAATTTTTCAAAAACTTCAACTCTTCTTTTCAAATTGTTTTGTAAATCCATTTCCCACAAAACACATTTTCTCATTAAAATTTATCTTTTAAATTGTTTTACTAAAATACTCCTGATAATAGATTTCACTAAAACAAATAAATTTTAAATGTAAACATTACTACTTACGTAATTTTGGTCTCTTACTGCAATCGATATTATAAGGTAAATCGCATTTTTCATCATTGGGACTGTAATCATTAAATACCATACCATCGGCGCATAATTTTTCAGTTGCCACACCATCACTGTAATTAATTTTTGAACGAAGGGATATGGGGGAGAAAAGAAAATAATATTAAATTAGACAAGATATCGTGTAAAGGGAATTACTTAAATTAAATTAAATAAAAAAAACTAATAATAATGCTTAAAATTTGGTGACACATTAAAACGGAGGGACATATTAAACACACAAAAACACCTAGCTAATTAGAAAAGATTGAATGCAAACATGAAAAGGTTTACACTGGCAGCGAAAATTTAAAAAAAAAATAGCAAAAATAAAGAAAGAATGAACTGGAATTGATTCTATACTATCTATAGTCATGGCTACAAAATATACTATAGTCATGGCTACAAAAAAGACCATAGTCATATCTATAGAATAAACTACAGTCATGGCTATAGAATAAACTATAGTCATGGCTAAAGAATAAACTATAGACATGGCTATAGAACAGATCATAGTCATGACTATTGAAAAAACTATAGTTATGGCTATAGACTAAACTATAGTCATGGCTATAGACTAAACTATAATCATGGGTAAAGAATATAGTATAGTCATGGCTATAGACTATAGTCGTAGCTATAGAATATACTATAGTCATGGCTATAGAATAGACCATAGTCATGGCTATAGAATAAACTATAGTCATGGCTACAGACTAAACTATAGACATGGCTATAGAATAAACTATAGTCTTGGCTAAAGAATAAACTATAGACATGGCTATAGAACAGATCATAGTCATGACTATTGAAAAAACTATAGTCATGCTATAGAATAGGCTATAGTCATGGCTATAGAATAAACTATAGTCATGGCTACAGAATAGGCTATAGTCATGGTTATAGAATAGACCATAGTCATGGCTATAGAATAAACTATAGTTATGGCTATAGACTAAACTATAGTCATGGCTATAGACTAAACTATAGTCATGGCTATAGACTAAACTATAATCATGGGTAAATAATATAGTATAGTCATGGCTATAGACTATAGTCATAGCTATAGAATATACTATAGTCATGGCTATAGAATAGACCATAGTCATGGCTATAGAATAAACTATAGTTATGGCTACAGACTAAATTTTAGTCATAGCTATAGACTAAACTATAGTTATGGCTATAGACTAAACTTTAGTCTATATATTTTTTAATAACGACTATAGAATAGTATATAATCATTGCTATAAAATAGTTATGCCTATAGAATAAATTATAGTCTTAGCTATAGAATAGTTTATAGCTATAGAAGAGAATATAGTCATATTGTTATAGAAAAGACTATAGTTATAACTACAGAATGGACTATTGAACTAAACTAAAATTAAAGAACTTGAACTGAAATAGAACTTAACTAGAACTGGACTAGAACTGAACTAGAACTGAACTAGAACTGAACTAGAACTGAACTAGAACTGAACTAGAACTGAACTAGAACTGAACTAGAACTGAACTAGAACTGAACTAGAACTGAACTAGAACTGAACTAGAACTGAACTAGAACTGAACTAGAACTGAACTAGAACTGAACTAGAACTGAACTAGAACTGAACTAGAACTGAACTAGAACTGAACTAGAACTGAACTAGAACTGAACTAGAACTGAACTAGAACTGAACTAGAACTGAACTAGAACTGAACTAGAACTGAACTAAAACTGAACTAGAACTGAACTAGAATTAAACTAGAACTAGAACTGAACTAGAACTGAACTAAAACTGAACTAGAACTGAACTAGAACTGTACTAGAACTGTACTAGAACTGAACTAGAACTGAACTAGATCTGAACTAGAACTGAACTAGAACTGAACTAGAACTGAACTAGAACTGAACTAGAACTGAACTAGAACTGAACTAGAACTGAACTAGAACTGAACTAGAACTGAACTAGAACTGAACTAGAACTGAACTAGAACTGAACTAGAACTGAACTAGAACTGAACTAGAACTGAACTAGAACTGAACTAGAACTGAACTAGAACTGAACTAGAACTGAACTAGAACTGAACTAGAACTGAACTAGAACTGAACTAGAACTGAACTAGAACTGAACTAGAACTGAACTAGAACTGAACTAGAACTGAACTAAAACTGAACTAGAACTGAACTAGAACTTAAATAGAACTGAACTAGAACTGAACAAAAACTGAACTAGAACTGAACTGGAACTTAAATAGAACTGAACTGTAACTGAAATTGAAGACAACTAGATCAAAAGTAGAATTGATTTTGGACTGAACTGTAATTGATTTGGAAATGATCTTAAACTGGATTAGAACTAACTAACTAACTTAAAAACGAATTAGAGTTAAACTAGAATTCAATTAAGTCAAAACTGGAAGCGATTTAGTAATGATTTTAAATTGAACTTGAGCTGACCTAAACCTCAACTAGAATTTAGCTTAACTTTAACTGATTAAGAGCTAATTGAGAACTGCTCTTCTAGTTCCTATTATATTATCAGTATTAATTTTTATTGAATGATTAATTTTTCCTAAATTCCTTCAGTGTAAACCATTTATCTTCATATACATTTTTCAACTACACTAATAACTTATTTTGCAAAAAATATTATAGTGTGATTTTCTAAATCTCCAAATACACACATTAAATATTTTCTAGTTACACATACTTTCACTTGCACACATACGCACACACATATTTTTAATGGTACACATATCCCCTTGGGCGGGCATATGTGAAATGGAGATTTCAAAGGTAATTCTACATTTAATTGAGTGTTTCTTTTATTTAGTGTGCAGTTTCTACCCCCCAAATACACTTCAGTGCTTTGCTCTCTAAGACTACCCAGCAGTTCGGGGGATTCCAAGATTGAGAGCTTTAAAATTGGAATTACTTAGAAGCTATAAAATAACTATTGGATTTTATTTAGCCTAAAAATATCCTTAAATTTTAAGGTATTGTCATCTAAACTGTTAGGTATTGAAATCGGAACTGTAAGACTTTTCTTTAAGGACTTTTTTGTTGTTATTACATTTAACGCTGGGGGAATTTTCTTAATGTGTTTTTACATCATTTAAACTCTAGTAAATGTAGAAGGTGGCTGCTTATATGTTGGTGTATGTATATATAATTGCAAAGGTATGAGAGTGTAAGTGTCTATGGCAAATGTTTTTCTAAAATAATGAATGTTAAGTATGTATGTGTGTGTAACTGAGTATATGTTTATTAAGAAGTACTTAGGGATTTAATGATTTTATACAAATAATACTTAATATACATTTTGCCTTAAAATAAATGTTTTCGTTACAATTTTGTTTTCTGTTGCCTTTGGTTTTATTTTTTCGAGTTTATTAATGTCCTTAATTTCGCAAAAAAGTGTTAAAGTAATTATATTTTATTAAGTGTCAACATAATAATTGACAGTCAAATAATTTTTCTACCTACTATATTAAGGTGAGGGGTAAGGAAATTACTAAGGAAATTAATTTATTTATAAAATAATTAATGATAGAAATTTGTTAAATTTGGAAACAAATAAAAAGGAATAAATTATACTTACACGCAGGCATAATATTTATCACATTGTTCATCGCTGGGATAGAAACCATTGGGTTCGGGACAATGTTCGGTGGGTACATAATCATCTTCTACTGGTGGTGGATCGGTGGGTCTTTTGGGTAAATGCCTTTGAGAAGGTGGATGACCAGCACCCACTCTAAAGCCAGGACGTTGGGCAAAAGTGCAACCTTTAAAGGAAATCGAAAAAAAAGAAATAAATAATAATAATTTAGAAAATAAAAATTTAATTTTTATATTTTTCTTTAAAACACGTTATTGGTTACAAGTGTTGAGTTATTTAATAAACAAAATCAAAAGAGTTTTTTTCAATTGCTTTTTTGTTTCATAATTCTAGGAAGAAAATATATTATGAGACAAATATATATATATATATATATATATATATATATATATATATATATATATATATATATATATATATATATATATATATATATATATATATATATATATATATATATATATATATATATATATATATATATATATATATATATATATATATATATATATATATATATATATATATATATATATATATATATATATATATATATATATATATATATATTTTGTTTGTACCCTATGATAAGGTTTAAGGAATTTTCAAACCTTGTAACTACAATTCAAAAATATGTTTATTATAACTATATATCCTGCTGTTTTTATATCAAAATATTTTCTGTTAACTAAAATATTTCTCTATTTAAGTTCCCAAAATAGAGCTCCAAAAATTCTTTGAGTTCTTTGTTAACAAAAATGATTCTATTGTTTATTTTTATGCTGCTTTCTACTGCTCTTTTGCTAACTGTAACACATGTCAAGTGTAACAATATGATCCTTTAAAATGTTATCCTTTTTTCCTTTTGAAATTAAAAAAAAGTCTTCTTTTTTATATATAAAGAAAAATACAATAACAATGTAGAGCTTGAGCTGCTACCACTGTCACGTTATTTATTATTTACTGCACCAAAAAAAAAATTATATAAAAGACAACAAAATAAAAAATAAAAGTGCAACAAAGCTAAAACTGTCAGTATGTCAGTATTTGTTAAAAATAAAATAAACTACAGTGAATGCATAAAATCTTGATTTCATAAATATTTTAAAAAGAAAAAATTAAAAAAAATTTATAAGATTTTAAAAAAATGTATATAGAAATAATTTTTATATGAAAAAATGTAACAATAATTTTCAAACATAAATAAATGTTTAATTTTTTTTCTTTTTACAAAAAGTACACAATTATTTCTACTAAATTATTTTTTAAAGAAAAAGTCATTTAGACCTCAATTTAATATTATTTACACAATATTTACATTAATGACATAGTATTTTACACGATGTAAATTAATATTTTTAATTCATTTTGAAAGAAAAAGATAGTTTAACATCATTTAACCATTATTTACACAAAATTTACATTGTTTACATAATATAAATAATGCTTTAAACGCAAAATTGTTTAAACTAAATTTATTTTTGCAAAAATTTCATTTAATGTCATTATATTATTATTTACACAATGTTTACATTGATGACATAATATTTTACACAATGTAAGTTAATAATATTTAATTTATTTTGAAAGAAAAATTTATTAAAATATTATTTACCCATTATTTACGCAAAATTTACATTGTTTACATAATATTTTGCACAAAGTAAATAATATTTTAATCATCAAATTTTTTAAACTAAAGTTATTAGAAGAAGAAATCGTTAAAATTTTATTTTAAAAATATTTACTCAATGTTTACATAGTTTACACAATGTAAATAAACAATATTTTATTTATTTTGAATGATTTAAACAGTTTATCAACATTTAAGCCATATTTACACAATGTAAATAACAATTTAATCACAAAATTATTTAAACTAAATTTATTATTGATGAAAATATCATTAAAACATTAATTCAACATCATTTACACAATGTTTACGATGTAATAGTTTACACAATGTAAATAAATAATATTTAATTTATTTCGAAAGAAAAATTCATTTAAACATTATTTACCCGTTATTTACGCAAAATTTACATTGTTTACAGAATATTTACACAATGTAAATAATGTTTCAAACTGAAAATCATTTAAACTAAAATTATTAGTGAAGAAAATATCATTATAATGATATTTAAATAATATTTACACATTGATGGCATAATAATTTACACAATGTAAATAAGTAATACTTAATTTATTTTGAAATAAAAAATCATTTAAACATAATTTCAGATATATTTACACAAAATTTACATTGTTTACATAATATTTTACACAATATAAACAATGTTTTATTCTGAAAATCATTTAAACTAAAATTATTAGTGAAGAAAATATCATTAAAATGATATTTAAATATTATTTACACAAAGTTTACATTGATGGCATAATAATTTACACAATGTAAATAAGTAATATTTAATTTATTTTGAAATAAAAAATCTTTAAACATCATTTACTCATTACTTACACAAAATTTTCATTGTTTGCATAATATTACATTGAAAACATAATTGTTTACACAATGTAAATAAATAATATTTAATTTATTTTGAATGAAATAATCAATTTAACATAATTTAAGCATTTTTTAAACATACTGTTTTACACAAAGTAAATAATATTTTCAATACCAAATTTGCTTTAAACTAAAGTTATTAGCGATGATAAAATCAATAAAATGTTAATTCAACATTATTTACACAAAATTTACATAATATTTTACACAATGTAAATAATGATTTTAGCACAAAATTGTTTAAGCTAAATTAATTATTGAAGAAAATATCATTTAAGTATTTTTTCAACTTTATTTACATAAAATGTAAATTTTTTACATGATATTTTACACAATGTAAATATTTTTTTTTTTTTTTATTACAAAATTATTTCAACTAAATCTGGAATTAAAGCAAAAATCATTAAAATTTTATTTAGATTTTATTTACACAAAATTTACATCATGTAAATAGGAAAATATTTTATTTAAAATTAATTTTCATATTTTACCTGTAAAATATAATGTTAAATTTTCTTTGTGTTCTTTTACACAAATTCTACATCATGTAAATAAGGTAAACCATTTAAAATTTACATATTTTCCATATTACATTAATCAAAATGTTAAAAAATTTATTTAAATTGTTATTTTACATAAATTTTACATCGTGTAAATAAAGTAAAAATTGTGATATTTTACATATTCTTTTTATTACTGACATTTTTCTTTAAATAATATGAGTTAAAAATTTTTTATTACTATTTTACATCATGTAAACAATGTAAAAAATTTTAAATGTTCATATTTTCACTCTTATGTTAATTAAAATGTATAAAAATTTGTTAAAACTGTTCATTTACACTTTTTACATACATTTTCACTCATGTAAACAATGTACAAATTATAAATTTTTAGATATTTATAATGTTTCTTTAAACGATATATGTAAACATATATTTTAAAATTTGTTTTACCTTGCTCAAACAAAGTTAACGTTATGTAAATAATGTCAAAATTTACATATTTTATATATTTTATTTTTTCTTTACATCATGTAAACAATAAACAATTTAAATTTTACATATCTTTACTATTTCCTATTTTAAAATATGTAAAAGATTTTCTAAAATCTTATATTTACATTCTTTACATGTATTTTTCATCACGTCAATAACGAAAAAATTATATTATTTCTTTTGTTATTTTTTAGATTGTTTACACAAATTTTACATCAGGTAAATAATGTAAAAATTGCATTAAATTCCACATTTAAATTATTTTATATAAATTTTCATTAGAAAATTATTTTGATATTTTTTAATATTTTTATCTATACTTTACATTATGTAAACTAATTAAAAATTTTTAAATTTTTCTTAGCCAATTCTTTACATAAATTGGGATGATTTACTTATTCATTTATTTCTAATTTTTAATAAATTCTAATCCTTTTTTTATTAAAAATAATTGTAAAATAATTTTTACATAAATTTTACATTACGTAAATAATGTGTAATTTTACATTTTTATTATTTAAACTAAAACTATATGCAAACTACATATTTAAAATTATTAAAATATTAAATTTTTACATTAATTTTGCATCTATGAAATGAAGTAAAAATTTTACACAAAATATAAATCATCTTAACAATTGATTTGTTATTATTTTCATTGTTTACTTTAATTTTTTCATTAAGTAATTCGTTTAATTTAATTTTAAAGATATTTACTCCCTTTTTTCTGGCTTTTACTGTAATATTTTTTCTCCTAAAATCATTCTTTTCTTTTGTTATATTATTTTCTTTTGGTTTTAATTTTTTCCACTTGAAAATTTTATTTCATACATTTTTATTTACAGTACAAATATTTCATTCCTCTCTATTACCCAAATATTTATTACACAATGTTTATTTTGTATTATAAACTGTCAATACAAGGGCTTTTTAAATTAAAAGATTGTTCGTATTTTTAATTGTTTATTTTCACATATTAAAGATGTCAATTATGTTTAACATTGATATAGATATTTTTCCTAAAAAAAGTTAATTTTTCAAGAAAATAAATAAATTAGAAAAATGTCAATAAGCTAATGATGAAAAATTACTTAAAAATCGTAATAAAAGAATATAAATTTTAAAAGGAGACAAAATTTATAAAAAAATAATAATTTTATTGTTAAAAATTTTACATGAACAAATTTTAAAAATATTATTGTATAAAATTTTATTTTCAAAAAAATATTTTCTAACACATTATATGTAAATTTACATTATATGTATAAACTTTCATAATCCAACCCATTTACAAACTAAAACAAAAAGTCAAAAATCATTTGATTACTTTAAATCTATTAATATCTAATTTGTCTTTCACTTTTTCTTTCTCCCCTCACCCGTTTATCTCTAGTCAAATAATTTTCTTTATATTTCCGTTAGGACTCTTACATTGTTTAAGTATTACATTTCTGCATAATCATTTCTTACAAAATCACTTTCAATTATTGACTGAATGAACATAATCGTCATTAAAGCTCTTTTAGTTATTTACACTAAAATTAACTTTAACATTAAATTATATTTAATCAATGAAAAAACAAAACACAATTCCAGTGAAAGTATTTTATATTGAAATGATTTTTTTTTATGGCAAAATCATTAACTAAAGTATAAATATAAACAGACAATGATTAATTATTATGATTTTTGCTAAAATTAGCATTTGACATTTGATATGTGTTTGAAAAAGTGAAGTAAGTGAGAGATGGAGTGATTAATAACTTAAATCAACAAAATAGACGGAATGTAAATAAATTAGAAATGGAAAAAGGCTAGACTAAAAAAACCATTTCAAGGTTGAAAATTAAAAAAGAAAAAAAGCCTACAAATTGTAAAATTGTAACATAAAATTATATAAATGATATAATATTTAAACAAACCTTAAATAACTAGCAAAATTATTTTTAATAAATTACTTTAAAAAAGCTTTAATTTTACCTGATTTACATAATTATTTACATTGTGTAAATAATCTCAAAATTAAAAAACATTCCACAATTTCATTTTTATATATAATTTTAAACATGTTTTCCAGCATAAAAATAAACTAAAAATTGTTTACATCAATTTTACATTACTAAAGTTATAAAAAAAAAAAAAAACATTTTTAATATTTGCACAAATTTTTCATTCAAAATAAATAAATTAATTAATAAACATTAATTTGTTATTTTATTTACATAAATATTACACTATGTTAGTAATGTAAACATTATTATATTTAAGTTGTTTACCATTTCTTTATACGAAATGTGCTGAAATTTACTTTAAAGTCAATATTAACAGGTTTACACTAAATTTACATCACGTAAATAATTAAAAATCATTGATTTTTTAATTATTTTCCTCAAGTTGTCATTAAATACATTTTAAAATCTTTACAAAAGTAATTTTTACATTGTTTACACAACTTTACTTCATGTAAATAATTAAAAATCATTGATTTTTTACTTATTTTCCTCAAATTGTCATTAAATACATTTTAAAATCTTTGCGAAAGTAATTTTTACATTGTTTACACCACGCTTTCTTATATTAATTTAAATTCAATATTTTATGAATCAAAATGTACAACAAAAGTATAAAATAATAATTTTACCTTATTTACATAAATTATACATGATGTTAAATAATAACATACATTATTTACAAAAATTTTACATGATGTAAATAATGTAAAATATAAAGTTTTATTTATTTTTATATGGAAAAGCAAAAGAACGCTTTACGTGATGTAAATAATGTAAAAAATACAATGTTTTATTTAATTTCATGCAAGAAATGCCAAAAAAAAATGACTAAATTTAAATCTTACATTATTTACACAAATTTTACATCATGTAAATAATGTAAAAAATATTAAATTCTAATTAATTTACCCATTTCATTCAACAAATTCCTGGAATTAATTTTAAATAATACTTTTACATAGTTTACACCAATTTTACAAAATGTAAATTACACAAAAAATGTTATATTTCGTACAGTTTACTTATATGCAATATTTAATCAACAAAAATGTTTCTAAAATCAAAAAATCATCATGTAAACAATGTAAAAATAATTAATTTTACTTTAAATACTTTATTACTTTATTTACTTAAATTCTACATTTTGTAAATAATGTTAAAAATATTTTGTTCCATTACACAATTTTTACACGATGTAAATAATGTCAAAAATTATGCTTTTTTTTTTTACTATTATTTGAAAAAATTAATTGAAATCCCATTTTTGCACTTATTTTCCTTAAACAACCAATAACTTCCGTCAACTACAAAAAAAAGCTAAAAATAATAATCATTCACTTAAAAAAAAAAAGCAAAAGTTGTTGTCAGTTCATTGTTTCCAGATAAATTTTATACCTCTTATTAGTTTTTTTATTCCCATCATGGTCAACAGGTTGTAAAGACACTCAGACGGACGGACAGACTAACAATTAGACAAACCAGATACTTTAAACGAGTAAATAATAAACAGACAACAACTTGTGAGTATATTTTATATCATGTACAAGTATAAAATTATTTACCCCGCTCTTAATAAAACTGAAACTAAAAACGTGCAGTCAACATAAACAACAAAAAACAAACAAACATGATCTCCAACAACAAACAGATGTGTTTGACTTTCAACTGTCAAACAATTAGTGCACAACGAGATTTTAGTTTTTATTTTTTTTAGCATGAAGTTTTTTTATGGAGTAAAGTGGCAGCAGGTAAATCTGACAGCAACAAGATTTAACATTGAAAACAAAAACATTTTAAAGGTATAAAATTGTTGGTGATGATTCCACTCTAGATAACAAGTAAAAAACATGTTAATAAAAGTAAAGTTTAGTATTTTTTTTGTCTTTTTTGTATTCAATTAGGGTGTGGAATTGTGTTCATGAAATTAAAGAAACCATGAAATGCACAATAAATATGCAAAAATGCAAGGTTATAGTTTAAGTTATTCAATGAGATTTTTTTTTTTTTTTTGTTAAATTATTTACACAAAAAATGTTAAGTCCAAGTAAACAATATAAAAGTAAATCTCTACAAAAATTCCTTTTAAATGTTTAATCAAAAATTTTAATGCAGTTATAAAATTTTTCATTGCCTTTGAAATTCAACAAAATAATAAATTCCTAAGAAATTTAAATATCTACAAAATCACCAAATTTATTACTAAGAATTTTTTTCATTTCAATGTTTTTCATTTACCTTTGACCGCTTTACAACAAACATAACACCTTTCATATTTTATAGTTTTAATTACTTTCCAAAGAATTGCATTTTATTTTATTTTATTTTTTACTTTTTTACATCTATTCATTATGTTGATTAAAATTCATAAACATACTTATATGACAAATTTACTTTTACACTGAAATACTTATACTTGTTACGAAAAATAACAAATACAAACATTTATATATGAATATGTAATATTACAAGTAGTAGTTTTAGTAACTCATTAACTAACCTCTTAACTGATGCATGTAAGTGAAAATAAAAAAAAAAAAAGAGAGAAACGAAATTCCTTATAAGAGAGACCGGTTTGTGTTTAATGTCTAACAACTTTAATAAAGTAGCTTATAAACACATACAAAAACAACATTTAAATATAACAAATTTTCTTCCTTTAAACAAATTTTGTAAATAACTATACACACATACCTATATAAACTTTTTATAGTGTTTGAGTGTGTGTGTGTGTGTTTAGCAAAAGGAAAAGGAAATTTACTTTATGATTATAATGAAAGAAAAAGTAAAAGATGAAGAATATATGAAACACTTGACATACTAAAATAACTAAATTATGAACTGGTTACAAGAACAAAATTATAAAGAAAAACTTTTACATGCATATATAATTTTCTACATATGTATATAAGTTTATCACTTATACTTATACATAAATATTAAAAAATAAACTAAATAAAATATTTTCCTAAATGTGTGTTAAGCTTAAATTTTTCTTATATTAAGGGAGAGTGTGTATGTGTTTAAAAGTAAGTAATAAGATTTTTTTTTTTTTTTTTTTTTTTTTTGTAAAAAGTTTTTGACATTTTCAAGTGTCAATTAATTAATCCCATCACGATAATTTTCTAACTTTTTAATTTGTTTCTTAAAGATGATGAAATGTTTACAGAAATACACACAAGCATGTAAATAAAATTATTATGGTTTTAATTCTTAAAAGTTAGCTTAAGATTTTATAGTGAATAATGGCTAAAATTTTTTTAAATTTATAATAAAAATCTAATTTAAACAATTTTAACTTGAAATTTTTCTTAATAGAAAAATTTACCAAAAAGTATATTATATTCAAGGACTTGTTTTGAAAAACTGAAATCCTTTACTTTTTTTAGAATTATGTTTCATTCAAATCACTTAATAATTATAAAAGTTACAAAGGATTTTATAAAATAATGCATAATTAATATTAATCATACGTTACCAGCAACTTTAAAAGGAAAATTACGTTTTTTTTAATAAAAATGTTTAAAAAATTGGAAAACTAAATTTACGAAGACAAATGTCTTAAAAAAACGTTCAAATTTAATCTGAAGAAAGCGTCAAAAGTTATTTTAAAAAAATTTCGCTTTTTTACTCATAAAATTTTTTTATAAATTTATTTTATTATTAAAATTATTAAAGCTGTTTTCTAAAACTACTTTTATTTCATCATAATAGCTTAAGAATTATAAAATTTATGAAGTATTTTTTTAAATATAAATTTAACTTGTAATTAATATCAATCATACGTCACCATTAATTTTTAAAATAAAATTTAGTATTTCAAAGAAAGTAAAATTTAAAGCATCCGTGGTAGTTTTTCTGCTACATTTACTCCTATCGGACGTATCCCTAGGTTGCGGATAAAGGGGATTGGTTATAAGGCACATGATATGAACATTACTTGAGAGTTCGTATCATGTGTATTATATCTGTTCCTAGGACTTTACAGTCTCTCGCGAACCAAATAAATGTAGCGCACTTTAAGCTCAAGGTGGTAGGCAGCAGTGTTGAGGACCTGAATGGTTAGTTGGTGCCTAAACAAACTAGCAGTTAAAAGCTCCCCTCCAATGCCCTTGGCAAAAATCGCCCTCGTCAAAATCGACGAAAGACTCAACTCGCGCTCAGGTAAACCAAAATCTACCACTGATAAGGCTGATCTTGTACCATCCAGCAAATCTGGCAACACACAAGAGGTTGTCAGGGGTGCTAGGCCTGGGGATGATCAGCCCTCAACCAGCAAGATAACGACATGTCGGAAGCCTATTTCGGGTTTGGGGTAATCAGGTTTTAATACTCTAAGTCTGATAAATCCAAAGAGGACAATAGGGCCAAGCTATCGGGTAACGATAGAGAGTGAAGCAACTATAGGGATAGTTTTGCAAAGTATAAGAAGAACATAAGAAGAGCAAAGCGGACATCATGTATAAATTTGTGTGAGTCCGTGGACTCTGTAAATGAGTTATCTAGATTTAGGCGGGTATTATCCAAGGATCCTGTGGCACCTGGATATATACAACGTGCGGAAAATTCGTGGACAGAGTCTAGGTCAGAGTCCCTCATTTTACTTATGGAGACACATTTAGGGCCATAAGTTAGTGGATTCTGGACAACACGAATCGAGCCTGGAGAACGGATTGCAGGATATCTAGAGCATTAAGGCCTAGTCTTAGACTGTCAGATTCGAAACACCTTCTAGGTATGAGTCTTAGTAGTATAAGAATCATGGTGGTAATGAACTCATAAAATTCATTGTCTTTTCAGTAGTTCTTAACAAAATTATAGAGAAGTTAAATAAATTGAAATTATTTCCCTACTTTTTAAATTCTTAAAAAAAAATTGTTTGAAGAAATTTAAATATATTTACATGACTTATAGCACTAAATTATTGTCTACTGTTTGACTTATACATAGGTGGTTTGCAAATCAGCTTTTAGAATTTTGTTTCATTAAAATCGTTTGAGAATTATAAAAGTTATAAAGGATTTTATAAAATAACTCTTAATTAATATTAATCTTATGTCACCAGGAACTTTAAATGTAAAATTTGGTACTTAAAACGATTAATTTAATTGGTGCTCTAAATTGTAAACTATTGTCTGAAATCTATTTCATCAAAATCGTTTCAGAAATAGCGAAGTTATAAATGATTTTATGAAGTAAGTCATAATTAATATTAATCATACGTCACCTGATTTTAAAAATAAAATAGTGTTTTAAACAAGAACTAAGCTAAATAAAATTAGAATTAAGTGATTCTTTTTTCAATTCTAAAAGGCTAAATTAATTCCAAAAACTAAAAATAATTTTAATTGATTTTTTTTTTTTTTTTTTTTTTTTTTTTTTTGATTTAAAAAATTTGGTAAAATTATTTTTTATTTTTAATATAGAAAAGTTTTCAATACTCCTTTAGTTAATTTTTGTAATTTAATTTAAAATTATCCATTTACTATTTTTATTATAAATTTTTTATTGATTTCATTATTATTTTTTTGCTTCAACATACATAAATGTATTTCTACTTAATACCTTTAACAATTAAAGCCAACCTGTACACATAATCTCTTAATATTTAAGTACATCATTAAGCGCATTAGGCAGTCATGTATGAGAAATTCTAATGTAAAACTGTTACATGTAACTTTTTATAGTAAAAGTACTTACTTACAAGTTTAAGTATAAATATTCCAAAAAGAAGGAAGGAGAGAAAAAACAGAGAAGCCAACAGCAATAGAATTTTGAAATGAATCAGCCAAAAATAATAAAGTGCTGAATAAGCTTAAAGGAATTGCAAAAGATTAAACTAAATAGTAAAGTGAAAGAAACACCATTTCCAAGGAAAGGACAAAAAAAATAAAAATAAAATTCGGAAAAAAAATAATTTTAAATAAAATATATATATATATATATATATATATATATATATATATATATATATATATATATATATATATATATATATATATATATATATATATATATATATATATATATATATATATATTTTATTTTTTTTTTTTTTTTTTCAAATAGAATTTGAAATATATTAGGGCTTCTTTAGATCTTAATTAGCTTATTTGAGAGCTTTCTTTTTCTAAGAAAAACTATTTAAAAGTTTGGAAAATATAATTTAATATCAAGCGTTTGATTTATATTTATATATTTGCTATAATTTTATATTTTTTCTATCTTATATTAAATATTTCTTAATAAAATTTATGGCTAGTTTAAAGCTCAGAAATCTTAGCTTTTTCTAAATACCAGTTTTATAAAAATCCCTTAAGAACTGCTGAAGTTATAAAGAATTTTATAAAATAACACATAATTAATAATAATCATACGCCACTTCGAACTTTTAAAGTAATATTAATTATTTCAAAACAATATGTAAAATTTTAAAGCAAAATTTACACCAAATAATTATATTTAAAAATATTATTAAACTTAAAGGAAATGACAAGAATATTTACAAAAAATAACAATAAATGCATTTTTTAAATTAAATCTTTGTTGATTTCAATATTTTGCATATTTTTAAGAATTTTTCTACAATATTTACTTTTGGCTTTAGTGTTATTTATTCTCTGTATTCCTTTCCAAACAACAAAACATCATTAATTTACCAAATTTCACATATACACCATCACGTGTGTTTATCTCTGTACATGAAAATATAACTAATTTCTCTGTTACACTAACACTTTTATATATAATTTTATTTGTATGATTTCTGCCACACACTTACCCTGGTAATTTGTCTTAAAGGCATTTTATAATGTTAGCCATGAAGTCTGGATAAGTTAAACTCCTTCCTTAAACCGGATATTACTGTTTAATATTAAAGGAAGTCAAGTGTATTGTTGTAATATAAGGATAGGATAAGTTAACAAATATTTAAACAGACACTTGATGATTTATGAAGAAAAATTTTAAGAGTTTTAGTTTACAAGAGACTTCAAGAAATTAAAAAGGATTTAAAACAAAAATTAAATAATAGAAAATTTAAAAAAATAAAAAAAATATATATTTTTTTTTTTTTTTCATATGTTTTAGAGCAGATTTTTTCATAGTAAATAATATCTTACAATTCTATTTACATTTAATTACCTTTCAATAGTTTGCTAAAATTCACTTAATTAAATCCATTTGCCTCATAAAATGTGTTCCCTTGATTTAAACTCTTTTTTTTTTTTTTTTTTTTCTTCAGTAAAATCTCTCTAATACTGCTTTTTAAACATTTCTCTGTATAGTAGAGATATAAATTACATCTCTAAAGTCTAAGCTATTTTTCATTGTAAATTTTTTTTAAATCCCTTAAGAAATAGCAAAGTTATAAAGTATTTTATAAAATAACTCAGAATTAATATTAATCATACGTAACCAGGAACGTTAAAATAAAACTTTATTATTTAAAAGGATATACCAAAAATATTAAAATTTTGATATAAATTTAAAAATAAATATATTTTCCTCAAATGTAATGGGTAAAACTAGAAAAATGTATAGTAATTTTGTATCATTTAAAACTATTTTTAAAAAATGTTCTCACTTTTTTTTAGTCTTAAATAAATTTTTAGTTACTAAAATAGCATACACTTAGCTTAAAGCTCTTAAATCTTAGCTCAATTTTGATGTCAGTTTTATAAAAATTGCTTTAAAAATGTTATAGATATTAAGGTTTTTATAAATTAAATCATAATTAATATTAATCATACGTCACCAGAAACTTTAAACGTGGAATTTCTTATTTAAAAAAATACCAGAAATTTAAAAATTATAAAATAAACCGTTAAGTAACAACTCTATTAAAATGATGGTTGAAACTAAGGAAGCTTTAAAACTATTTCAAACATTATCTCACTTTTACTTTTAGAAGTCTTAAATAAATTTCCGTATATTAAAACAGAATAAGCAGGTTTATAGCTCTGAACCTTTAAATCCTTTTTGATATCAATTTTATAAATTAAATTACTTCAAAAATAGTGAACTTATTATGGTTTTTATAGAATAAGTAGCAATTAATATTAATCATATGTTACCAGAACATTTAAACGAGGATCTCTTATTCGACAAAAAATTTACAAATTATAAAATAGATTAATCATTTATATTAATTCTTCTCTAGTTATTGTAAAAACTAGGGAGACTTTAGAACAACTTTTTCATTTAAAACTGGTTTCAAAATTTCGTAAAATTATTCCTTTAAAAGTCTTAAATAAATTTTCAAATATAAAATTTAAATTTATTTAATTTATAGCTCTGAACTCTTAGCTCCATTTTAATGTGATTTTTATAGAGATTGCTTTAGAGATAGTGAAGATATTAAGAGTTTTATAAATTAAGTCTTAATTAATATTAATCATACGTTACTAGAAAAAAAATTAATTTATTACTTAAGGGGAAATATTAAAAGTTTAAAAATTATTCTATAAAGTGAAATTTCTTCATTATGATTTCTTCTATAGATAAAGGCAAAACTAAAGAAATCTTAAAATCATTTAGTCCATTTAAAGAAATTAAAAAATATATTTCAAAATTTTAGTTTTAAAAGTCGTAACAAAATTCTTACGCTTTAAACATATATACTGTAGACTTTTATCGTAATCTTTAAGCTTCTTTCTGACATTTGTTTTATAAAAAACGCTTCAGAAATAGTGGAGTTATAAAGGATTTTATAAATTCAGTAATAATTAATATTAATCATACGTCGCCATGAGCTTTATAAGAAAATCTTTTTTTTAACTAAATAATAATTTAAAATTTAATTAGGAGCAAATAATTGTTTTTCTTTTAATCAATAGCCTAAAGAATTAACATTTAATATTAGTTATGAAATATAAAGAAAATTTAAAACGATAAAGGACTTTTTACTGCTTTTAATTAAAAATAAATTTTTATCTTAAAAGTATTTGTCAAGTAATTTAAAATTTTAACATGGTTAGTATTTAAATTTAAATTAAAATCCACGAAACTTTATTTAATTTTAATAAAAATAAAAATCGGACAATGATCTTAAAAGTTTCAAATGCTTCTTTTTTTTCCTAACCATTATTGAACTGTCAAACAAATTCGCTTTAAATTATTAACCTTTCAATAAACCACCTCATATAATAAATTTTTCCTCCATTTGCCCATTATTTTCTTTTAATTATTTAATTTTTCTTAAACGTTCCCATTGACGTATGATTAATATTAATTATGACCTATTTTAAAATATTAATTATAACTTTGTTAATTCTACAGAGATTTTTATGAAACAAACGGCAAAATATAGCCAACAGTCTAAAGCTATTTCAATATTTACAAACTTAATTACTGCTTCTTTCCCTATTTAAGAAAAATTTTTAAATATTTTATATTAAAAAAATAAAAAAAATAAATTATTTTTAAATTTAAATTAATTGGTGTTTCACCAAAGACTCTTTATAACATTTTGTGCTGTTAATTTTATATACAAATTTCAATGATTTTCTTTTAAATATTTAATTTTCTTTCATAAATCTAGGTGATGTATGATTAATATTAATTATGTTATTTTTATAAAATCCAATAAAACTTTGGTAATTTTCAAGCAATTTTTATTAAACAAATGGCCAAAGATAGTAGACAGTCTAAGGTAAAAATTTACAAGTTTAAATTACACTTAAAAATTTTTTTTTATTTTTAAGCAAATTTTTGAAATATTTTAATTTATTTATTAATATTTGTCTTTAAAAACTTTAAATTATTTAAAATATTTATTTATATTCATATTTATATTAATATTTGTTTATTCCCATTTATATTTCAGCTTCAAAAATCATATTTAATTTTACATTTAATTATAAAATTATTATTATAAACTTATTGCTTACTAAAAAAATTTTCTAACAATTTTATATTTTCCAAATAAACTGTTTTTGTTATTTAATATTTATTTTCCACAAAAATTGATTTGGCCTAATTTTAGGTGCTAGAAAACATTTAGATTTAAATAACAAAAAACTAAAACAAATCAATAATAAAATTCCTGGTTTAATATAAATATAAAAATACAAATTTAAATAAAATTTTATTTGTATTTTGTATATGTTATAATATTTATGTATTTTTAAAACATATTTAAATCCCTTTTGATTTAAAACGCTTTACATTTATATATTAATTTTGGTTTTAATAACACAAATATTTTATAATTAAATAATTTTACAATAACACTAAATTTTTCAAGGAATTAGCACAAAAATTTTATCAAAAATTCTAAATATCTAATACCAAATTAAATTGATTTTACTATACATTGTTATAGTTATTTAAGGGTAAGGGTTATGGAGAGTTTATTGGTGTTGAATTTTGATTTACAAAAAATATTATTATTTTCCTATTTAACTGCGATTGAAAATGAAAATTGTTTTGTAAATCGTAAAACGTGATTTTTGCTAATTATTTTGAAATTATTTAAATAAACACATACATATCTATTGAAAATCATGTCACTATTATTTATAAATAATATGATGAAATATGCTAAGGTTTATTTAGTTTTAAAATGTAGAAAAATTTAAATATAATGTTTTACATTTTATATTGAAATGTTTGTTTTAAAAGGGTAAATGAGATTAGGTTTAATGTAAAACATTGAAGATTTATTTTATAGAAAATATGTTAACATTGAGATACTTTTTTTGTATTCATTAGGAAATTTTTAATTAACTTTAGCTTTAATTTGGTTTATGGTAATGATATGTGGGACTTTAAATTCTCCCTAATTTTGTTAGTTAGTAATGAACTGTCAATGATTTAATTTCTGCCTATTAAGATCTCTTTAATAGTTATATTTGCTATAAATTCTATTTTTAAATTTCCAAAATTTGGTTTAAAATACTAAATTTTCTTTTAAAGTTCTAGGTTACGTATGATTATTATTAATTATGTCTTATTTTTCAAAATTAATTATAACTTTATTAATTCTAAAAAAATTTTTATAAAACAATGGTCAAACTGTAGCCAAGAGTTCCAACTTACAAACCTTATATTTACAATTGAATTGTTGAAATAATTTTTTAATGAATTTATATACCAAAGTCAAAAAAAATAAATTATTTATTTTTGCAAGAATTCACTCTAAGTAAAATTATTTAATAATCTAAACACTAAACTCTAGTAAAATATTGATCAAAATATTAATTTCTTAATAATTACTTCCATTTTCATGACTCCTGATTTACAAAGCACCCAACAGCATTCTCAATCATGTTCGAAATGTAAATGTGTTCTTTTCAGTTTATCACAAACCTTAAAATTAATCATTGGTTATAAAAGTTTTCAGTTTATCACAAACCTTAAAATTAATCATTGGTTATAAAAGTTATTTTATAATACCCTGTATTTTCTATTAAATTTAATATTTTCTTTTAAAGTTCAAGCTGACGTATGATTAATATTAATTATGACTTATTTTACTAAACAGTTAATAACTTTTTCAATTCTAAAGCGATCTTAATAAAATTAAGGTCTAAATATAGCCAAGAGTTCCAACTTACAAACATTATATTTATATCTGATCTGTTGAAATATTTTTCACTATTTTCCACTGAAATATTGATTAAAATAATAATTTCTTTATAATTACTTTAATTTTCATGACTTTTAGTATTTAAAGGGCCATAAAATATTCTCAATCGTAATCGAAATGTAAATGTCTTTACTCCTAATTATCATAAGTCTTAGAAGCCATTTCTAATAGCAAATTTTATTTTTAAATTCCCTTTATATCTTTTAAAACTAAAATTTTCTTTAAAAGTTCAAGGTGACGTATAATTAATATTAATTATGACTTATTTTATAAAATCCCTTATAACTTTACAAAATCTTAAGCAATTTTTATAGAAGCAATGACAACTAAAAGTTAAGACCTTAAAGTTTCCAAATATTTAATTACAATTTTAAAATTAAATGCTGCAAATTAAAAAACTTACCCTGAAATGTTGGCCTCTTTATAAAAAAAAAAAATAAATAAAACAATTATTTCATATTATTTTTTAAAAGTAAATTGCTTCAAAACATGTTTTCCAATATCATTACTTATAATTTACTTTGTTCTATATTAAAGTTTAGTAATTTAAATGCCTCCAGCAATACTTTAAATGAAGGATACAAATGGTTTTGTCCTTGCTAAACCCAAAACAAGAGTTCCCTTCACTTTAGCCTAAAAGGTTTCTGGTTATTGTTTTGTATAGCATACAATTCTTGTTGTTGTTGTTTGCTGTTATTCCACAGCAAATATTGATAAATCTCATATAAGAGAATTCCCTCAAAAAAAACTAGTTCATTTCAGTTACGTATTTATGCAAACATATGTACATTGTACAAGTGGTATAGTACTTTGTTTTGTCAGTTTTATTGTTATTATTTTTATTCGATATATTTTTTCCCAATTTTTTATTTTTTTTGTTAACAAAAAAAAAAAAAATATTTTTGGTTTTTACCATTTTTGCAATTTTTTTTTTTTTTTTTTTTCTTTCTTTGCTCTCCATTTGGTTTTAAGGGTCTGATTATGCATTAACATGTTCCATATGTACAAATATATATACACGAGTATATGTTTATGAAAACAAAATAAATGTAATGCAAGTAAATATGTAAAACAACATATGTGTATTGGTTTAAGCAGATTTACATTTTTGTAAAATTACTAGCAATGTGGTCATTGTCAACACCAAAAAAAAAAAATATTTTAACAAAAACAGGAAATATGCGTAAAGTGGAAAAGGGGAAAAGAGATAGAGACCTATTATTTTTGCTTATTTATAAATAAAGATAAACTAAATAAACCAAAGAGATAGTTGTTGGTTAAAATAAAATACGATATTTAATAATATTGTAGAGGGAGAGAAAACAAAACAAATAAATAAATAGTTTAAAGTAATATGATACACAATTTTTCCATATTTTGTGATAACATTGTCAGAGTAATAGGACAAATATTAAGTTTAAATTATAAAAAAAATATATATATATATATAAACAAAATTATAGAAATTTAACTAAAATAAATGTTTATAAAATTATTGTAAAATTTGCTCTGCTTATAATAAATATTTTTAAAGATTATTTTTATATTATTAAGGCTTTTAAATGCTATTGTTTTTTACAAATATCCTTTACAAATTTTTCTTAATTTCTTGAAAAAAATAAATTTTATTTTAAAATCAAGGTGACGTATGATTGATATTAATTATGACTTATTTTACAAAATTAATTATAACTTTTTCAATTCTAAAAGCATGTTTGTGAAATAAATGTCAACATATAAAAAAGGACTTCAAATTTTGAAATCCTATATTTGTAATTGAATTGTTTAAATATTTTTTAATAAATTTTTATAACAAATTAAAAAAAAAAAAAATTTTTTTTTCTTTTTACTAAAAGCGAAATTATATTATATTATTAATGTTATTATATACAATGCATTTTAATGCATTTTTATAACAAATTAAAAAATTTTAATTTTTTAATGCCTTAAATCACTAAAAGCAAAATTATCTAATAATCTCGCTTAGACCATAAACAATGAACAGAATACAGTGGTCCCAAAACGAAATTTTTTGGAAACAATTCTGCAATTTTAGAACAGCTGAATGTATTTAAATGAAATTTCACATGGGCAATTTTGAGGTGTATGCCAATTGTTTGGAGAAGGACAGGTTCTTAGCGAGTCTGGGGGACGGCAGGTGGACCTCCAAAGTTGGTCACCTCCAGTATGAAATTTAAAAACAAAAAATTTTATATATAATTTGACTGAAAAAAAAATATAATTTTCTAAAAAAATGTATCTACGTGTGTGGGTTATCTCTTTTACTTTAAGAGATATTTAGACTAAAGGAAAATTTTGACCCATTTTTGGACATGTTTCTTTTAAGTTTTTTGAATTTGGCGGGCTCAATTTAAGTAATTTTTGTGTTTTTATTTTTTTGTGGAGCACAAAAATATCAAAGCTGATATTAAAATAAAAATACCTAGGAAACTTACCTCAATATGTTAGCTAAACACACACAAAATATTTAATAAGTCGCGCCTTTTATAACAACAGGGTGAAATTTTACTGAAAAAATTCAATTTTTGAAGCAAGTTTTCTCCGAACTGGAATTTTGGGTATTTCAAAGTAAGAAAATGGGAATCTATTTATTTTTTTCTTTTAATGACAAATTTTTTATATTATGCTAAAATTTCTCAAAAATAGCTTAATTAATTTAGATTTTATTTAAGTTCAAATATTATTATTTTTTTTTTAATAACACTAAATACAAAAAATTTTCGTTTTTTTAACACTTCAATGAAAAAGTTTAGTTAGAATACTTTATTATTTACATATTATTATTTTTCAAGTAATAACTTTTCCAACGATACCAAATACTTGCATAAATATTTTACCCCCTTCGGCAAAATTTTAACATTTTCTTTCAATTTCTGGTAAATGTGTGCTGAAACGTTTTTTTTTAAATAACTTTGTGTAACTTTTGAATCGTTCAATATATTTCAATGAAAATTCATATAGTTATTACTGAGATAGTTTCCAACTGTTTTGTAAGAGCTCAAGTTTCTAGGTGGACTCGGGACAGGGGGGAGCACCGCCGAAATGGGTCACCTCGAATATTATAAAGGAAATAATTAAAAGAGTTGACCACTTTTGGAGGTTCTCCTCCTGCCCACACACCAGCTAGAAATTTGTAATCCTTCAAAGTACTTGGAAAATATTTTAAACGGTTCTAAAGTTGCATAATATTATTTAAAAACACGTTGAAATTTACATATATAAGTAAACAGTTGTTTTAATGTGTTTTTATACCCTACACCACCATATTAGTCTAAGACCCACCTTAATTTATACTAATCGGCTTAGAATCACTTTCTGAGTCGATTTAACGATGTCCGTCCGTCCGTCCGTCCGTCCGTCCGTCTGTCCGTCTGTCCGTCTGACCGTCTGTCCGTCCATGTAAACCTTGTAATCAAACTACAGGTCGCAATTTTGAACCAAATTAATGAAATTTGGCATACAGGATTCTTACCATCCAGGGACGAAGCCTATTGAAATTGGTTATGATCGGTTCGTTATTTCACCTAGCCCCCATACAAATGTCCCCCCGGACAAGGATTTAACGATCATAAATCCCTTAAATATTGCAATATCCTAATGAAATTTGGCACATATAAGTTCCATATAAGTCTAAATAAGTGTGCCGATTAAAAAGATCGGTCCATAATTAACCATAGCTCCCATATAAACCCCTCTTCCGAAAATCACCTTAAAGGGCATAAATCCCATTAAAATGTTAGTATCAAGTTAATATTCGACACAAATAAGTTTTATATGAACATAAATGATGGTGCTAAATTTTAGAAAGATCGGTCCATAATTTCCCATAGCTCCCATATAAGGCTCTCTTTCGGGAATCACCCAAAAGTGAATAAATTCATATCAATTTCAGCTTCCACGTAATATTCTGTATTCGTATGTTTTATTTTACACTTATGAGTATCGGTCCACATTTGGCTCCAAGTCTAACAAAAGACCCCTCCCCGATTTATAATGTACACAATGATGTAGGGTATCATATGGTCGGGCTTGACCGACTATATCTTTTTGTCTCGTTTTTTTTTTTTTTAATAATAGCTAGTCTTTAACTTCAACTTTTAAACCAACTATGTAATAAAATCTTAACTTTGTTTCTATCATTGAACCAGTTTTGAATTAAAACGCTTAAGAATTTCTTTAGAAATTGTCATTTCAATATTTTAACATTTAATCCCCTATAAAAATTTAATTTCTAAGTAACAATTTTAAAATAAATTAATTATATTTAAAACAAAATCTTAGAAATTATAAATAAAACAAGTTTATTAAGCTCATAAATATGTATTTTAAAATTAAACCAATATCATGTTTTAGACGTCCTTAACATTTAAATAAAATTAAAATATTAGCAAATATATTTTGAAATTGAAACTTACCTATAACCATGGCAAATATGCATAACTTGATAAACGCCATTTTTGTTTTGTTTAAATAAAATTTCTAAGAAAATAAAAATAATTTTTTTTATTATTTAAAAAAAAATATTTTAATTATTTACTTTAAACCAAAAAAAATTCTTTCTATTGCAATTCTTTTTTTCAATAACAAATTCTTCAAATTAATTATATTTTTTTCTTTGTTTTATTACTGATTATTTTTTTAATAAATTTCTTGTTTGTAATTAAAAATTCCACACCTTTATTTTATATATCTATATATTTTTTACAAAATTATAATTATTATTAATATTTTTCTTCACTTTATTTTTCTTTATTTTTAAACTTAACCACGATTTGCTCTCTTGGCGTTCACTCAAAAGACTAGAAGTCAATGAAGGTTGTTTCCAAGTTAAATAATGTTAAAATAAAATAAAAAAAAAATTATTTTAATCAAAAACTCAAACTCATAGTAAAGAAATAATGTTTAAAACAGTCTTTAAGCTTTAAAATGACAAAAGAAAAAAATAAAAACCTCAAAGCAAAACGTAAAACCATACATATGGCTACAACTAAATACTGGTTAATTTGAAATTGGTTGCTGGCTGTTTTTGTTGGTTTGGTGTTGGAAATGTCGATTGTTTAGTTGTCTGGCGTTTTGTTGGTGGCAGCAGTGTTACCCGTTTTTAAATCACGTTTTTTGCTTAATAAATATTTATGTTTTTTTTTTTCTTTGAGTTTTTTCAAAATACATTTTGGTTGTTTTTATTAGCTGCGAAATGCAATTGTTATTGTGGGCAGTAGTTTAAAGGGATGAAATCAATTTTGATTTTATTAAATTTATTTCATTTTTTTGTCTTTAGTAATACTTTTAAGGAAATGCTTAAAGAAAAATTATGTAAAATGTTTGTTTGGTAAAAAAAAATAAAACAATTTGTAGTGAAATTAATTTAGTGGTGAAAATCTAGTACTCTGGTGAAAATCTAATTCTGTAATGAGTAACATATTAAAAAACCATTTTAGTGGTAAAAAATTATTTTTTGGTGAATAATTATTCTAGTGGTGAAAAATTAATTTAGTGGTGAATAACAAGTTTAATGATGGAAAAATAGTTTCGTGGTGAAAAAATTATTTTTTGATGAATATTTAGTCTAGTGGTGAAAAATTTATTTTGTGGTGAATAACATGTTTAGTGGTGGAAAATTAGTTTTGAGGTGAAAACTTATTTTGGTGGTGAGAAACTAGTTTGGGGGTGAATAATGAACTTTGTAATGAAAAAATCAGTTCAGTGCTGATACTTAGTTTGGTGGTGAAAAAATTTGTTTTGTGGTGAATATTTAGTTTAATGGTGTAAAATTAGTTTAGTGGTGAAAAAATTGTTTAGTGCTGAATATTTAGTTTAGTGGTGAATATTTAGTTTAATGGTGAAAAGTTAGTTTGGTGGTGAATATTTAATTTAGTAGTTTCATTAAGAGATGAAAAATTTAGTTTTGAGGTGAAAAACTAATTTAGTGGTGAAAAATTTAGTTTTGTGATAAAAAACTACTTAAGTGGTGAATAATGAGTTTAATGGTAAAGAAATAGTTTTGTGGTGTAAATTTAGTTTAATGGTGAAAATTTTTTTTGTAATTTATATTTAATTTAGTGGTGAAAAATGGGTTGTGGTGAAAATTAAATTTTGTGGAGAAAAGTTGGTATAATTGTGAAAAATTAATTCAGTGGTGAAAAATTATTTTACGATGAAAAATCAGTTTAGTGGTGAGTAAATTGTGTTGGGGTGTAAACTTAGTTTAGTTCCAGATATTTAATTTAGTGGTGAATAATCAATTTCGTCGTGAAAAATTAGTCTCGTGGTAAAAAATTTGGTTATTTATAAAAACTTGGACTTGTGGTGAATTGGTTTGATGGTGAAAAATAAATTTTCGTGGTGAAAAAATCAGTTACGTGGATAAAAATTAGTTTCGTGGTGAAAAATTTGTTGTGGTAAAAAAATTAGTTCAGTGGTGAAAAATTAGTTTAGTGGTAAAAAATCTGTCTCTTGGTGAAAATTTAGTTTTGTGGTGAGGATTTTGTCATGTGGTGAAAAAATAAATTCTGTGGTGAAAACAATTTTTGATGGTGAAATATAAGATCAGTGTTGAAAAATTAGTTTAGTGTTAAAGAATTACTTTAGTGGTAAAAAATAAGTTAGTGGTGAAAAATTTGTTTCGTGGTGAAAATTTAATTTTGTGGTGAAAAATCAGTTTAGAATGAAAAATTTGTCTTGTGATGAAAATTTAATTTTGGTGGTGAAAAATTATTTTAGAGGAAACAATTTTTTTTGGTGAAAAATTTGTTTAGTGGCAAAAATAAGTTAAGTGACGAAAAATTAGTTTTGTGGAGAAAAATTAGTTTTATGGTGAAAAACTAGTCTAGTGGTAAAAATAAAATTTTGTGGTGATAAACTCGTTTAGTGGTGAGAATTAAGTTTTGTGGTGAAGAAATAGCTGAGAGGTGTAAATTTAGCTTAGTGGTGAATATTTAAATAAGTGGTGAAAATTTGGTTTAGTGGTGAAAAATTAGTTTAGTGGTGAAAAGTTAGTTTAGCGGAAAAAGTGTAGCGGAAAAAAATTAGTTTGGTAGTAAAAAATTATTTAAGTTCTGTGGTCTATAGTCTAATCTATAGTCTAGTCTATAGTCTAGTCCATAGTCTAGTCTATAGTCTAGTCTATACTTTACTCTATACTTTATACCTTACTCTATGGTCTTATATATGTATAGTCTAGTCTATACTCTACTCTATAGTGTAATCTATAGTCTAGTCTATAATCTAGTCTATAGTCTAGTCTATAGTCTAGTCTATAGTCTAGTCTATAGTCTAGTCTATAGTCCAGTCTATAGTCTAGTCTATAGTCTAGTCTAGTCTATAGTCTAGTCTATAGTCCCTGTATATAGTCTAGTCCACAGTCTAGTCTATAGTCTATAGGTTAGTACATAGCCAAGTCTATAGTCTGGCCTATAGTCTATTCTATAGTCTATTTTTAGTCTAATAAGTATATAGTATTCTATAGCAATTTTCTTGTTGTTTTATTTTTAAATATTTCTTATCCCTCCACCCACTTCCATGATTTCACTCTTTACCTCGCCTGTTGTATTATTTAAATTTTATTATCTGTTTCTTACCACTGCATTGTTGCTGTTGTTTTTATTTTTTGTAATATCAATATTATTCAATTGTTGTTGTTATAGTTAGTAAGTGTTAAATATTGTTAAGCGGTCTTCTCTTCTTTTTTATTAAACAAGAGCTGGCGCGACTGCGCAATGTTAAAATATTGCAGTTTAGGTAAAAATAATAAAAATTACAAAAACAACAAAATAAAAAATTAAATGAAACCAACATGAAGCCAGTAGTCGTATTATACCTTAACATTATTTACAAACATATTTACATAGATAAATATGTTAATGTACATATTGTTTGCATTATTTGTAGTTTTCCAATACCTATTTAGTTGTTAGTGTAATAAGAAATAAAAACCAGTTATTTTGTATTTTGTTTTTGTAGTTGTTTTGTTGTTATTGTTTTAATAAGAGCGAAAACAAAAACACACACTCAACAAAGCAAATAAACACAATATTGAACTCTCTTTTTTTTTTCTTTTTTTCTTGTAAAGCCGGTTTTATTTATTTTTACTTTTTTGTTAGTTTTTTTATATTTTGATTGAGTAAATTGACTTTACACCATTGATTATGCCACCCACGTACATACATATGTACATATGTATGTTGGACTTTTAAAACACAAAACACTATGACAACAACAAACAAATAAACAACTAAAATCAAAGGTAAATATAATGTGAGCGTGTTGGTGTTTACAGCTAATAAAATTAAGTTTGTTAAAGAGCAAAAATAACTTAAGAAAAATATAACCCAATTGGAAATATTTAAAGAGAAAATGGTAAGAAAAGTAATTTGTAGTTGTTTTGTAATAAAATGGAAAATAATAATGATAATAATAATGATAATAATAATAATAAAAAATTAATTTTACGAATTTACATTAAAACTGAATTGAATTAAATTAAATTAAATTAATTTTTCTTAAAAACAAAAGTGAATATTTCTTCTGTGTAAAGAATTTTTCATTAAAACAAAATGTTCCTATAAATTTCAAATAAAATTTTTCTTTTTTCTTAATAAATAAAACAAACAAACATTTGTTTAATTTTTTCTTAATTTATGGAAACGTTTTTTTTACAATTGCTACAATTAATTAATGCTTTTAAAAACTTTAGCTTGTTAAAATTTTTCTCCTTTAAAGAACTACAAAAAAATTATTACACAACAAAATTTTAACAGCCACTAAAAGGAGACCAAAGGGAAATTCAATAACTTAATAGCAAGCGAGTATTGTGTTAAACAAGCTCCGGCAATGCAGCAACAAATTGTAGTTTTATTCGCAGCATTTTTTAATAAAGAAAATACAAACTACAACTGCAGACGAAATTCAAAAAATAAATAAATTATATTTTATGAAGCCATTTCAAATTAAAAGTTTTCTGATAAACAAAATAACAACAAGAAAAAACACACACGCACTTGTAAAAAAACAAGGTTATTTTTTAAACAAATGAAAAATCGAAGCATAACTGAGAGAGGTAGCTTAAGAGTTGTATAAAAGGAAATGTAGAGTAAAGTATTTACATATACGGATTGTTCTTGTTTTGTTTTTAATATCAATACGGAAACGGATGTATTCTCTTAACACTTAATTGTTTTTATTGCATTTTTTAACAGATATAAAACGCCTACATATAAAATCGCATTCTGCTTTTTTTAAATAAAAAAATAAATAAATATTCAATTGTATGAAATGGATTTTAAGTTGTATTAATGTTGAAATATAAAATTGGTATTTTATGCAGACACACACACACACTTGTTTATTACTTCAAAAACTCATATAAGCAGTTTTTTGTATAAGAGTTTAGCTTCAGAGTGGCCAGATTAAGCGATTTGCATCAAATTGAAAAATAATAGAATAGAATAGAATAGAATAGAATAGAATAGAATAGAATAGAATAGAATAGAATAGAATAGAATAGAATAGAATAGAATAGAATAGAATAGAATAGAATAGAATAGAATAGAATAGAATAGAATAGAATAGAATAGAATAGAATAGAATAGAATAGAATAGAATAGAATAGAATAGAATAGAATAGAATAGAATAGAATAGAATAGAATAGAATAGAATAGAATAGAATAGAATAGAATAGAATAGAATAGAATAGAATAGAATAGAATAGAATAGAATAGAATAGAATAGAATAGAATAGAATAGAATAGAATAGAATAGAATAGAATAGAATAGAATAGAATAGAATAGAATAGAATAGAATAGAATAGAATAGAATAGAATAGAATAGAATAGAATAGAATAGAATAGAATAGAATAGAATAGAATAGAATAGAATAGAATAGAATAGAATAGAATAGAATAGAATAGAATAGAATAGAATAGAATAGAATAGAATAGAATAGAATAGAATAGAATAGAATAGAATAGAATAGAATAGAATAGAATAGAATAGAATAGAATAGAATAGAATAGAATAGAATAGAATAGAATAGAATAGAATAGAATAGAATAGAATAGAATAGAATAGAATAGAATAGAATAGAATAGAATAGAATAGAATAGAATAGAATAGAATAGAATAGAATAGAATAGAATAGAATAGAATAGAATAGAATAGAATAGAATAGAATAGAATAGAATAGAATAGAATAGAATAGAATAGAATAGAATAGAATAGAATAGAATAGAATAGAATAGAATAGAATAGAATAGAATAGAATAGAATAGAATAGAATAGAATAGAATAGAATAGAATAGAATAGAATAGAATAGAATAGAATAGAATAGAATAGAATAGAATAGAATAGAATAGAATAGAATAGAATAGAATAGAATAGAATAGAATAGAATAGAATAGAATAGAATAGAATAGAATAGAATAGAATAGAATAGAATAGAATAGAATAGAATAGAATAGAATAGAATAGAATAGAATAGAATAGAATAGAATAGAATAGAATAGAATAGAATAGAATAGAATAGAATAGAATAGAATAGAATAGAATAGAATAGAATAGAATAGAATAGAATAGAATAGAATAGAATAGAATAGAATAGAATAGAATAGAATAGAATAGAATAGAATAGAATAGAATAGAATAGAATAGAATAGAATAGAATAGAATAGAATAGAATAGAATAGAATAGAATAGAATAGAATAGAATAGAATAGAATAGAATAGAATAGAATAGAATAGAATAGAATAGAATAGAATAGAATAGAATAGAATAGAATAGAATAGAATAGAATAGAATAGAATAGAATAGAATAGAATAGAATAGAATAGAATAGAATAGAATAGAATAGAATAGAATAGAATAGAATAGAATAGAATAGAATAGAATAGAATAGAATAGAATAGAATAGAATAGAATAGAATAGAATAGAATAGAATAGAATAGAATAGAATAGAATAGAATAGAATAGAATAGAATAGAATAGAATAGAATAGAATAGAATAGAATAGAATAGAATAGAATAGAATAGAATAGAATAGAATAGAATAGAATAGAATAGAATAGAATAGAATAGAATAGAATAGAATAGAATAGAATAGAATAGAATAGAATAGAATAGAATAGAATAGAATAGAATAGAATAGAATAGAATAGAATAGAATAGAATAGAATAGAATAGAATAGAATAGAATAGAATAGAATAGAATAGAATAGAATAGAATAGAATAGAATAGAATAGAATAGAATAGAATAGAATAGAATAGAATAGAATAGAATAGAATAGAATAGAATAGAATAGAATAGAATAGAATAGAATAGAATAGAATAGAATAGAATAGAATAGAATAGAATAGAATAGAATAGAATAGAATAGAATAGAATAGAATAGAATAGAATAGAATAGAATAGAATAGAATAGAATATTAAATCGTAATTAAATCCCATTTTTATTTTTATTATTATTATTATTTCTGGCAACTTTGTCTCCCTCATATTTTAAGTTGCTGTAAGTTTTGGTTTACTTACAAAACCAATCCCTTTGCATCTTTACCACTACTTACTTTATTTACATCCTGTTTATGGCAAAATAAAAGCAACAACTGCAACAACAAAAAACTAAAGGTTTACCACATATGAAATGTTGCGAATGTAATTAACACATTTAATGCCTTGAATAAAGAAACATAAAGTCAATTGAATAAAATCCGTTTTTTTTTCTCTCTCATTTTCCATTCATTTCATAAAAACCATATTAATTTCTGTGCATGCCTCACAAACTTGCAACTTCCACGTATACACCCATTTAATATTATTACAATTGTGCAGCAGGCATAATACCTGCCACTTTGGCAACTGGTTTAAAAGTATAAGTTCATATGTGTGTAAATGTGTGTGTGCAAGTGTTTATGAAGTTAATGCAACAAAACTTGGTTAAAGGAAAAAAAAAACGTAGAACTATAGAGTTAAAATTTTCATCTTTTTTTTTCAGGCTAAAAGTGCGTGAATGTGGTATTTTTATGCCACAATACCATACATTGGTTGATGCCTTAAGAGATTCTTTACTTACGTACATGAATACATATATAAACTATTTAAAAGCATAAAAGTATATGTGTGTGCAACGGAAATACAGGTTACTGGCAGAGTAAGCACGTGTTCGTGTATGTGTGTTTGTGCATGTGCGTGTAAGAATTAAAGTCTTTAACAGGATACATATTAAAATTTATAAGTGAACTTTTTTTATACTCTCTAGCATACAAACTTGGTTTGAATGTGTGTCAAATTAATAAACATAAACATGCACCAATATAAATACATTTTATACACATATAACTAATACATATAAGATCCAACAGTTTTGCAACTTTTTCACTGTAGGTTTTGACTAAACCTACCTCATCTTAGCTACTTATAGATTAATACTTATAGATTAATAAAATTTAGTTTTACTAGATACTTATGTGACCTTAGGTAATCAAAAGTGTAGTTGGTTTATTATCCATGTGGCAATTTTCCGAACTGCTGGTATTTATTTGTTATACATTGTAATAGTGTTTGTAAGTACAAGGATTTTTTCATTATATTAAATAAATGAAATTCCATTAACTTAAGTATTTTTCAAAAAAAATAAAAAAAATAAAATAAAACTTTTATTAACAGATTTTTATTGAATGATAAAATTAAGAAAAATTATGGCATACGCTTCAATATTACATAAATAGAAAGAAAAACTTTAAAAGATTTTAATAAATCAAGATTTTTATATAAAAACAAAACACAATCCCAAAACTTCACCAGATTTAAATTCTAAAGGTTTTTGACATTTTTCATAAAATTTTTTTTTTTTTTAATTTTGTCAAATTGTAAATAAAATGGAAGATTCTAAAATTTCATATCTTTTAACAGCAATTTTTACCTAATCTCAATAAAAAACTCAAATTCAACCCAAAAACCGAATTCCCATTTTTGAAACCAAAATCCCAGAATTAGATTTATAATATTTTTGTTAAATTTTATAATTTTTCAACTTAATTTAGCATAAATATCAATAAAAACACTAATTCACGGAAAAAAATTAAATTCCCATTTTCAAAATTAAAATCCCAGAATATTTTTCCACATAAAAACTCGTTAATTTAAATTGAATTTTATTATGATTTAATGTAATTTTATTAAAATATCATAAAAAAGTATAATTAAACCACAAAAAGTAATTCCTATATTTAAAACCAAAATACCAGAAAATACCCCATATTAAAACCAAAAAATTGTAGTCAAAATTTACAATTTTTTATTTCGATTTAGAATAAAAATTAATAAAAACACCAAGTCTAACAAACATTTTAAATTCCCATTTTGAAAATAAAAATCCCAGAAAATATCTCACATTAAAACAAAATATTTTTAATTAAATTTTCTAATTATTTAAGTCAATTTAGAATAAATATCAATAAAAACACCAATTTTAGCAAAAACTTTGAATTCCCATTTTGAAAATTAAAATCCCGGAAAGTTTAAAAAAAAACTTGAATTTAAATTAAATTTCATAATAATTTAATCTTATTTAATTATAATAACAGAAACAAATTTAATTGAACCAAAAAAAATCAATTCCCATTTTAAAAATTAAAATCCCAGAAAAAACCCTATATTAAAACAAAATATTTTTGTAAAATTGTATAATTTTTGAATATTTTTGTATAAATTTTGAATATTCAATAAAAACTGTAATTTTAGAAAAAATTTTGAATTCCCATTTTGAAAATAAAAATCCCAGCAATTTGTTCATATAAAAGCCCGGGATTTTTAGTAAAATTTCATAATTTTCAAATGTTATTTCATTGAATTAATAATAAAAACTCAAATCAAACCAAAGAAACAAATTCCCATTTTGGCCAATTAAATCCCAGAAAATTTCTACAATTTAAGCTTAAGATTTTTTTAATAAAATTTCTTAATGTTTGTTACCATTTTAGAATGAATATCAATAAAATCATGAATTAAAGCAAAAAAAAAATTAATTTGAGAGAAATTTTTTGAATTCCCATTAAAAAAAAAAAAAAAAAATTCCACATAGTTCCCCTGTACAAATCTTAAAAAATTACACTCAAATTTCTTAATTTTTAATTGTAATTTCATTAAAGTATCAGCTAAAACTTAAATCCAACCAAACAAATTAATTCCCATTTTGAAGTTTAAAATCCCAGAAAATTCAAAGAATTTTTACTATCATCAGGATTATTATGAAATTTTATGTTTTTGTTCGTATTTTACATCTTCAAAATTTATAATTCAATGAAATATTTAATTCATATTTTGAAAAAAATCAAAAAAATCCCAGAAACTCCTCCAGCATTGTTTTTCGGAAAATTTCATAAATTGAAAATTTTTTTTGACAACACATAAAATGTTTGCTTAAATATCTTATTTCCAAGGAAAATTTTAAATTCCCATTTTTGAAAACAAAAATCCCAGAAAATCCCCCAAATTGGAATTCAAGATTTATTACGAAATTTTATAAATTTTTGTTTGCATTTAAGCTTTAATATATGTAAAATGAGGAACAAAATGATTTCCATTTCAAAAATCAGAATCCCAGTAAATTCCCCCATAATTCAATTTAAAGGCTCACTTGTGTAAAACAAGAGAATTTTCTGGGATTTTTATTTAAAAAAAATGTGATTTTGAGTTTTTTGCCTCAAATTGCTTTTAGTACTTATTAAATCTATTTTTTACCAATAAAAATGAATGATTTTAACAAAAACTCAAGAATTTAAATCAAGGGAATTTTCTGGGATTTTTATTTAAAATCTGGGAATTTAAATTATTTGCCTCAAATTGTATTAAATGCTTATTTAGTTTATTTTTAAACACGAATATTTATAATATTAGGTAAAATTTTTAAAATTAAATCCAGGGAAATTTCTGGGATTTTTATTTAAAAAATGGGAATTTGTGTTTTTTACTATAAATTACTTTTAAAACCTGATATGTTTACCTTTTAACATAAAAATTTATATAACTAACTAAAATTAATGAATTTAAACCAAGGGAATTTTCTGGGATTTTTATTTAAAAATTGGGAATTCAAGTTTTTTGCTCCAAATTGCTTTTAAACCCTGTTATATTTATATGTTAACATATAAATTTATAAAATTAACTAAAATTCATGATTTTGAATTAAGGGAATTTTCTGGGATTTTTATTTAAAAAATAGGAATTTTAAATTTTGCCTCAAAACGCTTTTAAAGTCTATTTAATCTTGTTTTTGGTAAAAGAATTTATAATATTATCAAAAATTCTCGGATTTTTATCAAGGGCATTTTCTAGGATTTTTATTTATAAAATCTGAATTTAGAATTTTTGTCTCAAATTACTTTTTAAACCTGTTATATTTACTTTTTTAACATACAAATTTATATTAATAACTAAAATTGTAGAATTTAAATTCAGAAAATTTTCTGGAATCTTTAATTCAAAAATGGGAATTCAAGTTTTTTGCTCCAAAATGCTTTAAAACATATTTTATTCATTTTTTAATCCGTTAATTTATAATATAAAATAAAATTTTAAATTTTATGGAATTTTTATTAATAAAATGAGAATTTGAGTTGAATTCATTTTTGTACATAAAATTTAATAATTTTTTTTTTTTTTTTTTTTTTTTTTTTTTTTTTTTTCTACTTCTTCATTTAATAATTTTGTCTAAAAGAATTTTTTTGTTTTCCAAATAAAATATGTAACAGAATTTTCCCTAGAAATATTTATGTTACTGTTGAAAGGCAAAACGAAAAATATATGAAAAAAATAAAGAAATTAAACTTCAGCACACATACCAGAAAGACTCTTAGCACGTATTCTGTTGTTGCGATGATATTTAACACCTCTTAAGTTCCAGCTGCATTCAGACAAATACAAACTTCCATAACACTTCTATTCATAAGTTTTTATTTTTTGCGATTTTTTTTTTTCTCATTTCTTTTAGAAGTTTTCTAAAGGTAAAATAATTGTGTTACCCAAAAATTCGTATTTTTCAACTTTATTTTTTATTTTTGCAACTAACTGCATACGAGTAAATTCTTTGCTTCATAGCAGAAAACAGTTTATAGAAAAACTGTTAAATTTTAGATACTGTCATGTTCTATTTAGTTTGAGGTTTTTATTTTGCTTAAATGCAAAAAATTATATTTTTTTCTTTTTGAAAATATTAAAAACCTTTTAAGAGCTGGCCAGAAAGACTAAAGCAAAAAAAATTTAAAAAGATTTTTGAAAAAAGAAAAAAAACATTTTATATACTACGAAAATATTCATATTGTATAAAACAAAATAGGTTTTGAAATTGTTGCGGTTATTTCAGAAATTACTGTTGCTGTTGTTGCTTGGTTGGTTACTGAATATTCTGGTTCATGCAGCAGCATCATAAAAATAAGTATTTACTCCTTATAACAGCAAATATAAGCAAACATTTATACCTTTAACCCAGCCCAGCACCTGGCCGTTTTATCTGTTCTGGGCTTATATTTAAATGCAGCTAAATGCCAAAAAATATCAAAAATACTACAAAGAAAAGGATTACAAACGGAAGATGTTTTTTTGTTTCATTTCCTCTCCAACAAAAAAAAAAAAACGAAGAGGAAAACCAGGAAGCCTCTTTTTTAAGGACTATTCATTTTGAATGAAAATTGTTTGGTAAACCGTAAATGATTTTTATCTTTGTTAAAGATATTTATAAAAAAAAATAAATATTAAACTTTTTATGGGTAAGGATTTTCTATTGAAATGCTAGACATGAATTATATAAAGAACTTAAAGGATTAACAGGAAATAAAGGATTTAAATCATACAATCATAAAGGTATTTAGTTTAGTTAAATAAATATTGGTCATATAAAAAGGTGTTAAATTAAAAAATGAAGAATTCCTCAAATTTGAAAACCTAAATTAAAAAAAAAAAAAAAATCCCCAAAAAATAAATTTTTTGTACAAAATTAATTTTAAGGATAAAATTTTATTGAACTAGGTTAGACAGGTGACCTCCAACATGGTCCTTCGGGTCCCTTTGTGTTACCTGTAAATAGAAGAAAGAAGAAGAGAGAAAAGAATATAGAAAAGGAGATTAAGAAGGGAAAGATAGGTGAGGTGAAAGGGGAGGAGAAAGAGAAATATTAATAGATTAAGATAATATAGATGAAAGTGTGTTTAGAAGCAGTTGTCAACAGTAAGATGAAAGACAGTGATTATAAGAAACGAAAGTTGTATAAATAAAAGCAGTCGTCTCCTTTGAATATGCTGGTTAGAACTAGCCACAATTCCTTATGAAGGCACTAATGCTCTCTATTCTGATACTGGATAGCTTGAATGTTTCGCCATCTCATTGAGGGATGTCCGATATTAATGGACCATATTTGAGGTGGAAAACACATCTGTCAGTAAATATCACGATATCTTTACCGTATATCCTATAATACCTTAGCCAGTTAGTTGCCTTCTTAATAGCCATTATTTCAGCCTGTAGAATGCTACAATCGTTTGGGAGTTTAAATGACAAACACTTTCTAAATTCTTCGATGTAGACTTCAGCTCCAACACCATTCTTCATTTTGGATTCATCCGTGTAGACAAGAAGGATTCTGTTGGATTCAAGGTTCCAGCGTCTGCCGAGATAGATCATATGAAGAGCCGCGATAGTAGTGGTCCAGGATTATAGTAATCCATAAGTTCGGGAATTACAGTTGCAGTTCCCAGAATGCTAGCATGACCATATGGCCTATGGTGCCAGCGTTCAATTGGCGTTCAATCTCATCGCCGTATTTAGCGCATATTTTCTCTCTTGAAGATCAGCTGGGATCCAGTTTAGTATTGCCAATAGTGCTCTGGTTGACGTAGTGCGCATGGCACCTGCTATTCTGGGCATCACCCCTTCAAAACTGTAGCGATTTGAAGCCGCTTCAAGCGACTTCCACTACTCTGTTGCTCCATAGAAAATAATTTGTTTGATCACGGCTTTGTGAATCCGATTTACATTCTTAGGGTTTATTTCCCATGTGCCTCCAATGGCTTTTCTGCATACATATATTGCCATTGTTGCCTTTGCTATTCTTGCAAGAGAGTTCAGTTTCCAGGAAAATCTATTATCTAAAATAATACCCAGGTATTTTGCGCTGTCTAATACTGCCAATTCCGTCCCATTCAGGCTGGGGGCTTTAAAATGTGGAATTTTATATTTCCTCATAAATAAGACTACTTCCGTCTTAGAGAGATTAACGCTTAGTCCACTTGCTACGCTCTATTCATTGAGTGTTCTAAGCGCTGATTCCATTCTAGGAGATAGCGTGTCGAGATGGATTCTTGAGATGGCCACGGCTACGTCATCGGCATAGGCTACGGTTTTAAAACCTAGGGAGTCCATCTTCACAAGCAAATCTATTGAGGACAAGGTTCCATAGCAGAGGTGATTGAACTCCCCCCTGTGGTGTGCCCCTTCATGCCAGTCTGTAAGTCAAGGCTGAGCCAATAGCGCACTTTACTATCCTATATTCAAGAAGATAAATCTGATGTTGGAGTGATCAAGTCCAAGATCCACTTGGTCTTCTTTGATCGATGTCGGTTTGACATTATTAAAATCTTCTTCTATATCCAAAAAGGCCGCCAGAGTAAAATTCAATCACTGGTCGGTAAGTCAGGGTTTCCGATCTGGATGTACGCCAGAATTGCCGCAGGATCATGTGCTGCCGCCGGAATGACCGCGATTGATCTCGGTCTGGGAGGTATTTTGCTTAACGGAACCAAGTCGAGTATCGCGCCTGGCCACAATTCCCCTAGGGACGCAACTACTAGTTGCAGTAGAAATGCAGATCGTTTGCTAGTACAAGCAAATAGTTTGATGTGCTTCTGAAATCAGCTAGCATCATCATTTTGGGGAGAGGGACCAGAGTTCTCATTGACAATCTTCCAGTACACCTACAACAGTTTTTGACAGATTTGATTCCATTTCTCATGAGAAATGGCCCCGTTACTGACACTCCTGTCGATTATGGCTTGCAACCTTACTGTACGACCTATTCAAAATCTTGGGGCTATTTTGCCTTGGACGTCTCCGGCTGTTGTTGAAACCTTCTGAAATTTCCAAAAAGTTTTCAAAACTTTTAATTACAATTTTCTTTTTGAACTTAAAAATACTATTTAAAATAATTGCCCTTAAATCAGTTACCTCTTTTCTAAATAAATATTTAATTTAAATTTAATTGTTTCCACAGATTGGTGTTTTAGCACTTTTACTATTTTCAATTGATTTGTTTGACGACAATATCTATTACCACTAACAATTTACCACCAATGGACACTGAACAATATATTTATTTATTTTTTTTTTTTTTTTTTTTTTTTCATTGCCTTTCAAAAACTCAATTGTAAGCCATCAATTTTCAACTTTGTATGTGTTTTTTTTTTATTCCTCCAACTTTTGTCAATGTTTAAAATGTCCTTTCCTTTAGAATTACTCTTTTCTTTTTTTAGTATGCTCAACACGTAGCTTAGAATTAAAGTTTTTTCCACTTCTATATTTTTTTCGTTGTTTTCTTTATTTCAGTGTTTATACCTTTTGGCTTGCAACAAGACATACTTAAGTAGTTGAATACAACTAAATACTGTTGATGAGCTAAACTATAAGAACGTTGAACACATCATGAATAATAACAAACTGATAGGAAAAGGACGTTAAACACACACACACATATTTGTAAATGATATATGAGGAAATGAAAAGGAGTGAAGAAAAAAAAACTTTTTTAAATGTCACATTTCCGTTTTTATTAAACAGTTTTTTTTTAGATATTTCTACCTTATTTAGGGTTAAGAAAAATTCTAGAGGAGAAGAAGTAAAAACTAGCTAAAAAAAAAACTTGTTTATTTACCTAATAATAGTTTAGATGATTACAAATGCTAACATATAACACATATATAGGTAACCACGTAATCTGTCCCTCGCTCTACCTCTCACTCTTTCACTTCCTTACAGTTCTCAATGTAATACTTTTTAAATATTACTCTCTACCAATAACTATTAACTACGTAGAATTAAATTTAATTACTTTCTTATTAAATTTTCCTTTGTATAAACTAAAAAAAAGTCTATTGGCTACAGTTGTAACCCTTTGTAGTGTAAAGAGTAGTTAGTTTCAATTTTACTACCAACAACTATATAAACTTTTTATCTTCTAATTAAAATCAATTTAAATCCTTTCAGCTCAAGCCAAAAGTTCAAATAATTTACGAGAATCTCTAGTTCCTCAAAACTTCGGGGTCAAACAACTATAAATCAAGAGTTATATTTTCTCAATTTTATTCCAGTGAATATTCGTTTTTCCTTTTTTTTTATTTTTATGTTTTGTTAAGAAAATTTTTGATTTATTGTTTGGTAAGTTGAACAAATTTTTACAATTTTTTTCTTTATTATTATTTTCATATTAGAGTGAATTTGGTAGGAATTGTAGTGGATTTTAAACACGTTTCAAATGTCATATTAAGTGCAACATTTTTTCGAGTATGTGTGTGACGTGCAATATCAGAATATAAAGAAGATATGAAATATGTTTATATTTTTGCAACAAAACATGTATGGTTTGGTTATATATACAGCTGGAAATAAAGCTAAAAATAAACATAAACATATGAGTGATATTTATTGTTGAACTATGAAGATGTATGAGTAATATAAGAAATATTACTCATACATAAAAATAAAATTATTTTTTTTCTTTTTCTAAAAAATAAACAAAATTCCCTTAAAAGAATTCTTCAAACAAGGAAATCTTCAAAATCTTCTTATAAATTAAAAATATTAATCCAATTTCACAAAATGTTCGAAAAAATTGTTACAAAATAACTTCGGATTAAAATTTCCCAAAAGAGGGAAATTAAAAAAAAAATCTATAGTTCTTCAATTCCATTTCAAACTATAAATGAATATCAGTAAAACTATTTCAAAACTTTAAAAAATAAAAATTTCCTTTAAAGGGAAATTTTTTTAATGAAGGAAATTTAAAAAATTTTCTCAAAAATAAAGTTATTGAAATAAACTCTAAAAAATATTATAAGAATTGTAAACATAAGGCTTAAAATTAAAATTTCCCTTAAAAGGAAATTCTCAAAATAACAGGAAATTTGAAAACTTGTACAAGTTTTAACTGCTTTATTAAGCTACAAATAAAATTATGTAAGAACTATTTAAAATTTAGCAGAAAAAAAATTTCCCTTGAAGGGAAATTTTCTAAAACGAGATAAATTTAAAAAATTTTAACAAAAATTAATAACTTGGAATAAATACTAAAAAATATTTTAAAAATTGTAAACATAACGCTAAAAACTAAAATTTCCCTTAAAGGGAAATTTGCAAAACAATAGAAAATTTTTAAAATTTTACAAGTTTCGCTTCTCTACTAAACTGTTAATAAAATTCAAAATTTTTAAAAATGAAAATTTCCCTTAATTTTTTTGTAAGGGAAATTTAAAAAATTTTATCAAAAATTAATAATTTTGAACAAATACTATAATGTATTTTAAAAATTGTAAACATAATGCTTAAAACTAAAATTTTCCTTAAAGGGGAATTTTCAAAATAACAGGAAATTTGACAAATTTTACAAGTTTTAACTTCTCTAATAAAATGTTAATAAAATTCAGTATTAACAAATTTCAAATTTTTCAAAAATAAAAATTTCCCTTAAAGGGAAAATTTTTTAAACGAGGGATATTTTAACAATTTTGTCTAAAATAAATATATTGAAAAAAAATCTATCAAATAATATAAGTATTATAAACATAACGCCTAAAACTAAGATTTCCCTTAAAGGAAAATTTTCAAAATAAAAGGAAATTTAAAAAATTTTACATTTTCACTTCCTTATTAGAATATAAATAAAAATTTTCAGGAAGTTTATACAATTTTTCAAAAATAAAAATTTCCCTTAAAGGGAAATTTTTTTAAACGACGGAAGTTTGAAAAATTGAATCAAAATTTAAATTTCTGAAATAAATTATATAAAATATGATAAACTTTTTATAAATAGCACTTAAAAATGAAATTTCCCTTAAAGATAGATGAAAATTTTAAAATTTTATAATTTTTTACTACTTTATTAAAATAGATCTCACATTCAAAATAAAATGTTAAAAATTCTTAAAAATAAAAATTCCCTTAAAGGGAAATTTTTTTAAACGAGGGAAATTTTCAAAATTTTACCAAAAATTAATAATTTGAAATAAATTATATAAAATATGATAAAATTTTTATAAATAGCACTTAAAAATAAAATTTCCCTTAAAGGGAAATTTTTTAAATAGATTAAAATTTTATAATTTTTACTACCTTATTAAAATATAAACCACTTTCAAAATAAAATTTTTTAAAAATGTTTAAAAATAAAAATTTCCCTTTAAGGGACATTTTTTTAACCGAGGGAAATTTTCAAAATTTGACCAAAAATTTATAATTTGAAATAAATTATATAAAATATGATAAAATTTTTATAAATAGCACTTAAAAATAAAATTTCCCTTAAGGGGAAATTTTTTAAATAGATTAAAATTTTATAATTTTTACTACCTTATTAAAATATAAACCATTTTCAAAATAAAAATGTTGAAAATTCTTAAAAATTAAAGGGAAATTTTTTTAAATGCGGGAAATTTTCAAAGTTTTGTCGAAAATATATAATTTGGAATATATCCTATAAAGTGGTATACAAATTTGATTAATATTGCTTTAAACTAAAATTTCCCTTGAAGGGAATTTTTTTAAACAAGGGGGAATTTTTATAATTTTAAATTATTTAATTTATTTATTAAAATTTGAATCAAATTATTAAGAGATTTCTTAAAATAAAAATTAAGAAATTCTACTAATCAAAAATATTAATTTCCCTTGAAGGAAATTTTTTGAAGAAAAGGGAAATTAAAAAAATATATATTTATTAAAACGTATTACGTATTAAATTGAGATAATAAAGAACTAAATTTCCTTAAAAGAGAAATCCATTTGGACAATACAAATTTTTATTATTTGTTTAAAATTTACAGCTTAAAAATAAAATTTAAATTTTTACAAAATACCCTAAAACCTAAATTTCCTTAAAGGAAATTTGACAATTCATTCTATTTAATTAATATTTTAACAACAAATTTCCCTTAAAGTAAAGGTAATTTTAGTCGGCATTTATTGCAGATTGGAACCTTCTTCTGTATAACGAAAGATTTCTTTGCTGAACTGTGTAATTTTATTAAGTCCGCCACAAAATTTACTAAAATTATTATTGTTTATATTTTAATTAAGTTTTTTTATTTAATTTAATTTCATGATTAACTTGATTTTGTATTTAAATTTCTTATTAATAATATAACAACTATTTCCATAATTATAATTACTTATAGCTATATAATATGGAAATACTTTTTTAATTAATTAAAAATACCAAAATATTTGCAAAATTCGTTAAGAAATGTATACAAATTATATTAAAAGTAGCATAATTAAAGTTAAATAAAGCTATTTTATTAATCACAAAATACCTCAACGAATTATATAAATATATAGGTTTGTAATCAAAAATAAATTAATAATACTCATACGTTACAAGGGCATAAAAAGGAAAATTAAAGAAATTAGAATTCCCTTTAAAGTTTATTTTAATTAACTTTAAATTATTTAATGGTTTTAATAAGCAGCAATTTACTAAATTATAAATTAATTTTTAAATATAAACAATAAAATTTAAAATAATAATAATAAAATAAATTTACTTTAATTAATATTAATCATACGCCTTAGTTTCGGGAAATAAATAACACTTATACGTCTTTAAGGCTACAAGTTAAATAATCAAGTTCTTTTGAAAAAGCTTTTCATTTAAGATATTATTTTCTATTTATTTTATTTATACATTGTAATATAGTCAAGTATTCATTATAAATTTTATTATACTTCATTTTCATTATCCTTTTTTTTTATTATAAATAAAAGTTATTTTTTTATTGTTTTAAACAAAGTGTAAATTTCATTTTTATAACCTTTAACTTCTAGCAAATAGTAAAATTAACTATTTTGCTGTAATAACTTTTATAAAACTTAAAGAAAATAGTTTTATTATTTTATAGTTTGACTCGCTTATTATTTTTTTAACTTTATAGAATAATGAAAAGTTTTTCTTTATAAAAATCTTAAATAAGCTAAGAATTGTTTATATAAAATTTTTGCACTTCGTTTTATTTTTCTCATTTATTTTTTATTTTATTTAAATTTTTTTAGCTGACATTGAAAAGTTTTTCTTTGTTATTTATTACTGCTGGTATTAATAATATTTTGTATACGATAAAGGACGGAAAATATTGTAAAATATATAATAATATGCGTTTCTAAAGGCAGACTATAAAAATTATAAAAGAAACTGTAAGTAACAAAACCTTTGGGTTTAATATTAATTTTTAAAAATTTTGTGAAAAAGAAAAATAAAAAAAAATATTAAATTGAGAATTTCAAAAGAGATTTCAAGGTTGTATTTATGGTGAAGCACAGAATCAAATCATGATTTCATATTTTTTTTTAATTGATTTTAGTTTTCAAGAAAAAAACGTTAAATATAATATTAATAAGATTGCTACATAACTCTGGAACTTTTTTTACTAATATTTTGTATAAGATCAATACTTAATTGGATACCATACGTCCAAATTGGTTTTAAGATAGTCTTATACAGGATGACTTTACAGTCAAGGCTTAAAACACTCTATTTGTTAGGTAGGACTATACAAATTTATAAGTACTTGGTGGCAACAGGAATTTAATTTTACATATAAGGCACTTATGCCAAACTTTGTCAATAGCTTGGGCGTTATCCAAGAAGATTGCATAGCAATACTTTTTATGTTCAAAAGATTTTCTTATCTCTCCAGTTAAACGGTTTTTCTGCTCAATATTTCCATATTGTTCACGGAAACCGAACTGAAGGACTGGGATGACATTTTGCTCATTTAATAATGGTATTATTTTTCTGTGGAATACTTTCTCAAATAGCTTAGATAAACATGGTAGTAGACTAATTGGCACGTTGGGCTAAAATGTGTCAAAAGTGGCGCTTAATTGAATTTTAAAATTTAAAATTTTGTAATAAAATTGGTTACCGAATAAAAATAGACAAAATTATGTATCAATAAAAATCTTTAAGCTAGGTTATGTTGTTTTCTTATAAGGAGCTGTCAAAGTTAAGAATCTTTTTACATTTTTGAAAAATAGTAAAAAATTCAATTTTCATCAGATTTTAGTGTATTTATTTTAAATAAAAAGTCTTTTAAAGTAAAATTTTAAAATGAAACCATCAACTTGAGATATTTAAGTGTACTATTCTTTAAGTATTTGTAAATTATATTTGGTCCTAATATTTTTGTTATTTTTTTGAAAATTGTCCTAAAATACACTTATTTTCAACTTTCATGGAATGCAACTTAAAATATTACAGGATTTTTGTTCTGAAAATTTTCTGAAAAATAGTCTATATTGTTCACCTTAATATTATGAGAAAAATTGTGCGCATATGTAGCCCGATTTGAGAAAATATATATATTTTTTTTTTTTTTTTTTAAAAAACTCCATTAAATTTCATACAAAAAACAAGCATGAAACAGTGGGGAAGAATCGAAATAAATCTGTAAATTCTAATCGGCTGGATGCATGAAATTTCACACAGGCGTAGCAAAGGACGGTATCATTTTTAGTTTAGAAGCAGAATCTAATACACGCTTCAGGAGCGGAACTATGGGGGTTCAAAATAGGGTAATAGTGTAATTGAAAAGGTTTAACCACTAGCGAATTTTTGTTTCTTAACCGATTTCCAAAATTTTTATATATCCTTCAAGCCCTTAATAAGTCCTTTAGAAAACATGCTTGCATGTACTACTTATCTTATATATTTTCCGAGTTATATACATTTGAAATTTCAATAACCTCAATTTTACTAGATCTTGATTAAGATTTTTCCATATATAGCTGAATATTTTCAACCGATTTTATTATATTTTATGTAATTGGTTAAAAAGCTAAATTATCTATCGAACAAAGGAAATTTTAACTCGTTATCTTTATTGAGTCAAAAGTTAAAGCAATTTGATTTGGAAAGTTTTAAAAAATTAACAAACAGACGGACAGATGGACGGACATTAGAATTCTTAAAAAATAACTCTTTAAAATGGAAAAATATTTCTTTTCCACTTCTCGATAAATATGAAAACCAAATGAAGGTACTAAAATTTTGATATCATCTTTCCCTGATTTAAGTGGAATTTTCGTCTTATTTAACCCAAATGTATAGACGGACGGACGGATTGCCATGCAGCCAAAAAAATATTTTAGAATTTTAAAATCGCATTTTTTACTAAATATTAAATAGATAAAATAGAACATGATCATAAAAATTTGGATATCACCTTTTCCTGAATTAAGCATAATTTTCGTCCCATTTAACTCAAATGTATAGACGGACGGACAGATAATATCATTCAGACAAAAAAACATCTTATAATTCTAAAAATTCATTTTTTGACTTACTAATAAATAGAAAAATTAAATGTGATTATTAAAGTATTTATATCACCTTTTCCTGAATTATGCATAATTTTCAATCCATTTAACTCTAATGTATAGACGGACGGACAGACATTACCCTTCACCTAAAAAAAATATTAAAATTCTAAAGTTTAATTTTTTAACTAATAATCAATAAAGAAATAAAACGTGATCATTGAAATATTGATATTCTCTGAATTAAGCACCATTTTAGACCCCTTTTACCCAAACGTCGCGACGTTGGTACTGTCAAATCTTTTCCTGGCTTTGGTATCATAATGATCTGAGAAGTTTTCCATGCTTTTGGAAAATCGCATTAAATAGAGCAGTCAGAATTTGTATAGCCACATTTGGTAGGTTTTTGATCATAGATGGTGTTATAAAATCATAGCCTGGTAATTTCTTCAGTTTAAGATTCTAATTTATGACTTTTTGTATATCCTCTTGTGTTATAGTTAATGATTCTCTACCTGAAAATATGTGATTGTGAGGCTCCCCCAAAACAAAGTCATTCATTGTGGGGGATTTGGTTGAAAAACATTACTTAAGTGGTAGGCAAATATTAAGGCTCCGTGCCCAGGTGCCATCCGCTTTTCTTAAAGGACTTTGTCCCTCTACTGGTGCTTTAATATTGAAAAGTTATTATACTTGGTATTTTTTTTTTCAGACTTTTAATGTAGTTTCTATTTCAGTGATAGAAAGACACTTCTGAGTATTTTACTTACAGCAGACAGCCTCTGCTTTGCCGTAGGGAATTTGTGTTTTTGCCATTCTCTTCAATGAGGAGTCTTTCTATTTTAGAGTTTGAAATTTGTGTATGTTTCCTCGTAGTAATTTGAATTTTAGAATGATTTAAAACCGATATTATTAGTGATATGAAATCATTAGTGAATTTGTCAATATCTTCCTTACACTGAATATTAGGATTCATGTGGATGTGACTGCTAATATATTTTTCATATTTTAGCCAATTGGTTTTAAAAAATGGAGTTACAAAATTAGTTTTCCACTGGAGAATGGACAGAAGATAGATCGTACGAAATTTTTGCTGTTATTGAGTTTCGAAGTACGTTTTTACATATCACAAAATCTATAAGATCTGGAATATTTCTAGGATCAGTCGACCAATATGTAGGTTGTCCTAGTGATATAAAATCCAAGCCGTTTTTACCATCAACTAGAGTATTGTTCAGATGTCTGCCTTAAGGATTCATTAGTCGTGAGCCCCAATATGTATATTTGACGTTATAGTCACCACAAGCCAAGAAACGATCTCCCAACGTATCAAAAAATCGTTCAAACTTTTCCTTTGATACTGAAAATCTTGGGGGACAGTACACTGAGCTTAGACCTAGTTTTCCAATTCCACATTCAATATGTATTGAGGTTGCCTACAAGTAGTTCTCTGAAAAGTTTCTTCCTAATATAAAAGTACCACCATGAGCCTTTCCATCTGGGTGGTTTGTATAATGAAATCTATAACCTGGAATAGAAAAATTATATCTATTTGTAAGATGAGTTTCCGTGATCATCATTATGTTAATACATTTGTTTTGTATAAAATTGCTCAATTCGGATTTATGTTGGTTCATCCAGACACAAATTTTCAAATAAATAATTTTTTTGTTAAGAGTATTTTTGTATCATGTGGTTCTGCGCTCTCAAGAGCTCCTGTATCGTACTTTGTCTGGATGTCATGAAATTAGTCATGTTTTGATTAAGAGAGGTAATACTTTGAGCAAGTACTTGTATCAAGTTTTTTAACCCTCCCAAATTTTGGGGAATACTAGGTTGTTGACTGCTAAGATGAAGATCCAGATTTCATTGTAGTTTGGCTATCTTGTCGGATTTTTATTTCCAGTAAAATTTTTTCATAACTGAATGTAATTTTACCTGGTTTAGAAGCAGTGTCTACGTCTACGATTGGGAATTCTAAAATTTACCACTCGCTAACTTTTGAAAAAATATAAGATGTGTGTACTTTAAGACAGATTGAAAAAATTATCAAATTTGTAGCCTACTTTAAGGCTGTTTAAAAATAAAATTCATAAAATTTGTACCCTACCTCTGATTTAAAAAAAAATACAAAATTTGTGGCCTATTTTAAGGCTGTTTATAATAAATAAAAAACTAATAGCCGATAAATTTATTGAAGAGCTTATAAATTAGAGTCTTTTTATTATTTTTTTTTACAAAAAGTTTATTAAATTGCTTAATTTTAGGCTAATTTTTAAACATTTAAATAATTTTAATAATAATTCTAAATATTTATTTACAAATCCATTTAATTATTTTTTTTTCTATTTAAAAATGTTTATGCTTTTATTACTTTAAAAATAAATAAAAATTACAACATATTTAAAAATTTTCAAATGCATTTCCTGCTTAAATTTCATTTCCTACAAAAACTATAGCCAAAAACTCATAAAGCAGCTATAAAAGCAAAATCCAAAAAAAAAAATAAAAAACAGTCAACAAACCCATTTAAAAATTTATGTTGTGTATAAAAATTGACGCTTCCGTTTCATTGAATTTTAAATAAATGACATTTAAATACCATATAGGGACACTTAAATTATAAACACTTATATATAAACACATACACAAGCCATAAAATACACTTAAAACCATTACTTTTGTAAATTAATTTAAATATTTACTCACTCATTTACTATTTATTTTAATATAGACAAAAACTTCAATACAAAATTAAACTGCTTAAATTTTCCACAATTCTATTTAATCTATGAATGTGATAGTTTTTTTAACACATTACTAAAACAATTATCAAAATGTAGTTAAATGCACAAAAAAACACTAACTCTTTTTAATTCCTTAAAAGCTGGCAAAATAATAATTTTTTTAAATAAAAACACTTACTTACATTTGCTATTATTTACCGAGATTTATAGAAAAACTAACAGTCATAAAACTTTATGAGCTGCTAAATCATAGTAACTACTTTTTTAGAGTTTTTTTTTTTTTTTTTAGCTGTAAAAAAATTTTTTTATTAGTATTTTTTTTTTTTTTTTAGAAAACGAGACATAATAACCAAAAGACATGCCATTAAAAAACCATATAGTATAAGCTTATGGAATATTAAATCAAGCTGAATAAACAAACTACGAAAAAGTTTAAAGAATTTTGTAGCAACAACATTTTTAAAATAAATACACAATTTTAAATACAATTTTCTTGAACATTAAACAAATTTATAAAATATTATTCTTTTAAAATGTTTAAGTTAATATTTAAAAGTTTAGAAAAAATTTAATTATTTTAATTAAATAAAATGTTCTTAAAGATTTTATGAAAAAATTTCTAATTAATATTAATCATACGTCAAAGTGTCTGGTTATTAATTAAGTGTTTTTTTATATAAAGCTTCATAAATACTAGTGCTATTTTAATAAAAATTGTTGGGGAACTAAAACAAGAATTAGACTTTCCATTTGTTTCCAAATCGATTAATTTTATTTCTTAGAAAAGCTATAGTGAATAAAATTTCAGAACTAAATAAAATACTAAAATACTAACAAAAAGAACTAAAAATAGGACATGAAAAAAACTATGAAAAGGTGTACGAATAGAGTTAGGAATAGCAATAGAGATGACACTAATAATATCACTATAAATATGAGTAGAAATATGAATAAGTATAGCACTAGAAGGAAGACTAGAAATATGAATAAGAATAGTGCTGAAAGCAAAATTATGTACATCAATAGAAATAGCTCTGAGAATAGTACTATGACTAATAATATCATTGCAAATATTACAAGAAATATGACTATGAATAGCATTATAAATATTACTAGGAATATGACCATGAATATTATTATAAATATCACTAGAAATTTTATTTAAAATAAGACCAGGAAAAGGACTAAGAATAGTAATTATACATAAACTAAAAATAGAATTAAGACTAGCAATAGGTATAGCACTTAAAGTAGCACTCGGAATAGCAATGATAATAGCACTAGAAATATTACTATGTATAGCAAAAGAAGTAGCACTAGAAATAACCCTGAGAATAGCACAAGGGATATGATTATGTATTCCAATAGATGTAGCCCTGAGAAAAGGGATTTGATTAAATATAGCATTGGAAGTAACGCTATGAATATGACTATATATAGTAGCATTAGAAATAGATAAGAATAAGACAAAGAAAGACAAAAGAAATATAACTTAGAAGAGCGCTAGAAAAAATTTTGAGAATAGCACTATAAATAATACTATGAAAAGCACTATGAATATGATTATCATAGAAAATCACAAAAAATAGTCTTGAGATTTGCATTAGAAAAAAGCACTAGGTATATCACTACATCGCACTAAGAATAGAACTAAGAAGAAAACTAGATGTAGGTCTAGGGCTAGCAATAGAATTAGCACTAGAAATATTACTATAAGTAGCACTAGGAATATATCTTAGAACATCATTAGGTATAGCAAATAAAATAGCACTAGAAACATAAATAAGAGTTAAATTTAGCACTAGGTATATCGCTAAAAAAATGGCAATATGAATAGGAATAGTACTTGAAGTATAACTTAAAAGAGCAATGCAAATACCCCTAAGAATAGCACAAGGAAAATATTACTAGGAATATGACTAATAATAGCATTGGAAATATTACTAAATAGTATTAGTAATAACACATAGCACTAGGAAAGGGACTAATAGCAATGAAATCGCTGAAAATAGCATAAGAAAAAGCTTTAAGAATATCACTTAGAATAGTACTAATAATAGCACTGCAAATAGCACTAAAAATAGTATTAGAAATAGCAAATAGTAATTTACTATAAACATGACTAAAAATAGCACCAGGAATATTAATTAGCAGGCCATTAGAAATAGTCCTGAGAATAGCTCTAGAAAAATCACTATGAATATCATTTGGAATATAATTAAGAATAGAACCTGGCATACAGCTAAGAACAGCACAAGAAATAGCCCGGATAATAGCATTACAAATAGCTGTATGGATATTACAAAGAATATTTAATTGCCACTAAAACGAGGACTAAGAATAGCAAGAAAAGCGGTACTAAAAAAAGGTATAGGAATATTATTAGGAATATCATTAGTATTAGTATAAGTAAAAATATAACTAAGAATTATAATAAGAAGATCAGTAGACATATCCTTGATAATAGAATTAGCAATAGAAATATGACTAAGAACAATTCTTAGTTCAAATAAAGATAGGTATATTGCTAAAAATAGATATAGTACTAGAAATATAACTTAGAAAAGTGCAGTAAATGGCAGAGAATAGCATTAGGAATATGAACAAGAATAGCACAACAAATATAGTTTTGTATAGCACTAAAAATATAACTAATAATATTAATAATTATATTACTAGAAATATGGATATGAATAGTATTAGAAACAATAATAGGAATATCACTAAAAATAGCATCAGGAAGAGGACTAATAGAAATAGGACTAAAGAACTAGATATATTGCTAAGAATATCATATAAATAGCCTTAGAAATAGTACTGGAAGTAGTACTGCAAATACCACTAGAAATAGTATTTGAAAGAGTAACAAAAATAGTACTAGAAATAGCAATAGGAATTTCTCTATAAATATAACTTGGAAGAGCACTAGAAAAAAACTATGAATATGACAAAAATTGCATTAGAATTATCACTGAGAATGTTACTAAGAACGAAAGTAAAAATATAAATTATAACGGAACGGAGTAGCTCTAGAAATTGCATTTGGATTACAATAAATATAGTACCGGTAATGAAACTAGGTATAGAATTAACAATCACTATAATTAAACCTATGTATATTTAAAAAGTTCTAATAAAATATTAAACATAAAATATTTACAATAATTCCATAATTTTTGCTGGATAAAACATAATCACTTTTTCTATATTATTTCTATATCATTTATTAAGAAGCAAAAAAACTTATTTAACGTGCTTTAAAGTAGACTTTTTCTTTAAATTTTTTGCTAAAAAATAATTAAGTTAAAACCGCCTTATTAACATCAGCAGCTGTAATATATAAAGTTTTATTATTGTTTCTTTTAACAGCTTTTAAAATAGTTTCAATTTAAACTATAAAAGTTTAATAGGAAATGCAAAAATAAAAAAAATAAAAAATAAATTAAAATAAAGTTAATGGTAGTAACTATTAAAAAAGCGTGTGAACAATTTAAAATTTGAAGGAAAAAATTTTAAATAAATAAACTTTTTTATAGGCCTAAAGGATGTTACAAAAGTTAAATTTAATTGAGTTAAAGTCTAATTAAGCCTTAAAAGATTTTAAAATTTATTTTGATGCGTTAAATAAAGGTTTAAGAACAAAATTTAAGAAAACCAAAATTAAATTTTTATACAAAAGATTGAAAGAATTAATGAAAACTAAAATGATTCATTTTTTTTTATTATTTATTATTTTTTTTTTTTTTAAAAGTTTAATGAAAAAAAAAATGAATTTCTATTTAATAAAAGTTCTGGGACAAAAATTATAAAAATAAAGATAAGATTTTGTATAGAAATAATTGGGGGATTCACAAAGTGTGCTATCATGTCGTATTGTCGTAATGTCATAACATTTTACAAAGGAAAAGCAATAACAATATTTTTTATACATTGAAATATTTCACGACATATGACAATACGACATGATAGCACACCTTGTAAATCCCCCAAATATTTTTTAATTAACCAAATTTATTTTTATTTTTTTATTTTTAAAATATTTAATTTTAAATGTATTTTTAACCTTTCTATGGTTCTTCAATAGCATAAATGTATTGAAAAACAAATTGTTGGATTGTATTTGAATAAAATACTTAAAGAATTTTTTATTTATTTCGTTTAGAAAGGAAATTATAAACAAATGTTTTAATATGATTCCTTAATTAATATTAATCATACGTCCTGTAGTACAAATTGTTTAAAAATGCTAATACCTATGAAATGTTTGTAACAATTTGTATAAAACTAAAAGACAAACTAAGCTTTCATATTAGGTTCTAAAGAAAGGATAATAGAAAGGGAGCTATAGTGGATCAAAGAAAAGTTTTTTGAGGCAAACAAATTTTTTTTGTAATTATAGAGAATCCATAAAACGTTTATACTATTTAAACAATCAGTGAAGAGATTTACAAATTAAGAGGGTTTTTGTAAAGTCACAGTTAGTTAATAGACATTTTTACAAAAAACCCTAAAATGGGTAAAAGCAAAGTAGGTATTTTATTTCTAAAAAAAATGTATTTTATAGGCATTTTAAAATCTATCTTGAATATGTGAAATAAATCTAATCGAAGGTTAAAATAACGTACTTCAAAGGTAGAACAAAGTGCATATTTTAACCTGTTTTGGAAGTTCTTAATAATTACTTCCAAAAAAGTGAAAATAAAAGAAATTTTAGCTGGAAAAAATTTTTAATAATTTCTAAGAAAATTAAAATTTTATAAATTTTAATGCATTTTTATTATCTTTTAATAAGGCTAAAACTGAATTTTTGTAAAAATTGCATAAACATAGTTTTAAAGGAAGTACTTCAAAAGAAATGAATAAGAAGCATAAAAGAAGAACATCCTACCAATGACAACCATGGGTTAAAAAAGAACTTCTGCAGCTCTTTTGCACCAGTAAGTCCTTCCTTCCAATGCCAACACAATGTTAATTTCATGACTTTTTCTTTTTTATTTTCATTATTTAATTTTTTTTTTTTTAATTTTACATAATATTTTAAGCATCTAATGTTTATTTTATAGAAAAATTATTTTAAATATAATTTAGTGGACTATATTTTTATTGAATATATTTAAAAAAATTTGGTTTATGTTAATTTTTTATGAAATTATAATTAATTTTGTAAAATTTTACCTTAATTAATATTAATCATACGTTCAGTAGGGCTAATGAAACTATAATATTAATAACTATGAAATTTTTAAAGCAATTTAGTTAAAACTTTTATTATTATTAAAAAAGAGCTTATGGTTTACAGATATCAGAGAATGAAACATAGAGGGCTTTACAGTGAGTCAAAATTGATGAAATTTGGTATGAAAATTGTTTTAATTTTTAGTTATATAAATTGTTAAACCTTCTTAAATATATTAACGATTAATTTGAAATATGGTTTAACAATAGATAACAAGTTAATCCTTTAGAATATTATCATTTGAGACTTGAACCCTAAGTACATAATTCGCTATAGTGGTTTAAACTTAAGTGTTAAAAAAATTGAATTTGAAAATTTTATGAATAAAAATTTTAAATTATTTAAACAAAATTTAGAAGAACAAGGATGTAAAAGTTAGATTTATAATATTATTTATTGTAATAAAAATTTGGTGCTGGGAGGAATTTTACTCAAAAAAAGTTGTTTTTCTTTTCAATTTAAACCAAAAAGTATTTCAAAACTATTTCTTTCCACTTTTTTACTTCTTTCTTTTCTTTTTACTTTTCTTTAACCAACAAATAATACTAAAATAAAAAAAGAAAATCCTCTAATCACAATGTTAAATTTGTTGTCATTGTTGTTAAATATTACACATTTTAGTTACTTTGTAGTATTATGCTCGTTTTAAAGCTTAAGCACGTTTTCCAATGGAAACTAAAAGCAATTGTTAAAGAAAGAAAATCATTGAAAAGAAAAAAACTTACTTATTTCTTTTATATTATTTTCTATATGAAACTTAAACAAATAATAGAAAAAAAAAAACGCAAAATAAAAATAAATATAAAATAAAAAGAGAAAACTTAAGCTTTTTTCTTAACTCAACAGTTTAAATTGTATTTAACAACACTATTATCGTGAAAAAACATCAAAGTCATCTTTAACTGCAGCACCATCAACCAGCATTACTGGCATTATTACACAATTTTGGCATTGTCAGCCATATTTGTTGCATTCAATTTTCGACCCCTAGTTTCCCTAGCAAAATAAAATATGTAATGCAGCATTTTACTAAAAAAAAGCTATAATTGAATTTAATGCTTAAATAACCAACCACTTATTAAACGTTCTTTTCTTCTATTATACAATATGCTTAACTCAACTTATTTACTCTGGCATTGGCTACATCTTTAAATCTAGACTAAAGAGTGAAAATGTTATAAAAAAATCAATTGTATTTAAAATGTTTCTTACTGGCATTATTTGCAATAAAGGGATTTAAATCGTTTAATAAAGAATTGTTTTGAAAGGAAGTAAAATGAATAAAGGGTTAGTAATAAGGCAGTAAGTATTTTATTATTTTAAATTTAAAATAACCTTATTTTACAAGGATTATGAGAAATATTAAAGGCTTATTAAGTGTTAATATAAAGAGAACACGAAAACAGAAAATTTTGCTATAAAATTGTAAACTTTATTAATTTTATTTATATAAGTGCTGCCAATAAAATAGATGCCGATAGGCTGTAAACTGTACTAAGCTTAGCTAGTTCAAAACCCTTAAAACGATCAAGCAGGGTGATGTATGTTAGCAAATTCCCAGACCTTTAGTGGTGCCTATTCCACAATCTTTTTGATATTTTTGTATATCGTATTCATTTATAATACTGTATTATTGAAAATTGTATTGCAATATTGTCAAAATGTTGCAAGAATTAAAGCAAATAATATAGGAATTTATCACCTTAGAAATCCTTGTGTCCACTAGGGATGCTCCACCAATGTATCCGAGTCGAAGGACCAATATGTTTGTCACCGACTGTGGTACGGGTGTCCAGAAATGTGGAGCCAACAAAATGTGAACTGTAGCAGATTGCAAGTCAATCTGAGGCTACCAAAAAAATAACACAAGTTTATAGGGTGATAAATTTGCGAATAAAAATAAAAATTTTCTTCAATTCTTTTTCGATGGGGGTTTATAACAATATATTATTTTGTTTTGTTTATAAATTTACAAATTATTATTTAATTTTACAAAAACTAAATTTTATCAACGACAATATAATAAGGATTTATCAACCATTTATATTTAACCGCCAACAACAACTAAACTTCAAAGTTGACGTCTAAAAGACAAATATATTTAAAGTAGCGCCCTCTTGATGTCCATGCCAGTATCACACATTATGATAATACAGTCTTCAGATCGATCAAAAGATGGTAGTGCCGGCATCCTCTATTCAAACTTAAACAAATGAAATTTCATTTAATTTTTGAATTTTTTTTTATTAAAAATGTTTACTTCAGCTGTTTTTCATTCATCTTAAGTTTATTAAATTCAATAAAACTGCTTGTATTAATTTTCTTGGGTTATGTCTTTATTATTTTCCTTTGAAATTTTTCTTTTCTTTATTTTCAATACAAAACTATAAACAATTTTATCAAGTGACCTCTTAATTAATATTAATCATACGTTTAGTAGTACAAATAATATGAAAATTGGCATAACGAAAAAAATACTAAAAGAATCTTCCTAAAACTTTTAATATCCATAAACAACAAACTAAGCTTTTATATGTATTATAGACTGCTGCAATATATTGATCTTAAAACCCTGACATGAATAAAGTGTTAGTAATGCAGCAGTAATATAATTAATTTAAACAAAAAAAGTATTACCATACCAGGATTATAAGAAACTAATATGGATTATTAATTAATAATAATAAATAATATTGAAAATAAAAATTTAGCTATAAAAATATTAAATTGTTTAAAATAATTTTATTTGGAAAAAATTATTTGAAATATTTTTTTTATTTTAAATTTTAATTTAACTGATTTTTTCATCATCTTATGTTTAATAAATTCAATAAAACTGCTGATATTTCATTTGTTATGACATATTTTAATTACTTTCCTTTAAAAATTTTCTTTTATTTATTTTTAATACGAAACTATAAATCATTTTGTCAATTGACCTCTTAATTAATATTAATCATACGTTTAGTAGTACATTTAAAATAAAAATGGGAATAACTTAAAAAATATTCAAGCAATCTGCTTGAAACTTTTAATAATCATAAACAGCATGATAAGTTTTTAAATTATGGTCTTTATAATTAGGAAATTTAAACTTAAAAGGTACAAGTGTGATTCAAAATTATATACTTTGTGATGAAAAGGGAGTTTGAATTTGTAATTTTATAAAATTACAAAACTTTTAAAATACTAAACCAATTTTTTAAAATTATGGAATATCAAAAGACTAGGAGTTATGCTTTTAGAAAATAGTCTGCTTAAATGTAATATTCAAGCACACAGACGACTACAGTGGATCAAATTGGGCACTTTGAGAATAAAAAAAATAAAAAATGTGGTTAAAAAAAAATTCTTTTATTTAAAACTTTAATTCATGAAACTTTAAAATAATTCAACTAATCTATTTGAAAGCCAGATAATCAATGTTGGGCTATAAAAATATAGTCTGTTGAAATATGAATATAGTCTGTTGGGCATTTTGGGAGTAAAAAAAATTTTTGTGGTTGAAAATAATTATTATTCTTTTTTTTTTTAATTTCATTCATAAAACTATAATAATAATTTAACTAATCTATTGGAAAGCCAGATAATCAATATTGGACTATCAAAATATAGTCTGTTGATATATGAATTTTATACACACAGGGAGCTACAGTGGATCAAAATGAAGCAGTTTGAGAATAGAAAATTGTTTTAATTTAAAATTAGATTAAACTTTTTAACAATGACATAAATCTATTTGAAATGTAAAATATTAATGAAACAGAGGTCAGGTCTTCAGAGTATAGTCCGTTAAATTAAAACACAAATGGTGCTACAGTACGACAACAGATTTTCAAGGGGATTTTTTTACCGCAAACTTGAATAAAACCTATGAAACTATTAAACTATTCAACAAACTAAATTCAATTATTGTCTATTAAAATTTTAATTTTGAATACAGAAGGCTCTACAGTGATTCAAAAAGATGCACTTTGTGAGGGAACAAATATTTTAAAATTTTAAATTTTCATTAATTTAAACACATCAAACTTCTAACTTACTCAACCAACATATTTAAAATATAGAATATTTATAGAGAAATATCTAGACTTTTCATATAAAATATAAATTTTATGTATAAAGCGTCCCATAATGGGACAAAGTGGGGAACTTTAAGGATAAAAAATGTTTATAAATTTAAACTCCTGGAACTTTTAAACTATTCAACTGATCTGTTTAAAATGTGAAACATTTACAGAGCGATATAAGGGGTTTTTTAATATTAACAGTTAAAATATAAATTTTAGACAGAAATGCCAATATAACAGTTCATAGAGAAGCACTTTGGGAATGGAAAAGAAATTTTAAAAAAGTATAATTCCAAAAATTTTAAATTTTTCATAAAATAAACACCTCCACCTACATTCTTAATCAAATGGGTGCTAGTTTAGTATTCAATCAATCTATATATAAGTAGTTATTAAAACAATTTTTTAGATTTAAAAAATTTTGAGTAACTTGTTTTTTCTAGCCCTATGAACTTAAAATTTTGTTAAAAATTTCAGATTTTCCAAACTATGCTAGATGTAGGGTGCAACTCTCAATCAAATAAAAATTTTTTAAATATCTCTCCTTAAAGCCTAATCTTTTGAAATGTGTGAAAAAAAATATTTGTTTTTTAATTAAATTTTAAAAAATAATTAAAAGAATTAAAAAAATTTAGTGCAAAAAAAAAAAAATATTTTTTTTTTTTTTTTTTTTTTTTTTTTTTTTTGTCTTGACTTTAATATTTTTTTTCGCATCGACTGATGGAGATAATTAAAAAAAAAAACGTCAATACATTATTTGAAAATCTTAGGATATTTTTTCAAATATTTTCGGAACTAAAAAAGTCAAGGCAAAAAAATCTAAAATACTAAATTGAAACCCAATTATTATTTTAAGCATTTTAAAAGATCATAGTTGATTTAATATTTTTCTTTTAAAATACTTTACAAAACTTTTTAAATTTTTGAAATCGAACTTGTTTTGTAGAAGTTACAATATTTTGAAACTTTTTCATATTCAAAGTGGTCAACTACAACACCCTGTAAATTATATCGTACTATCACAGGGTGACTACGATATATTTCTAAGAGCTTAGGTCTTTCATTACTACTTTTCCATACACTTCAATACACTTCAATTCGATGTGACCAGTAGTTTAGGAGATATATTTATTTCTGAGAAATATTTGAAAATTTTATTTACAAAATATTAATTTTAAATATTTTTTTAAAGCAAACCATTATTTTTAAATATAATTTTATTTTACATTTTTACCCATTTCTCTCTCGTTACACTTTAACAAATCTATTACTTTTTTAACAAGCTGTGTTTTTTTTTTTTTTTTTTTTTTTTTCTTTGCTGTTTTTACATGAAACCTCAATTTTTGACAAATGATGTAATGTCGCTATATTTAGATGTATTTTCTTTTTTAATCAACACCATAACCAAACTACTCAAGTGTGAATGAATATGTGAAAAAATACACCAACCACTTGAAAAGTTCAAAAAAAGAAATAAGATAAATTTAGTAAAACTTGTTTTAAAAACCAAAAAGGAAACAAATTTTTTTTTTGACACCAAATATATAAAAAAAAAAATAAAACTCTCGCTAGCAAACAAAGAAAATTGACTTCGTTATATAGTAAATAGATATAAAAAGGTAGATGTTTGTAATCTACAAATATAAGCAAAAATTTGTCTTTCAAAAACGTGCATAAATTGAAAAAAGTAAAAAAAAAATCCAGTATATTAAGGATTAAAATATGTAGAAAACTAAACTTTTTTTACCCACATGATTTCATCAAATATATTTGGGTTAACGTTTTTTTGCTATTTTTCAAGTTTAATACCAAAAAAACACTTTATCTTGTTTATCTAAAGACTAACAGCCTTGGAAGCTTGAAGAAAAAATTTACTTTTTCAGTTGTTGGTTGTAGGGAGTTGTAAAAAGTAAATGTAAGAAGACAACTCGTTTAGTTTTTATAAAAAAAAAAAAAACTATTGAAGTTGTTATGCATATAAAAAAATTAACTCCCAAAAGTAGGCTATGAATATATAGTTTAAATTTAAAAAATTATGCCAATAAGTATGTCAGACTTTTTTTCTATAATCAATTTGATAACATGCTAAAATGAGTAGAAAATTTTAAGTAAATAAATCATTTAAAAAATATGTATAAGAAAATATTATGATAAGCAGAAAAAAACAACAACACCTAAAAGTAGGCTATGTAAATAAATTGAAAAGTTGGTAATAGATTTTCAAAATATTTAAAATCTATTTGTATTCGCAAAAGTTCATACATATATTTTATAAACACTCCAATATTGTGAAAGCCTAACACCTCCTATAATGATGTCCCATTTTTTTTATACCCTTCACCACAGGTGTAAAGGATATATATAAGTTTGTCATTCCGTTTGTAATTTCTACAATATTCATCTAAGACCCCAAAATTATATATATTCTGGATCCTTATTGATAGGGGAATCCATATAACGATGTCCCTCTGTCTGTTGAAATCAGTTTTTAGAAAGCCCTAGTTATCGAATATATATGTTTTATACATCAAATTGTAGGGAATATTCCTTAGAATAACGCTAATAAAAATAAGCAAAATCAGTTGACAAATAACTAAGATAACGGAAAAAAACCGAAGATACTCCCAAAAATCGTATTTGTTGTCAGCTTTTCTAGGCACCTATACAAGCTAGATTTTTTTTATAGATCGGTCATTAATATCATTGGTCGACAAAAAAATACGAATTTGCTTTCAGTTTTTTCCATCAGGTCTGGATTTTTTTATATGGGCGTGTCTAATATTTCGCCCATAGTGAGGCCATTACTTAAGTATATTTTCTTATAACTCAAGAACAGTGTGTACGATTGACATAAGTAATTCATCAAAAAATAAGGACTAAAAATATCTTCAAATCTCCCAAATTTCATTTTTTATATAATCAATAGTTTCGTAGTTATTTTGAAATAAGTGTCCAAAAAAAATTATTTTCATGCAAAATTTTAGATTTTTTTGTTACTAAAATTTATTTTAATAAATGAAAACATCAAAAATGTTACAGTTTATCATCTTTATCTTAAAGCTGATAATGCTGTGAATAAAATAAGGCATGTATCTTCAAAATTTATGCACAAATCTTGAAATACAGTGATATACATCAAACTATTTGCTTGCACTATCGAACGATCTGCGTTCCTAGGCCGACACCGAAACCCCAAGCATTGAGTTTGAGGTAGTTGACGACACAGCGCTCTCGGACTCCACAGAGGCATCTCAATCAGACCCTGGTAAGATTGGGAACCTCTTTGGTAGACTAGGAGTAGTGGAGGACTAAGACGTTACGGTCATCTATGATCCAGATAGTGAGGTTGACGCAAATTAACCTGCTAGTTTGACTGAATCCTTTAGGACAGCCACTGCACGAACGTGCAAACCATCTAGATTCAAAGGGAATACTAGGCTACCGTGGTGGTCTCAGATCATAGATGAGTCTCGTAAGAGATCTCGAAAACTTTTCAACAATGCTAAGAGAACAGGAGACTGGACACTCTATAAGGCATCTGTGAATTCTTTTAAAAATCTTGTCTGGAACGCTAAACGCAAATTTTGGAGGGACTTCTGTAGCAGTATTGAAAGTTCCTCTGAGACGAGCAGGTTGCGGAAAAATCTGTTTAAATCCCCTACTGTCCTAGGCTATATTAAAAAAAACGGACAGCAGTTGGACTAGCAGCAATCAGGAGACTCTGGAACTTCTCCTGGATATGCTTTTTCCAGGCAGTCAATCATGTGAAGACTCGATCGCCAAGATTCACACATTCGATCAATCAGCGGTCTCGGTTCCATTGGACACCGACAGAATAAAATGGGCCGTAAATAGCTTCAGTCTTTACAAATCCCCAAGACCTGACGGTATAATACCTGCTGACCTACAACACAACCTTGATTTGGTCATGCCTTGGCTGGAGAAAATATATCACGCCTGCCTCTCTTGGTCATATATTCCCCGAAAGTGGTCTCTCAGTGAAGTCATCCTTATCCCGAAGGGAGAAAAAACTTCACACCAAAAGACTACAAATCTATAAGCCTGTCATCTTTTCTGCTGAAAACACTGGAGCGACTAATTGACCTTCACGTGAGAGCATCAATTAGTGAGAATCTTTTATCCCCCTCTCAACATGTATACACAAAGGGTAAATCTGTTGAGACGGCTCTTCACTCGCTAGTAGGATATATTGAGAAATCACTTGAGTATAAGAATTTTACTCTTTCGGCCTTTCTGGATATAGAAGGAGCTTTTAATAATGTCAAACCGACATCGATCAAAGAAGCCCTAGTGGATCTTGGGTTTGATGACTCGACCATCAGAATTATCTCTCATCTTCTTGAATATAGGATAATAATTAGTTGACTTACAGACTGGCAAAAAGGGGCACACCACAGAGGGGAGTTTAATCACCTCTGCTATGGAACCTTGTCATTTCTATGGCATCCCTCTTAATGCATACAAGTAGCGCATAGAAACCACAAAGGTGGGAAAACGAACCTACGTGCATAACAACGAGAATGTTATGGCCTATGATGGATAAGCGTAGGTCGGCGTTTCTCTTAAAACTGCCTAGGACACTACTAGATAACATAATAGCAGCAATCTCTGGTCACTGCAAATTTGGAAATCATGGCACCAGATTGAGACTTCAATAAAATGATTTCTGCAGAAGCTGTCATAATGAAGAGAAGGAGGAAACAATTTAACATCTCTTCTGTAACTTCCCTGCACTGGAAGATCTCCGTTTAAGACACCTTGGACAGAGATACTACAAAAGCCTCACTGAACTATCCAGTATCAGAATAGAGAGCATTAGTGCCTTCGTAAGGAATTGTGGTTGGTTCTAACCAGCATATTCAACGGAGACGACTGGTTTTATTTAAACAACTTTCGTTTCTTATGATTCCTTTCTTTCGTCTTACTGTTGACAACTTCATCTAAACACAATTTTCTCTGCATTATCTTATTATCTTAATCTACTAATATTTCTCTTTCTCCTCCCCTCCCCTATCACCTCATCTATCTTTCCCTACTTTCTCTCCTTTTCTATTTTCTTTTCTCTCTTCTCCATTCTTCTATTTACAGGTAATACAAAGGGAACCGAAGAACCCAAGTGAGCCGAAAACAACCATGTTGGAGGTCACCTGTCTAACCTAACTTAACATCAAAAAACTATTATTAGCTGTGTTTTGTTGCTGGTGCTGAATGCGATATTTATCCGACTTGATAAAACTTAATATTGAAACAAAAAATTCACAAGAAAATCTTTCAATTTTAATTTCTAAAAATAAAAATTTAAATTTATTTTATTTCTATTTAATTTTGTTTTTATGTTTTTTTTTTTTTTTCATTTATTGACATTAAAATATTCATGTCTGTATTATTATTCATACTTTGGCAGCAATTAATACACGTTAACACTTAACGTATATAAATTTGAATTTTGTATGAAATTGCCTATGAACTTTAGCAACAAAACACAGCTATTGTTACTTTTGTGCTCTAAAATATCTAAAAAAAATATATATATATATATTTTCCCTTAATTTATTACAATTTCTTTAATAAATTTTTGCTAATTTTATTTCAAACATTGTTGTTGTTTTATTTAAGTTCTCTTTATTTTAAAGCAAAAAAGAATAAACAGAAATAATTTTAATTGTTTATATCAACTAAAAAGAAAACAGCCTAAAACTATGCAATAATAAATATTAAACATTTAGTTCTGTGTTTATGTATAAATTCTAAACAGCCTCTCGTTTTTAGTAATACAGTAAATGAGTGTAAGAGTGAGAGAGTAAGCAACTAAAACAGAATATAAAGAAGAAGTAACACTCTTTTTATTATAAACATAAAGCAATGTATGTGTGGTATGGGTATGAGTGTTGCATATTTTGCGAGCGCCAGTAGTTTTGTGGTTCAACACAATATTTGTATGTGTGTTTTTTGGTGTTGTTGTAAAAGCTTATGTTTTAAATGTTAAAATTATAAATGAAAATTCCAATAAACGGGTCGACTCAAAGCTGTTGTTGTTGGCCACATCAACATCAACAAAACTAAATATATTTACAGAACAAAAAATAGGGTCTATTTGAAAACAAGTAAACGCAGTTTGTAGCATTGTTGGCCACAAAATTCTCTACTGGTTGCAAGCATCACTCAGTTGCTATTTACTATACAATTCCTTTTTATTTGTGTATGGAAATGTGTTGGTAAAATGTGTTGTAAAATATGTCTATGTACCCATGCTATAGTGTATGTATGTGTATTTTTGTATAATTGTAAATTTGTTGTATTTTAGATTTTAAAAACTTTGTTAAATATTTGTCTTTATCTTAAATATAGGAAGTTAAAGCTTAGATAGTAACAGTGGGGAAAATATTGGAAAATATATAAAAAAGGAGGAAAATTACAAATAAAAAAAAAAAAATCAATTATTTTATAAAATTTCATATTATACTTTAATTATCAACATTTTAATTTTAGGTTAGTGGTGTCGTATGATTAATTTTAATTATATGTAATTTAAAAAAAAATTAATAACTTTATTATTTCTTAAAGGATTTAAATAAAACAAAATTTTTAAAATAGTTGAGAGTTTAATATTTTATATTTTATTCTAACATTAGCATTTTAATTCATTCATTCATTCATATTTAAAAATTATTAAAAGAAAAAAACTTTTATAAAAATCAAAAAAATAAACTTATAATTTAAAATCTGACCTTAACAAACTTAAATCTAAACCTTTAAAAAGGCTAGCACTTTATACAATACTGATGTAATTAGTCACAAAAATCTTTTTTAGGGTTTTTATAGTTTAAGAAAACGATATAACGATGTCCGTCTATCTGTCCGTAGGTTTTATATAAATTATGATTCATTTTATATTTTAATTAATTATAACTTAAAAAAAACTTTTCATTACCTGTTGCAATAGTTAAAATACTAAGCTGGGTCCTCTTAAATTCTTGCTCATAAAATCTTTTGAATACTTGTAGTTTAAGCTAATTAAATATCACTGTCCATCCGTTTGTTGAAACACATTTTTTATTAACGTATGATTAATATTAATTATGACTAAAGCTATTTAAATAAAACAAAATTCCGAAATTAGCTAAGAGTTCACTATTTAAAATAAAATAATATATTTGATTGAAGTTGTATTATAATTTATTTTTATAAATTAAAAAAAAAAAAATGAAATTAAAAATATTAATAAATAAAATAACAAATTTATTATTTAAAATCTCCACAAAACAAATTTAAGTGTAGAATTCCAAAAATGCTTGAAGTTTGTACAATACTCCTCAGTAATCTTATTAAATATTCTTTCGAGTCATTTTAGTTTAAGTAAACGAAATAGCAATGTCCGTCTGTCCGTCTAGTTTATGTTAATTATGTCTTATTTTGATTTTTTTTTATTTCTAAATTAATTTAAATAAAACAAAATTCCAAAAATTGCCAAGAGTTTAATAATTAATATTTTATTCATATATTAGCTTTAGCTTTTTATAAATTTTTTAAAACAGAACTTTAAAAATTAAAAAAAAAAATCATAATAATAATAATAATAATAATAATAATAATATTTTATTACTTAAAATTAAATCTAAAAAAATAAATCTAGACTTCTGGGTTCTTACAATTTGCAAAAATTTAAATTACAATGTCCCATCTATTTGTTTGTTGAACTCAATTTCTGATATAATAACTGTTCTTTTTAAGTTAACATTGACGTATGATAAATATTAATTATGACTTATTTTGAAAATTTAATCATAACTTTGCTATTTCTTAAGTGATTTAAATAAAACAAAATTCCGAAAATAGCCAAGAGTTTAGCAATTAATATTTTATTCATATATTAGCTTAATACTGCATTCGTTTATTTTAAAAAAATTTTAAAACAGAACTTAAAAAAAATAAAAAAATAATAATATTTTATTACTTAAAATCCAATCTAAAATAAATTAAAATTAGTCCTTTTGCAAAAATTTAAATTACGATGTCCCGTCTGTTTGTTTTTTAAAATCGATTTCCCCAAAGAGGTAATAACTGCTCTTTTTAAGTTAACATTGACGTATGATTAATATTAATTATGACTTATTTTGGAAAAATTATTATAACTTCATTATTTCTTAAGGGATTAAAATAAAACTAAATTTCGAAAATAGCCAAGAGTTTAGTAATTAATATTTTATTCATATATTAGCTTAATACTGCATTGGTTTAGTTTAAAAAATTTTTAAAACAAAACTTTAAAAATTTGAAAAATAATAATAATAATTTATTACTTAAAATCCATTCCAAAAAAAATAAATTTTGTATTTTTTTTTTTTTTTTGGGTCTTGACGTATGATTAATATTAATTATGACTTATTTTGGAAAAATTATCATAACTTTATTATTTCTGAAGGGATTTAAATAAAACTAAATTTCGAAAATAGCTAAGAGATTATTATTTAATATTTTACGCATACATTAGCTTTAAAATCGAATCATTTGTTTCTAAAAATTATTAAAAAAAAAAATTATATAATTGAAAAAATAATTTATTACTTAAAATCCAATTAAAAAAAAAAATGATTAAACAAAATTCGGAATATAGCTATGAATTTAGTATTTAATAATTTATCCAAACATTTAATAATCAGTTCATTTATTTTCTAAAATTATAAAAAAAAAAATTAAAACTTTGTAAAAATTAAAAAGTTCATTTATTGCTTACAATTTTTAAACAAATTTAAATCTTTAGTTAAAAAAGGGACTTTCATTACCTTCTTAATTATTATAAAATTAATGTGGGTTCTCATAAAGTCTTTATCTGATTACTTATAATTCGAGAAATGAAAATTACAACGTCCGTCTGTCTGTCCGTCCATCTTTTCTTTTTTAATCTATTTTTCTAAAACACCCACTGTTTTTTAACAACACAAAAACCTTACTATGTTCTGCCAGTCGAGTTTCTTTTCCTCCAACAAAATTTATCTACTTCCCTTTTTTTTATGTGCTAGTAAATGAGTGAATATCTAGTGACAGTTGTTGCCTTTTTCTTTCCATAGTGCATTTGTTATAGCGTCAGTTTGTTTGCTATAAGTGCATTCTCCCCTTTTTTGTATAGACTGGGTTTGTAGTTAGTAAATCTTTGACCAAACACTCGTTAGACTAAATCGTTGAGCTGTAAATACCATGTTGACGTTTGTTGTTCTAACTCTTTGCATTTATTGTATGGCATTTATGTTTAACACTCATTGTGTCTGTGGGCCATTTCTTGTGTTCCCCCCTTTGAAAGAAATGAAAAAAAAGAGAAATGTTTAAACATTTGATGCATTTATTTTACTAAATAATAAAGTTTAGTTTTGTAGCAGCAGCAACAGCAGCTAAAACTAACTGACTGTCCTTCTAACTGTCTTTCAGGCTTTCATTTAAAAACTCTTTTCTCATTTAAGTAAAATGCTAAAGATGGTTTGAAATTAATTTTCTTTTCTTTTTTTTTTCTGTTTTAAATATTTAGCAAGTTTTTTATATATATTTTCTAAAACGCCTTCAAGTTATGCAACATATTTTTTCTAGTTATTATTATTGTTGAAACCTTTTGTTAGTATTGTATTTTATTTAGAAAGTCTTTCTTTACTCTTTCACTCTATCTATCTCTATCGTTCTTTAGTGTTTGATGTTGCTTAGCAAATAGAGAGAAAAAAAATAAAATATTTATAACAATTGTGGCTGCTGCTATTGTTGATGGTTTAAGTAAATAAACTATTTGTAAGTGGGTAAAATCGGTTTTATATTTTTGTTATTGTTGACTTTTTAAAAAAATAAATATTATTATCGCAAGACTTTGCGGGGCATTTATTATAAGTATAGGAATATAATTACAAAATAAGTAAGCTTTGTTAGTTAAACAGTTTTATAGTTTTTAGCTTTAAGCTTTGAGGTTTTAAATATTCTAATAGATTTATTTTTAATTAAGTATATTCATTAAAATGGATTTATGGAATTTTAATAATAACTTTTAAGTTTAAATAATAAATTTGTGAAATAAGAGAATTTTATTAAAAAGAAATTTTATAATAAATATTTTTATTTTTTAGTATACAAAATTATTTCAAAACATTCTTTAAAATTTTAAAATTCTAAAGTAAATCGCAATTAAATACCCTAAGCAGCTAATAGAGATTTCTTTAGACTATAATATGCTATCAATTTTGTTTTAAAATTCCTAGTATTTCTATCAAAAATTCTAATTTTCTTTTTGTAATCAGGGTGACGTATGATTAATATTAATTAGGACTTATTGTAGAAAAGATCTTGTAACTTTGTTAGTTCTCTAAGGATTTTTGTAAAATAAAGTTTTTTATGTAACTAACACTTCAATAGTTCAAACTATTTGGAGATAGGATTTTTTAAAAACGTTAAATATTTAAAAAATTATTTTCAAAAATTAAAAAAATAAATAAATAAAGTATATCCTTAATATTAATTATGACTTATTTGGAAAATTGTGTTATAATTCTACTATTTGTAAAGCAATTAAAACAGAAAAAACCAAATTAGCTAAGAGTTTAATACATTTTCTTCGTTTATTATATACTTTTTTATTTTCTTTGAATGGATATTTTTAAGTTAAGGGTTGCGTATGATTAATATTATTTATGACTAATTTTATGAAAATCATCATAACTTCAGTATTTCTTAAGCGATTTAAATAAAACAAAATTCCAAAAATAGCTAAGACTTTGAAATTTAATAACTACTATCCATATATCACTTTCTTTTTATTGAAGTAATTTAAATTTTTATGAAATTATTAAAAAAATAAATAAAATATAGAAATTATTTTATAAAATAAAATCCACATAAATATATCAAGAGCTTGAAAAAATAGTATCTATAGTATAAAAAACGTGATGATTATACATATGTATTTTAAATTTCTGTTACTTTCTTTTACACTATGAAGCAAAAGTGAACACTTTTTTTATCACAATTTACTTTTTTAGACATTATCTTTTTAACGACAAATCCCAAATTAAATAAAAATAATAGAATATACTCCTTTGGGTCTAATTTAAAATATTTAAATACTAAATATTAAAATAGTTGATTGGCTGATATAAAAAATAATAAAATCTATAAAATATGAAAGTGTTCACTTTTGCACCACTTACAAATTTTTATTAATAACGACGTCTATCTCTGTTATTTAAATTTGCAAATGAAATAACATTAAATATATAATTCAGCTAAGATCGACTAGTGTAAAAATAAACTTCTTAGGTTCAGAAATTGAAAAAAATTAAAAATTTATTACAAGATAGATTTCCTCCAGAAAAATTTGCAAGGACACGAAATTATCTTAAACGTTGATAATAGAAATAAAGAAACGTGAAAAAATTTAAGAATTTTTGAAGAATGAGCGATTAAGAGTATTTAGAAACAGAGATGCTGAAAAAATTTTAAGACTGCTAACATCAGGGAAAATTAAATCCCCCAAAAATCCTATTCAAACTAATAGCTAGTATTTGGACACGATCCCGATATCTTTAGAAAAATAGTGCTATTGCGACAAAAAGAAACCCAGAGAACTAAACTAGTCATCAGACAAAGTTTAGTGCACCTTATAAATTCGCAAAAGTGTTATAAATTCTGGACCGTAGAAAACTGAAAGCAAGTTCAGTCGGCCAAAAAGACAAACGCAAATATATTTTTGCGTTAATTAACAACTTATTTCGGTTCATATAAGAATCGAGTCCCAGTATTACTAGGCTAAGAAAACTATAAAACGAAGGGGATGGTTTTCTAATGGTTTAGGGAAGTTTCACATACTTAAAAGTTGATCCGATAGTACTAGTTATTCGCATTGCGTACTAGGAACATTTCCCTGCACTGTTTGCAAAATTTTTATCAGCTCCTGAGAATATAATGTTGAAGACACTGTGTTACAGAATAATACTTATTCAAACTTGTTGAAAACTGGCTTAAAACATGCAGCGGTACTTTAAAAAGGGATCCTAAAAAAACCCAGACTTAAACTCATTTAAAAATGTGTGATCATTTAAAAATGTGTGATTTTTGTAATAACTAAACTCATTTTAACTAATTTTAAAATGTATTATGTTAAACAAAATCCTGATGAAATTACACTATTAATTATTTTTTGTATTACTTCACTAGTTAAGAAGATAGAGCCCAAAAAAGTAAATAGTCACAAGAGAAGTGTTCACTTTTGCTTCATAGTGTATATATTCTTTTAATTTAAAGTTAACGTATGATTAATATTAATTAATCATAATTTTATGAAAATCATCATAACTTTTGCAATTTTGAGGCAATTTTTGAACAACATTCAAAAATAAGTCATATGTTTTATATACAATATTTAACTTTTGCTTAAATTAAAGAAGGAAATATTTAAAGAAAAATCTATCTTAAAAACTTAAATATAAAATTTAATAAAAAGTTAACTTAACAATTCTCTCCTTAATAAATTTTAATTTCATTATAATACATTTTTAAATTCCCCTCAAGTACAAAATTATCATAAGTCTAACAAAAACTTGTGAAAATAAAAAGTTTTTTAATGTTTTTTCAATACAAATTGTACTTTTATTAACAATAAAATAAAAAAACTTTTTTACAATTACAATTTTTTATTTACATTTATTTGTTGTATATTATTTACTTTTATAAAAAAAAAAAACAAAAAAAACAAAAAAAACATTTTTTTTTTTTTTATTGTTACTCTTGGTATTTGTACTTCAGCATACCTAGACTTAACATAACAATTTATATGTTTTTTATTTTTTTTTTTTTATTCTTAACATTTTAAATTTATTTACTCATACACAATTGTATGAAAAAAAATAGTATTGTAGTAAGTAGCAGCCATAAAGTAGGCAATGATTTATATTATAATCCTGTTATATAGGTTGCCACTTTAGTATTTATTGTATTTCCAAATAAGAATATTCATACACACACTCTTTCTCTGTCTCTCTAACATACTCTGATAGCAAAATTTTATTTAAATAAGTATAAGAGTTCGTTTGAGTATATTGTGTTAAAATGCAGACATGTTACATTAATGCAATACGACATAATACCTTATAAATGTGTGTGTATATATACATATATAAATATATGTATGTATTTGTGTATGTGTATAAATACATATAAATATAATATTTGTTATATTTATATACATAGGAATTAATGTTGAACAAGTTACATTTATAAAATGGGCAAATGAAGAACAAAAATTCCATATATATATACATAAGCCTTAAAGTAGGCACTACAAAATGTAAATGTAGTGATTTAAATACTGCATATAAAGGTAAGTAATACAAGAAAAATACCTGGTATAAGTTAAAATAGTAGTAGTTGGTATTAAATATATAATATGAAATAAAATATATATTAAAAGGGGGAACAAGATAAAAAAAATGGTTTGGAATATAGCAAAAGAAATGTGTGATAACTTAAATGTTAAACTGCTTACTTATAGTTGTCCTTTCGTCTAACTGTTGTAGTGAACTTTATTGGATCTTTTTTTTTTTCAATAATTTTTTAAAATAGTAGCAAATGTAAAAGAACAGTATTTGTTCTTCCTGCAATATATTTATTTAACGTTGCATTTCTTTTCCATTATTTTCCAGGCATATGGTGACGTATGATTAATATTATTTATGACTTATTTTGTCAAATCCATATTAACTTAGCTAATTTTTAAACGATTTTTTTGAAATTAATTTTAAACAGAAGCTAAGAGCTTATCATAAAAATTGTGTATAGAAAATTTATATTTCTAATTTATTTAAATATTAAAAATATTGGTTAAATTTTAGTTTGTTGAAAATAAAATAATAAAACTATTTCCCAAGAAAAAAGGACTATAAAAAACATAAATGAGGTATAGCAATTTGGTACTAATGAATACTACAATTTTGATTGATTTGAACAGAGACCTTTTTTCATTATATTGTTTTAAATAATTTATTTCATATTAATATTCTTTTAGATATTAAATATTATTTTTCTTAATTTCAGGTGACGTATGATTAATATTAATTATAACTTATTTTATAAAATCCTTAACAACATGACTATTTTTTAAGCGATTTTTTTTTTTTTTTTTTTTTTTTTTTTTTTTTTTTTTGAAACCAATTTTAGAAAAAAGCTAAGATTTTATATATTTTATTTCAATTTTTAAAAATTTATTAAAATTTAACTTAAAGAAAAAAATATATATATTTTTTTTTTTTTTTTTTTTTTGAAGTATAAAAAATTTAATCAAATGTGATATTTTTACCAAAAGTGGGGTAAGATACAAAATCTTGTGACAAAGGACTACAGACAGTTTTCCTTCCTTTTTGCTGAAAACTCTCGAGAGAATGTTAGATGACCATGTACGACAGAGAATACATATTATGCCATTCTCAATTGATCAGCATACATGTTTAATAGGAAAATCAATTGAAACGTCAATACATAGTTTAACGGCGAGAATAGAACAGAATATACACTAAGGTGAATTCGCACTAGCGTGCTTCATATTGAAGAAGTTTTCAACAATATAAAATCAAATGTTATTGAGAAAGTTCTTACCCATCGAGAGATTAAAACCATAACCAACAGAGGCACTACTCAAGGCGGAGTAATATCACCGACTTTGTAAATTCTAGCATGGAATAAAATATTATTGAAACTTAATGCATTAGGTGTAGGAGTAACTAGTGGCATACGCAGATAATCTAGTGCTACTAATAATAGGAAAATTTCCGAGTACTCCTGCAAAGGTAATGGAAGGTGCTCTAAAGGTATTAAATAAATGGGCGATCAAATGTGGTTTGGGTCAGTGATGCAAGCCGTAACGGCGCAGCTGGCGGCTAGCTGCTCCGCCGATTTTATTTAACAAGCCACGCCGCCGCTGAGTTGTTCGGCTGATCGGCGGCTCAATTTTAAGTCAACTTTATTTACTTTTTCTTAATTACCCGCTACTTTTTATTGTATACATTTAATTTGGAAATTGTTGGTATATCGTAAATATTTGGGAGTTGTTTTATAGTATAAGCCTATTTTAAATAATATAAGCATATAATTGTTTCGTAAAAATAAATCAAAATTCATTTCGAAAATTGTCCACGACAATAATCATTTGGTTAAATCCGTTTTTCAAAACCAATAAAATTTTAAATTATTTGGTTTTGTTTGTTAAGTTTGTTTGAAAAAGAGAAGAGAAACTATATACAAATTTATAAATCTGGATTACTTTTAGTTATATTTTAAGCTATAATTAATTAAAATTTCAATAAAATATAATAAACTCAAAATTTTGTTATCAATAACAGCTCAGCAACAGCTCAGCTGAACATTTTTTTCGGTTCAATAGCAAACTCGGAACAAAGCCGTTAAGCCGCCGCCGCCGAAAATTTTTGTAATTCAGCCGCCGCCGAAATTTTTTAATCGGCTTGCATCTCTGGTTTGGGTATCAATCCTCAGAAAACAAGACTGGTAATTTTCACAGAGTGAAGGAGAATAACTGTTTTTAATCTACCGAAACTAGGTTGTAGAATTTTGGAACTTTCAAATCGAGCAAAATTTTTAGGCGTTTTTTAAGAGCATAACTTTAATTGGATATCCAACCTAGAGGAAAGAGTATAAAAAGCTAACGCTGCTTTGTACTCGTATCAAAAGCTTATCGTAAAATCTTGGGGTCATAAACCACGTTTGATTTATTGGATATATAAGGACATTCTATACCTATAAAACACACGGATCGCTTTTTTAGTGGCCATTTATGAACACCAATTTACATGTTTCATTCATTGAACATACGATTATTAATAGGTTTATAGCGTTGAAGCATAGTGCAGATCTTCTGGAAATTGAACCACTTTTGCCCAAACGTACACAAAATTTTTCCAAATTATTTATTTTCCCATTTTTGTTTGTTCAAACAGGCATTAAATATAGTCAAATAGGTAAATAGGAAAACATGTTTTCTCATCGATCACATTTAAAAAATTATTTGTCTTCAAAAATTATTTCATCAAACTATAGAAAACAATAAATTTATTTTTATTACATATGTAATAAGCAAAAAGCATGCAAATTTTTTAAATTTATGATGTGAAGCAGCTTCGATTACATTTTTAGAAGAGGAAGAAAATAAAAGATAAGAAGAAAAGAGAATCCCACAGGTTGCTCACGAGCAAAACCCATGACGCCCTTTATGTTACCAGCGCCAAGAACATTAAGGTCCTCCTAATGCAGCTCATTTTTAGTTATGAACCTCATCAAGAGGGCCTCCTATCATGCTCAATCCTTCTTTGGAAGGTCAACTACTGACTTACCAAACACCGCCACCATAACATCCTCCGTGATTTCATCACCTGAACGAACCATCCTTCTTCTAGTGTTCCCCGTTCTATGTGTATCCTTGGCAACTTTGCCAGAAGAAGCAACAGCAACCTTCGTCCCACCTGAATTACTAGCAGCCTTAGCAGCGACCATCCTTCACCGACTTAGGCGATCTCGCTTGAACCGCTTGCTCAAGTCCACCTCATACACCTCCAAACTGGACGAATCCTGCTCATATTTCCGCTACATAACCAGTACTGACAGCATAACGTCGTCATACCGTTAAAAGTTATCTATAATAACGTTTTTGCTACACAAATTATGCGCGGTTAAATGTGCCAAAAAAACAGTTTTTGGCATACATATATCTCGCTCATTTTTATGCACCAACTTATAGAAACAGACCTTTGACTTCTATAAGTAAGTCCCCATAGTCATTTTCTTTTTACATTGTAATATTAAATGGAAAAGATTTCTTGACAACATATGCAAAAGAAGAGTAAATAACTTTAGTATATGGTTGATATAATATTACTATATCGTAGTGAAATAGATGATGATACTAAAAACATTACATATATCATAAAATGATTTTTGACAACTTCATGGAAAAATATTTTCCATTATGTGGTCACACTGTGTTCACATTAGGAACATTCTAATTACTAATGTGAACACAGAATCTATTTTTCTAATTTTAATCTTACTCTAAAATGTTTGTTTTAAATTTCCTGTTATTTTACTTAAAAATATTAAAATTCCATTTTTATCCATAGTGACGTATGATTAATATTAATTATGTGTTATTTTATAAAATCTTTAATAACTTGGCTATTTTTAAAGCAATTTTTCTGAAATTAAGTTAAATTTAAATCTAAGACTTCAATATATTTAATAAATTAGCTACAGACTAGATATAAATATCGTTTATATAAATAAAATTATTTTTTAAACGTACTCAATTTAATTTTTAAAATAAATTTTCATTTTAAAATTATAAACGATTTAATATTTAGCTTATTATGCAGCATAATTATTAGCAAATACTTTTATTTCTTATTTACAAAATTACTATGATTAATATGCTTACTTTTTAAAATTTTAATCGTTTTAAAGTCTTTTGGATAATTTTTTTTTTTTTTTTTTTGCTAACTTTTTATGTTTCAATTAATTAATTGACATAATTTTCTTAATGATGGCGTTACATTTGTTAATAGCATACATTTTTATTTAATGCATTTTCGTTTATGTACACAATTAATGTGGCTCATATTTTTAGTTAAAAAAAGTTTTTGTTTAAACCCTTTAATTATGCTTTATAAATGCATGGCATAATTTTAGCTATTTAAAGCCAATAACAACAAAATAGTAGTAAAAATAAATTATTTTGCTAAAATACCTCTAATCTAAGCAATTAAAGCAACATTACGTGGCAACAAATTACTAACATTTAGATACACAAATTACAACAAATATACACATTTTTCTATAGTTTTCGTTTTATTTTTTTTCACGCTGTAAATGTTAATATCACTTGAGCACAAAAAAAAAACTAAAAACTTTTCAACAGTTTTTTGTTTAAGCAAAAAAATACTAAAAATTATTTTACAGCTAGAAAAGTATTGTGTGCGAAAAAATAATCTAACCTGATGTGGCTGGCTACTTTATGAAAAACTTTTTAAGGCATTAAAAAATTATAACATTAAATAAAGGAGCTCAGACATAAAAGACAGTCCACCAGTTAGTTGGTGTCGGTGATTCCTAAAATGCAAACACTAATAAGAGTGACAACCAGAAGAAAGTATATTTTAGTAACAAAATTTTAATTTTAGAACAAAAATTTGAGAGAATTTTAGTGCATTTTTATACCCACCATCAAAATGATGGGGGTATATTGATTTTGTCATTCCGTATGTAACATGTCAAAGGAATCATCTAAGACCCCACAAAGTATATATTTTCTGGGTCCTGGTTTGATTCTGAGTCGATCTAGCTATGTCCGTCCGTCTGTCCGTCTGTCTGTCTGTTGAAAGCAGGATAGGGCTCGAACGGGACAACGTAGGGGGACGAAATTTGGCACAAATATTTTTCTTATATAAGATTTGTTTGGTTTGTTGGGATTGAAAATGGGCAAAATCGGTTAATAAACAAAAAAGTTATGGGCTAAAAACTAGAAACACAGGGTGTCCGTTTTATACTTTTCTGCTGATATTTCTTCAATAAAAGCATGTACGACAACGAAATTTTGTACGTATAGTTCGGAGATCGATATAAACTAGGAAACCGAAAATGGTCGTGGTCCGCCCACTTTACTGCCCACCTCCCATATAAGGTGAAAATCAACGAAATTGTGTTCAAATAGTTCAAGGACCAATGTAAACTCGGAAACAAAAAATGGCCGTGGTCCGCTCACTTTAATGCCCACTTTACCGCCCACTTTACCGCCCCTCCCATATAACGTAAAATTTGAAAAAGTTGATGGTGGATATATAGATTCGGCCGGGCCGAATATTCGCGCTTGTTTTATATTTACTATGAAAGGAAATAAAATGGGTATGAATTATTTATAAAAAACTACAAGAGAACAATAGAAATGTGACCAGCTCTGTAACTACAAAATTTAAATCTCTTTAATTTTAGTTAAAAAAAAAACTTATTTGACTGGTTTTATTAAAACCACAAACTAAGTTACCATTTTTGCTCTACTTAAACATTTACATTGAATGTAAATTGTAGAGATAGCGAGAGAAATAGTCATATAGTCATAGTATATGTATCAACAAGCCTGAAACTATGCTTTGAACTTAATTAGCTGCGAATTAACAAATCTTTTTTTTCTTTTAATTTTGGCATGACTGTTGTTGGTGATGTTAGTATGTAAAACTAAAAATAAAACACACTCACTACTACTAAAACAATGCCGACAAACAAAAAAAATAGAACATCCTGTATTTTTGCAACGCTAAAGGTTATATGATTATAATAATGTTTAACAAAAACTAAATGTATTTATTTCACAAAAAACTAAAAGCTAACTAATGCTTGCTGCTACTACTGCCAGATACAAGGAGAAAGAGAAAGAGAGTGAAAAAGGAGTTTCATAAACGGAAATGTAAAATGTCAGGCTTTAGGCAAAGTGTGAAAATTTTTACAAATGTAATCATGTTGTAACATGCAGCAAAATGAGCAAAAAATGCCGCACATAAAAATAATTATTGTTACTAAAATAGAACATAATTTATGAAACTTATAAAAAAAAGTTTTAGGAATTAAAATATATTAAACTAAATGTTTTTTTTTTTTTTTTTAAGGAAAATTAAATTATTTATTAAAATTAGTTTACAAAAAATATAAATTACACACTGCTAAATGACAATTTTTATTTTTATTAAGAAAACAAATTTAAATTAAAAAAAAAAATTCCCCACAAAAAAAGTAGTACTGAAGAGTTTAAAAAAAGTTTTATAACTTTCTGAGTTTTTCAGCGATTTTAACATTTAATAACTCATTTCATCCTAAACATAATGAAATTTAAATTTAGGTAAACAAATTTGTTTAGTAAAGAAAATAATCCAAAAATAAGGTACACAAAAGCGGACACTTTATTAAGAAAAGGTAAGCATATTCTTTTATAAAATGTCGACATTTAAGTCAATTTTTTCTTTGAAACTAAATACATTTATTTACATAAATTCAAATATCATTTTGTTCAGCATAAAATGACATATTAAATTTTAAAATCGCTGAAAGATTTAAAAAGTTATTAAACATTTTCTAAACTCTTCAATATTATTATTTTTTTTTTTTTTAATTTTTTTATTCAAAATCTTGTTAAAAATTTTATAAATGTCAATGTTTTTCTATTTATTTTAAACAAATTTCAAGCTTATGGCGAGAAATTTGTTGTTTTTTCTTTCAACTGGGGTTGAAGAGAAATCAAAATTATTTTAAGAAGGAAAATAATTTTGGATGAATAATAGCCAGGGGAACTTACTTGGATCTTATAACTTTTGATGTGGTGAAAAATTAATAATTCTGTTAACTGGTTTGTATTTGCCATTATGCTCACTTTGCACGTGATAAGTTTCATGGTAATAGCAAAATTAGTTTTTCTTAAAATGGAAGTTTAACAAAAAACACATAAACACATAATTCAAATTTTTCATGAAATTTTGCATTGGTCATATAAAATAATTGCAAGGAAGGCTGTAGGGCCGCAAAATACAGTTTCTTGGATCATCATATTATACAAAGAAGTCATGATCACTAAACGGTAACCTGAAAATGGAAGACAAATAGTATCTTCAGGCTGTAGGACTCAGGCAAAATAGAAAGGATTTTGAGAGAAATTCTCCTCATCTCTGGAAGAAAAGTGTCAGAAAAAGTTAATTGCTTTGAATCTATATCTGAAAATTTGAAAGGTAGTCTAGACTTATAAAGCAAGAAAAAAATCCAAATAGAAACGCAAGCAAGAATTTGGGGGAAATAAATAACATGAAAGTTCTTCGCCCAAATTTTTTCGGAAATTTTGTTTCTGTATAGTAGACGATGAAACGTTCGTACAGGGGGACTTTTTTCTACTTCCTAGCCAGGAATTCTATGTTGCAGATGCTAGAGGGATTATGGCAGAAAAACTTCGTGTATCAAAGAAATCAAAATTCCCAACAAAGTTTTTGATTTGGGAAGTCATATGCATACGCAGGAATGAAGCACTTCATTCTTAAAAAATTGTTGCATTAAGACGGAAATATGCGTGAATGAGTGCCTTTGGAAAAGTCTTCTCCCTTTCCTAATAAAATTCAGTATATCCTCTATTTTCTGGTCTGTTCCCGCTTTTTCTCATTACAACAACAAAACAATGGAGTTGTAACAAAGAAAGTTTGTACCGATAGAGGCTAATCCATTAAATTTATCAAAACTCCGTACAATTGAAAGATTTTAAACTCTAGTAAAAAATACTTTAAAGAACATTAAAAGCTCAGCATAAAATGAAACGGAGTTTAAAAATAAGTGGACTTGTTCGATCAAAAAAGTGGCCGAAACACAATAAAACCTTTAATTAGAATAATTCTGGAAAAGATCAGATATTTCCTTAAGAACCAACAGGAACTAATTTATTATTTTATGTTTAGAACTTGAACATAACAGTCATTAATAAAAATATCATTTTAAAACAATTCGCTTACTGGTTTAGTTATGACATACTGCCATGGAGGTGCTGTCCTTCGTCCGGTGAGTCTCGGATAAACAATTACTGCAATAATCGTTGACTTAAGGATAAGCCCAGAAATATTTTGCAAGATCGCAAATGATGGTTCTGAAAGCAAATGAGGCACATTGCAGGACGACGAAAAGGTTCCATGATATATCTGCAAAGAAAACAAAAAAAAAGGAAGAAAGAGAAATGGAATTGAGATCACCAATGCAGAGATTACTGGAAAAATATGAGGTGCAAAAAAATGTGAATTTATTACTTATCCAAGACTGGCAACCAACAGAGTTTGACTATTTGTCGAATTACAGTATCTTATTGAGTTCGCACATCAGCAACTCGTAGTTGCTGATCGTCCTTTATTATAACGAAATCTCCAACTAGTAATTCCTTTTTTGGATAACGTCATTTATAGCGCTTATGTAGCTCTTGCAAGTAATCAACTTTCCATTTTTGTGCAAATCGATGATTTCCTATCGCACATTGGGGTAAAAGGGATCGAAAATGTCACTTAATTCAAGAAAAGGTGTTATCAATATTTTAATGATCACGTTTTATTTTTTTATTGATTACACTATGCAACAGTATTTTGGGGGCGGAATCATTCCGATTGCCATTAATAGCTCTTGATATGTGTAATAAACCCTCCAAAGGATTTTTCGCTGGTAGGCAAAATTATTGTTTTATGACCACTTAAACTTTTATATTTTTGCATCAAGGTAGTTATAGATAAATCGATATAGTTCGAAGTTAAAATAATTTTCCATAAATGTTTATAGCATTTAACGGGGAATATTTCATTAGAACTTTAAATTCATTTATCTTACCTTATAAGGGTTAATTTCTAGTCCTTTTTAAGGAAATGACATGAAAGTCGATTAAACTTGAGTTTAATGGGTTAAAATGTTCTACAGATATTTTCTTCTTTACTAGGGGTCTCCAAAGGTAAAAAATTCATCCGACTTATCATGTGTTGTTAGAAAAGAAAATTATGAAATTTTCCCACATTTCTTATTTAAACTCCTTAAACTAGGCAATGAAATATAACATAAAATTAAAAGTTTTGTACAAATCGTAAACAAAACTAATAATAATTTCATCAATTTCATTACTTTGGATAAATGCTTCACCGTATGAAATTTGGACCTTCGGCGACCCCTAGTGAAATTCAACGCAGAATATTTCTGTAGAATATTTTAACCCACTAAAATCAATTTAATTTTATTTTAACGGACTAGAAATGACCCCATATAATGAGAGATATATGAATAGAAAGTTCTAATGAAATATTTCTATCTAAATTCTCTAAACATTTATGTTAAAATATTTGAATTTCGAACAATACTTATATTGCTTTTTTCAATTTATCTGTAACTACTTTGGTGCAAAAAAATATTAATCATACTTAACGTGACCAGAGGGTTTTTCTCAAAATGCGGGACCCGAACGACTAAAAAGTGGGATTCTGAACAAAATTGTATGGAAAAAGCGGGATTTTGAAAAAGTTTTATACCTCAATTAAAAATCTAAATCAGCTGTTCTAACGCAAGCAATTGGTTCACGACCAAATTGAGACGTTACAAATTGTTAACGAACCATACAAACTAAAACATTAAAAATTATTATAGATAAATTTAAAGATTGAATTCAAATACGGATTGATAAAAAAATTGATAGCAATAGTTTTTCTTAAATAATTCTTAGACCCGTTAAAAATAAAACCAAGGTTGGTTGCCATTACGGCTAAAAAAAAAAAAAAAAAAACATTCAGCTAGAAATAATTGGAAATACGGTTACCACTAAGATATATAACGCTAAAAAACCGTTACCGAAATTGGGTTTAAGAAATATTATTATTTTTAATAAAGTTAAAATAAAACATGTAAAAATGGCTACCACAGCTCTTCATTATAATACTTGACTACAGTTTATATTTTATGGTTCTGAACCGATACTTCGAAAATTCTGAAACAACAGTTACCCATAATATACTATTACCGAAATAACTCGAAATACCGAACACGCTAATTACCATCACCGAAATAACTAAAAATACCGTTACCTTTTAAAAAACCGTTAACAAAATAATTAGATATACTGTTACTTTTCTCCTTTTTGATTCGGCTGCCAGCAAATTAAACTCTAATTTTTAAAATCTAAAAATCTCTCTGAAAAAACAAAATTTCTTCCTCCAAAAATTTATATCTTATTCTAACATTCTTAAAATAATTAAAGTTTTATACCTATTACTGGAAAAAAAATTCTAAACTTTTTTAGTGAAAATATATCAGACTTGAGATTTTTTTATTCATTGGTAGAGAAGAGAAAATATTTTAAAAAATTTGTAAATATTTTAACATCATAATAATGCGTATCTTTTGGAAGGTCTTCCTACACCGAAGTCATCAAAAAATACATTTAAGATTAATCAGTAGAGAAGATGATCAGCGTAACAAAATATTTAAAACTTTTAATTATTAAAAACAATTTGTTATTATCAACTTTCCAGTGAAAAAAATTATTTTTAGTTACACTTATTGGTAACAATGTAAAATAAGGAAATCGAATAAGTAATTGTTCGAGTTAGAAAAGCGGGATTTCTTAATAAAAAGCCGAAAAAATATTTCAGGAGGGATCGAAGTTTAAAAAGCTGGTCACGTTAATCATACTACATGTTGAACAAATTTAGAAATAGGTTATAATTTCTTAATATTTAATGATTTTTTAAATTGTTTTACAGGATTTCAATGCCTTCAAGAAGGCCTATAATGTATGCTAGGTCATTTCTCTAATGAGTTTTCGTTGTAACAGCTCATAAACGTGGAATCAATTATATTCCTCTGTAATTAAATATAATGATATTTATATAATTAAATATTAATTTACTTATAATTTTAATTCTATATATGTTAAAAATATGCTCCATGTTTTTTAAGACTTTCAAAATTTTAAGTTTTTTTAATTAATTCATTTATGTAGCTGGTGGCGTATGATTATTATTAATTAAGACCTAAGCTTACAAAAACCTTTATATCTTTTGTAATATTTAAACGTTTTTTATAAAATAAACTCTTTATTAAAGCTAAGATATTAAGTTTTTTATTTAAAAATCTTAATATTTAACAAACCTTTAAAATTATTTAAGAACCCAACATTTAAATGACTCTAATAGTTATGTGTTTCTTAAAATGTTTTATTTTTCCTGATTTTCTTTAATATTTCTTCATAATTAATCTACATTTTCCTTATTTATATTATCAACAACATCATCATAATTTGTTATGATTACATTTTCTTTATATATATTTATATCTTTTCCTTATTTGCTAGGGTTTTGTAGCGGAAACTGTTCATTGCACGCATCACAAAAGTCACAACATGCAATCATTTATGGCCCTAGAAAAAAAGTATTAAGATGCATTCATTCTTTATAAATATACAGTTTTTATTTTGTTCTTACTTATTCGCGGCCAAAGGCGAATAAACTTGTGTAAAAGAAAAAAGGACATTAGGAAATACAAGCAATAATGTTTAAACAAATAACTACAATAATATTTTCCTGGTTTTTTCTTTATTTTTATTACGCTATTTTCTTTGTATTTTAATATGTTTTTATATTTCTAGTTATTGTTTGGCGCTCTCTAAGACTGCTGACAGTTTTTATGTGTTTAAAAGACATGTAGCAAATAATTTTTTAAAACAAGAAAGAAAAAAAGAAAATAATTTTTACTGCAGTTTGTGTTTACTGGTGACTCATACTGTTACGTTTTTGGTATTGCTTTGGCTAGATTCTTTTAATGTTTGAAATAATAATATAAGTATAGATATTTAGCTAAAAGGAAATCCTTATATTAAATCTTTAGGAAAAATTAAAAAAATATGTTTGATGTTCATAGATTTTTTATTTAATTTTTCTTTGTGACTGGGTTTGTTTAAAAGATTTTCCAGTCTAGGAAATTTCATGATTAAAATTACTTCAAAACATTTTAAAATAATAATCTTTTGTTAATAATAATATTAAGAAATAAATTTAAACGTTTTTATAATTAAAACTTTCATAAAACTCTTTTATAAAGGCAATATTTAATTTCTTGGCTTTTAATATTTACAAAAATTATTTAAATCTCTTAATAAATGACAAAGTTATTAACCATTTCCTTTTGAAAGCCCGAATTAATATCAATCATACGTCTCTCAGCACAAAATTTAAAAATGCCTAAAATGTTTAAAATTTTTTACAAAAATTAAATATTTTCACAGATTTTCAAGACAAAACAAATTAGATTTATAATATTTGTTAGGTTTAAAGAGAAAAAAAACTTTATTTAGTTAAAGAAAATCTTTTTCAAATCTACTTTTTCCAAAATTTCTTTAAAAAAATTCTTAAAATTCTGTTTTACTATATTCTAAACTTGTTTTAATTTCTATAAAAAGCTTAATTTCTGGACTTTCAATTTATTGTTTATATTAAAACATGATTTTAGTAATACATATAAAAAATCTTAAATCCTCAGCTTTAAATTCTCACATATAATATTTAAATCGTTTGATAAATATCTAAGTTATTAACTAAAGCTGAAGGAAAACTATTAAGCTATTCAACTTTTTTCCCAAAATTATTTAAAAAATCATAAAAATTCTGTTTTATTACATTAACAAATTGTTTTAATTTATATAAAAAGCTTAATTTCAGAGCTTTAAATATCCATTTAAATTATTAAAATCCCTTGATAAATACTGAAGTTATTAATTATTTTATCTTATAACCCCGAATTATTATCACTCATACGCCTCCCCAAACATGATTAAAAATGTTGAAAAATATTGTGCGAGCATTCACAAATTTTAATATGCTTAATTTTCCAAAACAAAATCAATGAAATTTATAATATTTTTTAGATTTAAAAAGAAAAAAACTTTATTAAGTTAAAGGAAATCACTTTTGCCATACAAAAAATATTTCTCCTAAACATTTAAAAATTCAGCAAAATTCTAAAAAACTATATTAAAAAATTTTTTTAATAATACAATAAAGCTTAACCTTTCATCTTTAAATCCTCATATAAATCATTTAAATCCCTTGATAAGTTACTAAATTATTAACAATTTTACAGCTTAACCTCCTAATTAAAAACAATAATACGCCTCCCCCTACAAAAAAGATAATGCTTTAAAACTTGACATTTACCTTATTTTTAACACTTTTTTCAAGCATTTCTAACTAATTTATTTATTACTACTAATAATTAATTTAATTTTAAATAATATTTATTTTATTTTAAACACTTTAACCTTACATTATTATTTACTTTAAAACAATTATTATTTGAAAAAAATATGCAAACATTTAGCTAACATTTTAATTTAATTTATAATCATAAATTATTCATATTTTTCTAAATGATTTTTTTCACTTCACTAAACTATTTAGAGGTTAATGGGTTTTTAATTGTATTTGTTATTTTTACTATCAATGTCAGTCTTTCTGCCGCAGTCAACAATACACATATAAATGTTTATATAACTCATGACATGATGACATGAGCAACAATTATTTATTAACATTTTTAACTTTTATTTATTGTTGTTATTTCCATAAAATGGACAAACATGTCATGTTTATAAAATGTTTTTAAATTACAGATTCACAACAGAATAACAACGAAAATGTCTAAAAAGTTATGAGTAATCAAGCACGAACAACTATTTGATGAAATTGAATTTTCAATGGCAAATAAAAAGGATGTGTTATAAAAATTCTGACTATAGTATGATAAGTGATTTGTTATCAATAGTTTTTTGTGTATTAGTGGTGACGGCAAAAATTGTTATAGTGGTAAGAGAAAAAAAAGCAGGGGAAATTATATAGAATTTGGTTAAGAATAAATTGAAATTGAAAAAAATAAAAATTCAGCTCCAATAATTTACAAAAGTTGAAATTTTTAAAATTGTATATTCTATGTATTTATATTTAATGGTCTATAATTCTTTAACTATTCAATAAAATTAATTTTTAATTAAATTTTCTAAAAGCCTAAGACTTGCTATATAAATTTCATCTCAAAAAATTTCAAATCGCTTAAATAATAAAAAATTATTAATATTTATCTGTCTTATATAAATAAGAGTCCAGTGGTTCGTATGATTAATATTAATTCATATATAATTAAACAAAATCTTTAAAATCTCCTCTTGTAATGCTTACATTTACTGCAAATAAATTACAATTTATTAAAAAGACCTTCTGCTATTACCCAACAAACCAAGAAACGATACAGTATCATTTATGATATCATAATTTTAAAATTATATGATAAAATATCGAAATTATATTTTCCTTAGAAAAAAACTTCAAACATTTTCAGGAAAATTAAATTAAATTGAAAATTTTTGTATCAAAAAAATATTTTATGTTATGTTTTATATGCGAATTGAATTTTTACAGCTAAAATTAGTGTAATTGCAAAAAATTAACGCGTATAAGATGAAGAAACCAATATCAGCCCGGATTTAAAGGGGGACTTGTATTCGGATTGCAAAAGTTTCGTATTACATGCAAAATGATTTGGAGCTGTATGAACATTGGTTTATTATGGCTATTTTATTAATTTTTGAAAACATATTTATAATATTATATATTGATCCAATCTTAGCATATATTTGTGTATATATTTTGCAATATATTGCTAAACTATCGCGCTGCTTAAATTTAATGATATCATTACTAATATCGTTATTTTCAAAAATTATGATATCATTTTCGAGTGTACCTTTTAGAAAGCAACCTATATCATTTTAGAATTATAAATGATATCATTCTCGGGCTTCTATATCACCGAAATGATATCGTAATGATATCATTACGATATCATTTGGTTTGTTGGGTAATTCTTCTTAAAAGAATTTTAAATTAATTCTAATTTCTTAAAAAAAATTTAACTAAAACATTTTGTTTGAATTAAAATAATATTTTCACTTAATTTTCCCACCTACTACTTAATTTCAGTTCTCCTATATAAGTATAATTTTTGGTTTGCTATGTCCACGTTTAAGTTTTCGTCTAATAAATCATTTAATTACGACAACAAGCAACATTTTTATTATCAAAGCTGCAACAGAAGATTTATAAAAACCCAATAAACACACAAAAATATCCAGACCTCACCTAAGGGTAACTAAATCATCATCAGGAACATGTTTAATATTTTTCGCCAACCTCCAATGAATCTACAAAATTCATGGTTAAATGGTAAAGATACTAAAACAAAACCATTAACTATGGCAGCAACAAAAACTAAATTGAGAAAAACCACAAAAGCCATTATCACTTTTATAGCGGCCTGTTTTGAGGACAGCAATATACATGGACTACAGTATGTGGTTAAGGGAGGTCTAACAACAATTGAAAAGTAAGTAGACAATGACAACTTTTATATTATAAAAGGTAGGGGTAAACAGCAAACAAAACTATAGCTAAATATTCACTTATTTAAAACCCACATTATGTTCACATAAAAACAAATACATAGTTACTTACCTACGTACACAAGCAAATAACTCAATTTAAATTTTATTTTATTTTATTTTGCATTTCAACCATCTCGCCTTGTCATTTGCTGAAGTTGCCTTTGGTTGACGCTCTTAATTATATCGATGTATTTTTGTGTGGAAATTGGTTTGCAATCTGTTGATCGTTATTATACGAAAAGCACTGTAGTTGGCCTCGAGCGAGATTTCTACTATTGGAATACAACAATGCCAAGTGTTACCATTTGTCCATTAATACGTTTAGATATCAAACTATTTAATGAATATTGCCGGTAGGTAAAACTAATACTCAGTCTCTTTTTGTTGCAGTGGTTTTGTCAGGTTAACTGATAAAGAGAGACATATAAATGAACTTATAAACATACAAAGCAGCACAACACTGTTTAATATATGACCTCATAAACACATATAAATGCTGTAATACGAAGGTTGACTAAAAAGTCTATAGTCTGATCTATAGTCTATCCAATAATCTGGACTAAAGTCTCAATATTTTTTGTAGTATAGTCAATAGTATGGATATAGTTCTGTACTATAGTCTAGACTGCACTATAGACTATAGTCCAGACTACAAACTATAGTTCAGACAATAAACTATAGTCCAGACTTTAGACTATAGTTCAAAATATAAACTATAGTCTAAACTATAAACTACAGTTTAGACTATAGAAAAATCTACAGATTATAAACTATAGTCCAGATTATAAACTATAGTTCAGACTATAAACTATAGTCCAGACTATAAACTATGGTCCAGACTATAAACTACAGTCAAGACTAAAAAGCATAGTCCAGACTACAATTCATAGTCCAGACTATAAACAATAAACTATTGTACAGACTATAAACTATAGTCTAAACTATAAGTCATAGTCAAGACTATAAAATATAGGCCAGACTAAAAACTATAGTCAATAGTATAAACTATAGTCCATGCTATAAACTATGGTCCAGACAATAAACTATAGTCCAGACTATAAACTATAGTCCAAACTATAAGCTATAGTCAAGACTATAAAATATAGGCCAGGCTAAAAACTATAGTCAATACTATAAAATATAGTCCAGACTATAAACTATATTCCACACTATAAACTATAGTCCAGACTATAAACTATAGTCCAGACTATAAACTGTATTCCACACTATAAACTATAGTCCAGACTATGAACTATAGTCCAGACTATAAACTATAGTCCAGACTATAAACTATAGTCCAGACTATAAACTATAGTCCAGACTATAAATTATAGTCTAGACTATAAACTATAGTCCAGACTATGAACTATAGTCCAAATTATAAACTATAGTTCAGACTATAAACTATAGTCCAGACTATAAACTATGGTCCAGACTATAAACTACAGTCAAGACTAAAAAGCATAATCCAGACTACAATTCATAGTCCAGACTATAAACAATAAACTATTGTCCAGACTATAAACTATAGTCTAAACTATAAGCCATAGTCAAGACTATAAAATATAGGCCAGACTAAAAACTATAGTCAATAGTATAAACTATAGTCCATGCTATAAACTATGGTCTAGACAATAAACTATAGTCCAGACTATAAACTATAGTCCAAACTATAAGCTATAGTCAAGACTATAAAATATAGGCCAGGCTAAAAACTATAGTCAATACTATAAACTGTAGTCCATACTATAAACTATAGTCCAGACTATAAACTATAGTCCAGACTATAAACTATAGTCCAGACTATAAACTATATTCCACACTATAAACTATAGTCCAGACTATGAACTATAGTCCAGACTATAAACTATAGTCCAGACTATAAACTATAGTCCAGACTATAAACTATAGTCCAGACTATAAACTACAGTCCAGACTATAGACTATAGTCCAGACTATAGACTATAGTCCAGACTATAAACTATAGTCCAGACTATAAACTATAGTCCAGACTATAAACTATAGTCCAGACTATAAACTATAGTCCAGACTATAAACTATAGTCCAGACTATAAACTATAGTCCAGACTATAAACTATAGTCCAGACTATAAACTATAGTCCAGACTATAAACTATAGTCTAGACTATAAACTATAGTCTAGACTATAAACTATAGTCCAGACTATAAACTATAGTCCAGACTATAAACTATAGTCCAGACTATAAACTATAGTCCAGACTATAAACTATAGTCCAGACTATAAACCATAGTCCAGACTATAAACTATAGTCCAGACTATAGACTATAGTCCAGACTATAAACTATAGTACAGACTATAAAATATAACCCAGACTATAAACTATAGCCCATAATATAGTCTAGACTATAATTTATAGTCTTCACTATAGTTTATTTTTCTATTTTTTTGTGTGGACTATAGTCTATGTCTGGACTGCAGTTTATAGTGTGAACTATAGCTTATAGTCTGGACTATAGTCTATAGTCTGGACTATAGTCTATAGTCTGGACTATAGTTTATAGTCTGGACTACAGTTTATAGTGTGAACTATAGTTTATAGTCTGGACTATAGTTTATAGTCTGGACTATAGTTTATAGTCTGGACTATAGTTTATAGTATGGACTATAGTTTATAGTCTGGACTATAGTTTATATTCTGGACTATAGTTTATAGTCTGGACTATAGTCTATAGTCTGGACTATATTTTTATTTTCAATCCCATTTTATTTAAATAAATATTCATGTATTTGAGGTCACTGTTACACTCTGGACTGTATTTTAAAGTCTGGACTATAATTTATAGTCTGGACAATAGTTTTTAGTCTGGACTATAGTTTATAGTATGGACTATAGTTTACAATCTTGGCTATAGTTTATAGTCTGGACTATAGTTTACAATCTGGACTATAGTTTATAGTCTAGACAATAGTTTATAGTCTGGGCTATATTTTATAGTCTATAGTTTATAGTCTGGGCTCTAGATTATAGTTTGAACAATAGTTTATAGTCTGGACTATATTTTATAGTCTGGTCTATATTTTATAGTCTGGACTATAGTTTATAGTCCGGACTATAGTTTATAGTCTAGACAATAGTTTATAGTCTGGGCTCTAGATTATAGTTTGAACAATAGTTTATAGTCTGGACTATATTTTATAGTCTGGACTATATTTTATAGTCTGGACTATATTTATATAGGTTATATTCTGTAGTTTATAGTCTGAACTATAGTTAAGTCTATAGTCTGAACAATAGTCAAGACTATAGTCTGAACAATAGTCAAGACTATAGTCTGGAATATATCTAGACTATAAACTGGACTATAGTCTAGTCTATTGTTAAGTCTATAATTTTGACTGTTGTCTAGACTATAGTCTGGACAATATTTTGGACTATACTCTTGTCTATAGTCTGGACTATAGTCTAACCTATAAGCCATACTATAATCTGAAATATAATTTAGTTTAAAATCTAAACTATATTTAAAATAATATCTTGTTTCCCCCTTTCAGTCAATATAATTTATCGCCCGAAGAGCAACCACAATTCTTTGAATTCATGGAAAAATTGGCCAACTCCACTTACACGAATTTTCAAAATATACCCAACAATAAATCCATAGACTTAATTTTGGATCGCTTAAATATAACACCCGATAAATATATGCAACTTATATATAATTTAACTGGAGATGCTTCTATTAAATACAAAACCGATTTAAATGATTTATCAGATAAAATACGTAGTACAACGGGAGATTATTTAATAGAAACACGACAAATATTAACCGAATATGGTCTATGCTATATGACCAATACAATGTTAATGGAAAAATTTACTTCTTTATATTTAATATGGGGTGAATATCCGGTAAATGAAATAAAGGGTTTAAAATCTACATTGCAGGTAAAGAAGAGCAGTTATTTTGACAGTGATGTTAGTTATAATTTTTTGGGTTTCAATGAAAGGCCCATAGATGTAAGTCTTTAAAAAGGTTAAAATAAAGTATTAAGATTAAATGTGTTAAATATTTTTTCAAGGGTTTCTTGCATAGTTCTTATGAAATCATGCAAGTGGATCATAATTTGGGATATACCAATGAATCTCTGCAGGTGGATGTAGATTGTACGGAAATTATAACAGAAGAGGGTTTTGAAAGGTTGTTTTATAATTGTATTACGAAATATTTTAATATTTTTTCTAATTCCCTTTCCTAGTGGTGCCAGTGTGGAACAACGTAAATGTCGTTTTCAACATGAAAGTAATTTAACTCATTATCCGGTTTATACACGTAACATATGTATACAAGAATGTCGTCTAAATTTGGTTTATAAAATATGCAAATGTATACCACATTTTTATCCCAATCGCAGTAAGTTTTGAGCAAAAAAAAATATATATATTTTCATTATTTATCTATTTTCATATTTCCCAGTTAAAAATCCCAAAACTGTTTGCAATTATAAAATCTTACGTGAATGCTTGGTGCAACATGCCTGTAAGTTTTTCTTTAAGAATTTGAAAATAATTTCCTATAAATTATGATTTTTCTTACAGATTATTTTGTTAAATTATACAAAATTGATGTAAATGGCAATAGAGAAATGGTACCCTGCCATTGTGCTCAAAATTGCCAAGATGCTATTGTTAATAAAAGAGCAAAATTTGTAAGTTTTTAAAAGTTTTAATTTCAATTAAAAATAATTCTATTAATTCATTTTTTTTTTTTTTTTTTTGGCAGCAATTACAAAAAACCAATGCTTTAGTCGGTGGCAATAGTTTACTATTTGCCATTATCAATTTACCCACCTATCGTTTGAAACGTTTGATTATATTTTCTTTTACCGACTTAATGGGTAAGTGAAATGTTTTACAAAATCCTTATAAAAAGGGAATACATATACATGTACATTTCTTAACTTTTTTCAGTTTCGATTGGTGGCACAGCTGGTCTATTTTTAGGCTTTAGTGTCCTTTGTTTGGTGGAAGTTATTTACTTTTTTACTTTAAGATTATTTTTTTATTTAATAAGATCGTGTTTTAAAAAAGATTTAACTAAAGAAGAAAATTTCAATAAAACTTAAATAAAATATTTAAATACCGAAATTAAAATTTAATATTTATTTTAAAATATTGTGAAAGTATTAATTATTCTATTGCATAGTCTATAATCTGAACTATAGAATGGTATGTAATATGGAATATAGTCTAGTCTGTACTCTCGACTAGACTATATTTTAATCTAATGAATGGTTTTGGCTATAGTATATTCTAAACTCAAGTGTATAGTATATATAGGTATATAATAACGACTATATTTTAGTCTATAATCAAAACTATTATAGTCTAGTTTATATTCAAGACAATAGTCTAGTGACTAGATTCTATAGTCTTGACTAGACTGGGCTATTGTTTATGCTATAGTATAGACTATAGTTTAGTCTATAGTATGGACTAAATTTTATCCTATAATCTGTACTATAGTCTAGTCTATAATCTGGACTATATACTTAATTCTGGACTATAGTTTAAAGTAATCGTAAATAATTTCCAACAATTTTATAATGAAATTTATTATGATAAAAAAAGTTTTGAAATTAAATACGAATTTAAATTCGAAGATACGAAATCGGGTTCGAAAATTCAAAATAAAGTTATAAAATTTGGTTAAAGTTTACAAAAAATGTTATTGTAACATTTTTAAAGTTTTAAGCTTATTTCGAAAATTAGTAATTGAAATTTCAAAAATTCAAAATTGAGTTAAAAAAATGGTAGAAAATAAAAAAATAATAAATTTTGACATTCTGTAAATTTAAAGTTAATTTCGAATAATGTAAAATAAATTCAAAAAACTATAATTGAGTTCAAAAATTCAAAGTAATATAATTGTAAAATTCTTTAAGTTTCCTGGGTTATTACAATTTTAAACCTAAGTTCCAAAAGTCGTAATTAAGTTAAAAAATCCAAAATCTTAAGTTGGAGTTAATACAATAAATAAATATATATTAATATGTTCGAAAAATTGGATACATTGGGTACAAATTGTAAACAATTTAAATTGTTTTAATTTAAAGCTAATTTTAAAACTTTTACATTAAAAAACTTTTGGAATTAATTTAAATTAAAAAATTGAACTCAAAATTTTAAAACCAAAAACACATTTTCTTACTTTTTTTCGTTCTTACGAACTTTTTTAAATAAATTCCACAATTTTAAGTTTTGTAAATTCTTTTTCTTTGTCTAATAAAGATTTATAAGTTTATTTTCGTTTTTTTTTTTTAATTTCTTTTTAATTTTTATATTAAATTACATTGATATATTTTCACTAAAAATGTAGAGCATGATTTTATTTCATTTTATATATATTTTTTTGTTTTATTTAAAAAATGTTATCAACTTAAAAAAGTATTCAAGCAATATAATATTTATAATAAAGATAAAGAGTAATATAGTAACACAATATTTGAAAAGATCATCAATAATAATAAAAAATAAAACAATTGCAAATATTAAAGGAATACAAAATTGTTATAAAAATATTCTTCATTTTTCTTTTTCAAAAACAAAGAATTTAAATTAATTTCAATTTCAAATTTTTTAAGAAACATTTCCTTTTAATATGTTTCTATATAAATTGTTGTTATTTATACAAAAAGAAAATTGTTAAAAAAAAAAGAAAATGCATTTTCTTTATAAAATGTTTTCCCTAGTTATTAAAGTAATTTAAGTATTACATTTTAATTTATTATTAATAATAAAAAAATTGCCAATCACTTGCTGTCATGTTTTGGTTAAAGAGTGGAGAGGTGAGCCTAAGAAAAGTAATTTTTTTTTTTTTTTTTTTTTTTTTTTTTTAAGCAAAAAAAAATAAAAACAATAATTTACAATTATATTTAATTCGTTAAGCTTTTTTCTCTTCTTTTTTTTCTACAAATTATTAACTAAATGATTTATAAAGAATGGTTGTTTTTTTGTTTAACAATTAAATGGTTTATTTATTTTTGTTGTGGTTGATATTAAGATTTTAAACTTTTCATTTGACATTTTGCACTTCACTTGAGCTGATTATTTCATAGTCTTTGCCATCTGATTCAGATTCGGATTGATTTTGTGAACTGTAAAGAAATTGAAAATTAAAGAAATTAGAACAAAGACTTAACTTTTTATATAAAAAATAATTTGCATAAAGTAAAAAACGAGTTACAAATTATAATTTAAATTCATAAAATCGAATTGAATTAAAATATGTGAAATTAATTTAAAAAAGGGGCAATTCTCCGTTCGTACGAAATATCGAGTCAATTTAGTATTCACGGAATTTTGCTTTCCTAAGCAGTTTCTTTTATTAAATCAGCTAAAACTATTCAAATAGAAAATAAATACATAACAAATTTTAGACTAAATACTAAAACATTAAAATATTTTTTGTATAAATTACAGAATACGCAACGGAATCAAATAAAATTTAACCTTGATCATTGGTAATTACTGTGGCATTACAAGATTATAATACTAAACAGAAAGGAAATGTTAATAAAAATATAAAACAGCTGACCAGAAAATGAAACTTGGAAATTGGTCACGCAAACGATGCTACTTACATTTGGCTAAAACTTCTTAAAACAAACTATAGAGTTACTTACTTTAAAAAATACTGTATGATTAGTGAGCACAATAAATTTAAAATTTGCACTTGAATTTTTTTTTTTTTTTTTTTTTTTCAAATTATACATTTCGAAAACTTTTGTATTAGCCTTTTTTTAATTCTGGTTTAATTTTGTGATAGTTTTTTAAATCAAAATAGTTTTTTGTTTTTAATTATTTTTATAAAATTATCTTTATTTGTGTCAAACCATTGATTTTTTAACTAAACCACTTATCGATATTATAATGTGTTTTGACGAAATTATCGATTATTTAACACTTTTTTGTATTCATTCTGTAATCTTTCAATTTAGTGATTTTTGTGAAATTTGCGTTTTTTTATTGAAATTGTTTATTTTTTTAATTAATTTGCGTTTTTCCTTTGAATTTGTATTGATTTTTGTGAAATCTATGATTTTTGGTTAAAATCTTTACATTTTTAATTTTAGATATTAGTTTCATAAGTGATTTTTGAGGTACAAGTCATTAGGTGATGGCAAATTACTCTGGACTACATTACCTAAAACTGGTAATATATTGACCAAAATTATAAGATGCATTAATAACTCTCGTAGTGGTGGAGAATATCATTATAATTTCGAAGTTGATAGTGAAAAAATTCATCAGGTTCACAATGTTTTTAGGCATTTTCAAAATATATCAGTGACTAATAAATAAAAAGGTGTTATCGTCATTTAATGACATACATCATAAGGTCAGTGGAAAACATTTAGTTTCTGCTTGAAATGCATAGTAAAGATAAATTGTTTAGTACAATTGACAACCTCCTAAACTGGTCTTTAGGAATTTCGAATTTCGTCATAAGGTGTCTATTTTTTATTCATTCACTTTTCTTTTAATTTAATGATTTTTGTTAAATCTGAGATTTTTTATTCGAATTATTATTTTTTTTTGCTTATTTTGCGTTTTCCCGTTTGACTTTAAATAAATTTTTGTAATATCTGCAATTTTTCCATGATATTTGGTTAAAATTTCGATACTTTTAAGATATTTTTTGTAAATGAGATTTCTTAAGTTTTGACAAAAATGAAAGGCTTTTATGAAAAAATTAACGATTTTAGATATTTTTAATAGTTAACATCAAATCAGTGTCCTTAATATAAAATAATGATTTCTTATACTATTCCTGATATTGTATATTTTTTTAATTTCTATTAATAATTGTTCCTATGTATTAATTACATCTTAAATATTAATATTTATCTAGTCTGGCTCGGTGCTAACAGATTTCGCGGTGGCTTCAAAAACATATTATTACTGATTTTATAAATACCAGGTGCTCAGTAAGTCGCCCAACCCTCCACAGGTGTTACGTACAGAAATTCAGCTTATATCTATTATTTTCAGTGTTTTATTAAGATGTTTTTGACTTTTTCTTAGCTTCGATTTGAGAATGATCTGTAGAGTTACCCCTCTCTTTGAATTCTTATTCTTCAGTCATATATGCAGAAAAAAGTTTTACTACGCTAGTCAGTAGTAGATTTTTGTTATTGAGATGCTTAATTTTTCTAAGTAACTAGTTTATATTAATAAAGTAACAAATTCTAATGGAAATATAACACCCTTAACCAAGTTGGCAATTGTAAATTGCTTTGTTGTCTCTGTTTGGCGGAACAAAAGCGAAGTTTGTGGACTATAATTAGATACCAGCACCATGGAATACGTAATTTTTGTGCCGCTACACACTTCATCAGCATTCGTTAAAACCGAAACAATCCTGATCAGGAATTTCGTATTACAGATAATGTGGGAAATGAAACAGATAAATACGATATAAAAAATCAAGAGCTATTTGTAGGTGCAAAGACATTTTCGGAATGAGCACTCCCAGAAAAGATTCCTTTCCATCATTTGAAACCAATCCACAAAACTGTTTAAAACTCAGTTCATTTCATATATATTGGACTTTAGTAACACTTTAAGCTGAGTTAAAAATAGTGTTTAAAAAGAAATTTTGACAGTCCTTACATAATGAATTATTTCAAATTTTAGAATTAAATTTTTTGTTAAAGTTTTTTATATAAGATTCTCAATATTTTTTAAAAAATACATATATATATATTTTTTTTTTTAATTTCCTTTTTTAGCGTTAAATATGAAATTTTTATTTTTTAAATTTCAGCTATTTTTTTATAATTTTTGCTAAATTGGCAATTTTTTTTTTTTTTTTCTATTTTTAAAAATAAAATGTTTTATTTTTTCCTTAATTATTTTTTAAATTTTGGACTTTTAATGAAAATGTCGAAAATTTTTTGGCGTTTTTATGAAAGTTTTAGTGAAATTTATATGTAAAGCAAACTATTTATGAAATTTTCGATATGTGTAAAATATTTATTTTTGTTTTTATCGTTTTTAATGAAATTTTCCTTTTAGGAGTTTTTGTAAGTTTAAAGTAAAGTAAAATATATTTTTGTGAAATAGATTTCTTTAGTTTTAAATTTAAGGAGTGCGTTTAAAAAAATCTTAACATTATAAAATAATTTGGAAATGGTTGATCTTAGAGTTTAGGCTTTTTTATATTTAATTCATATTATATTGATATTATATTTATAGAAAAATATATTTATAGTTCTAATCATGAACTAGTGGACCTTTTTTTGATAACTGTTCTATTAGAGATTTGATAATTATTTAAATCACATTTTTTGAGCAGTTTACACATCTTCTTTTAAAATCTTCGATATTGGGACAAATTTTATGTGCTCTTCAATTCTCTTCACTGGCCTTAGCTCCGGCGAATTGACGTCTCTTGTACAAAAATTGGTACCACTTCAGAGTTTGTTGCCATAGTGACATGATGCCAAATCGGGCCAAAAATGTGTGGACACATTGTGCTCTCTTATGAAAGGAAAAAGCCTTTTGTGCAAACATTCATTTATGTATATTTCGGTACTTATAGAAAGTTGAAATTTTGACTGCTTTTAGGTCCTAAACGTATCTTCTACATTTCCACGAGCATTAGCAACATACAAATTTTTGACCCAAAATCTGCGGAAAATTATGCCAGCACATACGATCCGCCGTCCATTATACAACATGAGAATTTTGTTATAAAATTTTATTTTAATTTCCCTGCTTTATTCCTGGCTTCTAAATTTTTTGTAGCATTCCTGTCTGGAATTTTTTGGAGTTTATATGTTTTCAACTTAAAATTAGCTTTAATTTTTCACACTAAATAGTCAGAGTACTGAACCAACCAGGCTGTATTTGCAGTTCTTTTCAATACGCTTTCAATTTTCTGACCTTTCCAATATCATGTGGAATTTTTTTCTTCCCGAACTAGGTTTCAAATCAATATTCAAATTCTCCTGATACTGTTTAATAACATTAGAAACGGTTTTACGGACGACATTTAATTCTAGACCTATTTGGATTTTTTGAAATTTTTTAATAACTTGTAGGACGTAAATCTTTTTCGTCACTTATTTTGATGAAAATAAGGACAAATTAACATGGTTGTTATTAAAAATAATAACTGAAGTATTTTTCCATGATAACTAGATAAAAAAATTTTTTTTTTTTTTTTGAATATTGATTCCGAAAAAAGTTATGAGGCAAAATGTGTGTTAAGATTTTTTCGATCTCACTCCTTAGGTTTTCTATCAATGGTCAAATTCTCCTGATACTGTTTAATAACATTGGAAACAGTTTGACAACAGACATTTAATTTTTTGGACAATTTTTTGTAGGACAAACTTGAATTTTTTTTTTTTTTAATTTTTAATAATAAAATAATGATCAAACTCACAACAAATCACAAATGGTTGTCATTAAAAATAACTGACATATTTTTTTAAGATAACTAAATCAAGAAAATTTTAAATATTGCTTCCGAAAAAAGTTATGAGGGAAAACTTGTGTGAAGATTTTTTCGAAAGCAATCCTTTATTTTTGTTAAATTGGCGTCTTTTTTAAGAAATCTCCATTGTTTTTTTTCTCTTATCAAAGTACAGACATTTTGGAATAAAAAAATTTTGTGAAACTATTCTTCTCAAAAATTTTATATTGTAGTAATAATTTTTAAAAATTTATTTTTTAATTTGAACGAAATTTACATTAAAAATTTAGAGAAATTATAACAAATCAAAACTCTGAATTACACCTTAAAATAATGACATTTGCATTCAGTGTGCGGAATCTTTGTTATAATTTTTCGAGAATTGTTTATAAAAATTCATTAGGAAATAAAATTTTTAATCCGAAGCGTTAAAAGGTTTGCTACGATGAAAAATTCTTTATAAAATTTTCCCAAAGTAAGATTTAGCGATCTTTTAAGAACATACACCAATTATTTCATCTTATCTAGATGTGATTATATTGATATCATATTGATAAAACACTCTTTACAAAAAAAAAAAAAAAAAAAAAAATTACACTGAGAAAACTTTATTTTAGCAAAAAATTATTTATTTTTTTGTCTAGCATAAGATAAAGAATGCCATAGACCAAGGTGTATACAATAGCACCCTAAATATAGCTCTTTTCCAATACTCCCTATAGACCAGAAACAAAATTTCGCATAACAAACATAAACAACAAATTTTTAATTAATATATATAATTATCTAATTGTTAACACAATGTCCAAAGCATAGATAAAGCAAAAGCCTATATATCTTATTTATAATATTATTCCATTATTAACAAAAATAAATGATTGATTGTAAAAAGATAGAAAAAGCCTACAAAATGTTGTAAATAAATAAATTAAATAATAGATAAAATGTCTCGTCCTAGGAGACTTTGAGTTAATATAAATTTATTTTTTTATATATATAGAATAAAATAAGATTCATATAATTATAAAATTTTAAATAAATAAGCCAAAAAATACATGCAATATTAGTTTTAAGATTTAAAATAAATACAGCAGAGACAAATTTTATTAAATAAAGCAAACTGTTCAATATAAATACATTTTTAAGAAAAAAATTAAGGAACTCTTAATATTTAATTGCGATTTTTAAATAAACTATTATTATCTTTATTTTTATTTGTAAAAAAAAGCTCACCATTTATTATCAGATTCTTGAGGTGCTTCATTAGCACTACTACTGCCACTATGAGACTCTTCCTCCTCAGTATCAGCTTTATTTGAAGAGTTAACATTACTGCGTAATCTTAATTCTATATCGGCATCATGTTCTTTAATTTCTTCAATTTTTTCTGGTTCCAAGGGTATAGCATCAGGTGCTTCGTCTTCATTATCTTCGGCATCACTATCTTTTTCTTTTTTCTTAGATTTTGATTTAGAAGATTTTTTCGATTTGCTTGAGGATTTTTCATCGGAAACATATTTGCTCTAAAGATATTAAAAAATAATTAATTTAAATTTTTTTAATGAAAAAATAATAAAACTTACCTCATATAAGGGCCAGAAAGAGGCAAAGAAACCCACATCTTCTGTTAGATTGGGGAAAATCCAAAAATGTAATTTACCTCCCGTTACTGCCCATACAATAATGAAAATAATAAAACGTACTACAGTCAAAGCCAATATGAATACCAAAAATCCAGCAGCCACTAATGAAAGATAATATACACCCTTACGCAACATGGGAGGCCATAGAGGGAACATACAAATGCCTATAGCTCCCAGTAATAAAATTAAACCATAAATCCAATAATGTATGGGTATGGGATCATATATCCAAACATAAGCCTCTGAACCATCAACAAACACTTGTTCCGGATGCATATCTAAACGAATTTTACGTTTCTTTTTCTCTTTTTTTTCACCCGAAGCCGAAGTACCACCAGCTTCATCACTTACACCATTATTACCACTAGCTTCTGCCTCAGCTTCTGTATCTTTTTTATCTTCTTTTTCTTTTTTTGTTTGCTTTTCTTTAGGTGCTTCATCTTTTTTCTCTTCTTTTTTAGAAGATTTAACACCACGTAAATCATCTATACTGATAGGTACCTTTTTGGCACGATGGAAAAACTTGTGTTCCAACATGAGATCCAAAAAGTCCACAGCTTGTTCACGTGTAGTAAAGAGAGCATTATCACCTTCAGCAAATTTGGATTTCATTAAACCATCAATAGCTTTATTAGAGGTGAAATATTCAACATTGTGACTGAGGAATTTAGTTTTCTTGGTCTTGATATTTTTCTTCATCCATTTGGCGACTTTAATTTCATCTTTAGAGGGTTTTTCTATTTGCTCTTCACCGGGACCGGTGTATTCCTGTGAAAGGGAGGAAAGAGAAAAAATTAAAATCTATTTGAGGAATTTAAAAAATATTTCTATATATTTATATGAGATGTGAAATTTTGACACTAAATATATACACAAGTAATGAGATGGCTCTGTCATTGAGATTCTGCAACATCCTGGCCCGGCGATTTGTATTGCCCAAACGTGTTCACCGCCCATGTAATCATGTCTAGTAATCATCTCCCTTATTTTTACAAGATCTTAATCAAAGTTTTTTTATATGTAACCCATCATTTTCGACTGTTTTTATTTTATTTTTTGGTAATTAATTAAAGATTAAAATTATCTTAGGAAAAAAAAAATTTGAAGTCAATATCTTAACTGAATCCAAAAATAAACGATTTGAATTTTGAAAGAATTTTGATTTGGACGGACATCAAAATTCTATCAAAAATATCTAAAACTCCAAAAACGATTTTTTTTTTTTTACTAATTGATCAATATAAAATCAAAATATAAACGTAAAAATATTCAGTTAAGCGACATTTTCGGACCATTTTTAGACTTTTTATATTTATTTTTAAAAAATTAATTTCACCATAATATTATTTATTTCAAATTTATTATTTCATATTTTTCAAATTTTCTTTTAACTTGAAAACTTGTTATTATTGTTCTCTTTCGACTACCCGTTTTAAAAAACAAACAAAAATTCCATAAATAGCAATAACTTCTTATTGAAAATAATTTTGCGGTTTTTTTATTATTTTTCCTTCATAATTATAAATCTTACATCATCGTCCAAATCTTCAAAATCAGTCATTATAAATAAATAATTTATTTTCCAAAAGAAAATTATTTTAAAATTAAATTTAACACGAAAAAAATTGCCGTTACATACTTAAAACGAGACTAGAATATAAATGAATTTGAAAGTATTGAAGTTTAAATTAACACGCTTGCAAAAAGAAAAATTTACTGTTAAAAAAAATAAACTTTAACATTTTGTTAAACTGAAAAACTCAATAAAAAAACGACACGTTGTTTAACTTTTTTTAATAACAAACAAAAAGTATAAAAAAATTTCAATATTTAAACAAATGTCTTTTCCAATACTGATTTTGAAAATGGCATCATTTAATATAATTTAAAATAAAAATAAAGATATTAACCGGTTCATCTTCAGGCACTACATTATAACCATCTTCATCTACTATATCCTCCGTTGACATTTTGTTTAAATATTTTTATTATTAATTTTATTTCAATTAATTTATTTAAATTATTTTAAGCCAATAAAATACTTTTTTTACGTTATAATTTAATTTCAGTTAAATTTTTTTATATATAATATTTTTATATATAAATTTTTTTCTTAAACTAATCTTAAATGTTGACTGTAATGTTTGAAAGTAATCACTGAATCATGACCACCACCAGATAGCTAAGAAAAACCCCACTTTTTTAACAAAAAAATAAATACAAAAAAATCTCTGTATGTGTTTGTATAAATTACAACAAACAACAATAACAACCATATTATTATTCTACTACAAAAACAACAACAATATTGAGGAGATATACAATTATAATATTGAGACGTAAATAACATATAAATAAATATAAAATAATAATAAAACTTTCTCCAAAGAGAACAAACTGAATATCAAACTCAATTTGACTCGACAACAACGACTACTACCTACCTACATACAATTTAATTTGAAATTATTCAAGCAAGTGTTTACTTTGAAGATCGTTAAAAAGAAAAAGATGCCAGATTATTTTAAAAGTTTTTACCACTGCAAAGAGCATAAAAATGTCGAAAATTGTTATCAGATATGAATATTTGTTTTGATTTCTTCATCAGAAAGTCTAACAAAAAATCGATAGATTGATGATCATTTATTATAATTTCTCGTTAGCTTGTGAAAATATTTTATTGAAAAATCTATATTTCGATTCGAAATAAATCCCATTAAAATTTCTATGTATAAAATATACAAAGTCGTATGAGTTTCTTTTCGAAATAAGTTACAAAATAGCCCCTTACATATATCAGAAATATAGTCTAATATCGTTAATTCAAAATCTTCAAAGTTAGAAAATAACACAAAATTAATTTTGAGAAAATTTGTTAAACACTTCATCCTAGTTTAACAATGATAATTTCGGTAAATGATACATCAAAGAATGAGGTGGTTATACTGATCACAGGGAAGTTTCTTTCCACGCTCAGCGACCAATTCTGACGTATGGATGTCTAGTCTGGTAGGAGGCAATGAGAATAGGAAGTCGTAGGAATCTTTTATCTAAAGCCCAGAGATGTGCTTCGATTGGCATCACAGGCGCCATAGGAAGCACACCTCAGGCGGCACTTGACGTCATTCTGCATCTCCTATGGGAATGTCTGCAAGGAGTCTGCTTAGACTTAGTGAAATAGGACATATAGGGTCAATTAGAATAGGACATTCCAAACTTCTAAAGGAAATCAACCTCGGTGGACATGCCCTTGCTTACATTACATGTGCACGGAGATTGATTTTGGGGAAAATCCTACACTAATAATTCCAAATAGCGACTAATGGTCAGGAAAGGAGAAACTATTTAGTGGAGCATCGGTATTCACTGATGGATAACATCGGATAGTTGTAGTGTGTTCCAGGCAGACATTCTAGGTGTTCTTAGGGCCACGAAATTGATAGCAAGAAATATTGAGATAACTGGCAATGAAGTAGCTGATGAATTAGCTAGTAACGGCTCAGCTTTAAATGGAGCTGTAAGTGAAAGTGGTGTGAGATTAGATCTAGGCTTTTACTTCAGGTGATTAGAGAGTGGATTCGGGATAGAACCGATCATGGATGGAATCGTAGAACGGACTGCAGATTATCAAGGGTCCTATGGCCTAAACATGATATAGCAGATACTAATCTACTATTGGGCATGAAAGGGGAAACCTGAAAACCATGACAGGTATGTATTCTGGCAGGTCATTGTCCAATAGGGAAAATGACAGGGAATTAGGAGATATGTTCTTCCGGTCTTTGCAGGATGTGCGAAAATAATGAGAAAACACGTCTACAAATAAGTAGGCAGACATGGCTAGGCAGTCGATTCGTCGACGAATTGATTAGCATATCAAGCATCGATCCGGGTAACTTGATAGGATTCGTCATGGTAATAGGCTGGCTAAAAAGAGTGTCGTTGGGAATCCATCAGTATTTTTCCGGAAAATCTTCATATCAGATCAAAATATATGTCAAAATTTAAAACCAACAAAACCTATTTTTTTCCCTTTAAACTAAAAATCCAATTAGAAAAAAATATCCCATTTTCTACCCATCATATGGCATCACTTCTTACCAACAAAAAATCAGTACATTTAAACTAAACCAAGAGCAAAATGTTGTACCAACACATAGAGAAAGAGTGAAACTTGTGAAATACAGAATGTACTAGAGCTGCAGTTGGCTGAGTTGTTTATTTGTTAACTAGAAACCTGTTTTAAGTGACGTGGTCAAAAGCAACACCTTTTCATTGCAATAAGGTGAATGTATAGATACCAAAAATAAACTTCAGTTAAACATGACGTTTTATAGCAAAATCAAATCTAAATTTTGAAATTTTTGGTAATTTTGTTTCAAAGAAACTTTTACTATTAAAAAAAAACGTCATTATTAGTTGAATAAAAAACCAAAACCAAAAAAAAAGAGAAACATAAAAGAGTAAACACATACATACTTTTAGTTTTTAAGAGTATTTTATAAAGAGCATTTTTATATTTTAAAAACAAAAATTAATCTCTACTAATGACCCAAATTCATATGTAAATAATATGTTAAGCCAGACTAAAAAACAAAATTATTTATTTTTTCTATTATTTAAACAATTTCTATTTCCGTATATATTACCTAAAATATTAGTAACATATCATTATCACACAAAATTTTTATATCTAAGTAATAAGGTATTTTTTATATTCATATTCATATTTAAAACTGTTTTTTTATTTTTTATACAAAAGCTAATTGATAAAACGTCATTTTTAGCATTCATTTAATTGAATATTTTTTATTTGATTTAGCGACAGAAGTTCAACTGTTAACATTAATACTTGAAATATATTGCATACGTGCTACAATTCCACAAAAAAAAATATGTTCGTAAAAAAAAAAGACCAGAGTGGGAACAATCACGTTTTTTTTTTTTTTTCTTCTTAAAAGAAAAAATAACAAATAGTAAATATTAGCAAGCTATAGATAGTACATATTATTCGTTATGCATATTTGATAATTTTTTTATCTAAGAATTGAACATTTTAAATAATTAAAAGAAAAGAAGGCAACAAATTATTTTAATTAGATCAATCAATTATAAAATCATAAAGATACAGAGGAATTTTTAATATTATTGAGGTTTTTTAAACTTAAGGGTCTTCGACAGATATATAACAAGAATAGGCTTATAAAAAATTATCAATTCCTTTTCTATTTTAACATATCAAAAGGAAGTCTTAATTAAATAGGATCTTTATACTCCCAGTACATGCACAAAAAGTAGTAGTAAAACAGAAAACTTAAAAATTCGTCGAAGAGACATTTAAATTTTAACATCATATACAGGCCTGTCACAGAAAAACATTCCGATCGAAAGTGGAATTAATTCCGTACTTAGCTTCTTCAAAAAACTTGAAACGAAGAAATTTTTCGGAATGAAACCACAAATCAATTCCACTTTGAAAATTTAAAGAGGTTTAATTCCGAAAAATTTCTTCGTTTTACGTTTTTTGAAGAAGCAAAGTACGGAATTAAATTCACTTTCGATCGGAATGGTTTTCTGTGGCAGGCCTGATAGTTGAAGTCTCCCTCGAGGCGTTTTAGGTATAATCTTCGTATATACGAGGAGAATATTGAGAAATAAATTATATTCTACTAGATCGCAACTCGTTAAAGGCAGCTGCCAATTTCGTGACTACAAGTTACCAAATAAATGTCTTATTAGTTTGCTTCCCATTACCAGAACGAAAAGAACCTGCCGCAAAAAAAACAGTAGTTCTAGGACATAAACTTTTTCGTACCAGTGCAAAACTGCTATTGGAGGATTGCATGATAAGCCCACCAATTTAAGTGCTCTGTTAAACCACCCTCACTTTTAAAAACGCTTTCTAAATTTCGAAAAAAAAAAATATATAGTAAATATATTTTTTTTAAATATCAACTTTAAAAAAGTACTAAATTTCAAAATAATTTCCAAAATTTATAAAAAAGTACCGCATTTAAAAACAGTTTTTTAACAAAAGTACTAATTTCCGAAAACTAAATAGATGATGATTTTAAAAGTCCAAATTTTTCATAAAAAATACAAAGTTTCAAAGTACAAATATGTATAAAAAAGTACCAAAATTTGAAAAAATTTACCAAAAAGTTCCAAATTGAAAAAATTTACCAAAAAGTACCAAAATAAAAAAAAATAAAAAAAAAAAAAAAAAAAAAAAACAATTTTAAAAAATTTTAAATTAAAAAAAAAAAAAAAGTATTAATTTACAAAAAAATTTACCAATTAAAAAAATATACGAATTTAAAAAAAAAAATACCAGATGTCAAAAAAAAATAAAATATAAATTTTTAAAAAAGTACTAAATTTCAATAGAGTATAATTTCACAAAACAAATATTTAAAAATTTTCAGATTTTAAAACTGAATTATCAAAATATGTAATACATATTTTTCAAAATTGCAAAAATCGCACATTTAAAAAAGGTACCAAAATACGAATTTACGAAAAGTACAAAATAAAAAAATATATCACTCATTTTCAAAGAAAAGTAAACATTTTTAAAAGACGGCAAAATTCACAAAAAGTTTAAAAAGGAAGATTTTTATAAAAAGGTACCAACAAAAAATTTCAAAAATGTACGAATTTTTTTAAAATGTAAATTTTTTAAGAAAGAATTTTAATTTTTCAAATAGTTCTAATTTTTCATATGAAGTAACAATTATGAAAAATTAAGCAAATTATATAAAATGTTCCAATTTTGAAAAAAAAAATGCAATTTAAAGAAACAAGTGCCAAAAAAAGTAAAGAAGTACATATATTCTTAAAATAGTACACAATTTTAACAGTTTTTTTTTTTTTTTTTTTTTTTTTAAGTACTACATAATTTTAAAACAATTTAAAAAAGTATAAAAAGGTCCTAATTTTCTTAAAATAGTACACATTTTCAACGGTTTTTGTTGAACTACTACAGTTTAATGTACAACAAATTTTTGTTTATTGTATAAAAATTTACAGTATAGCTGTTTACTGTATAACAGTTTGCTGTATAACAGTTAACCGTGTAACAATTTACTGCATAACAGTTTACATATGAATCGTTTACAGTATTACAGTTAATGTACAATTTTTAATATAACAGTTTATAAAACATCTTACAGTATAAAAGTTTATGGAATAACATTAGTTCTTGCATAAGAATTCGCTGTATAACAGTTTTATAATATAATTAACATAAATTAATTTTTACATTTAACACTATAATTAGTTTTTACACCATGACATAAAACACAAATTATCTTAAATAAATGCAAAATTAATTTTAAATATCACAGTAAATTAAACTTAAGTCTCATTATCACAGTTGGTAAAAAACTTATGTTACTATTTAACAGTTTACCGCATAAAAGTTTACATAAAGACAGATTTCTGTGGAACAGCCCTCTACTTAATAGTCTGTTATTTAACAGTGGCCTTATAAACATTTTCATTATACATATGTAAACATTGACGCCACTCTGTTATACTAAAATAAAATTGCTGGAAAATAGTTCATTGAATACCGATACAGAATCTCTGCTATTTTATTCCTCTTATACACAGATATTAATATACAATTGAAAAAAAAATAAATATTTTTTTCTATAATTTATGTCAATAATTCTTATTACGTCTAAACTTTAACAAAATAACAACAGACACTAACAGCACCAACTATTTAAACACATGTTGTTGGTGTGGCTATAAAAATGTGGGTATTTTGTTTAATTTTAGAAAATTTACCCTCTTTTACAAAAACAATACCCATCTTAAAATCAAACGCACCACACTGTTAAATCCTACCCCCTCACTAGAAAATAATAAACCAAGTAGGGGGTATTTTTAAACCTTTTTTTAAAATGAAAATTATTTTTGTTTTCTTTTCCAGTCATAAACATATAGGCAAAAATTAAAAAAAAAAGTAGCAAAATAATAAATTATATGAGATTTTTGTTCCAATGAATGACTGCTAAAAGCACCAACAACAAAATATATACAGAAAATAACAATAACAAAAAATTAGACTTTAATTCATACGTAAAAAAATTAAACAAAATAAAAAAACTCAGCGTTTGAATGTATTTAGCTGATAAAGGCCCCCCTTCGCTTAACAAAGCTGTTTATTAAAGTTTAAGATAGTCTCTTAAGTTAAAGATCAAAAACTTAATTAACTTTTGTCTATATTTAAAGAAAGAAAAGAATTAAAAAGTTGGCATAAATTAAAGTTTTAAAAATGTATTTTAACACCGTCATCACTTTTTTTGTCTTGGTCCTCTTTAACTTTTCTACACACACGAACAAATACATTTTAATTTCTGATACCACTTCAAAATTGGGGAAATTTTTTCTGTAACATATTTTCTTTTTAATTTGCTTCATAATTTTTTCACTGTTTGTTTTTATGATTACCTTACGTTTACGGGATCTTTTCTTTTCAGACATGTTTAATTTTTCTTAATTACACTTTTTTATTTATATTTATTTAATTAAATTGGAATTTCTGAGCGTTAATTTATCAAATATATAATCAAGTTTCTTCTTTTCTGATATTTTTTATAGTTGCGTGTTTTATTGTTTCGGTATTTTCTTTTTATTTTCTTTTATGTGTTTTTCACGACTTCTCATTCGCACTGACAAAAGAGAACTGAGAGTAGAAATCAAGCCGATGTAAATTTGTCGGCGTCATAGCCAATATTGTTTTCGTAGCCGGCGGCATCTTTCACAGGAACACATCGGCGGCGTATTGTATGTCAGCCTAAATGAAGAATAAAAAAAAGTTTCTAAATAATTTGCAAGGGAAAAAAAATAAAAAAAATAATAAAATTTTCAGGAAACCTAACATGTTTGGAAGACGTATAGGCGTAAATCAAGATCTTCGGCACAGTTGATTTTTAAACAATTTTGATAGTGATTCTATAGTACCTTTACTTTTGATTATAGTGCAATAAAAAATTTTATCCGCTCTTGCTCGGTTTACGAGTTATAGGCTTTCAAAGTATCAATATATTTTCCTGAATATCTTTATTAATAATTGTCGGATCTTAATTATATTGATGTCATTTAAAAGCACTTATACCTTTTCAATGATATATAACACTACCATATTAATGTTAATTACTTGGGAACAAAATTTACATTTTGTATAAAAATGGCGAAACTTACCAACAATTTTTGATATTCGAAAATAGCTTATTTAGCGAAGCCGGTGTTCGACATACCCGGTGGTGAAAGTCTTTAAGCACGGCCACAGGCCGGCTAAACAGAAAAACTTTTATTAAGGCAGAAAAAAAATATAATAATTTCAAGTGTGCCGAAATTCTTGATGAGTTTCGAAGTATATATTTTAGAAGTTTCCTTAATATGTAATATCAAAAAACCAGTTAACAAGAAAACAATACATTTTTCAAAACAAAGTTCCCAATTTCAAATTTATTTTCAGAAAAAAAAAAAATAATATTAAAACCGTCCAAGGCATCAAAATACACCTAAAAATAAGTGCTTATAAATTTAATTAAGAAGGTAATAATTCAAATAAGTACAAATTAAAAAAAACTAAAACACCGCACAGTGGGGTCAAACGCAAATTTTTTGGTAATAAATCTGTATCTCCTAAACTACTGGTTGGATTAAATTGAAATGTATGAAAGAGTTTCAGAGGAGGACCTAAGCTTTGAGAAAAATCATCCCGTAGTCACCCTGTGATAACACAAGAAGATCTACAGGGTGTCAAAATTGACTACCTCGAGTATGTAAAAGTTTAAAAAAATCGTAACTTATACAAATGAAGTCCGATTTTAAAGATTTTTATATTTCTGTAAAGTGCTTAGCAAGATAAAGAAAAAATAAGCTTACTCACCTAAGTTATCTCTTACAGTTAAAAATATATTTGCACTTGAATTTTGAAGTTTTGATTTTTTGGCTCGACTTTCTTTCCTTTTTCGGGAATAAGTCCTGAGGTATATGAAGTAAAAATTTTTTAAAAATATCTTGTAATTTGCTATATATTTCAAAATATCATACTGAAAGAATTTTTGGATTATCTCAATGCGTCTAGACGTGAAAAATATTCAAAGTCAGCACCCTGAAGCTGGTATGAAAAATGGCTATTTTTTAACAAAAATATAGTACAATTCTTTCACTATTTCCTCAAAGTTCCTTTTAAGAAAAAAATTCTTCTTTATATATTTCAAAAGACAAGTTTTCACAAATGACTAATATAGAAATTTTGAACAGATTTAGGCTTGCACCCTACATTAGGCATTGGTCGAAAATGGTGAATTTTGGAAAAGGTTAAATTTTTTATCGATTAATATAAAAAATGTCATGTTTTTTGCAGGAGAGAAAGATCGATATGTAGTTTATATACTACATTAGAAATAAATGTGAAATTGTTATGATAATATGCTTTTTTATGCAGTTAAAAAAAGTCGTTTAAAAAATTGACTTTTTCATGAAATCTGCTCACCTACATTCGTTTTTGGCCGGGCGGGAAGCAGTCTAGTGTAGAATCGTTCTAAATCTATTTTTTTATGAAATATCATCAAAAAATTTAAAAAAGCTCGCGTGACATTTTTTTTATTTATCAATAAAAATTTAACTTTTTCCAAAATTCACCACAAATTCACCTACATCAGGTATTGGTCGAGAATACCTGATGTAGGGTGGAAGCCTAAATCAGTTCAAAATTTCTGTATTATCCATTTATGAAGACTTATCTTTTGAAATATATAAAAAAAAAGTTTTTTCTTTAACGAAACTTTGAGAAAAAAAATGAAAGAATTGTATTATATTTTTGCAAAAAATAGCCACTTTTCATACCAGTTTCAGAGTGCTGACTTTGAATATTTTTCACGTCTAGACGCATTGAAATAATCCAAAAATTCTTTCAGTATTATATTTTGAAATATACAGCAAATTGCAAGATATTTTTAAAAAATTTTTACTTCATATACCTCAGGACTTATTCCTGAAAAACGAAAGAAAGTCGAGCCAAAAAATCAAAAATTCAAAATTCAAGTGCAAATATCTTTTTAACTGTAAGAGATAACTTAGGTGAGTAAGCTTTATCTTACCAAGCACTTTACAGAAATATAAAAATCTTTAAAATCGGACTTCATTTGTATAAGTTATGATTTTTTTAAACTTTTACACACTCGAGGCAGTCAATTTTGACACCCTGTTTAATTATTTTGAAAAAAAAAAGATATTTTTATTTTAAAATAATACAATTTGAAAAAAGTAACAACAAACATTCTTAATTTTTTTTTTTAAAAAAAGATGCGTTTTTATTAATCATCACTCTGGCTACCCTCTAACAACTTTATTCTTTCTACACTTTCTTATTTCTCTTTTCTCCATTATTTATAAACAAAATCAGCTGTTTATGCAATTCTCTCTTGATATGCACTTTTCATAATACGAATAAAATTCCAAAAGACCCGGCGTGTGCCACACGCAACATAAGGGATTTAAAAAATTGTAACGATTAAAAAATAAAACTTTAATATCCAGTATTTTTACTTAATACTGTAACAACTGACATCTCAGTTAAAAGCAAAAGTAATAAAAAGAAAAAATTTTGGGCACAAAAATAAAAATTACATAAACCCTAATGTTTGCTTTAAAGATACCGGTATTAAAAATCTGTAATCCCCTAAGGACTATAAGGGAAATGCATATTAAGCGAGTGGAATTATACAGGGTAAGTAACAATTTTCTTTAAACAGAAGATTGTTTAATAATTTTTCCTTAATTTTAGAAATGTTGTCGTATTTTGGGTGTCGAAGAAACAGCCGATCAAAATACCATACGTAGGGCTTATATAGATTTGGTGAAAAAAGTTCATCCCGACTCTGGTTTGCCTGAAGCTTCTGAAGAACGTTTTCATGAAGTGGATGAGGCTTTCAAATTATTGCAAGAGAAATTTGCCAAAAATCGACGTGGCATCTATGAGGATGATGAGGAAGAGGTACCTGATATACGTCATACCGCTCCCCAACATAGACAATACTTAAGCTTTGATGGTTTGGGCGAAGGCAATCCATTTCAACGTCAAAAACAATACCAGCAAATAAGAGCCATGAAGGCCCAGGAAAGAGTATTAAAACATCGAATTGATAAGTCGCAGGCGGGCGAAAAAACCGTTATGAAAAAGGGAACTTTCTTTAAAAATCATGCTATCAAAACAAAATATGGTTTTGATCGTTTGGTAGAGGATTACATACAAGAAGCCATGTCTAAAGGTGATTTTAATAATCTAAGTGGTGCTGGTAAACCTTTAACGCATGCGCAACAACAAAATCCTTATTTGGATTTTACCACTCATAAATTAAATAAAATTTTAATAGATAATGGTTTTACACCCGAATGGATTACCTTACAACGTGATATAAGAGAAGCTTTGCAACAGCTTAAAAAGAATATTTCAGCAGAAAGAATTTATTATGGTGAATTTCCTTTAGTGGAAATGGAATTACAGAAATGGCAAAATATGCTAAAGAAATATGATTATGAAGTGCAGCAAATTAATAAAAATATTGATAAGTACAATTTGATAGTGCCCATTTTGGAAAATCAATTTTTCCGTGTTAATCTACAAACTATAGGAGAAAAAATACTTAAAGATCCTGACATACCCAGAAATCAAAAGAGGCCTCAAATGTCTTTGGATGAACCTAGTAAATCTTCTGCTCAACAAGGCAAAACGGATTTTTTATCACTTCTGGGTTCTTGGTTTTAGTGTTTACTAACTATTAGATTAAAACTAGTTTTTGTTTAGTTAAATTTTTCAACAATTGTGATATTATGTTTATTTTTGTTTAGAAAAAATAAATATTTTTGGTTAGTTTTATTATGGTTATTATGTTTCATGGTCTGTTTAACTTATACTTAATTTGTTTATAAACTATTTTTTTAATTATTTATTTTTATATAAATGTGTCTTTTAAAGCTGCCCTTTTGTTATTTGAGGCAAATTAGGTAAATACCACTTTGCCTTCTTTATTTAAACGAGCGGCTCCAGTGGCTACCAAACGTAGGGCTTTGGGGAAAGCATAATACTCGGCTTTGTGAATACGCTGGCTAAGAGATTCTTCGGTATCACCGGGTAATATGGGCACTGCAGATTGTACTACTATGGCTCCAGTATCAACACCCTAGTAAATGAACAAAAAAAATTAAATTTAAAACTTGAAATATTTTTTTTATTGAAAAAAACTTACCTCGTCCACAAAATGCACGGTACAGCCTGATTCCTTATCTCCCGCTTCTAAAGCCTTCTTTTGTACATGCAATCCCGGATGCTTGGGCAGTAGGGAGGGGTGTATATTTAATAATTTTCCTTTCCATTGTTTAACAAATGGTTCACTTAGTACGCGCATAAAACCAGCTAAACATACTATATCCACTTTAGCTTGCAGCAAATGTTTGGTCATTTCAGCATCAAATTCTTCTCTAGATTTAAAATCTTTATGATTAATTACCACACAAGGAATATTGGCATTTTGAGCTCTCTCTACACCTTTAACATTGGCTTTATTGGAAATGACCAATACAATTTCAGAATTTAAACATTGTGACGAGTCCCTGGTGGCATTTATTAAAGCTTGCAAATTCGTACCCGAGCCAGAGATTAAAACCGCCACACGTTTACGTTTGGTGGCAATAACACGTTTAGTTTTCTCTAAACATTTTTCAAAATTATCCACTACCACTTGAGGTGCCGTTAAAGATTCTCTTTGTTTGACCACACCCACTTTAGAGGCACGTTCTGTGTATTGTATTAGTTCCATAACTTTTTGTTCATATTTAGGATCTATCACCAAAATCATGCCCAAACCACAATTGTAAGTTCTTTGCATTTCGGAAGCTTTAACATTACCTTCTTGTGCCAACCAGGCAAAGACGGGGGGTATAATAAATTCCTCGGCATTTAGTTGTACTGCCAAATCTTTTCTCAAAACACGAGGAATATTCTCAGTTAAACCTCCCCCGGTTATATGGGCCATGGCTTTAACCAAACCCTGCTCAATAAGAGGCTGTAAAGCTTTAACATAAATTTTAGTGGGTCTAAGGAATTCTTCACCAAATGTCAAGCCACTGAAAGGAGCTATATCATCAAACTTAACACCAGCCAATTTCATAACAGCATGCACCAAACTAAAACCATTGCTATGGACACCAGAAGAAGGTAAACCAATGAGAACATCACCAGGTTGTATTTTATCAGTGTGAGGCAAAATGCGTTCATATTCGGCAATACCCAAGGAAAAGCCAGCCAAATCATAAACATCTGATTTGTACAACAAGGGCACTTCGGTTATATGTGACTCTATTAAACTGGCTCCCGCCTGGCGTGAACCCTCCACCACACCTTCTACAATTTCCTCAGCCAATTCCTCTTTTAACTCGCCACAAGCATAATAACTGGAGAAAGTAAAAGGTTCGGCACCATTGCACAAAATATCATTAACACACATGGCCACCAAGTCTATACCAACTGTAGAATTACGTCCCGTTTGTTGGGCTATTTTAATTTTAGTACCCACACCATCGGTACCCATAATCAAAATGGGATCTTTAAATGTTTTGGGTACTTCGGTCAAACGACGACCATTTTGAGCTATGTGCAATTCCTCTCGCTGCTCCGAGTTAACTATTAAGGAACCTTGTAAATCATGATAATTTGGTTCCATTAATTCATTTTCTCCCACTGCACCAAATTTACTTTCATACTTTTCCAAAGCCTCCTCAAAGTTTCTCACCTCTATTTGTGTTTTCTGAGGACAAGTGGCAATTTTTCTTTTAATAACACCCAATACCTTAGCTCCCTTAATAGACTTCCAGGCACAACAATTTTTGGGTACCACTAACACCATACCAATGCCACAATTAAGATTTTGCAATAAAGATTCGGGAGAAAGTTTTAATTTGCCCGCCAACCAACCAAAAACTTCGGGCACCTTAAGATCACCAAAATCTAAGGAAATCTCATATTTTGAGGGTAAAATACGAGCCACATCAGGTATTAAACCAGAGGTAATATGAGCTACTGCTTTAACAACTTTCGAGCGTACTAATTCCAATACTTCCGTAACATAAACTCTAGAAGGTTGTGCTAAATTGTGACCCAATGATTTTGTTACATCACCAAATTCAGACATTTGGGTTATATCAATTCCTTGATTTTTTAAACAAGTTAAAATGGCATTAAAACCTCCACAGTGTAAGCCAGATGAAGGCAAAGAAATCAATAAATCTCCCTCTTCATAATGTTCAAATTTGGGCAATTCACTGCCTTTTTCTACTAGACCCACGCAATAACCAGCCACATCATATTTGCCCACCTCATAAACCGAAGGCATTTCAGCAGTTTCACCACCTTTATTATTTTAAGGAAATGTAAAAAATTAAAGACAATTTCTAGTTTGTTATTTTTGAAAAGAAAACTCACCCACTAAGGCACAATTGGCCTCACGGCAACCTTCTGAAATACCCTTAACAATTTGAGCAGCCAAAGGCACATGCAATTTACCACAGGCTATATAATCTAAAAAGGCTACTGGTTCAGCACCTGATTCCAAAATATCATTGGCACACATGGCAAATAAATCATAACCCAAAGTCTCATATAATTCTTGATTTAAGGCCAATTGTATCTTAGAACTGACACCATTGGTGGCCTCACATATGACTGGATTTTTATAAGATAACTAGAAAATAAATAATGGTTATTAAAACAACATACTAAACTATAAAGTAGACTATTGACTAGACTTTAGAATGTAATATAGACTAAACTATAGTCAATCAAGTCCTGGCTTTATATTCTAGTCTAATCATTATATCACACAACGAAAATTTACCTCATTCAACCTAAACAGACCACCAAAGCCACCCAAACCACCCACTACACCAGGCCTTTGAGTACCCCTTGATAAAGGTTTAATACGTTGCACCAAATCATCACCGGCATCTATATCAACACCACTATCCTTGTATGATAAAGAAGGTTGAGAGGAAGCCTTTTGGCTGAACCATTTAAAGAAGAATAAAAAGAAAAAGAAGAAGAAGAAAGAGAAAGAGATTTATATTAAGAAATGATTTAAGTCTTTTTTATTGAGTATTTAATGATAAAATTAAATTTTAAATAATTATAATTACAATTTAAAAGCTTTTTCAGCAATATCAGTACGATATTGGGCTCCTGCCCCTGAGAAAGTAATATTCTGGCAGATTTTTGTAGAATCAGCTGCAGCTTGTTTTAAATCGGAACGTATAGTAACGGCAATTAAGACACGACCGCCATTGGTAACATATTTGCCTTCCTTATTAACAGCTACACCGCTGTGGAAAACAATTTGGTCGTTGGTATTTGGGGGAATACCTGGAACGAAAAAGAAATAAATTTAAAGGAGCATAAAATTTTACTTTAAAAGAAAAAGTTTAAATTCAATATAAAAAAAAAACTTACCTTCAATTACACATCCTTTTGTTGAAGTCTCGGGATAACCTGCACTGGCCATTACCACACCAACAGAACTTACACCTGAACGCCATTTCAATGGCACCTTATCCAATTTATTGTCGCAACAAGCCGACATCACTTCATATAAATCTGACTCCAGTAAAGGTAAAATAACTTGTGTTTCTGGATCACCAAAACGGCAATTAAACTCCAAAGTTTTAGGACCATCTGGTGTCAACATAAGACCAGCATATAAGACACCCTTATAATCAATACCCTCCTTTTTTAAACCATCTACAGCACGCTGTAATACTTCTTTCATAACTATCTCCAAAGCTTCAGTGGAAATCAAAGGACATGGGCAGTAAGCACCCATACCGCCAGTATTGGGACCTTGATCTTTTTCCTTTAATCTTTTATGATCTTGAGCTGGCAACATAGCTTGTACGGTATTGTTATCAACAAAAGCCAATACAGAAACTTCTTCTCCCGTTAAAAGTTCTTCAATAACTAAAGTTTCACCAGCAGATCCATATTTTTTGGCACCCAAAATTTCATCTACCGCCTGGCAAGCTTCAGTGGGATTAGCAGCCACTACTACACCTTTACCGGCAGCCAAACCGGCAGCTTTTACCACCAAGGCTTTATAGGGGGCACTGGAATAAAAAAAAAAATAAAGCCAGTTTTATATTAGAGCCTATTAAATGTTTGAAAAATAAAACTTACTTTAATATAAACTCCTTAGCCTTGGCACAATCCACGAAGGATTCATAACGTGCTGTGGGTATATTATGTCTTAACATAAAATCTTTAGCCCATTTTTTATCAGCTTCAATTTGTGCTCCTTGTTGACTGGGACCAAAACAACGTATGCCAGCTTTTTTTAAAACATCACCCAAACCATTGGCCAAAGGGTCTTCTGGACCCACAATTACCAAATCAATTTTATTATCTTGACACCATTTAGCAACGGCCTAGAAAAATAAAACAAAGATACGATTTATAATTTTTAATAAATAAATTTAGATAAATGAAATTTAATCTAAATCATGATATAATAAGTAGATTATTATTTTAAAATAATCTTAACATATTTGAGTTCTACAGAAAATGTTCAAAGAGGTACAATTTGTCCTTGGCTATCGTTGTTGGCATTTAAATGTTATTTGATATTTTGATCAATATCAAATGTTTAAATAACTGACTTAAATTTAATTATTTGTTTTAAAGTTATTTATAACCCCATCTTTAATCTAATTTAAATTGTTAAAGAAAGTTAAATTAAAGAATAAAACAAAAACCCGTTTAATTAATCACATATCAAAGCAATTATAATTTACGATTCAAATTCCAATTAACAAGCAATTTAATTAAACTAGAAGCATAGCTAAGATTTAATATCAAAGATTTTTTTTTTTTATTTATACAAGATCTTGTTTTTATTTTTAAAACATCTTCAATTTTAATGCATTTTACTGTAGAAGATCTTGCAGTTTATATTGACTTTTTTATAGCACCCAAACAAAGTAAATAAACATTTAATGAAGTCAATTAATATCTGTTTATCTACATATGTATAATTAACGATAAAATTTTATATTACCTATTATACAATTCATTAAATTTTTTTTTTTAACACAAAAAGTATTTTTGTTTGGGGAAGTAAGAAGATATAGTTCTGGATCATAAATTAAAGTAGAATTTCCTAAAAATAATTTTACACAGTCACCCTATTAGGAATAGGAATGTATGTTTTATTTGTTATACGATTTGCTTTTAATGGGACTATAGCTCAGACTAGACTAGTTTATAATATAGACTATAGTCTAGTTTATAGTATAGACTAAAGTCTAGTGTATACTACAAACTATAGTCTAGTTTATAGTATAGACTGTAGTCTAGTTTATAACATAGACTATAGTCTAGTTTATTATATAGACTAAAGTTTAGTCTAGAATATATACTATAGTTTAGTATAAAATATAGACTATAGTTTAGACTATAATTTAGACTAAGTTTAGTCTAAAATATAGACTATAGTTTACTATAGTCTATAATATAGACTATAGTTTAGTCTATAATATAGACTATAGTTTAGTCTATAATATAGACTATAGTTTAATCTATAAAATAGACTATAGTTTAGTCTATAATATAGACTATAGTTTAGTTTATAATATAGACTATAGTTTAGTCTAAAATATAGACTATAGTTTAGTCTAAAATATAGAATATAGTTTAGTCTAAAATGTAGAATATAGTTTAGTCTAAAATATAGAATATAGTTTAGTCTAAAATATAGAATAGAATTAAGTCTATAATATAGACTTTAGTTTAATCTATAATATAGACTATAGTTTGGTCTATAATATAGATTATAGTTTAGTCTATAATATAGAATATAGTTTATTCTATAATATAGACAATAGTTTAGTCAAAAAAATATAATATAGTTTAGTCTATAGTATAGAATATAGTTTAGTCTATAATATAGACTATATTTTAGTCTATTATATAGACTATAGTTTAGTCTATAATATAGACTATAGTTTAGTCTATAATATAGACTTTAGTTTAGTCTATAATATAGACTATAGTTTAGTCTATAATATAGGTTATAATTTAGTCTAAAATGCAGACTATTGTTTAGTCTGTAATATAGACTATAGTTTAGTCTTAAATATAGACTATAGTTTAGTCTAAAATATAAACTATAGTTTAGTCTAAAATGCAGACTATTGTTTAGTCTGTAATATAGTCTATAGTTTAATCTAAAATGTAGACTATAGTTTTGTTTATAATATAGACTATAGTTTAGACTATAATATAGACTATAGTTTAGTCTATAATATAGACTGTAGTTTATAGACTATAGTTTTGTGTATAATATAGACTATAGTTTAGACTATAATATAGACTATTGTTTAGTGTTTAATATAGACTGTAGTTTAGTCTACAATATTGACTATAGTTCAGTAATATAGACTATAATTTCGTCTATAATATAAACTAAAGCTTAATCTATAATATAGACTACAATTTAGTCTATAATATAGTCTTTAATGTAGACTATAGTTTAGTCTCAAATATAGACTGTAGTTTAGTCTTAATCTATATAATTTATTCAATATTAAAGTCTCCTCTTTAGCTTAATAATTTCTCTAGTTTATAATCTATTTAATAAACTAGCTTATTGTCTAGTCTTTAGTATAAATCATAAACATGCTTAACTTCATAAATATTAATGGAATGTAAAGAATATTCGTTTAAAAAAGGTGTAAAAAATATTAAAAAAAAAGATTTATAATTCTTCCTACATTTTTTTTTTTTTTTTTTTTTTTTGTTTTTGTGGTCAAATTCTAAATAGAATTAATTTCTAAACCACATTCCTGTGAACTAAATAAATTAAAAAAAAAAACAACTTAACATTGACATTGACACGGTGAGAAATAGCATACATCATCTTCCCAAAAAGATAAAAAAATAATCCATTTAAATTGTAACTTAAAGAAAAATGAAATTAAAATACCTATTATGACAACAATCATGATGATGACTACTCCATTCGCACAATCATCTAGAAATGATGGCAGAGACTTAAATGAGACTGAGAGTGCTTTTTACCATAAAGGGAACATATTTATTACCGTTATGGTCTGTATCATGATCATAAATGCGATTTATATGCAAATTTTATTAAGAAAAAATTATAAAAAATTAAGATAAACTCTAAAGTAATATAGAAATATCAACAAGTTTTAAAAACAATCTACTTTTAAAGCAAAAATTTTATTTTTTTATGTAGATTTCAAAAAAAGATTTTAACAAAAATATTTATTGTTAAGCGAAATTAAAAAATAAAAAAAAAGTAAGACCTCCTACCCAAAAACAAAAAATAAAAAAATAAATATAGATTATAATTTATGGTTAAGTGAGGATTTTTATGGACTTTTTAGGTTTTTATAAAAACCTCAAGACTTAAGAATTTCAAGCACAGTTTTGAGTTGTTTATTGAACAAGAAACAGCTAAAAAAAAAATAGTGTAGCCAAAAAAAATGAAGACTATCAGCATTGTAAGTGTTAAATAAAACAAAATAAAAGATAAAAAACCAACAAAAAGACAAAAATAATTATTAATAATAATAAAAAAAAAAAAAAACATTATCAGTGATACATGATACACGAATTCCATAAGCTTAAAATTAATTACAATCATATTTTTGCATCTTTTTTTTTTTTTGTTTGTTTTTTTTTCTTGGAACATAAAGTGTTTTATTTTAGTATCCGTATTGGCCTTAACCTCGGCTTATTCCGCACGTCCTCAAAACTATAAACAACAAAGTAATTACCACAATAATAATGTAAAAAAAGCTTATCAACAACCCGCTGCCAGTCAGGTTAATTACAAACTTAGTGCACCTTCCTCATCATCATCCTTATCCTCTTCCTCTAAGAACGAAAAAGAATCACAAATTCTACGTAATGATATGCAAATGAAAGGTGATGGTACTTATCACTATGATTTCGAAACATCGAATGGTATTAAACGTACCGAACAAGGAGCTGTTGATGGCACTATCCAAGGTTCTAGTTCTTATATTTCACCCGAAGGTATTGAAATTAAAACTTCTTATGTAGCTGATGAGACTGGTTATCATCCCGTGGGTGATCATATTCCACAAATACCCGATTATATTTTACGTGCTTTGGAATATATACGTACACATCCCTACATTGAAAAGGACTATTATACAGGGGAAGTTAAGAAACAAAATGATTTCAGTAATAAGAAACCATTGAATATTGCTACCACTAAACGTAGTGCTTTTAACAGCAACTTAAGTAGCAATAAAAAGAAGACCAGCAGCAGCTTTAATAACTCGAAATATAATTTCAGACATTAATTTAGTTATTAATTGTTTGCAAGAGATTATAATAGGAGTTTTATATTGTAAATAATAAAAATAAATAAAAAAAAAAAATAAAGCGCTTAGAATATTTGAATAAAATAAGGACTTTATTAATTCATTAACAAATAATTGGCATTAATGTTACAGACAATGTTCTTCTGAGGATTTATTCAGGAAGTGAAAATAATGTTGAGATTTAAATATTTTTTAGTGAAACAAATTCTCCAGGAGAAACTTTTTTTGCGAAAAATAAATTTTGAAAAAAAAAAAAAAATAAATTTAATTTTGAAAAACATTTTTGGAAAAAGAAAAACAATTTTGAAATATTTTTATTTAAAAATATTTTGAGGTAAACAATATTTTTGGTAAAAAAAATTATTTCAAAAATTTGGAGGTGAAAATTCTTTTAACCTAAAAATAATTGTTGACAAATAATTCACATCAAAATAGTTATTTAATGCGAAATTAATTTTAAAAAATATGATAATCTACATTTTTTTAAAACAAATTTTTATTCAAAATTTTGAGGTGAATATTATTTTTGGATAACCATTAAAAAAAAAAAATAAAAAGAGTTTTAGATAAAAAAAAAAAAATAGGTGAAAATAATTTTGTGGTGAAAACTAATTTCGAGCTAAAGAATTTTTGAAGTTATTTTAGGTGAAAAACTAATTTTGAGATGAAAATAAATTTCGTGTTGAAAAGAAGATTTGGTTAACAATTATTTTGAGGTGAAAATATTTTTTAATAATAAATCAATGCTAGAAAGTGTGCCAAACGGTAGCAATGTTCTATGGAAAATAAACATTTTCTTATGGAGAAAAATTTCAGAGTTTTGCTGCCCCAAATGAAAACTTTCTATCATGATAATTTTTGACAAATTCGTTAACAACGCTTTTGATAAATTAAATATATTTTTTGAATAATTATTTGTTTTAAAGAAAAAATTAACAATTTTATAAGACAACCGTTAAAATGAATACAGAATTTTATAATATTTTAATTTATTATTGACTTTATGATTGTCAATATTTTCCATACATTTGTCAAAAATTTGTAGACCTATGGGCTAGTGAAATTTTTTTCACCTCATATACTTCAGAATTTTACTTTTCTACATACTTTGCTACCGTTTGGCACACACTCTTAGATAAAAATACTTTGAGGTGAATAACAATTTCGTGGTAAAAAAAAAAACTATTTTTTGAAGTGAACGAATTGTTTGTAAAAATTTATTTTGAGATGAAGAATTAAATTTTAGATATTTAAAAGAATTCTCGAAATGAAAATCAATTTCCAGATGAGAAAAAGAGGAACAAAAAATTTTGGAAAAAAAAACATTTTAATGTTATACTAAAACAAAAACAATTTTGTTTTGAAAAAATACTTAACGTAGGGTCTACACGAGAGATTTGTCTATCATAACAAACGTCAAAATCTTACCATGATAAGAATTTATCACGTGTGGGTCAAATTTATATTATTATTCATATTATTGCAGCGTTATGATATAATTGTTAGAGCTCAAGCGAAGATAAATTTGTATTTTTTGACGTTTATTATTATTATTTTTTTTTTTTTCAATTCTCAATGGAAATCTCAATTAAATAATAAAATTAAATTTAAAAAAAACAAAACAATAAGACCATTAAATTTTCACAACATTCCTCGACGAAAACCAAAAAAACGTGATTTATTATATATATACACTCCGTTGCAGAACTATAAATACACTATATTATTGCGAATTTCTGAAGAAATAAAAGTCGTAGAATGATGAAAATCGGCAGTGTGTGAAAGCATTTGAAATAGAAAATATTTCTATTAAAATTTTTTCCCTACTTCGAATTTTACTATGTATTTTAAGGTAAAAATTACTTAGTAATGTTTCATAACTATAAAGACACTTAACTAAAAACTTCAAAATGTTTAAAACAGAAAGAACAACATATAAAAAGAATATAAATTAATAATGAGTATGTATTAAGGTGTATATAAGGTGACAATTATTTTTGGTGAACCGAAATTTTGAGGTAAAAACAACTTTTAGGTGAAACACAACTTGAAAATAAAAATAATTTTTGGTTAAAAATTATTTTAATTTTTGGTTAAAAATTATTTTAAGGTGAAAACTAATTTCGAGGTGAAAATGTTTTTGGTAAAGAAAATTGTAATATGACCTAAATTTTTTTTTTAATTAAAAATAATTTCAGTTAAAAGTAATTTCGAAAAAAAAAATATTTTATTTTGATATAAATTTTTTGTTAAAAAAATTTCAGGTAAAAATAAATTCGAGGAGAAAAAGTATTTAAGTTTTATTTATTTATTTTTAGATTATGATAAATAAATGGACACAATTATATTTTCGATGTCTTGTACAAATTTTAAATTAGACCAGAAAATTATTATTTCATTTTTTATCTTCTTAAATGAATTGCCTCTTTTGTGCATTGTGATAGGGACATATACTATGCTTAACTCGTTGACATTGCTACGGTTCGTTGTTTTCTTGAATCCCAGCTTCTAGCAGCATTTGATAATTTAAATATATAACCCGTATAAAATTGCCTAACGTCAATATTAGCTCTACAGTCATCATCGGCGTATCCAGTTAATTGTTTCTCATTAGCTTTGTAATGTAAATCGATATTTTGAGTACCTTTCAGATAACGCAAAACTCGCTTGGCAGCAATCCAGTGTTCTTTTCCATAATTAGTATTGTACTGACTCAATACGTGGTAAGCGTATGAGTAATATCGGGTCTGGTTGAAACTGCTAAGTACATAAGTGATCCAACAAGATTTTGATATGGTACACACAGAAAAAAGATTGATTGGAAAATGGTTGCTGTTATTAAAAGTCGGCCATATAAATACAATATGGATTATAGTATATTATCATTATCATTTTCGTTCATTATAGGAGAAGAATTATTAACATAATAGTGTTAGAGTTCTTGTAACCATAAAATAAGTTGCGTAGATAATTTCTTACTTTTTAAAATTAGTTGAAATTAAAGATAATAAAAGATAATTTGATGATTTACGATCACTACTTACTACTTGTGTCATTTGTACAGGATAAGAAATGTTGCCAAGAAAACCTTCCCTACTATAAACTTGGTGAGTTTTTTTTTCCTTACAATACCTTAGATGGTTTTGCATGTATGTCTGTGTAATCGATTTGAATTACTAATTGTACCTCATGCACGAGTCCAACGGGTTTAAATAAATTTATTTAAAGAAAACTACAATAAAAGGTTTTATATGGAGCTGTTCCGTGTTACTTTTTCCCCTATCCTAAAGTAAGTATAACATGGTTTGGATATTCGGTCATTTAATTTAATAATTCTTTCTTTTATTTTCTCCTCTGCAGTTATTAATTTTAAATTTCGTTAAGAATGTCCTGGAATTTGGTTTGTTTGTTCAGCGCTGCATTCTTCAAACATTTAGCTGAATAATGGATAAATCTGAGTGATGTTGGATCGAGTTTATGATAAATCATGAAATATGGTTTTAATTTAATTTATTTACGTTTAAATTATAATAAAAAATATTTAAGAAAAAAGAGTATAAATAAATATTTTTTATTATAGGACCAAATTCGATTGGCAAAAAATTCGGTTGCCACAATGAAACTGTTTTCTCTGTGTAGTTTTTCTACCTCTGATTTTTCCTCTTCAGTTGGACACATCTCCTTCGATAATTTTATGCCAGTATTAAATGGCGTTTTGGCAGGTTTACAGTCCTCCATATTAAATTTTTTCAAAATGTTTTCTATATATTTACGTTGCGACATTGTAATTTCTTTTGTATTTGAATCTTGTTTAAATTCAATACCCAAACAAATATTTTTTAAAGACGTAAATCCTTCATTTCAAATGATTTTGCTAATTCAAATTTCAATTTTTCCCACTTTTGTGTATTGTTGTATTTGTTGCTACTATCAAATCATCAACGTTAATGGTAATTAATATTATATATTTACCTTGTTTTAACATATAAATGCAATTATCTGAATTTAGTGGTTTAAATTTTAATAGCTTAAATTTTTCAATTAGTTTTCTGTACTATTGCCCTCCAGACTGCTTTAGTCCGTATAGTGCCTTCTTTAATAAACAAGCTTTACCTTGATACTTTTGCTTTTCCTCTTCTTCTAAATATGTTTCGATTTAGCTAGGAATTTAATTGTTTCTTCCACATTTCCATTTAAATGTGCAGTTACAAAATCCAGTTGATAAACATCAAGTTTTAATTTTACTGAAAGAGCCATTAATAATCCTATTAAACTTAGCATTGCCACAGGTGCGAACGTTTCATTATAATCGATGCCTGGTATTTGCGTAACACCTTTTGCCACAAGTCTAGCATTATATTTTTCAATTATTACACCAGCTTTATACTTTTTACGTAGTACCCATTTGCAATCGACAACCTTTTTATCTTTCGGATAGTTCACTAATTTACAGGTTTTATTATAAACGGAAATAATTATATTTTCGATGTGTTTTGTACAAATTTTATTTTAGAACAGAAAATTATTTGTTCATATTTGAAATTGATTATAATATTTTAAAGTATTAAATTCCTTAAATATACAACATAGGTAAAAAACCTTTTTGTTAAAAAAATCAACTTGAGGTGAAAAACTATTTAGAGTTTGAAAAACTATCTAGAGGTGAAAAACAATTTGGTAATAGAATATCCTTGAAAGAATTTTACGAGAAAAATATATTTTTTAGGAGAAAATAATTAAAAAAATGTTGAGGTGAAAAACTGTTTATAAGAGAAAAACTATTTTGAGGTGAAGAATTGTTTTTTTAAAGAAAATTTATATTTTCGTTGACTTTGTTTCTCCTAAAATGAGTTTAAATGACAACTTAAAAACAATATTTCCGCGGAGTTATTTGTAATTTTGGTAAATAAAGTAAAAATAGTGTCCATATTTTAAAAATAACAATTAACCTTTAAATCATTTCAAATGCTAAATCTAGCACTAAAAGTGCTAAAAAGACAACACTGATGAAGAACTATTTAAAGGTGAAAAAAAAACTATTTCGGAAAAAATAATTTTTGGTATACAACCTTTTAAAGGAAAACACATTTTTTGGCGAAACATATTTTTAAGTTGAAAATACACTTTTGGTGAAAAACACTATAGTTATAAAAAGCGTAAACAAGTTATCAGATAATTTGTTTACAAAAAAATCAAATTATTTATTAAAAATCAAGTTTAATAAAAATCAAATTATTTACTAAAAATAAAATTGTCTATAAAAAATAAGTGAAAATCAAAATTTTCATTTAAAACACTATTTTTCACTAAAAGTTTAACTTTTTATAAAAAAATTTATTTTATTAAAATATTTTGATTTTTAGAAAAAATTTTGATTTAAAAAACAATGTTAATCTTAAGAATAAATTTTGATTTGTTTTTACAAAAAATCTGAAATTTGGTGTTAAATCGAATTTATAACAAACAAGATCAAGGCTATATTCGGCTGTGCCGAATCTTTTATACCCTTCACCATCATACCCACAAATAATATTTTCGCCTTAAAGTAAGCTTTCATTCTTTCACATTTTTAAATCTACATTATTTTTCAAACTACAAAATTTTGAATACGAAAAAAATTAAACAAAAAATCAAACATGCGTTTTGCCCAATATCTCAATTATTAGTCAACCGATTTATTTTACTTTTTTCTACACAAAAATTCAGAAAAAAAATTCTGAACGTCTTTGAAAAAGCAGAGGCTTCAGAAACTTGAAAACCGTTTTAAAACCCGTTTTTTTTTAAAAGCATATCCCCGCAATTTATGAACCTATCTTGATGAATTTTAAAAGCGAAATTCTCGAAAGGATTTCCGATCGTTTGATATATATACTATATATATCAGTTATCGGTTTGCTTCATATCCACCATTTTAACTGACACATGGACGGACGGACATGGTCCTATCGTCATCATTTCTTACAAGAATTCTGAAAATATCAACTTTTCTGCACTCCGATAAAAATTGTGGCAATTACAAACGGAATGACAAACTTTATAATCTATGTAATTTTCCGCTAAGAAATAAGAATAAATAAGTTATTCTTAAAACAATAAAATATAAATCAAAAAATAATCATTATAGGATGAGCGAAAAAATCGAAAACAATTATTTTTTGCTGAGTTTAATTTTACAACTCATAATCATTACGGTCCCTGATTTTAATAGCATGATGCTAAAAATTCAGTTTTTATTTGATGTTTTAATTAGAAAAGGGTTAATAAAATTCGTTCAAGCTTTTAACAAAAAATGTAACTAATATTATTTCTATTGGCTTATATAAACGAAATGTTTTTAATAAAATTTCCTTTTTGGGAAAATTTTTTGCAATACAACTTTTTTTTAATTAAGCATTTTGTTTAATAACAAATATTTTGTCATAAAATATTTAAGCAAATAAAACCAAAAAATAATGATAAAACGATTTGTTTGACCTTCAAGTGAAAAACACCGGGGTGAGTGTAAGAGAAGAGTGTATGTTGTATGGTGGGTTTTGTGTTGTTGCCTACATATTGCAGCACAAAACAACACCAACAATTGCCAAAGCAGCACATGTGATGTGAGAAGTTTTTGCGTATACAATTGTATTTGTAGATAAAAAAAAAAATAACACTTTAAAACCGGTTATTTTATTTTTATTTTTTTTAATTTTCTTTCTTTATTAAAAACTTTTTCTTTCCCCTAACTCCACTTACCTTAAAATCTTTAGCTTCTACACCCTTAAGATTTTCACATTTTTCCAATTGTTCTATGCCAAAACTGCCGGGTAAAGCATAAATTTTAGACACTTGTAAACTTTGTGACAATTTCCAACAAATGGCATGTTCCCGACCACCGCTGCCTATAACTAACAGTTGTTTACCCTTAGAAGGCATTTTCTTTTTAAAATTTCTTATTATTCTTGGCTTTTTTAATAAATTTAATTTAAAATCAATCGATTTTTTTAAGATCACTTAAAAAACACGCACTTTTTCTTTTTTCTTATAAAAAAAACGTTCTAAAATAAATCCCACGTGCTTTATCTTTCACACGATACACGTTTTCTATTGCTTCGATTTGGTTTTCGAAAGATCTTTTTTATTAGCGCGAGAGTACCAGTTTGAGCAATGCTCAAATTCCTACTAAATTTTTAAAATATATTTTTTAAAAAAATATATAATAATTCTAAGGGAACCGATTAAAAACAGCCAGCGGTTAATGATTGAATGTTGTTAATATAATATGGCACCGAGCATTAAAAACTCATTGGTTTTTTATGTCTGGAGCGTGAAGTTGTTATTGTACAAAAAAGCAACAAATTCGTATACAAACTGATAATACAAGTGATGGGTAAGTGATCGTGTGTTGTGTGCCACTTATTAGGTGAAGCAGTAAGAAAATGAAGAATTTTGAAAAATTTCTATATTGGATTTTAAAGGTAGGAGAATCAAAAATAAAATTACCAGCTGTGTGTTGAAATCTACTTTCTGAAGTTTGCTAATATCTTAAGGGTATGTGTTAGGCATAAATATATACGCTAACCTATCGAAAATTTTGTTATTGAAAATTATCAAAATTGGTTAATAAATTACTGTATTATTAGCAAAATAAAACTTAATTTTCTTTAAAGAAGAAATTTCACATCTTTCATAAATATTTCAAATGTTGTTCTTTAAGAAAATCATTTAAAGGGTCCCAAAATAGATGCAGTTAGGAGAGATCTACTTAATAACTACAAATAATAATTATCTAAAAAAAAACACAAAATTTCCAAAAAGGTACTTAATTAAAAAATAATAATAATAAATTATTTAAAAAATATATCCATTTAAAAAATAAATAAACTAACCTTCCGAATAAAAAATAACGGATTTCATAAAATCTAAAAAATAAGAAGAAGAATTCCTATTCATTGAATGCTCTTAAATTTTAAATAAGTACCAACTTTAAATAAAAGTACCAATAAAATGTATGTATTAAAAAATAAAATAAACATTTTTAAAGAAAATAGTATACTTTTAAAAATATACAAATTATCAATTAAAAAAATCAAAAAGCGTACGTTTTGAATATTCCAAAAGTACAAATTTCCGATAAAAGTACCATATTAAACAAATAATTTCCATTTCACAACGTGACAAATTTAAAATAATGGTAACCACATTTACGAAATTTCCAAATTTCAAGAAATACAAAACAAAATGTTCAAATTTTAAAGGAAAAAAATCATAATAAAGGTAACAATTTTAAAATTTAAAAATTCATTTTCAAAAAGTTTATATTTTCCAAAAAATTTTAAAATACGACCTTAAAATAAAAAAAAATAAAAAAATACAAATTTGAAGAAGTACATCAAAAAAGTACCAACTAAAATAAAAACTTCACAAAACCTAAGAAAATGTTTAATTTTCTAAACAATTATTACTTTTTCTGAGAATTTAGAAACAAATTTCAAAAATAAAAAATGAATAACAAAAATAACAATTTCAAAAATTTTAATTTACCTATAAATCTATAGATTTTGTAAAAAGTTTTAATATAAAATTTTAAAATTCAAAAACTAAATTTCTCAAAATGATTTTGAATTTTCCAAAACACCTACCAATTTTCAATAAAAAAAATATTGTTTCAAAATTTTACATCAATTAAAAAAGATTTCCAAAAAGAAAGAAAAAAGTAAAAATGCACTAAATTTTAGTTTTCAACTTAAATTATTTACCTCGGTGTTATTTTTCATAACAAAACAATTTTGAGTTAAAAGAAAATATTTTTTTACTTTAAAATAGTTTTCAGCTCAAAGTTACATTTAATTTAAGTCGAGTTCACGCACAGCAATGTTTCTTGTCGCAATTCTGTGTTTACAGGAGAGGTGGAGAGGAAGGGAATACTAAACTTTTACAACTAGATTTAGTTTTTCCCTAAAATTAAATTTTCTAGCAAATTTATTTGAAAATGAAAATGAAACAAAAAATTACTTCTCTTCATGTATAAATTTGTTCTGTAGAAAATTTTAATAACACATATAAAGAGTTAGTTTTTTTTTGACAATTGAGTTAGGTTTTTTGTGAGCAAGTTGGAGTTCTAGTTGTTTTCTATGCTTAAGACCATAGAGTAACATATAGACACGAAATTCTCGATTGACAATTGAAAAAATGTGTTGCTTTGTAAACAAAAATGTGTTTTTATTTTCTTCTAGCAACAACAAAATGTATTTGATTACATGTATTTTGTTGTTGCATGAGTTAGGTTTTTGACAATCGACTTAGGTTTTTGACAATTAGTCTCATCTCTTGTTACTCTTTGCTTAATTTTAATTTAATTTATTTATTCAGCATAGTAATACAAAGCCTTCAAGGCCAAAATATAAATATGTATTACACAGTAATAATCCTGAGTTATGTAAATATAGCTTACATACTAATATAAAATAATCTTAAAAAATTATTTAAGAAAAGGAAAAAAAATAAATTAATCAATTAACATTTCATAGAAAAAAATTAATTTAAAATTCATAGAAATGTCTTTGGCTCCCCAGCCATAAAAGTTTAAATGGTAGGCAATAATATTAGTAACTAAAAAAAATGTCCATATAGCAGTAATTCTTACAAAAATAAAAAAAAAAAAAAGAAGTAGCTATATTAGGGGTAATCAAAAACTATGAGCTAAAAAAGCCAGAAGTTTAAGACGAAAAACATTGTTGGAGTGAGAAAAAATACGAAGTTCATAGGGCAAGTAATTCCAACAGCGTGCAATCCTCACAACAAATGATCTTTCAAACGATAATTTAAAAATTCTCGGAATATAAATTTGAGGATTCCTGGAGGAACGTAAAAATATAAATTTATTACACAAGTTAGAAGGATAACTGTTTTTAATTATATTATAAAACAAAGCCAAATTACGATATTTGACGAAATTCTTAAAAGAGCAACCAAGAAATTTTTGAACATAAGCAGAAACAATCTAACAATGGTATTACCAATACATTTCAATCTATTAATAGAGAAAGCAGAACATCCAGATATTACTTCGAGACAATATAAGACCTGTGGCATAAGTAGAGCATGAGCTAATCTTCGTCTAACACGAAAAGGTAAATACATGTTAGTCGAATAAATTCTTCTAAGTGCACACCACACCTTTCCTGATATGAGGTCAATATGACAACCAAACGAAAGTCCACTGTCGAGAACCAAACCCAAGCACTTGTGCTGACAAACAATTTCAATAGCAACATTATTAAGACAAAAATTCATATTAGTAGAATAGTTATCACTAGGGCCAAACATGATCGCCTTAGTCTTACATGGATTAATATTAAGAGAATTATTAAAAGACCACTGCAAAACACGTCCAAGACAATCGTTCACATTAGTTTCAAAGTTCAAACTAGAAGAAATATCACCATTAAAAAGTAAAAAAATATCAGCATACAAGAATGTGCCACAAGTAACAGAATTAGTGTAAGTATACAAATCATTTACATATAGAATAAATAAAAGAGGCCCCAATACAGAACCTTGAGACTTAAGACCTTTTTATCTGAAAATAATTTTTCACTCCGAAATTTCATTGCAAATTAAATCAATTTTGAAGTTTTTTGACGTTTTTTTTTATCAAAATGTCTAATACAAGACGTCTTTTGCTTAATGATACATAAATTAAATATTATAGACGATCACGAAAAAGGTGAAAGATTAAAAGATGTACATATCTATTAAAGAAGAGATATATTTTATAAAAGCGAAAGCTATGGAAATACACAAAAATTTTACAGTGGTCAAATAGATGCCAGTAATGGAGGGTTTATTCATTTCTAAAAACGATATGGAATTCGTATAATGAAGGAAAGTGGTGAGAAACTATCATCTAAGGCAGAACTAGTAAAGTTATTTATTGACCAGTTTAAAAATGTATTAGTTCAGAACAATTTATTCAAAGATGCAATATTTAACGGGGATAAAACTGGACTTTTTTTGGAAAATACCACCTGAAAAAACATATGTACTCGCAGTAGAAAAAAGTGCACCAGAAAGAAAGATTTCAAAAGACAGGGCAACTGTCCAGTTGTGTGTAAATCAGTGCTTGCCACTCTGAGAACGCATTTATTAACATTGTTTTTTTATTATAGGTTTTGTATTGTAAAAATGAAAAAATTAAGAGAACATCCGCACATGTGCGCCACTTTGGCAAGCACTGGTGTAAATGCGAGTGGAACGAACAAAATTAAACCTAGAAATCCTAGAGCATTTCGAAACAAACAAATCTTACCGATAGATTACGCTCACAGCAAAAACGGATGGATGACTGCAACCATTTTTTAATTTTTTTTTAATTTTTGTTACACAGGTAATTTTATTGAAAATAAACTATTACTTTTTGGGTTAAATTAACATCTTTACACATTTTAGGTGGAATTATTTTAAAATGCCTAAAATTTACTTCCGAAAGTTGTTTTAATCTTAAATAATGCTCCTTGTCATCCACTAGCAGATGAATTAGTTAAGAAATGTGTGACGGTATGATTTAGGCTTTATGTATGCCACCAAATGTTACTACATTGATTCAACCTATGGACCAGAATGCTATTAGACTTGTAAAACTCCATTACAATAATAGCCTTTTATCGAAAATTATATCGGAGGATGATGAAGACTTACTGACATGTTAGCCCAATCCTTTAAAACTGTTAAAGAATCTAGCGTTGCCAAATGTTAGAATAATATATTTTCTGAAGAAGATGACATTCCTTTGTCAATATTGTTACGGACAGACGAAGAAATTATATCAGTTGTTTGCAAATACTTAACCTATTTTTTCCAAATGTAATTTAAACTATCTTATGTTTTTCTTGAATGAAAGTGTAATCCTCTTTATTAATTTCAGTTAAATTTAGAAACGACTGATTTAACTGATTGGGTAAATGATATCCATAGTGATTATGAAGATATTGAAAATGATGAAAGTGAAGCAAATAATATTCCTGTTTTGTTTGGGCCTGATATTATATCATTCGTTAAACCGGGAAATTGTTTATAAAATTTCAGTTATATGCTATGAACTAATCACCCCTATCGTGAATAACAAGTGGAATTTTTGTTCCCATGAAATTTTTATTCCCCTCGAAGGGAAAAATGCTATCGTGAATAAAGGAAGAAAATTAGAATAAAAATCGATTTTTTTTTTTCAAAAATATACACGCACATACTAATATTTTAAAGAAAAGTAAAAAAAAAAAACAAAGCAAAATATTTAGTATTGGAGTGATAGTTTTATTGCAACATTAGTTTATTGTACTATTTAACTGTTATGTAGCAAAATAATTCTCAAATTTTTGGAAACCCAACAAAAAATAAAAAAATAATTATAACAAATTAAAGTGTACAATATGTTTAGAATTGGAACAATAATTCTATTTTATGTTGAGCAATACATCAGTTTGTGTCTTATTAACTGATTATGCCCTTAAAATAACTTTAATATCCGAATTATAAAATCTACTTACATTTTCTGTTCTGTTCCCCAGCAAAAATAAAGTGAACAAATTAAAGGGAAAAGTGAAAAAAACTCGGGAAAAAAAATTCACGATAAGGGGAATTTTTATTTTAAAAGTATGAAATTATACACGGGGAATTTTTTCACGATTTGGGGAAAGGGAAAACATTTCGAGGGAAAAAGTATTCATGATAGGGGTGAATATATTTTCCATCAGTAAAAGTTATTCTAATAAAAATGTATTTTTCATCGAAATAGTTTTTCAATTTATTTTTGAATAAAAAAGTTTTACCTAAATATTATTTATTTATTGAAAAATACTTCTCTCCTAAGTTTCTATTGTCACTTCTTTAAAATTTCTTTAAAAAATTTTACTCACTTGCCCATCTCTTTATACAACACACGCAAATTAATAAAATCTGTTGTTACTGAGCAGACATAATGATCTTGTTGCTTTAGTAAATTTGCTTATGATATATTTTTCCCCTTTCAAATTGTTGTTTTAAAAGTGCGCAAAAACATAAAGTCAAAAAACTTGCTCTCTGTTTATTTTGACAAAAAATTTAAGTAAAACTCTTTTACAACAAAAACTCAACATAAAATATGCCTAAAAAAGAGAACTTATTAAAAATTTGCTCTTAATTAAATAAAAATGAATGTGGGGTCTTTTAAAAGAAAAGGGAAACATTACTTAAATAAATTGAATTAAAATAAATATTTTAAAGTTTTTTTGGTTTGCAAAAAATTTATAAAATTTTCTCATTTTATAAATCCGAAATAATGAATAAATTTTTTAATAAAATTTCCTGTTGTTTTGTAAATGTATTTTTAATACTTTTTTTTAGTCTGATAACCTTTTTACTTTGGTTGATAGGGGGTAAAATGAGATTTCGGTTTGTAATCATTAATTTGTTGTTTTTCGCAATGCAAATAAATCAATACGTTTGAGATAATTAAATGCAATAACAGGGACAGTTAAAAGAAAATATTTTGTTATTTGTTTTTTTATTACAAGAAAAATATTATTAAATATGAAAATTATCATTTTATAAATGATGAAATTTTTACAAACAATATCAAGTGATATTGGAGGTAAGTTTAAATTTAGGGACTGGAAAGCGTATGAAAGAAGCTGATTTTATATTTAATTTATTTTACAATTTTTAAGGCTGGAATATTTAGAATATTTATTTTAAAATTTATAAAACTGATAATTTCTTAAAAAGTCCAAATTTTTTCTTCTTACTGAATCAAGTTGATTTTTAATAGCAAGTTACTTAGGGAAATAAACAATCTGGTTTAAAATTCCTTTAATTTGTTTAAAAAGTTTAGAATTGAAAATGTTTTCCACAGGCAGACGGTTAGGCGAACATAGTTAAATCGACTCATAAGACTTTTTTTCGAATTGACTAAAGTGGATTAAGTTTATTTGGTATAATTTTCTTAACATTGCAAGCGAAGATTCATTCAATTATCAAATCTTAATATTTCCTGGATTTCCCAAAAAATAATAATTTTATTTTTTTTTTTTTTTTAATTTTTTTATATATTTTTTTGTATAAGTATAATTTTTTATAATCATAAAATTTGTTTTTGTTTTTTTTTTTCTTTTAATTTAAATACAGTATTTTTTTGTTTAGTTTAAAAGACAAACATAATTTTTTTGTTGTTGCGGGTTTTGAGGTTTAAACAAATTTTAATAAACAAAATCAATTAAATTAATTTCAAATTTATGATTTGAACTGTAGACCAATCAAAACTCATAGCATAAAATTAGCAAAAATATCAAACAATTATAAATTTGTTTTAGGTTTTAAATTAATAATAAAATGATCAAGGTAAAGTAAAAAAAAAATAAGAATAATTATATAATCAATTTAATGTAAAAAAATAGGGGGAAAAAAGGAGAAAAAAATAAAATAAAAGCAGATTTCTTAAAGTTAGTAAAAAGTCGAGAAAGAGTAAGAATTTTTTGTTAGAAAAAAAAAACTACAAACTAAAATTTTCTTAAACACTTAAAAAGAATCTTACAAAACCAAAAGAAAAATCTTAAAAAAAAACATGATTAAGAAAATTAAAGTTTAATTTTTGAAGAATGAAAAAAAACTTTAGGCAGCTTTAACAAAAAAAAAGTATGAAATAACACACACGCTAAATAGATTTATTACAGTTTTCCAATTGGAGGCTAATAAACATTAAGCAATTTAATACATTTATGTATACACTAAACGTATTGAATTTCTTTTTAGCCTTTGCGGCATTAATGTTATCAATGAATTATTATTCCTATAGGGTGTTAAGGAGAGACAACGCGTTACCGGCGCATTTGAAAACCTGTTGTACCATCTGGTCCACGAGGTAAACGTAATATCGTATCATTTTGTTGTTGCCTTAAAGAAGAGGAAGAAACACTGCCACCCACTACCGGAGACCAAGTTTGTTGCTGCTGCTGTTGTGGTTGCGTTTTATGTTGCTGCTGTGGTGATTTTTGATGATATTGTTGATATTTCAAATGCTGCTGCTGTTGTTGTTGCGTTTGTGGTGTTGTCTGATATTGAGCTGGCTGACCTATAGCACCCATAGGACCCAAACCTAAAAGAGGATTCATATTGTAAGTGCGATTATTGTTATAGGCAGGTGATTGTGGTTGTTGTGTTGTTGGCTGCTGTTGTTGTTGATTGTAAAAATAATTTTGTTGCTGCTGTTGTTGTGGATAATTTTGTTGATATTGTGGTTGCTGCTGTTGTTGTAGTTGTTGATTATAATGATTGTTATATTGATTTGTAACACCCTGGGTTTTCGGCGAATTCAATTTTGGTGCAGCCACCATATTAGTCAAAGCATTATTAGATAATGCAGCCACTGTTGCCGTGGGGGTAGAGGGTGTTGAATTAGTGGTACTTGTTGTTATTGAAGTTGCTGTAGCAGAGGAAGCTCTAAGGAAGATATTTAAAAAGAAATTGGTGATTAATTTGAACAATTTTTAATATAATTTTTTATTATTAGTTTTTTTTAATTGATTTATTTGTAAAAAATAATTTTTAAGTGGAAACTATTTCGATATAAGAATTTATTAAAGATACAAATTATTTTGATAAAGAAATTTTGAGGTGAAAAGCCATTTTGGGATGGAAATAATTTTGGGGGTAATAATATATCACTTGGTAATTATTTAGAGGTGAAAAAATTTTGTGGTGAAAAAACTATTTTCAGAGGAAAAATTATTTTTTTCGAGATGAAAAATATATATATATTTTTTTATGAAAAATCGATTTCACTATTTTTATGTAAATAGATTTTTTTTAAACAATTTTATGTTGAGAAATAATTTTAAGGTGAACAAAATTCCCTAGTGGTGAAAATCAACTTTTTTTGAGGTAAAAATATATTTAGAAGCATTTTTTTTTTTTTTAAATATTAGTTAGTACATTTAGAAAATTTTAATCATATTTGGCCCATTGGACTTAATTCCTAATTTATAAAATAAAAAAGTTGGTGCATTTTTCAAGTTACAATTTTTTAATTTAGTAGTTTTTTCATTTATTAGTACTTCGTGTAATTTTTTTAAATATATATTTGCATGTTTTTTTTAATTGCACTTTTTTTAATTGGTACCTGTTTGAAATATTTGGTACTTTTTTAATGATTACTTATTTTTAAAAACTGTTAGAACATTTGAAAGTATATTTCAATTATTTAAAAAGTTAATACTTTTAGGAAAATTTGATACATATTTTTTTGATTACTACATTTTTGAAAAAGGATATTTTTACAAACTTAATATCGTATTTTTAAAAAAATTAGTTCTTGGTAATTTTAAATTTTTAGTTTGTACTTATTTAAAATTTGGTACTTTTCCAATGCACGATGTTAATTATGGGTCACACACAGTTTTTTGCTTAATGTGACATTTCTTTGTTTCAGCGTTTGACAAATTCAACCATGGAGAGGTACACAATTGAGCAGCGCGTTATGATTGTTGAAGCCTTTTACGAAAATGGGCGCTCATAATATGCATTTTGTGAACTTCGTGATTTTCTTGGTCAGCAACACCAGTGCATACTCGCCCAGTTTGTCGTGCCCAACAATTGAACATCACAACGGACTTCTTGTTTCCAGAAATTGAGTATATGGACCTGGACGATATGTGGTTCTAACTCATGTCGTGGCGATGTTAATTAGCCGCCACGATCATGTGATTTGACACCGTTGGACTTCTTTCTTTGCGGATATTTAAAACAAAAAGTGTACGTCAATAAGCCAAGAACAATTCAAGAGCTAAAGGATGAGATAATTCGGCACATTAAGGATATTGAAACTCAATTATGTCTCATTCATTGAAAATATGGACCATCGGATACCACCGAAATCGTGGCGAGCATTTGTACGAAAACTTTGTTTTTTTTTTTACAATAAACATCGTGCGTTTTGGTTAGACCAACCTTTAAACTAGTTTTTTATTGGTGCATTTGGTAAAATATTTACATTTTCATAACTTTGTACTTTTTTAGGATAATTGTTAAATTTTCAAAATTTTTAACTTTTTTAGAAAATTTGTATTTTAGCACTTTTTTAAAAAATCGGTATTTGTTTTGAAAATTAATGTGAGTGATTTTTGTTATATCACATTTTTTTTTTTTTTTTAATTTATATTTTTTCTTTTTGATACTTATTTGAAAATTGGTACATTTTTATATATTGCTACTTTTTTGATATCTATATACCTTGTTGCTAGTTTTTTTTCTTTAAAATTGGGACATTTCCTTAGAAAATTTGGTAATTTTTAGCCTTTTTTAGAAAAAAATACAACTTTTTTCAAAATCTACGTTTTACAAATTTGATACATTTTTGTAAATTGATATAATTTTTGAAAAGTATAAGTATATTTTACAAAAATTAATTTTAATTTTTTCTTTTTATCATAAAATAAACTTACTTTTGCTCCTCATCTTCTGGATTCTTAGCTGAACCCAATATTCTAAGTCTTGCCTCGGCATATTCTTGCTCACGTTGTTGCAACGTTTTAATCGGCTGTTTGGGACGTATACCATTATTACGGGGTTCCGTAGATTGTGTAGGACGCCTAAGGATTTTCACAGTTTGATTGGCGATAGGAGGAGTATAATTGGCAGATTGATATTCATCCTGAGGTTTATGCAAAACCATCATAACTGGCTGAAATGTGGCTGACATATCATCCAAAGGCGATTTAGCCGATGATTTTGCCGTTGAGTCTTGTGTATTAGAACGTTGCAACAACTTCATTTGTGTGGGTCTTGATGAAGATGTAGCAGTATTGGTTGTTGAACTAATTGCACTGGCAGCTGAATTTGTTGTTATTGTTGTATTCTGATAAGAGGTTTTAGTGGTGATTCTTTCACAAGCCGTCGTATTATTAGAAGAAGCTGACAAAGTTTTCAATTTATTAACTGAGGAGTGTAACTAAAAGAAATAGAAAAAATTAAAATATAAACAAATTTTACTATAATTTAAACATTTAGAATACCTACCCTTGCTTCATCAATTTCTTCCCAATTGTCTAGCACATCGTCACCATTGGACATGGCCTTTAGCTAACAACCACCCTGCAGTTTTGAATTCTATCAAATATCTCAACAAAACTTTCTTTAAACAACTTTGTTCTATACAAGTTGTTTCTTTTGTTTATTTTAAAATTCCACAAAATATTCTCAATCCTTAACAAACTGAGAATTTTGTTTCTTCCTTGTTCTCTCAAAGGCCTTCCATATGTTTTTAGCTGCAATTTGCCAGATAATCGTGACGACGTTTTGGAGCCGGCCCAATTTATTTTAAAAAACTTTTTATTTTTATTCACCTAATGTTGATGCCACAACAATACTGTTGTCTGTAGCTAAATATAATATTTTTCCAACTGTTATTAGTGTTCTCTGCACTGGTCACCGTTTGACTTTCTGCCATAAATAATAAAAATTTAGTTGTTTCTTTAAACATTTATTAAATTTTTTTTTTTTTTTTTCTAAATTTTATTAAATATTAGTGTAATTTTTTTTTGCTACAAACCTGCTTTAACTTTTCTTCCTTTTTCGTTTTCGTCGTCTTTTGCTGTTGCTTTTTTCTTTTTCGCCCAGCCTTCGTTTTGATAAATTTTTTCTTCTTCATGCAATAATCGAGCCAGCGTTGCAATATTTCTTTATTTTTTCCTCTTAACTTATGGGTTTTATAAAAATTTTTCAACTTTTTCTTTTCAATTTTATCACACAGAAGACTTAAATTTGTTTTTTCCTATAATTTTGTAAAGCTTTAAAATTTTTATTGAAAAGAAATTTTTCTACACTTCCTTAAAAAGAATTTCTCTGTGCTGTAAAAGTAAAAAAGAAAAATGTGTGATGACAAATTCGCTGTATTTTCATTTTTCTCTTTGCTCTTATTTGCTGCTTTTTGACAGTTCCTCGTGTTTCGTAACAGGGTTGTTAAAATTGTTAAAGTAAGGGAGTTGCCATTGGAAAGGAGGGAAATAAATGGTGATTTTATGGGGAAAATTTAATTACGTATTAAAAATCTGATATTACTGTTCTCAAATTAAAATTTTTAAAAACTTTTAATTGCAATTTTATAAAAATGTCAATTAAAAGTTTGATTCTGATTATTGTTAAAATTAATAAAACTTACAATTAAAACCAAAATGAAATTACTGAAAAAATAAAATTAATTTCAGCCAAATTAACTTAAAAAACTATAAATTTAGAAAATTATTAATTAATTATTATTAAGTAATCTGTATTTTTTTTGGTACTAAATAAATTAATTTATCTATTTTTATTTATTTGTAATTCTATGCACAAGACTTAAAGTTTTATATTGCAGCATAGAACGTAATAAATATGATATTACAATAATTTCATAAAAGTACATACATACATTACTACAAAATTATTACATATAAATCATTCACAAGTAGATAAAAAAAAAATTAACATCATACATTAACTTTTAACTGTTGCATTCAAAATTATTCAAATTTATTTGCGTAATGTCGCAATATTAAATTTTTAAAAGATGTTCCATTACTAGTGTTTTGTACGCTATAAGGTAGAGCATTAAAAAGATGCTATAAGGTAGCAGGAATGAAAAATTGCCATTCATATATTAAATTATTGCATTGTAGTGTATTAATTCTTCGACCTCTAGTTGATCTAGAAAATTGAAGACTTTTGTAAAGGTGATCAGGCTGCTGCTTTAAAATAATTTTATGTAACATTATTAAGACTTTTGTTTTAAGTAGATTGACAAAAGTTAGACCATAGATTTGTTGCGAGAAAGATGACACATTAGTATGACTTCTTAAGTTGAAAACATAACGGGCGATATTATTGAAGGTTACTTTCAATTTTAATTTGCTATGAGCGTCACAACTGGCAAATAATTCACATCCGTAATGTTGGCATCAGATATATTTTTGCAAGTAGCATTCTTATTTTGATAGGTGTGCAATATTGTGTTTTCCAGAGAGACCTAAGCATAGAACATGTACGACCGCATGCATATATAATATGGTCCTTCCAATTTAGGTTATTATTAAAGATGATGCCTAGATTTTTAGTGGAATTTACGACGTTGATTGTTGTTTATAGTAATTTGAGGCAATGGCCCAATTATAGTTGATCTTTTCCTGATGGCGATACATTTAGATTTTTGTGGATTTATACTTAAGCCATTTGCTCAAATGTATATGCGATGTAAAGCCCAAATTATAATAGCGTGTAGTCAGCAACAGTATCAGCAAAAATTATCAGCTGTTCACTGTCAGAATAACATGTTGCTGCCATTATAATTACATTTAAGCGTATGCAGCAAAAATTTACAACCTCCATCTTGCTTTATTCAACTTGTGTATTTTAGCCTATCATTTATTTGCTCACTCTCTTTGTCTCCCTCTCAATCTGAAAGCAGCGCAGTGAATTTAGAAACAGGGCTAAATAAAACAACACTGCAAACTGCTGCTGACCAAATGTAATCAACTCCATAACAAACAGTGCATTCTAAAATATCAGCTGATTGTGTCAGCACACACTGCTGCTGACTACGCGCTATTGTAATTTGGGCTTAAGTATCATTTAGATTTGACACACATTCATCAATTGACGTTAGTTTACAGCTGATATAAATTTTGATGTCATCTGCATACATTCTTATTTTACAGTGCTTGAGTTGATGGGGTAAGTCATTTGCATAGAGTGAAAAAAGTAGAGGTCCGATTATTGAACCCTGATGAACACCTCTTTTAACTTCCAGGCATTTAGAGTTAAAGGATGGAGTGTGAACATACTGGTTACGGTGTTCAAAATATGACAACAATAAACGTGAGCTGGTGGACGAGAAATTAAAGAAATTTCGTAGAATGATCTAATAAAACGAGAATGATCTAATAAAACGAGAAAAGTTATTTTTATCAATTTCTTTTCTGACATCTTCAGTAAGGTCTATTAATGCAGCTAAACAGCTATGATTAGCTCTAAACCCAGATTGTCGATCAGTGATAATATTGTTGTTGTGTAGGAAAGTGGTCATTTATTATGGAGAAGTTTTTCAAACGCTTTTGATGGAAAAGGAAGAATTGCTATGGGTCTGTAATCCGTATTTGTTTTAGGTATTGGTAATATTTTGTTTTTTTCCATTTGGATGGAAAATTATAAGAACTGATGATTTTATTAAAGATATGTGTAATTTTGAATTTAATTTTTTTTCTTTTGTTTGAAAAAACTATCAAAAAAGAAATTTCCATATTTTTGTAATATTTTATGTTTAAAAAATATGAAAATTTATTTCTGTTTTGGGGGACAAGTAAATTTTTATTTCACCAGACAGATGGAACCTTGGCAATTTTGAAGAAATGTATTCTACAAAAAAATCGGTTAGCTAAAAAAGGCAATTTTAATTATTCAAATAATTTGTTTAAATATATGTTTAGTTCCTTTTCTTATAACAAATTCCTTTAAAATCCTTCTGGCATCACTTTATTTACCACCAGCCAGAGTTGCATTTATTTTCTCTCACTCTCTTTTTTCCTACTTATTCGTCTATCAAAAATCAAACAGCTGTTTGATATAAATTTTTTCTTTTATTATTCTTACCTTGAATGTGTCATTAATTAAAGTACAACTGCTTTAATTGGCAGTAGTAGTAAATTTTTTTAAATATATATATAATTTTAACATATTTTAAAACGCCATACAATATCTGTTGAATCGCCAAATATCTTTGCTATATAAAAGAAGAACTAACCAGCCATGGACTTTACTTCCTTTGCCAAACCCAGCAGCAATTGTGATACTACCAATAATAGTGTCAGTAGTGGCCCCGAGGAATTACACTTTTGGAAACATGTAGAATATATTGAAAATCATGGTAAAGATCAGGATGACTATGAATATTGTATGACCGAATTTTTACGCATGTCTGGCATATATTGGGGTGTCACTGCTTTGGATATTATGAATCAATTAGAACGCCTTGACCGGTCGTCTATAATTGAGTTTATCAAACGTTGCCAGTGTCCAACGACAGGTGGTTTTGCACCGTGTGAAGGTCATGACCCCCATATATTATATACTTTATCTGCAGTGCAGATATTGTGTATTTACGATGCCCTACACGAAATTGATTGTGAGGCAGTGGTGAAATATGTGGTTTCATTGCAACAAATAGATGGTAGTTTCTTTGGTGATCGTTGGGGTGAAGTGGATACACGTTTTTCATTTTGTGCTGTGGCCATATTAACTTTGTTGAAAAAAGATCTTGCCACGACCATAGATGTGGAAAAGGCCGTACAGTTTGTTATGTTATGTTGCAATCAAACAGACGGAGGTTTTGGTTCAAAGCCAGGAGCTGAATCACATGCAGGTAAATTTTTAAAAGAATTTATATTTTGTTTTTTAAATTAATTTATTAAAATTTTTAGGCCTTATCTATTGCTGTGTGGGCTTTTTGTCTTTAACCCAACGTTTACATCTCTTGGATGTAGACAAATTGGGCTGGTGGTTATGTGAACGTCAACTGCCTTCTGGTGGCCTTAATGGTAGACCTGAAAAACTGCCCGATGTTTGCTATTCCTGGTGGGTTTTAGCTTCTCTAACCATAATGGGTCGTTTACATTGGATTAGCGCCGAAAAATTAAAACAATTTATACTCTCCTGTCAAGACAACGAAACTGGTGGTTTTGCTGATCGCACAGGCAATTTACCTGATATCTTCCATACACTTTTTGGCATAGGCGCTTTATCATTATTGGGTTTTGAGGGTCTTAAACCGATTAATCCTACTTTGTGTATGCCTCAATATGTTATGGATCGTTTGGATATTAAACCTCAAATATTAGAAAGACCTTAAATTCTTAAGTTGGAGAGAGGGGTGCTGTTATGTTAAAGGTTGTTAAGTTATTATTTAACAATTTTTACATTAAAACAAAAGACGTCAGCTTTATATAGCCAAGAAAGCAAAATATCTAAAAATTTAAACTTTCTTCTAAAAAAAAAACACTTTCTAACTAAGTGCACTCAAAACAACTACAACAAACTTTTTACTAAAAAATTAAAAAAAAAACACACATCTTGCATTTCTTTTTTTTTTTATCTTACTAAAAAGCACTATTTTTCTTTTGTTAATTAATTCATTTTATTTACTCTACTACACCAGAATTTTTTAAATTATTTATTATCTAGCTTTTCTTGTTTTTATATTTTATTTACAGTTTATTAGTAAATTTATGGTATTTTTTATATAAAATATATATTTCTATTTTCTACTAATAATATAAAGAAATATTAGCTTTATTATTTTTGCATTTAACAATTTTAAGTAAATAGTTAAAGAAATAAAACAGTTATTTTAATTATTTATAAACTTTATTAGTGAAAAAAAAAAAACAAAAGAACAAACAAAATATAAAAACAATTTTATAATAAAACTGTTTTTTATTATTGAGGTGAAAAAGGGTGAGTGAAGCTGGGAGGTCTTGGAAACGTTTTAGAAATTCAAACAAACTGAAGAAGCTGTAAACGGAAATTACTCTTGTTTGGTTTTTATTTAGCGATACAAAGCCAAATTTTTTTATCGTTTGTAGATTTTTTAATTAAATTTGCAATCTTTTTTGTTGTGTTCTTTTCATTTTGGTGATTTTTTTTTTTTAATTTTGGCATTTATTTTTTTTAGTTTTGTCGATTTTTTAATGTTGACTGTATTAGCGTTTATTCCTTTTGTCAGTTTTCTTTAAATTTTGTAACGTTTTACGAAACATTTTAGCAATTTTTTTCATTTTGGTAATTTTATTTTTTATACCCTACACCACCATAGGTGGGGAGGGTATTATGCGTTTGTGCTGATGTTTGTAACACCCAAAAATATTGGTCTAAGACCCACCTTAATTTATACCAATCGGCTTAGAATCACTTTCTGAGTCGATTTAACGATGTCCGTCCGTCTGACCGTCTGTCCGTCCATGTAAACCTTGTAATCAAACTACAGGTCGCAATTTTGAACCAAAATTAATGAAATTTGGTACAAAGGTTTCTTATAGCCCAGGGACGAAGCCTATTGAAATTGGTTATGATCGGTCCATTATTTCACCTAGCCCCCATACATAAGTCTAAATAAGTGTGCCTATTTTTAAAAAGATCGGTCCATAATTAACCATAGCTCCCATATAAACCTCTTTTCAGAGAATCACTTTAACAGGCATAAATCCCATTAAAATGTTAGTATCAAGTTAATATTCGACACAAATAAGTTCTATATGAACATAAATGATATTGCTAAATTTTACTAAGATCGGTCCATAATTTACCATAGCTCCCATATAAGGCCCTCTTTCGGGAATCACCCAAAAGTGAATAAATTCATATAAATGTCAGAATCATCGCATCAAATATTCTGTATTCGTATGTTTTATTTCATATTTATGAGTAGAAGTTAAATAAAAGACCCCTCTCCGAATTATAATGTACACAATGGTGTAGGGTATCATATAGTCGAGCTTGACCGACTATATCTTTTTCTCTCGTTTTTTTTTGCGATATGAAATTAAATTTGCAATATTTTTAATTTTGATGTTTTTTTTCCCTTTTGTCGACTTTTTTAAAATACATTTTTTCTTTGTTCAGGTGTTTTTATAAAAATTGAATATTTATTTATTTATTTTTTATTTTTTTATTTTTGAATTTTTACAGTTTTTGTTTTTTTGTTAAGGGGGATTTTTTGTTCTTAAGAACAATTGTCTGTTTTTTATTTGTTGATGTTTTTTGCGGTTCTTTAGCATATTTTTTGGTAATTTTTATGTATTTTTTTTCGTTTAGGCGATTTTTTATTTAAATTTGCAATCTTTTCATATTGAAGATTTTTTCCTTTTTGGCGACTTATTGTAATTTTAAAATTTTTTTTCTTTAATTCTGACCTTTTTTTTATTTTGGTGATTTTTTAATTTTTTTTTATTAAATTTACAGTTTTTTTAATCTTTTTAGTGAATTTAGTGAGGATTTTTTAGTTTTGGGTTTATAATAATTTTAGTAATAATTTTGACGTTGAAAGATTAATCCCTTTCTTTTTTTAACATAAACACAAACCTTTAGAAGTAAAACTTACTTAATTTCTATAATTTCCCATTTAAAATAAATTTTCTTTAAAACCAATTGAAGATTAACTTTTTTTTATTTTATTTTAATGAAATAAATTTTATAATTAATCTATGATATTTTAAATTGTCTTTTGCAAATAGAATTTCTTTATTAAATCATTCACTACTAAAGTAAATAAGTAATAACAAGAGTATACTTAAATATTGGGGGGTGTGATAAACTAAAATAAAAAATAAATTAAACTATATACAACATAGTTTTTTTTTCAAAATTAAATACAAGTTCAATTAAAAGCAGAGACCGGATTTTAATACTAAAAAAACAATCTTTTTATTTTTATTTCAATCGAAAAACAATCTTTAATGTTCAAAAAATAATAAAAATCCATCATGATTTTTATTATTTTCATCAATATTTTATTTTTTTTCATCATGATGAAAATAAAAATATAAATATCTTTTGTGATATTTATTTCAAAAGTTGAAAATTATTTTGAACTTTTTTCATCGGATGGAAAAAATTCTAAACAACAACAATTTCATTTGAATAAAAAAATATTTTGAAAACAAAACAAAAGTATGAATAAAAAAAACAATCATTTTAAATTTTTTTCGAACTGATATTTATCGTTAAAGATATTTATCGTTAAAGATATTTATTTTTTTCATCATTGATGGATATTTATTTTAAAAATAAAAATCCCTCACATATTTTTTTCAACAAATGAAAAAATATTTTGAACATTAAAGATATTTATTTTGATTGAAAAATAAAAATAAAACGTTTTCGGGTGCTTGATTAAAAGTGCTTTTTTAAACCAAAGAAAATACTACACTGGCCCATTATATAAATAAAAAAAAAGAATACAAAGAAAAGTGAAAAGCTAAAATCCTAAGGCACTATTATTAAAAAAGTTTGCAAAAACAATTCTAAAGCAGGAAAATCTAATTTAAAAAAATAATAACAAAATTAAACTAAGAATTATATTTATCATCACTAGTTAAAACATTATAGGCACAGCCTAAAGCCCAAGAGATTTCATGGCCATCGATTTTTTTATATAACTAGAAAGAAAAGAAAAATAATGAAACTTTCTGACAAACATTTATTAGACCTACCTTTATCTTTTTGCCCTCTCCCAAACCGAAACCCTCATGCAATAGCACCGATATGTAGGTGAGATCAAAACACATAAATGGTTGCTCATCATTGGGTATAGCACATACTTCTTGTGCCTTTTTACGAAAAGCTTCGACTGTAATTTCACCACCAGCAAATGGATCAATTAAACCCGATTCTGTAGCTCTTTCAAAATAATAACTAAATGCAGCTATGGTATGCTGTTTCAAAGTGAAAGGTTTTGGTTTAACCAAAGGCATTACTTTACTTTTAATCAAATCCAAACAACTTTCAAAATCTACTATGGGATTTTCTTGTGTAGACTTGGCATGATCTTTGCCCGAAATTTTATAAGCCACATTGCTATAAGTCCAAGTTCTATTAGAAATAATGGGATTAACACAAATTGATTCCAAATGTGTTTCCTCATTGCTATAGCCTTTAGTAAAAACAGCATGCCTGGCTGCCATAAGACCCAAACCCAAATAGGAATGGGTAAAAACATTGATTTTCTTATGCAAAGTACTAACTTCATGCATATATTTATCATAGACTGGCACCTGTTCAGGATCAGTGGGTGAAAATGTTACCTGGGTACTGCCACCACCTAAATCTAAAGCAGCCGCTTGATTGGTTTTTGATAAACGTCCCAAGAGGAAATTCACGGTAAACCAAGAGAAAATGCCTTCATCAGTGCCATCCATAATTTCTACAGCATCTAATTCTACACTAAATTCGGACTTGGTGAAGAGATTTCTTACGGCATTAAGAATATTTTCTGCTTTGCTGTGGGGTAGCAGGCGTAAACCAGCAGTAGCTTTTAGTACCAGAGGAGTGGAGGACCATTTATCTTTGGGTATGAAAGCACGGGCTTCGTCCAGTAAAAGTTTAATGGAATGGGCACCCTTTTCCGGAGCATCGGCAAAAGAGGATAGGCCAGGTTTGCGTTCTTTGAAAAGTTCATCGGATAAAACTAATTTATTGTCTGGAATTTGTAGATAAGAAAATATAAAAATTTGGAGAAATAGTTTTATAAAACGAAAATTTTCATAACAATTTTTTTAAGGGAAAAATTTTGAAATTTGTAATCTCTTTTGTGGTAGGAAATTTTTGAAGTGAAAAAGTTTTAGGTGAAACTTTATAAGGTTAACATTTATGGAGGTGAAAAATTATTAAGATTAATATTTGTGTAGTGAACATTTTTTGAGTTTAATTTTGGGTGGTGAAATTTTTTTGAGCTACAATTTTTTATGTGAAAAATGTTTAAAATGAATCAGTTTTCGAGGTAAAAATTTTTAATGTTAAAAATTTAAGGCTGAAAATTTTATTCAAATTTAATTTTTTTAGGTAAACATTTTTTTGAGGTTAAAAAATGTTCGATTATTTATTTTAAAAATGTTTAAGGCATAGAAAACAACTAGAAGTCCAACTCTTTTCTATGGTTTAAGGTTAGAATTTTTAAAGGTAAAATATTTTAGACGTGAAATTTTTAAGGTGAATAATTTTGAAGATAATGTGAGGAATGTGAGGTAAATTTTTTATAGTGGACTATTTTTGAGATGAAATAATTATTATTTTTTGGGAGAAAAAACAGTTGAGAAATTTTTGGGGTAAATATTTTGTTTATGATTTTTGGATTATGAAAATTTATTAGATTTTTTTTCTGAAAATATTTCTGATAGAAAATTTTTTATGGTAAAAAATTTTTTGAGGTAAATTTTTTTTTTTAGATTTTTTTTTTTAATTTTTCTATTACATTTTCTCACCTATAAAACTACGATCAAATTTATAAGCCAAAACACGACTACCCGTGGAGCCAGCATCTATAATCACAGCATATTGTTGTTTATTGTAACCCAATTTGGACGCTAATTGCACTAAAAATGGACTGGTGGTATCAATATATAAACCTAGTAATACAACAATAAAGAAAAAAAAATTATTTGAAAACTTTAAATAAAAAATGCATTCAATTTACTTACCAAATCCTACTAATAATAAAACCACCGATATAATCAAGCACAAGAAAGAAATTTTCAAACCCTTAGGCAGACCACCACCGGAAGTGGATTGTTTGCGCCTAGATGAATTGGTAACATTCGATTTGTCATCATTAGTGCTTAACTGTTAATAAAGAGAAGAAAAATTATTAATTATAAAAAAGAATCTTTAGAGTGCCTAAGTGGCAAAAGTTGTTTTATAGCCCTACCAAAACGTAGTCAAATTTCATGTTCAATTGGTGTTGACGTCTAAAAAGTTTATGCTTTTTTGAAATTAAGATAAAAACATTTTTTCTTAAATTTGTTCTCGTTGCTATTTTTGTTGTTTATTTAATTGTACTTTCTTTTTTTGTTATATATTTCTTTTTTCCTGTGGTTAATTTTTTTGTTACTTTTTGTTTTATATTATCGAACTTTGCTGCAAGCAAGTGTATTATGTCAAAGTTATATTTTTTCTCTGTTGTTTTTGTTTTAAACTTTTTTTCTCAAGTTAAGATAATAAATTCTATGTGTTTCATTTACCATTGTGTTTCAAAAGCTAAAGAGGAAATAAAGAGCTCTCAAAAAAATATAACGTTAAAATGAGAGAGAGAGAAAGAGGCTGCACGACATTTAATTAGAGATGCCATGCTAAATTTAGTAAAACAGTGGTAAATGATGTGAAAAAAATGTCATAGAATTAATACTAGGTACACCCAGAGAAATATCAATCACATACGTGTTGAAAACGATACCATTCTGTGTCAATAGTGTATCTACACCGTATGTGTTTAAATTAAACACTGCGTGTTCAATTCTTATTGAAAATCAATACCTAATTTGGTACCAAGTTGAAACCATTTCGGTATCAAATTGTTAAATTACATATGTTTTCTATTAAATTTGTTAACGAAAGGTATTAAAAAGCTGTTACCGTAAATTACCAATGTGAGCACAACCGTTGTTGATTTTGAATCGAATTTTTTCCCTTAGTGTATATTTTAAGTTAATTTTAGAAGTTATATAGAATAAAATAAGCATAAATAATGAAAATATTGTAAGTAATGGATAAGCTTTGTAATAATTGGCGTAAATCAAGATCTTCGGCACAATTGATTTTTAAACAATTTTGATAGTGATTCTATAGCACTTTTACTTGTGATTATAGTGCAATAAAAAATTTTGTCCGCTCTTGCTCGGTTTACGAGTTATAGGCTTTCAAAGTTTCAATATATTTTCCTGAATATCTTTATTAATAATTGTCGGATCTTAATTATGTTGATGTCATTTAAAAGCACTTATACCTTTTCAAAGATATATAACACTACCATATTAATTAATTACTTGGGAATAAAATTGACATTTTGTATAAAAATTGCGGAACTTAAAAAAATTTTTGATATTCGAAAAAAGCTTATTTAGCGAAGCCGGTGTTCGACATACCCAGAGGAGAAAGTTTTTAAGCCCGGCCGCAGGCCGGCTACACAGGAAAACCTTTATTAAGAAGATCTTGATGAGTTCCCAACTATGTGTGACTTTCTATCCTTCTTAAAATCATTAAAAGCAGTGCATTAAACTCGGAGATGAAAGCGTATTCAAAAACAAATTTTAAATTTATGTATAAAATACATATAAAATACATGTGTAATACATGTATGTATAAAATACAGTCTTTCAAAAAAAGTAGCAATAAAAAAATACTAATTTAATTTATGAAAAAAAGTTCGAGAAAAGTATCAAGTTTAAGTAATATTTTTCCAAAAAAAGTCCACGTTTCTAAAAAAACTAGAATTATGGGAAAAATTACAATCTTCATAATAATTACCTTCACATTTTTACAAAAAAAAAATCAATTATCACAAAAAATAACAATATTCGAATAAATATTACAAAAAAAAAATTAAATTAAATTAAAAAGTAATATTTTTGCAAAAAGCAACAAATTGCAAATAAAAATTTTTTTTTTTTGGAAAAACTTAAAAAATTACAAAAAAAAAAAACAAAAAAAAAAAAATATTCACAAATTTTAAACATTAAAGAAAAAATACAAATATGCAAAAAAATTACTTCATTAAAAAAACCAATTTACAATAAAGTACCAATTTTCAAAAAAAAAAAAATAATAATAATTTTCCAATAAGTAAAAAGGGTACCAATTCTCATAAAAACTATAAATGTTTAGAAAAAATATAATTTTTACAAAAAGTAGAAATGTTGAGAAAAATTACAATCTTCAGAAAAAGTACCAAACTTTTCAAGAAGTAAAAAATTTTGACATAAAGTAAATATCTTTTAAAATATCTTTCCTATCTACAGAGCAAGAAACTATTTTCAGAAATATAACTTTTCACAAAAAGTACCCATATTTTTCAAACAAAAGTCAATTTTCAGAATTAAATACATTTAATTTTCAAAAAAAAAAAAAAAAAAAAAAATACGCAGTGGTTCCAAAACTTTTTTACATAAATGTGTAACTTGTGCACCATCAGAGAATAAAATTATTTATAATAATTATGCCGTAAATTTAAAATTAAGTTTTCTTTTGGATTTTTTTTTTTTTTTTTTGGAAGCAAAAAAAAATATATTAACCGATTAAAAAAAAAAAACGAAATCAAATTAATTTAACATACACAGCGTTACCGTTGAGAATTTTTAAAAAGTGTCCAAAAAAGGGGATTTCAAAATAAAAAGTCGCCAAAAAAGGGGATTTTTTAAAAAAAGGGGGCCAACTGCTTAAAACCCTAAAAAACTCCATAAATTTTGTTCATTTGATAACAACAAAAACAAAAAATGTTGTGTTTTAAGAAAAGATACTAAATTCAGTTCTGTTAGAAATAAAATAATTTATTTATAAAAAATTTACAACAATTTTTATTATTACAAATTAAAGATTAATTCACAAAAATAGCTGACATACAATTATTTTTTTATTAATTACACTTCTGTACTTTTGTACAAGGTTTTTACTCGTACTCAAATTGTTTAAATCCTCGTCGAACCAATTTAGGACTGAACGTGTAGATCTAAAAATATTGACTAAAGTCTGTTGGACAAAGTATTTGTTATTATTGATAACTTAGTAAAAAACACGTTCCCCCTAAGAATTGCTATGAAGAATGTAAAAATATAGTATCTGTTTTTATTTTCTCAAACCAGTCCAAAAGGATTCGGCATATGATAATTTAAATAGCTATTGATAAACTTTCTTATTACTAACAGTTTCAGTCCATATATAAATATTCCGCGGTTCTTTATATTACTATACTGTGAAACAATATTAAAATAGATCATTTATTTGTTTAATTTAATTAATTTTCGTCATTTAGCTCATAGTCTTAAAAAGTCGCCATTTAGTCGCCATTTCAAAAAGGGGCCAAAAAAGTGTCCAGGTGGTTGAAAAAGGGGCATTTGGCGACTAAAGTCGCCAAACGGTAACGCAGAACATACATATTTACACTGAGGAAAAAAAATCGTTTCAAAATCTACAACGGTTGTGGTCACATTTGTTAATTTACGGTATCTGCTTTTTGATACCATTCGTTATAAAATTTAATAGAAAATATAGTTCGGTGATAATTTGATACCGAAATGGTGTCAACTTGATGATAATTAGGTATCGATTTTCGTTAAAATTTGAACACGCAATTTGAACAGATACTGGGCAGATTTACTATTGACACTGAATGGTATAGTTTTCAACACGTAAGTGGTTGATTTTTCTCTGGTCGTACAGGATTTTTTTAATTAAGGACCCAAAATATGCCTTCCAAGTTAAAAAAAAAACACAAAGAGAAATTTTTCCCGGGATGACCTACTTTGTAGGTCTCTCCTCTACACCCCTAAACTCAAAACCTACTCAAAATCTTTTCGAAAGTATATCAACTATGACCATATGGAATTTTATTAAGATATGTCTAACGATTCAAAAGATAGAATTATTTCCAAAATAAGCTTTTTGGAACCATTATACAATGTCAATGACTATTTCATTATAATTTTAAAAAATCCTGTAAACATGGGCAATAATATTATTCATAATTTGTTCAATTATTTGATAAGAAAAATACCAATAATTTATATGAATATTAAAATTGTTTTTTTTTATAATCCAAAAAAAGTACGTGAGTCTATTAACATGTGCTGGCTACAAAATGATGAAAACAATTGTTTGCCTTAACTCATTTTTAAACAAAATAATTGGGTTATTTTGTTATTTAAAGTATGTATATTGAAGATAATACACACAACCAAGTAAATTGTTCAAATATTGTTTTTTTCTTTTTTTGCAAATCATTCTAGATTTCAATTGTTAAAACAAACAAAAAAATTACATTATCAAATTATCAAGATATGTGAGTGTGTGTGTTTTTTATTTAAACATTAGATTCTAGTTTTTAGTTTTTTTTTATCATTTAATATTATTTACTTGTCTTGATAAATTTATTTTTTGCTACTTTATCAGGCATTTATAAAGGTGTAACAGGCTGAAACTATTTTGAAATTCTTATCATGCTAAAATCTAAATGATATGTATATGTACTATATTTTAAAATATACTAAATAATTTCATTAAGAATTTTATTTTAATTAAATTTTATTTTCCTCTTAAACTAGCAAATTTACAAAAAAAAAAAAAAAAAATCCTATAAAACACATTAAAAAAATTTTTATGTTTTTTTCTTTTTTTATTCTTTATAAAACTATTTTGGCTAAGTAACAAATTAGCTCATTTTATATTTAAAATGCAAAAGTAAAATGAAAAACAAATTTTTTTTAAATAAACAATTAAAAAAATTAAGTGTGTTTTCAATTTTCTATAAAAAAACAATTGCATGAAAGATTAATGTTGATATCATACTTAGGAAAATTTGAAAAAATGGCAAATTAAAACAAATTAACAAAAATTAAAAAAATGTGTTATTACACCCTATAAAACATGAAGCCGCCTATGTATTTAATATTATTTTTATAAAACACTACTGAACAAAAAATATTTACTTAAGTTTATCACAAAATTTGTGTATAAATATTTAATTTAAAATGTGGTAGGTCATGTTTATTTGTTCTATGATTTATGGTTTATTTATAGCAAATAATGAAAATATTTTAATTTAAATTTTGTTTGCTTTAATTTAAATAATAAATATTAAAGTTAGTGTTTTTTCGCTTGTATGGCAATATAAAATTTAACACAAATTCAATAAATGTACATAAAAATATTTATACATAGTATTTTTGCAAATAAATATTTATTTAGATTCGTTGGAAAATGTTTTTTTTTTTTTCTTAAAATTTCTGTCAAACTGTCAATTTGTAAAACAAACATAAGGTGTTTTTTATTTAGAAAATTCGTTTTCATTTAAATTCTTTAAAAATAAACCAAATACGAATAAGTCTTCAATATTTTTTTGAAAATCAATTAATCATATCATAACTCTAAATAAAAATTAAGCGAAAAAAATCATTTACACAAATTTAAAATAAAAAATATAATGATAAAATAATTTTTCAATAATTTAAAAATTCTCATAATTTTTCCGTAGTACCCTCTTTTTTATTACATTTATAGCACCATAGTGCATAGGGTTTTCGGTTGATTTTTGTAAAGATCAACAGCCGTATTCACAAAAAGTTAGTAACTCGTTATCAAGCATACATTATTTTTTTGGGAATATGGCTGCAAAAGTTGGTCTAACCTAGGGTTGCCAGACGGGCTTGAATGAGCTTGATTTTCAAGATATTTTAGGTCTTGTCAAGTTTCAAGTTAAAATACAATTTGTAAAGCTAAAAATATTCTATACTACTTTAAAATATTCTACAATTTAAATTTCTTAAAAAATATAATAAATTTAGTCAAATATTAAAAGTATGGTTTTCTCCGTAACATATTGTATCCATTTTTGCCCATCACTGACAATAAATGCAAGAAATGATTTTAAAACTTTATTTTATTATGAAATTTGTGAGTACTTAACATTAAATATATTTGTAAGAAAAAATTAAAATTAAAAAGCGGCATTGTTCCAAAAAATTTCAAAATCCATTTCAAATTTTGTAATACCGGCAGTATTAAAGGATGAATCAATTCAAAGGCTGAATTATAACTTGTTTTTCATAATATAATACATGGACTTAGTTATAAGTTTACATTGTCATGTCAAATTATGTTCATATTTATACTGCGATAGTAAAATTGCTAGCAAAATTACTTGTGGTCGTACTAAAGTAGCAGCAGTTGCAAGAAACTTATTGGCTCCATATTCACAAGAAAAAGTTTCTAGTGTCTTAAAAGAAAGTTTATTTTTTGGAATCTGCAGTGACGCATCAAATATTTGAAATATAAAAACGTATCCATATGCAGCACAATATTTTAGTATTAAAAATGGTATTCGAAGACAAATTCTGGATTTCTATGAAGATCCAAATGAAACTTCAATAGATATTTTCAAAAATATTTAAAGAATAAATATAGAAAATATACCAGTAGTGCGATTCAGTAACTTGTTTTAACGATAATCGAATCGTTAAAAATAGTAAACAACAAACTTGTCGATTTCGTTATTCTGTAACACTTTTAACGATACTTGTTTGGGTTAACTTAAAGACAAAAATTTTTGTGTTGTTATATTAAAAACAAAAAGTAGCCAAGAAGTCAACCCAACGACTAAGTCGCTCTTTTGCGGATGTAATATGTACTTCGAAGGTTATAGTCCGTGCTTACACGTTTTTTGGGAGTAGTGACCATTTTAAAGAAAACCACTAACTTACCAAATCCAAAGACATAATTTAATCAATCGCCGTCTTAAAGTTGTTAAAAAATTTCGATTTGTCTCCAATTTGTTTGTTTTTCTTTTTTATTTGGTTTGGAACTTTACTTTTTTTCGGTATTTCCTTGTAGTGAGATGCCACATGACAACAATAGTTATATAAAATCGTTTAAGAATACTTAGTGAATCATACAATCGTTACTACAAACAACAAATGCTATTGACAAGTCTTTCGATTGTCGAATCGTTAAAAGTTACTGAATCGCACTACAGATCTTTAAAAAATTACTTCATACAGCGAAAATAGTGCAGCTGTAAATTATGGTGTCCATAATTCCGTGTTTCAAAAATAAAAAAATGAAAACTTAACTGAGTTTTATATATTTTTTTTTTTTAATAAATTTTTTAGATCCTAATAAAATTTTTTTGAAAAAATTAAAAATTTTCTTCAGGTTTTATTATTTTTTAACATTTGTGGTTATGTCAAGTTGATTTGTTTTAAATCAAGTTGAATTTTTGGAAATGTCAAGTTAAACTACCAAACAATTCTGGCAACCCTAGTCTAAGCCCATCTTAAAATATGACAATTATACTAGAATCATTATCTGAGCCGCTTTACTTTGAGTCTACATTAGACAAATTTTTATCAAGACAAACGTTAAAATTTTATCAAGATAAAGATTTGTCTAATGTAGACTGAATTTGTCAGTGTTATTGCAGCGTTAAAAGAAAATTGTCAGCGCTCGAGCTCTGACAACTTTGTCTTGATAATGCTTAGTAAAAGACGCCATCTTGATTGTTGTTGGTACTTTTTGCATGGCTTATGACATACGTTTTCCCCTATAATTGACAGAGATAAAAAAGTATCTGCAACTCAAACAAATTGATACAAATTTCTCTAACTTTGAAAATTGTCAGAGCTCAAGCGCTGACAACGTTGTCTTGATAATGCTTGGTAAAAGACGCCATCTTGATTGTTGTTGGTACTTTTTGCATGGTTTATTATGACATGCGTTTTCCCCTATAATTGATAGAGTTAAAAAATTATCTGCAACTCAAACAAAAATTTGACGTTTGTCTTGATACAAATTTCTCTAATATAGACTCAAAGTAATGTAGACTGAATTTGTCAGTGTTATTGCAGCGTTAAAAGAAAATTGTCAGCGCTCGAGCTCTGACAACTTTGCCTTGATAATGCTTAGTAAAAGACGCCATCTTGATTGTTGTTGGTACTTTTTGCATGGCTTATTATGACATACGTTTTCCCCTATAATTGACAGAGATAAAAAATTATCTGCAACTCAAACAAATTGATACAAATTTCTCTAACTTTGAGTCTACATTAGAGAAATTTGTATCAAGACAAACGTCAATTTTTTGTTTGAGTTGCAGATAATTTTTTATCTCTGTCAATTATAGGGGAAAACGTATATCATAATAAACCATACAAAAAGTACCAACAACAGTACAAGCATTATCAAGACAAAGTTGTCAGAGCTCGAGCGCTGACAATTTTCTTTTAACGCTGCAATAACACTGACAAATTCAGTCTACATTAGATAAATCTTTATCATGATAAAATTTTGACGTTTTCTTGATAAAAATTTGTCTAATGTAGACTCAAAGTAATATAGACTCGACGTAATATTTTTTAACAAGTTTTCCGTTCATGGCCATTACAGCGATTTTTGACGGAAAATCAAGTCTGGCATCTTTTTTTGTTTTGTTCATTTTGTTTTGCTAACAACTCTACGTCTCCACGCAGACGTTTTTATTTCCTAACACAAGAAATAACGTCGGCAGAATAACAGGAAAAAGCTTTTATTTCCAACTTTATGTTAAGGGGTGGAGAAATAAACATTTTAATTTGTCTTTTTTAAGGAAAATTTTATTTTATTTTCGGTTTTTATTTTTTATTTGTCCTTTTAAAACAAAATCAATGCATTTTTCATCTTTGTTTTGTTAAAATAATCAAAATTTTAAAAAATAATAAATTTGACAGCTTATGTTAAACATTATTGCTCAGCTTTGTGTTTAAACATTTATTGCGAAATAGATTGCGCAATAGATTTCTTATGGGTCCACACGTAACATTTTGAAGAGAGAGATAGAATTTGACAATTGCGGACACAAAAATGTCTGCGTGGAGACTAGGGGTAAGCTTCAAAGGAGTTTTGTTGTTTTTGATTGTTTTTTTAATTGACTTACGTGTTGGTAAGTGTATTTTGTTATAATAATACTTTTTAATATTTGGGCCCGGCTTGTAGGAATTAAGAAAAAATTATTAAAGTTAAAACTAAACTTTAAATCTAGAAGAAATGTAGGTACTCATTTACCTCCCTAATTCAATTAAAATCGTAAATATTTCCTATACTATTTATCCGATTGCAAAGATTAAGGTGTTAATTAAAAGCTCTTAAGGGTGCATTTACAAATATAAAATAAAAATAATATAAAAGTTTCATAAACACAATTTTTTAAGTATTTTTGTAATTTCTTGTGCAAAAAAATTTTTTTTGTATATTTTTTTTTAATAGCAGGCCTTTGGACGCGCGGAAGTGTTTTTAACTCTGTGGAATGTCCAAAAGCGGCTTCGCTAACGTAATTCTTCCTTTTTACCAAACTTTTTTTATAACGAAAAATTTTTCGATACGAGTTATTTAGGGAAATTCGATTTTCAAAGCCCTATAACTTCCAAAATATTTATTTGCGGTCAATTGCAAAAAAATCAAATAAATCGGAGATGAATCAGGGTCTATTTATGCCGAAATATATATAAATTATATAAACATTTAAGAGTTTATTAAACTATTAAAGAAATTGTATTGTAGGGTATTAAAATGTCTACCTAACCTCCTTAATATTTTCTTTGTTTTCTTTATGACCTGTTGTTTGTAACCTAACCAATATACTATTTATGTATGTACTAACTCATCATTTAATGCAAATGAAAATATTTTAATTAAACAATTGTCACATTTATTTACACCCTTTTTTGCACTTACCTTACGTTTGCGTACATCTGTCTTCGTCATGTTTTTTTATTTAATTTTTTTATTCAAATTATTTATTTCTAAATTACAACTTAATGGCTATTTATTACTCAGCAAAAAATACTTTGAACTTTTTGTGTTTTTTTTATATTTTTATTAATATGCCAACAAATTACACTATTTTATTAATTTGTACTTTAAACATGCACACGTTTTCGTTGTTGTGTTTATTTTAATAAAATTTTCATAAAATTTTTCACACAACCAAATCGCATAAAACAAAAAACTTTCCGGCTTTTTATAATAAATCAAATAAAATAGAAAAATTACTACGTCAGCGTTTAAACATTTGTCTTCTTTATTTTAAATTCTCATCGCTTACAAAAATTCTTCACTCATAAAAAACCAACCTCAACAAGGGAAATCTAAAAGGAAACTAAACAACTTGAACTACTAACAAGTACAACAAAAATTTATATTTTTTCTTTGATATTTATACAATAAAATGCACCTTAAAAAAGGTAAAGCTAATAATGGGTTAAACAAGAAAAACAAAGAAGAGATAACAATTAAAAATAAAAGAGAATGAATAGATATTTTGTTATCTCTTGTTATTTATGTATATCAAAAGTGTTAATTTTGAATAGTTAAGTAAATATTTAAAAAATAAAATAAATATTGCTTTATTATTTACTATTTTAAATTATTTTATAAATATTTTTGAATTAAACAATTACAAACATTACTAAATTTAAAATCTGTTTATTAGAACAGAAACCCTATTACAAAGAGTTTTTATTAAAAGAGAGTATATGCAAAAATTATTTAAGAGCTAAATAATTTGGAACAATTGAAATGTAAACAAAACAAAAATTAGCAACAGGGTTGTATTTTTAAATATATTTAACCTTTTAATGTGACTATGTAGATGGAATTTGACATGTGATATAATATTGCATATAATATGCATTGTTTTTTCTACCTCGGGAACACACTACTATAACTCGAGAACGGTTTGACCAATTCAGATTAATAAAACTCCAATAGATGTCATGTAAATTGAAATTCAAGTTAGTAAAATTAAAATGTTTGCCGACCAATATAATAAAAAGTGGAAATTTTGGTTTATTAGCTTATTAACCCACATACTGATAGATAGGTTCACTATCGACTAGCCAATCGGGGGATCCTATAAATGTTAACATTTTTTCTTAAGTTTAAATTTTCACAAAAAATACACACTTCTATCTATCAGAAACTGACTTTTATTCACAATAAGTCTTGTAGTAATGCTATTTTAAACAAAAATATTACAGGTCTCAATACATAAGACTTGAATCAAATAAAATGCAAAATTTTAGCACAAGTTTAATTTTTTAGTCATGATTGTTGTTCAAAGGTCAAGAACTTAGAAAAACGGCTTCAAATTACATACTTAATTTTTTTCCTTCTTCTATGCTTTTTGTTCACCCGTTTATTCTTTTTAATATCTTTCGATCATATATAGACTAATCGGACTTTGTGGATAAATTCTACACCATCTCTGTTATTGTGCAACCTTTCAACAAGTTGAAGGAGCATTAAAAAAATTTCGTAAAAAATTGTAAAGGACTTTGAAAATTACGCAAAAATTGCATTTTTTGCTTTTGTATTTTTATATAACAAAAATCTTGGATATAAAGATATAAGTGGCGATAAGTATAATAGATCCGGACTGTAAAGACAAACGTCATTGAAAGTTGAAAACGGGAGACTTTTGTCCAAACACATTTTGTAAGGTAATTTGTCGCATGATATTACGCGCAATTTTTATCAGAATTATACAACTTAAAACTTCTATAACTTTCGGGCTGCCTGTACGAAATAATTATATTAATGTCCCATATATCATTGAAAAATGTATTATTACTTTTAATAATTTAATATAAAAAATTTTTTTGCCATTATCTCTTTTTATAGCATAACATACATAAATTGATTTCCTTTTGTCAATATAACGGTTTTTGATTTATCCAAAATAATTAGTAGTAGCTAAATACAACCATGTTTAAATGTACATAGAGTGTTGCCCATAGACTACAATTTTTGCTTGCCATCTCATTTTTGTAGTTGGTTAATTCTTATTCTTTCAATAACAAACCGTTACTATTTAAAATAAAATCTATAAAGCAAAACAAAACAAATATTTTGTGTTTATTTCAAATTAATATTAATACAAACATTTCATTTTAATTTCATTCCAAACCAAATATTTTGTTATTTATTTAGAATCTACATCCATGTGTACCATTTTTTATATATTGGACTCTGAACCACAACAAGCAAATAAAAATGCAAAATGACAATCAACAATTAAACAAAAACCATATGCACACAATTTATTAATATTTTTATTATGCCACGATGATTACATTCAGTTCAAATTGTTCAATTAATATTAAAACGAGTACTATAAGATTTCATTCACTTTCATTATAACATTCAGTCAGCCTTACTCTGATTTCTAAAGACTTTTGTTTTTATTATTTCATTGTTTTCTTGTTGTTTCTTTTTAACACAACCATGCTCTACTCCATTCTACTTTTTAATCAAATAAAAATTATAACCCGTATGTAGATGGATGATACGTAAGTTTGTATACAAAAAACATTTTTTGTTGATAACAAAAAAGTCACGCCACTTTTTCTCTCTACTATGCATTTATAGGAGAATTTTTTATTATTGTATTTATTACGCTTTGGCCACAAAGAATATTCAAGTTACTACGCGCGCTACTTAAGGAAATACTAGGCGATAGATAGTGAGTGAATGATGGTGTTAATTTTTATTTTTTATTTATAAAGGGATAATCTTAAGGGATTATGGTGGGCTAAGGGGAATTCAACAAATTAATTGTTGATTAGTAGTAATATTAGAAGCATAAACTTTATAAAGATATGAATGAAATAAAGTGGTTTGAAGTTAAAATGAAGAATTATTAGACTTTGATCTGTTCTCCTTCTTATAGAGATAAAATTAAAAAAATATTTATTTAACCCAATAATGCCCACGACGATCTAGCCAACATAGAAATTTAAAATTTTGAACATCATGTGAAATGAGGCAAATAAACACATTGACGGTAAAAATTTTTTTATATTTGGTTTAGTAAGGAAGTTATCAGCCGTTACAAATACGTAACTGTGGGCATTACTCAATAATTTTTGGACCTTGTATTTTCTATATAAATCTCATGGGCTATATATATAATTTTTTTGAAAAAAGTCACAATGAAATTGATATATTAAACAAGTTTTACAATATTTATAGTAATTCATCACTTAATTTTATTTCTAAATTCATATATAGAACGAAGTGACTACTTCCGGTTACCGGAAATGCCTTCCTCTGCTTGATGTAGGACCGCGACGTCCTCATGATCTGCGTTTTCATACAGATATGAGGCACAAAAATAAAGATATTCAAAAATAAATCTGACTGAGTGCCTAGGGGAAAATTTTCCGTAGGCCCCCTACTTATTAATACACACAATATTTATCAAACTGCTAATAATAAACGAGAACGGTGCTACAATCACTTGTTTAAACAATTTAGCATGTTTACTGCTCAAATTGTATATTTTTAGTTGAAAAAAATTTTGTCATTTAGTCCTTTTTGTATTGAAAATAGAAGGGGACAAAAAGTACTGAGAATGACCCAGTGTTACATATACGTAACACTTTCCTTTTCCACTTTCTAATTTTTATCGGACATGCTTTATATACTTTTAAACAATCAAATAAACAGATTTGATGTGTTTTCTTTTAGTATACAAAGAAAATTTTTCGTTAAAATATGTTAAACGTAAATAATAAGCCTTTTTGCTCCTGCTGTTAAAATCGAGTTTTTGCAAGCTTTCAAATAATGAACTTTACAAAATCACTTTTTACCCCAAAAACAGAAAAACATTTGAGGATGCAGGACGAATATTAAATTACACAATTCATAACAAAACTTAAGTTTATATTATTCCGTTTTTTGACAATATAGTTTTAAACTTAGACATTGTCGCGTTACATATACGTAACAGTGGCCATTAATGGGTTAATAAGAATTATGGGTAATTTTTTAGAGATTAGAAGAATAGTATTTGTTTATTTTTCATCCGGCAATTTTTTTACGTTAATTTTTTAGCACAACTGTCATAATTTATTGTTTATTTCCTTTTGTGGCGGAGATTTTTGTTTACCTCTTTTTCAAGCATAAATAACTGGCATCACTGTTTATGAAAACGGGTTTGTTTCAAAGAGAATAGAAAAAATAAAAATGTTGCCAGATAGGTAAGTGCTGGCAAAATTAACACTATGGTACTTTTTTTAAGAACAAGAGGGAAATATTTGATTTAATTTTTTAATAGACAATTTTTTTTTTTAGAAAAATTTTGATATATTTCTTTCTTTTAATAAAATTTTTCTTTCTTTTTATAAAATTTTTATAATTTAATTTCATGGAAAAAATTTTGCACATATGTTTTATATATTTTTTTAATACTTTCGATCAATTTTCTCTATAGAAAAAATTCGACAAAATTAAAAAAAAAAAAATTAACATAATTTTTTCTTAATAAAAAAGGTTCGATAATTCTTTGTTTTTATAGAAAATATTTCGATATTTTTTTATAGAAACATTTCTATAAAACTTTTTTTATAAAAAATCTATAACTTTTAAAGAAAAATCTATATTTTTTCATAGAAAAATCTATACTTTTTTATAGAAGTTAATAATTTTTTGTAGAAAATTTCGATAATTTGTTTTTTTTTTTTTTTTTTTGTAAATAAATTTTTATATATATTTTTTTAATTTAATTTTTATAGAAAATTTTATATTAATTCATATTTTATAGGATATTCATAACAAAATTTTTCCGATAATTTCCGAATTTTTATTAGCTGATTTTGTTGGTTTTCAATACCGAAATTGTTAGTTGCTTATGTATTATACATTTCTCTTAACTAAAAGGCCATTTTTGAAAGTACATTTCTATAGACTTTCCCACAAGAAAGTACTTTCTTATTAAAATAATTCATATAGCAAAATAACAATTTAGATTTAAAAGAAAAATAATTAATAAATATTTTATACTACAAAATATGTAAAAATATGTCTTAAAGGTCAATTTGATTCCAGGAATTTCTAGAAATTCATTTTGGTACCAATTTTTATCTACTCATCACTGACAAAATGTTTTAGTAGAGAAAATAGGTTTGCCAGATTTTTATACTATTATGGCTTTTAAATAAAACAAATTTTGGTTTATTTATAAAAAAATTTTCTTTATTTTAATGGAAGTACTAAATATTAATAAAATAACTTTTTAAACATAATATTTAAACAAATTGTTTTAATTCCCATCATAATGTTACAATTCATGATAATGGGAATTTTCCTTTTCAAACCTCATCTGGTAGCACAAAACAACATACGTCAGTTTGCTCTAAAAAACACAAATACAAAGAGAAAGAAAACGAGAAAAAAAGTTCTATTGGAAAAAAACATTTTCGTAGCGTTTTGAAGCAAATACAACCAACAACTAAACTAAATAAAACTAATGTTATTAATCATTTATTAAAACAAATTTCACGAAACGCTTGAAGCGAGCGCACGCGTTTGTCTCTGTACTTTGGTGTAATAAAATAGAAAAAATATATTTTTAATACCTAAAAAAAATCCATAAACCAAGCAAGCTTTCGACAATTCTCAAATTAAAAAAGCAAGAAAAAATAATAGACGTGTTTGTTGTGTGTTCGTGAAAAAATTTGTTTTTATTACAAATTTATTTTGTTACGTACCATTTTTTATAAACAAAGCATTTAATTGTAATACATTTACAAATTAAAAAAAGAAAATAAAGAAATTTATAGTGGAAATTTTTCCAAAAAAAGAAAATTTTTTTTATTAGTGTGTTAAAGCAATAAAAAAGAAAAGAATTCCCTAAAATGAGTGATAAAGTAGTAAATAACGGTGGAACCGGTGCACAAGACACCACAACCAAGAAAGAAGTTCGTGTTTGGTGTGATGGATGGTGAGTCATTTTATGTATTTCTTTAGGAATTTTTTTATTTCTATTTGTTTATATTTTAATATATAATTTTAAAATGTCATCATATTTTAATTAGCTAGAAGAAAATTCTATATTGTTGTAGAATTTTGTTCTTGTTTTTTCTTTTGAAGTGAATAATTGTTTTTATTAGTATCATCAATTTCTCTTTATTTTTTTTTGGTGAATTCTCTTTAATACATTTAAACGCCCTTTTTTGTGTTTTTTTAAGGGAATTTATTTGTGCCCTTTTCTTGTTCTTGTTCTGTTTTTTTTTTACTGTCAGGTGTTACATCACACCATGTTTGTTTACGTTTTTTTTTGTTGTTTTTTCTTTTGTTAGAGGATTAATAACTGTGAACAGTGGGTTTAAAAGTTAATTTATTTAGGTGTTTTTTTTCTGTTTGTTTAATTTTTTTTATTTGACTATTAAACAGCCTGTAGACTATACTATAGACTAGACCATAGACTATACAATAGACTTGACCATAGACTATACAATAGACTTGACTATAGACTAGACTATAGGCAAAGGCTAGACTACAGACTAGACTATAGACTAGACTATAGACTAGTCTATAGACTAGACTATATACTAGACTATAGACTAGTCTATAGACTAGACTATAGACTGGACTATAGACTAGACTATAGACTAGACTATAGACTAGACTATAGACTAGACTATAGACTAGACTATAGACTAGACTATAGACTAGACTATAGACTAGACTATAGACTAGACTATAGACTAGACTATAGACTAGACTATAGACTAGACTATAGACTAGACTATAGACTAGACTATAGACTAGACTATAGACTAGACTATAGACTAGACTATAGACTAGACTATAGACTAGACTATAGAATATACTTTAGAATATACTATAGTCCAGGCTACACACTTGATTATTGTCCAGACTAGGCTATAGTCTGCAGTGTTATTAACGACGTTGTTAACGACGTAATTTTTAAATTTTTTAACACATATTTGAAATTTTATTTTGAAATATTTTCGCTAAATTGACACGTTTCTAGCACATGTGCATTAAAAATTCATTTTTATTGTATTAAAACCAAAAGTTTTACTTATTTACTGAAATTTAATACTTTTTGTTTTATATGAGTATTGAGATGTATGAAGCCAAAATATTATTTTGCACATTGGAGGGAAAAAACCTCTTAACGATTATTGATTAAGGTTGTGTAAAAAACTGCATATAATGGCATTTTTTTTTTGTAAATTTAGTAATAAAGTTTTTAAACATTTTGACAGAATACTATTTAGTTTAATCAATGTCAAGGTTAAGATATTATTGTATTTATTTAGTATTATTAAGCAAAAAAAAAGTGTTAATTAGTTTTATGACAGACAGTGAAGTAAAAAAAAGTTATTGTTATTTAAATATTTTTTTAATAAAGAAAATTAAAGAGAATGAATTCTAAATGTAAATGGGAGATAAAATACTAAAAAAATTTTTAAGATTTAAAAATATTTTTTTGTTAAGTTAAAGATTTTCTTAAAGAGTTTAAATAGTATTTAAAAGGTTTGATTAGAAAGCGTTTTTTTGTGTTTTTACTTGATTAAGTTAAACTTAAGTTCATTTAAATGTGGTTAGTTGTTTTTAAAAATTATGGTGCTAATTTGCTAATATATTTGTTCTTGAGTTTTTTTCTTTATAGATATTTTTTATTATAATTTTATTAATATAGCAACAACAATTGTTTAAGTAATTTAAGAATTTTAGTTAGATTTTTTTTTATTATTATTTCGAAACAAGGTCAAAGTCAAATATTATGCTTATAATAACTAAAAAAAGCTGATAAACTTTTAAAGCATATTTTTCATAAACAGGCTTTATCAATATTTTTTGAGTTAAGATTTTTTGTCTAATCTTACTAAGATAAAAATGTCTAAAAGTGTTAGAACCAACATAACAATTTTGGCCCCAATATTTATCAGTAAAAACTTAATTTCTGCCAGACAATTTAAAGATAACAGAACCTATAATTAATTATAGGCTTGTCAATAAATTTGTTCATTGAAAAAACATGTGTCACACGTTCTTGTTTTAAAATTATTCCGGAGTTAATTTATCAACAAGGTTATATATTAAATTTTCTAAAAACTTAAATGAGCAACACATTCTTTATAAAATCTCTTGATTATTTTTGTGAAAATCTAATTTTATTTTGAAATTATTATAATAATTTAGTTGTTTTTTCCACATTAATTTAAATTTCTTTTCTTTTTACTATAATTAAATATCAGGCGATTTTGTTATTGTATTTTTTTTTTTTTCAATGTCCCCCCTTGTTTACATTTTGACATAGATATGACGTAAGTAAATAGTTCATTGACCAAAATAAAAAAACGACAGCAACAAATTCTTTAGTACTGAATATATTCCAAAGACTTGAATATTAAACCCTTGGTTTTATTATAAAAAAAAACAAAATCATGCCGTCATTATTGGTTTTAATTTTTAAATACCAACAAGGTGGTACCACTTTGTTTTTAATATTAAAAAACAACAACACTTTTATTTCATTTGGAATAGCCAACAGCTGATAATAATCTCACGAAATTCTAAAATTAAATTTAAAAAATTGATTATTTTATTTTGTTTGTGGAATTTAATAATAAAAAAAAGATTGATAATAAGTATAAGAATTCTAGGAAGTATAAATTACTAGGAGATATGAAAAAAGAAATGACATTGTATTATTCAAAATGTACCCCCTTATTTTGTTAAATTATACTTTGAAAAATTGTAAATAAAAAATCTTTTTTTTTTTTTTTTTAATTTGAATGAAACATAGTGATTGACATAGTGAGGGGAAGTGGTACATAAAATAAAGGGGTTACATAAAATTATTAAAATTACATTTAATTATAGTCAAAGCTATTTAAATTTAGTATAATTAATTTAATTTGTTTATTATTAAATCATTTTTAAATATTTTTATTTAAAATATTTATAAAAATAATAAAAGAAAATCACGTATTTAATTTAACTCCTTGTTTTGTTAATCCCTTCACTTCACTTTGATAAAATTTCCATACAAATTTTTGAAAAACAAAAACAATTAACATTAAAATTTATTCAAAGTGAGGTGAAGTATTTTACAAAATAAGGTCCTTAATAAATATTTTTTGTTAAAATTTTAATTTTTTATTATATTCAACCAGCTGAATGGTAAATTTTGTATACAATTTTAAACCTAATTATGTAATTTAATTTAAAAATTTAATAATTTTTTCTATAATTCAGTTAGCTGAATTGCAAATTGCTAATATTTTTATAATTTTTAAGAAATAAATTAGCATTTTATTAATTTTTTTTCTGAATTCGGCTAGCTGAATTCAAATTTTTTCCATAATTTGAACTATAAATAATTAAATTTTAAGAATATATAAATTTTCCACAATTCAGCTAGTTTAAATACAGGAAGTTTTTAAATTCAGCTAGCTGGATTGCCCAAAAACCATAAAAATTTTAATAAAACTTTAAAAAATTTTAAGAAGTTTCAATTCAGTTAGCTAAATTACTCCAAAATTTAATAATATTTAAAATTGTCTTATTTATCATTACAAAAATTTTGAAATTTACAAATTCAGCTAGTTGAATTAGAGCTGAATAGAATATTTTTAATATTTTTGTTAAAATAATTTCGTTTGTTTTATATTTCCATATTATTTATTGTAATTCAGTTAGCTGAATTAAAAAATTGTATCTTTTTTGTAAAGATAAATCAATAAATTAAGAAAAAAGAGAAATGAAAAATCCTTTAATTTTTTTTAGAAATATCTTAAATTTTTAATTTTTTTTATGTTATTCAGCTAGCTGAATATAAAAATTTCAATCTTTTTGTAATAATTAAAAAGTAAGTTTTAAGCATGAATACATTTTTAAGTAATTCAGCTAACAGAATTTTAAAAATTTTACTTTTTATTAGAAAAATAAATTTGAGAATTTCAAAAATTATAAAATTTTTACATAATTCATTTAGCTGAATATAAAAATTTCATAATTTTGGTAATGATAAATAAGAAAATTTTAAAAAAGATAAAATTTTTGAGTAATTTAGCTAGCTGAATTAAAAATTTTTTAGAGTTTTATATAAAATTTTAATGGTTTTAAAAAATTTTCGGCAATTCAGTTAGCTGAATTTTAAAATTTCATGCATTTCGTAAAAATAAACAAAAAATTTTTTTGCAATAATGTTTTATATAATTCAGCTGGCTGAATTTTATTATTTATCATTTCAAAATTATAAAATTTTTGAGTAATTCATGTAGCTGAATTTACAATTCTTTAAAAATGATAAAGCTTAATATACAATTTTTATGGTTTTATACAACTTACAGAAATTCAGCTAGCTGAATTTTAAAATTTCATGTTTTTCGAAAAGAAAATTTTGAAATTAATTACATTTTTAAACAATTCAGCTAGCTGAATTGTTTTTTTTTTTTTCATTCTTTTAAATTATAATTATAAATTTTTAGATTTGAAATGATTTTTCTTGCAGTTCATCTAGCTGAATTAAACGAAATTTAAATTTTTATATTGAATAACATGAATTATTTTTTGTTTTCCCAAGATATATAAGAAAATTTTAAAATTTTATTAATATTTGTACAATTCAGCTTGCTTAATTATAATGTTCTTGCGGTTTTCTACTTATTTTTGTAATTTTAAACATTTGGGTGTGTTTTTTATTATTTTAAATAAATATTTTTTGTTTGGCTGGAAGTCTCTTCCGTTTTGAAAATAATTGTTTCTTCTTTATTTCATTTGGTTTTATTTTACTATGTATTAAGCTTACAAGTTCAATGCCATTTCCATTATTGTTATCAGATGTTGCTTTAAGTTTCGTTTGGGGTAAAATATCACGTGATTTTCATTGAATACACCAACATTGTTCATCCAATTGATTTACAGGATGATATTCTTTGAATATAAACAAAAGCATCCCTTGTTTTCCAAAAAAAAAAAAAAAAAAAAAAAAAAACAAACCTTTAAGAGTATTTTCATATAGATATTAAGCTCTTTTAAAGAGAGTTTACAATACACATTTTATATAAGAGAAGATAAAGTAATTCCCTACATATTTATTTGGTTTTTACAATACATGGTTTAAATTGGCAACAAGCCAGAATAGTGTTATGAAAATGTTCATAATAAATAAAAAGAAACAAAATTTGAAGCAAAGTGATTGAATGAAGTAAAGAAATAATTATGGAATTTTCTTTGCAGTATTTTTGTCAGTTATTGATTGAAATAGTAAAATGAGTTAAAAAAATAGGTTTCCTATTTATTCATTAGTTTAAACAATATTTGCTGAAGTTTCAAAATTAAATATTTTAGCATCAAAACAAATTTTCTACATTCAATTTAAACAATTCTTCCAGCCACAATAGCAAATAAAATAAATGTCTTATGTTTTTATTAACAATTTTTTATTATGAATTAAATCAACAATTCTATGTTATTTTAAATATTTGTCTTTTTTTAGTTTTGACGTCTTTAAGCACGTTCTTTGCAAATAAGCTCATCATCATCAACATCATCTCTTCTTGCGTGGCTACAATTTGAGCAAATTTTTATTTCAATACACTTAATTTTTTTCTGTATTTAAATGAATTTAAATTAATATGGACTTTGTACTACATCATATGTTGTCTATTTTATATTATTATAATCATTTTTGCAGTTATTGTTGCTGGTGTTGTTGTCTTTGACTTATTTCCATATGTAGGTTTTTTTATTTGTATTTTTTTTAATATAAATTTTTGTATTATTCGTCGTCTCTTTATTGTTGTTTCATAGAAAAACAATTTGTTTTTTTTTGTTTAGTTTATATTAAACTATTATGATTTCTAGCTTGTCTGTGGTTGAATGCTTTAAGTCGCTAAAGATTTATTGTGAAACAAAAAAATCTAAGTTTGATACCGGTAGCAGGTGTTCCTGTAACTACCAAATTTGCACTTAAAACTTTAAAAAGAGAGAAATTTCTTTGTTTAAAAAAATACAATTAAATTTCTAATTCGTAAAAGTGCTATAAAAATAGTTTTCAAATTGCAACTATTGACTACGCTAACAATTACTAGTCGGTATACTAACGAAAACTATAAGGAAATAAATTTTAGTTGAAAACTAAATTTACTTCCGCTAAATTTAGCTGAATAAAATCTAAAGAAAATTAAATTCAGTTAGCTGAATTGTTTACAAATTCAAATTTTTAAAAATTTCATTATTTTTCCTTAAAAAAATATATATATATACTTTTTTTTGGTAAAAATGCATAACATTTTAAATTCAGCTAGCTGAATAGCATAACATTTAATAAATTACAAAAATATTTTTTCAAAATTTATAAAAATCTAAAGAAAATTAAATTTAGCTAGCTGAATTTTATTCAATTTTAATAACTTTTGAAATTCAATTACTTCTATTCGAAAAATTTAAAAAAGAATTAAATTAAGCTAGCTGATTTATTCGAAAATTAAAAAAAAAACTGAACGACATTAAAATGTATTAAATTATAAAAAAAATTGTTAAACTTTGAAAAAAGGTAGAAGAAATTTAAATTCAGCTACAGAATTGCTTAAAAACTTTATAATTAGCAAAATTTTACTATTTATCTTGATAAGATTGGTAAGAAAAAGAAATTCAGCTACTTGGAATAGCATAAAATTTGATTAAATTACAAAATTTTTTTTTGTTAAAAAAATACAAAAATTTATAGAAACTTAAAATCGGTGAGCTGAACTGTATTAAATTTTATTAATTTTTAAAATTTCTTTATTTATTTTGTACAGGAAAGCCAAAAATTTCAATTCAGCCAGCTGAATAGCAAAAAAATAATTGTTTACCAAAACATTGTGTAAAAATTTACCCAAAAGGTATTCACTTCAGAATTTTGCAACTTTGCAAGACCCTTGCTATTTTTCTTTAAAAAAAATCAAAAAATTCCTATGGCTGAATAGTATAAAAATTCATTAAATTATGAAAATATCTTGTTAAAGTGTATAAAAATTTAAAGAATATTAAATTAAGCTAGCTGAATAGCATTTTTTCTTTACAAAGCAGTATTATCTTTGGCTGAATTGCATAAAAATTTGATTTTTTGTAAAATTTTAATCATTCTCCTTAAAAATGGAAAATAATTGAAAAGAAAAATTTGATTTTTTTTTTAATTAAGCTAGCTGAATATATTAAATCTATTAAATTGTAAAATAAAATTATTATTCATTAAAAAAGTTGCATAATATTGAAATGCCACTAGCTGAATAGATTAAAATTTTATTAAATTGTAAAATAAAGTTATTTAATTTATTAAAAATAGTAAACATTTTTTATTTTGCTAGCTGAATTGAAAAAAATATTTATAAAAATATAAAAGTACATAATTTATTTAAGGAAAAATTTAAATTTTCTTCAATTCATGTAGCTGAATATATTAAAACTATATTAAATTGTAAAATAAAATTATTATTCATTAAAAAATGGCATAATATTGAAATTCAGATAGCTGAATTGTAGAAATATTTATAAAAATATAAAAGTAAATAATTTATTTTAGAAAAATTTAAATTTTCTTCAATTCATGTAGCTGAATATATTAAAGCGTTATTAAATTGTAAAATGAAATTATTATTCATTAAAAAAATTTCATAGTATTGAAATTCAGCTAGCTGAATTGATAAACATTTTATTAAATTATAAAATTTAGTTATTTATTTAAAAAAATGCTCAATTTAGCCAGCTGAATAATAAAATTAATAATAAAAATAAAACAATTTCAAGAACAATGTAATTTTCTTTAATTCAGCAAGCTGAATATAATCATATTATAAGACAAAAAAAAAAAAAAATATTTTTTCTTTGAAAATTTGTAAAATATTAAAATTCAGTTAGCTGAATTAATTAAAATTTTATTAAATTATAAGATGAACTTATCTATTTTAACAAAAGTAGTAAAAATTCTTTATTTAGTTAGCTGAATTAAAAAAAATTTTAATATTAACACAAAAATTAATAATTTATTAAAAAAATCTTAATTTGCTTTAATTCAGCTAGCTGAATAGATTAAAACATTATTTAAACACAAAACAAAGCTATTTTTTTCTTGGAAAAATCGTAATATATTGAAATTCAGTTAGCTGAATTTGGTAAAAATTTGATTCTATTATAAGGTTAACTTATCTATTTTCACAAAAATAGCAAAAATTCTTTATTCAGCTAACTGAATTGTAAAAACATTTATAAAAATATTAAAATAAATAATTCATGTTAGAAAAAATTTCAATATTCATCAATTTAGCTAGCTGAATATGTTAAAACTTTATTTAAATACAAAAAAAATAATACATTGTAAATTATAAAATAAAGTTATTTTAATAAAAATAGTAAAAATTCATAGCTGAATTGTGAAATAAATAATAATTAATAAAATAAATTTAATAATTTATTTAAAGGAAAATTCTAATTTTCTTTAATTCAGCTAGCTGAATATGATAAAACTTTATTAAAATACAAAATAAAATTATTTTTACTTTGAAAATTTTTAAAATATCAAAATTCAGCTAGCTGAATTAATTAAAATTTTATAAAATTAAGTAATTTATTTTAACAAAAATATTCAAAATTTTCCATTCAGCTAGCTGAATTGTAAAAATATTAAAAAAATATAAAAGGTAACTAATTTGTTTTAAGAAAAGTAATAATTTTCTTCAATTCAGATAGCTGCATAGATTAAAAATTTATTAAAATGCAAAATAAAATTAATTTCTCTTAAAATAAATTTAAAATATTGTGGAAAAAGTTATAAAATTACCAAATATTTTTAATTTTAAAATCAATTTAATTAAATTTTTATCTTTTGATATAGTTGTTTAGGAAATGTTAACATTTCCTTTTGCAATATACACATTTTAATATCCTGTTGCAATTCGCAATAAAATATTGAAAAAAAAAAACTAATTAAGAAAATAGCATTTTTTGATTAGAAATTTTTTGTAAATAATTAAAAAAAAAAACATAAAACATAAATTTTCATCAAAATAATTAAACTTGTTCAAATGTATTTTTAATCAAAAAACATTTTTTTTGTTTGGAGAAAGTTTAAGTTTTAATTAGTTTTTAGTAAATATATATTAAACATGTTAAAATATAGTTCTCGAAACCCTATTGCATAATATTTGATAAAATTCTTGTATTTTAATTGTTAAAAAAACATATGTTTTTTTTAATGTTTAACATTAAAAAATTTGTATTTAATATACATATTTGTTTAAAATTGTTGATAAAAAGAATTGCCAAGAGTTGATTGTTATGCACATGTTAAACGTTTTTTTTATTTAAAGGAAGTTCAAGTTTGTTTTTGTCAAATAAAAAAAGTCCATGTTGGTGTATCACCAGTCAAATGTTATCAAATTCTAATTTATATATAACTTTTTTTTTTTCAAAGACGCGGTACATTTTTTTTTTTTTCAATATAAATCAACTCATTAACATCCACTTTTAAGTTTAACTGATAGAAACTGTCATGATTATTTAATTTGTCTTTGTAACGTATTTTTTATTTTTTTATTGATAAGAGAAACTATAACAATAACTAATTATTAACACATTAAAGTGCATTTTGTAATTATTTATTATTTTTCTTTTTTTTTTTTTTAATTTTATTTTGCCTAGTTATGATATGGTGCACTTTGGCCATGCAAATTCCCTAAGACAAGCCAAAGCTCTTGGTGATAAAGTCATTGTTGGTATTCACACCGATGAAGAAATTGCCAAACACAAAGGACCTCCTGTATTTACTGAAGAAGAACGTGTTAAAATGGTTAAGGGTATTAAGTGGGTAGATGAAGTAGTGCTGGGCGCTCCTTATGTCACCACTTTAGAAGTATTAGATGAACATAATTGTGATTTTTGTGTACATGGAGGTAAGCATGTTAATTTTCTTTTAATTAATTTGGAAATATTTTTAACAAATTTGTTTAATTTAATTTAGATGACATAACCATGACCGCTGAGGGAGTTGATACATATCATTTGGTTAAAAAAGCCAATAGATACAAGTAAGTTCAAAATCGAAACATACTATTTTTTATATAAAAAGGGAAATGTTTAGAAAATTTATAGAAACATTTACAGTAAAATTTTTTTTTAAGATTTTTTTTTTTTTATAGAAAAAATCGTTATATTGAAATTGTTTTTTTTGGAAGAACGAACTTTTTATGGAAACAATTTCAATAGAAATTTTTCAAAATTCATTAATTTTTTTCAAGGTTTATATATGCAGTTCTAGCTAAAAAATGTCACTTACGACTGTGCAATAAATATACAAATGTTTCATTTATACAATACACAACAACTAGAAATATCCACACTATAACATCGTTATACTACTAAATTTGTGACTCGTCTCTGCAATTTGCAGCAGCAAAAGCAAACCATTGCACACGAAGTAAAATATATTTCTGTAGAGTTGCGCATGTACAATTTTGTTGAACCCATATTGCGCAGTATTATTTATCTTCATTTTGATTTTGCTGCTATAGTACAATGTATAGCAGCCTTTTTGTTGACAATTTCATTGCTGCTAGACATTCTTATGTGATAGATAAAAAACATAAACATACTTACGAACATACACACTACATATGTATATACAAACGTACATACTAACATACAATATGTACATTAGGTTACATTTCAACCCTTATTTGTTTTATTTTACACACAAAGCATCGAAAGTGCAAAAACAAGACTGCTAAATTACCTACTATAGCAGAAAAATCAAAGCGCAAATAGAGAAAAATATCCAGCATAACAAAGAAAACACTGACTGGTGTGTAATATATTTTCGGCAAAATGTTAAACAGTGAATATATTTTTTAGTATAGCGTTTGTTAGTAGTTGATATTCATAATAAATGAGAGCTACTATAGTAGAAAAATGAAACCTTGATTTTTTTTAATAGAAAACCTTCAATCAAATTATTTTTAGAAAATTTTTAGTCAAAATTTTTTTATAGAAAATTTTTCAAAATTTTTTTATAGAAAATTTTTCAAAATTTTAAACATTTTTTTCATAGACAAATTTTTAAAAAATTTATATAAAAAGAAACAATTAAAAATATATTTACACAAATTTAGAAAATTTGCTTTCTCTTTTAAGAGAGAAAATTAGCTCTCTCTTTTTAGAAACACTTATTTTCTATAGAAAATTTGCTCTCTCTTGTTAGAAACACTTATTTTCTATAAAAAATTTGCTCTATTTTAAGAGAGAGACATATTTTCAATAGAAAATTTGCTTTCTCCTGTTAGAAACACTTATTTTCTATAGAAAATTTGCTCTCTCTTGTTAAAAACATTTATTTTCTATAGAAAATTTGCTCTCTTTTAAGAGAGAGACATATTTTCTATAGATTTCTACAGAAAATTTGCTCTCTCTTGTAAGAGAGACTTATTTACTACAGAAAATTTGATCTCTCTTGTTAGAGAGACTTATTTTCTATAGAAAATTTGCTCGCTCTTGTTAGAGAGACTTATTTTCTATAGAAAATTTGCTCGCTCTTGTAAGAGAGATTTATTTTCTACAGAAGATTTGCTCTCTCTTGTTAGAGAGACTTATTTTCTATAGAAAATTTGCTCTCTCTTGTTAGAGAGACCTATTTTTTATAAAAAATTTGCTCTCTCTTGTAAGAAACACTTATTTTCTATAGAAAATTTGCTCTCTTTAAATAAAAAATTAGCTGTCTCTTGTAAGAGAGACTTATTTTCCATAGAAAATTTGTTCTCTCTTGTTAGAAACACTTATTTTCTATAGAAAAATTAGCTTTCTCTTGTTAGAGAGACTTATTTTCTATAGAAAATTTACTTTCTTTTGTTATACTTATTTTATAGAAATATACAATTTTTCGTAGATTTTTTATTATTTATTGAATTGTGAAAAAAATGATTTCATATATTTTTATTTTTTATTTTTTTTTTAATTTTTAGGGAAGTTAAACGCACAGCTGGTGTCTCCACCACCGATTTAGTGGGTCGTATGTTATTGTTAACCAAAAATCATTTCCATCAAGGTTCTGCTGAATATGCCATAGAAAAAGAAGGTATGTCTTTCTTAATTATTTAAATATTTCAAAGCTGTATAAATAATATTTTGGGAATTTATTTAATTAAACGCTTTTTAGTTCTCTGAACACAAAAGTTACATTTCAAACTAATACTTTTGTATTTTTAAATTATTGTTGCTGCTTTATTCTCGTTTTATTTTTTGTTTTTCTATGTTGTAACTAAAAAAGAACAAATATTTAATGTTAATATTTCTAAATATTTTTCTTTAATTTTTTTTTTTCCTAATGCATGCCTTTTTTCTCTCTGACAAAAATAAACTCAACTTCAAGTTATAAGCATGATATAAAAAATAAAAGGTAGTTTCAATCAATTCGTATTAATTTAAAATCACTTTCTGACATACATAAGGATTATGACAATTTGTTAAAATAACGCTACCATATTCAAATAAAATTTGACTTTTTATAAATTATTTTATATTTATTTTATATTCAAACACTATTTTGTGTTACACAAAAATAAAATTTAAAAAATTGTATACCAAATAAAAAGTGCCAAAGTAATTGCAGCATAAAAACATAGACGTTTTGGTCAGGCTTTGAAGAAACTACAAGCAAAACTAAAACACCATCGAATGTTTCTACAGCAACACAACTGAAAGCTGCTAATGCTAAAAGGCTACACGTAAGCTAGTTACATCAACTGATGAACATTTAAATAGCTCCACTGGCACCCATCTGCAATGAAACGCAATAAAAAAATATCCTCGTCTGTAAGCGAAGAATCACCAATAAATTGGGCTACCTTTGAACAAGGCGGTAGCATTTCGAACAATGGAGCGAAAGAGATGGATTGCATTATTTGTGGAAAGGCAAAGAGTTTTTAACGTGATTATATTGGTTCAATTCATAAGGACTAAAGACTAAATACATGTTTGCACAGTTCATCGGAATTTCCTAAAAAAGTTCCTAAATTGGAATTGTATATGAAAGCAAAGCATTGAAATGAACAAGAAGCTGAATAAATGCCTAAATATTCAAGGAATATAATTTTATGATCCATATTACTTTTATTATACATTTAGTACATAAATTTTTAATATTTCAAATTAAAGATTTTTAAATCGAAATTTATCTTTAAATTAATTTAAAAACTAGTATATAGAATATAACTTATCATATACTAAAATTACACAGTTTAATTTAAAAATTCCATGAAATTGAAAACTAATTTTTAATTTCTGGCAACGTTTATTAAAAATGTTTATTGAAATAAAACTTCAAAAATCCTTATTTTTGTAAATAAAATATTGATTGGAACTACCTTCTATTTTTTATATCATGGTTATAAGTATAGTTACCAATATAAAATTTCAACTTTTGATAATATAAATGTTTTGTGTTTTAAACGCTTTCGTTTGTGTATGTGTATTGTTTAAGCTTTTTATTTTAAATTTTCTTTGCGTATATTTTGTATGTTGTATGGCCTTTTTTTAAAAACAATCGTTTTGAGTTTTTTTTTTTTTTTATTTTTTATTCTTGTTAAAATTCCAATTTTTTAAAACTTTATTTTTATGTTTTTCTTCTTTTTTCTTTTTTTTTATTCTATGTCTAACCTCACTTACACTACCTATCTGTCTATATATTTCCTAAAACGCCTGCAAAATCAAAAATTATAACAAAATTCTATGAAACAAAATCAAAATTCCAAAAAAATGTAAAAATCCTATTCACGCTGTATGTCTGTTGTTAAATGAATTTATGTGTGATCCTAAATGTATGCAACGCTAAATTGCGCAAAAAACTAAATTAAACAACTGCAAAATTTTCCACGTAACCATAAAATGTAATCAAATCAATAAAACAAAAATGCCTTAAAATATGCCAAAAAATTTTAAAACTTATTATTTGGTGGCTTGGTTTGGCTGTAATCTACTTTTTTTTCTTTTTATTTGTTTTCTTTTAACTCTAAATTAACCCCAAAACAAATAAAATAAAAATTTTTATTTTAAAATAAATAAGAAAAATTAATTGATAAACTTTTGAATAAAACCATACCAAAATCCAAATTATTATCATTAGGTTCTTCAAATATGGGTCAGGATTCTGCTGCCAAATCTCCCTGGACGGGTTGCAGTCAATTCCTGCCTACCACACAAAAAATCATACAATTCAGTGATGGAAAATCTCCCAAACCGGGTGATAAAATTGTAAGTTGTATTTTCTTTTAATTTGTTAATGGAGTTTTGTTATTAATTATGTTTTCGTTTTTTCTTAAGGTTTATGTTGCTGGTGCCTTTGATTTATTCCATGTGGGTCATTTAGACTTCTTACAAAAGGCCAAGGAATTGGGTGATTATCTTATTGTTGGTTTGCACACCGATCCTGTGGTCAATTCCTACAAGGGCAGTAATTATCCCATTATGAATTTACATGAACGTGTACTCAGTGTTTTGGCGTGTAAGGTGAGTTGTCTCAAATTAATTTAAAATATTCAAGTAAGTAAAATATTCAAGTGGAAAATTATTCCCTCCTACAAGAAAGAGCAAAATTTGTAAATAAATAAAATTTTCTATAGAAGATATGTTTCTCTTCAAAAAGGGAATAAATCTTCTATAAAACAGAAATCTCTGTCTATTGAAAATAATTTGTTTTCTCTCCTTTAAGAGAAAACAAATTTTCTATAGAAAAGAAGTGTCTCTTACAAGAGAGAGAACAAATTTTCTATAGAAAATAAGTCATTCTTACAAGAGAGAGACAATTTCTATAGAAAATAAGTCTCTCTTACAAGAGAGAGACAATTTCTATAGAAAATAAGTCTCTCTTTTGAGACAGTGTAAATTTTCTATAGAAAATAAGTCTCTCTTTTGAGAGAGTGTAAATTTTCTGTAGAAAATAAGTCTCTCTTTTTAGAGAGTGTAAATTTTCTGTAGAAAATAGAGCAAATTTTCTGTAGAAAATAAGTCTTACAAGTGAGAGCAAATTTTCTATAAAAAATAAGTTTCTCTTACAAGAGATCAATAATAAATCTCACAAGAAAAAGATATTTTTTTTAGAAAATTAAACTCTTAATGTGAGATCAAACAATTTGTAAAAAATAAATCTCTCTTATAAGAGAGATCAAGAATATACGTTAAAATATGTTTTTAATAGAAAATAATCATGTATTTTTTTCTATAGGCAAATTTTCGTAATTTTGTTTGGAAAAAAATGGTAGATATTTTTTTCTATTTTAGAAAATTTATTTTCTTAAACATTATTTTTTTAGAAGAAAAATTTCTTAACCATTTTCCTTTTATTTTTTTTTAGTATGTTAACGAAGTTGTCATCGGTGCTCCCTACTGTGTTACCGAAGATTTACTGGATCATTTCAAAGTTGACGTAGTGTGTCATGGTCAGACACCAATTGCTTTAGAAGATGGTAAACTTGATCCCTATGCCGTGCCTAAGACAAGAGGTATTTTCACCCTCATCGATTCCGGCAATGATATGACAACGGAACGTATTGTCGAACGCATCATTAGTCATCGTCTCGAATACGAAAGACGTAACAAAGCCAAAGAGAAGAAGGAAGTTGAAGCCTTCGAAGCTCTGCAACGTGCCAAGCAAACACAAAAAGCAGGCTAATATTAAAAATTGACATAAATAGGAACCCGCGCGCCACACAAAAATCTCTCCTATTCTTATTAATAAACGTTTAAATATTTAAACCAATAAAAACTAAAAACCCCCAGATTTAATATGGAACTAGATTTTCAAAAACCTAGATAAAATTTTAATTAAGCCTGAGTGCTAAGATATGAAGAAAACACTCAAACATTTTTAACAGAATTTCAATATAATTTTTAATATAAATATAATTATTACCTTTTATTTTTAATATTTTTTTTTGTTTGTTTTATTATATTAATTATTTATTAGTATTTAAGAGTTTTTATGTTTTTTAATTTAATTGGTTTTTTTTTCTTTTGTTAGTTATTCCATTTTTTTTTTTTTTTTAGTTTTACAATAGTACAATCTATATACATATATTTTTATCAATTTGTTTTTGAAATTTCAGTTATTATGTTCAGTTTTTTTTTATAAAAATATACTGTGTTCAATATATTTTTTAACACTTATTTGTGTTTTAACAAGAGTTTTGGTTTGAAAAAAATATTTTTTGTTAAAAAAAATGTTTGTTATTATTGTTTGTTGTCTTAAAAAAAATAATATATACAATTTTCACAATGCTTGTAAGTTTTCTAAAAAATATAAACAAATAATCTCTTTTAAAATTATAAACTTTAAAATTTTAGCTAAATAGTATAACAAATTAATGAAATATGCAATTTTTTCTCCCCCAAATAAAAAAATAGCTGTAATTATTAATGCTGTATTAGTTTAAAGGATTTAAAACCAAATTTTATAAGTTTATTTTATTTTTATTTTACTTTAAGTTGTAGTTTTATTATAAAGATTTTCTTTAAATGTTTTGATTTTATTCTGTGTGAATTCAATTTTTATATAACTTTTGTCAAACAAAGAAATTACTGCAAGAAATTAAAAAAAAAAATATTATTTTTTCATTTTTTGCTTATTTTATAAAATTAATTTATTATGTGTTTAATAAAAATAATATTATTATGTATTTAAAAAAATAGAGAAAAAATGTGTGTTTCATTTGAAAAATGTAAAGAAAATGTTAAGATCTAGAAAATTTAAGTTTTAAACTGACTGTGGATTAAATTATGGTCAAAAATATAGACTAAACTAATAGTCTTGCCTATAGACTAAACTATAGTCAAGACTATTGCTAGACTATAGTTAAAACTATTTACTAGACTATAGTTTAGAATAGACTAAACTATAGTCAAGACGACTGACTAGACTATAGTCTAGACTATTATTAGATTACAGTCGAGACTATTGACTAGACTATAGTAAAGACTATTGACTTGACTATAGTCAAGACTATTGACTTGACTATAGTCAAGACTATTGACTATAGTCAAGATTATTGACTAAACTACAGTCAGGACTATTGACTACACTACAGTCAAGACTATTGGCTATAGTTAATCTATTGACGAGACTATAGCCAAGACTATTGATCAGAATATAGACAATTGACTAGACTGTAGTCAAGACTAGACCACATTCAAGTCTATTGACTAGAATATAGTCAAGACTTTCGACTTGACTATATTCAAGGCTTTCGACTAGGCTATAGTCAAGACTGTTGACTAGACTATAGTAACTAACTAATACTATTAACTAGATTATTGACTAGACTATAGTCAAGATTATTTACTGAACTATAGTCAATACTATAGACTAAATTACAGTTAACACTAATTTATGAATTATTGACTAGACCAAAGTCTTGACTGTTGACTAGAATATTGTCTAGAATGTTGACTAAACTATACTCTAGACTATTGACCAGACTATAGTCTAGACTAGACTATATCCTATTCAATAGTCAAGTTTATTAACAAGATTATAATCAAGTTTATTGACTGGACTATTGTCAAGTCTTTTAACTAGACTATAGTATAGTAAATACTATTGACTAGACTATAGTCAAGACTAAAAGATAAACTATTTTATATATTTTTTTTTTAATATTTCAAAAAATTTGGGATTTTCCTAATTAAATTCTTAACAATAGCATCATTTAATTTCTATACAAAACATAAATAAACTAATTCAGCTAATTATATAACATACATAAATTAAACATAAAATATTTATATAAAACTTATTTTTCTCTTAACAATACTAAATAAATTTTTGCACAATTAACTAGTCTAGTTTATTTTATTTATTCTTTCAATTGCAATATAAAAAATTCATAATAAAAAAAAAGATTTTAATTAACTACACGGAAGTTTTTTTATTTCTATGTCATATAAAACTAGTTAATAAATTAAAAGAATAGATTATATATTAAGCTTCCGTTTAAACTATAAAAATTAAACTATAACCCCACCAAACCCTTTCACTGGTTTTTGTAAAATTTTAATAAAATGATTTATATTTTTATTAAAATAAAGTAACAAACATTTTAATCTTTTTTTTTTAAATATTGTTAACAAAATTTTTTAACCGTTAAATTTATTTACTTTTTTGATGTTGTTTTTTTTTTTTTTTTTTTCTAAATTTTAAATACAAATTTACCGTTAGTTGTCATTAGTGGACCAATTTAATAAACATTTTAACTAAATGACCATTAAATTGCATAAAATTTTACATATGATTGATTTTTAAAAGTAAAAATTTTATATTTGTAGTTTGATGAGTCTTTTTTTTTACTAAATGAAAGTGAAAAAATACATTAGTTTAGAATTATGAAGTTTTTTATGTGAAATTTGTTTATTAGAGATGACATAAAAAAATATTAGATAAATGAAATAAATTGTTAAAAACGAATTGTTTAAATGGAAGTTTATTGAAACTGAAATCCATTAAAATAAAGTTTTTATAATTCTGATGTATTTAAAAAAATTTAATAGTAATGTTTTTCTTAATATTTTTAACAAAAACAATTTATTAATCAAATATGTACTAAGATCATAGTAATGAAAGGGACTAGACTAAAATCATAGAATGTCAGTTGGATCTTGCACAGGTTCATAACAGTTTTATAATTTTCTTTTGAAATATCTTGTATTGTTAGATCAATTATAGAATACTCTTCACTAATTTGTGTTTTAAAAGGATCTATTAGATCAATATCTACGATCGAATTAAAAATATTATATTTTGTTATGTTAAATATTCATTTTTTGTGCCAAAGAAATTTAAACAAAAATCAAATATTTTAAATTTATTTAAATCTATTTTTAAATTCTTATTTCATACAGTTGCTAAGTTCAAATGAAACCGGACATTTAAATAAAATTTAAAATTAAATAAAAAAAAAAAGAAAAATTCTTTCTAAATTTTAGCTACAAAGAAATTGTGTTAAAATCGTTAAACTTTTAATTTCATTTCTTTAGATCTTTTTTTATTTATTTTTTTTGTGGTTAAAAAAAAAAAAACACTTTTACCTAAATAAATGTGTGTTTTTTTAAGTTAAATCAAAGATTAGATCAGAAACTAAAGTACAACAGCATGAACATGTAGGGATTTGAATGAAATATACAACAGCAATAATAACAACAACAATAATAATGTTTTAAATTGCTACAACAAATTACAATTTATATACAGATTTATGTGAATTTAAGTTACTACTATCACCCATCATAAAACATCGAAAACATCAATTTAAAATAATGTTTTTTTTTATATTTTTAATTCAAGCTGAAAAAAAAAAGTTTTTAACTAAGCTTATGAACGACAACAACAACAAAAACTTTAAACAAATTAATAATGAAAGCAGTTAAAACAGCAAAAACAACAACTTAAATAATATAATAATGGTTCAAAAGTTTTTTTGTAAACAATTTTATTGGTCTAATGGATTTTAGAATAATTCTGTTAGGGAAATTTTCAAAAACCATCATTTATAGTTGAGTTTGTTAAATGCATTCAAAGGCTGCGGACGCGTTTTACGGATTAAAATATATAAACGGTGTTTTGCAATAAAATTACAATTTTTTTTCATATAAACAGAACTTTTGCTGTTTTGCTATTTGTCCGGTGAAAGGTTGTTAAAGTGAGCGTGAGGAATTTATTTTTATTTTTTTGCCCTATTAATAAATTTATTATTAAAGTGCATTTTTTTGTGTGTGTTTTATAAAGTTTTTCTCGTTGTATTCTAAATATTATTGTAAAAATTTTGTGTTATTCTTTTGTGAGTTAGTTAATTGAAAAAAATGACTTTAAAATTTGTTAATTTTCATGGTCATAGAATGTTGCATTTATGGCAAATTTTCACTTTACTCGTAATTGGATTATTAGCTGAAGTGGGAAAGTGTGAATATGGTGAATTTGGTAAGTACTTAATTAAAAGAAGAAAATAAAAGAATTTAAATATGAAAAGGAAATTTTAAAAGAAATAGAAATAAAAAAACTTATCACTATAAATAATTAATTAATTTATTTAAATTATGACTTTTTGGATACCCAGTAAATACTAATCATGTATGTCTTTTACATCACTTCTTTTAACAAATTACTGGTTCCGAAATGACTTATTGGAATTGTTTAAAAAAATTAATAAATTAAAAAAAAGAACCAAAAAGTTTAACAAAATTAAATTTATTTAAAAAAATGGCTTATTAGAATAAAAATAAATGGGTTCTGAAACCGCTCCCTAAAGTTTCTATAGAAATAGTTCTGAATGTGACAATTTTGAACAAAAGTCTTTAACCGTTCTATAGAATGATAACTTGCTAGTTCTAGAGGTTACAATTTCAAATAAAATCATTGGTCGTAATGCCAAAGTTCTGGAACTAGTTGTAGAATTAATACATTTTTACCTGGGTAATTTAATTTTTATATTAGTTTTTTTTTCTATAAAATTTATATTTATTTGAAAATGTGTAAGATTTTTGAGAAATTGGGTACTTTTTTTCATATAACTAGTATATTTCTTGTTAATTTTTTAAAAATTCGTATTGTTTTTGAGAAATTGTACTTTTTTTTTAATTGGTACCTACCTTTTAAATTATTACTCTTTTTTAAAAGTTGGTACTTATTAGAAAATTTGGTACTTTTTTTTAAAATTGTTCTTTTTTTAAAACTGGTACCTTTTTGAAAAATGTTTTTATTTTTTGAAAATTAGTATTTTTTTAAAAGTTGGTGCTTTTTGGAAAAGTTTGTACTGCTTTTTAGAAAACTAGTAACTTTTTTGCAAATTGCTAATTTGGTAAATCTGTTTTCGAAATTTTTTAAAAAATTTGGCGACATTTCGAAGCCATTAATTTTTATAATTGATGTTTTTTATTTGGGAAAATTAGTACCTTTTTGGAAATTGATTACTTTTTCACCCTTGGTTACCGATTTGGATAAAATTATGCAAAAATATCTTTTTTTTAATTTTATTTTGAAAACTGTGGCAACTATAAAGCTTTGACAGTGATTAACATATTTATTTGTACGGCCATAACTTTGAGTCTACATTACGTTGAGTCTATATTAGAGAAATTTGTATCAAGACAAACGTCAAATTTTTGTTTGATATTTTTTTATCTCTGTAAATTTTAGGAGAAAACGTATGTCATAATAAACCATGCAAAAAGTACCAACAACAATCAAGATGGCGTCTTTTACCAAGCATTATCAAGACAACGTTGACAGAGCTCGAGCGCTGACAATTTTCTGTTAACGCTGCAATAATACGGACAAATTCAGTCTACATTAGAAAATTTTTTATCTTGATAAAATTTTGACGTTTGTCTTGATAAAAATTTCTCTAATGTAGACTCAAAGTTAGACAAATTTTTATCAAGACAAACGTCAAAATGAACTCGAATTTATGGAAGGTGGTAACAGTTGTGCAAAAACAACAATATGGCGAATTCATTAGTGCTTTTTATATATGCAGTTTGACAGCTGTAACAAACAAAAATAATAATCAGCTGTTTAACTGAGGCTATCTTGTATAGATTCGCAATGATTTTGATGTTTGTCTTGATAAAAATTTGTCTAATGTAGACTCGAAGTAACATAATGTCTACATTAGATTTTTTATCAAGACAAACGTCAAAATTTTATCATGATAAAGATTAGTCTAATGTAGACTAAATTTGTCAGTATTATTGCAGCGTTAAAACAAAATTGACAGTGCTAGAGCTCTAACAACTTTGTCTTGATGTTGCTTGGTAAAAGACGCCATCTTGTTTGTTGTTGGTATTTTTTACATGGTTTATTATGACATTGTGTGTGATGCTTGGTGTTTAAACATAGAACATCGAAAACTACTAAATATTAATTAAAACAAGCGTGAATGTTATATTCGGCTCGGTCGAATCTATATACCCACCATCAACTTTTTCAAATTTTACGTTATATGGAAGGTGGGTGGTAAAGTGGGCGGACCACGCCCATTTTTGGTTTCCAAGTTTATATCGACCCTCGAACTATCTGTACAAAATTTCGTTACCGTACATGCTTTTGTTTCAGAGATATCGGCAGAAAAGTATGAAATGAAGCTACAACGGACACCCTGTGTTTCTAGTTTTTAGCCCATAACTTTTTTGTTTATGAACCAATTTTGTTCAATACCAAACAAACCTTATATAAGATAAATATTTAAGCCAAATTTTGTCCCCCTATGTTGTCCCGTTCGAGCCCTATCCTGCTTTCAACAGACAGACGGACGGACAGACGCACATTGGGTTAAAAGGGTCGAAAATGGCGCTTAATTCAGGAAAAGGTGATATCAATATTTTAATAATCACGTTTTATTTTTTATTGATTATTATTTAAAAAAAATCAATTTTAAGATTTTTTTTAGCAGAACGGTAAAGTCTGTCCGTCTATACATTTGGGTTAAATGGGACGAAAATGACGCTTAATTAAGGTAAAGGTGATATCTAAATTTTGATGATCACGTTTAATTCTTTACTATTTATTAGTTAGTAAAAAATGCATTTTTAGGATTCTCAAATTTTTTTTGGCAGCATGGCAATGTCCGTCCGTCTGTCCGTCTATACATTTGGGTTAAATGGGTCGAAAATGCCACTTAATTCAGGGAAAGGTGATATCAAAATTTAAATACCTTCATTTGGTTTTCATATTAATTAAGAAATAGAAACAAAATATTTTTCGAATTTTAACATTTTTTTGAAAGAATTCTAATGTCCGTCCATCTGTCCGTATGTTGTTAATTTTTGCAAACTTTCCAATTCAAAATCGTTTAATTTTTGACTCAATAAAGATAACTACTCAAAATTTTCTTTTTTCGATAGATAGTTTTGTTTTTTTAACCAACTACATAAATGGAAAAAATTATGTAAATTAATTTGTTTATTTTTCGTAATCAATTTCTTTAATAATAATGTTTTAAGATAAAGTTGGAGGAATTAATAATTATATTTTTTACTTCAATATGAATAAATTTAAGTGTAAGGAAAGCGAATGTGAATTAAAAATAAGCTAACCTTGTATAACTGTATAACTGACGTATTCTATTTATTAAATCCATCTTTTCTTTAAGTGCTTTTTTTTCACTCTCAAGCACAACTATATTTTTAGTCATTGACATCCCTATCTTAGATTCAGAAATTTTTAAAGGTCCATATTATTTTCAATCGTATATTATTGTATAGTCCAAGGTTAGCTCCAAATTAGCTTTAATCGTAGATCTTTATACAATAAAAAATACATTAATATTTTTATAAAGATCAGTATTTATATTTATTTTTTATTTATTTTAATCGAAAGCCTTGAAAATCTATTAAATCTTTTTTCCACAATTTTCAGAAAAACTTGTAGTTCCTGGCACCTATGCCAAACCATCGGCAACAGGACCTCAAGGTCGTTCCTATGGTCAGAGAGCTTATTATGATGCCAATACGGAATGTACAGTGGGTACTGAATGTACACCACTACATGATTGTACGGCCATGATTTATGAGGTGGCGAAAATGTGTTATTATGGTGATAAATCACTATTTTGTGGTGGTGGAGAAGAAATGCCCTACGTATGTTGTCCTAGTAGTCCTTTGGAGAAAAATCAAGTATGTGGAAAATCTTTGGTACAAGGTCACTTTTATAAAGGCCTAGGAACATATCCTTTTGTGGCTAGGATAGGATTTAAACGTAAGTTTATGAGAAACGATTATATAAACGATTTCCATATTAAATTTAAATATTTATTTGTAATAGATATTAATACAGGAGCTTTTGCTTATCCCTGTGCTGGTTCAGTTATAGCCAGAAGAGTTATATTAACGGCTGCCCATTGTGCTTTGGCCAAAGCAGATGGTCATAGATTGTAAGTATATTTAGATACAAAGATTGTATAGGATAAATATTTAATTATATATTGATTACAGATCCTCTGTTCGTGTTGGCGAATATGACACTTCCTCCGATCCTGATTGTGCTAGTACCGGTTTTTGTGCCCCTCGTTCTGTAAATCATGCTATTAGTCATGTCATTGTCCATCCCGATTATAAACAGGGTCAATACCATCATGATATTGCTTTGTTGGTATTAAAAACTCCCCTCAATTATTCTGGTAAGTTAAATGTGAAAATATAACTAGTTTTATGATCATATTAAAACGAGTATTGTACCGGAAATGGGCGTTATGATAAAAACAAATATATAATTAATAAAAATAATTAGTGACCAAAGTTGCAAACACACATAGAACACACATTTGAAGAGAGAGCTTTAATAAAGTAATGGCATGAGTCAAGTTCAATTGAAATTAAACTTGATCACGTTTGTTATTTTTAGAAATGTAACAATAATATGTATGTTTTTTTATTGGAGATAAAATAGATGATCATTGGAAAAAATTTTATATAGATATATTAATTAAATTAATAATGAAATTAAATAATTGTGTGACGAAAAGTTATTGGAGTTCAAGGTTAAAAAATTTACAAAAAAAAAAAATTAAATAATAATAAAAAACTAGACAATGAGAAAAACAAGACAGCAGACTATATACTAAACTATAGATTAGACTACACACTAGAATATAGACTAAAATTACTAGAGTATAGACCTAAATTTTAAAGAAAACAATTCGATTTAAAAAAAGTTTTTTTGTGTCCTCCTATAAATTATGTTTCCCTACAAAGTTTAATAATTAAGTGATCATGTTATTTTTTATTATTTAACCACCAATTCCCTCCCTTTTAATTTTATTTCTCTTTATATGAGTGCTTTTTTTTCCTCCTTCCTTATAAAGGACCATTAAAAACACTCTGTTATATGAATGGTTATCATTTAAAATGGCATAAACAACAGCAATTAATTGATCATAAAGGCGTTGTGTTAACATGAATAATATCATCAGCAATTTGTTGAAGCATAAATATAATGGTGGAAGAAACGATCTTGCCATTATTAATAAAATAAAACCGGAAAAAATATGATTTCATTGAAAACAAACGCTACTACCAAGCATCTTATCAAAACTTATTGATCTTCAGGGATTGTTTGGTTTTTGGTTACTGTTTTTTTCTGCCAGAAGATCCTTTGGTAACGGTGTTTATTGAACATACAGCTACCTAAAAGTAAAGTATAATATAAAAAGCTGTAACACACAATATGAGAGGTAGGCTTGTTACTAAAAACATGTTAATAATATTGTTGTTTAATTAAATTTTATGTGAACGGTTGTTGACTGGTTCCTTCAATTAAGGCATCTCGATGATCGCTTTGTATGATTGTTTTATAAAGAGTTACCAGGTTGTCTTTATATAATATCACTTAACATATTACTTTGTTTCTACTTCTCCATACTTTTATTTTTTTATATGTATCTTCAAGTCTGGCAATTCCTTATTGTATTTATGACTTGATTGATCACCTTGTGTAGTTTGTGTGTGTGTGTTTTTTGATGATCACTTGTTGCCCCAATAAAAATATTAATAATTGATTATCTTTAGCACGTACCAATTGTTATGATATAGATTATATTTTGGCAAGTTTTTGTGCCATATGGAATGAAACTACTTTTAAAAGTGGTGGCATAGAAGACTAAGGCCTAAACTGTAGATCAACACTATGGATGATAATAAATACTAAACTATAGAATAGTCTACAGAATAGACTATAGCACAGGCTATAGAATATACTATAATATAGGCTATAGAAAGACTATCATTTAAAAGATTATAGCATAGGTTATAGAATAGACTATAGTATAGGCTATAGAATAGACTATAGTATAGGCTATAGAATAGACTATAGCATAGGCTATAGAATGGACTATAGCATAGGCTATAAAATAGACTATATCATAGGCTATAGAATAGACTATAGCATAGGCTATAAAATAGACTATAGCATAGGCTATAGAATGGACTATAGCATAGGCTATAGTATAGACTATAGCATAGGCTATATAATAAACTATAGCATAGGCTATAGAATAGACTATAGCATAGGCTATAGAATGGACTATAGCATAGGCTATAGTATAGACTATAGCATAGGCTATATAATAAACTATAGCATAGGCTATAGAATAGACTATAGCATAGGCTATATAATAAACTATAGCATAGGCTATAGAATAGACTATAGCATAGGCTATAGAATGGACTATAGCATAGGCTATAGAATAGACTATAGCATAGGCTATAGAATAGACTATAGCATAGGCTATAGTATAGACTATAGCATTGGCTATAACATAAGCTATAGGCTATATAATAAACTATAGTATATTAGTATACTGTAGATTCGTTGCCCACCAAATTATTTTTATTAAAATAATTCAAAACACCTTAAAATTTCAAATTGCCTTCAACATATATATATTTTATATGTTTGCAACAAAGTTGCCAACATTAGCCATAAATTTAAACCTGCTCCAGTATTTGTATACCTTTTGTTTTATTGTTCACCCGTTTTAAGATTTTCGTTAACATCTTAATGATCACACATTTCATAAATTATTATGAGACTATTACTTTATATCAAAGACATTAATCAAATTAAGGTTTATTGATGTTTTCATTCATTCATAACAAATGGATCAATTAGTTCTTTATATTAAGATATAAAAATTATTAATGTTTAATTATTTTCTTATTTTGTTGCGTCTTCAGTGGCTACACAACCCATATGTTTACAAAAGACCAGAACAAATTTGGTGGTGGGCAAGCGGGCTACTATAGCAGGTTGGGGTAAAATGTCCACTTCAAGTAGTCGTCAACCGGAAATGTCTTATTTGGATGTTCCCTTAACTAGTTGGGATTTATGTTTACGTAATTATGCTTCAACTGGTGCTTTAGAGTCTCCCAATTCTATAGAGGGTCAATGGATGTGTGCTGGTGGTGAGGGTAAAGATGTGTGTCAGGGTTTTGGTGGGGCTCCATTGTTTATACAGGAAAATGGTATATTCTCACAGGTGAGTAAACAATTTGTATGAATTAAAATGGTGATATTCTTTATGTTCTTAAATATTTTATTTGTAGATTGGTATTATGTCCTTTGGTTCGGACAATTGTGGTGGCTTGCGCATACCCAGTGTTTATACTTCAGTGGCTCATTTTGCTGAATGGATACATGATAATACACCACCGGAATAATTTGTTTTAGAATACTTGACGAGGAATTAAGTATTGATATAAATTATTTATTATAAGTCGAATTTAATTATTTAAGGAATCTATGGATGGCTACAATTTAAATTCTTAAAAAAACTGTTTTTATTTTTAAATAAGTCAAATTTTAATTATTTTAATTTGGTATTAAATTTGTATTAAAATCAAGTCTTTTATTTTTAAGTTTGATTATTTAAAATGTAAATTCCTTTTTTAAAAGATTCCTTACAAAATCGGTAGTTATTTAAAAAAAATGATTGTGATTTATTTTCTGAATATTTATTTAAATAATAAAAAATACCGTAATACATATATTATTAAGATTAAGACAAATAAAATTAAGACTTAAAAAATATAATTTTATTAAGCGATTTTTTTTATTTGCATTAAGACATAATTAAGGCGACAAGCAACAAAATTTTGATTTTATAAAGAAATATTAAGTTTCTTAATACAAAATCATCATTTATGTTTACAAAAATCTAGATTTCAAATTAATATAAAAATTTTGAAAAAAAAGGGTTCGTAAATTTTTCGACATTTTTTGTAATTTAGTGAATATTTTTGTTTTTTTAACGACTTTTTTTTTTTAATTTTAGAGATTTTTCTTGGTTATATTTAATATTGTATTTTGAGTATATTTTTATAGTAGCTATTAATTAATCGCTGTATTAGTTTGTATTTAAGTGATTTTTTGTATTGTAGATTTTTGTAGAATTTTTTTTTTGCAATTGGGCGACTTTATTGTAATGTTGCATTTAAGCGATTTTTTATTAAATTCCACTTTTTAGCATATTAACATATTTGTTTTTTTGCTAATATGTTGATTTTTATATAGTTTGACTATTTTTGCAATAACCTTTTTATTGAAATTTGTATTTTTTAAAAACAATACAACTTAACGAAACTTTATTTTGTAAACGAAAAGTTTTAGTGAAAAGTTTCATTAAACATTAATAAGATTTTATAAAATCTATAGAAAAAATTAACTTTTACCTTGAAAACTTTGAAAACTTAACAAAATTTAAGTTTTAAAATTAAGGCCCGGTTTTATACAGTTCCCTTAGAGTCTAACTAAGTGCAAACTTAATTAAGAAATATTTAAGTAAATGCTCACACTTAAGTTATATTTCGTTTTTCAGTTTAAGAATTAAGTTACCAAGAAAATAAACAAAAAGCTTAAAGCTTTTATGTATTTAAATTAGGTTGCTTCTACTTTTCAAGATTTTTTTAAAGTAAAATTCATAGTTTTTTACTTTATTTAATTGATTTTGACATTCCATGTGTAACAATTCGAAGGAATCATTTAAGATCCCATAAAGTAAATATTTTCTGGGACCTAGTTAGATTCTGATTCGATTTAGCTATGTCCGACCATCTGTCCATCTGTTGAAAGCAAGATAGGGCTCGAACGTAGGGGAACTAAATTTGGCACAAATATTTATCTTATATAAGGTTTGTTTGGGATTGAAAATGGGAAAAATCGGTTAATAAACAAAAAAGTTATGGGCTAAAAACTAGAAACATCTGCTGATGTTTCTTAAACAAAAGCATGTACGACAACGAAATTTTGTACAAATAGTTTAAGGATCGATATAAACTTGGAAACCAAAAAATGGGCGTGCTCCGCTCACTTCATCGCCCACCTCCAATACAAGGTTAAACTTCAACGAAATTGTGTTTAAATAGTTGAAAATGTAAACTCGTTAACAAAAAATGGGCATGGTCCTCCCACTTTACCGTCCACCTCCCATATAACGCAAAATATAAAAAAGTTGATGGTGGGTATTTAGATTCGGCCGAGCCGAATATAACATTCGCACTTGTTTATTATTATTTTTTTTTTCAAATCGATCATTATTATTTTTATATGACATATGTGGGACTATTTTTATTTTGTATTTGTTACATTTTTTTGTGACAACAAGAAATACAATAATAATAATTTAATTGTATTAATTGATCTCTTATAACCTTTTTTAAACACAAGACGTAATAAATGTATAACATGAAAATGATAAATAAGTTTTAAGAATATTGAATATGATCAATTAACCGTTTAAGGGGTTATAGAAAGAAAAAAGATTTAAAATGAAATATATAACCTAAATAGTAGTAAAATTTGTGTAGAGGATTTAAAAGTTTTAAAAATAATTAAAATGGTATACAAATTATTTTTTTAATTTTCTAGTAATCATAGAATAAGTCTAGAAGCGTTAATGAGAACAAACATTTTAAATAAGTTTAGTTGCTATGCTATTAAAAACATTTAATTGATTTTTTTATTTAGCTTTTAATACATACTTTTTTAAACGTTTATTTTTTATGATCAAGTTTTGGCTTTGATTTTTGGAATAAAATATTTTGTGTAGAGAGAAAAAAACATTTACCTTTCGTTTTAAAAAATAATTGCATTTCCGTTTTTCGTTTAAACTGTTTAAAGTTGTTTAAATGTGCTGCAGTAAAAATGTCAGGACAAGATCGTTTAATACATACATATGTATTTATACATATAAAAGAACTTTTTTGTGCATTATATGTATATGAAGTTATGTGTTCCTGTTACCTAAATTTTAAATAAGTACATATAACTATTTCTTTTTTTTTATTCTTTTTTAAAACTTAATGATTTTAAAATAACTTTTTTTTTAAGTTTTCTCAATTCTGTTACTAACTGAAACCGAACTTTTATGATCTTTTTTATTTGTTCTCTTGGTCATGATCATGATCATCATATGTTCAATCATGGTATTGTTAACATGTGCTGGTGCTGGTTGGTTCTTTGGTTGGCGTTGGTCATAAAACTGATGTTCATGTCTGTTTTATTTTTGAGCTAAAAGGAAAGAAATAAAATAAAATACGTAATAATTCCAATTTAATTTGAAAACAGCTGTTTATTTGTTTTTTTTTTTTTTTTTTTGTGGTGAGAAGATGTGTTTTAAACTCAAAGAAACAATCATATGATGGAATTGGTATTTAAAGTCTTTCATATCAGCTGGTTGTTGGTTGATTTTTCAAAAGAAGTTAATAGGCTTTGGCAGAAAAGTGCTTAAATTCTGGTTTCAGTTAAGAAAAAAAGGATATAAACTTTTTTATGTTGGCTCTTATGTCTGCGGGTTACTTTTTTATATACAATATGAAAAATATATACATAAGTATGTATGTATATAAATACAATTGTATTTATTTAGTTTGAACAAGTTATTAAAAAAAAAACTGCAAACATTAAAAATATGTAATATAAAACTTAAATTAGATAATATTTCTTATATATTTTAAAAAACTAAAAAAAAAAAACAAAATATTGCATACATATGTAGGTATATTAGGATGGTTCCTAAATGAAAGATATCTTTAATTCCAGCTCAAATGAAAATTTACTTTCATGATACGTTTGGAAAATGGTGCCTACAAAATGAAGAACATTTTCATACGAGCTGAAAATAACGAAACCTTTCATTTTAGGGACACCCTAATAATCCTATATTTTGCATGACAAATGTATATTCGTTACACGAGTATAAGTCATATAATTTTATTACGTTTTTTTTTTTACTGAAAACTTAATTTAAATACGTAAATATTTAAAAGAAAATATCGAAAAATGTAATCCTTGGTGGATTTAAAAATTAAATTAAATTAAATAACGAACTATTTTTAGAACGAACACTTCTTTACATCCTATTATTTTTTTTTTTATTATTGATTTTTGTATTTTATAGTTAAAACTAGCTAATACCCGATGTGCTTCGCCACCCCCCGAAATGAAATACATAGTAATTAAAGGATTAAAAAAATATACTAATTTTTGTATTTAATTTTTATGTGATTTTATATTAGACAAATGTTTTCATGGATGTCAAAATTCTTTGTGTAAAATTTGAGCATTCCAACTCCAATAGTTTACCAGATATACGATTTTTTGCATTTAATTCATATGGGAGGTACCATGCCCCCTACTTCTAGTCCGCCCATATTTTTCTTAAATATTAATATTGTTACCAAAGTGGCTCCGACAAAATTTTAGAACTCTAACTGTTATATTTTCTCAGATATGATAATTTAAAATTTTCTTTATATGGGAGGTGCCACGCCCACTATTGCTAGTGTACCAATTTTTGTCCAAAATATTCATATTGAAGCTAATGCTAGTCGTACAAAATTTGAGCTCTCTAACATTTATAGTTTCCCAGATATAAAAATTTAGTTATTAACTTTATATGAGAGATGACACGCCCACTATTTCTTTTCCGCCCATTTTTGCACAAAGTGTTCACATTGACACTTAAGTTTATTGTACAAAATTTGGGAAATGTAACTGCAATAGTTTCCTAAATTTACGGCATTTGGTATTGGCAAGCAATATTAGGCGTGGGATGCGCCACACCCCCTATTACTAGTTCGCCAATTTTTGTCCAGAATGTTCATATAGGTGTCAATATATATACTACTTTTAATAGTTATTTAGTAAGTGGGCGTGACACCTCGCCCACATGGAATTTCAAAATAAAAAGTAGCCTATTTTTCCTTTCAGGAACACACTGTGAAAAATTCAAGAAAATCGTTTTAGCCGATTAGGCGGCTATAGACTTCAAACAAACATACATACATACATACATACATACATACATACATACATACATACATACATACATACATACATACATACATACATACAAACACACATTAATTTATATATATATAGATAGAAGATAGATAAACTAAAGTGTTCAATCACTTTGAGTTCACTTTCAGTGTACAATGAAAGAATTATTTGCATTGTTTTGAGGTCTTAAAAAATTCTTTTTATATATTTTACTATTTCCTTAAAATACTTATAAATAAATGGTAGGGTGCCCTGGTAGGCTTGGTGGTAGAGAGCTAGTCTATCAGTCTAAGGGTCGTGGGTTCGATTCCCACCACAGATGTACTATTTACAAATTATATTCTAACAAACGGTTACAACAAAATAAATAAATAAAGCAATGACAACACAATGTTTAATGAATGTTTTTGGGGTAAAACGCCGCCTCACAATGGTCTAAAAAAGGGTTATATTTTACCCATTTTTTTAAAGATGAATCTAAACAATAATACGTAAAAGTTGTAAATAAATTCATGCTTCTGGTATTTTTCAAAAAAAAAAAAAAAAAAAAAAACACTTAACAGCATAATAATTTAATTAAAACATTGACTTTATTTTCAAATCAATGACACATTATAGAGAAATTCCCAGACTTTAGGAAAAAACTATTCGAATTATTTCACCATTTAATTGTTGACAACTCAAAAACAACCATAAATCAATTATTGTAACAATTTTACAATATTTTTTCTTTATTAATTTTTTATTTATTACTAAATAACAAATCTATATTTTCCTCTTTTTCTGGTCAATCAAACACTTTCCGCTTTTCAAGTGATCATATGGAAAACTTGTTATAGTATGGGTATTTCAAATTTTTTTTTTTATTCACCACTCCATAGTATGAAAGCTGTGTGTATGTGTTTATGGAATAAAGATCAGTTTTTAAATACTTGGCTTCATAAGTGTGTGTAAATAATATTGAGCATCTTTTGTAGCATTCGAAGACACTATGTCACAGTCTTTCAATGAACACGGTCGGTAAATGTTCATTATATTAAAACTATTTTTTTTAACTTTGATTATCGAATTGTTAAGAATTAAAAATACTTATTTGAAATAATTAAAATATAAATAATTTAATACATATTAAATAATTCTTGTTTTAAATAATTTCAACGAAAAATGTGATTTTTGAAACTAGTGAATATTTAAAAAAAGAAAATAAAATTTTATATTATTATATTTAAACGAAAAGAAATACAATTTCTAATACAAAAAAAATATATATATATATAATATAATATTATAAAAATATAACAATTTTTTTATAATAAAAATTATTTAAAAGGTTATTGATTAAAAATAATCTAAATAAAAAAAAAAAACTAAAGTTTAGAACCCTGTATTTTAATAGAGTGCTTCTAATATTAATTTTATGAAAGCTTACATCCTCCTCTACAATTTTATACACATTTCTATTCAATTGGATTAGCAGTTCAATTCTGAGTTCGTAGCCACGAAAGGTTAAGAGAATGTCAAAGTTTTGCATTTCCTTCCTTTTCAAAAACTTTTTAAAGTGTTTTTATTAAAAAAAAAAACTCGTCATATAAAATTTTTTAAATCTTTTTAAAAGTTGTATGGATTTTTAAATCTTTTTCAAATAAAGTTTTATAAAATTAAATTTTTTAATCAGTTATGAAAAGTTTTTGAAATTTTAACATAAATTTCTTTGCTAATTGAAAATTATGACTAGAAAATTTTAAATTTTCATAGAAAAATATTCAAATAATTTTAATTATGGACTTTTAAAACTTTTTTATATAAAATTAAATAACATGAAGATAAATTTTTTTACAAAAGACGATTAAAAGTTATCATTTGAAAAATTAAAATGTTTACAGAAACATTTTTATTATATAATTTTTTTATAATTTTTTGTATTATTTTGTTTCATTTTAACAAAAAAAATTGTATTGATATATTAAATTTAAATTAAGTCGAAGTTCACATATAGTAATTTTTGTTGCTGCAATTCTTTGCTATTAGAAAAGAAAGGAAATTTTTTAAAAAATATTGCTATGGGTGGGTTAATAATCAAAGTTATATATAATATTTTAAAATTTATTTTAGCTTCAGAGAAATATTATGGTTAAATGATTTATCAAAGATACAAACTATTTCAACTACTTTTTTAATTATATCAATTATTTCAGTGCTTAAAATTTAAAATTTTTAATACTACACAGAAAAAATTAAAAATGGACTTCAATTACATAATTGCTAATATTAATTAATTATATCCTTCACCACAGTTGTAAAGGGTATATGTAAGTTTGTGATTCCGTTTGTAATTTCCACAATTTTCGTCGGAGAGAAAAAAGTTTATATTTTCAGGATCTTTGTAAGAAATGATGACGATATGACCATGTCCGTCCCTCCGTCCGTCAGTGTGTCGGTTGAAATGGCGTTTATGAAGCCCACCGATAACTGGCATATACTATTTCAACTACTTTTTTAATTATATCAATTATTTCAGTGCTTAAAATTTAAAATTTTTAATACTACACAGAAAAAATTAAAAATGGACTTCAATTACATAATTGCTAATATTAATTAATTATATCCTTCACCACAGTTGTAAAGGGTATATGTAAGTTTGTGATTCCGTTTGTAATTTCCACAATTTTCGTCGGAGAGAAAAAAGTTTATATTTTCAGGATCTTTGTAAGAAATGATGACGATATGACCATGTCCGTCCCTCCGTCCGTCAGTGTGTCGGTTGAAATGGCGTTTATGAAGCCCACCGATAACTGGCATATACTATTTCAACTACTTTTTTAATTATATCAATTATTTCAGTGCTTAAAATTTAAAATTTTTAATACTACACAGAAAAAATTAAAAATGGACTTCAATTACATAATTGCTAATATTAATTAATTATATCCTTCACCACAGTTGTAAAGGGTATATGTAAGTTTGTGATTCCGTTTGTAATTTCCACAATTTTCGTCGGAGAGAAAAAAGTTTATATTTTCAGGATCTTTGTAAGAAATGATGACGATATGACCATGTCCGTCCCTCCGTCCGTCAGTGTGTCGGTTGAAATGGCGTTTATGAAGCCCACCGATAACTGGCATATACAATATATATATCAAACGGTCGGAAATCCTTTCGAAAATTTTGCTATTGAAATTCAGCAATATTGGTTCATACATTGTGGAGATTTGCTTAAAAACCCGGTTTTTAGGACCGGTTTGCCAGTTGCTGAAGCCTCTGTACATACTAGGGACTTCGTTTTTGCAAAGAAGGCTCGGACATTTTTCTTCTGAATTGTTTTTGCTAAAAAAAGTAAATAAATCGGTTCATAATAAGTGAGATATCGGGCAAAACGCATTTTTATTTTTTTAAGCCCTTGTTTAAGCTATATTTTTATTTTTATATAAATATTTTTATAAAATTTCGGTTTTTTTAATAAAACAAATACGTTCATAATCAACAGAGTTATGGGCCAAAAATTAAAACAAATCTGTTAAGAATATAAATACACACACAAACATGTATATTAAGCATTCCCAGCAAAAATCGATGAAGTTCTTCCAAAAAAATATCATTTTCACAACTTCAAAAGTGGAACAAAGTGCATATATTAAACTTTTTTGGAAGTTCTTAATAATTACTTCCAAAAAAGAGAAAATAAATAAATTTTTAGCGGGAAAAAATGGTAATAATTTATAACAAAATTTAAATTTTACAAATCTGAAAGCATTTTTATTATTATTTAATAGGGCAAAACCAGAATTTTTTAAAAAAATTGTACAAACATAGTTTTAAGAGAAGTACTTCCAAAGCAGTGAACTAGAAGTATAAAAGAATAACATCCTACCAATGACAACCATGGGTTAAAAAAATAACTTCTGCAGCTCTTTTTCACCACTAAGTACTTCCTTCCAATGACAACACGATGTTAAAATCATGACTTTTCGTTTTTTGCTGGCTTGTAATGACTATTAATGACGTTTTTGTTTTTTGTATAGGCAAGTAGTTTAGTTAGCAACAGCAGTTATAAATATAATGAATAACAGTGTTGTTGTTGTTCTTTGTATATGCAGTTAGTTTATATATAAACACATACAAAAATAAATATGGAATTGTTGTTTTATATTTAAAAGCAAAGCTTGCTATGATAGTTTTTTTTTCGTATTCAAATTTTCGTAGTTTAAAAAAAAATGTAGATTTATAAATGTGAAATAATGAAAGCATACGTTAAGGCGAAAATTTAATTATTTGTCGGTAAGATGGTGAAGGGTATTAAAGATTAAGCACAGCCGAATCTATTTTAATTTAATTTTTAATTGATTTTGCTCCAATCATCAAAATGATAATATTAATAACTAGAATAATAGATATTATTGTTACTTATTTTCCTTAAATAGAAAATTGTTGGAAATTTACTTAAATTTATTTTTATTTTAATTTTTCTTTATATTTTTTTAACAACTGTCAATTTATTAATAAACAAAACTGTAAATCAAATTAGAAAATTAATTATATTAATAAATTATATAATTAAATTCCAATTTAAAGTTAGTTACAAATTTTATTAAAAAATTATTTGAAATATTTTTTTTTTTCTACAGAAAAAAAATATTTTCGAATTTTATTAAAAAACTTATATGTTTAAAACTAGTTTGAAAATATTATAAATATATACTTTGTGGGGTCTTAAATGATTCCTTCGACATGTTACACACGAAATGACAAAATCAATATACCCCCCACCTTTTTGATGGTGGGTATAAAAATAACAAAGTCTTGATTTAAATAAAAATTCAGCTTAATGAAATGAAATAACGAGAAAAAAAGTGATGAGTAAGAGTATACAAATTCAAGAAGGAGACTTATATTAGACCTTTGACCAATTGCGGACCAATTATTTTACTAAGTGTAAAATAAAATATATAGTATAATGCGTTGATACTAACAACTAAGTATATGATTTTATGCACTTTAGGGCGATTACTGAAAGTGAGTTTATATGGGAGCTATGATAAATTATGGACCGATTCTCATAAAATATTAACTTGATACTAATATTTGTATGGGATTTATGCACGTTAAAGTGATTTTCGGAATAGAAGTTGATATGGGAGCTATGGAAATTTGATATACAGATTTGTAATAATATAAAACTTATCTATTCTGAATTAAATTATTATTTAAATTATTTGCTATATGAAAGATATTTATTAGCGTTAAGCCCTATTGCGGGAGGACATTTGTATGGGCCGATCATTTCAGTAGGCTTCGTCCTTGTGTCAAAATAACTATTTGTTCCAAATTTCTTTAAGATATCTTTAAAATTTTGACATGTACTTGTGCACAAGGTTTATATGGACAGATAGCCAGTCAGACGGACGGACATCGTTAAATCGAATCAGAAAGTGATTTTGAGTCGAACGGTATACTTTAGATAGGGATTCTATGAGTTTTTCTCTGCGTTAGTAGGGTATAAAAAGAAAAAAAATTTTAACAAATTATAAAAGTTTTTCTTTAATATTAATTAATACTTTAATTAAACAAAATCATCTCTTAATTTTATTAAAACGAAAATGATCTTCATTTATATTTTTAAAAATAATTTTAATTAACAAACTATATTATTGTATAGGTTTTTAATATTTTAAATTCAATAAGGCGATCGTGCTAGTGGTATTGTTTTCATGTTTTCAAATCATTTAATACCAAACATTTAAAGGTGTTAAATGTGACCATATTTCAATACTAAAATCCTTACTATAAATTTGGTATTTAAACAAACATACTGTAAATATCATGGCAAGATCAAAATCATTTTTATGTGGCATGCCTTGGCATAATTATTTCATTCTTAAAAATTCTGAAAAAAATCTTTTTTTAAATAGTGAAAATTCAATTACAAAAAATTTATGAAGACAACTATAAAAATTTAACAAGTTCAAAAACAAAACACTCGTATTCGTATAGGAAATCGTATAGGTACAAGATCATTGTAGGTACATGACAAAAAGTCATAAATTTTGAATAAAAATAGTAAAGATAAGATCATTTTGTTTTAAATAACAAAAGACATACTCCTTAACGAAAAAAAAAAAAATATAATAAAAAATAAACAGAAAATAGTATAAAAAATAAAATAAAGCGTGAAACAAGAAGCAATTTGCAACAAAGTTGCAAAAAGGTAAACAAAATACCACTCACAAAAAATTGCAAACAAAAAAAACAAACGTATAAGTAACGTGACAATTTACGTTCTGCATACTTTTACATACACATGGTGCTACATACACGCAGCCAAAAAACAATACCACAATTTAAAGATCTTCTTCATTGTCAAGCCAACAACACGTGAAGTCAAATGCCAACGAAAAATATAAACACTGAACTGTATTAAAGTACTAAATGTCATCAGTAACTAAGCGTATAAAAAAAGCAAGATCACCATAGCAGAACTTAAAACTTTTAAGCAACCAAAAATGTAATATGTACTTTGTTCCTGGCTCTTTTTCTTACTTATACATAGATTGAATAACAAGTGTCAATAAATTGAAAGCTCACGTGCCACACAAAAACCAAAAGAAGAAAAAAGAAACTTAACGATTAACACGACTCAAACGCACACACACACTGCTCTTAACAAAAAACTTGTTGCTCCAGCTGTGCAAAGAACACAACAAAAACATTATCATCATCATGCTGACTTTAACAGCTGTTGAATCTAAAGAGAAGGACAATGATCATGATTTTTTTCATTCACCGGAGACCGGCATTTTTGTAACACATTCTCCCACAAAAACATTAACTAAAAATAACTTTAGCAAAATGTGGCTACACAATAACTTTGCAACAACAATATCCACCTTATGTTTACTAATTTTTTTGAGCGCGCAACAATGTTTAGCAACATTTGCAGCAACAGCATTACAAAATAATTTTAAAGATGTTGCTAAAATATCATTAACTTTAGCACCACCATCAGCAGCTTTAGCTGCAGCACCAGTCCCTTATGAATGCGGCAGTTTGGATTTACGTAATAATTGTAATGATTTTTATAGATTAAATAATTGTACCGTTATAACGGGTTTCTTAATTATCGCTCAATTGCCCAATAAAAATGCTAAATGTGATTTTACTCAATATCAATTTGAGAATTTACGAGAAATTACCGATTTCTTAATCATATATGATGTTCGCAATATGAGTAGCATAAAAAATATATTTCCTAATTTATCTGTGATACGTGGCCAGCAATTGTTGGTAAATTATGCTTTAATGGTGGCAATGGTACATGATTTGGAGAAGGTAAGTAATAAGTAGTAAAATTTAAATTTAATATTAAAACTGTAAAGTATTTTTATACCATTTACCAAAGCTTGAAGTTTATTCCAAGTACGCACGTATGTATCTTAGAACTTTATATATTGGAGAATCGAAATAATAATGCCCGTCCGTTCGTCCACACGCCTGTGTGTCAGTTGAAATCGCAAAAGTTTATATTGTAGGTTAGCCATTCAGACGGTAAGACAGACATCGTTAAAACGACTCAGCAAATTATTTTAAATCAAATTTGGGGAACCCAAAAACTTCCTCAAAATTTAAAGTTTATATCAAGTATTAATGTATGAACTTTGGATCCTTATATATAAAAGAATCAAAATAATGATATCTGTCCTTCTGTCTACTTGTGTTTTAATTGAAATCGCAAAAGTTTATATGAAAAGATATGAGTAAGTCTTTAGACGGATGGACGGACATCATTAATGCGACAAAGAAAGCTCCAACCACACATAGTGGCATAATATATATGGCTGGTTTAGCCGTAAAATCGATTTTTAATTTTTTAATTCGATTTCACCAAAAAAATCAATCAAATATGATTGATCACAGATTTACATCCTTTTGCTACTATCGTTGCTCGTTTAGCTTTAAAATTGACTTTTATGTTTTTGATGAAAAAATCGATTTTTGGTAGCAAATAAGGAAATATGAGTGATCAAGATGTTCATCCTTTTGCCTCTATCGCTGCTCGTTTAGCTTTAAAATCGATTTTTATGTTTTTCATAAAAAAATCAATTTTTTCATCCTTTTGCCAATATCGTTGCTTGTTTAGCTTTAAAATCGATTTTTATTTTTTTGATAAAAAAATCGATTTTTGGTTGGAAATATAAGTGATCACAGATTTTCATTCTTTTGCCTCTATCGTTGCTCGTTTAGCATTAAAATCGATTTTTATGTTTTTCATAAAAAAAAATCGATTTTTGGTATGATATATAAGTGATCACAGACTTTCATCCTTTTACCTCTATCGTTCCTCGTTTAGCTTTAAAATCGATTTTTATGTTTTTCATATGAAAATATGAGTGATCACAGATTTTCATCCTGTTTCCTCTATCGTTGCTCCATTAGCCTTAAAATCGATTTTTATGTTTTTCATAAAAATAACCGATTTTTGGTAGGAAATATGAGTGATCACAGATTTTCATCCTTTTGCCTTTATCGTTGCTCGTTTAGCTTTAAAATCGATTTTTATTTTTTTGATAAAAAAAATCGATTATTGGTTGGAAATATGAGTGATCACAGATGTTCATCCTTTTGCCTCTATCGTTGCTCGTTTTGCTTTAAAATTGATTTTTATGTTTTTCATAAAAAAATTGATTTTTGGTATGAAATTTAAGTGATCACAGATTTTCATCCTTTTACCTCTATCGTTGCTCGTTTAGCTTTAAAATCGATTTTTATGTTCTTCATAAAAAGATAAATTTTTCGTAGGAAACATGAGTGATCACAGATTTTCATCCTTTTGCCACTATCGTTGCTCGTTTAGCTTTAAAATCGACTTTTATTTTTTTCATAAAAAAATTGATTTTTGGTAGGAAATATGAGATATCACAGATTTTTATCCTCTATCGTTGCTCGTTTAGCTTTAAAATCGTTGCTCATTTAGCTTTAAAATCGATTTTTATGTTTTTCATAAAAATATCGATTTTTGGTATGAAACATGAGTGATCACAGATTTTCATCCTTTTGCCTCTATCGTTGCTCGTTTAGCTTTAAAATCGATTTTTATTTTTTTCATAAAAAAATCGATTTTTGGTATGAAATATAAGTGATCACAGATTTTCATCCTTTTGCCACTATCGTTGCTCGTTTAGCTTTAAAATCGATTTTAATTTTTTCATAAAAAATTTGATTTTTGGTAGGAAATATGAGATATCACAGATTTTTATCCTCTATCGTTGCTCGTTTAGCTTTAAAATCGATTTTTATGTTTTTAATAAAAATAATCGATTTTTGGTAGGAAATATGAGTGATCACAGATTTTCATCCTTTTGCCACTATCGTTGCTCGTTTAGCTTTAAAATCGATTTTTATTTTTTTCATAAAAAAATTGATTTTTGGTAGGAAATATGAGTGATCATAGATTTTTATCCTCTATCGTTGCTTTAAAATCGATTTTTATGTTTTTCATAAAAACAATCGATTTTTGGTATGAAATATGAGTGATCACAGATTTTCATCTTTTTGCCTCTATCGTTGCTCGTTTAGCTTTAAAATCTATTTTTATTTTTTTGGTAAAAAAATTGATTTTCGGTTGAAAATATGAGTGATCACAGATTTTCATCCTTTTGCCTCTATCGTTGCTCATTTAGCTTTAAAATCGATTTTTATGTTTTTCATAAAAAAATCGATTTTTGGTAGGAAATATGAGTGATCACAGATTTTCATCCTTTTGCCTCTATCGTTGCTCGTTTAGCTTTAAAATCGATTTTTAATTTTTTGATAAAAAAATCGATTTTTGGTTGAAAATATGAGTGATCACAGATTTTCATCCTTTTGCCTCTATCGTTGCTCATTTAGCTTTAAAATCGATTTTTATGTTTTTCATAAAAATATCGATTTTTGGTATGAAACATGAGTGATCACAGATTTTCATCCTTTTGCCTCCATCGTTGCTCGTTTAGCTTTAAAATCGATTTTTAATTTTTTGATAAAAAAATCGATTTTTGGTAGGAAATATGAGTGATCACAGATTTCTATCCTTTTGCCTCTATCGTTGCTCGTTTAGCTTTAAAATCGATTTTTAATTTTTTGATAAAAAAATCGATTTTTGGTAGGAAATATGAGTGATCACAGATTTTCATCCTTTTGCCTCTATCGTTGCTCGTTTAGCTTTAAAATCTATTTTTATTTTTTTGGTAAAAAAATCGATTTTTGGTTGAAAATATGAGTGATCACAGATTTTCATCCTTTTGCCTCTATCGTTGCTTGTTTAGCTTTAAAATCGATTTTTAATTTTTTGATAAAAAAAATCGATTTTTGGTAGGAAATATGAGTGATCACAGATTTTCATCCTTTTGCTTCTATCGTTGCTCGTTTAGCTTTAAAATCGATTTTTATGTTTTTCATAAAAATAATCGATTTTTGGTAGGAAATATGAGTGATCACAGATTTTTATCTTTTTGCCTCTATCGGTGCTCGTTTAGCTTTAAAATCGATTTTTGTGTTTTTCATAAAAAAAATCGATTTTTGGTAGGAAATATGAGTGATCACAGATTTTCATCCTTTTGCCTCTATCGTTGCTCGTTTAGCTTTAAAATCGATTTTTATGTTTTTCATAAAAATAATCGATTTTTGGTAGGAAATATGAGCGATCACAGATTTTCTTCCTTTTGCCTCTATCGTTGCTCGTTTAGCTTTAAAATCAATTTTTATTTTTTTGGTAAAAAATTGATTTTTGGTTGAAAATATGAGTGATCACAGATTTTCATCCTTTTGCCTCTATCGTTGCTCGTTTGGCTTTAAAATCGATTTTTGTGTTTTTCATAAAAATAATCGATTTTTTGTAGGAAATATGAGTGATCATAGATTTTTATCATTTTGCCTCTATCGTTGGCAAAATGATCTGTGATCACTCATATTTGGTAGGAAATATGAGTGATCACAGATTTTCATTCTTTTGCCTCTATCGTTGCTCGTTTAGCTTTAAAATCGATTTTTAATTTTTTGATAAAATAATCGATTTTTGGTAGGAAATATGAGCGATCACAGATTTTCTTCCTTTTGCCTCTACCGTTGCTCGTTTAGCTTTAAAATCGATTTTTGTGTTTTTCATAAAAATAATTGATTTTTGGTTGAAAATATGAGTGATCACAGATTTTCATCCTTTTGCCTCTATCGTTGCTCGTTTAGCTTTAAAATCGATTTTTATGTTTTTCATAAAAATAATCGATTTTTGGTAGGAAATATGAGTGATCACAGATTTCTATCCTTTTGCCTCTATCGTTGCTCGTTTAGCTTTAAAATCGATTTTTAATTTTTTGATAAAAAAATCGATTTTTGGTAGGAAATATGAGTGATCACAGATTTTCATCCTTTTGCCTCTATCGTTGCTCGTTTAGCTTTAAAATCGATTTTTATGTTTTTCATAAAAATAATCGATTTTCGGTAGGAAATATGAGTGATCACAGATTTCTATCCTTTTGCCTCTATCGTTGCTCGTTTAGCTTTAAAATCGATTTTTGTGTTTTTCATAAAAATAATTGATTTTTGGTTGAAAATATGAGTGATCACAGATTTTCATCCTTTTGCCTCTATCGTTGCTCGTTTGGCTTTAAAATCGATTTTTGTGTTTTTCATAAAAATAATCGATTTTTTGTAGGAAATATGAGTGATCATAGATTTTTATCATTTTGCCTCTATCGTTGGCAAAATGATCTGTGATCACTCATATTTGGTAGGAAATATGAGCGATCACAGATTTTCATTCTTTTGCCTCTATCGTTGCTCGTTTAGCTTTAAAATCGATTTTTATGTTTTTCATAAAAATAATCGATTTTTGGTAGGAAATATGAGTGATCACAGATTTTTATCTTTTTGCCTCTATCGGTGCTCGTTTAGCTTTAAAATCGATTTTTGTGTTTTTCATAAAAAAAATCGATTTTTTGTAGGAAATATGAGTGATCATAGATTTTTATCATTTTTCCTCTATCGTTGGCAAAATGATCTGTGATCACTCATATTTGGTAGTAAATATGAGTGATCACAGATTTTCATTCTTTTGCCTCTATCGTTGCTCGTTTAGCTTTAAAATCGATTTTTATGTTTTTCATAAAAATAATCGATTTTTGGTAGGAAATATGAGCGATCACAGATTTTCTTCCTTTTGCCTCTATCGTTGCTCGTTTAGCTTTAAAATCAATTTTTATTTTTTTGGTAAAAAATTGATTTTTGGTTGAAAATATGAGTGATCACAGATTTTCATCCTTTTGCCTCTATCGTTGCTCGTTTGGCTTTAAAATCGATTTTTGTGTTTTTCATAAAAATAATCGATTTTTTGTAGGAAATATGAGTGATCATAGATTTTTATCATTTTGCCTCTATCGTTGGCAAAATGATCTGTGATCACTCATATTTGGTAGGAAATATGAGTGATCACAGATTTTCATTCTTTTGCCTCTATCGTTGCTCGTTTAGCTTTAAAATCGATTTTTAATTTTTTGATAAAATAATCGATTTTTGGTAGGAAATATGAGCGATCACAGATTTTCTTCCTTTTGCCTCTACCGTTGCTCGTTTAGCTTTAAAATCGATTTTTGTGTTTTTCATAAAAATAATTGATTTTTGGTTGAAAATATGAGTGATCACAGATTTTCATCCTTTTGCCTCTATCGTTGCTCGTTTAGCTTTAAAATCGATTTTTATGTTTTTCATAAAAATAATCGATTTTTGGTAGGAAATATGAGTGATCACAGATTTCTATCCTTTTGCCTCTATCGTTGCTCGTTTAGCTTTAAAATCGATTTTTAATTTTTTGATAAAAAAATCGATTTTTGGTAGGAAATATGAGTGATCACAGATTTTCATCCTTTTGCCTCTATCGTTGCTCGTTTAGCTTTAAAATCGATTTTTATGTTTTTCATAAAAATAATCGATTTTCGGTAGGAAATATGAGTGATCACAGATTTCTATCCTTTTGCCTCTATCGTTGCTCGTTTAGCTTTAAAATCGATTTTTGTGTTTTTCATAAAAATAATTGATTTTTGGTTGAAAATATGAGTGATCACAGATTTTCATCCTTTTGCCTCTATCGTTGCTCGTTTGGCTTTAAAATCGATTTTTGTGTTTTTCATAAAAATAATCGATTTTTTGTAGGAAATATGAGTGATCATAGATTTTTATCATTTTGCCTCTATCGTTGGCAAAATGATCTGTGATCACTCATATTTGGTAGGAAATATGAGCGATCACAGATTTTCATTCTTTTGCCTCTATCGTTGCTCGTTTAGCTTTAAAATCGATTTTTATGTTTTTCATAAAAATAATCGATTTTTGGTAGGAAATATGAGCGATCACAGATTTTCTTCCTTTAGCCTCTATCGTTGCTCGTTTAGCTTTAAAATCAATTTTTATTTTTTTGGTAAAAAAATTGATTTTTGGTTGAAAATATGAGTGATCACAGATTTTCATCCTTTTGCTTCTATCGTTGCTCGTTTAGCTTTAAAATCAATTTTTATTTTTTTGGTAAAAAAATTAATTTTTGGTAGGAAATATGAGTGATCACAGATTTTCATTCTTTTGCCTCTATCGTTGCTCGTTTAGCTTTAAAATCGATTTTTGTGTTTTTCATAAAAAAAATCGATTTTTGGTAGGAAATATGAGTGATCACAGATTTTTATCATTTTGCCTCTATCGTTGGCAAAATGATCTGTGATCACTCATATTTGGTAGGAAATATGAGCGATCACAGATTTTCTTCCTTTTGCCTCTATCGTTGCTCGTTTGGCTTTAAAATCGATTTTTATTTTTTGATAAAAAAATTGATTTTTGGTAGGAAATATGAGTGATCACAGATTTTCATCCTTTTGCTTCTATCGTTGCTCGTTTAGCTTTAAAATCGATTTTTATGTTTTTCATAAAAATAATCGATTTTTGGTAGGAAATATGAGCGATCACAGATTTTCTTCCTTTTGCCTCTATCGTTGCTCGTTTAGCTTTAAAATCAATTTTTATTTTTTTGGTAAAAAAAATTGATTTTTGGTTGAAAATATGAGTGATCACAGATTTTCATCCTTTTGCCTCTATCGTTGGCAAAAGGATGAAATAAATCGATTTTTATTTTTTGATAAAAAAATTGATTTTTGGTAGGAAATATGAGTGATCACAGATTTTCATCCTTTTGCTTCTATCGTTGCTCGTTTAGCTTTAAAATCGATTTTTATGTTTTTCATAAAAATAATCGATTTTTGGTAGGAAATATGAGTGATCACAGATTTTCATCCTTTTGCTTCTATCGTTGCTCGTTTAGCTTTAAAATCGATTTTTATGTTTTTCATAAAAATAATCGATTTTTGGTAGGAAATATGAGTGATCACAGATTTTCATCCTTTTGCTTCTATCGTTGCTCGTTTAGCTTTAAAATCGGTTTTAATGTTTTTAATAAAAATAATCGATTTTTGGTAGGAAATATGAGTGATCACAGATTTCTATCCTTTTGCCTCTATCGTTGCTCGGTTAGCTTTAAAATAGATTTTTATGTTTTTAATAAAAATAATCGATTTTTGGTAGGAAATATGAGTGATCACAGATTTCTATCCTTTTGCCTCTATCGTTGCTCGTTTAGCTTTAAAATCAATTTTTATTTTTTTGGTAAAAAAATTGATTCTTGGTTGAAAATATGAGTGATCACAGATTTTCATCCTTTTGCCTCTATCGTTGCTTGTTTAGCTTTAAAATCGATTTTTAATTTTTTGATAAGATAATCGATTTTTGGTAGGAAATATGAGTGATCACAGATTTTCATCCTTTTGCTTCTATCGTTGCTCGTTTAGCTTTAAAATCGATTTTTATGTTTTAATAAAAATAATCGATTTTTGGTAGGAAATATGAGTGATCACAGATTTCTATCCTTTTGCCTCTATCGTTGCTCGTTTAGCTTTAAAATCGATTTTTAATTTTTTGATAAAAAAATCGATTTTTGGTAGGAAATATGAGTGATCACAGATTTCTATCCTTTTGCTTCTATCGTTGCTCGTTTAGCTTTAAAATTGATTTTTATGTTTTTAATAAAAATAATCGATTTTTAGTAGGAAATATGAGTGATCACAGATTTCTATCCTTTTGCCTCTATCGTTGCTCGTTTAGCTTTAAAATCGATTTTTAATTTTTTGATAAAAAAATCGATTTTTGGTAGGAAATATGAGTGATCACAGATTTTCACCCTTTTGCCTCTATCGTTGCTCGTTTAGCTTTAAAATCGATTTTTATGTTTTTCATAAAAATAATCGATTTTTGGTAGGAAATATGAGCGATCACAGATTTTCTTCCTTTTGCCTCTATCGTTGCTCGTTTAGCTTTAAAATCAATTTTTATTTTTTTGGTAAAAAAATTGATTTTTGGTTGAAAATATGAGTGATCACAGATTTTCATCCTTTTGCCTCTATCGTTGCTCGTTTAGCTTTAAAATCGATTTTTAATTTTTTGATAAGATAATCGATTTTTGGTAGGAAATATGAGTGATCACAGATTTTCATCCTTTTGCTTCTATCGTTGCTCGTTTAGCTTTAAAATCGATTTTTATGTTTTTAATAAAAATAATCGATTTTTGGTAGGAAATATGAGTGATCACAGATTTCTATCCTTTTGCCTCTATCGTTGCTCGTTTAGCTTTAAAATCGATTTTTAATTTTTTGATAAGATAATCGATTTTTGGTAGGAAATATGAGTGATCACAGATTTTCTTCCTTTTGCCTCTATCGTTGCTCGTTTAGCTTTAAAATCAATTTTTATTTTTTTGGTAAAAAAATCGATTTTTGTTTAAAAATATGAGTGATCACAGACTGTCATCCTTTTGCTTCTATCGTTGCTCGTTTAGCTTTAAAATCGATTTTTATGTTTTTCATAAAAATAATCGATTTTTGGTAGGAAATATGAGTGATCACAGATTTTCATCCTTTTGCCTCTATCGTTGCTCGTTTAGCTTTAAAATCGATTTTTATGTTTTTAATAAAAATAATCGATTTTTAGTAGGAAATATGAGTGATCACAGATTTTCATCTTTTTGCCTCTATCGTTGCTTGTTTAGCTTTAAAATCGATTTTTAATTTTTTAATAAGATAATCGATTTTTGGTAGGAAATATGAGTGATCACAGATTTTCTTCCTTTTGCCTCTATCGTTGCTCGTTTAGCTTTAAAATCAATTTTTATTTTTTTGGTAAAAAAATCGATTTTTGTTTAAAAATATGAGTGATCACAGACTGTCATCCTTTTGCTTCTATCGTTTAGCTTTAAAATCGATTTTTATGTTTTTCATAAAAATAATCGATTTTTGGTAGGAAATATGAGTGATCACAGATTTTCTTCCTTTTGCCTCTATCGTTGCTCGTTTAGCTTTAAAATCAATTTTTATTTTTTTGGTAAAAAAATTGATTTTTGGTTGAAAATATGAGTGATCACAGATTTTCATCCTTTTGCCTCTATCGTTGCTCGTTTAGCTTTAAAATCGATTTTTAATTTTTTGATAAGATAATCGATTTTTGGTAGGAAATATGAGTGATCACAGATTTTCATCCTTTTGCTTCTATCGTTGCTCGTTTAGCTTTAAAATCGATTTTTATGTTTTTAATAAAAATAATCGATTTTTGGTAGGAAATATGAGTGATCACAGATTTCTATCCTTTTGCCTCTATCGTTGCTCGTTTAGCTTTAAAATCGATTTTTAATTTTTTGATAAAAAAATCGATTTTTGGTAGGAAATATGAGTGATCACAGATTTTCATCCTTTTGCTTCTATCGTTGCTCGTTTAGCTTTAAAACTGATTTTTATGTTTTTAATAAAAATAATCGATTTTTAGTAGGAAATATGAGTGATCACAGATTTTCATCCTTTTGCCTCTATCGTTGCTCGTTTAGCTTTAAAATCGATTTTTAATTTTTTGATAAAAAAAATCGATTTTTGGTAGGAAATATGAGTGATCACAGATGTTCATCCTTTTGCCTCTATCGTTGCTCGTTTAGCTTTAAAATTGATTTTTATGTTTTTCATAAAAAAATCGATTTTTGGGATGAAATTTAAGTGATCACAGATTTTCATCCTTTTACCTCTATCGTTGCTCGTTTAGCTTTAAAATCGATTTTTATGTTCTTCATAAAAAGATCAATTTTTCGTAGGAAACTTGAGTGATCACAGATTTTCATCCTTTTGCCACTATCGTTGCTCGTTTAGCTTTAAAATCGATTTTTATTTTTTTCATAAGGAAATGAGTGATCACAGATTTTCATCCTTTTGCCTCTATCGTTGCTCGTTTAGCTTTAAAATCGATTTTTATTTTTTTCATAAAAAAATTGATTTTTGGTTGAAAATATGAGTGATCACAGATTTTCTTCCTTTCGCCTCTATCGTTGCTCGTTTAGCTTTAAAATCAATTTTTATTTTTTTGGTAAAAAAATCGATTTTTGGTTAAAAATATGAGTGATCACAGACTGTCATCCTTTTGCCTCTATCGTTGCTCGTTTAGCTTTAAAATAGATTTTTATTTTTTTGGTAAAAAAATCGATTTTTGGTTGAAAATATGAGTGATCACAGATTTTCATCCTTTTGCCTCTATCGTTGCTCGTTTAGCTTTAAAATCGATTTTTAATTTTTTGATAAAAAAAATCGATTTTTGGTAGGAAATATGAGTGATCACAGATTTTCATCCTTTTGCCTCTATCGTTGCTCGTTTAGCTTTAAAATCGATTTTTAATTTTTTGATAAGATAATCGATTTTTGGTAGGAAATATGAGTGATCACAGATTTCTATCCTTTTGCCTCTATCGTTGCTCGTTTAGCTTTAAAATCGATTTTTAATTTTTTGATAAGATAATCGATTTTTGGTAGGAAATATGAGTGATCACAGATTTTCTTCCTTTTGCCTCTATCGTTGCTCGTTTAGCTTTAAAATCAATTTTTATTTTTTTGGTAAAAAAATCGATTTTTGTTTAAAAATATGAGTGATCACAGACTGTCATCCTTTTGCTTCTATCGTTGCTCGTTTAAAATCGATTTTTAATTTTTTGATAAGATAATCGATTTTTGGTAGGAAATATGAGTGATCACAGATTTTCATCCTTTTGCTTCTATCGTTGCTCGTTTAGCTTTAAAATCGATTTTTATGTTTTAATAAAAATAATCGATTTTTGGTAGGAAATATGAGTGATCACAGATTTCTATCCTTTTGCCTCTATCGTTGCTCGTTTAGCTTTAAAATCGATTTTTAATTTTTTGATAAAAAAATCGATTTTCGGTAGGAAATATGAGTGATCACAGATTTTCATCCTTTTGCTTCTATCGTTGCTCGTTTAGCTTTAAAATTGATTTTTATGTTTTTAATAAAAATAATCGATTTTTAGTAGGAAATATGAGTGATCACAGATTTCTATCCTTTTGCCTCTATCGTTGCTCGTTTAGCTTTAAAATCGATTTTTAATTTTTTGATAAAAAAATCGATTTTTGGTAGGAAATATGAGTGATCACAGATTTTCACCCTTTTGCCTCTATCGTTGCTCGTTTAGCTTTAAAATCGATTTTTATGTTTTTCATAAAAATAATCGATTTTTGGTAGGAAATATGAGCGATCACAGATTTTCTTCCTTTTGCCTCTATCGTTGCTCGTTTAGCTTTAAAATCAATTTTTATTTTTTTGGTAAAAAAATTGATTTTTGGTTGAAAATATGAGTGATCACAGATTTTCATCCTTTTGCCTCTATCGTTGCTCGTTTAGCTTTAAAATCGATTTTTAATTTTTTGATAAGATAATCGATTTTTGGTAGGAAATATGAGTGATCACAGATTTTCATCCTTTTGCTTCTATCGTTGCTCGTTTAGCTTTAAAATCGATTTTTATGTTTTTAATAAAAATAATCGATTTTTGGTAGGAAATATGAGTGATCACAGATTTCTATCCTTTTGCCTCTATCGTTGCTCGTTTAGCTTTAAAATCGATTTTTAATTTTTTGATAAGATAATCGATTTTTGGTAGGAAATATGAGTGATCACAGATTTTCTTCCTTTTGCCTCTATCGTTGCTCGTTTAGCTTTAAAATCAATTTTTATTTTTTTGGTAAAAAAATCGATTTTTGTTTAAAAATATGAGTGATCACAGACTGTCATCCTTTTGCTTCTATCGTTGCTCGTTTAGCTTTAAAATCGATTTTTATGTTTTTCATAAAAATAATCGATTTTTGGTAGGAAATATGAGTGATCACAGATTTTCATCCTTTTGCCTCTATCGTTGCTCGTTTAGCTTTAAAATCGATTTTTATGTTTTTAATAAAAATAATCGATTTTTAGTAGGAAATATGAGTGATCACAGATTTTCATCTTTTTGCCTCTATCGTTGCTTGTTTAGCTTTAAAATCGATTTTTAATTTTTTAATAAGATAATCGATTTTTGGTAGGAAATATGAGTGATCACAGATTTTCTTCCTTTTGCCTCTATCGTTGCTCGTTTAGCTTTAAAATCAATTTTTATTTTTTTGGTAAAAAAATCGATTTTTGTTTAAAATTATGAGTGATCACAGACTGTCATCCTTTTGCTTCTATCGTTTAGCTTTAAAATCGATTTTTATGTTTTTCATAAAAATAATCGATTTTTGGTAGGAAATATGAGCGATCACAGATTTTCTTCCTTTTGCCTCTATCGTTGCTCGTTTAGCTTTAAAATCAATTTTTATTTTTTTGGTAAAAAAATTGATTTTTGGTTGAAAATATGAGTGATCACAGATTTTCATCCTTTTGCCTCTATCGTTGCTCGTTTAGCTTTAAAATCGATTTTTAATTTTTTGATAAGATAATCGATTTTTGGTAGGAAATATGAGTGATCACAGATTTTCATCCTTTTGCTTCTATCGTTGCTCGTTTAGCTTTAAAATCGATTTTTATGTTTTTAATAAAAATAATCGATTTTTGGTAGGAAATATGAGTGATCACAGATTTCTATCCTTTTGCCTCTATCGTTGCTCGTTTAGCTTTAAAATCGATTTTTAATTTTTTGATAAAAAAATCGATTTTTGGTAGGAAATATGAGTGATCACAGATTTTCATCCTTTTGCCTCTATCGTTGCTCGTTTAGCTTTAAAACTGATTTTTATGTTTTTAATAAAAATAATCGATTTTTAGTAGGAAATATGAGTGATCACAGATTTTCATCCTTTTGCCTCTATCGTTGCTCGTTTAGCTTTAAAATCGATTTTTAATTTTTTGATAAAAAAAATCGATTTTTGGTAGGAAATATGAGTGATCACAGATGTTCATCCTTTTGCCTCTATCGTTGCTCGTTTAGCTTTAAAATTGATTTTTATGTTTTTCATAAAAAAATCGATTTTTGGGATGAAATTTAAGTGATCACAGATTTTCATCCTTTTACCTCTATCGTTGCTCGTTTAGCTTTAAAATCGATTTTTATGTTCTTCATAAAAAGATCAATTTTTCGTAGGAAACTTGAGTGATCACAGATTTTCATCCTTTTGCCACTATCGTTGCTCGTTTAGCTTTAAAATCGATTTTTATTTTTTTCATAAAAAAATTGATTTTTGGTTGAAAATATGAGTGATCACAGATTTTCATCCTTTTGCCTCTATCGTTGCTCGTTTAGCTTTAAAATCGATTTTTATTTTTTTCATAAAAAAATTGATTTTTGGTTGAAAATATGAGTGATCACAGATTTTCTTCCTTTTGCCTCTATCGTTGCTCGTTTAGCTTTAAAATCAATTTTTATTTTTTTGGTAAAAAAATCGATTTTTGGTTAAAAATATGAGTGATCACAGACTGTCATCCTTTTGCCTCTATCGTTGCTCGTTTAGCTTTAAAATAGATTTTTATTTTTTTGGTAAAAAAATCGATTTTTGGTTGAAAATATGAGTGATCACAGATTTTCATCCTTTTGCCTCTATCGTTGCTCGTTTAGCTTTAAAATCGATTTTTAATTTTTTGATAAAAAAAATCGATTTTTGGTAGGAAATATGAGTAAAAAAATCGATTTTTGGTTAAAAATACGAGTGATCACAGACTTTTATCCTTTTGCCTCTATCGTTGCTCGTTTAGCTTTAAAATCGATTTTTAATTTTTTGATAAAAAAAAATCGATTTTTGGTAGGAAATATGAGTGATCACAGATTTTCATCCTTTTGCCTCTATCGTTGCTCGTTTAGCTTTAAAATCGATTTTTATGTTTTTCATAAAAATAATCGATTTTTGGTAGGAAATATGAGTGATCACAGATTTTCATCCTTTTGCCTCTATCGTTGCTCGTTTAGCTTTAAAATCAATTTTTATTTTTTTGGTAAAAAAATTGATTTTTGGTTGAAAATATGAGTGATCATAGATTTTCATCCTTTTGCCTCTATCGTTGCTTGTTTAGCTTTAAAATCGATTTTTAATTTTTTGATAAAAAATCGATTTTTGGTAGGAAATATGAGTGATCACAGATTTTCATCCTTTTGCTTCTATCGTTGCTCGTTTAGCTTTAAAATCGAAATATGAGTGATCACAGATTTTTATCATTTTGCCTCTATCGTTGCTCGTTTAGCTTTAAAATCGATTTTTATGTTTTTAATAAAAATAATCGATTTTTAGTAGGAAATATGAGTGATCACAGATTTTCATCTTTTTGCCTCTATCGTTGTTTAGCTTTAAAATCGATTTTTAATTTTTTAATAAGATAATCGATTTTTGGTAGGAAATATGAGTGATCACAGATTTTCTTCCTTTTGCCTCTATCGTTGCTCGTTTAGCTTTAAAATCAATTTTTATTTTTTTGGTAAAAAAATCGATTTTTGTTTAAAATTATGAGTGATCACAGACTGTCATCCTTTTGCTTCTATCGTTTAGCTTTAAAATCGATTTTTATGTTTTTCATAAAAATAATCGATTTTTGGTAGGAAATATGAGCGATCACAGATTTTCTTCCTTTTGCCTCTATCGTTGCTCGTTTAGCTTTAAAATCAATTTTTATTTTTTTGGTAAAAAAATTGATTTTTGGTTGAAAATATGAGTGATCACAGATTTTCATCCTTTTGCCTCTATCGTTGCTCGTTTAGCTTTAAAATCGATTTTTAATTTTTTGATAAGATAATCGATTTTTGGTAGGAAATATGAGTGATCACAGATTTTCATCCTTTTGCTTCTATCGTTGCTCGTTTAGCTTTAAAATCGATTTTTATGTTTTTAATAAAAATAATCGATTTTTGGTAGGAAATATGAGTGATCACAGATTTCTATCCTTTTGCCTCTATCGTTGCTCGTTTAGCTTTAAAATCGATTTTTAATTTTTTGATAAAAAAATCGATTTTTGGTAGGAAATATGAGTGATCACAGATTTTCATCCTTTTGCCTCTATCGTTGCTCGTTTAGCTTTAAAACTGATTTTTATGTTTTTAATAAAAATAATCGATTTTTAGTAGGAAATATGAGTGATCACAGATTTTCATCCTTTTGCCTCTATCGTTGCTCGTTTAGCTTTAAAATCGATTTTTAATTTTTTGATAAAAAAAATCGATTTTTGGTAGGAAATATGAGTGATCACAGATGTTCATCCTTTTGCCTCTATCGTTGCTCGTTTAGCTTTAAAATTGATTTTTATGTTTTTCATAAAAAAATCGATTTTTGGGATGAAATTTAAGTGATCACAGATTTTCATCCTTTTACCTCTATCGTTGCTCGTTTAGCTTTAAAATCGATTTTTATGTTCTTCATAAAAAGATCAATTTTTCGTAGGAAACTTGAGTGATCACAGATTTTCATCCTTTTGCCACTATCGTTGCTCGTTTAGCTTTAAAATCGATTTTTATTTTTTTCATAAAAAAATTGATTTTTGGTTGAAAATATGAGTGATCACAGATTTTCATCCTTTTGCCTCTATCGTTGCTCGTTTAGCTTTAAAATCGATTTTTATTTTTTTCATAAAAAAATTGATTTTTGGTTGAAAATATGAGTGATCACAGATTTTCTTCCTTTTGCCTCTATCGTTGCTCGTTTAGCTTTAAAATCAATTTTTATTTTTTTGGTAAAAAAATCGATTTTTGGTTAAAAATATGAGTGATCACAGACTGTCATCCTTTTGCCTCTATCGTTGCTCGTTTAGCTTTAAAATAGATTTTTATTTTTTTGGTAAAAAAATCGATTTTTGGTTGAAAATATGAGTGATCACAGATTTTCATCCTTTTGCCTCTATCGTTGCTCGTTTAGCTTTAAAATCGATTTTTAATTTTTTGATAAAAAAAATCGATTTTTGGTAGGAAATATGAGTGATCACAGATTTTCATCCTTTTGCCTCTATCGTTGCTCGTTTAGCTTTAAAATCGATTTTTAATTTTTTGATAAAAAAAATCGATTTTTGGTAGGAAATATGAGTGATCACAGATGTTCATCCTTTTGCCTCTATCGTTGCTCGTTTAGCTTTAAAATTGATTTTTATGTTTTTCATAAAAAAATCGATTTTTGGGATGAAATTTAAGTGATCACAGATTTTCATCCTTTTACCTCTATCGTTGCTTAAAATCGATTTTTATGTTCTTCATAAAAAGATCAATTTTTCGTAGGAAACTTGAGTGATCACAGATTTTCATCCTTTTGCCACTATCGTTGCTCGTTTAGCTTTAAAATCGATTTTTATTTTTTTCATAAAAAAATTGATTTTTGGTTGAAAATATGAGTGATCACAGATTTTCATCCTTTTGCCTCTATCGTTGCTCGTTTAGCTTTAAAATCAATTTTTATTTTTTTGGTAAAAAAATCGATTTTTGGTTAAAAATACGAGTGATCACAGACTTTTATCCTTTTGCCTCTATCGTTGCTCGTTTAGCTTTAAAATCGATTTTTAATTTTTTGATAAAAAAAAATCGATTTTTGGTAGGAAATATGAGTGATCACAGATTTTCATCCTTTTGCCTCTATCGTTGCTCGTTTAGCTTTAAAATCGATTTTTATGTTTTTCATAAAAATAATCGATTTTTGGTAGGAAATATGAGTGATCACAGATTTTCATCCTTTTGCCTCTATCGTTGCTCGTTTAGCTTTAAAATCAATTTTTATTTTTTTGGTAAAAAAATTGATTTTTGGTTGAAAATATGAGTGATCATAGATTTTCATCCTTTTGCCTCTATCGTTGCTTGTTTAGCTTTAAAATCGATTTTTAATTTTTTGATAAAAAATCGATTTTTGGTAGGAAATATGAGTGATCACAGATTTTCATCCTTTTGCTTCTATCGTTGCTCGTTTAGCTTTAAAATCGAAATATGAGTGATCACAGATTTTTATCATTTTGCCTCTATCGTTGCTCGTTTAGCTTTAAAATCGATTTTTATGTTTTTCATAAAAATAATCGGTTTTTGGTAGGAAATATGAGTGATCACCAGCGTTTATATATTATGCGTCAGCAATATTCTTCTCCTTATGACTATGCAATAAATATTAAACCGTTTCATTTTTACTACACACGGCAACTAAAATTATTATAGATAGCCTTCGAATTTTTAGTAACACTGTAAATCGTCTTTGCAATTTTTTATTAGCACACAGAAAATATTGCTCATCAAAAAAACTAAAACTTCGTGTTTTAGTCTCTTACACATAATTTCTTTGGACACATATAGCACACGAACAATATTTCTTCGTGTGCTGCAAAAAATTTTTAGCAACTTTTCTTTGTTTTTATTTTGCAACTATAGTTTTTTTTTAGTATTTTTATTTAAGCGATTTGGTTGCTACTAAAATTTCTTCTATGAAGAATAGAACACATGGATTTGTTGTTATACATTCACACATACATGTATACTCCGATATACGTGTGTTTTATTCTTCATAGAAGAAATTTTAGGTTAGGTTAGGTTAGGTTAAGTGGGCAGCTATCCAAACAGTCATAGGACAGCTCACGTGGGTCCAGTTTGGTCCCGTTGTGATACCCTAATGGATCATATGGTAAAGCTCATATGTCCGGAACTACGTTCGAATCGAACCAACCTGACGCATGTATAAAGGAGTTGATCGCTCTGATATCAATATCAGAGAGATCAGATAGTACATGCACAATCGGACTGCCGAGTATAGCAGTCCTCGTTTCCGAGAGAGTCGGACAGTGACATAGGAAGTGCTCCACTGTCTCCTCCTCCTCTTCATCAAGGCAACTCCTACAGAAGTCGTTAAAAGGGAGCCCTAATCTCCTAGCATGCGCACCAGCAATCCAGTGCCCTGTAACAACGGATATCAAAATACGTAACCGATGCCTTGGTAGTCCCAAAATGAGATTTGAACGAGGTTCATCATATTGGGGCCATATTTGCCTCGAGATTGTGCATATGGACAGATTTGACCATCTATCCTGTGCAATCCTCGATAGATTCCGCAGTATTATAGATCTGCAGGAGGAGAGCGGTACTCCGACCAGTTGATCCACTTCTTCGTGTCGAAGAAGGGAACCATTTTTGGCCAGTTCGTCCGCAGTAATGCTACCCGGGGAATTAGAATGACCCCTAACCCAGACAAGCTCCAGGTTTGAATGTCTCGCCATCTCGTTTAGAGATATCCGGCATTCATGTACCAGCCTGGATGTCGAAAAGACACCCGAGAGCGATTTGATCGCAGCTTGACTGTCCGTACAAATCCGGATATTCACACTGAATACCCTGTAGTACATCAACCAGTTCACCGCTCTTTTTATGGCCGAGATTTCTGCTTGAAGAATACTGCAGTGATCCGGCAATCTAAAGGAAATACTTTTCCTATAATCGGGAATAAAGACACCCCCTCCTACCCCATCAGCAGATTTGGATCCATCAGTGTAGACCTCCACTGTGCTGTCACTCAGTACAGGATCAGTCGAGATTGACACTGAGAAGCCTCTGTCAAGAAAAGGTATAGGAGTGCAATAGTCAATATTGCGAGGAATGTCATCAAATAATCCCAAAACGGTTGCATGACCGTATTCTCTGTCAGTCCATGCACCTGTAATTCTGAGCCTAGTCGCCGACATGATGGCGATCTGTTTGGCCATTAGGTCCACCGGTAGCCAGTTCATTAGAACGAATAGGGCTTTAGATGGGGTTGTACGCATCGCGCCTGTGATGAGCAGCGCCGAACTACGCAGAATCCTTTCAAAGATTCCGAAAAAGGTGGATTTCTCCATAGCCTTCCACCATACTAACGCTCCATACATAAGTATGGGCTTTATCACCATGTCGAAGAGCTATTTTGTATTCCTAGGATTTATTCCCCAAGATTTCCCAATGGCTTTCCTACACATGTATAGGGCGATTCCGGCCTTTGAGGCCCTTGCCTTTGTGTTCTGGAGCCAGGATAGTTTAGAATCCAGTATAATCCCTAGATACTTTGCACTATCCGACACCTTCAATTCAACACCATTTAGGCGTGGTAATGGGAAAGATGGAATTTTGTATCTTCTGGAGAAGAGAACGAGTTCCGTTTTTCCTGGATTCACACTAAGGCCACTGGTTGTGCTCCATGCACTAAGTAGGCCCAGAGCAGTTTGCAGGCGTTGTGACATAGTATCCAGATATTTCCCAGATACAGCCACCGCGACATCGTCCGCATAAGCGACAGTCCTAAACTTCAGAGAATCTAGTTCCCTGAGTAGTGGGTTCACGGCGATATTCCAAAGAAGAGGAGATAGAACTCCTCCTTGCGGAGTACCCCTATTTGCTACCCTGTATATGGTAGATGCTCCCATATTGGAAATTATAACTCTATTGGTTAGTAGTCTCCATATGAGGCTAATCAATGACTGATTGATGTTCAGTCCTATAAGAGACGATTTTATAGCCTCCGGAGTCACATTATTAAAAGCCCCCTCTATGTCTAAGAAGGCGATTAATGCAAACTCCTTATGCTCAAGAGCGTATTCTATGTGCCCTACAAGCGAGTGTAACGCAGTCTCAACAGATCTTCCTTCATATAGGCATGTTGAGACGCTGATAATTGGTTAGGGTCGATTGCAGAACGGAGATGAAGATCAATCAACCTTTCCATTGTCTTCAAGAGGAAGGACGACAGACTGATAGGTCTGAAGTCTTTCGGTCTCGTGTGAGAGGTCCTCCCCCCTTTTGGGATGAAGACCACAGTGCATCTAGTCCACGACTCAGGGATATATGAACATGATAGGCATGCTGAGTATATCCGAATTAGCCAGGGGACTACTATATCCGCATTATATTGCAAATCAGCAGGTATAATGCCATCTGGGCCCGGGGATTTAAATGGGGCAAAGCTTTTCAGAGCCCATCTCAGTTCACTCTCCTTTATAGGAAAGGGAACATCATGTGGGGCTGCCGAGGGTATCGCAGAATACTCCGTTAAGGAGAGACTGCCGGGGAAGTGCGCATCCATTAAGACATCTAAGGTCTCTTGGCCGCTTGTTGTCCAACTGCCACAGGGTTTCTGAATGAAACTTGGGACAGTAGGTGATGATGCCAGAATTTTGCGAAGACGACTGGTCTCAGAGTGACCTTCCACGCCGCTACAGAAAGCCCTCCAGGATTTTCGTTTCGCGTTTTTTATCTGGTTTTTAAACTTATTCACTGAGGACTTATAGGAAGACCAGTTACCTAATCTTTTTGCCTCATTAAATAGTCGGCGACATTCCTTACGAGTCTCGCCAATCTCGGAGTTCCACCAGTGTGGTTTTCTCCTGCCTTTACAGATCTTAGGTCTGCATGCGATGGAAGTCGCTGTGTCAAATGCGTTCGTCAGCGTCACAACCATTGATGATTGGGGGATTCGGGAGGAGCTGGGACAGAATATTATATTGTTCAGTCCAATTTGTCTTCCTCCTATTCTGAAAGGGTTTAACCCTGGGTAAACCGACTTCAATATTGAAATCAATATATAAGTGATCAGAGAAGGAGCAGTCATTGGAGACTCTCCAGTCCCTAATCATATGAGAGTGCCTAGTACTAACTAGCGTTATATCGAGAACTTCCCTTCTATTTGCAACTACAAAGGTCGGTTCCTTACCAATGTTTAGAATATCTAAACTACTACAAAGAATAAAATCGTATAAAGACTCACCCCTTGTATTAATGTCGGAGCTTCCCCAAACAGCATGATGGGCGTTGGCATCAGCTCCAATGACGAGCGGTATATTGTTTCTCTCAGCCGCCTTGGTTATCTCGCGTACCTTGTTATTTGGTGGAAGGTCGCTGTGGTCATGGGCCATATAGCTGGAGACAATGTATATAACACCAGCATTTGTCTCCCAGGCCGCCACTACAGTATCCTCATCACTGAAATCAGAAAGAATGAAGATACTGAGTTTCTTGCTTGCTACTATACAAGATCGAATCCTACCTGGCCCCGTAGCGTGTAGCAGCTTAAAATTATCCGCACGTAGTCCGCAAATTCTGTCTCCAACGATCCATTGTTCTTGGACTAGTGCTAGCTCCTCTTCTTTTTCTACCATTCGGAGGAGCAACGCAGCCGAAGCTGCTTTTGAATGGTGAAGATTAACTTGCGTTATCTTCACCATGTGTGTCTTAGAAGAAATTTTAGTAGCAACAAAATTACTTAAATAAAATACTAAAAAAAAACTATAGTTGCAAAATCAAAACAAAGAAAATTTGCTAAAAATTTATTGCAGCACACGAAGAAAAAATGTTCGTGTGCTATATATGTCCGATAAAATTATGTATACAAGACTAAAACACGAAGTATTATTTTTCTATATTAATTTATATACGAGTTGAATATTTTTTGTTTATGCTACAAGAAATTGTAAATAAACGCTGCAATTTTTATTGACAATACTGAAAATAGAAAAATAATTTTAGTTGCAATTATAAACAAAAATGAAACAGTAAAAATATTTATAGTATTTTTTTTGGTAGCAGCAGATATTTATTGCAAAATGTGATAAATATAGTATTAAAATCAAACCCTGGTGATCACAGATTTTCATCCTTTTGCCTCTATCGTTGCTCGTTTAGCTTTAAAATCGATTTTTATGTTTTTCATAAAAATAATCGATTTTTGGTAGGAAATATGAGTGATCACAGATTTTTATCCTTTTGCCTCTATCGTTGCTCGTTTAGCTTTATTTTGATTTTTGGTTGAAAATATGAGTGATCACAGATTTTCATCCTTTTGCCTCTATCGTTGCTCGTTTAGCTTTAAAATCAATTTTTATTTTTTTGGTAAAAAAATTGATTTTTGGTTGAAAATATGAGTGATCACAGACTTTCATCCTTTTGCCTCTATCGTTGCTCGTTTAGCTTTAAAATCGATTTTTATGTTTTTCATAAAAATAATCGATTTTTGGTAGGAAATATGAGTGATCACAGATTTTCATCCTTTTGCCTCTATCGTTGCTCGTTTAGCTTTAAAATCTATTTTTATTTTTTTGGTAAAAAAATCGATTTTTGGTTGAAAATATGAGTGATCACAGATTTTCATCCTTTTGCCTCTATCGTTGCTCGTTTAGCTTTAAAATCGATTTTTAATTTTTTGATAAAAAAAAATCGATTTTTGGTAGGAAATATGAGTGATCACAGATTTTCATCCTTTTGCTTCTATCGTTGCTCGTTTAGCTTTAAAATCGATTTTTATGTTTTTCATAAAAATAATCGATTTTTGGTAGGAAATATGAGTGATCACAGATTTTCATCCTTTTGCCTCTATCGTTGCTCGTTTAGCTTTAAAATCAATTTTTATTTTTTTGGTAAAAAAATTGATTTTTGGTTGAAAATATGAGTGATCACAGATTTTCATCCTTTTGCTTCTATCGTTGCTCGTTTAGCTTTAAAATCGATTTTTATGTTTTTCATAAAAATAATCGACTTTTGGTAGGAAATATGAGTGATCACAGATTTTCATCCTTTTGCCTCTATCGTTGCTCGTTTAGCTTTAAAATCTATTTTTATTTTTTTGGTAAAAAAATCGATTTTTGGTTGAAAATATGAGTGATCACAGATTTTCATCCTTTTGCCTCTATCGTTGCTCGTTTAGCTTTAAAATCGATTTTTAATTTTTTGATAAAAAAAAATCGATTTTTGGTTGAAAATATGAGTGATCACAGATTTTCATCCTTTTGCCTCTATCGTTGCTCGTTTAGCTTTAAAATCTATTTTTATTTTTTTGGTAAAAAAATCGATTTTTGGTTGAAAATATGAGTGATCACAGATTTTCATCCTTTTGCCTCTATCGTTGCTCGTTTAGCTTTAAAATCGATTTTTAATTTTTTGATAAGATAATCGATTTTTGGTAGGAAATATGAGTGATCACAGATTTTCATCCTTTTGCTTCTATCGTTGCTCGTTTAGCTTTAAAATCGATTTTTATGTTTTTCATAAAAATAATCGATTTTTGGTAGGAAATATGAGTGATCACAGATTTTCATCCTTTTGCCTCTATCGTTGCTCGTTTAGCTTTAAAATCAATTTTTATTTTTTTGGTAAAAAAATTGATTTTTGGTTGAAAATATGAGTGATCACAGATTTTCATCCTTTTGCTTCTATCGTTGCTCGTTTAGCTTTAAAATCGATTTTTATGTTTTTCATAAAAATAATCGACTTTTGGTAGGAAATATGAGTGATCACAGATTTTCATCTTTTTGCCTCTATCGTTGCTCGTTTAGCTTTAAAATCAATTTTTATTTTTTTGGTAAAAAAATCGATTTTTGGTAGGAAATACGAGTGATCACAGATTTTCATCCTTTTGCTTCTATCGTTGCTCGTTTAGCTTTAAAATCGATTTTTATGTTTTTCATAAAAATAATCGATTTTTGGTAGGATATATGAGTGATCACAGATTTTCATCCTTTTGCCTCTATCGTTGCTCGTTTAGCTTTAAAATCAATTTTTATTTTTTTGGTAAAAAAATTGATTTTTGGTTGAAAATATGAGTGATCACAGATTTTCATCCTTTTGCTTCTATCGTTGCTCGTTTAGCTTTAAAATCGATTTTTATGTTTTTCATAAAAATAATCGATTTTTGGTAGGAAATATGAGTGATCACAGATTTTCATCCTTTTGCCTCTATCGTTGCTCGTTTAGCTTTAAAATTTATTTTTATTTTTTTGGTAAAAAAATCGATTTTTGGTTGAAAATATGAGTGATCACAGATTTTCATCCTTTTGCCTCTATCGTTGCTCGTTTAGCTTTAAAATCGATTTTTAATTTTTTGATAAAAAAAATCGATTTTTGGTAGGAAATATGAGTGATCAAAGATTTTTATCCTTTTGCCTCTATCGTTGCTTGTTTAGCTTTAAAATCGATTTTTATGTTTTTCATAAAAATAATCGATTTTTGGTAGGAAATATGAGTGATCACAGATTTTCATCCTTTTGCCTCTATCGTTGCTTGTTTAGCTTTAAAATCGATTCTTATTTTTTTTTGTAAAAAAATCGATTTTTGGAAGGAAATATGAGTGATCACAGATTTTCATCCTTTTGCCTCTATCGTTGCTCGTTTAGCTTTAAAATCGATTTTTATGTTTTTGATAAAAATAATCGATTTTTGTAGAAAATATGAGTGATCACAGATTTATGTTTTTCATAAAAATAATCGACTTTTGGTAGGAAATATGAGTGATCACAGATTTTCATCTTTTTGCCTCTATCGTTGCTCGTTTTGCTTTAAAATCGATTTTTATGTTTTTCATAAAAAATCGATTTTTGGTAGGAAATATGAGTGATGACAGATTTTCATTCTTTTGCAGATTACAGATTTTCATCCTTTTGCCTCTATCGTTGCTTGTTTAGCTATAAAATCGATTTTTATTCTTTTTTGTAAAAAAATCGAATTTTGGTTGAAAATATGAGTGATCACAGACTTTCATCCTTTTGCCTCTATCGTTGCTCGTTTAGCTTTAAAATCGATTTTTATGTTTTTGATAAAAATAATCGATTTTTATAGGAAATATGAGTGATCACAGATTTTCATCCTTTTGCCTCTATCGTTGCTCGTTTAGCTTTAAAATCGATTTTTATGTTTTTCATAAAAATAATCGATTTTTTGTAGGAAATATGAGTGATCACAGATTTTTATCCTTTTGCCTCTATCGTTGCTTGTTTAGCTTTAAAATCGATTTTTATGTTTTTCATAAAAATAATCGATTTTTGGTAGGAAATATGAGTGATCACAGATTTTCATCCTTTTGCCTCTATCGTTGCTCGTTTAGCTTTAAAATCGATTTTTAATTTTTTGATAAAAAAAATCGATTTTTGGTTGAAAATATGAGTGATCACAGATTTTCATCCTTTTGCCTCTACCATTGCTCGTTTAGCTTTAAAATCGATTTTTAATTTTTTGGTAAAAAAATCGATTTTTGGTAGGAAATATGAGTGATCACAGATTTTCATCCTTTTGCCTCTATCGTTGCTCGTTTAGCTTTAAAATCGATTTTTAATTTTTTGATAAAAAAAATCGATTTTTGGTAGGAAATATGAGTGATCACAGATGTTCATCCTTTTGCCTCTATCGTTGCTCGTTTAGCTTTAAAATTGATTTTTATGTTTTTCATAAAAAAATCGATTTTTGGGATGAAATTTAAGTGATCACAGATTTTCATCCTTTTGCCTCTATCGTTGCTCGTTTAGCTTTAAAATCGATTTTTATGTTTTTCATAAAAATAATCGATTTTTTGTAGGAAATATGAGTGATCACAGATTTTTATCCTTTTGCCTCTATCGTTGCTTGTTTAGCTTTAAAATCGATTTTTATGTTTTTCATAAAAATAATCGATTTTTGGTAGGAAATATGAGTGATCACAGATTTTCATCCTTTTGCCTCTATCGTTGCTCGTTTAGCTTTAAAATCGATTTTTAATTTTTTGATAAAAAAAATCGATTTTTGGTTGAAAATATGAGTGATCACAGATTTTCATCCTTTTGCCTCGACCATTGCTCGTTTAGCTTTAAAATCGATTTTTAATTTTTTGGTAAAAAAATCGATTTTTGGTAGGAAATATGAGTGATCACAGACTTTCATCCTTTTGCCTCTATCGTTGCTCGTTTAGCTTTAAAATCGATTTTTATTTTTTTTTGTAAAAAAATCGAATTTTGGTTGAAAATATGAGTGATCACAGACTTTCATCCTTTTGCCTCTATCGTTGCTCGTTTAGCTTTAAAATCGATTTTTATGTTTTTGATAAAAATAATCGATTTTTGTAGAAAATATGAGTGATCACAGATTTATGTTTTTCATAAAAATAATCGACTTTTTGTAGGAAATATGAGTGATCACAGATTTTCATCTTTTTGCCTCTATCGTTGCTCGTTTTGCTTTAAAATCGATTTTTATGTTTTTCATAAAAAAATCGATTTTTGGTAGGAAATATGAGTGATGACAGATTTTCATTCTTTTGCAGATTACAGATTTTCATCCTTTTGCCTCTATCGTTGCTTGTTTAGCTATAAAACCGATTTTTATTTTTTTTGTAAAAAAATCGAATTTTGGTTGAAAATATGAGTGATCACAGACTTTCATCCTTTTGCCTCTATCGTTGCTCGTTTAGCTTTAAAATCGATTTTTATGTTTTTGATAAAAATAATCGATTTTTATAGGAAATATGAGTGATCGCAGATTTTCATCCTTTTGCCTCTATCGTTGCTCGTTTAGCTTTAAAATCGATTTTTATGTTTTTCATAAAAATAATCGATTTTTTGTAGGAAATATTAGTGATCACAGACTTTTATCCTTTTGCCTCTATCGTTGCTTGTTTAGCTTTAAAATCGATTTTTATGTTTTTCATAAAAATAATCGATTTTTGGTAGGAAATATGAGTGATCACAGATTTTCATCCTTTTGCCTCTATCGTTGCTCGTTTAGCTTTAAAATCGATTTTTAATTTTTTGATAAAAAAATCGATTTTTGGTTGAAAATATGAGTGATCACAGATTTTCATCCTTTTGCCTCTACCACTGCTCGTTTAGCTTTAAAATCGATTTTTAATTTTTTGATAAAAAAAAATCGATTTTTGGTAGGAAATATGAGTGATCACAGATTTTCATCCTTTTGCCTCTATCGTTGCTCGTTTAGCTTTAAAATCGATTTTTAATTTTTTGATAAAAAAAATCGATTTTTGGTAGGAAATATGAGTGATCACAGATTTTCATCCTTTTGCCTCTATCGTTGCTCGTTTAGCTTTAAAATCGATTTTTAATTTTTTGGTAAAAAAATCGATTTTTTGTAGGAAATATGAGTGATCACAGATTTTCATCCTTTTGCCTCTATCGTTGCTCGTTTAGCTTTAAAATCGATTTTTAATTTTTTGATAAAAAAATCGATTTTTGGTAGGAAATATGGGTGATCACAGATTTTCATCCTTTTGCCTCTATCGTTGCTCGTTTAGCTTTAAAATCGATTTTTAATTTTTTGATAAAAAAAATCGATTTTTGGTAGGAAATATGAGTGATCACAGATTTTCATCCTTTTGCCTCTATCGTTGATCGTTTAGCTTTAAAATCGTTTATGTTTTTCATAAAACTAATCGATTTTTGGTAGGAAATATGAGTGATCACAGATTTTCATCCTTTTGCCTCCATCGTTGCTCGTTTAGCTTTAAAATCGATTTTTGGTAGGAAATATGAGTGATCACAGACTTTCATCCTTTTGCCTCTATCGTTGCTCGTTTAGCTTTAAGATCGATTTTATGTTTTTCATAAAAAAATCGATTTTTGGTAGGAAATATTAGTGATCACAGATTTTCATCCTTTTGCCTCTATCGTTGCTCGTTTAGCTTTAAAATCGATTTTTAATTTTTTGATAGAAAAAATCGAATTTTGGTAGGAAATATTAGTGATCACAGATTTTCATCCTTTTGCCTCTATCGTTGCTCGTTTAGCTTTAAAATCGATTTTTATGTTTTTCATAAAAAAATCGATTTTTGGTAGGAAATATTAGTGATCACAGATTTTCATCCTTTTGCCTCTATCGTTGCTCGTTTAGCTTTAAAATCGATTTTTAATTTTTTGATAGAAAAAATCGATTTTTGGTAGGAAATATTAGTGATCACAGATTTTCATCCTTTTGCCTCTATCGTTGCTCGTTTAGCTTTAAAATCGAATTTTATTTTTTTCATAAAAATAATCGATTTTTGGTAGGAAATATGAGTGATCACAGATTTTTATCATTTTGCCTCTATTGTTGCTCGTTTAGATTTAAAATCGATTTTTATGTTTTTCATAAAAATAATCGATTTTTGGTAGGAAATATGAGTGATCACAGATTTTCATCCTTTTGCCTCTATCGTTGCTCGTTTAGCTTTAAAATCGATTTTTATTTTTTTCATAAAAATAATCGATTTTTGGTAGGAAATATGAGTGATCACAGATTTTTATCATTTTGCCTCTATTGTTGCTCGTTTAGCTTTAAAATCGATTTTTATGTTTTTCATAAAAATAATCGATTTTTGGTAGGAAATATGAGTGATCACAGATTTTCATCCTTTTGCCTCTATCGTTGCTCGTTTAGCTTTAAAATCGATTTTTGTGTTTTTCATAGAAAAATCGATTTTTGTTGGAAATATGAGTGATCACAGATTTTCATCCTTTTGCCTCTATCGTTGCTTGTTTGGCTTTAAAATCGATTTTTATGTTTTTCATAAAAAAAAATCGATTTTTGGTAGGAAATATGAGTGATCACAGATTTTTATCTTTTTGCCTCTATCGTTGCTCGTTTAGCTTTAAAATCGATTTTTATGTTTTTCATAAAAAAAATCGATTTTTGTTGGAAATATGAGTGATCACAGATTTTCATCCTTTTGCCTCTATCGTTGCTCGTTTAGATTTAAAATCGATTTTTATTTTTTTCGTAAAAATAATCGATTTTTGGTAGGAAATATGAGTGATCACAGATTTTTATCATTTTGCCTCTATTGTTGCTCGTTTAGATTTAAAATCGATTTTTATGTTTTTCATAAAAATAATCGATTTTTGGTAGGAAATATGAGTGATCACAGATTTTTATCATTTTGCCTCTATTGTTGCTCGTTTAGCTTTAAAATCGATTTTTATGTTTTTCATAAAAATAATCGATTTTTGGTAGGAAATATGAGTGATCACAGATTTTCATCCTTTTGCCTCTATCGTTGCTCGTTTAGCTTTAAAATCGATTTTTGTGTTTTTCATAGAAAAATCGATTTTTGTTGGAAATATGAGTGATCACAGATTTTTATCCTTTTGCCTCTATCGTTGCTTGTTTGGCTTTAAAATCGATTTTTAATTTTTTCATAAAAAAAATCGATTTTTGGTAGGAAATATGAGTGATCACAGATTTTTATCTTTTTGCCTCTATCGTTGCTCGTTTAGCTTTAAAATCGATTTTTATGTTTTTCATAAAACATCTATTGTTGCTCGTTCAGCTTTAAAATCGATTTTTGGTAGGAAATATGAGTGATCACAGATTTTCATCCTTTTGCCTCTATCGTTGCTCGTTTAGCTTTAAAATCGATTTTTGGTAGGAAATATGAGTGATCACAGATTTTCATCATTTTGCCTCTATCGTTGCTTATTTAGATTAAAAACAGATTTTTATGTTTTTCATAAAACATCTATCGTTGCTCGTTTAGCTTTAAAATCGATTTTTAAGATTTTCACTAATAAATCGATTTTTGGTAGGAAATATGAGTGATCACAGGTTTTCATCCTTGTGTGTCTATCGGCGCTTTTTTAGCTTTAAAGTAGATTTTTAAGTTTTTCTTTAATATTGCACTTTCTTTTATTTTCAGATAGAATTCAAATCCTTAATTGCCGTACAACGAGGCCATGTTTTAATTGATGCCAATCCTAAGCTGTGTTTTACTGAAGAGGTTCCTCAAGTTATTACATAATTTTTTCTCTCTTTTTTTTAATAAAATTTTAACATTTTCAGATTAATTGGACTCGTTTGACTTTAAGACGCGGTCAGAATTCCATTTTTCTAGATCACAATGCTCATTGTCCCTTTGAGGCCAAATGTAATGGTTGTAAAAGAGATTATTGCTGGTCCAATGATGTATGTCAGAAAATTGAAAATGATAGTGTTCTCTCACCCATGCAGTAAGTCGGATTATATTAAAAAAGCATTGAAACAAAATTTACTTTTAATTTTTATTTTAAATATCTAGAGACACTAGTAAGTGTCATGAATTATGTTTAGGTGGCTGCTATGATGCTACCGATCGTGGTTGTGTGGTTTGCAAAAGCTATACAGATCATGGTACTTGCGTCAAAGAATGTCCATATAATAAATATGCTTCCCGGCATTATATGAGATGTTATACGCGAGAGGAGTGTATAAATAAAAAGAAACAATTTATATTTAAAAATACCTGTGTACATTCTTGTCCTAGTGGTTATAAGTTGAATGTAAGTAAAGTAAATTTTTAATTAAAACAATTAATTCAAATCAATTAAAAGCTTAATTAATATTTTCCTTTTAATTTTTTTAGAGTGCCACTCGAGAGTGTGATTCTTGTGGTGGCATAAATGAATGTTTAAAGGTTTATTACAGTTATGGCGCTGTTGTTGATATCACCAACATAATGGATGCCGATAAGCTAAGAGGCTTCGAAATAATAAATGCCACTGTTATGGTTCATATCAATGAATATATTGATCAAAAAGAGCTGCAAGAAAATCTAAAAGATGTGCGAGAAATTATAGGTCATTTAAAAATCAATAGGTTTGATCCAAATATTAATTAGATAGGGTTTTTTTATTTTAATTTGTTTTCCTTTTTTACCTTCAGATCCCCTTTTCTTACTTCTTTGGACTTCTTTCAAAATCTGCAAAAAATTCATGGTTTAGTTTTGGAAAATAATCATTATTCCTTGATTATTTATAATAATAAAAATCTCTCAGAATTATGGAATGTTAAACCAGGTTTTGAGCTGGTCCATGGTGGCATGTATATACATGCCAATGATAAACTATGTAATCGTCGTATCAGACAATTTCGGGAAAAAGTCAAACACGATAATAGTCTTGATTCATTTCAAACAAGTGATCAAGAAGTATTATGCTCGCCGGCTAAATTAAATTTATATTTGGAGGTAAAAAATAAATTTATTTATTTATTCTATGTATTTATTTAAACTATATTCCTATTAATTTACTTTCCAGGTCCTTAATCATCGTTCTATTAAGTTCTTTTGGCCCAAAGAGCAAACCTTAGACGAAGTGGAAATCATTTATAGAGCCGTGGCCGATCAAGAGTTAATAACTGAGAAAAGTGAACTCGATACTGATGTTTGCCAAAGAATAGATTGGCGTAGAGAATTGAAATTCACCCATGAACTACAACAAAATGCTACCCACTATATTTACATAGTAAAAAATCTTCAACCCCATACCCGATATGCCGGTTTGGTGAAAACTTTTAATGGTGAAAATGATGCTCATGAAGCTAGGAGTGAAATAGTATATGCCACCACAAAAATTGATATACCAACAGTTCCTAGCATAACTTTAAGATCAAAAACTTATGATTCTCTTAACGTAGAGTTCTCTCACGAGGATCACTCTCAAGTGGTGGATTATTATATATTAGAGGTTTACAATATACCCGATAATAAGGAACTATTGGACACCCGCGACTATTGTGATGAACCTGTATTGATTTATAAAGATCATGGTCTAGAAGACTATGATGACTGTTGCTCGCGACGTGAAGAAGAGCGGAAAGATCAAATGTTTTTATCTCAATTAAGGAAGGAATTTTCATGCTCTCTCGAACAGCATCAATATTGTAAACAAAATTATCAAGAATTCAATGATTCTAGAGAACACAAAGCCATTTTAACCAAACGTTTTGAGTTCCGGGAAACTAATTACACTGTGCGTTCTCTAGAACGTTTTCATTTATATGTGCTACAATTACAGGCCTGTAATCATGCTGGTTGCAGCAGTTTTGCCATGTTAAGTGCTAGAACAAATTATTCTACAGCAGCTGATCAGGTTTATGATTTCTCGGCTTGCAAAATGCCCCACTCTAATGACTATAGAGTACAGTTTTCCCAACCCAAATTACCGAATGGTTATATTACCTCCTACGCTCTGCATTTTCGTTTTCATAATCCCAGCAATCTTAATAAAACCTTTGATCATAATGATGTTGTCTGCATAACCCGTTTGGAACATGAACGCAATAATTATATCTATAAGACCCATTCTAATTATACCTTTAATCAGGCCGCTGTACGTGTGAATTCTTTAGGACATCATTCTTTATCGAATTGGTTTAATATTACTACTTGTCCCACTACCAAATTGGCGGGGCGTGGCAGTCAAGGTTGGAATATCTTCTTTGTTTTCTTTTTAATTGGAGCCTTTGGTACGCTGCTATGGGTTTGCTATAAAAGACGTTATTGGCGTAAAATACCTCAACTAAGACGTTATTTGCAATGGCACTGGCGATATTTAAGACCCGAATCAATATCAGAAGATCGTCAGATTTTGGTGGATGGTTTTGAAACTGTAAGATTTCACAATAGTCCCGATGAGGATAAAAAATATTTGGTACATTAAAAGAAGTAACCTCAAATGAAATAAAGAAATGTGATAATGAATTAAAGAGAAAAAGAGAAAGAAGGATGTTTTTCTTAAATTTGATCCAAAATTTATTTGGCTGGAAATTTTAAAATATTTTTATCGCTAGTGTTAAAAGTATATTATCAAAAAAATATTAAGCGCTAGAGATCAAGAGTATCGATTAATAAAAAGATTTTATAGCCAGTATATAGAGAGTATTTTCTTATAGAAAATCTTTTATAACCAGCGATTAGAGTATTTTCTTATAGAAAATCTTTTATCTCCAGCGATTAGAATATTTTCTTATAGAAAATCTTTTATCGCCAGCGATTAGAGTATTTTCTTATAGAAAATCTTTTATCGCCAGCGATTAGAGTATTTTCTTGTAGAAAATCTTTTATCGCCAACGATTAGAGTATTTTTTTATAGAAAAATTTTTATCGCCAGCGATTAGAGTATTTTCTTATAGAAAATCTTATATCGCCAGCGATTAGAGTATTTTCTTATAGAAAATCTTTTATCGCCAGCGATTAGAGTATTTTCTTATAGAAAATCTTTTATCGCCAGCGATCAGAGTATTTTCTTATAGAAAATCTTTTATCGCCAGCGATTAGAGTATTTTCTTATAGAAAATCTTTTATCGCCAGCGATTAGAGTATTTTCTTATAGAAAATCTTTTATCGCCAGCGATTAGAGTATTTTCTTATAGAAAATCTTTTATCGCCAGCAATTAGAGTATTTTCTTATAGAAAATCTTTTATCGCCAGCGATTAGAGTATTTTCTTATAGAAAATCTTTTATCGCCAGCGATTAGAGTATTTTCTTATAGAAAATCTTTTATCGCCAGCGATTAGAGTATTTTCTTATAGAAAATCTTTTATCGCCAGCGATTAGAGTATTTTCTTATAGAAAATCTTTTATCGCCAGCGATTAGAGTATTTTCTTATAGAAAATCTTTTATCGCCAGCGATTAGAGAGCAGGATTACATTCTTATAGAAATCAAATAAAAACTTTCAATAAATATTAAATTTCTCGTAAATTTTCTATAAATATAGAATTTATCGAAAATTTGGAACAATCCTATTGAAGACCTGGTCTTCATACACATTGATACAGCGGCTATACGTTTGCAAAAGCACAGGTAACTATTTTTGTGTTTTTATGAGAGATTCTCGATTATATTTACGAAAAAACATTTTATAATAATTTTAGAAATTCATGTTTAGCGGCTCGTTCTAGTGGAGCTGATCCTGCTGGCCATTTTCCAAATTTAGAAATTAAGGTAAAGTAAACAATGAATAAATATGAAAACAAACATACGATATGTTAAATTGATTAACCTTTAACTTATGACGTGAAATTGTTTAGCGTATATGAAGAGGTGGTGTAAATTATACACCCGAATTATTTTTCATATAATTTTTAATGTATATATATTATAATAATGTTATACTTATATTATTCGAATTTGATTGCTTCTAAACGAATTATTAACAAAAACAACGAAAAAAATTCAAATTTATTTAAAAAAATTGTACTTTATTTCACAAGCGTCTTTTACACAAACAAAAAAAAAAATACGTATATCATTTACTTGTACATTAAGAAAATTAAGGTTAAACAAAAACAATAAATGGCATTTTCAACAGCCTAAGTTATATACTTATTAAAATAAAAAGGAACATTTCAATATCTTATATATATAAAAAAATAACAATCAGTCTTTTGAGGTAAAATTATCATTCGTCAAATTCAGTCTTAGTACAATTAATGCATAGCCGTTTGCTGCAGCCCATACACATTGGTTTATTACACTCTAAGCATGTATGTGTAGTTTTCCTTTTTAGTTTATTGGGACATATATAGCATAATTTGCTCGCTTTTGTAGGTTTTTGGATTTCAGGCTAGGGAAGAGAATCAGTCCATAATATGGCATGAGATTTCCTTCATATTTTTTGAATGTGCCATTTCCCACTATTTAATTGTAGAATAATACCAAAAAAGTTGAAAACTTTTGAGCAATTCAAAAACAATGTGAAAAAAAAAATTACAAAAATACTTACGCTTACGGAGACGTGTAGTATTTTTATACCCACGATCAAAAATATGGGGGGTATATTGATTTTGTCGAAGGAATCATCTAAGACCCCACAATGTATATATTTTCTGGATCCTGGTTCGATTCTAAGTCGATCTAGCTATGTCCGTCCGATTGTCCATCTGTTGAAAGCAGGATAAGGCTCGAACGGGATAACGTAGGGGGACGAAATTTGGCACAAATATTTTTCTTATATAAGGTTTGTTTTGGATTGAAAATGGGCAAAATCGGTTAACAAACAAAAAAGTTATGGGCTAAAAACTAGAAGCACAGGGTTCCCGTTTTATGGTTTTCTGCTGATATTTCTTCAACAAAAGCATGTACAACAACGAAATTTTGTACATATAGTTCGGGGATATAAACTCGGAAAACAAAAATGGGCGTGGTCCACCCACTTAACCGCCCATCTCCCATATAAGGTGAAAATCAAAGAAATTGTGTTCAAATAGTTCAAGGACCAATGTAAACTCGGAAACAAAAAATGGGCGTGGTCTGCCCACTTTACCGCCCCTTTCCATATAGTGTAAAATTTGAAAAAGTTGATGGTGGGTACATAGATTCGGCCGGGCCGACTATTCGCGCTTGTTTTTTTTATATGGGTTACTAACGTTAGATTAGACGTGGTAGTAAAATATTTTCTATTAAAAATTTCCACAAACGACGACGTGTAATAAATTTTACACCCACACACATAGATCTCCGCGATGCTGTAACAGTCGAAGGACAAAACTATACTGTCACTAAAAGCATAGTATATTATGAGGGTACTGGCAATATCAGCTTAAGAGAGTGCAACAAAGAAAAGTTATTAGAAAAATAAAAAAGAAGGTGTAAAATTTACTACCACGTCATAAGTTAAAGGTTAAATATTGTATAAAATGATGTTTATTTTTATGTGTACACGGGTTTTGAACAAATTTCAAAGATATTTTATTTTAATTTTTAGATAAAAAATGAGAGAAGTAGATATAGTCGGTCAAGCCCGACCATATGATACCCTACACCATTACGATCCACATAATTTTGTTTTTACTTCTATACAACTTATTTGTGTTAAATATTAACATAATACTAACATTTATATGGGATTTATGCACGTTAATGATTTTCAGGAGAGGACTTTATATGGGAGCTATGGTCAGTTATGGACCGATCTTCATGAAATTCGTCAGACGGATTTTTGCTTATATAAAACATTATTATTTTTATGGCATCTATAAGTGTTAAAACTCTATTCCGGGAGGACATTTGTATGGGGGCTAGGTGAAATAATGGGCCGATCATAACCAAATTCAATAGGCTGCTAAAAAAAGCATATGTACCAAATTTCATCAAATTATCTTCAAAATTGCGACCTGTACTTTGCGCACAAGCTTTCAAATAAAATTTTTCTTAAATGAAACAAATTTCATGACTGTTTTCAAACTAATGTTACGATCTTTTGACTTTTCTCGATACTAGGGAAGTACGATTAATAGGTTATTCAAAATTTTGATTAATCTATACACAGATTAATCAGTTAATCGATTCATCAACAATTCTAATTAATCAAAATTCTGATTAATTAATTATTTTTAATTTTGATTAATCAAATTTGAATAATATTATTCAATGTTCTCAAATTTAGTTTACGATTAAACAAATGAAACAAAAAATGCTAAATATATGTTGTTTGGTGTTTAATCGACCCACATTTTATATTTTCAAACGATTTTGCATGAATGTTTTTTTTTTTTTTTTTTTAAAAAAACATAAAATAGAAAGTCAAATAAATTTAAAATTATTCAATTATTCACGATTTTAACTATTTAAATTCCTGATTAGTTGATTAAAACATTGATTTCGGAACAATTTGTAATACAAAAAATATAAAAGGCTTATAGTCGACAATAGCGATTTTATTTTATTATTCATGTTATTCATTTTATTTATTCTTTTTAAGAATAAACTCTTTCTTTTAATTCCATATAGCACACTAAATAAACTAAAAAATGTCGCCGAAATTACAAGGAAATTTATGAAAAATTTAAAAAAAAATGAATATTAAAATTTCAAGAATACAATGAATTTACTAAAGGTTTTATATGTATTAAATTCATTAAGCTGACCAAAATCAGCGGTTGTAATTGTCATGTTAAGCCGAAATTTTCTTGCCGGCGGCTCTTAAAAAACCTCAGCCGGCTTACAGCCGATCGGCGCAGATCTCTGTTCCTGTGTTAACTTGTAATTCCTCTACTTCCCACTAAGTGGCTATTTAGGTTTGTGTATTTGCTAAAACTGTCTTGCATATATAATTTTGTTAGTGTTGCAAACAAAAAACACCTATTAGTATATAAAAATAAATCAATTAAAAATCGCTGGAACGAACAGTAAAAAAGCATGCATAGACAACACTGACATTGTTGGTGTTTTTGTTGTAATTTATTAAGTTAAAGTGAGTGTTGTTTTTTGTGTGTTATTAATAAAATTAAGTAAATGCCGGTTATAATATTAAAAAAATGTAAATAATTTATTATTAAATAATTGAGAAGTGTTCTTAACATACTAATTGATTTATTTATTAAATAAATTTTTTAAATAAGTGAAACATAGTTAAGTTTACCAACATTATTTTCATCAAAAATCATGGTAAGTTAAAATGTCATTATAATTATTAAAAAACCGTTATATACTACAATTAATTCATTATTTAGCAAAATTTTAAATTTCTTAGTATAACGTCCTATTGTCACTCGCTATTTCAATCGGCCAGATATTTTCATTATAAAACTGATTCAATAGTTATAGCGTCAGCGGCTCGTACACCATGGGGTAAATATCAAGGTCAATTGGCCTCAGTGGGAGCTTTGCAGCTGGGTCAAATGGCGGTAGAGGCTGCTGTTAAACGATCAGCTATACCTTTGGAACATATACAACAAATATTTATGAATGAAAAGCCCCAATTATGCCATGAAACAGAAAAGGAGTTTATTTTTAGTAATTTTCTTAAGAAAACTAAATATCACGCAATAACTGCCAATGATAAAGATGAACCTTCTATGGATTCTTTGCTTAAAGCTTTGGAAGCTTTAAAATCTCAAACCCAATCAGCAGTAGTAGTGGGAGGCCTAGAATCTGCTACACAACATGAAAATATAAATAATAAAAATCAACAAATTATTACACACAATGATCTATTCCCCGAAGTGTCTTCTGAAGTTATAGAAAATTATATTAACAAAAGTCTTATAAGGTATTTAAAATCTCAAACAGAAGGTATATTTGATGAAGAAATAATACCTCTAGCGGTTCAGCAGCAAACAGAAAAAAGAAGAGTTATACGAGAAATTACACAAGATGAACTATTTCCTGAAAACTGCAGAGATGATAATAGAACATTTAAATTTAGTGATGGTTCTGCAGCTTTAGTACTTACTACAGGTTCCAAAGTCCAGGAATTAAATTTAGCACCTTTGGCTGTTATCTTTGGCTTTGAATATGTACAAAACTCTTCTAATATTTTATCCCGTAGTCGCTCTTGTGTGGAACAACTTTTAGTCAATACCGCTTTAGATCCTCTTCTAATAAAACATTGGGAAATCGAAGATTCTATACCTCAATTAGTGGTCTATCTAAAAAATCATTTTGATTTAAATTGGGATTGTATAAATCCAAATGGTGGTTCTTTAATTATGGGTCATTCGTCAGCTGCATCTTTGTTGCGTTTAATAACTCATTTAACACATGCTTTGAATCCCTCCGAATATGGTTGTGTGGTCTCTAGTAGCTCTCAGGAATCATTGGCCTTAATTATACAAAAATTGTAAGCTTTAGAAAAGTTTTCTTATTTTATTTTTTATTTATAAACAAATTTTCTCTAGACCTTCTTTATCTTCTACTGAACGTTTGCCTTTGGTTACATTGTATACCAAAGATCCTTGTCCTTTGTGTGATGTTTTTGTCGAGGAGTTGGAACAAAATTTCTCTGGTGAATATGAATTGGAAAAAGTTTTTATTGATACCAAAGAAAATCTGCGTTTTCTACGTTTATATCGTCTTGATATACCTGTTGTTTTCTTCAACAATCAGTTTCTCTGTATGCATCGTTTAAATCACAGATTATTAAGAAAAAAGTTAGACTTGTTGAAAAAATAAAATATTTAAATAAAAAATTAAATAAACATTTTCTTTTTATTACTTTTTCAGGTGTTTTATTTTCTTACAAGAAAAGCAATTACTTATTGTTCTCCATAAATTACCAATTTTATAAAATAATTAACTTTGTAATACAGGTGAGTGTTTATTTTTTATATTTTAGACTGATTAAAATATTTCTCCCATGGGTTTGACGGTAATTTCATGTATCTGTATAAGAAAGTAAAAATATTGAGAATTAAATTTTTTGCTACAAAAAGGGTGAGATTTTCTTATGAAATTTTTGGGGTAAAAAAATTTAGATATTGCTAAAAAAATTTCTAGAGAAAAATCTTAAGATAATGGGAGAGATTTCTTGAAGAAAATATGGCTTAAGCGATAACGAATTCCTATAGAAAGTCTACAGTTAGTAATAGAGATTTCCTATAAAAATTTGGAATTATGAGACACTTATTTTACATAATCTTGAGCAAATGATAAACATTTTGTAGAGAGAATTTATTTGGAAATGATAGAATTATTTCTTTACACACCTGAACATTTGGTGGCACTTTTAAGGCATACATTACAGCATCGGCAATATTTTGTGGTTCCAATCGAGGCATATCCTTAACATAAAAATGTATCTCTTTCGGAAATATATTTGTATTAACAGCACCAGGACAAATACCCTTTTAAATAGTAAATGTTCAAAAGCAATCTTTAAAATGTGCTTAAATAATACTTACCGTTACTCTAACTTTACTTTTATACAATTGAAATTCTTGTCTATATGTTTCCGTCATAGCAGTTATAGCATATTTTGTAGCTGGATAAATATTAAATGAAGGCAAAACATCTATAAAATTCAACACCTGCTGACCCGCAATACTATTAATTATCAGAATATGTCCCTCATTTCCTCGCTTATGCATACGTTGGAAAGCTTCTCGGGTACACCATAAAACACCCATAACATTTGTATTAATAACTTGTAAAATTTTGTCTGTATTACCCGGTGCTACCAATTCAGTTTCTCTAGTTATACCAGCATTATTTAATAGAATATCAGCACCACCTAATTCTTTTTCGGTCCATTCAAATGCCTTTATAACTTGATCCTCCTTGGAAACATCACATTTATGGGGTATAAATAATGATTTTTGTTTATCTGGTAGAGAGTTTTGTAATTCTTTAAGTTTATTTTCTCTACGTGCTAAACCTACTACACGTATACCGGTTGCAACTAGGGCACGAGCACAAGCAGCTCCTATACCTCCGCTTGCACCGGTTACCACAGCTAATTTGTTTTGCCAACGTTCCATGTTAGATGAAGAATGAATTAGAAATGTGAATTTTACTTTTGTGTGCTAAACTAACAATAAGGTTTTTTATTGATTTGTGCTAGCAGCACTAGAAAGGTTTCATGCTTAGCATTTGTTTGTAAAGCTTTTAGTTCTACTTTTAGGGGAATGAAAAGTTAGATTTGCTGTTGGTTTTTTCGATTAGTAATAAAATTATTTTAACTAAATTAATTAATATTTAAAAAATCTAATAAATTTTTAAAAGAATTTAAATACTCGAATAGTCTAATATTTAAATAAATTTAAAATCTTGCCCTCTGTCCATGGGTAATATTTTTACGTTCAAACTATTAACCAGAATTAAATTAAATTTAAACAAATATTTGTTGATTTTCTATTTTTTTTTTTTTGGTGAAAATTATATTTTTTTATACCCTACACTACCATAGGTGGTTGGGGTATAATGCGTTTATGCTAATGTTTGTAACGCACAGAAACTTCTTGGCCATAACTAATTTTGGTAACATTTTCTTTTCCTGTTTTAATTATCGTAGTTTTATAGCAAACACTTTAAAACGCCAGAAAATCTAGTTTTTTTTCTTAATTTTTCTAATTTGTCGTCATAATACAGTAGATCAAAGGTGAGTTTCTATAGAAAATTTAAAATATGTATAAAAAAGGTGCATTTTTCCAACGGTTTTCATTAATTTATAATTATTGAGTACAACAATTTTTTAAATAAGTTTATTATGGGAAATAGAACTTAGGATAAGTACTTTTATAATTTAATACGAAATTAGTTAGAACTTGTTGTCATCTTAGAAAAATACTGCTTGTTTTACAAAACCCAAAATTAAATTGGATTCGTAAAAAATTTTACATTTCATTAGACCTGCAAGTTTTTGGTGAAAATCGGTAGCGAAAAACTCAACGGAATTAAATAGACATATATCTGAACTATATTTTCCATATTGTCTCGTTTTGCGATTTTCGAGAAAATCCATTTTTTTCACTATAAGTTAGCATTGGAATTCATATCAATTATCACTCAATAAAAATGACAAGATAAAAAATAAACTAGCAGATATTGCTAAAATCAAAATTAATGTCGTTAAAGCAAAATACATGCCTTTAGGTTAAGTTATAAGTGAAATATGTGAAAACTTTCGTTGTAATGAATTTACTTCTGACACATAAAAAGTGTAAAAAATAATTAAATTTTTGAAACACAAAATAAATAGATTAAATTGCTTTGATTTTTATCCAAATCATATTTCAAACAAGAACATCTGTTATTTTTCCACTTTGGAAATTTTGGTCAGCGAAACCATAGTGAACTCGTCGGAACCCCACCTTATAAAATACCGTTCGACCTGGAATCACTTTCTGTGTCGATTTAAGGATGTCTGTCTGGCTGGCAGTCTGTCCATGTAAACTTTGTGAACAAGGTATAGGTCGCAATTTTCAAGATATAAATTTTGCACTAGTAGTTATTTCGACACAAAGACAAAGCCTATTGATTATGATCGGTCCATTATTTCACCTAGCCCCCATACAAATGTCCTCCCGGAACATATTGCCTTATCAATATTTCAACGAAATTTGGTGCAAGCAAGTTTTATATAAGTGTTAATCTTAGGAGAAATCACATTGGATTGATGCGATGGAACAGGAGTCAAAATCTATTCTTGAAAACAACACATGGGTTCTTATTGATCTCCCCCCAGACCCTCAAGATAAAATTAAATGAAAAAGGAGAAATAGACCACCGATATAAAGTAAGAATCGTAGCTCAATGATAAAATAACAAATTTGGTGTTGATTATGACACAGTATTCGTTCCAGTTGTTAAACAAACAACAACTAGAATTTTATTTTCAATTGGATTTATATCACTTTGATATTAAGACAGCTTTCTTGAATGGTGATTTACAAGAGACGATTTACATGAAGCATCCTCCTTGTTAATATCGAATGAAAATCACTTAGAAAAAGCTTATATGGATTGAAACAAGCCGCTTGTAGGGAATGGTAAATCGATTTCGATTTTAATCGAAAATCGATTTTCAGTAGAAAAAAATCGGTTGTTTGCAATGGATTTTATGTCAACGATTTTATACTGAAATCGATTATTTAGTTTTAAAAATCGATTTTGTTTTAAAAAGTTTAGAAAAATATGTACAATTATAAAAATCTTATATATTAACATTTTTTTTTTTTTTGTAATAATAAAGTTATGTTAAATCAGTTCTATGACGAATCAAAATTTAAAAAAAAATAATCGTCTAAATCCTCCGAAGGATTAAAAAATTAAAACATTTTATCCAAATATTAAAGAAATAGCTCGAAAATTTTTGGAAATACTCGCAATATTAGTACTGTGCAAACGTCTATTCTTATAATAGCCCAACAAAGAACAGGCTTAGTAGTGAACATTGATTTAAATGTGAGGCTTTTTTACAACGCCTTACTGAAGATGGATTTGATGGATAAATTAAATATTCAGATTTCTATTTTATATACATAACTTTTATACATGTATTATTTGTGACCTGCATATTTGAGGTCATTTCATAGGTTTATTTTTTAGTTGTTTTTGATACATATTCATACATTTTATTTCACTTTATCAATAAAAAATCGATTTCAAAATATAATCGATTTTGGGGACCGATTAAACGATTTTGAAAATCGAAATGAAAAAAGTTGATCGTAAAATCGAAAATTGATTTTTGGCATTGTTTACCATTCCCTAGCCGCTCGTTCCTAAAATCAATGTATTCATAATTGAATTTAAATTTAAACAAAGTCTAATGGATCCTTGTTTATATATCAAAAACAAAAAAAAGGATTAGATTACCTTTCGATATACGTTGATATGATTATTGCAAGTTAAAAAGTGAAAAATTTATAGAAGAAATGTTTAAATGTTAAATTCTAAATTCGTCATGTCGAATTTAGACCCATCAAATATCTCGAAATGTAAATTAGCAAGATAAAGATGGAAATTATTTATTGAATAAAGAGCAATACATTCACCCTTATAATAATTGTCGTTGTCGACACAAAACGACGACGTCTTGTATCGTCTGTGGCAAATTGGTATTCTCGTTGTCGTTATCGACATCTTTCGATGACAGTTGTATAATTTTTGGTATTCTCTAAGAAATGACGACGTTGATATTGTATTGAAACGACTCTTATTTTGTCGTCGTCAAATTTGGTGATGACTAGAAGATTTTTAGAGAATAGTGTATAAAAAATTTAAAAAAAAAATGAAAAATATATGAAGTTTATTTGAAATATTTATTGAAAATATTTATAATTATTACTAGAAAAGTGAAAAGTTAATCAAATTTAATTAAAACGAAACTTATATGTATGTAAATTATAAAATTCACTTTCTAAAAATAACAAGAAAACAATTTAAAACCAATGAATATGAATCACAAGAATAGAAAATCCTCTAAATCACAAGACTGGTTAATTCTCAGTATGATTGTAGAATGCAAACTTTATCCATTGGAAACAAACTGTCACTTTCAATGCCTCCGGAGCCCAAGACAAATTTTGGAAATCACTTACTGCTGCAATCTCTTGATCTAAAAGACTTAATGTTACTAAAAAAATGTTTTAAAGATCTTTTAAAAGAGCTCTTTTTTAACATTAGGCTGATAATATTCGATTTTTAAATTACAGTACGTGTTTGAAACTTATTTGTGCTCTGGTATTAGAATTGTATCGGAAACTTTTTGCCATATTAGATTTTCTAGTTTTTATTCACTTAATCTTTAATAAAAAGTATTTTTAATTTAAATTTAATATTTGACTGGAAAATTTATTTTTAAATTTTCGACAAAATAAATCAGCTGACTCAAAAATTAGTGATGTGTATTTTTTTTTGTTAAAATAATCGATAAACAGTCGACGTCGTCTCAATTCTGTTAGAGAATACCAAATAAGCGACGAAATGATGTTGAATGAAGAAAATTCTAAAAGAGCTTGGACTTCAAGAATCAAAACATTCAGAATTTCCGTTAATTCCATTTTATAACAAGACATTAGAATCAGAAAAATTAATAGATAACAAACTTTATCTAATAGCTATTGGATCTCTTTTATATTTATCTTTAAATACAAGATCAGATATTACTGCAAGTGTTGCAATATTAGCTCAGAAAACTCAAGCGCTATCGAAAGAGGATTGGAATGAAATAAAACGAGTTATAAAATATCTTAAAGGGTCATCTAAATTATCATTAAAATTAAGTAGTTTGAAAAAAATAATACTTAACACGGATACTTGGATGCAGATTGGGACAAAATTGATAGAAAATCCCATAGTGGTTACGTTTTTTATTTAAATGATGGTGTTATTAACTGGTCATGTAGAAAACAAAATTGTCTATCTCTATGTACAGCTGAAGCAGAATTCATAGCATTATCAGAAGCTTGTAAAGAGCCTAAATGTATACATGAACTGCTAAAAAAAATGTGCTACATTTGTGAATATACCAGTTACAATTATGAAAGACAATCAGAGTTGTATTAAGATGGTTTTAAATGAAATTTTGAATGCCAGGTTTAAACACATTGATATTAAGTACCATTTTGTGAAAGATTATTGTATTAAAAATTTTGTAAATTAAAACATAAATGATAGCAGATATTTTTGCAACTACAACACCCAACTACAACATCTTGTTTCGTGACCAACTTTTGACATTGCAATGCAAGCGCGACCCATTAGAACTTTGACAAGTTTTAAGATTTGTGAGAACCCCTGTTGTAGGGTATCGGTCGGTCTTGACCGACTATATCTTTATTTCTTATTTGGAGAAAAAAAAAATCGATTTCGTTAGTGAAAAAAATACTTTCGATAACAAAGAGATTTATGATTGAAAAATAAGAATTTTTCATAAAGGTTAATTGGAAATGTGATATCGTAATAAATGCACACTTAACGGAATAACTGATACTTTAAATTATGTTCAAAATTTTGTTATTTATTACAAAAATTTTACAAAATTTATTAAATTATAAAAAAACGCATTTTTTAACACCCACATTTTCAAAGAAAAAAAAAAAAAAACCTATTAAAAACAATGAGATTAAGCTGAATTTATATCCCAGCCATAATTTGTTTTATTATACATAGTTTGAAATAAAATTACGATATTATATTTTTTGTTTGAAATCACAATTTTTTATTTAATTTCTCTTTTATTTTATTATTATTTTTTTAATATTTTTACACGACAAAAAATTTATTTTATTTTGTTTTAAATTTTAATTATTAATATTAATCAATATATTTATATATTATTTTACTCACAAATACATATTTTTTTTCTTTTTTTACATACTAAGCAATTATAATTAAATATTTATTAATTATTTTTTAATGTTTAGAACTTATTTTATAATATTTCACAAAATAAACATTCTTTTTTTAATTTAGATTATTTATTATTTTATTTAATTTATAATGGGTTTGAATTGAAGTGAATGTTTTGAAAATATGCTATTGAATTTAGTATGTATGCATATTGAAAGTGTGCGGTGATTTTATTTAGTTTTTTTTTGTTTGTTTGATTAACATTTATATGAAAGCGTAAATTTATTAATTTAATTTATTGCATAGCTATTTGGGTTTTTAATGATAATAATTATTTTTAAAAAATAATTTGTTATAAAATGAAAATAATAAATTTTGCAAATCTTTTTTTTTTTTTTTTTTTTTTTTTGTTTAAATTTTAAATTTAAATAATATACACAGAGGATTAAAGAAAATTATAAAAAAATTATAAAAATATAAAAAAAAAATTGGAAAATTATAAAAATTATACAAAAATTTATAAATTAAAAATGTATGAAGAAATTAAAAAATTTTAATAAAAAATAAAAATTATTAAATTATAATTTTAAAAATTAATTTGTATAACATTTATTTATTTTTTGTTAAAAAAAAATTATTGAAATTTATATATATATTTTTTTAAATTAAATATTTGCAGGTTATTTTATTTTAATACTATTTTGTTTTATTTCGTTCTTTAATCAACCTTTTTAAAGGCAGATTAAAAATTTACTTTTTGTAATAGTTTGTTTTTATTAATTTTTTATTTTTCTTTAAAGGAAGCCTAGTTTTATTTAATTAATTTAAGCATTTTATATATTACGATGTGCTTTAAATGGGCAGCAGAGTTTTATTTTATGTTAGTTTATGATTAAAACAATTTTTTAAATATATTTTTTTTTTGTTATTGTAAATTTAAAAATGGAAAAATTTAATTTCAAAGGAAATGCTTATAAAATTTAAATTTATTTTTTTAAGATTGATTTTATTTTGTAAAGTGAGTTGCATTTCAAAATGGTTTTCAAAATTGTCTAAAAAAAAATTCTTTATTGTTTTGGTAACGGTAGGTTGGGGTTTATAAATAGAGTTTTTTAAATTTCAATATTCCTTTTTTTATTCTTTTACAATTTAATTTTGAATTTGATTAATGTAATTTTTTTTCTTTGAGTTCAAAAGGATTTAAAAATGGGAAAGAATATAGTTTTGGAGAGGGGTTTGGTTTTTTATTAATAACTATTAAGAATAATACAAGTAGTTAGTAGTTGTTGTCGTTAATTTGTTTTAAATACCTTGGAAATTTTATTTGTTGCTTTATTTGTTTAATTTAATATAATATATATTTCATTTTCAAATATTTTCTCTCTATATAATAACATTTAAAGTTTGTTATTTTTTTTCTTTTTTTTAAATATATAAATTATTAAATTTTCTTTTCTTTAGATGATAGCAATATTATATATATTTATATACTTATAGTTCATTTTTGTAGTTTTCTTTTTGTTGTAATAGTAGTAGGTTTGTTTGTTGTTTAAAAAAAGTCTTCTTATTTTTAAATTAGAAATTTATGCTACTATCTTGGATTTGCCATAACAACCTGTTTGTAATTACCATCAGAGGCTCTAGATTTGCCCAAAGAAGTGGTGCCATCTTTGCCTATAAACAATTGCAAGCCCGAAGCTAAAAAAAAAAAACAAAAATAAAAAAATACATTAACAATCTTCTTTTAATTTTTCTATTACGATTAATAAAAAATAACTTACTCTCTGCTGTTTCCTCTAACTGATCCAAATTAGTATTCTTTAATAGTTCATCTATTAAAGAATTTGGATTTACTCGTGTTTGCTCTACACGATCGGATACTCGGGGACCATCATCCAAGGGACCCTTTTTACGTTTTTCGGCGGTATTTTTCATGCGATCCAATGAACCTGTTTCACTTATAACTAAAGAGCCAGAACTGGGATTCCTAAGACAAAGTTAGCAGACATGTTAAATCCAAATTTGTTGCCAGGGTTTTTCATTTTTTATTAAGAAAACATTTTTGTTTTTGTAACAGCAATTCATAATTATAAAACCAGATATTTGTAGAAAATACATTCCAAAAAAGTATGAAAAAAAAGTTGGAAAAAAAAATAAAGAAATAAAAGAAAAAAATAAAATTAGTTAAAACATTTAAATAAAAAATACAAAAGAATTAAAAAAAAAAAAAAAACACATTTTTATATTTTTAAAACTAAAACTACAAGAATGATAAACAAAAAAATTAAAACTCTAAACAGTCACACTAAGCAAATATTTGTATGAAGAAATTAAGTAAATAGCATAAAATGAAATGTAATTGAATAACAAAATGAAGTCTAGAAAATATTTTTATTTAATTTAAAAAAATATAAATTATTTAAATTTCATCAAATATTTGCCTAATATGATCATATCTAAAGACAAATTATTTTTTATTCCAAAAAAATTTAAATATTTTTCTTTTTTTAATTTTAAAAAATAATTTGTTTTAGAGCTTTTAGCATTTAAAAAAAAGCTTTTGATTTTTTTTCTTAAGGAAATTTGCTTAAAATTCTTAAAAATAAGTGCTTGAATTAATGTAATTTGTGTAAGAGTGGAGAGTTCTCAAAATAAGCATAGAAATCTTTGACCAGGACCAGGGGAGGAATATTTACATTGCAAATTAGTGTGATTAGTAGTTTTGTTTTCTTAGTGATAGGAAGTGATTTAAAACATATAACAAACAATAGACAGGACACACAACATTGATAAAACACAAAAACTGCAAACATTTTATATGGCAAAACATATTTACAAAATAAATTGAAAATAAATTGAAGAAAAATGTAAACAAAAATTTTACAAAAAATTTTTTCCTAAAAAAAGTTTAGAAAATATTTTTAATTTAAATTCTGAAGCATCAAATCCTTCAAAGGTTTTGTAAAGCAGAATTCTGGAAAGAAAATATGACGATGTAGTATTTGATGTTTGTAAAATTTGTGTCTAGAAAAGGCTGGGCTTCTATTTTACACCTTGTAACACGGTTGATATTGCTGTGATTGAAGAAAGTTTCAAATGTTTGAAAGAAATTGATAGCCGCAGACAAATTCATATTTCTAAGAACATTTAGAGCATTTAAATAAATCTTAGCTGGAATATAAGTATGAAATAAACTTGTTTAAGCTGGAAAAAACATAAAAAATGCTGATGAACAAATTATGTATTCCAATTTTGCTTTCCACTTAGCTTTAAAACCACCAAGTAAAGGCAGCAAGAGCCATTAACCTTTAGAACTCTCTTGTCATTTTTTAAATTATATAAGCCACAGCGGCACTGTGGGAGACGATATGGTTAAAGATGGGTTCACTCATATTTATCGCTACCCTTGAAATTTAAATATTTTGTACAAAATAAAATATTTAGTATTAAACTAAAATTTTACTATACAATTTAAATTTTGGTACTAAATTAAAGTATCAGTACTAAATAAAAATTTTAGTACTAAATTTAAGTTTTTGAATTTATTTAAAATTTTAGTACTAAATTGAAATTTGAGTACTAAATCGAAATTTTAGTAGTAAATTGATATTTTAGTACAATATTAAAATGTTAGTATTAAAATGTTGAAATAAAAATTTTGTACTAAATATACAATTTAATTTAAAATTTCAATTTGATACCAACAAATTTTCATTTACAACTAAAATTTAAATTTTTTACTCAAATTACTAAATTTTTTTCGTACTAAAATTTAAACTTAGTACTCAAATTTAAACTTAAAACAAGAATTTAAATTTAATACTAAATTTTTTTAATCTTAAATTTTAATCTAGAACCAAAATTTCAATTTAACACCAAAATTTCAATTTAGACTAAAATTTCAATTTAGTACTAAAATGCCAATGTAGAACTAAGGTGGTTTTAGAACTAAATTAATTTTTAGGCGTTAAACTGAAATTTGAGTACTAAATTAAAATTTTAGTACGAAATTAAAATTTTAGTACTAAATTGAAATTTAAGTACAAAATGGAAGTTTTAACACTAAATTGAAATTTTAGTACTAAATTGAAATTTTATTATTTAATAGAAATTTTAGTACTAATTTAAAATTTTAGTACTAAATTAAAATTTTAGTACTAAATTAAAATTTTAGAACTAAATTGAGATATTATTACTAAATTGTAATTTTAGTACATATTTGGAGTTTTAATACTGAATTAATACAAAATCGATATTCTAGTATTGTACTATATTTTAATTTTAGTACTAAATTGAAGTTTTTGTATTAAATTGAAATTTTAATACAAAATTGAAGTTTGAAATCTTGGTATCATATTCGTACTTTAGCACTAAATTAAATTTTTTTCTAAGTTTAAATTTCAGTACTAAATTTAAATTTTGGTACTAAATTTAAATTTAGTTAAAATTTTACTACGGGAAAAATTTGGTAATTTTGGTACTAAATTAAAATTTCAGTACAAAATTGAATTTTTAGTACTAAATGAAAATTTTTTTTAGTACCAAATTGAAATATTACCATATTGATCCTAAACTAAAAAAAAGTCAAATTTTATTACTTATTTGCAATTTTAGTTCTAAATTTAAATTTCAGTCTTTAATTAAAGTTTTAGTACTAAATTGAAATTTTAGTACAAAATTTAGGTCTTGGTACTAAATTGATATTTTAGTACTAAATTTCAAATCAGTACTAAGTTTACATATAACATTTTAGTACTAAATTGAAATTTTAGTAGGTACTAATTTGAAATTTGAGTAGGTACTAAATTGAAATTTTAGTAGGTACTAAATGGAGATTTTAGTACAGAATTGAAATATGAGTTCTAAATTAAAATTTTAGTACCAAATTGCACTTTTTGAACAGCAAATAGAAATTAAAAGACGAAACTTATCGCTTTTGCTGCAACTGTTGTTTGAAATTAATTCTAATTTATAAAATGAAATAAATTTCACAATTTTGAATGAATATTCTGAATAAACTAAAAATTTCATATGAAAATAGAAACATGCTAAAATTACATTTTCATCTAAATTAAATTAAATCTTATAAATAAAACCTCTAAAAAAATCATTCACAAAACAACATGCTCTCTAAGGAATTAACAAACTTCATTAAAAATAATGATATCAAATAAAAAAACAATATCAAGCCAGAATAAAATAAAAATCATTATATAAGTACAACAACAATATGGTGTTGCAAAATGATATTTGGAAATGAACTAAAGGTTTCAAAAATCATAAATAAAAGTTTTTTTTGAAAAATCAAAAAATGAAGGAAATTTAGCAAAATATCTAATGCATTTCAATGAAACTTAAACGCACATAGTAATGCTGGGACGTCGCATAAGATGATGAGCAGCAGCAGAAGAAGAAAGCGGTGAAAGCGTAGCAGTATTACCAATACTAACACCACAAATGCCTGAAGCAATGCCACTAATACCAACACCTCCGCCACTGCCACCACCACTACCAACAGCCAACATATCATTGGCCATTAAGGAGGCAGCCGAAGGATTTGAGCGTATACTGCAGGCATCTGTGGGACTGGCTGCTAAAGAACTTAAGGCGGCATCACCCAAACGTGGGCTATTCCCACCGCTATTACTATTAAGGACGAGCATACCGCCACCACTACTAGCACAGCTGGAAGCAGCAGCAGCTGCTGCAGCAGTAGCAGCGGTAACAACGCCTAAACAACACCCACCACCACTGGCAGGTGATCCTACTAACGATTGTTGTTGCTGAAGTTGAGTTTGCTGCTGTTGCTGTTGTTGTTGTTGCTGCTGAGCTGCTGCCACAGCACTAAATGATGAACATGATGATGAAGCCTGTGGCACAAGACCATCCACTGTATCAACTGAAGTACATTGAAATGTTATAACATTATTGCTACCACTACTACTGCTAACATGGCTACCATTCGATGACGATGATGAGGAATGAGTAGATTTTATGCTACTCAATGTGCCATACGGTGAACAACTAGATGAATTCATTAACATATTGCTGGCTGAGGCTGCCGTTGAAGAAGCATTTAAAGCAATCGAAGATATTTGACGATTACTACCATCCAATAGGCGTCGGGGGACACCACTAAAATTACGGCTGCTGTTTTTTTTTTTAATACATTTTTAATTATTCATTTTTTTTGTTATCCATTTTAATGAAGCATAAAGTAAAGCAAAAGTTTGTTTACGAAAAAAGTGGGGTGAAGAAAAAAATAAAAATTAATGCAAACAAAATCATTGAAAAAACACACAGACATGTGTTTCTTTTTTTCTGATAAGATAGATTTTAAAAGAATTAAATAGAAAATTGTATAATAAACTTATAATTTTAATAACAAAAGGAACAAAAACAAATTATAACAAAAAGAAATTATAAAATGATACTTATTGTAAATTATAAGAAGCTTTTCAATTATAAGAGTTTTTTCTTGATTATATTGTTTTCAATAGACACAAACATTTTGGTGATTATTAGGTATTTGAATAAAAAAATTTGTTGTAAATGAAGGTGAAATTGGTGTAATTTTTGTTTGTAGTTAGTAAAAATTTTTATAGAATTTTAATTTGTTAATTAAGAATTTTATTTAATGGAACAGAAGTTTAAATTTTGAATATTTTATCGAAGTTAGAATCTAATATTGTTACAAGAATTTCAGCATATTTTTAAAATACTTTAATGAAAAAAATTAAAGAACAAAGTTCTAAATAATTCATTAACTCTTTGAGATATATTCTCAGAAAATCTTATTCAAAGAGGAGCAGAAATTCATTCTAATAAGCAGTTATTTTTTTTTTTTTTTTTTTGACTGCTTTCACAAGCTTAAATGTTAACTTATATTATTCTTTTAAATTTATAGAAAAATATTAAAAATATTTTCAAATTCCCTCTCAAAACATACACTTCCTAAGTCTAATCACAACTAAATTTATTTTATGGAACCAGGGGTAATATTTCAAAAATTCTAAAAATAAATATTATTGAAAGCTCTACTAAATAATATCCCAATGATGGAAAAATTATGATTATGCAAAAACTCTTGACATCAACTGAAATATAACTGTTGATTATAGGGTATCTAAACCAGTCTTTGATTCGGTTTTCTTACAGAACGGAACAAGGTTCAAAAACAGAGGAATAAGTCAGATGTGGTAACTATTCAGTATGATGGGACATTGATTAGGGATATTCAAATATTTACAGGAAGCTAAGAGGCCATTAGATCCCTGGAAAGTGAATATATTACATTGCAGATTGTTCACGAATGCAGTAGTCTCTAGAGAAGGAGATAAATGAAGTTCCTCTCACAACGAGTAAACAAAAGCCACAAAGAGATGGACCCGTACGGAGACCAGAAAAATTTGGCTTATCATGGATATGCAGAGGACACTACAAGTGTTAAAACTATCCAGATTCCATCAAAGAAATCTAATCTGATTCAAGTAGTCACTGACCACTTAATACATATACCAAAAGATTAAGGTTACCTAACAATTTTTTTTTTATAAAAGTTGCAATGATGAAGAGAAGACGACTGAGCACTTTGTCAATAAAATCAACAACTTCATTTAGACCATCAAATGGCTGGACGGACTCGAGGGTCACGAAAAGTAGGCTGATTGGAGAGAGGGAGATCACTTTGGAACCTAATGTTGGACCCCAGTGAGCTATACCATTGCCAATTTAACTTAACCTATATGCCAAATGAAAGATACAAGTATTTTTTGAAAATAATTTCAAAGAAGCAGTTTCACTTGTATTCAAATTAAAAGAAAAGACCATGTGATCCATTTTAGTTTAAATGGAATTAAATTCTGAAATTATTTTAAAAATCCAAAATGTTTTAATATTAAAAAATTTTCAAAATATTCCACGGTACCGGCAAATTTAATTCTAATCATAATTTTAAAAGTTAAAAACTTTTTCTTAACCTAAAAAAAAAATGTTTTAATCATATCATATCATTAGATAGGACTAAGGTTTCACACAAGGATTTTAAGGATTCAGGTCTAAGGTTCGAATGAAACCAAAAAAAATTGTAAAAATTGATTTGTAATCATTTGAAGGCATTTAAGCATCTAAAAGAAATTGCACTCTATAAGACCTTAAAACGAGAAATTTAAAGATAAAGTGAAATTCAACATCATTTCCTCTATATTGTCAGTGTCTAAAGCCACTAGTTTCGGTACTTAAAAGTTGCTTTTGTTAAGCGATAGAAACTATCGGTATAACTGCAGTTTCCACTACAACTAGATCTAAGCTTCGGAACGACTCGAATTCAACTCGGCCAAAAATTATCAACTCAGCAACAGCTGTATCAGCCGGAAGTTTATTTCTCCAGGGAAACACTTTCAGCGACAGCAGAGCTGTTACAACAATCGGGTTTTCCTTATTACCTCACCAATTACATGAGAAAACGAATGCTAACTGTTAAGTAACACAAGATATTGCGAAGTCAGCAACATAGAGACGAAATTCTCGATTGACATTTGAACAAAATTGTTGTTTTGTAAACAAAAATGTGTTTTTATTTTCTTTTGGCAACAACAAAATGTATTTGAATACATGTATTTTGTTGTTGCATGAGTTAGGTTTTTGACAACCGACTTAGGTTTTTGACAATTAGTTTCGTCTCTTGTTACTCTTTGGTCAGCAATTTCTCATGGGATGTCATAGGAGGTGTCATCCAAACTTCAACATGACAGTTGGAGATTCCCTCAAGGTACGTCTAAAAAAAAATTTGCATATTCGATGCATGTGCAGGATATATTTGCTCGCATCTCGTACGAATATGACAGCTTTAAACGACATACATTTATAGAGACGCCACAAATTTCGCGTTACCGTATGAATGTCGTGCTTGGAGGCCGCCCAATGTCTATCGCTGACAATGATAATAACCTGTCGCAAAAACAAGAGTAGTTCCGGTACAACTAAGGTTGGAGCAATAGGCTTAATGCCTATTGGACTGGCATAGAACGTGTTATCCACAATATATAGCCAGCATGCCTTCATAGTCCTCATGATACCAACACACATATAGTTGTCCGTCCTACCCTATTTCACTTAGTTAGGTTCGAGTCTAACCAATCTGATACATGTATAAAGAAGTCAGTCTGATATCAGTCCCAGGCAGTTCGGATAATACATGAATGTACGGATGTCCTACTGTTCGTAAGAGCGGGACAGTGATAAAGAAGATGTTCAACTGTTAACTCCTCTTACTCATTATAGCAACTCCTACCATGCGCACCGGCGACAAAGTGCTCAATAAAAACGGCCACAAGGGTCCGTAGCTGACGTTTTGGCATTACCTGGATGATTATAATGGGGCCAAATCTGTCTCGAGGTAGAGCATGTGGATTCACTTATCTATTTTTGCCGAGCTATCCTCGACAAATAATGCAGTATCCTAGATTTGCAATATGATAGTGGCATACCAACCAGTTGGTCCGTTTTCTCCCTACCAAGGAGGGAACCAACTTTGGCTAGTCCCTCTGCAACAAGATTACCTGGGGTATTTGAATGACTCCTTACCCAGACCAACTCTAGGTTTGCATGTCTCGCCATCTCATTTAGAGATATTCGGCATTCATGTACCAACTCAGAAAAATTTCGAATTATCTTCAAAATTGCTATCAGTAGTCTGAATATTTTCAAAGTTTATAAGGCTGAGCGGACTTATTCGAGACCGATTAAGATGTATGTTGAACCAATAAGGTTGGGAGCTAGAAACAACAACACAATTTCTTAATACCTAGCTTATTATGGTGGAATTGGTTAATAAAAACGACTAAAGGTTTGATAAATTTTTGCATATTTTACTAGAATATTGACCTTCAACTTTTTGATTCAAGATCATATACATTAGTGATATATGGAATGTTTTTGTAGTTATCTGGGGTTATATAAATTCAAATATAATTAGTTAAATCTTTTTTAATATTCTTCAATTAATTTTTTTTTTTTTTTTTGATTACATATTTTTCTCTCTAAACAATTATTTATACTAATAAATTTAAAATTTTTCGCAACAAATCTCTACTAACTTTTCCTAGTTAATTTAAAAAAAAAAAAAAAAAAATTCCATTTTGCAGCCCAAAAGTAATAAAATTTTAGTCCCATATGGTTTTACATCATGTAGGTCACAATAAGGCAAAATTAAGTGATATGACGACGGACAAATATGGACAACGACAATTGCAATTAGATTGTATATTAAATCAAGTGCAGTCAGGACATAAATCACAATATGTTGCTGTCTTTACTATATAAAAAAATGTGTATATGTGTATTATATAGAAGGTCATTTAAAAGGAAACAACAAAAAATCAACTTGTTACATAAAACCTTTCAGATAAAAAAGTTTAAAATATAAATCTTATTTTCTAGCTATATGCTTTAAAGTAAAAAAAGATTATTTTTCAAAATATATACAACAAAGTTGTTGTGACACTTCAAGGCACCACAGGATAACAATTGAAGTAGAACGTTGAAAAAAAAAAAATCTCTTGTCTAAAAAACTTTATCAAACTAAAAAAGGAATTTATTGAATTATTATTTTGCATTACGCTAAAATGATTTTGATCTAAAAGTTAAACAATATATATGATGGATAAATATTTAAATAAAAATCTCTTTGTTTCACTATAAATTTAAAGTGACACATTGTTTTAAGAAAAAAATGTTTTTAGATTATCATGGTATGCTGCTAAAGTAACTTTAACAATCAATCTAACCATAACTATAAATGTTAAAGGTTTGATATTGAAATATTCTATTTTATTCCAACAATGTTGCAGTATTTATTGTTATTTTTTCTTTTTTCCTTTTCTTAAACAAGTGCCATTACATGTCAAGGTGTAGTAAAGATAGACGCCTTAATACAAGGATAATAGTATGTCAAGGATGTTGTTTTCTTTTTGTATATATAAGAGCCTTTTTTTTTCTTTACTCAAAAAAATTAATGCTAACGAGAAAAGCCAAGAATTTTTAAATTCAATATAAAATATAATCAATTTGGAAAATCACTAACAATCAATATTTAAAACAAAATTTACATTAAGGACATTTCCTTGATAGCAAGGTTACTTTTTTTTTTTTTTTTAATTCGTAATTTAAATTATTATTAAAAAAAAAATTAAAAGAAATATTAAAACATACAAAAAACATAACCAGAACCATAACTTAAACCCATAACAGAAAATGTAACAATAACAAAAGTTATATTTTTAGTTAAACTCAGTCATTTGAGCTTTAAAACTTAATTTTAAATTAGTATTGAACATAATATATAACAAATAAAATTTTAATTAAATTTAAAGTAAATAATAACAAAAATAAAAATGAACTAATGATAAAAATATCAAATATTAAATGTTTAATTTAAGTGTACTAAATTGTAGTGAAACAAAAGTAAAATTTCCCTAATGTGTGTTTTTTTAAGTATTTACAAATTTGTTTTTGTGTGAAAAAATCTCAATATTTTATCCAATTTATTCTTATTTTTATATAATTTGTATCTAATCCTTGTTAAATTTTTTTCTATCATAATATAGCATTTTTCCTGACATGGATAGACTTAATCATGAGTTTCTTATATTAAGCTTCGTATAAGTATTCATAAACAGAATTTTGAAATTTTGTAGCATTTTTTTATTTTTATTTATATTGAAAAAATCAAATGATACTAATCAAAATTTCTACAGTTCTGTTTCAAATCTATTAGACAACATAAAAACTAAATTTTAATATGGATTAAAAAATCTTTTGTCTATGAGTAAAATTAAACAAAAGATTTACGTTTCGGAAAATCCTTGTTTCCTACATATCGAAAAGAAAATGTAAATGTCTGTCGAATCTTATACATAAGGAATGCGTTCGAAAAAATCTTAACATATATAAAATTTAATAATTTGGAAACAGTTGATCTTAGAGTTTTGGCTTTTTTATATTAAATTGATATTATATTACAGTTCACAGAAAAATATAAATCTTATAGTTTTAACCATTACTTATGAACTTGTGGACCTTTTTTGACAACTGATAGATGTTTCAGTTACTTATTACTTGGAATAGTTTGCCCATCTTTTAAAATCTTCGATATTTGGCGACAATTTTTTTGTACTTTTCAATTCTCTTTCACAAGAGCCCAATATGACTCCACTGGTTTTAGCTCCGGACAACCTGGAGAATTGACTATATTATTGTTTTGGTACCACTCCAGAGCTTTATTACCGTAGTAATATGACGCCAAATCGGGCCAAAATGTGTGGACACATCGTGCTTTCTTATGAAAGGAAGAAGCTTTTTTTTTTTGCAAACGTTCTTTGATGTATATTTCGGTACTTATAGAGCCGACTGCACAAAGCTTGTCATCCCAAGAATTTTTTAAGAAATTTTATCTGGTTTTGGGTTCTAAACTTATCTTCAACATTTCTTCAAGCATTAGCAACATTAAAAACTTTTGACCCAAAAGTTGCGAAAAATTTGCCAACTTTTCGTCGTCTATTATATAACATGAGCCTTTTGGTATGAAAATTGATTTTAATTTCTGAGCCTTATTCATGGCTTCTAAATTTTTTGGACTTTATCTGCCTAAAATTTTTTGGACTTTATATGTTTTCAACTGCGAATCAGCTTTAACTTTTCGCAATACACCGATAAGCCTATTTTATTTTTCAAAGACGTTTTTCTGTAATGTAAGAGTTTGATATATTTCTGTTTAAAAAATCATCAGTAACTTCTTCTTGAGAGATCAATTAGAGATCTGCAAAAAGTATTTTTAAACACTTTATTAAAAATATGAACTAATATTGGAGTGTGAATTGTTTGAAACATTCTTCGTATTGAAATTTTAGAGGACTCTAAGTTAGTGTGTTTTCAGACTAGGTTGATTTTTACGATAATTTGTTTACCCTACACAACCATATGTGGTTGCGGTATTATGTGTTTGTGCACGACTCAGAAAGTTTGTGAGCAATATACATAAAAATTTTCCTTCCGGAATAGAGTTTTAACACTCATAAATACCTTAAGAATAGGAATATTTTAATGAAATTTGGCACTAAAAAGTTTTATATAAGTATATGAATCCTTCTACCAAAAATCACTTGAATGTGAATGTTAGTATCGATGTATTTAATATTCTTTATTTATTTTACAAATATCGGCCCACAATTGGCTCCTTCCCGAATTTTGGTACACAAAGACAATAATGTAGAGTATCATATGGTTGCTTTTATTTGCATACACAAACCACTCTTTGTTAAATTAACTATTTTTGTTGAAATGTACGAAGTTGGAATTTCGGAAAGAATATTTGCCTTATGTGATCGCACTATTACCTTAAAATTATTGACGTGAAATCAACTTTTTGTACAGCAAAACTTTTTAATCCATATAGTTAAAATTAGTTAGATTTTACACAATTTAAAATGTCATTACAAAATTTGCCTAGAGATCCTTAAGAATATCATTTTCAACAGATGGCTTTTAGCATTAAAAACTAAATATAACGCTAGATGATTTAATTAACGATTAATATAAGATTAATTTAATATTAATTTGTAAATCTAAAAGAAAACGACTAAACTACTTAGCATAGGTTATTTGAAAGTGCTGGTCCTGTTCCTTACCCTCTTCCTTTTAAAAGGAAAGAGTGATAACAAGACATTTTTAAAACAAGTGATAGGTTAATATCAAAACTAACTACTTTTAACTAATAATTTAAAAACTTTAAACTTGGTTTATCACATAAACAAAGTTTAAAAGTAAGAAAAATTATTAGATTATTAAGGTGTTAAACTATTAAGTGTATTTTGTTTAATAATACAGCTCTTTAAAAATGAGCTGGAGATGAATATAATAAAAATTTTAAAAATATAATTTATAAAAAAATATTGTACGAAAAGTGTTGGTGTTAGACAAAGAGACAGAGTATTTTTTTAATTAAAGTGCTTTGTTTCTCTAGACAATTTGATTTTTAATTATTTTTCCTAATACAAGAAAAAGGAGTAAATGAGCGATAAGAAGCATTAACTAGGACATTTAATATTCAATAACTTTGAGAGGCTTTTTGAGAGATAATATTTCTGGATTGATGATGTAACTTTATAACTGTTTTATTATTATTTTTTTGCTTGCTAAATAATAGTAGTATTGATTTTTGACTCTACCAACCTCATAATATCATAGGCAGCATTATTGGAATGGGGTCTAATTTGTGGGGCGACATTCGATTCCTCGGTACTGCTATACTGTTGTATTAGACCCAATGATTGACGTAGAGGTGTAGAACTCTTCATGAGACTACGACGATAGGCTCTTTCAAATGGTGTTCTTGACATGAAAGAGGCCTCATTGGCCAGCACAAGTTTACCCAAACGATCCTGAGAGTAAAGTTCACTCAAAGAATTATGCGAATGATTTATTGCTGTAGGACCATCCACACTATCATAGGTTAATAATCTAGCTGCAGCATATGAAGGAGTACCAGCCTTTTCGGCAGATTGTGTTACCAAAGGAAATTGAGGTTTACGAGCTGAGGTGGGTGTTAAAAAAGGATCAGGTTCTATTCGTTCAGTAACCACATCGGGTATAGTACCCATAGATCTCATTTTTTGTATGGGATAAGGCATATGGCTGGTAATTTGATTATTCACCGGCATAGGACTATTATCATCATTACCTATGAATTTGGCATTTCCCACTTTAGAGTTTTTGATATAAAGTTTTCCCGAGTTCGAGGAAGAAGTTGAATTTTTTCTTTGCTGCATATTAAAACGATGTTTCTCTTCTAAATTTTGCTCCCGTATCATTTGAAATTCTGCTCTCATCTGTTCCTCCGAATAATCATCGAAACAAAGATTATTCAAAGATTTCATTTTGGGCATTTGTATACGTTCACGTTCGGCCAACCATTTTAAACGTCTTGGTGAATTACGATCCAATTCTTGCGAGGCTTTATGAAATTCCATTTCTAATATGGAAAGATTTTCCATTGATTTAATTTTAGCCACTCTGGGTGTATGGAAATTTTCATCTAAACCAGAATCATCAGCCGTTTCACTTTCACTATCACGTTCACCACTAGCATATAAATCAGATTCACGGGAACAGGATCTACTATTGCTATTAACACTACGATAAGTGGGTGAGGGTGTATTTAGCAATTTCATATTATATAAAGAATTTGAAGATAAAGGTGGAGGTGATGGCATTTCATTTAAAGGTGTACGAAAATCATCCACACCAAGTTCTTCTCTCACCGAAGAGTTGGGTGTTTGAAACATTAATTCCTCATTTTCATCAAGATTTATCACATGCATTTTTGTTGCTGGTGTTGTAGCTGAGGGTTCCGTTTGCAAGATCAAAGCTGTAGCTTTATCAATGGGTGGATTGTGATGTATTAAAGCGGGTATATGCAATTTCATGGCATTTATAGCTCTTTGATTAAGTCTATTCAGAAGAGAAACGGATTTGCTGAATCTAATTTATATTTTTTGTGTTATTTTTATATTTTTTGTAAAGAGGATTTTTTGGTTTAATACAATTTCATTTGAGATATATTTTTATCAATCAATGTTGAAGAGGAAAAGGTGTAGGTGTTTGTTTTTTTGAATTTAACCATTTACCATAGTGAGGAATATTTTGAATATTTATTGAAAATATTTGGAATTGTTTTATTTTTGTTTTTGTTTAAAAACACAAAATTAAAGTTAACAAACATAAAATGTAAAAAAAAGAAAACAAATTTTAAATTAGCATAATATTTAAAATTAAAAATAAAATCAACAAAAATATAATAATAATTACTTAAATTATAAATAATAATAAAACTAAATACTAAAATAGGTATATATTTAATTTATTTAAAAGTTAGTTTTTAGCTAATATTTGTTTTTAAATATTACCATAACCCAAGTTTAGTTAAAAGATCTTTAACAAATCTACCTTAAAACCCAAACTTTGTCTTTGATAAACATATTAAAAATATACATAGTTTTAAAGCTTTATTCATAATAAAATTTGTATTTTAAAAAAAATTTATGAAACAAGTTTTATATAAGGAAATTTTGTTTTAAAATCTGTAATAAATTTAGCCTTTAATTTATGGATTCCAAAGCAAATTTGTAAAGAATTTTTTTATAAAATATATTTAATATATTTTGAAACTAAATAATTTTCACAAAAATTTTAAATTGTATTAAAGAAATTTTTTTTTTTTTTTTTTTTTTTTTTTCGAAAAAATTTTAATTAATTATTAATCAGAATTTTAAAATGATTTCAAATAACAAATTAAATTCAAATTTCTCATAGACAAAATCTAAAATTCAATTTCTATTACGAATGATACCATATTTATTATTTTAATAATCGAAATTCTACCTATTAAAAAAATTGTATATTCAATTATATAAATTATCACTTACTTTTTACTTATATTTGATTAATTTATTAATTGATATAAAAAGAAAAATAAGTGAAAGCTTACAAAGAAAGAGATAAACGATTCATCAAAGATGAAAACTATTTTAATTACTTTTTTAATTGTATTGATTATTCAAGTGATTAAAATTTTGTAATATTTTATACTAAAAATAAAACAATTTATCGGCTTTCAATTATTCTTCTTACTTTATTAATAAATATTATTAATCAAATACAAATAAAAATTTTGTAATTTGGGATTTTGTGTAAAAAGTTTTTGATTTAAATTTAGAATTTTTGGTAAAATTTTATAAAATTCATAATTTTTTGGTAAATAATGAAAATTTTGATGTTTTTTGAAATTTATGATTTTTTTCTTTGCAATATACTATACAAGTTTTGAAATTAAAATACAATCGACTAGTTTATAAAATATTAGCCAATGAAACACAAAATCTGTTGTCAAGGAAACGCAAGATGCCATGAAGACATTTCTGATGCACTTGAGAGTATGCTAGGGAATCCTCACAGGATCTCGGCCCTTCACTAATGGTAATAAAAAATTAAAATACAGGCAATTAAGGCATGTTCTGACTAGTCAAATATTTGACCAGAATGACGTAACTACTATTTAATCTTTTGCAATTTAAAGGGAACAAATTTTTTCTTATCATTAATCATAGCTAACATTTTACCGAATCATGTTTGATTCTATTTTTTCTTACAAAACATTTATAAGATCAAATATCAAATATATAAATTTGATCAAATATTTGACAGTTTTAGAAGTATATCGTTATTTCAGCAAAGAATAATAATAATTCAGAACGACTTGGCGGTTTGGTTATCTTACGAAGAGACTGATAGGCCAACTTGGGAAACATAGGAAAACCCCTTAATTATTATTTCACTTTATATCTAGGAGCTACAACTTTTCATATTTATTTCATTTATCCCACAATAAATATAAATTTTCTGTTCAATATAAAGAGCTGGCAGTTTTTTGACATTTCTGGCAACAGATCTATAAATTTATCGTATAAATTCTATCATAGAAAACTTAAAATTATTGAAATACCAAAGAATTTTTATATACTTCACCACAATTATATATGGGAACTGATTTAGCTATGTAATCTGTATTTAGGAAACATTTCCAACGACTTAAATAATAAACTAATTTTAATTAAATTATGCCAGATAGTTTTCCTAAACAGTTTATTTGAAATCGGTTCAGTAGAAAAAACTCGTTTCAGTAGAACAAAATCTGCACCCAATTATTAAAAACAAACGCTGCTACAAAGGGCAAAAATTAGATACTTTTTATAAGTAATAGAATTATTTTAAGAATTAAATGTAACAAAAGTAACATTTGATAATCTTAAATTATATTTTCTCACTTATAATAAATTCTTTATATATTTTTTAATTTAACGCTGTAATCTTTATGTGGTCTTAATTTATAATAGACATTTTTAATTCCTTATTTATAAAAAAACAAAAACTATTTTTAAAAATATGCGCATCAATAATAATACTTTGATAAATTGTTTTAATGTCCAAAATGATGATGTATATATAAAATTATAAACATCACTAACCACACATCAGTTATAAAAACTTGGGCGAAAAGGCGCCAAAATAATGAAATATTAAGATGAGAGAAAAAATAGAAAAACCTTAAATTTAAACGCATTTTTCTTATATAATTTAGCTACAGAAGCTGAAAGAATATACAAAAAAAAAAAACTTTGTATAAACAATTTTAAATTTACATTAGAAAAAAAAAGTACAAAAAATATCAGAAAAAAAAAAGAAAATATTTCATAAATGCAATATAGGATACCACATTTTATAAGTAAAATATATAATAGTGGTATACAAATTTTTTGACTTTAAGCCAAAAATAAAATATTAAGTGTAACATTATAAAAGCAAGAAAAAACAAAAATCAACGAAAAATATATTTTTTCTAGTATAGAAAAATATCTAAGGCGTCTTGCATACGGACGCATTTTAACAAAAAATATTATTATTATTGCAAGGCGACCTTAAACTTTGCCCTGAAATATTTGTTTAATGTTTTCATTTTCCTTTAGTATTTGTTTAATAAAGGAAATTTAAATAGAAATAAAACGTTACAAAAATAATATAAAGTAAACTCAACTAAATAGAAACTAAACTAAATAATAATGAAACAAAAATTTTAATTAAAAATAAATTTTAAATAAAATTATAACAAAACATTTAACAAGCCAATTATTATAAATTTACAATATTTAAAATCAATTTTATACAATAAATTTAACACATATAGGCAGCAGCAACTCACAAAATTTCAAAAAATTACAGCTCTACCAAAAATTTTTTACAAAATATGAAATAAAATATTTCATAATTTAAATTTATTTATAAAAATTATTTTACAATAAAAAGTAGTTGCAATGTTAAGAGCAGCAAGTTTTAGTTGCTAAGTATTAGAAACACCTAAAATTTTAAATTTTATTAAATTTGAAAACTTATAGAAATTCAAATTTGTGTAAAAAGAATGTTAAATTGATGGAATTTTAATGAAAAGGTTAATTGTTTTAAACAGTTTATTTTTGTATAAATGTATTTTTTTTTAATTAAAATTAGTAACATTTCGATTTGTTAGTTAGTTGTATTATATGTTAAGAAAAGTTTATTTGTTTGAAGATTCATAAGTGTAAGTTTTTGAATATAATGAGATTTGTATATATTAACAGTAAAAGGGTTTTTAGTTTAAAAGAAAATTTCAAAAAATTTTAAATAAACTTCCTAATAACTTTCTGTTTAATGTTGATATAATTTTTAAGCAAAATAAGTTATTTTTAAAGAGAAGAAAAACTAAGAAGAGTCTATTTTATAAAAAATACTAAAAGAAAAATAAATTAAACTAAAAACTAAGTTATAAATAAACAAGAGAAAAATAAAAGAAAATTTAAAAAATAAAATAAAAAGGAAATGATAAGACTTACCTTGCATGCCCCGAATCACCTTCAGAGCTTTGACGAGAATGTTGACTGTGCGAAAAACTACTATAACCGGAACCCTTTGACATCTGGAATGTAGATAAAAAAATTAAAATGAATTTAACTTCACAGCTCAGAAAATAGTTGACCAAAATTTCATTGAAAATATTGCTTACTTGACTAGTATTACTGGAATTTCTTGAATGACCCATTTCAAGGCCTGGAACAGTGCCACCACCTGATGTTGATAAGCCACTAATTGAAGCGGTAGTGCCACAATTATTGCTACCAATAATACCAATGCTACCACTACCACTGCCAACGAGACCGCTGACACTACCGCTGCCACCACCACCACTACCACCCGTACCACCTATGCCACCATAGGGTAACATTTGTTGTGCATTTGTTAGTGTAACACCTGGCACTAGAGTGGCAACAGATGAGGGTGGGTAGGAAGATGGCAAATGCGTTTGTTGCTGCTGTTGTTGTTGTTGCTGCTGCTGTTGCAATAACTGTTGCTGTTGCAACAGCAAAGCATCAGGTGTCAGGGTAATAGCTGACTCTGAGGACTCTGAATGGCCGGAATCAGTAACAATAGAGGCCATAACATATTGAGGATCTGAATCTGAAAGGGAAAGCATAATCATTGAAAAATGTGTTAATAGTCCAGAATATAGGCTAGTTCATAGTCCAGACTATATACTATTTCATAGTCTAGACTATATACTATTTCATAGTCTAGACTATAGACTATTTCATAGTCTAGACTATAGACTATTTTATAGTCTATACTATAGATTATTTTATAGTCTATACTATAGACTATTTTATAGTCTATACTATAGACTATTTTATAGTCTATACTATAGACTATTTTATAGTCTATACTATAGACTATTTTACAGTCTATACTATAGACTATTTTATAGTCTATACTATAGACTATTTTATAGTCAATACTATAGACTATTTTATAGTCTATACTATAGACTATTTTATAGTCTAGACTATAGACTATTTTATAGTCTAGTCTATAGACTATTTTATAGTCTATACTATAGACTATTTTATAGTCTATACTATAGACTATTTTATAGTCTATACTATAGACTATTTTATAGTCTATACTATAGACTATTTTATAGTCTATACTATAGACTATTTTATAGTCTAGACTATAGACTATTTCATAGTCTAGACTATAGACTATTTTATAGTCTATACTATAGATTATTTTATAGTCTATACTATAGACTATTTTATAGTCTATACTATAGACTATTTTATAGTCTATACTATAGACTATTTTATAGTCTATACTATAGACTATTTTATAGTCTATACTATAGACTATTTTATAGTCTATACTATAGACTATTTTATAGTCTAGACTATAGACTATTTTATAGTCTAGTCTATAGACTATTTTATAGTCTATACTATAGACTATTTTATAGTCTATACTATAGACTATTTTATAGTCTAGACTATAGACTAGCTTATAGTCTAGACTATAGACTATTTTATAGTCTAGACTATAGACTATTTTATAGTCTATACTATAGACTATTTTATAGTCTATACTATAGACTATTTTATAGTCTAGACTATAGACTATTTTATAGTCTAGACTATAGACTATTTCATAGTCTAGACTATAGACTATTTCATAGTCTAGACTATAGACTATTTTATAGTCTATACTATAGATTATTTTATAGTCTATACTATAGACTATTTTATAGTCTATACTATAGACTATTTTATAGTCTATACTATAGACTATTTTATAGTCTATACTATAGACTATTTTATAGTCTATACTATAGACTATTTTATAGTCTATACTATAGACTATTTTATAGTCTATACTATAGACTATTTTATAGTCTATACTATAGACTATTTTATAGTCTATACTATAGACTATTTTATAGTCTAGACTATAGACTATTTTATAGTCTATACTATAGACTATTTTATAGTCTATACTATAGACTATTTTATAGTCTATACTATAGACTATTTTATAGTCTATACTATAGACTATTTTATAGTCTAGACTATAGACTAGCTTATAGTCCAGACTATAGACTAGCTCATAGTCCAGACTATAGACTAGTTTATAGACCAGACTATTGACTAGTTTATAGTCCAGACTATAGACTAGTTTATAGATCAGATTATAGACTAGTTTATAATCCAGACTATAGTTAAGTTTATAGTCCTGACTATAGACTAGTTTATATTCCAGACTATAGACTAGTTATTAGACCAGACTATAGATTAGTTTATAGACCAGACTATGGAATAGTTTATAGTTCAAACTATAGAATAGCTTATAGAACAGACTAGTTTATGGTGCAGACTGTAGACTAGTTTATAGTCCAAACTATAGACTAGTTTATAGTCCTGACTATAGACTAGTATATAGTCCTGACTATAGACTACAGTCCACACTATAAACTAGTTTATATTTTAAGCTATAGATTAGTTAGTAGTCTAGACAAAAGACTAGTTTATAGTACAAACTATAAAATAGTCTAATTTATACTCTAGAATATAGTCTTATTTATGGTCAAGACTATTGGATAAAATTCTTGAACTCTCTTACCATCATCCCTTATCGTTGAAACAGGACGCGTTGTTACCCCTATGGTGGGTAAAGAGGAGGAAGTTAATGATGTGGGCGATTGTAAACCACTCACACCCGTTGCCGCTGTGGCCAGATCATCTGTGGGAGTTTTTGTTTTTTTTAAATTTGGTGTAGGACTGAAAAAGAGTATAAAAATTATATTAATTTCCTTTAATACAACAAAAGAAAATATAAAAAAAAAAACTTACGCCTTAAATAAAATATCACCACTTAACATTAACATTTTTATCGATAATGTTAACATGGAATTATCTAAACGATGTCTCGAGTCATAACCCTCGAGTAAAAATCGTCGCGAGGTTAAACCAGCGCCAGCATATTCGGCAAGATTTAAATCAATAAAACCTAATTTATAATAACTACGACCACCCTTCATCTCTTTGCGTATTGAAATACGCAAATAACAGGGATCCAAAACACCCGTTGAGGCATTCGCTGACATTTTGCAAGGAAATTCGAAATTTCGATTCCATTCCACGCGATGATTGCGTACTTCTTCCCTGTTAATGGAAAAAGAGGAAAATAAATAAAATTATTTTATAAGAGAAGTGTGTAGAAGAAGGGAAATACTAACCGACTACTATATTCTTGAAACGAACCACCATCCAATAAACGTATCTTGGCAAACAGCACCTCATTTACCAGGGCCACATTTTCTAAATCTTGTAATTTTACTTCAACATTAAAACGATACTTTTTCTTTTTCATCATAAAGGCCATAACCGAGGGCACTTAGGCCCTTTTTTTCATATATATAAAAGAAATACTAAACTTTTGCCAAATTTAAAATAATTTTTAAAGCAACAAGTTAATGGAAATATTGTTTAAGAACTGTCTGTTGTTCTAAATGGAGTGTTAAATGTAGGAGTTTAATTTGTTGTTTTAACTAATTTTTATTCTTAGTTATTTTTCTAATAGGAAGTTTTTCTTTGCACAACACTTGGAAAACTTGTTTTATTTCAGCTTTTTTCTTTTTCTTTTAGGGTTAAAACTTATTTATTAAATGTAATTTTTGCTGTTGAATTTTTTTGTTTTATTTGAAGTCTTGACGACATTTTTAGGTTTTACGTAGATAAAATTGCATTATTGTAAAGAAAAAATAATAAAACAAACTAAAATCCTTAAAAAGTATTTAGTAGAAATAACATGACGCTCTTTTTTTTAAAGTTGAGGACGTTAATACTGAAAAGAGAAGACAAGAAAAGAAATTTAACTAATTAAAAATATTTTAAGATTAAAAAAGAAAAATAAATATTTTTAAATGTTTAAAAATAATTTAAATATAAATTACGAATGCTTAAACAATAAGTTTTTAATTATTTTTTAATTTAAAGGCATTCAAAGGGTTTTTGTATTAATTCACTTTTAAATTATATTTTATTTTCAATAATTTATATAAATTTATTAAGATTTCTCTCATCAAATTATATATATTTCCTTAGTTTAACATTAAGACCAAATTTATCTTGACAATTTTCACTTAAATTTTAACTTATCTTTATAAGTTTCTTGTGACGTATGATTGATATTAATTACCAATAATTTAAGAAAATCTCTTATAACTTTTTTAATTGTTAAGCGATTTTTATAAAATAAATGCAGGAATCAAGATAAGAGTTTAGAACATTGAACTTTTAAATTTCAAATTTATTTAACAACTTTGTTAGAAAATAAAAAAAAAAAAATTATTTTAATTATTCCTAGTTTCAGTCACTATGTGCTTAATTGTTACACGTTTCGCGTATAATTATTGATATTTTATTGTGTTAGTATTTAAAGCTAAATTTCTTGCAAAATATTGTTTAATTTCTCCTAAATTTACATTTTTTCTTTAATGTTGTGGGTAACGTATGATTGATATTATTTATAAGATGTTATAGAAAATGTCTCATAACTTTACCAATATTGAAGTGATTTCTATGAAATAGGTACTAGAATAAAGCTAAGACTGTACTCTAATAACGCATAATAATTTAAATTTATGACTTTAAATTTTGTTTAAGATTTATTTTAAGAAAAAGAGAAAAATTAGGAAAAAGTTTCTTTAAATTCTTTCCCTATATTAAATTAATTAGTTAATTTTTTCAAAATTAAATATATTTCAATAAATTAACCCAAACATCACAATTGTTATTAACTTTCATTAAATTTTTATGATTTCCTTTAAAATGTTTGGTGACGTATGATTGATATTAATTATTAGATATTTTAGAAAAACCCTTATAACTTTGTTAATTCTTAAGCGATTTTTATGAACTAAATTGTAGAATGAAGCTAAGACTTCTCTCTAATTAGCAGTATTAATTTAAATGTATAATTTCAACATTTATTTAAGATTTTTGTAAGAAAAATTAAGAAAAAGTTTTTTTTTTTTTTAATTCTCATCTATATTAAATTGAATAGATTATTTTAAGAATATTAAATATTATTTTAAATTATAAATATTTAAGTTATTTAATACTTAGAGTGAAATTATTATTAATTTTCTTTAAATCTCTATGTTTTTCTTCCATTTGTTGGAGACGTATGATTAATATTAATTACGAGTTGTTTTAGAATATCTCTTATAACTTTTTTAATTGTTAAGCGATTTTAATAAAACAAATTCAAACACAAAACCATAAATAAAACGTTTAAAACCTCTTCTATTCCAATTTATTATAATAAAATTTATTTAAGAATTTTGCTTTTTAATTACAAAAATTAAAAATAATTTTGTTTTTAATTCTTCTCTATCTTAGCCATTGCAAGCTAATTTACTACATTTCATCTGTTAATAATCTATATTTCATTGATTTATTATTTCTAAAAAAAATATTCTTGCAAAATTTTAGTCATTTTCTTTTAAATTTCATAATTTTCCTTAAAAGATCCTGGTGACGTATGATTAATATTAATTATGAGTTATATTATCAAATAATTAATAACTTTGCTAATTCTTAAGCGATTTTTATAAAATAAACGTCTAAATAAAGCTAAGATTTCAATCTTAAATGTAAATCTGTTAAATACTTGATAGAAGCCGATTTATAAAAAAATTTCTCTATATAAAATACATATATATTTTAATAAATTCTTTCCTTAGTTATACATATTTTATTTATCACCATTAAATTAATGTTCAGTTCATCATTTTTAGGTACATCTTTCAATTTTCTTTGTTTGCTAGATTGATGATGACTTGTTCAATTGATTTTTTTTTTTTCATTTACTTTAAATTGTAAACTACAAATAAATTTTTATTATTACACAAACACTCAATTATATTAAAAAAAAAAAAAAAAAATCATGTGTAAAGGTCATTATATTTCATAGTGTACAATGTACACACATGATGTACATTTATTTATATAAGCTCTCTTATATGATTTTGCATTTTTTTTCTCTTTTCTACTATTTAAGTAAAATTCCTTTTTTTTTAATTATATTAATTTCATTTACAGCTTTGATTGTTACTATAAAAAAATCGTAGATGTAGTTAGATATGTTTATATGAGATGTTCATGACTCAAGATAAATACTGACATTGACCTTTATTACTGGCCGCTCAAACAAAAATTTTACTTATTTGTTTGTGTACTGGGGGTATTTTTTATTTTTGAATTTTTTTATCAAGCAAATTGGTTTAAGTGTAAAATTGTTAATTCAAATAAAATATGCAGTTATGACCATTTAAGCATATCTAAATGAGGGTATGTTTTTTGTTGATGTGTATGTTACAATTTAAGTTTTAATTGAATATTTACAAAAATATAAACTGACATTGAAAGGCTGCACATAAACAAAAATTAAAAGTAATTAAAAGATTTATGAACTGCAGGTAAATTAGAGATGGGGGTTTACTTGTTGATGTTAAGCATAGAAAAATTTCAATTAGACCATAAGTCATATGAATGAGTGACCAAAATTGGCTGCTTGTAATCTTTTGTGTGATGAATTGTTTCTTTACAGATTAGTTGAGACTATAAATAGTTTTCTTTGAAATGCTTTAAACTTATCTTTGAGGAATTGAAAAGGCTTAACATTTATATTTATTATTTTTTAAGAAATCTTAAAATAACCTCATACTTTTGTTCATATTTTCAGTTAATTAATTTCAACATGTTATAGTTTTTCTCTTCAAATTGTTTATATTTATATCATTTATCAATCAAGATAAATTGTCTTGCAAAATATTGGTTATTATCGTTAAAATCTTAAAAATTCGTTTTAAAATCCTGGTGACGTATTATTAATATTAATTAGGAGTTATTTGATAAAATCCTTCACATCTCTGCTTATTTAAAATGGATTTTTATTGAACAAAGGATGAAATAACCTAACACTTTACTGTTTTAAGTTTACATAATTTAAATCAGTTATTTAAAATTTTAAGACATTTTTAAGAATAATAAAGAACATACGAATTAGTTTAAATCTCTCTCTAAGTAAAACTCTTTGCAAAAGTTCTTGCTAAAATTATTAATATTAATTTTATTTCTTGTAAAAATTGTTATTTTCGTTTTAATTCTAAAAATTTCATTTCGAGACCCTGGTGACCTATGATTAATATTAATTATGAGTTATTTTATAAAATTCCTCATAACTTTGTCAATTCTTAAGCGATTTTTCTAAAACAAATATAGAAATAAAGCCAATACTTTAGCGTCCTAAAATTTGGTAATTTGGTTTTCACACATTTAATGTCACTAACTCCTTTCTAATATTTTCTTGACCCACTTTCCTTTCTTCCTCAAAAAAGAAATCCTTTAATCTTTTATTTTTTTCCAATAAAATTATTTCCCTAATTAAATCTCTTTTCATTTGGAAAATGTTTTTCAATTAATCTCTTTTACCAATTAATGTTATTGCCAACACACACCACTTTCAGTGTTATAATTTTCTAATTACTTTGATTTCGTGACAACAATTTCTTACAAAATAATTACAAAAAAAAAAAAAAAAGAACGAAAAAAATTAAAGGAAAATGTGTTAGAAAAAAACCTTATTTTCCTTTTTAAAAAGAAGTTAAAAAGCCATTTAAAGCAATGAGCCAAACGTTCCCTTATCTTGAAATATAGAACTAAAGCTAATGTGTTTAACATTAAATTTTATGGTTATTTTTAAGAAAACAACAAAGTAGTAATTAGAAAAAATTTGAAGAAAAAGGTAATTAAGTTAATATTAGAATTTTGCTAAAAAATAATTTTAAATATAGTTTGTTAAAAATATCTAAGGTTTTAAATACCCTTAATGATGTATGTAATTAAGCAGAAAAAAAACAGCACAAAATAAATTAAATAAATATTAAGATTAGTCTAAAATATTAAATAAGTCTAGCTTAATTTTAAAAAGATTTTCTAAAAGTAAATAAAACAAAATATTTTAAATTTTTTAAATAAAAATTCCTATCAAAAGATTTAGCTGTCCGTGTCAATTAGATGGTTTTAAAAAAATATAGCATACCTTAAGGCTTTTGTGACGCATTTAAAAAAAGAGAGACAAGGAGGGAAGTTAACCTTTGCGTGTTGCTAACACTTAAATTAATATTTTTTCATATAAAACCAAAAAAGTACAAACAAAATAAAATTAAATACCTATAACTAAAGTAAACATTTCCACGAATTAAGGTCTTGTTTACTTTATTTTCTTTGTTATAATAAAAATACTATGTTTTCTAAAGCCTACATTAAGGCTAATGTATTTAAAGCATACTTATAGGTGGGTTATTTAATAGAATATATATTTTTACTAACATTTAAAAAGTAATAACAGCAGGAGCAACAATTTCATATTTATATAAAAAGAAATTCATATGAATTTTCTTTTGTGCATACAAACTACAAATAATTGTTATTTATAATTTAAAGCCTAAAAAGGTGCGTAAATTCCCTAGAATATAATTATGACACACACTTTTCATCACTTAGTATTTATTATTATTATTATTTTTTTCTTTTTTAACTAGAACACAACTTAGCCACAATTTACATTAATCAATGTCAAATCTAAAATAAAAATAAACATTTCTTAACAAACATTTATCTAGTAAAAAACCAAAAGAGAAAAAAGTACTAAAATACAACACAAGTTTTGATTTCATTTGTAAGATAAAACCGCGTAAAATGCTAAAATATTAGAATAAAAAAATTGTAAGTTTTTTAAAAATAGAAAATGTTCAAGAACTTGAGCAAAAAACCTTTAAAAAAAATTTAGTTTTTCTAGATAGAAAATAACACAAATGTTTCTTTACTTTAAATATATAATAGTTAGAGCATAAAACTTATTTTTGTAATATAAAAAGTTTACAAGGTTGTTAGAAAAATACTAAAATTTAAATTAAAAGAGACTAAACTATAGCAAAGTTTATAGCATATACTATAGCATAGTCTATAGAATAAGAAAATAGAGAGACTAAACTATAGTAAAGTGTATAGTATATATAATAGACTATAGCATAGTCTATATAATAGGCTATAGCATATTTTATAGAATGGACTATAACATAGTTTATAGAATGGACTATAGTATAGTCTATAGAATAGACTATAGTATAGTCTATAGAATAGACTATAGTATAGTCTATAGAATAGACTATAGTATAGTCTATAGAATAGACTATAGTATAGTCTATAGAATAGACTATAGTATAGTCTATAGAATAGACTATAGTATAGTCTATAGAATAGACTATAGTATAGTCTATAGAATAGACTATAGTATAGTCTATAGAATAGACTATAGTATAGTCTATAGAATAGACTATAGTATAGTCTATAGAATAGACTATAGTATAGTCTACAGAATAGACTATAGTATAGTCTATAGAATAGACTATAGTATAGTCTATAGAATAGACTATAGTATAGTCTATAGAATAGACTATAGTATAGTCTATAGAATAGACTATAGTATAGTCTATAGAATAGACTATAGTATAGTCTATAGAATAGACTATAGTATAGTCTATAGAATAGACTATAGTATAGTCTATAGAATAGACTATAGTATAGTCTATAGAATAGACTATAGTATAGTCTATAGAATAGACTATAGTATAGTCTATAGAATAGACTATAGTATAGTCTATAGAATAGACTATAGTATAGTCTATAGAATAGACTATAGTATAGTCTATAGAATAGACTATAGTATAGTCTATAGAATAGACTATAGTATAGTCTATAGAATAGACTATAGTATAGTCTATAGAATAGACTATAGTATAGTCTATAGAATAGACTATAGTATAGTCTATAGAATAGACTATAGTATAGTCTATAGAATAGACTATAGCATAGCCTATAGAATAGACTATAGCATATTCTATAGAATATACTATATTACAGTCTATTGAATTGACTATAGCATAGTCTATAGAATAGACTAAAGAATAGTATATAACTATAGCATAGTCTATATAATAGACTATAGCATAGTCTATATAATAGACTATAGCATAGTCTATATAATAGACTATAGCATAGTCTATAGCACAGTCTATAGAAGAGACTATAGAATAGTCTAAAAAAATAGACTATATCATAGTCTATAGAATAAACTATAAATTAGGCTTTAGCATCCTCTGTTCACTATACTATAACATATTATTTAAACTAGACTATATCACATTATCTCTAACGTGTATCTCTTTTTTAATATTAAGTAGAAACAATGTCTTATACAAAATTCTAACAATGACATTCTGTCAAAATAATTGCAAACAATGAAATATATAAACACATGTTTCGAAAATATTTTGCCACAATTTAAAATTTCAAATAGAAATGAAAAAATTTAAACAAATTATAGATACATATTTTTTAAAATTAACATGAATATACAAATCATCTAAACAACAAAAATATGTATAAATATATTTTATTTGTTTGTATCATTGACATTGAAAGTGAATGTTGTTTGAATAAAGAAATGAATGAATTTGATTGTTTTAAGCAATGATTAGTTTAATGACAACCAATAATTAAATATTCATAAATTTGCTAACAAACAAAAAAATATATGAAACAAAACAGAAGCCAAAAGCATAGAAAAATATAATAAATATGAATTTAAAACAAAATTAGCATATAAATAAATTCATATTTCTTAAAAATATTTTACTAATATTTTAGTTCGAGTGTTTTTTTTAGTAATAATAGTCACAGCTTAAAATTTCAAATTTATTATTTTAGATTGTTAACTTTTTGAAAAAAATCAGTTTCTTTTTTTGTGAATTTTATGTTTGCTTAAATACTTTATTATTAACAAATTGCCTTTTGTTAAATGTCAATTTAAATATTGTTGTCTTTCAATTAAATTAATTTTTCTATATACGTTTAATTCACAATAGTGCAAAATTTATTTTTATTTAAATCATTCAATTAAATGTTTTTTAGTATTGAAATGACAAAATCAACTTTTGTATTTTTACAGATATAAATTAAAAAAAAAACCTTTTTGAACTTTATAAAGAAAAATTTTAATTGATTTAAATTTAATTTCGAAAATTTAAGGCACTTGATAAAAGTTTATTTAAATTAATGTGACAATTTGTTAATGGAAAATAAATGAAATAAATTATACAAATGAATCAAAATTTGTTATTTTTAGTATATAATTAATTAAATGCAAATGGAACTGAAAGAAATGAAATTAAAAATATTATTCACAGTTCAATAATGAATTCTGTATTTAACAAAAAAGAACTAATCTCTAGCTTATTGTATTGTATACAGACTATGCTATAGATTAAGCTGTAGTTCATATTGTAGACTAAGCTATAGTCTATTTTATAGGCTATGCTATAGTCCATTTTATAAACTATACTCTAGTATATTTTATAGACTATGCAATAGTCTATTTTATAGACTATGCTATAGTCTATTTTATATAATATGCTCTAGTCTATTTTATAGGCTAAGCTATAGTCTATTTTATAGACTATGCTATAGTCTATTTTATAGACTATGCTATAATCTATTTTATAGACTATGCTATAGTCTATTTTATGGGCTATGCTATAGTCTATTTTATAGACTATGCTATAATTTATTTTATAGACTATGCTATAGTCTATTTTATAGGCTATGTTATAGTCTATTTTATAGACTATGCTCTAGTCTATTTTATAGACTATGCAATAGTCTATTTTATAGACTATTTTATAGTATATTTTATAGACTATGCTATAGTCTATTTTATAGGCTAAGCTATAGTCTATTTTATAGACTATGCTATAATTTATTTTATAGACTATGCTATAGTCTATTTTATAGGCTATGTTATAGCCTATTTTATAGACTATGCTACTTTATAGACTACTTTATAGACTATGCTATAGTCTATTTTATAGGCTATGTTATAGTCTATTTTATAGACTATGCTCTAGTCTATTTTATAGACTATGCTCTAGTCTATTTTATAGACTATGCTATAATCTATTTTATAGACTATGCTATAATCTATTTTATAGACTATGCTATAGTCTGTTTTATAGACTATGCTATAGTCTATTTTATAGACTATGCTATAGTCTATTTTATAGACTATGCTATAGTCTATTTTATAAACTATGCTATAGTCTTTTTTGTAGACTATGATCTAGTCTATTTTATAGACTATGCTATATTCTTTTTTGTAGACTATGATCTAGTCTATTTTATAGACTATGCTATAGTCTATTTTATATACTATGCTATGGTCTATTTTATAGACTATGCTATAGTCTATTTTATAGACTATGCTATAGTCTATTTTATAGACTATGCTCTAGTCTATTTTGTAGACTATGATCTAGTCTATTTTATAGACTATGCTATAGTCTTTTTTGTAGACTATGATCTAGTCTATTTTATAGACTATGCTATAGTCTATTTTATAGACTATGCTCTAGTCTATTGTATAGACTATGCTATATTCTGTTTTATTCTAAAGACTATGCTATAGTCTATTCTAAAGACTATACTATAGTCTATTCTATAGACTATGCTATAGTCTAATCTATAGACTATAAGTTAGTCTATTCTATGGACAATAAAAAAGTATATTCTATAGACTACAAAATACTATATTCTATAGACTATAAAATAGTTTATTCTGCAGACCATAAAACAGTCTATTCTATTGACTATAAAATGGTCTACTCTATTTTATACAATAGACTATGAAATAGTTTTCTATAGACTATAAAATAGTCTACTCTATAGACTATAAAATAGTCTATTCTATAGACTACAAAATAGTCTAATGTATAGTATATTCTATAGGCTATGAAATAGTCTATTCTATAGACTATAAAAAAGTGCATTCTATTGACTATGAAATAGTATATTCTTTAGACTGTGATATAGTCTACATTATACACAATACTATAGCCTATTATATGGACTATACTAAAGTATATTTTATTATAGTCTATTCTAATGACTGTGCTATTGTCAATTCTATTGACTGTGCTATAGTCAAAATGCTATAGTCTATTTTATAGCTTAGTCTAGTCTATAGTTTTATTTATTAACTAATTTATATTTTAGTTGAAAGTATAGTAAAGCTCTCTTAAAATTTATACCCATTAAATTGTTTATACACTCATCTTTTTTTAAATTTATTTATAAAGTGTTGAATTGTTTTATTAATATTTAAAATAATTTCCAAGTGATTAAATATTCATTTGTTTAAGCAATTCAAAAATTTTCCACCTTTAATAAAAAATTTCTCTGGCCTTTAAAAGAATTACAAAAATTTTCCCACTCTTACTTTTTATTTTTTTTTATTTTAAAAACAAATTTCAAAGTGTTTAATTAATTCTATAAAATTTTTTTTGTGTGCGACAGAATTTTAATTATTTTTCTTTGTTATTGTTTTTTTGTTTTGTTGCCATTTTGCGGTTTATATTTTTATTGTTTATAAATTATTTACATTAATTTTATATATTTATAGTTTATACAATTATTATTAGTTGTAGTACATATTATAATCATTTTTATTTACGTGTTTTAACACCCACAGACTGACAATTGTTTTTTCTTTTTAGAGTTATTGTTGAAATAGTTTGTTTTCTGTAGAAAAAAATGTAAAACATTTTTATTTTGAAATACATTTATCAAGATTATTATAGTAGTTATTTAAATATTTATGACAGTTGTTATATTTACGGACTTGTTACTAACATATGTATGCATATTTTTAGCAATAAAGTTTGTTATAATATTTTATTTTTTTTATATAACAATTGGCTTAAATATAAATATGAAATTTATTTTCATCTATTTTTTGGGACCAAGTAATTAGAAGAATTATTTTTGAAATGACATTTAGATGTTTTGATAAATTATATACAAAGTTTTAATTATTTTTAGTTTATATGTATGACACATAAAATAAAAAAAAAAAAATTATAATATAAACTTTAATTAAAATATTGCTTGAAATAGATCATATCATTATAAATGACAGCTAGTATTTAAATTAAAATAAATTATTCAATTAAATAATCGCACATAAAATTGAAATTATTAAATAATAGCTACTTATAGTTAATAAAGATGTTATTATATTTATTTTATAATTATATTAATAGACTAATATTATCATCTTTATTATAAAATTTACACAAGCTCTCATATTTAAAACAAAGATAAGTACCTCTTGTATAAATAATATCAGTCTATCAACAAAGATTAAATTTACAATTATAAATTAAATAGTTTTGTAGCTTAAACACGTGTGTCAATTTGACGTTAATTTGACATTTAACACTTAATAAACAAACAAACAAACAGCAAAGAAAATAAATACAAAAAACTACAAAAATAAACAACTATTAAATACAAATATCATTAAACATTAAACGGCAAATGAACTCAATACAATAACAAACCATAAGAGAAAAATAAACAAATTAATTTTGCTAAGAAAATAAAATAAAATTTTAACATTATTGCGATTTTCTTTTATTTGTTTTTCCCACAAATTGAAGATTTTTAAAGCATTAAATAACATAATAAAAAAAATAATAATTGTTAAAAAAACACTAAATAAATATGAATTTTAATGAAATATTTTATTTAGCAAAAGAAAATGTGTTGTGAATGATTATGTCAACTTGACCTTTACCTTGATTAAAATTTAAGGTGTTTGTATTATATTTTTATTTTATTGAATATTTATTATATTTCTGTTATAATTTTTTTATTATTATAACAAAAACAAGTTTGTTTAAACAATGAAATATAGAATAACTAAAAAGAATTGCTAATACTGCTTGTATTATAAAATTTCGTTATGGTGTACAATAAAAACTGTTAAGAGAGAGCGAAAAAGAAAGAGAGTTCGGAAAATAAGAGCAAGTTTAATACACTTAGAACTTTTTAAACGTGTAATTTAATAAAAAATAATATGAAGTTTTAAAAAGCTATGAAAATATTTAATAAGAAATAGGTGAAATTAAATTAAAAAAAAAATCGCTAGAATTTAAAAATCCCAAAATTACTAGAAAATCGCTAAATTATATAAAATTATCCTTTGATTAAAAAAATTCGCTACAATAACAATAAAACGCTAACATGAATGACAAACAAATCTTTAAAATGCCATCAAATTACTGACAAAATATTAAATAAAAATTCATTACAATGACATTAAAAATTCCATAAAATGCAAGAAATCACTAAATACAAGAAATTAAAAAATTCGTGATATTACCAATAATTCGTAAAAAAAAATTACAAAAAAAAAAAAAAACGCTAAATTAAAAATATTAAAAATCGCCAAAATAAAAAAATCGTATATTCAAAAATTTACTACATTATTGTTAATAAACAATAGTATATTTTAGAAAGTGTCATATAAATATCATTAAAATATAATAAAACCTCAGAATTAGAAAAAAATTATTAAATCGCTAAATTTAAAATCGTTAAAAATGGCAAGAATGCTAATTAATGTTAATAAACAATAAAATGCTAAAGTAAATTGTTTCTTTTAAATAAGAAAAAACCGCTAAGAAAACTTTATAATAAAAAAATCGCTAAAATATGCAAAAAATGGATCGTTACTACACTGTAGAATTATAACAAACTAAATAGTAAGCAATTTACAAATTTATCATTAACACACTGAAAAAAAGTTGAAATAATGACGCAAAAATCACTGATACAGAAAATAAAATTTCAAAATTTTACTAAAACTGCAAAACAATAGAAAAAAGTTTAAGAAAACGTAAAAACACTAAATAACAGAAAAAAAAAATCGCAAAATCACACAAAAAAATGCTTAATTATAGAAAATCGTCATAAATGCATATTATAGGTATTTAAAATTAAAAACTCAAAATCGCTCACTGTAGTAAAAAATCGCTATTATAAGAAAAACGAGAGAGAAATTATAGTCGGTCAAGACCGACCATATGATACCCTACACCATTGTGTTTGAGCTAAAAATTAGACCTGTGGCCAATTGTTGACCAACACTTTTACTAAATGTAAAATAAATTATACAAATACAGAACAATGTATTGGTACTAACATCTATGTGATTTTATGCCCTTTAGGGCGATTCCCGGAAGTGGGATTATATGGGAGCTATGGTCTATTATGGACCAATTTTGATGAAATTTGACACTTATACAAAACTTCTTTGTACCGAGTTTTAATGAAATATTGCTCTATTTAAGGCATTTATGATCGTTAAACCCCTATTCCGGAAGGACATTTGTATGGGGGCTAGGTGAAATAACTATTTTGGAGGAGCACAAGTTTCTGGGTGGTCTTGGGGGAGAACCGCCGAAATTGGTTACCTCGGATATCATATAAGAAATAGTTAAAAGAGTTTACCACTTTTTGAGGTCCTCCTTCTGCCCACAAACCATCTAGAAACTTGCACTCCTGCAAAATATTTGGAAACTACCTCAGTAATAACTGTGTTAAATTTCCTTGAAATATTTTTAACGGTTCAAAAGTTAAACAAAGTTATTAAAAAAACACGTTGAAACTGCTGTGCACTTATAGAATGCTGCAGCACACATTTACCATAGAATGAAGGAAAATGTGCAAATTTTGCTGAAGGGGGTAAAGTTTCAGTTAGTTTTTAAACGATTGTGTATAGTATTTATGCAAGTATTTGGTATCGTTGGAAAGGTTATTACTTGAGAAATAATAATATATAAATAGTAAAGTTTTAAAGCTAAATTTGTTCCTTAAATTTATCAAAAAACGAAAAATTGTTGTATTTAGTGTTATTTAAAAAAAGAAAAAAAAAAAAAAATAAATAAATAAATAAATTAATATTTGAATTTATATAAAATCTATATTTATAAAGCTATCATTCTGAAATTTTAGTATTAAATACAAAAAATGGTTCTGAAAAGAAGAGTATAAATAGATTCCCATTTTTTTACTCCAAAAAACCGAAAATTCCTGTTTGGGGAAAACTTACTTCAAAAATTTCCTTTTTTCAGTAAAATGGTCACCCTGTCGTTATAAGAGGCGTGGCTTATTCAAAATTTTTTGTGTGTTTAGCCAACATATGGAGGTAACTTTCTATGGTATTTTTATTTTAATATTAGCTTTGACATTTTTGTGCTCCATAAAAAACTAAAAACACAAAAATTAAAATTAACGAAATTGTGATAGGGCTAGCGGGGAGACTGTCACCCCAACTACCCTTGGATTTGTTTTACATGCATTTATATTAAGCATTCTTTTAGAAACATAAAAAAATTATGGTCCAGAGGAAAATAATGGCTTTTAAGGTGAAAAAATGTTACCACCTTTTTGAAAAAAATCACAAAAAATCAAATCACAAATTGCACAAAAAATTTTTTAGAATTTTGTACAGAATCCAGAGAATATTTTAGAAAAATTTTAGGACACAAATTGCGGCCGCCAAGTTAAAAAAACTAAAAAAAAACATGTCCAAAAATGGGTCAAAATTTTACTTTGGTCCAAATAACTCTAAAAGTAAAAGAGATAACCCACACATGTAAGCATATTTTTTGTAGAGAATTATAATTATGTGTGCAAAATTTTTTTCAATCAAATCATAAATGAAATTTTTGAGATTTTTTATAAAAATGTTCATACCCGAGGTGACCAACTTTGGAGGTCCACCTTTCATCCCCCAGACCCGCTACGAACCTACAAATCAATTGCCATACACCTCAAGATTGTCCATGTAAAATTTCATTCAAATACATCCAGCTGTTCTAAAGTTACAGAATTATTTCCAAAAAATTCCGTTTTGGGACCACTGTGCTATGGGTATAAATTGTGAAATTTTAAGTCACATTTCAGAATTGTCTAGACTTTCCTGATATATTGATCATTGAAGACTAGATTTTTATTGACTGACAAGACCAGTTTAAAAAAAATAATAATAATACTAATATTTGCTTCAAATATTTGAAAGTGTATCTCATAAAATTTAAATATCAATCAACATTATAATTTTAATTTAAATAAATTAAATTAATAAATTTCTTATTCTTATTTTTTTTTAAATACATGAAACTGTAGTAACCTTCATTTTAAGATTTGTCTAAATAAAAACTTATTTAAAAATGTTTATTGTTTATTTTTTTTTTTTTTTTTTGCTCATAAAGTTTGTTATTTATATTAGAAATATAAAAACAACAAGAATTTCCGTTTTTATTGTTAAAAAATTTCAAACAAATTTTTCAAATTTGTTTAAAAAAAACTTTAATTCAATATATAATATAACTGTTTTTTTATTATTTATTAGTAATTGCGTTTGCTTTTCTAGCAAATATTTAATAACAATTAAAGCATAAAAATGTGCATAACATTTATATTATTGTCAAGTTTACACAATTTACAATTTTGTTATTTTTTTGTTATTGTTGCTGTAATTTGTTGTAGATTGTGGCCGTTTTTTTTTTTTGCATTGTTGCCAAGTTGATGTCATAAATTTTATTTTTAACGTAAACAAGAAAAAAAAAAAAAAACTATTACCAGAAATATATATTTGCATGCTTAGTTTTTGTGTATTTTTTTTTTTTTGTTAAATATTAGTTTTTCATTTGTTTATCATGACGTCGTGTTGAGTTTTTTTATAGTATTGTTTAAATTTGTTTTCTAGGTTTTATACATTTCTTCTCTAAGTTTAACCGTAGAATGACTTTGGGTACACTAAGAGAAAAAATTCGATTCAAAATCAACAACGGTTGTGGTCATATTGGTAATTTACGGTAACAGCTTTTTAATACCTTTCGTTAACAAATTTAATAGAAAACATATGTGATTTAACAATTTGATACCGAAATGGTTTCAACTTGGTGCCAATTAGGTATCGATTTTCAATAAGAATTGAACACGCAGTGTTTAGTTTAAACACATACGGTGTAGATTCACTATTGACACAGAATGGTATCGTTTTCAACACGTATGTGATTGATATTTCTCTGGGTGTAAGTGTTTGAATTGTCAGACGGAAAAAATAGCAATGTAGTGAAGCATCTTATTGACATTTTCGCCTTATCAATATCGAAGTTATATAAACTTTGATCATCTAAATCATTGGTTGTTTATTATTCAAGGTACCTATTGCAATTTATTTTAAATATCTTGAACAATATTATTAAGCACTACTGGAGTAAATATTCTCTTAAAAATGTTTATAGTACTCGGTGGAAATTGTCTGGTTGGTAACTTTTTGTTATAGTAATAAGAGAGTTTTAAGTGGTTCCAATTAAGTACATTTGGATATCAGAATTACTTTATTGCTGAATAACCAGTATATCCCGAGCCTTACGTTTCGTCATCCTCATCTTCACTGTATGGAAATGACAGTTGCACATTATCTCGATTTCAAAGACTAGACTATGAGGCGTTAAAATCTAGAAAGTCCATTTTATGGCATTTAAAAATGTCCAAACCACATTTTTTTTTTTTTTGCATCAAGAAATAATTTTTTGAAGGAATTGCTAATTTTTCTGTAACTTAATTTTCGTTCATGAATGACATCACAAATTTGGGTAAATTCAGTTTTACTCAGACATTTTATACTTTCAACAACATATTTACAAAGAGAAAACACGTTGTGGTCTATCCAGACCAAGAGGTCAACTTAGCGTACTTTTTCTTTAAACCCAAAATGTTCCTAGTTATCATACTCCAAATGACTCTAAATTGAATTCATTCGATTCAGTAGATATCAGTTATAGATATCATGTTTATCCTTTTTTGATTTTATACTTAACATAAAAGATATTGAACTCCAAAGTCAAATTTGGTAATCCTAGGGTTAAAATTCTATGTAAAATATTAAGACAAATTTAAGTTTTTATATAGTATAAATGATATTTTGTAGCAAATTTAGTTAAGTTCTTTTGTATATTTGTTTGTAGAAAACATTCTCATGTCTAAGTTTTTTACATAAATTAAATGAAATTCAACCAGATTGTTTGGTATTTTCTTAAGTAGTTTCGTAATGAAAATTACCAAAATTGGTTCAGTAGAATAAAAGTTATAGGACAATAATTTTAAAAGATAATATGTATCAGCATTTTCCTTGTGAGTGTAATACAAAGAAAATATTTATTAAGACCTAAAATTAAACTCTAAGTTGGTAGTCATATCCTGCAATATGCTCAAGTCCAAACTATGCATGTTTGTTTTTTATTTTCTGAAGCAGCTTCCTATTCAGATTCCTATAAATAGGTTTAGTAGAAAAAAGTTACAAAGCAAAATGTGGACTAAACTGGAATTTTTATAAATTTGTTTAAACTAATATACAAACAAGAAAATAAATAAAAAATAATTTAAAAAAATTAAAAAAACAAAATAATTAAATAACTAAATATATAAATACCTAAAAAAATAGATAGATAGATAGATAGATAGATAGATAGATAGATAGATGACGCATCCATGCTGAGAAAAATATCCTGCCAAAGTAGAAAGGAAAACTACCGGTAGAATGATGATATAGTGGCACTTAGAAAAGTTTGTCCAAAGACCCGGAAAATATAACAAAGAAATAGAAACAGACAAAACTCCACAGTGAAAAGTGATGCCTACCATAATGCCATGAGCTTTAAGCGGTTGTGCAAAGAAGCTGACGCCAACCCTTGGGGTGGTGCATACAGTGATGTTACGTCCAAGTTTAAAGGAAAAAAATCCCCACAAATTAAATCATAAATGAAATAATTTATGTTCTGTTTCCTGAAGAAGAACTCGACACAGACCCAGATTTAAATGATCCTCAAGTGGATGTTGAAGTAACCAACGAAGAAGTGTTAGACCTTTGTTAAAGGACTGGAGACAATAAAGTATCTGGCCTCTAGATCTTATCCCAAATAAAACTCTAAAGATCGCTCTTAAAAATAGACCAGATATATTCGGCAGATTTTTTAAAAGTTCTCTGGTTGATGGTCAATTCCCAGACGTATGGAAGAAGCAGAAAATTATCCTGATTTTAAAACTGGGAAAGACATTAGGAAAACCAGACTCGTATGGGCCTATATGTATACTTGATACACTCGGCAAATGTTTGGAAAGGGTCATATTTACTAGACTATTAAATTTCGAGGTGGACTGTATAACTGAAAACCAATACGGATTCAGAATAGCGAAGTCAACAATTGACGCAGTAAATTTCGTAATCGACTGAGCAAGAAGAGCAATCAGTGGCAAAGGCAAGGACAGAAAGTACTGTGCTGTCATTACAATAGATGTAAAAAATGCGTTCAATTCGGTTGGTAGAGGTAGAGTTATACGCTAACGAAGCTATAAGAACTATTGGAGATTGGCTAGAGTCTATGAATCTGCATCTCGCAGAGCACAAGACAGAGGCCGTGATTATTAGTGGAAAAAGAGAAACGCTAAATGTTAAAGTTGGCGCAATAGAAATTAAATCATCACGGTCGATTAAATATTTGGGCATAATGGTTGATGATCAGCTCAACTTTAGGAATCACTTAAAATACTCATGTGAGAAAGTGAGCAAGTTTGTAAATGCGTTGGCAAGAATAATATTGGAGGACCACGTCAAAGTCGAAGGATACTGAACTCCAGAGTTACTCTGTATGGAGCACCAATAATTGAAAATGCATTATCTAAAACCTCTAAAAAGGAAATGAGTTCTATATAAGACTAAGAGTTTGTAGCGGCTTTCGCACAATTTCTGAGGAAGCAGAGAATGTAGTAGCGGGAATAATTCCTGTAGGACTAGCTACCAAAGAAATAACGGCAATTTACAATAAAAAAAAAAAAAAAAATAGGAATCCTGGTGCATCAAATAAAGTCATATGCCAGGCTGAGAGACAAAAAACTATAATAGAAGTGGCAAAGAATATGGGAAAACGCAACCAAAGGACAGTAGACTATCCAGCTAATCCCATGCTTAAAAAGTTGGATATATAGATGCCATGGAGAGGTAAATTACGACATGATTCAATTACTTACAGGACACGGAGGTTATAAAAGTTATCTTTATCGTTATAAAGCGCGATAATTCACCGGGGTGTCCACATTGTTTAAATGAAGATGAAACGTCAGAACATGTTATTTTTGAATGCCTCAGGTTTTCTATTCCTAGAAATCGATTGCAGACATTTCTCGGAGAATGTTTAAGACTAAACAACATAATTGAAACCATGCTAAGGTCTGAAGAAAATATGTCAACTATAAATTCGTTTATAACTTTTGTTAATCGATCTTTAAGAGATGCCGAGTTAGCTTGTAAGAGACAGTTCATAGTCTGAAGGTAGAAGAAAGGAGAAAGAATAAAGTAGTAAAGTTGATCAGCTGTGTTTTAGGCTGACCCTGCGAAATAGTATCTTAGGGCAGTCCCGCAGAGTTACGAGTAGTGGGGCTGTGGTTTAGTACGTAAGAACCGTCCATGTTTTCCACTACGGGTTGGATGCATTTTTCGAAGATTCCACACCTCCAACGAAAAAAAAGAGATAGATAAATAAAAATAATAAATAAATGGAAAGATAAAAAATAAATAAACCTCTGGGAGATTAGTGAAGGGTATTCGTTGTAGATAACTTTAACATTCTTGATTTATTCTTCTATTTTTAATTACTTTTCTTAATTATAGTGAGGACATTTAGTGGGTTATTTTTATGGCGAGAGATTTGAACAGATATTGTTCAAATCTCTAATTTGTCTAGGAAATTAGAGAGTTCAAAATAAGTTATTAAGAAGTAAAGTTAAATATTTCCTATGCTTACTTTTTAGTTAATGGCCAAAATGTATCATTTACTTACTTTATGAACATTTTAACCAAATTTGGTTTCTTCTCTCTTTTCTAAAAACTAGTTTAATGGGGAGAAAATTTATACAAAAAACTTATTTAAAAAAAGAAAATTTATAACAAAAAACGTCTTTAAAAACTACCTACTTTAAAATACAAGTCCAACTGCCACTGCCCACCTTAAGTTTGAACTTCTTAGTTGAATTTTTTTTTTTTTTTTTCTTAAAATTTTCTTGTTGCTTTCTTTTTAAACTGGAAACACAACTACATTTGCTTTACTTTTTTATTATTTTTTAACTTAAAGAAGTCCTTAGGTAAGATGACAATTTCAAACTGTTGGTTTTAATGTTATAGACTAAGATACTCGTAAGAAAAATACTTTAAAAACTTAAGCAGCTAAAAGTTATTTTTTTTATTTTTTATAGAGATAAAGTAGCAGAGTAGAGTGAGAGATAACGAAGAGGATATTAAAGCAAATAACAAGACAAGACGTGTTACAACTACAAAATTCCTTAAGGAATATAACCTCCAGTGAGTTAAAATGCATAAATACATACATTGTACAATGACCTTGACCAGTCAAGTGTTAAAGGAGATAACAAATAACAGGCAGTGGTACACCTTTTGCTATGCAACAGAAAGAAGAAATAAGTGAGAATGTTATATAAGCATTTATAAAGAATTTAAAATACACTAAATTAATTTTGCACAGAATTTTAATTCTATTTAACGAAATCTATTTTAAAATTTGACATTTTAGCCCACAGTAGCTTGGTTTGCTAGATTTTTATTTGATTAAATTTTAAAAGCCTTAACTCACCCTTATGGTTCTATCAAGATTCATACAAATTGGTGTAAATGTTTTAAAAAATCTTAACTTTTAGAGGTTGCTGCAGATTTTGTTCCTTAACTTTTTTTCTACTGAACCGATTTAGCTGATTTTCAATAGCAAACTGCTAAGGTAACCTACAAACAAGCTGCTTGAATTTCATTTAATTTTTATTAATAGTTTGGATATGAGAATGTTTTCCACAGACAGTCTGAAAGACGTACATGGTTTAATTAACTCAAAATTGAACTCGGGATCTTAAATAAATATTTTCTAAATGTTAAACACCAAATGACTATATTTTAAATACTTGCTAACAGCATTAGAGTGGTTGGGAGTACTAAAATTAAATTTTTTTATAGTTTAATCCACATTTTGCTTCATAACTTTTTTTCTGTTGAAATAATTTACATGACTTTCAATAGCAAACTGCTTAGGGATATAACAAACAATTTGGGAAAAATTCATTTAATTTGTCTTAGAAATTATGAAGTGAGAATGTTTTCTACAGACAGACGGATGGAAGTACATAAACAAATTGACTTAGAATTTCATAGACAGCAAAAATATTTTTTAAATAATTTTTTCTTCATGTTACTTAGGCAATGTTTAACTCATATATACCCTCTTTATGATCTAAAGGTATAAGAATGCAATTTTCACAAAACAAATGTTGCTTTTAGCTATAAGTCACTAAAGAAAATAAAGTGTATGTTCTTGCAGCTTTAAGTTGGTTTTATTAACAATTTTGTTTTCTTAAGAAAACCTTGATTTTGTTGTAAAGGGAGGTCTACTCCTCCTTCTTGTGTATTATTTGGTTACATCTAGAGTGAGAGTATGAATGCTTGAGTTAAGTTTGGTTTTAATTTATAAAATATTCTTAATTTCCCTCAAACTTTTAGCAAGTTTAGGCGAGAACTTAAGAGGAAAAAAAAACTGTTCAGGCTGGTAAGCAAAGTAGCTGCAAATAGCAAAAGTTTTTAATTTTACTTAAAAATATTTTTCATATAAATGTTTAAATAATAATGAGGATTGTAAGGAGAAAAAAATAAGCAAAGAGCTTAGTTAATAGTTTAACATTTAAAGAGCAAATTTAAATGGTTAGAAAAAGAGTTTAATACACTTGATTTACGCTAGCAAAAAATTAAAAATTTTAAATCAATTTGAAATAAATTTGTATTTAAGTTTATAACAAAAATAATATCTTCAAGTGTATTATACTTTTAGACATTCAAATAAATATTTTCAGCTTTTATATTAAAAAAAAAAAGAAAATCAATGAAAATTAAAACTTTTATTCAGACTAGGGTGATCGATTATTCGACTTTTTTGAGAAACAGGTTTTCGAATAGTTTGAATAGTTGGTATTTTAAAAAAACTGGTTGCACTTTTTGAAATTCAGAAAAAACCGGTTAACCGGTTTTTTGCAAAAGTTAATATTTATATCAAAAGACTACATTTCTTTAAAAAAATCAATTCTTATAATTAAGTTAAAATTTATTAAATACAAGCGTAAAAGCCTAGCAATGTCAGGAAAAATAATATAATAATGAAAATATGCACAAACAAATCCGAAAATTAAAAGAAAAAATATGAACAACATTTAGACACCTTCCTATCCCTAATCGAAGTCAATTATTTGAAGCCGTTCAAATTTATTGGAATTATATTGATCAAAGTTTTAAATTCGTAAACCTTTCAAAATAAAAAAAAATCGTCGTAAATGCGCTCCCTGGCCGAAATACAGAATCAGTTTTTTATAGGATTTGGAGAGCAAACAATAAGTATAGCAACTCAAAAGTTCTTAATACCAAAACAGACTTTTTGGTCCCTGATAGAAACTTCTGGCACTGTTAGAATTTGTTGAACGAATAGTTTTATATGTATGCCGATTTTTAGTTTCTCACGTCGTCTGGGAGCTTCAGAATGCTCTGGAAAGGAAACATTGCTTAGGAAAGATATATTTAAATCCATATATATAGATCCACGTATTTTCGCTCCCTGATAGAGATTTCAAAATCTGGCTCCGTTAGGATTTGTAGGACGAATAGGATTATAATTAAGCTGAATTTTAATTTTCTATATCTTCTGGGAGCTTTAGAAAGGTCTGGAAAGAGAAAAAATTCTTAGAAAAAGACACATAAATCCTCTTATATCCGCTCCCTGATAAAAATTTCAAAATATGGCTCCATTAGGATTTGTTGGACAAAAAGTTTTACAATTAAGCCAAATTTTAATTTTCTACGTCGTTTGGTAGCTTCAGAAAGCTCTGGAAAGAGAAAAAATGCTAAGCAAATTATATATCTAGATGACTAAAAGATAATTATGTTTCAAAATTGTAGAAAAATTCATCTAAATTTTAGTTAGCATAAACAGAAACCATGGCTTAATATGGAGATAGTATATTAATTAAGTCTCAATTGAAACGATTCTGCAGGTGAAACTTTTTTAACACAACACCTTTAAAAAATAAAGGAAATATTGGATCAAAAAATTAAATTGGGTCATACAGGATAATTATTAATTATTTATTTGTTTAATATTACAGAATAAATTCCAATTTAGACTTAAACTATATTTTAAAAACATAAGAAATCAGTCTTTATGAATATTTAAAAAATTATTCCTAAATTTTCAAATATCAATATCACTATTTAGTACATGTTTTCTGAAATAAAATGCTATTTTTGAAACCGGTTTTTTGTGTTTAAAAAAACCGGTCTATTCGACATTCGAAAAATGAACATTTTAAAAAAACCGACAGCACATTGACTGAAAAACCGGTTTTAAAACCGGTTGGAAAACCGCATCGATCACCCTAATTCAGACCCTTTCTTAAAAGTTCAAAACTGCCGTTTACACTTGCTAGAAAAATTAAACAAGAAAAACTTTAAATCTTTCCATTTAAATATTGAATTTCAATTCAGTAAAATAACTACAATATAATTTAAAAAAACTTCTAAAATTTTCTCTTAAATTTTATCAAAATTTTCTCTAACATTTTTCTTTTCAATCAGTGTAAACACCTTCTCATTTAATTTTCTTTGCTTAGTCTACAAATTTTGAAAATGAAAGTGTTTTTAGTTTCAATTTCTTCGTTTCACTTTAACAGCTTCAATTTTTCACTTCTTAAAATCGTTCATAATTTTTTCTTTTTTTTTATTTATTTTTCCATTCATTCACATTGTTAGCCTGCAAGTGTGGGAGAGAAGTTATGATGATGAAAAATTTCATAGCAAATTCAAACAACTCAAACAAAAATGAATGATAAAAAAAAAAAAAAAAAAAAAAAACTGCAATTGCATGCTAAAATATCCGAAAAAATGCATGAGAAAGAAAAATAGTTTTAATTATTCCTAAGGTACATGAAAATAAAAAACTGAAGGCAAACCAACAAAAATGAAATAAATTAATAATTAAAAAAATGGTTTATTATTATCGAAGTTATGATGGTTAGCCAAGTGTAATAATGAACAATCAACATAAAAAAACATGAAAATTATAATGACAGATAAAAGAATTATTATATAACAGTTAAAAATAAAAGAATTGACATCATTGTTAAAAAAAAAATAATGAATAAAATCGATTAAAGGAGAAAAAAAAATATAATTAAGAAATATTTTACTATAAATTTCTTTAAACATCAAGGCAAATTTTAATTATTTTAATAAGAAATATTATACATACAAAATGTAACATATTTATAGGTCGTTCAGAAAAAATATTTTCGCTAATAATAAATTTAATATTTCTTATTACAATTAAGTTAACAATTTCTGGTTTATAATTGATTATAATAAATAATCCTTATTTTTTTAATTTTCTAAAAATGCCCCATTTGTATGGAGAGAAAAAAAGTATCGATGTTCCCACCCCAAATGAAAATTTACTTCATTCTAAGATACCGTTTCTCAAAATTTTCGTCCTGACATTATCCTTTCGAGAGCTGGATCAAAATGAAAATTGGTCCTTTTTTCTAGTTTTTCGGATATTTTTCATATTTCTGCGAAAGGAACAATCGGCCTTATTATGGTTGTCGTTGTCGTGTCATAAACAAGCCGTTTTTTTAAATCGGTATTATGAATGTCGAAAAACGACAAAAATACAACACTGTTGGAAATTCTATTACAAATTTCGGTACCACGAGTGTCGTATTTAAATGTCAAAAATTGCAAAAATCGTCGTTAAAGTTTCTGTTGACGACAGTTCAAAAAAAAAAAAAAGTATATATATATCAAAATGGATATAGCTAAAAAGTATTAAAACTATTTAATAATGATAAATTAAAATTTTTTAATTACGATTCAATATATTTTAGAACTAAAATCACAAACACCAGGCAATTTAGCCGATGGTGTCACTGTTGGAGCAAAATCCATGCTTGGCCAAAGGATTTAGTAGTGGCATAAATAAAATAAACGTTAAGGGGGAGTGGAACAAAATGCTGAAGAACTGAACATTTTAGGACCACCATCGCGTAATGGGGAAGGATGGATGAAGGTTTGAGCAGATTATAAATTTAAAATAAAAAAGAAGTTAACTCACTATGGTAAATTATGGACCGATTCTCATAAATTTTGCGAATATTGTTTCTAATTATATAAAACTGATTTGCGTTGAATATTAACTTGATACTATCATACATATGCGATTTATGCACGTTAAAGTGATTTTCGGAAGAGGGGTTTATATGGGAGCTGTGGTCAATTATGGACCGATCCTGATGAAATTTGGCACAAAGATTAACACTTATATAAAACTCCTTTGTACCAAGTTTCATTGAAATATTTTTATATTTACGGCATTTATGATCGTTAAAACCCTATTCCGGGAGGACATTTGTATGGGGGCCAGGTGAAATAATGGACCGATCATAACCAATTTCAATAGGCTTTGTCCTTTCATTAAGATATCTTTAAAATTGCGACCTGTACATTGTTCACAAGGTTTACATGGACAGACAGCCAGGCGGACGGACGGACGGACATCGTTAAATCGACTCAGAAAGTGATTCTGAGTCGAACGGTCGAACTTTAAGGAGGTGGTCCGATAATTCTTTCTGTGCGTTACAAACATCAGCACAAACGCATTATACCTCAACCACCTATGGTGGTGTATGGTATAAAAATTAGTATTTAGTTGGCCCACCTTGGGCATCAATTACTGCTTGAAATCGGCGGGGCAAAGACCTAACCAAATTCTCGGTGATATCGGGTGTTATTTCGGTCCAGGCACGATTAAGAGCTGTTTTGAGAGTTTCGCGACTTCTGATTTCATATTTTCGCACCAATTTTTCCAAAATATCCCAAATGTGCTCTATGGGGTTAAGATCTGGTGACTAGGGTGGTGAATTTAGCTGTCCTGGCGCATGATATAGAAGCCAGTCTCGAACAACGTGCGCTGTATGCTTGTGATCGTTGTCTTGCTGGAAAATCCATTGATTTCCCAGGCCCAAGCTTTCAACAGATGCCTTTAGATTATGTTCCAATATGTTCTTATATTGATACCGCTCCATATTACCATCTACAAAAACCAAACGACCCACCCCCGATGACGCCATAGCTCCCCAAACCATAACATTTTCTCCACCATGTTTCACTATAGGTATAATATTTTTTGGATCGAAGGCAGTGTTTGGTTTTCTCCAAATCTTTGATCGGCCATCATTTTCAAAAATGTTGTACTTACTTTCGTCGGTAAATATAACAGATTTCCAAAAACTCATATCCTTATTCAAATGAGCTTTAGCAAATTCAAGGCGAAATTGACGATTTTTTGCTCAAATTAATGGCTTTTTGCGTGCCGTTCTGCTTGTAAAACCGTTGTCATGTAATACATTTATTATTGTTCTGGGTGTAATAGTAACACTATAATGTCTTTCAAGGTATTCCGCCAATTTAGGAGCACTAATTTTTGGTTCTTGGTTGACTTCTTTAAGGATACTGCTTACATCGCGCCTTGAAAGCTTCCTAAGTGTCCCCGATCGTGGCTTATTTTCGGTACTATTTGTGCCTTCATAGTTCCTAATAATGGTTTGAACAGTCGACCGACTTGGTTTTAAAATTTTTCCAATTCCATCATATGATTTATTTTCACTACGCATTTTTACCATTAAATTTCTAACTGAAAGCTGTATTTCTTTTCTATTTTCCATTTTCAAAGAATAAAATTCAAAGAAAGATTGCTTTAATAATTACTTTCTGCACTTGAATGATAGTATGGTTTGCAAAATGAAGCAATTTAGAAAAACTAACGGGTTTTTTCCTTTCTTTGTTACAATTTTTCTGTTTCATTTTAGGAGCTACCACACTGTATGTAGACTTTTTTCGCGTTAATTATTATGTTTAATGCTAGTAACTTCTATGCTATTCATATTTTTAGGTTTTTTTTCTTCAGATAGTCTTAAATGTTATTTAAACTGTAAATGATTTATAAATTTTTTCTATTTTCATCAACAATGCTTTTAAATTTCAAATTCATAGGGTGTATGTAGAGTTTTTTTCCTTAACTGTATAACACTTCATACTTCTACTAACAAACAACGAAATAAATGAAGTTTAAGTTAAATAAATACCCACAAAAATTATGCTTAGAACTGTCTTTGTTTACTATTTGGTACACACAGAGAGTAATTTGTTATTGTAAATCACAAAGAAAAAATCACTCTCTTTGTGTTACTTAACTGATGTAATTGTAAACAAATACTCTTATTAGCATAAATTTTGTGAGAATTTCACTTAAACTTAATTTATTTAGTTATTTGTTGATAGAAGTATTAAGTGTTATATATCATTAAAAAGCTTATAAAATTATGCGTATTTTGATGCTAAATTGATAGAAATCCATCTAATATATAAATTATATACAGTGTTTGACAATACAATGGAAACTTTTCCTAATTTTTCATAAATGGAACAAAATTCAAAATAAATTTTAAAAAATGTTTAATTTTTTGGAGTACATAATTTGTATATGCTTTTATTTACTTAAATAAACAAAAATTAAGAATATAAATTATTAAATTCTAATAATACAAAACAAAATTAAAATTATTCATAAATATGGTACTGACAAACAATGGAAACTTAGGTATTATCTTAACAAATATGGTCTGAAGTTTTGAATAAGTCAGTATTTTGTTGGGTATCCTTTGTTTTTAAGTACTGCTTCACAACGACGATGCATTGAACCAATTAAAAAGTCAATAGTCTCTTTTGAAATATTTTGCCATTCCCTTATAACCTAATCCGATAAATTTTCCTTTCTGGTGTAATTTTGAGTCCGTATTTTACGATCTACTATTTCCCATAGATTTTCACTTCAAAATACGTACCTCATTGGATTGTAACCACTCGGTTACAACCCTAGAGGTGTGTTTGGGGTCATTATCGTGTTGGAATCTCCAAACTAACGGCATATTTTCCTCAGCGTATGGATACATTACATCGTTTAAAATTGTTTTGTATCCTATACCAGTCATAGTATCTTTTATAATATGAATTGGACCCATACCTTGGCCTGAAAAACATCCCCAGACCATAACATTGCCACCACCAAACTTAACTGTCTTGTTAGTATATTTTGGGTCCAATCTCTTTCCCTTTGGTCGTCTTACAAATGTTCTCCCATTAAATTTGAACTCATCCGAAAATAGGACAGTATTCCATGTCTGTTTTGTCCAATTTAAATGATCTCTGGCAAATTGAATTCGAGCTGACCGATTCTTTTTAGAAATAAGAGGCTTTTTCACAAGACGATAGCAACCGCGACCAGCCTCATTTGCCCTGCGGCTAACTGTTCGAGTACTAATTTCCAATTTTAGATTATTGACTACCTCCCGAGGAGTAATTTTTGGGCATTTCTTAAACTCTTGCTATCAGATTATCCTGTCTTTGTGTAGTTTTACGAGGTCTTCCTCCAAAAGTTGAGTTTTCACAGTACCTGTCTCACGAAATTGTTGACTTATTTATTGAATATTTATCACAGATAGTTTTTTGTTTTAAACCAACACTAAAATCATTTATAATTTTGGTTTTTAAATCTTCAGAAATTTTGACTTTAGCCATTTTCGTTAAATATTTGCGTGGATTATAATTAATTATTATTATACGTAAAAATTACAAAAAGAAGTTATGAATAATTATCCGAATAAAACAAATATTGAAATAACTGTAAAACATGATGCCTTTTACATCGATTTTCTTAATTGAAGTAAATTCTTTTAAAGCTGGAAACATCGATACTTTTCATTTTGGGGCCACCCTAATGTTTATGCCTATTTTAAAAAAGTTTTAATATCTTAAAGAAAAGCATACCCATAGGCGTTCAAATGAATACTTTCTGATTTTTAATTTAAAAGCTTAAGCCAATATAAATGAACATTTCATATATAACTTATTAAATATTTAAAATTTTTTAGAATTTCTGTTGAAATTTTCATAAAATTTATAATTTTTAACATACAAAATTTTAAAATGTAGCATACTTTGGAGTCTCAGATTAAACATAACAAAATGTAGCATAAATTCAGCATTTCAGATTACTTAGGCACCAGTATGTCATACAAATAAAAGCAAAGCAATTTAAATTAAAAAAACTATTTTAAAAAGTCTAAAAATAACTTAAGCAATTTCACGGGTGAGACATTTTCTTCAGACTTTTTATAGATTTTTCATTATTAAAAAAAAAAAAATAAATAATAAAAATAAACTCAAAATAAAATTTCTATTAAAATTTTTGTTTTAAAACATTGTATTTCACCACAAAAACGTCTTTTTTTTAAATGTTTTACGAAAGAAGACATTTTGTGAAATATTTTTTTGTTGAAATTTTTCTCACCACAACAGGTTTTCTACCACATAATATTAGAAAAATATTTTTAAAAATATTTTTTTTGTGTAAAGAAATCCATTTCTACGAAAAAAAAAACCTGTATTTCGTAATGTGAAAAAGCGATTTTTTGAAAATAATTTGTGAAAAATCAGTTTTGTGGTAAAAATTTGATTTGGTGGTGAAAAATAAGCTTTATGGTGAAACAATTATTTTTAATGGTGAAAAATTAGTTTTGTAGTAAAAAAAATAATTTAGTGGTAAAAAATTTGTTTGGTGGTGACAAATTATATAATTTTGTTCAACTTCATTTTAAGAACTAAATGTTTTTCACCACAAACTATTTTAATTTTTTTCGCACAAACAAATCATTAGCAACTTATTTCCACCTCAATATAACTTTTTTCACCATAAGCAAATTTTAATTTTAAATTGCATTTCATTAGAAAAACAACTTATTCTTTCTTTTCCCCCAAAAACTTTATCTTCTCAAAACCATATTTTCTCCATTTGAGTTTAAAATTATTTAAAATTCGTTACAGCTGAATATTATCAAACTTATTCTTTTGAACTTGATCTACTTTATAATATTTTAAATCACAAACATATGTTTTCGATTAGCTATGTTCAAACTGAAATTCACAAAAAAAAAAAAATAAAAAAAAAACTAATTCCCATAATATTCTTTTTCTACATATTCATATGTCAGCCATGTGGTTTCAACAAAAACTTAACTCATTCATGTAAAAAAACAAAAGAATTAACACAAACAAAATTTCTGGGTAATCAAACATATTTTGCAATTTAATACACCCCATAAGTTTGACTTCAATTAAAGAATTTGATACTTCTTTGGAATATTTAGCATGAAATTTTTGTTATTTTGTGTTTCATATACATTTCAATAAATAAACTGAATTGTGAGTGGATTTTTTTTGAAAAAGAGAAGAGGAATATTGAGGCGAAGTGTAAATGAAATGTGAAAAAACATATGTTGTTTTATAATAACCCTATTAAATTGATTAAATGGAGCATATATTAAAAATTAAAATGAACAAATATAAATTGTAAAGAATTCTTTTCTTTATTAAAAAAAATAAAGATAAAAAGCAAAACATGATTTGTAAATGGTTTAAAGAAAATCTGAAAACCAAATTGATTGAAAGCCATTACAAATAAACCATAAATTAATTAACTTTCTTTATTTTTTTTATAAAACCTCCTGAAAGTATGCTACTATATCAATTTATCCCTAAAGCCAAAAAACATACTTCACTTGCTACCATAAGGAAATCAAATTACACTCAATACTATTTTGTCATACCGAAAAACTCATTAAATATTTATTAATAAAAACCTAAATATATTTACGAAACACTTCATTAAATTCAAGTGTTGCCACCATTAATTTGGTTAACCATTAATATTTTAACAATTTAGAGCATCAGCATCATGTTTTATATTTAAAAGATAGCAACTTAATTTATAAATTAAATATTCTATTATATTTGTGAAAAGGAAGCTAAATAAAAAATACTCACCATTATTTTAGGTTATTAAATTTATTTCGCTGCCACGAGCCTAAAAATAGACAACAGAAAAAAAAAGAAAATGTCATTTATTATTACTCTTAAAACGTTGGTTGACGTTCTTATATAAATAAAAAGATTCTGTGTTATATATAATTAGTTGGGTATTAAATAAGAATATTATACATATCTATCTAAAGTGTCAATGACTTTTAAATGTTCATGTACAAAAAATAAATAAAAAAGAAATACATGTTTAAATAATAAATGATAAAATTGTAAACACGAGCCTAAAACTAGGCTATGTTTTTGTCTATTTTTTATGAAAAGATGTTTACTAAAAGTAGGCAAATATTTCTTTTTATATTTCTTTGGCTTTTGTATAAATTTAAAAGAAAATTTTATTTGATTTTATTTTGGTAAATTTGTAAAGGAAAATTTATATTACATTTGATAGCACAAATTCAAAGGTTGTTTTGAATTAAAATAAAATTAGAATTTTTTTTTTTTTAGTTAAAGTTTTTAAATTTTGTCTAAAATAGTTTTTATTAAGCTAAGTTTTAAAAGTAATTAATTAAATAAATTATTAAATTATAAATTAAATTTTATTTAATTTTCTTTCTAATTGAAAAATTATATAAAAAAATACAAATTTTCAGAGGTTATCACTGACTTAATTCTATAACTTTATTTATATTGGTATAATTTTTTTTTTTTAATAACAATCTAATGAATAAAACCATAAATAATTTGAAGTGTGTTTCATTTAATTATGGTTTCAAGTCACATGAACACAGCTAAAAGTTTAAAAGAAGTAGAAATTCATATGGACCCCCATAATATATATTTTATAGAGTCCTAAATGATTTTTGTGCTAAGAGTTTTACAATTTTAAACTTAGTGTTACAATTTCACCCCTAGTGGTGAACAAAATTAACTTAATACTAAACTTTTTACCCAAAAAATTTTTCAACCACAAAAGCAGTTTTTCGCCGAAGTGAAGTTTTGACCATAAAATCTAATTTTCTCCTAAAAACATTTTTTTTTATAAAATCCGATTTTTTAAACTCAAAAGAAATTCATAAATTTTGCACCACAAAAATGATTTATTCAACTGATTTTTAACTACAAAATTAATTTTTCTCCACAAAATAAATATTTTTTTAATAAAGAAATAAATTATTCGCCGCAAAGTTAATTTTTCACCACAAAATTAAATTCTTCACCTCAAACATAATTTTTCAACTCAAATTTAAATTTTCTCTTTAAAACTTATATTTTACCACAAAATCAATTTTTTACCATAAAATTAAAGTTTTACCAAAAAATCTTTTTTACATCACAAAATAATTTTTTTTTATAAAAAATAATATAATTTTACACACCACAAAAATATTTTTCATCACTAAATCAATTATTATAAAATTATTTCACTAAAAAAATGTTTTTCACCAATAAAAATTTTAATCAATTACTTAAAATCGTATTAAAATGTATTTAATAATACAATCCATTTAATTTATGTGCGTTATAAAATTTTAAAAATAATTAAAAGGAACATTGTTTTCCAGTGTTATCTATCTTACCTTTAATCACTTGATAAAGAAAAAACAATTAATATAAATTCTTTCTCCGATTATTGGGAATTTTGTTGTTCTCTTTTCTAACAAAACAAACATACATACATACATTTTCACACCTACAACAAAAACATTATTTGCAATAGGTTTTTCCTTTTATGCCAAACTACTAGAATTATACGATAATGACGTTTTTCTACAAAAATAAAAATAACAAATAAATGATGAGAATGATGACGTGATTTCGTTTTGTTATGTTAACTCAAAAATAAGAGAGGGGGAGAAAGAGTTTATGACAAATAAAAAAATCACCACATTTTCCCCACAACAATAATACAAAAAAAAAAAAAAATAATAATAATAATTTGTTAAGTACGAGACACATTTTTATTTTTTTCCCCTTGCTAACGTCATCATGTTTATTTAGGAAAATAAATTCTAATGAATTATAGTTTTTTTTTTATTATTTATTTTATTATTAAAAAAAATAATAAATTTAAATAAATATTCTGTAGGAGAATAAAATCTCTAGTGATGGGGTTGTATAAAAACTATAGTATGATACTTTAATATTGATTTATAAACAGAAAACATTTGTTTTATTTTAGTATTTTAATGTTCATTTACTTGATATTTCATTTTTATTTCTGGGATTTTTAAATGTGAGTCTCTATGTCACCTGGCGGTGGGCCAAAATAAAAAAAAAAACACATTGCAATATATATTTTACTAAGTTGAACATTAAAAAACAACGAGGGTCATGAGAAAAGTGAAGTGAAGATTTTCAAATAAAAAAATAAAGAAATAATTTATTTCCTTGTGAAATTATCCTTTTTAGTTAAAAAATATTAGCAAAACCTATTTAATTAATTTTTGTTTTATTATTTAAAATCTTTGGCAAATTTCTATTAAAAATCTAAATTAAATATTTAAAATTTTCTTATTAATTTTCCTTTTTTTTTATATTTTTGTTTATTAAATATTAAATTATTTTTCACAATTATTCTTCATATTTTGGCGGTTGATGATGTGTTGACTTTGACATACATTTGTTTAGATGATGACAAGTTTTTGTTGTCTTATGATTTTTTTGACATGTGATAGCTATTTTCTATAAGATATATATATTTTATTTAATATTTCCCTTTTTGTTTTTGCATATTAAAAGGTAAATGACTTCATTTTGAGAGCAAGTTCGTTGAAATTTATTTAAAAAGACCTTGTATATGAGTTGAACATGATTTTAACTTAAGTAAATATATACTTGAAATTGAAACTTAAAAAATGTAGGCAAACAAAATTGTTCAACACATAAGCCTTAAAGTAGGCTAAAGATTTTTTTGGACAATTTTAAATGAGGTTGGTTATTTTACTTATAAATAAATAATTACATAAATAAATAAATAAATGAATAAATAAATAAACACTTTGATTAAATTTCTTTTTTTAGTTTTTATGTGTATATTTTTTTTTAGAAACTTATCCAAAATTTATTTCAAATTATGTATTTCTTTTAAAATAGTTTTGTAACTGTCTAATATCTTGCCTTTTTTAGAAAACATTATTAATTTCTTTTACTTTTACTATAAATCGTCTAATTAAATTATGTACTTTGTTTACATTTATCTTTATTTCTTACTGCACTCAATTTTGCATCTCTGTGTTTTGTTTACATTTTTGTATTACACAAATACTTTGCCATTTTATTGGTCATCAGAGAGACGCTACACAAATCTTAGTAACGGCGTTGGCTTAAACTTGAAATAGCGGCGGCGATTTAGAATTAAACTTGTGCAGAATAAAATAATGTTATTTACTAGAATTATTAAAAAATTAAGTACTTAAATATTCTAATAATTTAGTAAAATGATTAAGTTTTAAAAATAAATTAATCGTTGATTTGTTTTAAAACGAATGGAGCTAAAAGTTCAAAGGCGGCGAATTTTACACCATTCGTCTCCGGTCTTTGCTAAATGTTTTATTGTTATTTTCTTAAAAGAAATTTATTTTTTTAAAATTGTAACATTTTAAGTTATTGTATCGTATTTATTACATTTAAGGATTTTGTTGCTGTTTTTTTATAATTATGTATTTTATTTCTAATTAAATACGCTTTGATCACTTGCTTATCATTTTATTTATAAAGAGTATTTGTGTGTTTCTGTCTTTAGGTTAATAAATAAAACTTAATTATTATATTCGAATTTTGACATTTGTAGAACAGATAAATAATAATATTTAACAATAAAAAATAAAAAAACTAAGAAAAACTGGACAGAAAATACGCCTTTTGTTGATATTTTATTTATTTTTTAGTTTCTGTTTTTTTTTTTCTTAAGTTGTTATTGTTTTTAGTTCTTGCCTTAATTCTAAGTTATTTTTGTTGTTGTTTTTATTTTTTGCTTTAGTTCTAAGCTATTTTTTGTTGTTGAATTGTCATTTCAAATGTCTGCTGCCTGACAGTCTATGTGAGTGAATGTTTGTTTATGCGTTAAATATATGTATAATTGTGTGTTTTCTATGATTTGTATATGTACGTTTGTATGTTCGTGTTATTTTGTTTAGTATACGTTTGGATGTATGTTCACATGATGTTTTATTAAGTATATGTATGTGTGCATGTACTCTTGTCATTTGAATATGTCAAGTGATAAAGATGCCACTAGTTTTTTTCATCTTATTTTTTTTTTCTTAACTACTAAGTATTTTATTATAGGAAAACTTAGTTTCTTTTATTAAAAAAAAAATGGAAAAAGATCTAAATAAAATATTTATGACATAAATAAATGCAATAAGGAAGAAATAAAATTGTCATCATAAGAAAAAAGTTTTGTAATAAAATTTAATAGGCAGAGAAAAAATATAAAAATTGTTGAGATAATCATAAACTTAGTTTTGGTTTTACATATAAATATAAAATGGGATGAAAAGAGGGGTTAAATATTTAATAAGCAAAGTAGGGGATATAAAATAAAAATAAACTTTATTTTCATATTTAAAAGTTATGGATATTCTTTTTAACATGAAGACTGTGTGAAAACAGAAATATATATTTTTTTAAAGAGAAATTTAAGGCTTTTCCATTTTTTTCTAAAATATTAGTTCACATTTTTGATTTTGTTTCTTCCGAATTATTTTAATTATTATAAAATATTTTGTCTTAATTTAAAAAAAAAAAAAATTAAAAATAAAAAAATAAAAAATAATAAAAATATTAACACAAATGTTAAGTTTAGTGCAGATTTTGTTCTATAACTTTTTTCTAGTGATTCGATTTAGCTGGTTTTTAATATCAAACTGTCTAGAAAATTAATAAATAATTTGTATAAATTTCAGATAATTTAGCTTACAACTTTGGTCTTGAGAATGTTTTCCACAGACAAACGATAAAGCAAATAAGGATAAAACTTTTTTAATTTGTTCTTCCTTATGTGTTAAATATTTATTTTTGTATTCGTAAAAATTAAATAGTTCAATCTCAAAAACTAACTTTTCCTTAAATTGTCATAATTATTTATTTAAATAAAAAAAATCTTCTTAAAAACCTCCCACATTTGGTGGTGAAATTCAAGTTAGTACAATAAAAATTTACAAAATATGTGGGTGTCTTGTGGTTATACAAGCTCTAAGGAATATTAAGTTTTCAAGGATTTTTATGCTAAATAGCAAAGCCAAGAACAAGTAATTATCATAAAATAAAATAGAAATTTGTAGAGAAATTTTTATCTATCTTTCCCATTAATTTTCATTTACACTCCATCATTTTGTTAACACCTTGTCTATGTTATCAGAAAAAAATACATTTAACAACATTTTATCACCTTATGCAAAAAACAAAATTGAAATTCTATTTTAATCATTTACGTGCCATCAACTATCACAAATTCCTCTTTTGTACTCATAAGAATTTATTACAAAATTTCTATACATTTAAATGGAATGAACTTTAATCGTTTTGATTTTTTTTTCTGTTATCAGTTAATAGACTTGGTTTTAATAATGTATACTAAAGGAAAATGTTATTACACCTTTATACATAGACAGATAGAGGCGTTTTATATTTGTGTGTGTGTGTCTTTTTTTGTGTATAATTGATGTTAATAAACTTGAACTTAACCATTTAATATTTATATAGTTAAGAGTTGAAATACAACAATAAAAATTATTATAACTAAAGCAAAAAGCAAACAAAAAAGAAAAAATAATAAAACGCAAGCGATAAGGTTTTGTAATATTAGAGCACAAAAATAATCGATTAAAATAAAAATAAGGGAAGTTAATATAAATAAATAACTAATAACGTTTATTTATTTACTTTTTTATTAAAAATATTTATTTAAAATGAGGAATTTTTTTATTTCATTTACTAATTTTCAGAAAGACGACTTAATCCCCTTTCCAACGATATACAATAATAAGCTTAATAAAACTTCTTAATATATGGTAACTTTAGAACATAATCATTGGGTCTTTTAACACGAACTCAGCCCGTTTTGCTTTAAGAGAGAGGCTGCCATACTGTTTATAATGAGTTTATGCACTCACCATGTTTACACTTAAGAGTTGAGATGCCAGATGCATTTACAATTAAAATATAAGGGTAATTTAATTGATTTTATCAATAAAAAAGTAAATAAAATAAAATTAATTAAATTCAAAATTAAATAAAAAAACCGAAATTGTAAAAAAAAAAATATTATTATTATTGTTTTTTGTAAATTAATATTTATTTTTGAAAAATTATTAAATTATTCGATTACTTTAATATATTTTTCAGCATTTTTTGTAATTTCTATTGTAAAGTAGATAACAGCTACACGTTTCTCTGTTTTATTTAGTTAACGTTTTTTTTTTTTCTTAGAAATCATAAAATCAAGGTGGTTAAACATAAAAGTTCATTATTTAACAAATAATGTAACAATTTTCGAATTGTTATCAACAAATTGATAAAATGAAAATACAGCAAATAAGTATTTACATAAACTTTGTTATCTGTTTTTTTTCTTTTGTAAAACAAATCAATAATAAAGTTTTATAAAATTTAGCAAAAATATTTTATACGAAAAAATTCATTATCAAGGTTTTTTATGAGGGTGATGGATGGCGGCATGTCTATAATGAAAAATGGGTTTATATTTCTGTTAAAGCAAATGATTTTTATTATTTATTGATTTTAAATAACAAAGAGTTATTATGTTATCAGTTAAATTATTAAAAAAAAGTACAAAATAAAAAAATATTCTTTGAAATTTGATAATAAAATACAATTTATTATTTGTTAATTTAAGTTAAAGATAATTAAAGTCGTATAAGTACTTGAAATGTTAAGAAATGAAGTTATTTTTATAAATAAAATAAAATTTTTAAAATGACAGGTGTTTTTTATATCAAAGAAGATAAATATGTCAAAACTAAAATAAAATACTTCAAAATATTTAAAATAAATAATAAATAAATAGGTAATTAAACTAATAAATAAATAAATAAATAAATAATTACATAAATAAATGTTCTCAAAATTAATTAAAACTTTTTTAATTTACCCGCAACTCATTTACTTTTTTCTAATTAAATATAAAACTTTTTTTCTAACTCCCTAAAGTATGTTAGCAAAATTTTCCTCGCTTATAGACTTTTCCCTACAACAAACTTAATAAAATTCCCATTAATATTTTAATTTAATTTCCCCAAGCTCCTTAACCTATACTACACATATATTGATTATATTTATAAGCCTTAATATATGCTTTAGAAAACAAAATTCTATTAAAAAATCTAGGTCATTGATGGTTTTATAAACTCAACAAAATATTTGAGTTCATAAAAAAATGTTTACATAAGGTAAATTGGTTTTCATAACACAAAATTATGTTATAATGCATGTTTTCAAAAAATAAACACCCTAAATATATGCTTTAATTTTAAATTGAAACACTATAACCTAAATATGTTTAACACACAATTTTAACCAGCAATCCAATTATAAGAAATACACAAAATTTGCCACTACTGACATTAATTTTGTTAAAAAAAAATACTAAAACGGGAACTCCTTTTTTGTTAAAGAAAGAGAAAAATTCCCAAAAACGCCTTAAGTAGAGTATATGCTTTAGTTGTTTTTGTTACAAACTCAAATAATTTTATAAAAATATAAAACAACCTCTTTTGTGGTCAAAGAAACAAAAAAAAAAAAAAAATTGTTTAGACATGCATATCAATTTTTGTTGTTTCTTCTATTTTCTTGTTAATAACACCCTAAGGATTTTATCCTTTTTCTTTTTATTCTTTTTTATACAATTTTCATTTATTTAATGCATTTTTCTGAGTATTTGCTTTCATTTTGTGAAAATATGTTATTAAATTTATAAAAACAACTTGCATTTGTTGTTATGCCCCTTTTGGTTATGCTAACAGTTTCATGTGTGTTGAGTGGGTGGAAATGTGCATCTGCTCACGTGTGGGATAGTGCATGTGGGTTGTTTTTATTGTAACCACAAAATAAAAATGTATAAAAAATTTTGAAATTCATATTTTTTTTTTAATATTTTTTGTGTGTGTTCTCAAGTAATAAGTTGATAAGAGAACTTGAGTTCCCTTTTTTAGTGATTGAAATATTAAAGCATACTTTTGGCCAAACAACAATAATATTCAAATAAAATATCAAATAAATTGTTTGTGTAAAAAATTAAACAGAAACATTTTAAGTTTAATTTAGAAAAAATTTGTACTCATTAAGATATTTTTTTATTAAAGAATTCCTAAATTTCTTAATTTTATTTGAGATTTATTACTTTGTTTTTCCTTTATAAAATTTTGTTAATATCTTTTGCCTTTATTAAGGCGTTTTGTGCAAAAACATTATATGTAGCCTACTTTTAGGTTATATTTTTATTATAATCATTTATAAAACATTTATGTTAACAATTTTGAAAAGCTTGTAAAAAACATCAACAAATATGTAGTCTAATTTAAGGGTTACAAACAATAAAATACCCAAAAAAAAAAAAAATTCAATAATGTAGCCTACTTTAGGGGTGGACTTTTCCCACATGTTAATATAAAAGTATAATAAAAAAGTTTATGTAGAAAACTAATAGTTTTGTTAAGTATTTGAGTTGCAAATTTTATATGTTAATGTTTAACAAGTGCTTAATAAAGAAAACTATTATTTTTTTACTTAGCATACTGTTGGGCGTAAACCAAATTAATGATTTAAATAGAAAAGGTTATAAATAGTTTCATTCTTCTATTTTTTACTAAATAAGTAAAATGGATAAAATTTTATAAAATTCTATTTTAAAATTTAATAATAAAAAATATAGCATATTTTTGGGAGCATAAAAAATATATTTTAAGAAAATAGTTTAGGAAAAGTTAAAAATTTTAAATTTTTTAAATTTAAATTTTTACTCAAAATATAAAAAAATTTATTTAATTTTTTTTTTTCCAAAATATTTTTATTTTCATTTTTATTAAACTCTTTTTTAATATTTTTATTAACTATAATTAATAATTCTCTGTTATTATTTTCAATATCCCCTAATTTATCATAAACTACTACTCTTCAAGCAACCAAGCAACCTTATAAAACCACATTAACCATCCACACTGCAGCAAATAAAGCGGAAAAATGTTGTTCATTAAATTTTCACATATCATTGGGCGTTTAATATTAAAACCAATAAAATACTGAATGTTCAAATGCGCCAGTTGTGTTAACAAAAATGTAATAAAAAATATATTTGCCATTGGCTCTATAAGTATAAAGACAAAAATAATAAAAAAGTTAAACAAATATACATGACCATTTTATTTTTTCCAGTTAAACATTTAGTCAGCACTTTTAAAATAAACATTAGGCAAAAGGATATTTTTACTTTTTGTTTTTAATTTATTTTTGTGCAAAAAGGACATGCCAACGTAATGCCTCTTACATGACAAGTGTTTCAAGCTAATAAATTTTTAATGAAGTTTATTTAGCAATAGTTGGGCGGCAAATAAAAGAAAAATAAAATTTATATTTGAAGGTTTATTTAAAAGAAAGAAAAGAAATTAACCTTGAATTAGAAATCAAATAAATAATAAAAAAATAATAGCAAAAAGGATAATGTTTAAAGGAATTAATTTTAAATTAAATTTTATGAAATTGTCAAAAATTTTATTTTGTTACAATATTAGTGCTTTTTTATGATTTTTTTATTATCTCCGTCTATGATATGGCATCTCCGGTTTTAGTTTTGTTTACAGCTACTCCTCAGAGAGACTTAAGTCATTTAGGTGTTACCAACTAAATTGATAAATGAGTTTTTTCATTTATTAACTTGTTTAATTTTCATAATAATATTGATAAGACGTCCGTTTGTCGGTTGAAATAGCGTTTATGAAGTCCAACGACAACAGCCATATTTAATATATATATCAAACGGTCGATAATTCTTTCGAGAATTTTGATATAGAAATTCAGCAAGATCGAATCGTAAATGTCGGAGTTATATCTTAAAACAGGCTTTTTGAACCTTTTTTTTTAATTTTCTGGAGCTTTGCAAACTATTTTGTATTTAAAAATTATATTTAAACTTGCCATATCGTAAGCTTTCCCCACTTCTCTGTTTTCTTGGCATTTTTTTTTTTTTTTTTTATTATAAATTTAACAAAATTTCTTAAATTTTCTTTCTTTAATATTTCCCTAAATGAACTCTTATCTTGTAAACAAATTTCTCTCTACTGACATATTAACAAAAATATTTACATAAATTTTTCATTCGAAAAAAAATCTTATTAAAAATTCTTTAATATTCCACCAATAAAAACATTTTAATTTATAACTTAAATTATAGCAAATAACATACGATGGATGATGATATTTATTCAATAATACTAAAAATAAACAAATTATGATAAAAACAAATGCAAATTATTTATTAAAACCATAAACAAATTGAACGTGTCTGTTGGTTAAATGGTTGTTGCTGCTCATTAGCAGAGAGCAGCAAGCAACAGCAATAATATCTGATGCATCCGTTGTAGGTTTTGCAGATACGCAATAATATACATATTTAAAATTCTTCTTCGTTTTAATAATTTTAATATCTTTTTATTTTTTCTTAGTTTGTTTACAATTTTATAGCGTTGAAAATTGTTGTTTACTTCTTATGAAAAGAATGCGGAAAATATGAAAATATGTGAGCAAGTGTTTGTGTGTGTGTGCATGTGGGCAAATTAAACTTTTTCCATCTTGTTTTCTAAATGATAGATGGATGAATAGAAGTGTGTGTGATTGAAGTGGTGAATAGTGTAATGCAATAAATAAGATAATAATAAAAAAGAGTATGGGATGCTGTTGCTGTTCTTACGATTGATTTAGTTATTTTTGTTTATTTGCACTTGTTGTTGTTTTAAATGTTTACATAAAAAAATAGCAAAAGAAAATATTTACAACAAATACAAAAATTTGGGCCACTGTGTTATTTATAGTCACTCATAAAAAAAGTGAAAAAAGAAACAAAAAAAAAAAAAAAATAGTTTTATATGTTTTTCTGTTATTTTGGTTTTTTGCTCTACTCTCTAATAGTAATATGGAAGACTCTAAATAAAGGAGAGATGATGCCACCCTGTTTTTGAACTATAAAATAAAAGATGCCAATCAAACTGTGGAAAATTTTCGCAAAATTATTGACATACATTTTTAGTTTTAAACAAAAAATCAATCAAATCTTCAGCTCAAAAATACGTCTCAAATTTAATATCAATTTTTTAAATAAAAGATTCAGAAATCTGTTATAAAATATATTACTCCAAATACTATTTTAAATTTTTAAAATATCGTTAATAAACTCATTTAAAAATCAGTTTATAATTTGGCATCTGTTGTTAAAAAATTATTTTTTCCTAATATCAAATTATATTAATAGTAAACTGCTACAAATTGCGACAGTTTCTTTTTTTTTTTAAAGTCCAATCGTATTGGCAATTGAACGAAAGTAGGCGAAATTCTTTATCTTCTTTCTTTTTACTCTATAAAATATTTGTAGCTCTATCATTTTCAATTTCTACTAATAAATAAGTGTGTGTTTGGTCGTGGCGCCAATTAAATTTCGATTTTTATTTCTTTTAATTTTTATATATTGATGGGGGGATTTTATTTTTTGCTGCTGCTATTATTGATAGTCATAAATTAATATAATTAATACTAGCACGAAAGCTAACAGCGAAGATTGTAGGAGGCATTTAAAGGGTGTGGAAATAAAAAAAAAAAAAAAAAAAACAAAAATGAAATATAAATTAACTGAAATTTAGCAATAAATGGAGAAAAAGCTAATATTGCAACAGAATTTTTCTTAAATAAATTTAAATTGAATGAAATTTAAATAACGGGAATTAATTCTATAAACCTATCGACAAAACTATAGCCTAATATGTAGACAAAACTACTGTCTCGACTATAGTCTAGTATATAGACAAAACTATAGTCCTGACTATAGTCTAGCCTATAGAAAAAACTATGGTCTTGACTATAGTCTAGTGTATAGACAAAATTGTAGTCTTGACTATAATCTAGTCTATAGAAAAAACTATATTCAAAACTTTAATATTGAGTACAGTCTAGTCAATAGATAAATATAGATTAAAAAATAGTCTATAGTCTAGTGTATAGACAAAACTGTAGTCTTGATTATAGTATAGTCAATGGAAAAAACTATAGCCCAGTCTATAGACAAAACTACAGTCAAGGCTATAGTCTTGACGTTGGTCTAGTCAACAGATAAATATAGATTACAAGTCTATAGTCTAGAGACTAGACTATAAAACAGTCTAAACTCTAAAATAGTCTATAGTCTAGACTATAAAATAGTCTATAGCCTAGACTATAAAATAGTCTATAGTCTAGACTATAAAATAGTCTATAGTCTAGTTTATAAAATAGTCTTTAAGTCTATAGTCTGGACGATAGTCTAGTGTATTCTCTTGATCATAGTCTAGTTTGTGTAATATTTTCAATATCTATTCTAATCTTGATTTCTTTTTAATCATTAAAAATTCTTTGTGTTTTTCCTATTATATATTTAAAATTTTCCTATGATTTTTTCAATAAATATTCTTTGTTTACAATTAAATAAATATTTTTCTATTTCCCAAGAATTGTTTTTATTTTAATATTTATTTTCAATTTTCAATACATAGAATTTTTTTTAGATTTTTTTTTTGCATGTGTTAACGCTTCTCTTGTTTCAATTTGTTGAGGTAATTTTTATGTACACAAATTGCTATTTATTTTTTTGCACTAAACAAATAAACTTTATACGTTTTTTTTTTATCAAATTAAAAAAAAAAAATCAATATAAAACATAAAATAAGAACAATCAATTCAAAGAAATAAAACACTTGACAAAGTAAATAAAAAAAGTGAAAAAATTCCAATGAAATGACTGACAACTAAAAATAGAGATGAAATAGAAGACAGCTGTTGTTATGTACTGAAAGTAAAATATCTAGGTAATATAGCACAAAAAGTAATAGAGAAAGGGAATTTACTTTTGTTTTTTTTAATATTTTGTGTAGAGAAAAAAGGTTAAAGTGGAAGTTTTGTTTTAAATAGGATTTAATTTAAAAAATTGAACAAAATATTTGTGTTATAAATATTATTTTTTTTTTTTTTTTTTTTTTTTTAATTTAGTGTATAAGCAAAATTGCCACCTTTTAAGATTTTTTTTAGGTTTCTCTTATATCCTATTTGTTTCTTTTAAAACCCTCTTTATTTTTCAATATTTCTCTTTTTAAGTTCTTATAACTTAAGCCTATTAAAAAAAGTAATAATAAATAAAAAAAAATGTCATAAAAAAGTTTATTACAATTTTTATGTAAAAAACGTGCAAATGTTTTAAAATAGAGTATTTATTTATTAAATAACAATAATAATAATAATTCAAACGTTGTTTTACAAATTGAAAAAATAATAACAAAAAAGCACACACGCGTGAGGAAAAAGCATTAAATTATATTTAAAAAACCTATAAAATTTTAAAACTTTATAAATTCTGCCTTTTATAAAATAAGTAACCAACAATTAACTTCCAGCTCTGGAGTAGGAATGTAAATAAAAGTGGCAACACGGTTAAGAGATTAGCTTTTAATAAAACAGGATAAAAATGGCGAATAATGGGAGAATAGATTATTAAGGTGATGAAGAAAGAGAGCGTGAGAGGAAGGGAGTTCTTTAAAATAAGCATAGTTTTGGGAACAGAATAAAATTATTAAAATATATATTAAAAAAAACTAAATAATTTAAAAGTAAAATAAGTTTTTTATTGTTTTTATTTTAAAAATGTTGAGCAATTAGCAAAAGATAAAAATAAATATGGTGTTTTTTAATTCGGACTTATAAAGTTTATATTCAGCTGCGTTTTTTTAGTTTTTAAACTAACAAATTTTTAATTAATATAAGAAAAATTATTGCTTTTCTTGAATATAAAGAAATATCTTAAGGATTAACTATTCAGCTCTAATTTTTTGTTATTCAGCTGTATATATTTTAAGATAAAATGTGTAAAATTTAAATTAGCTTAAAATTTTCATTTTTTAGATTGATTTATTTACAATTTTGGTAGCTGAAATTCATTTGACATAGCAGGTTATATAATCAAGCTTAAAAAATTTCAATTCAGCAAAAATTTTTTGCTATTCAGCTTAATATTTAGATATTCAGCTACGAAATTTTACTATTCAGGTATTTAAATTTTAAGACAAACTTTTAAAATTTAAATTTAGTTTAAAATGTTCATATTCAGCTTAATTTTTTACAATTCAGCTGGCTGAATTTCGTTTTAAGCAGCAGGTTATATAATAAAGTTTATAAAATGTATATTCATCTGCGATATTTTGCTATTCAGCTAACAAATTTTTAGGTTAGTTAAGAAAATGTTTTGCTTTCTTTGAATATGAAGAACTTAGCTTAAGAATTTGATATTCAGCTACGCTACATTGCTATTCAGCTATTTATATATTAAGAACAAATTTTCAAATTTAAATTCAGTTTAGCATTTTTATATTCAGCTTAATTTTTTTACAATTCAGCTAACTGAATGTTATTTTTAATATCATGTTATATAATTAAGCTCTATTTGGCTATGATTTGTTGCTGTTCAGCTAAGAAATTTTCAATACAACTGAGAAAATGTCTTGTTTTCCTTGAATATGAAAAATTTATTTAAATAATTGACTATTCAGCTGCGTATATTGTAAGAAAAATTAAAAAAATTTTAATTTAGCTTAAAATGTTCGTTTTTAGTTTGATTTTTTATAATTCAGCTAACTGAATTTCATTTTAAGTAGCAAGGCATACAATCAGGCTTACAAAATGTATATTCAGCAGCAAGTTTTAGCTATTCAGCTAAAAAATTTCCGATACAAATAAGAAAATGAAGAATTTTACATAAAAATTGGCTATTCAGCTGTGCTAAGCTGTTTATATTTCAAGAAAAATTGGTCAAATTTAAATTTAGTTTAAGATTTTTATATTCAGCTCGATTATTTTTACAACTCAGATAGCTGAATTTCATTTTAACTAGCAGGTTATGTAATACGGCTTATAGATTTTCTATTCAGCTGCAATTTTTAGCTATTCAGCTACGAATTTTCCGATACAATTAAGAAAATAAAGAATTTAATTAAAAAAATTGGCTATTCAGCTGTACTATTATATTATTCAGCTATTTATATTTTAAGAAAAATTGGTAAAATTTAAATTTAGTTAAAAATTTTTATATCCAGCACGATTTTTTTTTACAATTCAGCTAGCTGAATTTCATTTTAATAATCCTGTTGTATAATCAAGCTTATGAAGATTTAATTAATTTGTAATTTTTTGCTATTCAGCTACAAAATTTCTGCTACAATTAAGAAAATGAAGAATTTTGCTTAAAAATTAGTTATTCAGCTGTGATATTATGCTTTTCAGCTCTTTATATTTCAAGAAAATTTTGTAAAATTTAAATTTAGTTAAAAATTTGTATAATTAGATCAATTTTTTTTTAAATTTAGCTAGCTGAATTTCATTTCAATTAACTGGTTGCATAATAAAGCTTATGAAATTTCAATTAAGCTGGAATTTTTTGCAATTCAGCTATGAAATTTCCGGCATAATTAAGAAAATTTAGAAATTAACTTAAGAATTTACTATTTATTTAAAGAAAAATTGGTAAAATTTAAATTTAGTATAAAAATTTTATATTCAGCTCGATTTTTTTACAATTCAGCTAGCTGAATTTTATTTAAATTAACTGGTTGTATAATAAAGCTTATGAAGTTTAAATTCAGCTGCGATTTTTAGCTATTCAGCTAAGAAATTTCTTATTTAGCTAAGAAAATATTTTATTTGACTATTAAGAATTTAGCTAGCTTTTTGTTTGCTTTCAACAAATTTATTAAAATCTATTAATAATTGTGTTTTTTTTTATTATTTTTTTTTTTTTTTCAATTCAATTAATTTTTTTTTATTAAAATTCATGTTTATGCTTTAATTTTAATAATCAATCTTTGTTTTCTTGCGGCTTTATCTATTGTCTTATTTTAATTTTTTCTTTATTTTATAAAATAAATCATTTAAATTCCTAGTCACGTTTTTGTAAATAAATTCATAAAAGTATAAAAGAAAACAATTAAAAAAAGGTGCTAAATAAATGCTCTTTATAGATAAAGTTTATTAAATAATTTATTTAAAAAACCAGCATAAAACATAAATAAACACACTTTTACACATACACTTACATGTTGCATAATATTAAAATCTTTTTATAAGTATTTAATAAACTAACTCTTGTTATAAAGAAAAAAAAAATACTGCTGCTTAAAGAATTATAATTCTGTATTAAGAAAATTGTATAGGTTTGTATGTTTGTTTGTTATTATTATTAGAGAAGTATTACAAAATATGGCATATTGACTGTTTGTTTACTCACCAACTCTTTCACTCCCCCTACACACACGCATTTATTAAAGAAAAACATTTTATATACATACAGACATACTTGCAGTTTTAAATAATAAATTTTTAACGGATTTTCTATACATAACAAAAAAACAACAAAATCAACAAAGTTTTTTTTTTTAACGGAAATTGACAAACATCACTTTTATGAATGAGAGAACAGCAACAAAAATAAATTGAAGTTTTTTTTGTAACACAAAATTGGTCATGTGTGGGAGAGGTTGTTTGCTGGGATTTTGTTACTTTTTTTTTTTTTTTGCATTAAAAGCTTAAACGTTTATTTTTTAAAATTTTGTTTAAAAAAATTTATTTCACTGAATTTTTTTGTTGCCACTTTATGTTTGAAAGGGGTTTTTGTTGGGGAAAAGAAGCGTGTCAACAATAGATAGGAAGTAATGGAAGTCACTTTTGTAAATGTTTGAAAGTGTAGGTATGTTGTGTAGTATAATGTTTGCATTGCTAAGAGTGTGTGTCATATTTATTTTTCTTTCTTTTTTAATTTCTGTTTTTTGGCTGTTAAAACGAAATTGAAAATGGTTTTATTGAAAAAAGAAATGAAAACGAAAGTATTTTTTTTTTTTTGCTTAAAAAAAGGAAAAAATACAGCAATTTTAACCCAAAGCCTAAGAATAAAAGGTAACAGAGCAAATAAAGCGGAGGAGAGTGAGAGGAAAAGCAAGGATGCCAATATAGCCTAAAGCTAATAATAGTGATGCCAATATGAGCAAATTGGGAAAACGGATTATGTATTTGTTTTTAAAGTTATTTTGATTTTATGTAATAATTGAAATATTTTTTAAGAGAAAATAATAAATTTTTATAAAAAAAAGTATGTTTTAAAAAAATTCCCATTATTATTAATTTATTTATTTATTATTGTTTTTTTTTTTTTTTTTGTTGTAAATATTCTCATTATTATTTTTTTTTTATATATTTAGCCACTTTTTCCCTTAAACTTTTAAACAACCTTCATAACCTTTTATCTTTTTACCACTTACGTCAAAAATTATTATAACTGATGATTTCAGTTTACAAATTCATAAATTCACAAAAAAAAAAATAGACATGCATATTTAATAAACAGACAAGTACTCAACAAACTGAAAATAAATAAATAAATTATAAACATGTTAACCAACAAAATCTACTGAAAAAGTAAATAAATTACTCACTTATTTAAAGAAGCTCTAAAAAAATGACTCATACCCTTAGAAATATTAAAGCTATAATAACAATAACAAGACAACAACAAAAAATTATAATAATTATCTTTGGAAAAAATAACAACCATTTATTTGTTGTTGAACTTTGTAGAAAAATAAAAAAGAAAGAAAAAAACACATAATTGCAAAAAATTTAAAAAACAAAGTTAATTACTTGGTAATGAGTACAAAAGTTTAAAGTAAAAAAAAAAATATTTATAATAAGAAAAAAAAAAAAACTTCTGGAAAAAAATTAAAAAGAAAAACATTATTTTAAACACCAGGGAGTTCTAAGATAACAAAGAAAAAGTATATGATTCCAGGAAATAAATCTTAAATAAGATGTTAAACAATCAAGAAAAAAAAAAAAATAAAAAATCTTATAAAATATAAACATAAGAAATTTTAAAAAGACTAAAAATTAAACATTCATAATTAGCTGCACCTCAATAAATAATTGCCAAACATACACACACATAAATTCCCACGACATCTAATTCTTAGCACCTAAATGATACCAGATTCTATGGCACAGAACTGTTAATCTATTTATTCAGCTTTTTAATTTTTAGTTTGATTTTTTTATAATTCAGATAGCTGAATTGAATTTTTAAATGGCAGGTTATATAATTAGGTTTATAAAATTTATATTCAGCTGCAATTTTTTTCTATTCAGCTAACAAATTTCTAGTTGGTTTAAGAAAATGTTATGCTTCCTTTAAATAAGAAGAACTAAGCTTAAGAATTAGATATTCAGCTACGAAATCTTGCTATTCAACTGTTTATATTTTAAGAAAAAAAAAATTTTACATTTAAATTTAGCATAAAATTTTCATATCCAGCTCAATTTTTTTTTTTTTTTCAATTCAGCTAGCAGATTGTATAATCAAAGTTTATAAAATTGTATTCATTTGTATCGATTTTTTGCTATTCAGCTAACAAATTTCTAGTCTAGAAAATGTTATGCCTTCTTGGAATATGAAGAATTCAGCTTAATAACTGAATATTCAGCTAGGAAATTTTGGTATTCAGCTGTTTATATTTTAAGAAATAAATTTTTAAATTTAAATTTAGTTTAATATTTTCATATTCAGCTTAATTTTGTGCAATTCAGCTAGCTGTATTTCATTTTAAATGGCAGGTTATATAACTAGGTTTATAAAATTTATATTCAGCTATGATTTTTTGCTATTCAGCTAACAAATTTCTAATTTGGTTAAGAAAATATTTTGCTTTCTTTGAATATGAAAAATTCAGCTTATGAATTAAATATTCATCTAACGAAATTTTTCTATTCAGCAGTTTATATTTTAAGAAAAAAATTTTAAACTTTATGTTTAAAATTTTCACATTAAGCTTAATTTTTGTGGAATTCAACTAGCTTTACTTGAATATGAAGAATTCAACTTAGTTATTGAATATTCAGCTACGAAATTTTGATATTTAGCTGTTTATATTTGAAAGAAAAATTTTCAAAATTTAAATTTAGTTAAAAATTTTCATATTATGCTTAATTTTCTGCAATTCAGCTAGCTGAATTTCATTTTAAATGGCAAGTTATATAATTAAGTTTATAAAATGTATATTCAGCTACGATTTTTTGCTATTCAGCTAACAAATTTCCAGTCTGGTTAAGAAAATATTGTACTTTCTTTAAATAAAAAGAATTCAACTTAGGTATTGAATATTCAGCTACGAAATTTTTCTATTCAGCTGTTTATATTTTATTAAAAAAAAAAAAAATATAATAATAAATTTAGTTTCAAATTTTTATATTCTGCTGAATTTCATTTTAAATGGCAGGTTATGTAATTAGGTTTATAAAATTTATATTCAACTACGATTTTTTGCTATTCAGCTAACAAATTTTTAATTAAATTAAGAAAATGGCATGGTTTCCTGGAATATGGCTAATTAAAAAGAAATTCAGCTAGCTGAATTGTAAAAAATCAAGCTGAATATAAAAATTTTTAATTCAATTTCAATTTTAACAATTTTTATTGAAATATAAACATCTGAATAGCATAATATCACAGCTGAATAGGCAATTCTTAAGCTATATTTTTAATTTTCTTAATTGTATCGGAAAATTTGTAGCTGAATAGCTAAAAATTGCAGCTGAATAAAAATGTATAAGCCGTTTTATATAACCTGCTGCTTAAAATAATATTCTGCCAGCTGAATTGGCAGAAAAAATAAGCTGAATATGAAAATTAATACCTAAAATTAAATTTAGTTAATAAAAAATCTTAGTACCTAAATGATCTCAGACCAAATTTTTATAAAGTCTACACTGCATTTAAAATTCGTTTGTTTATTTATATTTAATTCACTATCTTGATTTTATTTCTCTAATCTCTTTTTCTGTTATCTTTTGTTTTATTTTATTTTCGTTTTTTTTTTTTTATTTATTCAAATTTTTATTACATTTTATTTAAAGATAATAAAATTTGTTACTTTAAACGGCCTTGTCTGACCTTGTTTTATTAAACGAAAATGCATTAAAAATTAAAATATTTTAAATGAAAAAACTTACAAGTTATTTTTTTTTCAAACCTCTGGGTAGGGGAATTTTTATCTCTAATAATATTCCCAGTATTTTCTAGTTAACATACCTGCAATGGAAAAAAAAAACAGTTTAAGGTGAAATAAAAAAGAAATTAGTAAACAAATCACTAAATAAAAAAATAAAAAATATTTATTTAAATTTTAAACTACAAAAAATTGTTGATGTTTACCAACAAAATAGAAACATCAACATCATCTACATAATTTGCAAACAAAATAAAACTTGACACATTTTTTTTTAAGTGTGTGATAAGCTGATTGAATTTTGCTATAATTTAAGGAATGTGTAAATTAATTTAATTATGTATAACAATTTAAATAGATTTATGTAGGTCTTAATGAGAAAATATAGCACATTCTTTGAAAAGAACAAGTATTAGACGTTTGTTAAATTTATTTAGAAGATTAACATTAAAATAAATTACGGACATGCGAACGTAGATAGATGGACGTGTTTTTATATCTAAAAAGTTTGTTAAAGCAAACATGATTTATAAATGGCAAGACTGAAAAAAATAAATAAATAAATAAATAAATAAATAAATAAATAAATAGATCAACAATTGATGTTTATAAAAGGGATTGTGTTGAATCGCTGTCTGTTTAAGTGCTAATGAATTATTGTTAATAATAATTTATATAGATTAAATATGACACTCATTGGTTTTTCTTATAAAAGGTATTAATAAATTAATTATAATTATAAGAAATTTGTAATAAATTACGAATTATTAGTTAATGTAAATAATATAAGGTATGGTAACTCTTTTTTTAAGAGTTGCTTTGTTTGTTTTCTCTCAAAAGGACAGTTATATGAGAAACTCTCTTTAGATTTTTTTTTATGTGTGTAAACACAATTAATGCGATAGCGACAATAATTAGAAAATCAACTTTTAATCAATATTATTAATTAAATTTTTAATTTCTTCTTTTTTTTTTGTATATATTTATTTTTTATATTAATAATTATTTATTTGCCTTTAACATACTGATGGGCATAACTAAATCGTTTGAAAATTGTTTGTGCTTTTAAAGAAATACTTACAAATGTTATAAACGGTATGATAAACGTAATATAGCAACTCATCATTTTAGATGTTGGCTATAAAAATACCGCCCTATAAATGATATCATGACAATTGAAAAGCTAGTATTACGTATTTGTTTTAAATTTCATTACTATTTTTTATAATAAAACAGATATAAAAAAACTGTCAATTTAAATTGTTACATTTCCGTTTTATTTAAATAAACATAAACAAATACAGAAAATTGCCCACAAAAAATTGTATATTATGAAGCAAATTTATTTATCAAACTGGCAGGCGTAATGGAGAGCAATTGTAAAATTCAATACAATTATTTTATAAAATAAAATTATATAAAAAATGCAAAGAAACAAAAATAATATAATATTTCAAAAGCTGCAAAATTAAAAAAAATATGTGCTTTTAATTATATTTTAAATAATTATATTCTTCTATTCTACTTTTCATGTTCAAAACATTTGCTTTTACAATTTATTAATAATTTCGAGTTTTCTCTGGCTAGCCGGCTTTATTTCAATTTATTTTTTTCTCTATAGTAATTCTTTTCAGTAATAGCTTATGTCATTATGTGCAATTTGAGATTTTGCTTATAAACGGCATAGAAACACTGAGAAAAATAAAATTTTAAAATTATTTATTTTATTACTGCTTAGCAATAATAATCTTCAAGAGGTTATTGTAGATTTTATTACACAATTTTGTTTCGATTAAAAAGTCCTTCAATAGCAATTTGCTTAGAAACACAACAAAAAATCTGTGTAAATTTCATTTAATTCCGATCACAGGTTTAGGCGTGACAATGTTTTCTACACACAGACAGATGGAAGGACAGATATACAGACATAGCAGTTTTTTAGCAGCAACAAATTTTGCTTGATAAATTTCATTATTTAATTTCAATTCTTCAATAGAAAATTTTCGATTTATATTATATTTTAATAAATTTTGTGTTCTTTGTTCTAAAATTTCTTTTAGTGTAAAATTTATTATTTAACTTTTAAAACATTTGATAAGTTTGTAAAATTATTGTGAAAAAAAAAAAAAAAAAAAAAAATTACAATTATGTGGCAAAAAACATGTGTTGCTAAGTTATAAAAATAAAATACAAACGGAAATTTCAGATAAAGAAAATAAAATAAAAAAATATAAACAATTTAAAACGGTGGCGTTAGGAAAAAAATAAACTTTTAAATTAACTGAAAATATGACACTATTTCTGCAGCACAATGATATCGATTCCAGAGAAAAAAAAAAAAAAATATACTAAAAAATAAAAGAAAAACGATGACAAAAGGCAATATGGTCATGCGATAAGAATTCGTTAGAGTTAAGACAGAAGGGATATACATTTACTGCTCGTTTCACCAAACGTCTCATTGACTGAGTTTAAAACATATATAGATGAACTTGTATCTGGTGTTTCGGCCTATAACCCGAAGATTATTGGAGGAGATTTCAAAGCATGGGCAGTTGACTAGAAATGTAAATCGACTAATGTAAGGGGTCGTATACGGCTGAAGGCATTTACCCAATTGGACTTTGTACTCTTTAACATGGGAAATGTACAGACGTTTACAGGAGATACTGGATCATTAGTCGATCTAACATTCGTGAGTCCTACTCTGGCAAAGGAACTCAATTGATGTGCCAGTGATCGCCAGGCAATTATCATTTCGGTATTGATCGGAACTACGCTGTCGACAATCTCAAAAAAGACGATCTATAATTCAGGATGGGTACTAGACATATATTCCTAGCGGAGTTTAGTTCCCGCGTAACATCAAGAATGAACAGAACAGGATATACCATATTACGGCTCCAAAGCTCCTTTGAAAAATAGTAGAAGTACTTTCTTCAAATGGAGAACCATACGGGGTAACTACGATACCATACGGGGTAACTACGATAACGGAGAATGAAGTCTTGCAAATATGTTCAAGCATCGGTGATAGCAAAACCCACCGAAACCCAAAAAACTACTAGGAGAACCATCATCTTACCGACATGTCTGTTTGCTAGATACGCTAGGGAAGGTTCTAAAAAGGATTATTTATAACAGACTGCTGCCTGCAGTAGAAAGTGTGAATGGACTAACAGAAAGACAACAGGGATTTCGAAAAGCAAGATCAACGATTGATGCAATTAACACAGTAATAAATATGGCAGGAACAGCTATAAAAGAAAAAGGAGCGAACAAAAAATATTGCGCGGTCATCACCCTGGACATTAAAAACGCGTTCAATAGTGCAGGATGGAAGCATATCATGCTATCCCTTAGTAACCTAGGGGTTACTGCTTAAATTTGACTGCTTCACAAACACGTATTGTATAACAATGTACTGGAGTTAAATGTACCTGATGAGGCGAGTATTATTGGTTTTGCTGACGATATCCGTGCACGCTTCTTGGACGAAGTGTAAATGTCTGCGAATAATACAATTCGCATCATAAAGAATTGGCTCCAGAAAACAGGTTTAGAGCTCTCGAATCACAAGACAAGGAATCAGGAAAAAGGAGTCAGTGAATATAAAGGTAGGGACAGTGAATATTAGATCGAAAGAAAGGAGTAATGATCGAGGAAAGGCTTAATTGCATGTGAGAGAGAGGCAGCGGTAAACAAGAGCCTCAGTCCAATTATGCCGAATGTGGATGGGCCGAGACAAAGCCGTAAATTGCTTATTTCTAGGGTGAATACATCAATCTTGCTTTATGGTGCACCAATCTGGGCGAAATCCATTAGAAGTATATCCCCATTTGAAGTATATAGCGTTAAAGGATAGAAGCGATAGAAAGTCTATTGAAACAGGACTATGGAGAAATGGCAGAGAAGATGGGAAAATATACAAAAAGGGCGAAGGACCTTTTGGTTGATTCTAGAATTAAGAACCTGGTTGGAAAGCATATAGGGGAGATTAACTATTAAATCACTCAATTTTTCTTGGGGCACGGGGGATATAGAAACTAACTGTTTAAATATGTACATGACGATTCACCAAACTGGCCATTATGTATGGAAATAGAAGATGCTGAGCACATAGTGTTCAAATGTCATAGATTTGAGGACTGAAGCCATACATTGGATAATTAAATTGGAAGAGTTATCATACCGGAAAATATGGTGAAGGTAATGACAGTTGCAGAAGATAGATGGCAGTTATTTTTAAACTACATAATCCACATACATCTTGAACTAAGTATAGAAGAAAAGCGACAAAAAGCGGAAAGAGGAGTTATAGAATATGTAGCCATAGCATAGTTTCTAACCAGCCCGCTATGTAATACTTAACGGCAGTGCCGAGTAGATAGTGGTTGAAGAATGGGAAGGCGATTTAGTGAATAAATAAATAAATAAATAAATAAATAAATAAATAAATAAATAAATAAATAAATAAATAAATAAACAAATAAATAAATAAATAAATAAATAAATAAATAAATAAATAAATAAATAAATAAATAAATAAATAAATAAATAAATAAATAAATAAATAAATAAATAAATAAATAAATAAATAAATAAATAAATAAATAAATAAATAAATAAATAAATAAATAAATAAATAAATAAATAAATAAATAAATAAATAAATAAATAAATAAATAAATAAATAAATAAATAAATAAATAAATAAATAAATAAATAAATAAATAAATAAATAAATAAATAAATAAATAAATAAATAAATAAATAAATAAATAAATAAATAAATAAATAAATAAATAAATAAATAAATAAATAAATAAATAAATAAATAAATAAATAAATAAATAAATAAATAAATAAATAAATAAATAAATAAATAAATAAATAAATAAATAAATAAATAAATAAATAAATAAATAAATAAATAAATAAATAAATAAATAAATAAATAAATAAATAAATAAATAAATAAATAAATAAATAAATAAATAAATAAATAAATAAATAAATAAATAAATAAATAAATAAATAAATAAATAAATAAATAAATAAATAAATAAATAAATAAATAAATAAATAAATAAATAAATAAATAAATAAATAAATAAATAAATAAATAAATAAATAAATAAATAAATAAATAAATAAATAAATAAATAAATAAATAAATAAATAAATAAATAAATAAATAAATAAATAAATAAATAAATAAATAAATAAATAAATAAATAAATAAAAAAATAAATAAATAAATGAATAAATGAATAAATAGCTATTTCCAATTACTGCTGAATGAGAACAGAGTTTCATTTTCTTTGGTATTATATTCAAAAGTATGGCCACTTTGTTTAATAAAGCAGGAAAACATTTACTTAAAATTGTCTATATAATTCTCATCATAAATTTATTTAAATTATTTTGAAACAAATTTAAATATTATGTTATTTTTTATTTTTTGCTTTTTTAAATAATTAAATAATTTGTTTAACAAATAAATATTACATATAAAATTTTGTTTCATTTTTTTTTTTTTTTTTTTCAAACACAAATTAGCAAGTAATGGTCGAGTGAGTGTTAAGTTTTTTTATAATTTTTTGTTATTCATTAAATAAAAAAAAAAAAAAAAAAAAAAAAACCTTTATTTTCTTAATAACATGTTTTAAAATATTTTTGTGGTATGTATATTTAACAAAAAATAACAAACAAGAAGAGTTAATGAACTTTAAACTTAAAAATTAATTATTGTAAAAAAAAAAAAACGCATACAAGGAAGCTTAAAAAAATGTAAACACGAACATTTTTCAAAGTAACTAAATTTAAAATAAAAAAACACTTGAATAAAAAGAAAAGAAAAATTAAATAATTTTTTTTAGGTAACACTTGCATTTAAAAATAAACGCCCAAGACATAAATATTTAATGTTTCCCAGTATTCATTTAAAATATCTTTTTACATTTTATAACAAATATTTATTAATGTTAATGGTTTAAATGTGTAACAGTTTATAATGAGAAACTGCAAGATATTGTATTTTTAAATTTTAATATTTAAGAATCACAACAGAATTTAATATTATGAGTCATTTGTAACAAAATCAATAAACCACAAAAGAGTTAAAAACAAAAAAATGTATGACAATATATTGTAATATTAAAAAAAGACAAGCAATTTATTAATTTAAAAGAAATAAACTGGAAAATGGCAATCCATTAATAAAATAAATTAAAAAATTTTAAAGAGAAATACGAAAAAGGCGAAAAGAAATATTAAAAAAAATATTACGTTCAATTAAAAAAATATCTGGCAAGACTGTATAGAAAGCATAGATACAAACTGACGGGCTCTGTCGTCGATCGATTGTTTAATTTATCATACCAACTCAAAATAAGACGCCGAATTTTTCAAATTTTCATTGAAAATCAATGCAAAAAGTAGCAAATACAGTGGCAGCATCTGTTATTGTTTTTATTAATAATTTATTTCATTTCCTGCCGCCGTCGAAAATTTTGCCTCGGCTTGTGTCTCTGATAGAGAGTTTGTTGTCACCAGTGAATGTAGCATTAAAAACATTGATGCTAACTTGTTATTAAAGCAAAAAATCGCGGATTTTAAAGTGATTTTCAAATTACTTTAAAATGAAAAACTTTTAAAAATTTTTACTAGTAAAGCCTTCAAAAACTTAAAATAATCAAAGTAATTTAATTTTAATTTATTTATAAAAATATAAAATATTATAAAACCTTCTCTAATTACAATTCCCTTTAATAAAAACTTATTTTAATTAATTTTCTTTCTTCTTAAATAACATTTAATTCCTAATTTCTTTGTTCATATTAAACTAGAAATAAATGGTTAAAATATACAAATGTGTAAAGTGCAAATTTGTGTTTTATCCATTAAGAAAATTACCTTAATTTTGCTAATATTATAAGAGATCTCTACAAAACAATTTAAGTCTGGAGGATAACAATCATCATATAAACTCAACAAAATCTGCCACAATCAAAGAAAATAAATTATAAAACATTTATTTTAATTACAGAAAATGTGTTAAATGAAATTCTTGGGGCCATAATAAATGTAAATGAATTAGAAATGTTTAAATAAATCAGAATAATAAAGAAAATCTTAACAAAAATAATAAACAAAATTTAAATGAAAATATTATTTTTATTTTTTTTTTTTTTTTAATTTTTGATTATTTACTTAAAAAAATTGCTGAAAAATTGTTAATAATTTTCTGCTATAAAACATATTTCTTAAATTTAATTTTTCTAAAGAAATATTTCAACTTATATTTTTTTTAGTAAAATTTAACGTGTTAACACTTGTATAAATATTAAATTTTTTTAACAATAATTTTTCTTGATATTGTTTATTTTATTGTTCAAGTCTTAAAAAAGCAGAAAAAAAAAAAAATTATAATATAAAAAAAGATTTATATTAAAGCCTCTACAAGTTTATGTCTTTCCGTCTGTCTGTTGTTATTATTTCTCTTCCATAAACATTAACAATGACATTAATAAAACAAAAACTCTTTGTTTAAATTGTTAAATGCAGCAGCTTGTTGCTGCTAATGCAGCTGCTGCTCATCATCACCCACAATAGTTTTTCTTTCCCAACAACATTTTGCAAATACATATAAACAACAATTTTATTTCCACTTTCAACTCTCCAGACCTCCCTTTTTCATTCGGCAAAAGGCTTTTTGTATTATAAAATGTTAAATGTCTAAATTCCCTTAAGTTCATGCCTTGAATGTGTGCATAGTATCTGTCCGTCTGTCTGTCTGTGTGTCTGTCTTATTTATTTTTGCTATAATAAACATTCATAATTTTTGACAAGTTAGTGGTGAAATCATATGAAAAATTAAAAGTTGGAGTATGAAATATATAAACAACAATAACGTATTTTATAATTCGTAAACAAAGAAAATTTTATAAATAAAAATATTCAAAAACACTTAAGAAATTATTTGTTTCTTGTTGCATTTCGCAATTATTTAAGACAGAAGCTACAGGAAATAATATTTTAGGCAAAACAAAGGAACTATAAAGGTATGTGGAAGAGTATAGAACGCTTAAGAATATTTTGCACTGGAAATTTATCTTTTGTTAATATTTTAAAAAAAATTTACTAAAATTTTGTGTACATTTTGTAGTACAAGATCTTCCCTTAAGAAAATCTTGTTTTACTGAATTTTCCCTTAATTTCCTCACAATAAAAATTATAAAATTCAGCTGAAAACCCTGGAGAGACTCATTGATTTGCATATAAGGCAGCGTCTCGAGAGTATATAACTCGCCTCACATGAAGTCAACACGCCTACATTAAAGGTCTCTCGACTCTTCACGAAGACGTAAGGGTCATCGTGCGATCCATTGAATTTAAACAATACAATGTCACGACTATGGCGAAAACTTTGCACGAACTAGAAGTTGAGGATTATATCACCAACTGGCTTGTTTCAATGCTACAGACAAGAATCGTTATTGCGAATTTAGGCAACAGTGTTAAGAACAAACAAGTTATGCGTGGAACTCCACAAGGAGGTGTGATTTCTCCGCTGTTGTGGCTTATTGTCATTAATACCATCCTGTGTAAAGCTAAACATTTAACATAGGGTTTGTAAGGTTACGGTAGCCTGGGGTTTGAGTCCAAAATTGACAAAATGGCTATACAATGCAATAGAACGGCCCATTCTAATATATGGATCTCTTGTTTGGTGGACCGCTACTAGTAAGAGATACATGGTGGATCAACTTTACAGAATACAAAGATTCGCTTCCATTGGCATTGCAGGTGCATTACGTACTAGTCCCTCAGAAGCTCTGAACACTATATTGCACCTAACACCCATAGACCTACACATTATTGAATCATCAATTAATAGTGCGATAAGATTATCTGCAACGAAAAGCTGAAGATCAAGAACATATGGGCAAGCGAGGATATTAAGTTTAATACCCCCGCAATTCAATCAATCTACCGACTATATGACTCCCCAGATGGACTTCAGAAATACTATTAAAGTACTATACCCCACTAGGTGTCAATGGAGAAGGGGAAATCTTCTTGAACAATATGGAACTAAAGTATTGTCGGTTCCGGTGTCTTCTCCGACGACCTTGGAATTAGACACTCATATAGACTCCCTGATGAGGACAGCGTATTCGAAGCGGAAATACTAGCGGTCAGAAAGGCGTGTAAACTAATTAGCGATATAAATATTCAAGAGAATATTGGCTTATTCGTCGACAGTCAGGCGGCAATACTATCGCTCAAATCACCCAAAACTATCTCTATTCTAGTCAGACAGTGTAAAGAGGAACTGTTAGGACTAAGTCGACTACATGACATTACTATAGTCTGGGTTCCTGGGCATAGGGATAACTATGGTAATGAACAGGCAGACCGAATTAGCCCGGGCACGCTCTGCTTTGAATGCCTCCTTATCGGTTTCTGTAGCAATACCGTCAAAAGCAGAATCCAAAAACACTATCAAAAGCAGAATCCAAAAACACTATTTCGAAAAGGTAAAAAATAGATGGCGAAATCTGGACAAATGTAGAGTCGCGAAGGAAACGAGGACTACCTACAACGAGAAACGCTCAACGTAAAGACATCTCGAGACTAATAGCATTGTTTACAGGTCACTGGACGATCGGAAAACATGCAAGCAGACTTGGCCTCCCTTACAATGAATACTATCGTAATTGTGGCAATCGCGAGAAGGTGGAGACAGTACATCATCTTCTATGCGAATGCCCAGCCTTGAATGTAATCAGACATAAATTTCTGGGAAGGTACCAATTGGACAATCTCTGTGAGATATCTGACACTAGACTCAGAAAAAAATATTTCAAATAATTTTTTAATAAAATTATTAATTAACTTTATATTGGAATTTAATTATATGATTTATTAACATAATTAATTTTCTAATTGGTTTACAATTTGTTTTTTTAATAAATTGACAGCTGTTAATAAAATATAAAGAAAAATTAAATATTTGTCTATAAAAGTACAGAAATCAAATTAATTTAAGTAAATTTTCAAAAATTTTCAGCTCATTGCATCTATTTAAGGAAAAGAAGTAGTAATAATACCAATTATTCTAGTTATTAATATTATCATTTTGATGATTGGAGCAAAATCAATTAAAAATTAATTAATATTACAAATTTCGTAATTGAAGTCCATTTTTACTTTTTTCTGTGTGGATCTAATTAATTTATGTTCTCATTTTTCTTCTCTAAACTTTTATCTTATTACAGACTCAATCCAACTCATTTCACCTGGCGAGTAGTGTGGTCTCATCAAAACGGAATCTAACGAATCTAATTGATTGCCCATAAGTTTACGTGAAATAACCAATACTTTTCTTAAGAAATCTTCTTTCAAGAAATTTGTTTAAGAAATATTACAAAAATTATCTCTTAAAAAATTTTGTTTCACAAATTTTTCTCTTAGGAGAAACTTTCTCTTAAGAAAATTATGACTACAAAAATTAAAAAAAAAAAAATTTAGATACACAAAATTTTCTATAAAGAAAACTTATAAAAGTTTTTTAATTTTCTTTTCTAATTATCTCTTAAAAGATCTTTTGTTTTACAAAATTGTTTTTTAAGTAAACTTTATCTTTATTAGAATATTATTTTACAAAATTCTATTAGAAAATTTACAAAATTTTCTCTTAAGAATATTTTTAAAACGTGTGATATATATTTCCTTAAAACAATTTTCTTTTAAATAACATTGTATCTCAAAATGTTTTGTTAAAATAATTTTTAAAAAAAATTGTGTTATAAGATTTTATCTTAAAGAAAAAATATGTTCTCCTAAGAAGTTCATAACATTTTCTCTTAATATCATTATAAGAGTCAAGAGATTCTACTAAAAATTCATTTCCTGATTATATAATTATTTTAATTTGAGTTCATTTGGATTTTAAACTTTATTTTTGGATTAAATAATCTCTTACAAGTTGGAAAATTACATGTGTGACTGCCAATTATTAAATTGACCGTTATTTGTTTGTTATTTTGTTTAAATTTAACAAAATTGGTCAATTTCTGAAATGTATGTTAAGAGGAGAGACACAACAAAACAATTAGTCAGTTAGACAGTTAGCCAGGCAAAGATTTAGTAACCCATTGTAGCAAAGTAATTAATTATAACGAAAAATATATAATAAATTGAAAAAAAAAAAAAAAAAAAAAAAACAGCAGCACTAGTTCATTTAACAGCGCAGTGGAGAGGCAGTGACAATATAATGACGTCTAGGTGATTGTCTAGTAGTTGGCAAATGTTTTATGTTTTTGTTATTTTATTATTAAATACTTAATATATATTTAGACGGGTTTAAATTTTATTACCAAATAGTAAAAACATAACATTGCCAGCAATAAATTGTTATTAAATAAAATAAACAATTTGTTATTGTTGTTGTTGTTTTAGTTTTAAATCATTAAGAAAATAACAAAACGATTGCCAATGTTGTTTTATTACACATATTGCGTTTTTAAATTTTTTTTCTTTCTTTGTTTTTGATTATTTAAGTGCAGAGAAAAATGGAGCGTAACACCGGCAGGAGGTTTCAAAAAAATAAATATATTAACAAAAAAATATGTTTAATTTTCAAAATACCTAAAAAAAACAATATTTCAAAATATTGGCAATGTTTTGTTTTTAAAAGTAAATAAAAATATAAAGTAAAATTTTCAAAAATTGTACAAAGAAATTGGTTAACAAAGAATTGAAAATTATTTAAAAACAAATTAAGTGAAATGGAAAAAATATTCATAAATTAATTGTTTACCAGAAAAAAATTAAAACAATTAAATATAATTAATTAATTTTAATAATAAAATCATTTTTAAATTATAACTTAAAAAATATTTTGAAATTATATTAAATGAATTTCAATTATTTTTATTTATTTTTTTGTTATAAACCCACTTGAAATAAATACGCAAATCACGCACTCATTTTATGTTAAAAATTCATGATTTCTTTATTGTTTAGTTTATTTTCATAAATATTTTTACAATTATTTAAAGTAATTAATGCAAGTCGTGCATCAAAAATATTTTTCCCTCAACATAATCTTTAAAATCAACCATTTAAACTACAAAAAGCGAATAAACTAAATTAGGTTAACGACCGTGTGTCTTCATTACACTTTTATGTCTTTATTTAAAAAAATATATATTCTACAATATTTTTTTGCTTTTAATACAATTCTATAAAAAAAATCCATAAAAATTTTACTAATTAAGCATAAACATATTTGCTTGAGTTTTTATAGACTTACAGCAAATATTGAGAGCTTTTAAATAAATTGTAACATTTTCATATTTAGTTCATATCAATAAAAATTTTCAGCACCCACCCAAATAGCATATTAATGCAAAAAACTGAAATAAAATACGCTAACAATAATTTTACAAAATTCAGGCCAAAAATTATTAAAAAGAAGCCGAGAAAAAAATCGATTAATTGCAATTTTTTTAAGGCAAAATATTCGCAAACAATTTTTTCAATAAATTAATGCTTAATAACTAAAAATATAAAAATCTAAACTAAATTACTTTCCCTATAATTTTTATGCTTCAAAAAAAATTTGGTATAAAAAAGCAAATGTTCAGTTATTCCAGATTAGGAATTTCTTCCTAATATAACAAAATTTTATTAAGAAAACATCTGTGACATAAGCAAAAATTCTTTTAAGAAGCAAGTTTATGGCAAAATTACCTTAAGAGAAAATTCTCTAAAAGCAAAATCTTTTGACATAAGGATCTTTCAAAGAATTGAAAAATCTACTCCTAATAGAATCTTACTCCTAAGAGTAAATTTTATGAAAGATTTCTTCCCACATATAATAAGGAACAAGATATTCTGAAGAGGAAATTTTATGAAATAAGATTCTTTTAAGAGAAAATTTTGTGAAACTAAATTTTTTAAGAGAAAATTTTCTGAAATTATATTTTCTAAAAAAAAAAAATTTATGAAACTCAATTTTCTTAAGAGAAAATTTTGTAAAACTAAATTTTCTTAAGAGAAAATTTTAAGAAACTAAATTTTCTTAAGAGATAATTTTGTAAAACTAAATTTTTTTAAAAGAAAATTTTAAGAAACTAAATTTTCTTAAGAGAAAATTTTGTAAAACTAAATTTTCTTAAGAGAAAATTTTGTAAAACTAAATTTTCTTAAGAGAAAATTTTAAGAAACTAAATTTTCTTAAGAGAAAGTTTTAAAAAACTAGATTTTCTTAAGAGAAAATTTAAAGAAACTAAATTTTCTTAAGAAAATATTTTAAGAAACTAAATTGTCTTAAGAGAAAATTTATGAAACTACATTTTATTAAGGGAAAATTTTGTGAAAATAGATTTTCTTAAGAGAATATTTTTTTTTTAAATTAATTTTCTTAAGAAAAAACTTTAGGAAACAAAATATTCTTGAGAGAAAATTTTGTAAAATTAGATTTTCTTAAGAAAAAATTTTTTGGAAACTAAATTTTCTCACTGCACTGTCAATTTATGAAACTCAATTTTCTTAAGAGAATATATTGTGACTTAATTTTCTGAAGAGAAAATTTTGTAGAAGTAAATTTTCTTAAGAGAAATTTATGTAAAACTAAATTTTTAAGAGAAAATAAGAAACAATCTTGTACCTAAAACTAAATTTCCTTAAGAGAAAATTTTGTAAAACTATTTTTTTAAGAGAAAATTTTGTGAAACTACTTTTTTTAAGAGAAAATTTTGTGAAATTAAATTTTCTTAAGAGAAATTTATGTAAAACTATATTTTTAAGAGAGAATAAGGAAAGATCATGTGAAACTAAATTTTCTTTAGAAAAATTTTGTGAAACTAATTATCTTTAAGAGAAAATTTTGTGAAACTTTATTTTATTAAGATCAAACTTGTTAAACTTAATTTTATTTAGAGAAAATTTTGTACAAAAAAAAAAAAGTACTAAGAGACAATTTTTTGTAAAAATTTTTTAAGCAAAAACTTTGTCACTGAATATTTATAAGAAAAAATTTTGCATCAAGATTTTCTTAAGAGAAAAATTTGTAAAACAAGATTTTTTAAAGAGAAAATTTTGTAAAGATTTTCAAGAATTTTCCATCGATTTTTTTTGATAAGATTTTGTAAAACAAGATTTTCTTAACAAAAAATTTTGTGAAACATGATCTTTTTAAGAGAAAATTTTGCGTCATTAAATATTCATAATTGAAAATTTAACATTTTCTCTTGTGAATTTTAAATAGATTTTCTTTAAAGATATTTTTTTATATTAACAAATATGCATAAGAGAAAATTTTGCATCAAGATTCTTTAAGAGAAAATTTTACATCAAAAATTTTTAAGAGAAAATTTTACTTATTTTTGAAAATTATTATAGATGTAAACATCATCTATTTAACTCACAACTTTTTGGGATATGGAATCCGTGACTTATTCTGAGTTAGACGAATGGTTCACGATAAAGCTTTTACAATTATTTTGTATTCTTCCTCTTAATTATTTTTACATCAAAAATTTTAAGAAATGTTGTGAAATAACCCTTTTTAAGAGAATATTTTGTCATCAAGATCTTAAGAGAAAATTTTGTGTCACAATATTTTTTAACAATTTTTGTGGCATAAAATATTTCTTAGAGAACATTTTTTGGCACAAAATATTCCTAAGAAAAAATTTAAGAAGATTTTCTTAAGAGAATATTTTGTGAAACAAGATATTTTTAAGATTAATTTTTTTTTTTTTATCAAGATCATCTTAAGAAAAAAATTATGTTTCACAAGATTTTTTTCAGAAATTTTTGTGACAAAATATTCTTAAGACAATTTTTGTGACCAAATATTCTTAAGAAAATTTTTTGGCACAAAATATTCTTAAGAAAAATTTGGTCCCACATTATTTTCTTAAGAAAACATTTTGTGTCAAATATTTTTAAGAGAAAATTTTGTGCATCACAAAATATTTAAAGTTTATATCACACAAAATATTCTTTAGTTAAAAGTTTTTGACTATTTATCCTTAAGAGGAAAAATTTTGTGACAAATTTTTTAAGAGTAATTTTTGTTACACAAGATTATTCTAAGAGTACATTTTGGGATTGAAGTTTTTATTAAGCAGAGCATTTTGGGATACTAATTTTCTTAAGGAAACATTTTGCTAAAGAGAACATTTTGAGATAAAAATTATGTTGAAGAGAAAATTTGATGTCTCTAAATTGTTTAAGATAAAATTTGGATTCATAAGAATTCCTTTAAGGAAATTATCTGAAGAAATCATCTGTCGTGTTTTTCTTAAAAGAAATCTCTAGTATGGTTTTAAGAAAAATTTTCTCTAACAATGTTTAGATTTTTAGAAAGTTTTCTTTAATTATGTTTCCTTTTGATTTCTGCTTTAATGATTTTTGGATTTATGATTATTGTTTTACATTTATTTTTTTTTTTTTTTCGAGCGAATATTTGTAATCTATACTCTTAAGATTTTGGTTTTATTTTTAAACTATTTTTAGTTTTTCCTTTACAAAACGAAACTTTTACTTTCATTTTAATAACACTTTTAGGGTTTTTTTCTTATTTTAACTGACCAATACAAGATTGAAAGACTTGCGGTAATTGTTTATGGTCCATTAGTTTATAAAATTTACATTTTATATTTTTGTATTTTGCTAAAGTTTTTTTTCTGAGGAAATATTATTGCTATTAAAAAAGTACGTGAGTATAAAGCAGTTTTTTTAATATTAAATTACTACACTTTCCATTTTGTTTTTAATGAAACTAGTTTAAATTAGTAATTATTACGTGTGGACGAATGAGAGTGTCATTTTTTTAATTTAGGTAGATTGATTACTTTAGAATCATTATAATGTAATGTAAAAAAAAAAAAAAATAAAACTTTCTTTTGTTTTCATAAAAAAATTATGTTTTCAAAAAAAGTTATTAACTTTTACCTGAAATTAATTACACTTTTTTTAAACATATTTGTCTTTTCATTTTTTCTAAAAAACAAAAGTGTTAAACCAAGTGAAACAATTTAATCATAATAATATTTAAAAAAAGTGTTAATGACATTTTTTTTTTTCTTTAAAAAAACGAAACTGCGAGTTATTAAAGTTAAAAAAATTCATTCATCAATTGCAGAGTTTTGAAGGCAATGTTGTTTAGTCTGCTGTCTGTCCCTCTGTCTGTCTTAGTGTTTGTTTTATATTTTTTTGAGACATTTGTCTTTGGCTTTCTAAATTTCCATAAGATATTTTTATTTAATGTTTTTAATTGAAATTGAAGAAAAATAAATAAATAAAACTTGTTCTTCATTTTAAAGCCAAAAATCTTTAAAAAAATTTTTATAAGAGACCATTTAATGTGGGTTATTAAACTTTTATTAAATTTTGATTTGAAATTAAAAAAAAGAAAAATAATAAAAAAAGTGTTGAATAAATAAGATTTATGTTTTTTTTTAATAAATTTCAAAGAAATTGTCAATGCCAAGCCAGACATTTTCAATAGAAAATTAATGAAAGAAATTTAAGATCAAAAGCAAAGAAAGAAAAAAAAAAAAAATAAAAAACATGTGCTCTTAAGTAGCCTGTTCTAAGAGAAATATTAGGGGTATGCACTTAAGAAAAATCGGAGAAAAATTTTCACTTAATAAAATTTGCTCTAAGGGATTAAATAAGCAACAGACTTTAACAAGAAAATTATATTAAATATTCAAAATTTTTAAAACGAATTTAAATCAATTTTAATCGAAATGTATATCAAAAGAAAGGTAATTGTGTCTAGTATTCAGAAAATTTAAAGACAATAAAAATATGTAAATGCATTTAATTTTTCTAATTTCTTTAAGCATTTAAATGTAAAAATTATCTTTTGAAAATTTTAATACTAATAAGTTCATATTTATTTTCCTTTCTTGTAAAAAGGGCGTAATATTAGGTATCGCTAACTGATCTATCACTACCGGCTGCCAAACTATTAGACCAATCTGATCTCTTGGTAAATAGATACAATAATTTTTCACCTTTTCCGTTTTTATTTATTTTTTTATCACTATTGGAAGACGATTCGATTCCATTGGTGGAGTCAATCCGAAAACCGAGATGGAATTTTGGTAAGGCATCCTGGTCAACATTCTCTAAAGTACTAGATGCAAATATTAGATGGATCCCACCAACTGCGGAGAACTATACACGCCTAACTAATATTATACTTGCAACTGCTAAAAGGCATGGACTGAACAGAGTGATGCTCTCTATGCTGAATATCTGCATACAGAGCTGTTGGAGTCATTTGACGAATTTCACATTGAAAAATAGCGTCATACTATCAAAAATTTTAACTCCTCTCATTCTAGCATGGGGATTGCTGAGTAAACTTGAAACAAGTGCCTAAGTATGTAATCAATCTGAATGCTATTGCACAGCATATACTGACTACATCCAGTATAGTAACCAACAAATCAATAACCATTGATATCAGAAGAAAATTGAGAACCCTAAGGAGAAGGACATAAGCCAATGGACAGTATTCAGATCCATTTAGCCTGTATGAAATCTACAGCGCTATATCCCAAATGAAACAGGGGAAATCTGCAGGTGCTGACGGTATATTTCCGGAATATATTATCCATAGAGGTACCAATTTCAGGAAATGGCTATCAAAATTTACTCCAATATTATGTCTACTGGTTATATACCCTGCTCCCTGAAATGGTCGAAAATTCTGTGCTAAAAGTTACAGTCCTATAGCTTTACTGAGTGTAATACACAAACTTTTGGAAAGAGTCGTAATGAATAGAATGGAGCCAACCTTGGAACAAGCAGGATTTAGATCTGGCCGTAGCTATGTTGACCAGGTGCTCGCACTAACTACGTATATTGAATTCGGTTTTCAGCAGAAATTGAAGACATCTGTTGCTTTTGTTGACCTAAAGTCGGCGTATCGTACTGTTTGGAGAGATGGTCTAATACAAAAGTTTTTAAATGTAATACTCTGTGTCAAGGTGGCTATCTTACTCAACGATATGCTGAGTGTTAGACATTTTAGAGTCTATCTAGATGATGGATCGAGCCGCCTGTGCAAACTCAATAATGGTCTCCCTCAGGGCTCTGTGCTAGTACCGTTACCCATTAATTTATATACCCCTGATATGCCTACAACAATCTCAAGGAAATTTATCTACGCAGATGATATCGCCATTGCGACACAACACCCTGATATGACGCAATCTAAAACGGTCCTGACAGGTGATCTACATAACCTGATCCAATTTGGAAATGGCGCCTATGTCCTAGTCATATTAAAACAGAGGTTTACTGCTTCCATCTTAACACTAATTAGGCTAATACTACTTAATGTTCAGATTGGTAACAAAACCCTAGACCACAACCTCTACTCTAAATACCTGGGCGTAACATTAGACAAAACATTGTCGTTTAGAAGGCATATTGAGAATACAGCAGCTAAGATTAAAACATCAACATCATGGGGAGCTACTGCGTGTAATTTACGTTCTTCATCTCTTAGACTCTGCTGAATACTGTGCTCCAGTGTGGCTTCACAGTATCGAAAATAGTTTCACAGCTGAACTTTTCACTGCGCATACTAAGAGGTACTACAACTAGTACACTAACAAGATTCCTCACGGTATTGAGTAACATTCAACCTCCCCAATTGAGAAGATGTAGTGCTTGAATATGAACAAATTACATCCAACTCAATTCACGGATATATTGGAACGTCCCTGGGATAACGAATTAAATCACGTAACCCCCTTTAAGACTCGCCTAATCATTGATGCTGGGAACTTTTGATGCTTAATCAATATGGAGTGGACAATGACATCGCAGAATGACCCATTTCAATTTGAAAATCTTTCAAGAATGGCTCCTGAATATGATCTCGCTGGACTTCTCTGGGCCAGGTTGCATCGCAGTCGAACAAACATTTCTCTCTTTAACGGAGTATTCTGCGGTATCTTCGGTAGCCCCACATTATGTTCGCTTTGAACATTATGTTGAAAACACTGGAAAGGTTGATTGATCTTCATCTTCGTACTACAATCAACCCTAACCTATTATCAGCCTTTCAACAACATATAGGCATGTTAAAGGTAAATCTGTTGCCTTCCTCGACATAGAGGGGGCTTTTAACAAAGTGACTCCGGAAGCAATAAAATTGTCTCTTGAAAGACTGAATATTAATCAGTCATTAAATAGCCTCATATGGAGACTTCTAACCAATAGGGTTATAATATTCAATATGGAAGATTCTACCATATACAGGGTAGCAAATAGGGGTACTCTGCAAGAAGGAGTTCTATCTCCTCTTCTTTGGAACATCGCCGTAAACCCACTACTCAGGAAACTAGACTCTCTGAATATGTTGCGGTGGCTGTATCTGGGAAATATCTGGATACTATGCCTCAACGCATGCAAACTGCTCTAGGTCTACTTAGTGTGTGAAGCACAACTAGTGGCCTTAGTGTGACTCCAGGAAAAACGGAACTTGTTCTCTTCTCTAGAAGATATAAGATTACATCTTTCCCATTACCACGCCTAAATGGTGTTGAACTGAAGGTGTCAGATAGTGCGAAGTACCTAGGGATTATACTGGACTCCAAACTATCCTGGCTCCAGAATACTAGGGCTAGAGCCTCAAAGGCCGAAATTGCTCTATATATGTGTAGGAAAGCCATTGGGAAATCTTGGGGAATAAATCTCAAGAACACAAAATGGTTCTTCAACATGGGGGTTTATGACATACTTATGTATGGAGCGTTAGTATGGTGGAAGGCTATGGAGAAATCCACCTTTTTCGGAATCTTTGAAAGAATTCTGCGTAGTTCAAACAGATCGCCATCATGTCGACGACTAGGCTCAAAACTATAGGTGCATGGACTGATATAGAATACGGCCATGCAACCGTTTTAGGGTTACTTGACGACATTCCTTGCAATATTGACTATTGCACTACTATACCTTTTCTTGACAGAGGCTTCTCAGTGTCAATTTCGACTTCTCCTGTACTAAGAGACAGCTCAGTGAAGGTTTACCCTGATGGATCCAAATCTTTTGATGGGGTTGGGGGGTGTCTTCATTCCCGAATATAGGAAAAGTATTTCCTTTAAATTGCCGGATCACTGCAGCATTCTTCAAGCAGTGATCTTGGCCATAAAAAGAGCGGTAAATTGGTTGATGTACTACATGCTGGTGCGCATGATAGGAGATTAGGGCTCCCTTTTAACGACTTCTGTCGGAGTGGCATTGATGAAGAAGAGGAGGAGACAGTGGAGCACTTCCTATGTCACTGTCCAACTCTCACTGTAATAAGGACCGCTAAATTCGGCAGTCCGATTGTGCATGTACTGTCGGATCTCTCTGATACTGACATCAGAGCGATCAATTCCTTCATACATGCGTCTGGACTGTTTGATTCGAACATAGTTTCGGACATGTGAGTTAATATCACATGATCCCTTAGGGTATTACAACGGGATGAAACTGAACCCACATAAGCTGTCTTGCAATTGTTCTGACAGCTGCCCACTTAACCTTTAAAAATATTAAAATTATTTCAATATTTTAATACTTTTAATTTGAAATCTTGAAGCTAATTTTCATATTTCACTTTGCTAGAAAGAAAAGTATATATAAATGATATATCATTAGGAAGGTTGTGTGTGCTTTTTAAAAATATTGAAATTATTGGAATATTTCAATACTTTTAATTTTAAAAGAAATTTAAATATCGAAATAAAAATTTAAATCAGTTTTTTTTAGACGTTATTTGTCGTTTTTATATTTCACTTGTAAGAGAGAAAAATATATATAAATTATATATCATTAGAAAGCTTTTTTAGTCTTTTGCAAAATGTTTATATCTATTATTTTTTTTATTTTTATTACTTTTTATACTTTGATCACCCTTAATAAGTTTTAAGATTCTTTTTTTTTTTTTTTTCATCATAAACAACACACATGTCATTAAATTTTCAATTCTGTGTCTGTTATTTGTTAAAGAGCAAAATTGTTTAAATTTTTCTTTTTTTATATAAATTTCAATTTAAATAAATAAAGCAAAAATTTATTTAATTTGAACTTGTTGTTATTCATACAAACGTACGTTAAGCAAAATGTCCGACAACATTTTTTTTTATGTTTAAATTGAAATAATTCTTATTATTTTAATTCATTTATTTATTTTTTATTTTTTTGCTCAAATTTTATTTTTTCGCTTAATTTTTTATATATAAATAACAAAATGATATCATTAGATAAAGATGTGTTATAACTATATAACAAAATTTTAAATAAATCTTCAAAACAATAATTGTTTATTTTTTCTATAACTAAACAAAAAATTAATTAAACATTTCAAATATTTAATATATCTGAATTTTTTTCTGACAGTTAAAGGTCTATGGCAGCCATAATTATTACAATTTTGAACGGATTTTGTTCATTGAAAAAATGTACACCGGAAATAATGTATGTGTATGTAATTTTTTTTGCGTTTATGTCGATAATGTTTGTTTTAGTTTAGCACGAATATAGTTTTAAATATGTTAATGAAATAATCATTTAGTTAATTGATCGTTTTGTTAAGTATTAAAATGAAAAAAGAAGAAGCAGAAAAAAAACAGCTATAAAATTTAATATATAGAGAAATTTGTTATGGGAAACATGAAGCACGATTAGTTGTAATGAAATAATTATTTAAATAAAGCTGTAATATGTTACAAAATGACCTTGGAAATAAACAGTTTTTTTTTTGGGAGAAAACAGACAATTTAATTATTTTTGAGAAACAAAAATATGTTACAAAAACTTAAAAAAAAAAAAAAATAGAAAATTTGTTTAATATATTTTTTTAATAAAAATACTCAAAACACTAAAAATTAATATTCCAGGCTGGCATCTCTACTTATTTTTCTCTATGCTCTCTTGCTCTCAAAAGAAATGTCAGTAAATTTGGCAGCACTTTAAAAACAAACATTAAGGAAGAAAAAGTGTTGCCAACTGTTTAAGGCCAAAAAGGAGGAGTAAATAAACAAAATATATACAAAAAAGTTATATAAATCGTATATTATTGAAAAGGAAATTATGTCTGCTACTCAAAAATGTATAAATAAAAAAAAATTAAATTTCTTTTATTTGAACAAATTTTTTATATCAACTTTGACGTTTTCATATTTGACTTGTTAGAAAGAAAATTATATATAAATTATATATCATTAGAAAGGCTACAAAGTCTGCTCTTTAAAAATATAGAAATTATTGGAATATTTCAAACCTTATAATTTAAAAGAATTTAATCTCAAAATAAAAATTAAATTTATTTTTTAACGTTTTTTGGGAGTTAATTTGGTTGTCATATTTTATATATAAATTATATATCATTAGAAAGGCTACAAAGTCTGCTCTTTAAAAATATAGAAATGATTGGAATATTTCAATGGTTTTATTTTTAAAAGATTTTTAAAAATTGTAATAAAAATGAAAATTTATTTTGTAAAAGTTTATATTTAACGTATTTATTTTTCTCTTGTAAGAAATACAAATTTATATAAATTATATATCATTAGAAAGCTTAATAAGTCTACTTCTCAAACACATTTAAATAATTTAGTTTTTATTAATACTTTTAGTTTTAAATTATAATTTTAAAATTTGCTAAAATTTAAAATTCCTTTTAATAATAATTTACAAGTTTGATATTAGTTATTCCTCTTATGAAAAAGAAAATTTACTTAAATTATATATCATTGGAAGGCTAATTACGTCTTCTTTTTTAAAAATATTAAAATTTTTACTTTAAGGTAATATATAAAATTATTAAAAATAAATAAATTTGTTATTAAGTTTTAACTTCAAATTTATTAGTTATTTTTTTAAAAACCGCTTTTCTTTATGTCTATCAAAACGCTTTAAAATAACTCAATGACATAAACAAATAAATATCTTTAAGCTAAATGAAATAAAAAAGCAAAGAAAAAAATCTTCACTATAAAAAAATGTGTAAAAAAAATAAAATATAAAGAAAATATTTTTCTTTACGGTTTGAAGTTTGTCAACATTGAAATGTTTAAATAAAAAAAATTGTAATGGTAGCTACTAACTGACTTCCGCGTAATAAAATAGGAGCCATAAAAAAAAATATATGTAAACATTTTTGCAGCCACAAGAAGAAAAAAACAGGTGTTTTTCAAAGTTAAAAGAAAAATCATTGTAAAACAAATTAAAAGAAATAAATTCGTCAAGCTAAGTTTCTAGACATACGCATTAACATTTTTAACGCTTGACATTTAAAAGAATTTCAAATCAATTTTAAGCAAAAATTATTACAATATTTTTACATCAATTAAGTTTATGATGTAATAGTTTTAACCAAATTTGTAAATATTTGAAAAGTAGCCAATTTAATCATATTTCCTATTATAACTTACCCAACAAAAGCCACCACCAACACCACAAATATTTTTTTTGCCATCAAAGAGCAGATTTTGGTTTTTCATTTTTGTAAAGGAAGTATTTTACAATTTCATTATTTACCTGTAATGAGAAAAAAGAAAATGAAAATAGGAAGGGAAATTAGTTTTCACCACAATAAACCAATAAAACAAGTTCATTATTACTTAAATAAATATTACATAATTATGGCAAAAATTTAAGAAAAAAATGTGCTAATTTCAAAGACACTTAAAAAAAAACTATAATAAAAATTTTATTACTTAATTCCCTCATTTAAAACCTGAGGATCATGTTATAAACATTAATGTTTAATTTTCATTCATAATTTTTAATATAAATTCTTTGTATAAAAATGTTTCGTGTCTTGCTCCCTCTTTTTCTTTATAACAATTTTAGCAAATTTAAAGCATTTTCTTCTTTATTCTGTTTTTTGTACATATTTTTTGTCTTAAATCAAAATTATTTTAACTTTACGTGACTTTATAAAATCACGTAATTTATGGTCATTGTGAAATAAGAAGAATATTATAAAAAAACCAACATAAAATATACACAAAGAGGGGAATTAAACACCTTCAATTTAATTTAAACAAAAGAGGAAAAAAATTGTTTTATTTAACAAGAAGAAAAAACCTTTAATTGGCTGCTTTTAATGCATAGAAGAAATATGATGACCTTAAGTTGGGGAGAAGGGAAATAATTATTATGCAGTTTTTAAAAAATGTAATTTAATTTAAAATAAAAAAATATAATAATAAAATAAAATCTCAATAAAATAAATTAATAGAAAAAGCAATTCAAAAGAAATAAAAATTTGCGAATTTTTTTTATTTGTTTATTTATGATTAACAACAATATTTTTTTTTATTGGTGAATATAGTAAATAATGAAAAAAATTCTTTGAGGTGACTTTTTTTTTGGTGCAAAAAATTATTTGGTGGTAAAAATTTGTTTAGTGGTTAAAATCTTTATTAAAGGTGAAAATTTTTATTAGTGGTGAAAAACTTTGAAACTGTTTCTTAGTGGTGAAAATATTTGTTAGTTATGAAAAAGTCTGTTAGTGCTTAAAATCTTTACTAAAGGTGAAAAAAATGTTAGTAGTGAAAATATTTCATAGTGGCGAAAAAATACGTAGGAGGTAAAAACTTTGTTAGTGGTGAAAAAGTTTGTAAGTGATAAAAAATAGTTTTGCAGTGAAACTATCCTTAGTGGTGAAAAAGTGGTTAAAATCTTTATTTAAGACGAAAATTTTTATTAGTGGTAAAAAAGTGTTAGTGGTGAAAATATTTCTTAGTGGTGAAAAAATATGTAAGAGGTGAAAGAAAACTTTGTTAGTGGTGAACAAAATTTTAAGTGATGAAAAAATTGGGTTACTGTGAAACTATTTTTTAGTGGTGAAAAAGTCTGTTAGTGGTTAAAATATTTATTAAAGGTGAACATTTTTTTAGTGAAAAAGTGTTAGTGGCGAAAATATTTCTTAGTGGTGAAAAAATATGTAAGAGATGAAAAAGTTTGTTAGTGGTGAAAAAGTTTGTAAGTGATGAAACAATTGGTTTGAGGTGAAACTATTTCTTAGTGGTGAAAAAGTTTGTTAGTGGTGAAAGTCGGTTAGATGTTCAAATCTTTATTAAATGTGAAAATTCTTTAGTGGTGAAAAAAATATGTAAGAGGTGAAAACTTTGTTAGTGGTGAAAAAGTTTGTAAGTGATGAAACAATTGGTTTGAGGTGAAACTATTTCTTAGTGGTTAAAAAGTTTGTTAGTGGTGAAAAAGTGGTTAAAATCTTTATTTATGGTTAAAATTTGTATTAGTAGTGATAATATTTCTTAGTGGTGTACAAATATGTAAGAAAAAGAAAGAAAGAAAACTTTGTTAGTTTTTTCACCACTAACAAAGTTTTCTTTCACCTCTTACATATTTGTTCACTACTAAGAAATATTATCACTACTAATAAAAATTTTAACCATAAATAAAGATTTTAACCACTTTTTCACCACTAACAAACTTTTTAACCACTAAGAAATAGTTTCACCTCAAACCAATTGTTTCACCACTTACAAACTTTTTCACCACTAACAAAGTTTAAAACTTATAAATGGTGAACAAATTGGTTTACGGTAATAACATTTCATAGTGGTGAAAAAGTCGGTTAGTTGTTCAAATTTTTATTAAATGTGAAAATTCTTTAGTGGTGAAAAAATATGTAAGAGGTGAAAACTGTTAGTGGTGAAAAAGTTTGAAGGTTATGAAAAAATTGGTTTACGGTGATACTATTTCTTAGTGGTGAAAAAGTTTGTAGGTGTTGAACAATTTTTAGTGGTGAAAAACGTGGGTTTTAGTGAAAAATTTTCTTAATGGTGAAAAACGTTGTAAGCGTTGAAAAACTCTGTTAGTGGTGAGAAATTTGTTTGTGGTGAAAAATTGTGTTAAAGGTAAAAACTCTTCTTAGCTTTTTATTGGTGGAAAAGTTTGTTATTGATAAAAAATTTTTAGTGGTGAAAAAATTTGTGGATGGTAAAAAACGTTAGTTTTTGTGGAAAACTAAGAAAGTGGTGAAAAACGTTGCTAGCGGTGAAAAACTCTTAGTGTTAAAAAAATTTGGTGGGGTGAAAAACGTTGTTAATGGTGAAAAAGTTTATAAGTGGTAAATAACGTTGTTATTGGTGAAAAAATGTTTTAATGGTGTTGAAAAAGTTAGTTTGATGTGAAATTTTTTAGAAATAGCAAATTTTTTTTTTTTTTTGTGGTGAAAAAATGTCTTAAAAAATAAATTTTTTCAGATAATTGGTTTGGTGGTGAAAAAGATAAGATCTTTTTAAATAATTGGTTTGGAGGTCAAAAAGATAAGATATTTTTAAAATAATTTGGTGTTGAAAAAGGTTCCTAAAGTGTGATATAATTTTTTAGTGGTGAATATTACTTAAAAGTAAAGGTTTTTTTTTTTGAGGTGGATAAATTTTTTCAGTGGTAAAAATTTTGTTTAAGTGGAGAGTTTTCAAACAAATTTCTAAAATTTTAATACTGAAACATTTTATCAGTGGTGAAAAGGTTTTTTAAAGATCAAATATTATTTTAAAGGTGAAATAATTTTTTTAGTGGTAGACAATTTTCTTAGTGGTGAATTTTTTTTCTTCAATCTCAAAATGGTGAAAATTATAAGGGTCCATAACTTCATTAATTTGTAAAATTTTACTTTTCAAATAATTTAAAATTTTATTTTATTTTTTTTTTTTTTTTTCACACTGGCATCACTGTTTTTCTATTTTAGTGGTGAACAAAATTTCTTAAAAGTACAATTTTCTTCGTGGTGAAATTTTGTAATGATAAAAATTCTTCTTAGTGGTGGAAAAATAGAATATTCTTAAGGCTTAGTTGTTTTTCTTTTAATGTTTAGGAATTTTTAAAAATTTTGTTTTTTATAACTTTAAATATAGTTTGTTGGTGCTTTTTTCAAACTGGCATCATTGTTTTTTGTTGCTAAGGTTTCTCTCCTATACTCAACAAATGTTACCAGTAAAGATGCCATCTGTTTAGGAGCAAATGTAATAATGCAGTGATGCCAATTTGTTTTCAAGGCAAATGAAAACATAAAATGTTAAATCTAAATATTTTTTATAGAATTGTTTAAGTTTTTTTACAATTATTTTTAAAAATAAATAGTTGAAGCCCTAAAAAATTATATGTTCTTTATATTTAGGTATATAATTTTTAGTTTCTATATTTTTTAGTTTAAATATTTATTAATTTATTAAATTTTCTAATCTAACGGAAATAGTCAATTATTATTTTTTTTTAATCTGTTAATTTGAAGTTTCAATAATTCCCCCTGCAACAAAATTATTTTAAATTAATTTTAACCTTCTATAAATGTTAACCTTAGTTAAAATATTGACGTAGATAAATACTTCATACGTTTGTTACATTTTTAATTTTTTTATATATTTATTTATAACACATTCAAAAATAGTTCAAATTATTTAACAGCTGGGATGATTCAAAGTGTTGCTATGAGCTACTGTTTAGTTTTAAGCTGCTGTTTAAGGCTTTTTTATTTTTTGTTTTAAAGCCTTCTGATATGGAAAAACGTGTATGGCATTTTAAATTGACCCACATTTTCACAGTGTTTTACCAAATTTTAAATGAAATTATTTTACAAAAAAATGTTGGAGATCCACAAAACATTGACCGAAAAAATAAAAAAATAAAACAAGTTCAAATAGTAGCAACTAAAACAGTAAAAATAACAATATTTAACGCCACCTAAAATAAATTTTAAATAAATAATAAAATAAATAAACATTTTTAAACGAAACCTCTAAAAATAAAAATAATTATTTAAAAAGTAAAACAACAAAATGTAAATAAAACAAGACTGTGTGATGTTGTATGACGATGTCGATACTGTTGACTATATGTTGGTTGGGTGATGACAATGATGACATTATGGTGGGGATTTTTTTTTTTTTTTTTTTTTTGTTTATTTGCAGTGACGCAACTAGAATATTTTATTACATTTTTAGTTTATTACTTTGTACTATAATTTATTAAGAGTGTTTGCTATTTTTTTTATTTACTAAACTTTGTAAGTAGTTTATGTTACTAGTAAAACTAATGGTTAACATTATTAAAGCCGCTACTATTAATATTTTCAAATTACAGTTTGTTGGTTGGTATTATAGCTTTTTATTTGTACTTCTCCTCCCATTGTGCGTTTTGCTAAGTTATTTTTGTTTGTGTATAAAATTGTGACAGTTCTGAGGAATTTCTTGTTAGTGACAACAGCAACAAGTTGTTTATTTTATTTATTTCTTAATTCCTAGAATTATTTCTTTTACAATAGATAAAACGATAACTAGAAAAATTTTATATTTCAATGAAATTTTTAAATAAACAATGAAAAAGTCCTTGAAATCAGAGTAGGGAGGACAAATTTTCTATACATTTGTATAGAAAAGTATTGATAAATTTTTTACTTAAAGAAAGATTCAATAAATTTTCTTTTTATACAAAAATTTTGTTCAATTTTATTTTTATAGAAAAATTTCGTTAAATTTGATTTTTATAAAAAAATTTTCATTAAATTAGATTTTTATAAAAAAAATTTCATTAAATTTGATTTTTATAGAAAATGTTCGTAAAATTTTATTTTTATAGAGAATTTTCGTAAATTTCCTTTTTTTACAATTTCCAATTTTATGTTATACATAATTGTAATTACAAACCGCCTTTTAATATTTTTCTTCTTGAATGAAAAACAATTAATCATGCCGTTTTTATTTGATTCTCAGAACAAAAACTCTTAATAATCTCTGCTTAAACAGCTTCATATCACACCACAGTCAACCACCATCATATTTTATAAATAAAATTTATTTATTTACTTTTATTATTGTTGTTGCTGTTAGTTTAGTCAAGGACGTTGTCTCTTATAAAGCAGCCAAGTAAAGAAATAAAATAATTATAATTGGTTTTTTGTAATTTTTTTTCCAGTAAAAATAAAAGACGCGTTTCTTTTTTATTTTTGGTCTGCACAATAAAATTTCAAACATTAAACCAGATTTGTTGTTAAAACATAAAAACGAAACGTTGTAAAATAAACCCAAAGAAAAATAAAACCTGTTGTCATGATAGATAATAAAATAAACTAAAAAAAATAAAAATAAAAAACAATAATAATATTTTGTGAAAAACTGCAGGCACTTTGTTGCATAGAAATTTTAGAGTCTAAGTTGTTGCTCATCGTTTGTTGTCTTGGCTAAATTCACAAAAGTATAATGTAAATAAAAGAAAAACAACACACCACACATTGCAAACAAACATATATGTAAGTAATTTAATGATAACACTCTTCTTATAATACACCACACTAATATAAAGTACTTATACTTAATAAAAACAACAACATAAACTATAAATATTGCGTGTTGAATATAATGAAAAATACAACAACAACTACAACAACAATAATAATAAAAAAGTACATATAATTTTATCATTTCTTTTTGTTTTTATTTTGATATAAAGCAAGTCTTGCTCTTGTGGTATAGAGAACAAGTGTTATAAAGAGTGCGATAGAAAGAGAGGGAGAGAGACACTAATATTGGGGGTTCTTGTTTAAATGCATGTTCCCCTTTTTTTACAACACTGCAAACAACAGCACCAATTATGTATACAAGTCATACTAGTTTAATGTTGTGGTTGTGGCGGTAAATAATCTTTTTAGTTCTTTATATTTTTCGTTCATCTTTATGACATTTTATGGTTTATTCTTTTTTTTTTATTTTAAATCAAGATTTTCTTATTAAAATATTAAATGTTTTTTTTTAATATTTTTTCTATAATTTATTCAATGTTTATGTTATTTTGTGGTTCTAAACAAAAGAAGTGTTGCAACGAGTGTGTGGTTTTTTTCTTTGTGCGGTTATTTTAAAATTACTTTTTATTTTCATTATCAGTTTTATAAATAGAAATTTATATAAGAACCAACAACAAATAAAACTTTTACTTTAAGTAATAATTTAATAGTAGAATAAATAAAAAAAAAAGAAAATAAAATTGTTTTAAAATTAAAATAACTTCCTATTTCCGTTAGAATCAAGAAATTTGAAAAAAAAAAAAACATAAATTGAATGCACTCAAAGAAAAATGTTTAAACGATTAAAATTAAGATTTAAAAAATGCTTTTAAATAACTTTTAACAAATATTAATTGTATAAAAATTCTTTTTATAGGAAATTCTTGATACAAAAAAAAACTCTTTTTATAGGAAATTTTTGATAAATCTCCTTTTCATATAAAATTTTTGATTAATTTCCTTTTTATAGGAAATTTTTGATAAATTTCCTATTTATAGGAAGTTTTCGATAAATTTCCTTTTTATAGGAAATTTTCGTTAAATTTCTTTTTTATGGGAAATTTTCGATAAATTTCTTTTTTATAGAAAATTTTCGTTAAATTTCTTTTTTATAGGAAATTTCGAAAAATTTCCTTTTTATAGGAAATTTTCGTTAAATTTTCTTTTTATAGGAAATTTTTGATAAATTTCCTTTTTATAGGTAATTTTCGATAAATTTCCTTTTTATAGGTAATTTTCGATAAATTTCCTTTTTATAGGTAATTTTCGATAAATTTCTTTTTTATAGAAAATTTTCGTTAAATTTCTTTTTTATAGGAAATTTTCGTTAAATTTCTTTTTTATAGGAAATTTCCGATAAATTTCCTTTTCATAGGAAATTTTCGATAAATTTCCTTTTTATAGGAAATTTTCGATAAATTTCCTTTTTATAGGAAATTTTCGATAAATTTCTTTTTTATAGGAAATTTTCGTTAAATTTCTTTTTTATAGGAAATTTTCGATAAATTTCCTTTTTATAGGAAATTTTTGATAAATTTCCTTTTTATAGGAAATTTTTGAGAAATTTCCTTTTTATAGGAAATTTTTGAGAAATTTCCTTTTTATAGGAAATTTTTGATAAACTTCCTTTTTATAGGAAATTTTTGATAAACTTCCTTTTTATTCGAAATTTTAGATAAATTTCCTTTTTATAGGAAATTTTTGATAAATTTCCTTTTAATAGGAAATTTTTGATAAATTTCCTTTTTATAGGAAATTTGATAAATTTCCTTTTTATAGGAAATTTGATAAATTTCCTTTTTATAGGAAATTTGATAAATTTCCTTTTTATATGAAAATTTTCGATAAATTTCCTTTTTATAAGAAATTTTCGTTAAATTTCTTTTTTGATAGGAAATTTTCGTTAAATTTTTTTTTATAGGAAATTTTCTTTAAATTTCTTTTTATGGAAAATTTTTGTTAAATTTCTTTTTTATAGGAAATTTTCGATAAATTTCCTTTTTATAGAAAATTTTCGTTAAATTTCCTTTTTATGGGAAATTTTTCTTAAATTTTTTATATTTTTTATAGGAAATTTTTGATAATTTATAGGAAATTTTTGATAATTTTTATAGGAAACTTTCGTTAAATTTCCCTTTATAGGAAATTTTCGTTAAATTTCCCAATATAGAAAATTTTCCATTCTAGTTTAAAAAATTTCTTTCTGTGTAAAATGCTTGAAAATATAATTTCAATCTTCCTCTACACACACACATTCATTCAATTATTTTCTACACATTTCTCTATTGAAATTCATTTAACCCCTACACAATCTTACATACTCTTACTCAGACCTTAAAGAATTATGATTTTATATAATGATTATATGTAGAGTAAGTACACCCAAGTATATTTTGTGTATAATATTACACCCCACTTGGCTTTCTTGAGGGAAGACAAAAGGGGGAAGATAAATGATTGGCACTAAAGAGAGAGGTTATCACGCCACCGACATTAAATTCATTCATTTCAAACATTGTGTTCAGTTTTTTTTTCTTTTTGTTCAACATTTTTGTGTTCAGTTCATTCAATTCATAGCGTTCGTTTATCCGTCCGTCTGTTAGTCAGTCATGTGTCTCTGTTTAAGTGTACAATGTTCTTTTTATTGATTTTTCCTTCATTGGAGCTGCTGCTGCTTCTGTTGGTTTATTTTTATATTTATTTTTTTATGGAAAAAGTCCTCTGTCATTGAAGGAGCCCCTGGTTTTGACATTTCTCTCTGTTTTGTGTTCAGTTTTGTAGGGTATTGGTTTTTATTAAGTACTTTTAAAGGCATTTACTTTGAGTTGGTGATGTTTCTTTTTTCTCTGCGAAATATGTTGTAAGTGTATTTGAAAATGTGCAACAAATTCCTAACAATTTGTGTTTTTTTTTTATGGTTGGAAATAAAAATGAAAAACTAAACAAGAGCCGCCTCATGTCACTGTAAAGTTATCAACCTTGTAACGATCTATACAAAGTAAATAAATGAAAATTCATTTTGATGTCGTGTTAATAGAGAGCAGAGTATGGGAATGATTTTTTATTATTTTTTGCTATGAATTTTACTATAATTTTCTGCGTGTCATTTTAAGCTGTTAAGGTAAAACTAATAGTAATTATTATTATTACTAGAGGCTAAAGAACTTATGTGAAAAACTGATTTTATATGACAATAACGAATGTTAAATACCGTTCAACAAACACACAAGATTTTTTTTTTTGTATAAACTTTTGATTTTGAAAATTATTTTGCAACATAATTTCGTAATTTAAAAATTATATATAAAAAAACAGAATTTTTACAGATAGTTGCGAATTTTTTTTGAATATTATTCAAATCCAGTCAGTATTTTGAGCGTGAGAATGTTTCCCATATACAGACCGATAGAAGGACATAGCTAAATTGACTTTAAATTTAACAACAAACAACCTTTGAAACCATTAAATATGCTGTGTAAATTTTATTTAATTTTGCTGAATATTCTGCAAATTATATCAAAAATGCTCTATAACTTTTTTATAATTAACTATATTCTGCTGATTTTCAATAGCAAACCTTTTAGGAGAACTACAAACTATTTTGAATGAATTTCATTTCATTTTGTTTAACAATTTGGACTTTGGAATGTTTTCTACAGACTGGTCAATTAAAGAACATAATTTAATTCATTATAATTTTATCTTAGTGTTACTTTTGCCATGAAAAACGTATTTGTTTCCTATATTACCTTTAGTGCAAGTGTAGGGTACACTAAATATTTAAGGACATTGACATTAAAACTTAATGACTTAATGTTATAATTGAGAAGTTAATGGTCATACAAAATAAAGCCTAGTTAAGGTTTAAGGTTTTTATAAAAAGAACACAATGACAAATCATTGAGCTTAATATGACAAGTAATTTGTTTGAACAAGGGAAAATAAATTGAACTTATTTTAAGGAAATCAAGAGGATTTTTAAATAGAAAATATATTTCCTTCTTTCACTCTTCATTAAAAAAATTATGTCAAGAAAAGTATTTATTTAAAAAAAATATATATTTTTATTAGGAAAACAGATAGAAATTAAACGAGAAAAAAAGATAATCGGTCAAGCCCGACCATATAATACCATTTTGTGCATAAAAATTGAAGAGAGGGGTAAATTTATTTACTCTTGGGTAATTCTCGAAAGTGGGTCTTATATGGGAGCTATGGTATATTATGGACTGATCTTCGTAAAATTTGTCACTATCATTTATATTTATATAAAACTTATTTGTAACGAAGATTAACTTGATAGTAACATTTTAATGGTATTTATGACCGTTAAAGTGATTTTCAGAAGAGGGGAACTATGGCCAATTATGCACCAATCTTCATTCATTTGTATGGGGGATAAGTGAAATAGTGGAACGATAATAATCAATTTCAATAGGCTTCGTCCTTGGGTTATAATTTCATATATTTTTGTTCAAAATTGCGACCTGTAGTTGGATTACAAGGTTTACATGGACGTCGATAAATCGACTCAGAAAGTGATTCTAAGTGGATTGGTATAAATTAAGATGGGTCTTAGAGCAACATTTTTGGGTGTTACAAACATCAGCACAAATGCATAATACCCTTCACACCTATGGTGGTGTAGGATATAAAAAGAGAAAATTAAAACTTCACCCTAAAACAGATGTTCTCCCAGTCCTGAAGACAGTCTGGATGATGGATTCACCAACTGTCGTACAGCTCAATGGCGACAGATTCCTACAAATCTTGAATAACTTTTTTGAACAAAGGGCATAGAAATTCTGTACAATAAGCAGCTCCCAACTACATATAAAAAAAGTTGTTTGTGTGCTGCTAATGATCGAGGTCAGGTCACCAACTTCATTTCACCAAGTTGAATAATCAAACCCTTAAACCACTTTTACAGCAATCTCTTGTCATTTAAGGTTTAAATTATGCTTTTTTATGTTTTTAAATAGACGTTGAAGACAATTGTCAGACAAGATCTCATGTGTATACCCAAATAATGTCCTCTATAATGCAGTATTCGGAACGTTTTTTTTTAATACTGTCGTTTTTAAATGCATTTTTTTTTTTTTTTTAATTTTCTACAGAAATCGTTAATAAAAATATTATTGGAAGAAGTCTGACCCTTAGCCAGCTAAGGAGAAATGACTAAATTTGGAAAGAAATTTTAAGAAAATGTAATGAAAACGGAGAGAAGCGAACAGTAATCAGGCAACTTTTAAACAAAGCCATAAATTGCAAATAATTTCCAAATGAAAATGCAAAAAGTCGTTTGGCGCAGAAGCAAAAAAAAAAAACATAATTTTTTGATTTAAAATTGTGTCCATTAACTAAAATTTGTCAATTCTTCCGTTAATGCCAAAATAGATAAATCATAAAGCTCTTTTCAAACAAAATCTGATTTTTTATATGAAGATTTGGCAACAAAAATCACACAGCGGAATCCGCTGAAAATTTAAATCTTTTTTATTTTTACAACGGTTACTCAAAAGCTCTCACTTTTTCACTCTCCCTCTCTGTCGTTATTGCCTTTGTTTCATAATGAACCACATAGGTTTACATCTGTTTTTACAAAGATTTGTTTTGTTGTTGTCATATACAAAAAATATAAAGAAACAAAACCAAAATGCATGTCAAAAGCGCTCCTGGCCGCTGTCTTCATTTAATTTGCATTTCTCTCTTAAAGCTGAAAACAACATCCGCCACCGCCTGCAGAGAACCAAGCCGACCGGCTCAAAATCCGCTTGATTTTTCAAGCCGTGGCCGCCGCCGGAGTGTATCGGCTTAAACGGCTGAGTCGGCTCAAGGAAAGTCGCCGATGATAAAATCAAAATTTTATATATTATTTTCTGTATTTTTGGACTTTAGAGCCATTTTTGAGTAAAATTTAGTTTTTTTCTGTCAAAATATATACAAGAATACATATTTTTTAGAACACATTTTACTTTTTTGTATTTTATAATAGATTAAATACATTACATATGTTTATCGTACTAAACAATTTTTATTTTTTTGCTCCCAAAGTAACTTGATTTTCTAGGAAAAACAACAAGCCGACATATAAGCCGCCGCCGATATTCTCTTGAGAAAGCCGCCGCCGCCGACAATTTTGCCTTGTCTTGGTTCTTTGACCGCCTGCTTGTGTTTGGACTCTTACTCAAAAACGTAAATGTAGCAAGCAGAGATACGATCGGCTTCAAGCCGGTTTTGCGCCGCCCCCGTTTAATTTTCTACTTTATGCGCCGCCGCCGTTTTCATCAGCTCAAAATCAGCCGCCGAAATTTTTAAAATTTTATTCAAATTCAACAAAAACATATTTTTCTATCTTATTCGAAGAAGTGAATGCAGTGGCTTCATCTATTATTATAATTTTACTTACATATGATAAATTTATTAGAATTAAGTATAATAGAACGTATAAAAGTGAGTTAATAATTAATAAATGAAATCCTCACTTCTATTTTAATTACAAGTTTTTTGTAGATGGGGCACAATGTAGAATTTACTAAATTAGTTTAATTTGCACCGCCGATTAAAAATTGTTGCGCGGCCGCCGCCAAAAATTTTGCTTCGGCTTGTTTCTCTGGTAGCAAGTACTTTGTTATTATTTTGTATACATCAATATCAATGATGTCAATTACACATATTTCCAGTATATAAAATTCAGTTTGAAAATCGCTAGATTTATTGGTTTGTATTTTAACGATTTATCCTTTTATGAAAAAAAATTAAAATTTTTAAATATTGATTCAACTCTATTCTTTACTTAAATTATTTAACATAATTTGATTAGGTTACTTTTACGTTTTTGGGTACCCATATACACTCATAAGGAAACGTGTCAGCTGATTGGCTACATTTATATTTATTGTAAAGTATCAGAGCCTTTAATGTTGCGATCTTTTGACTTTTGTCAATATTCATGTAATTTTTAAAGTTAAGAACATTAAATTTTTGGCATGAATTATAATCCAGTAAAAAAAACATTTAATTTTTCAATAATTATGGCCTTTTGCATTTTTATTGAAATGTAGTACCCCTTGTAAAAAAAATATATATTATGTACCATATCCCATAGAGGGTGCCATTAACGAACAAAATCAGCGTGACGATTGCTGTCGGCCTATGGTAGCTTTCAGTATAATTCCTTTTTAAAATTTTAATTCTTTTCCCTTCCAATCAATATTAATTCACAAATAATTCATTTAATACTCTTTTATTTTAAACTCTTTATAAAATATCTCACTTATCCTATCTAGTGGTCCCAAAACATATGTTTACTTTTTTTTTTATTAACGATTGCCACATTGTTATCCATTGACGTAATTAAAGGTGGGTATTATTAAGCTTAAGTACTTTTTGCCAATAAAAACAAAAACTTTATAAAAAAAATTAATATATCTGCAATTAAATAAAATATACTTTTTTTTGCAAAAAAAAAAAAAATAATAATAATAAAAATAAATACAGATAAAATGTTATCTCTCTTAAGCAAAAAAAAAAGAAAAATAAAACTAAAAAGAAAAAAATTCTAAATGATTTCACACAAAACTAATAAAAATGATTAAACAAAATAAATCTTTTTTATTTAATATAAAATTTATTGTTATAAAACAAATTTTAGACAGCTAAAGATAAGAAGGAAATAAAGACTTATAGGAAGAAAAAAAAAAAAAAAGACACACACTCGTGGCATAAAAAAGAAATAATGATAATCTTATATGAAATAAGAAAAAAAAATGTATTTCCAATATTTTTTTTTAGAAATTTCAACTTAAAGAAATAAACAAACTAATATTTCTTTTTTTAACAGGCCTTAAACCAAAAAGTGACCTTGACTTATATACAAGAATACAAAAAAGAAAAAAAAGGTTAACAAAACTTTAACAAAAATGTTGTAAATTTATATTATTTTTTTTTTATACTCTATGTATTTGAGCTAAAAATAAATGTTTTTTTTTTATTTATTTTTAAAATAATAATAAAAGAAACTGTTAATGAAATAATAAAAAAATAATAAAGCAACAAAATTCAAACATTTAAGACAATTTAAGAAAAAATCCATTTAAATTTAAATATATTTTTTATTGTCTCCAAAATATGAAATATTTAAAAATTTAACAAAGAGTTGCTTATAAATAAATGACAAAATATTAACAAAGTTTATTAATAAAAGAGAAAAAACCAACAATAATACAACAAAATAGAGCAGCTTTTATTAAGGAATTATTAATATAAAAAAACAACAATATTGAAAATATAACAACAAACTATTTTTACGCAAAACAAAAATCCCCCTTGATAATATAAAAACAAACAACAAAACAAGAAAACTTGATTACCCTTCTCTCTCCCTATTAGAGTTAAAACAACTGGTTTATTTCCTCACTATTTACCATTCTCTTGCGCTCTTATTATAAATAAACAAGAAGATTTTAGTTTTAAAATTTACTAAATTATTTTCCTAAACAATTTTACAATGAATATTATAAAGATATCTTAAATTTTCAATTTTAAAAAACTTTTCTGTTTGCCCTCGTTTTAAAATCAAATCTGGTTTCTCATTACAAAAAAGCGAGTACATTTGAACTTAGTTTAGCTTTTTTTTTCTTTAAGCAAAAAAAAATCTTCATCTTCAAAACTTAACCATGATTCTTAATGACAACAAATGGGTGGTGGTTTTTTAATGTTTCCTCCCTTCTGCTCCCCTTCTTCTTCTTCTTGGTTATTTGTTGTTTTTCTTCTTTAAACTACAAAGAAGTAGAAAAAAAAAAAACATCTACAAAAACAATAAAAACAATAATTTAATCGTTAAGATGTTTGTTAAGAATTCTTAATGAAATCGTATAAATATCTATTCTATATCTTGATGGTTTTTGTCTGTTTCTAATATTATACTCTACCACCAAAATTTAAACGTAATATTCTTTTTTTTTTTTTGGAGGTTATGGTTTGGTTGGCAACTAGTCTGTCTGTTCGTCTATCTGTCTATTTGCTTGTCGAAAATTGAAATTTAACTAATAAAAACCATAAATATGTATGAGGCATAAAAACAAAAAAAGTCAGCATTTACAAAATTTTGTGTGTTAGATAGCTACAACAAGAGTAAAGACAATAACAACAACAAAATATGTAAGCAAATATGTAAACGAAATAGAATACACAAAAAAAATATAATAAGAAGAGAAAAGGTCATAATAATGTGTGTTAATTTAAGTTTAGCAGCACAAGAGTTTTTTAAGAGACAATAATTTAAAAGAATTAAATAACGGAAATTGAATTTAATTTAAAAAAATTATTTACAAATTTTTCGGAAAAAATTAAATTAAACGAAAATTTTCTATAAAAAGAAAACAACGAAATTTTTCTATAAGAAAAAAACGAAATTTTTTTATAAGAAAAAAAAAAAAAAAAACAATGAAATTTTATAAGAAAACTTTATTTTAACGATTCTTTATTTATATATTCTTTAAAGGCCTCACAATATGCATTCAAATCTTAAAACTAGAAACTAAACACTACTTTTATAACGGGGTGGAAAGTAATGTATTTTTAACTTTATAAGTAGAAAACTTAACGAAATTTTTTTATAAGAAGAAAACAACAAAATTTTCCTATAAGAAAAAAACAACAAAATTTTTCAATAAAAAGAAAACCTAACGAAATTTTTTATAACAAGAAGAAAACGAAATTTTTCTACAAGATGAAAACTTAACGAAATTTTTTTATAAGAAGAAAATAACGAAATTTTTCTATAAAAAGAAAATTTAACAAAATTTTTCTATAAGAAGAAAACAATAATATTTTTTTTATGAAAAGAAAATTTAACGAAATTTTCTATAAGAAGAAAACAACGAAATTTTCTATAAGAAAAAAAACAACGAAATTTTTCTATAAGAAGAAAACGAAATTTTTCTATAAGAAAACTCAACGAAATTTTTCTATAAGAAGAAAACAACGAAATTTTTCTACAAGAAAAAAGACAACGAAATTTTTCTATAAGAACTCAACGAAATTTTTTTTATAAAAAGAAAACAACGAAATTTTTTTTACAAGAAAACAACGAAATTTTTTTTACAAGAAAAAAACCAAATTTTTCTATAAGAAGAAAACGAAATTTTTCTATAAGAAAAAAAAAAAAAAACAACGAAATTTTTCTATAAGAAAACAATGAAATTTTTTTATAAAACGAAAACAACGAAATTTTTTTACAAGAAGAAAACTAAACTTTTCTATAAGAAGAAAACAACGAAATTTTTCTATAAGAAAACTTAACGAAATTTTTCTATAAGAAAACTTAATGAAATTTTTCTATAAGAAGAAAACTTAACGAAAATTTTCTATAATAAGAAAACTAAATTTTTCTATAAGAAGAAAACAACGAAATTTTTCTATAAAAAGAAAATTTAACGAAAATTTTACATAAAAATAATTTAACGAAAATGAAAAAAAGGACAATTTATTGGAAAATTCATATAAAAAGAAAATTTATTGGAAATTTCCTATAAAAAGGAAATTTATCGAAAATCTCCTATAAAAATAGAATTTATCGAAAATTTCCTATAAAAATAGATTTTATCGAAAATTTCCTATAAAAGGAAAATTTATCAAAAAATTCCTATAAAAAAAAATTTACGAAAATTTCCTATAAAAAAAAAAAAAAAATTTAACGAAAATTTCCTATAAAAAGAAAATTTAATGAAAATTAGCGAGGATTTAATTTTTTTGCCCCTTTATGTTATTTCCTATTAACTTCTATTTAAATATATGTAATTGGCATCACTAACCACAAAATATCCCTTTCAATTTAAACTAGCTGGCATCCTTTTTCTCTCATATGATCTCTTTCTCTCTATCTCTTTGAGCAAAACACCTTTTAACGGTTTATTTTCAAATGTAAACAATTAAAAGAGTTGCCGTATTTTAAATTACTTTAATCTTATTAGAATAAATAAACACAAGTCAAAACATTTTTAATTAATTCAAGATTTTTATCGCTTAAAAAAATTTTAATTTCTGAGTACGTGACCAATAAAAGGAAGTAAAAATTTGTAAAATAAATGAAAAATATTTTATTCAGATTTCAATAAAGCCGCCCATGAAAGTTTTTTGTTTTTCTTAATAATTTCATATAGTAGTTTATAAAACATTTATGCATAAAACAAAATTACAATAATTCTTAAAAAAGTAAATAAATAATATACAAATAAACCTGCTTTTGTTATAAGATTATGATGAAATTATGAAATTAATACCAGACCGGTCTAAGCAACAACTGACAAGGAAAATTAAGTAATGGGTTTTTTTTTAATTTTAAATGTAAGCTGTGCTTTAAATAAAAGCACCTTGAATGAAAAAAATAGATTAATAATAATATAAAAAAAAAATTAAATTCTACAACTGTTTTCAAAAAAAGTTCTAAATAACGTTATTTTTGTTTCATTTACAAAGCCCTGAAAAAAAAAAAAAAAAAAAAACACTTCTTAATAGCAGTTGTGTAAATATAAATTATAACAGATTTTTCACACACTGTAAATGTTGTTACATTTAAATATGACAAGAAACACAAAAAAATAAAAAATAGCTTGGTTTTTAAAATACAAAAAATAAAAAAAAAATTTGTATAAATAAAGTAACATACAGCCAGTTTTAAACAATACAACAACAATAATAGCTAAAATGTCTGTGCCACCAGCAAAGCTTTTTTAAGTGTTGTACAAAGAATAGAAAAAAAAAAATTATGAAAAATCTACGAAGCCCATTAATGCCTACAGATATACTATGTAAAACACACACACAACACAATAGAATAGAACAGAATACAGCCAGCCATTATTACAGTAAAAAGAATGTACAACTCTAGGTCAAAGTATATAGGAATCTTAAAATGTTTATGGAATAAATAGCAGAAGCAAAAAAATAAAAAAAATAAATAAATAGTAGAGAATAGAAAAATACAGAAAAACTACAAAAAATTGAAAATTTATACAAATAAAATAACAGAACAGTAGTCTCTAATGTTAAACAAAGGCATCTTAAGAAAGGGGGAATTTTTTTTATAAAGAAGAAAAAATACACATCTTAAGTACTTGGGCTAAAGAAAGCTGAGTAGTTTTTTGAGAATTTTAGTTAAAAAACTACGAAAGCTTGAAGCTAAATGTGACCAACCAGGGAAAATAATGAAATAGAATTACGTTGAAAATTTCAAATTTTGAATACAAATTTAACAACTTTAAAAAATAAACATTCAAAACGCTACCAACTTTCCAAACAGCTACAATTTGCTAAAAAAAAGTCCAATATTCAAAAAAGTAAAAGTAAAGGCCGAATCTATATACCCACCATCAACATTTTAAAATTTTACGTTATATGGGAGGTGGGCGGTAAAATGGGCGGACCACTGCCATTTTATGTTTCCGAGTTTACATTGGTCTTTGAACTATTTGTACGATATTTCGTTGATTTTCACCTTATATGGGAGGTGGGCGGACCATGCCCATTTTTGGTCTCCAAGTTTATATCGACCCTCGAACTATCTGTACAAAATTTCGTTATCGTGCATTCCTTTTTTTAAGAGATCAGCAGAAAAGTATGAAATGAAGCTAAAACGGACACTCTGTGTTTTTGTTTTTTGTCCATAACTTTTTTATTTATTAACCGATTTTGCTCAAATTCAATACCAAACAAACCTTATATAAGATAAATATTTGAACCAAATTTTGTCCCCTACATTGTCCCGTTCGAGCCCTATCCTGCTTTCAACAGACGGACGGACATAGCTAGATCAACTCAGAATCTAACCAGGTCCCAGAAAATATATACTTTATGGGGTTTTAAATGATTTTTTCGACATGTTACACACTGAATAACAAAATCAATATATCCCCCATCTTTTTGATGGTGGGTATAACAAGCTCGAATGTTATATTCGGCTCGGCCGAATCTGTATACCCAACATCAACTTTTTAAAATTTTACGTTATATGGGAGGTGGGCGGACCACGCCCATTTTTTGTTTACGAGTTTACATTAGTCCTTGAACTATTTGAACACAATTTCGATGAAGTTTCACCTTATATGGGAGGTGGGCGGTTAAGTGGACGGACCACGCCCATTTTTGGTTTCTAAGTTTATGTCGACCCTCAAACTATTTATACAAAATTTCGATATCGTACATGCCTTTTTTTAAGAGATATCAGCAGAAAAGTAAGAAACGGACACCCTGTGTTTTTCTAGTTTTTAGCCCATAACTTTTTGTTTACCATTTTCAATACCAAACAAACCTTATATAAGATAAATATTTGTGCCAAATTTCGTCCCCCTACTTTGCCACGTTCGAGCCCTATCCTGCTTTCAACAGACGGACAGACGGACTAGATCGACTCAGAAGCTAACTAGGGGTTTTAAATAATTCCTTCGACATGTTACACACGGAATGACAAAATCAATATACCTCCCATCTTTTTGATGGTGGGTATAAAAAAAATAGAGGCTCTAATTTTCCAAAAAACACAAAGTACCAACAAATTTTCCAATTTAAATTTAAATTTTTTGTAGCAGCCAACGGCACAAAGAGGGACATACAAATTTGAATGTGTTAGTTTAGTTAGTTTGCTTACGCTCTTTGTGGCGAATGTTTTTGTTATATCCAGCCAGGGTACACTGAACAGGTATAATCGTAAACCCATCTGATTTTATTTTTGTGTAGGAGATCTGTTACGTTCTATTGTTTACATTAAGAAACAAAAAAAAAGATTGTATATTTTGCAAAGTATCTCGAAAGAGATCCAAAAAGTTGGATTGTATTTGTTGCCGTGACGATTATACCAGATTAGTGAACCCATGGCATGTATGTGAAAATGCCAAAAAAAAAAAAACACGGCTTCGGAGTGCTATGTGTGCCTTTCCTTGCTTTGTAGACTTATATATGGGAAATTCTCTTTTTACTTTTGTCTTTATGAAACCGACTTTCAACCTCAAATATTTTTTTAAATTCTTACTTTTTTAAACAACTTTTGATGCAATTATGTTAACACTTGGTTGTGTAACACAAAAAAAAAAATTAAGACCTGCAACGGTTCCACGTGGTGCCGGCAAGCACCCAAAGTCAAAAATTCCAACAAAAAAAAGTGTTTGAAACTAACAAGCTTTTTTTACTTCTTTCTCTTGCTGTAGTTGCAAATTTTAGCATAAATGTCCTATTCTTCTATTGTAGACTATAAACACTTGTAAAAAAGGACCAGCATGGATTTAATTAGCGTGCAATTAACCAGTGTCAAATTGTATTGTGCAAAAGTCGTGAAACCAAATTTTAAAATTTTCCAGTTTTTTCACTGGGGATTTTACGCCGTTTCCGATATTTAAAAATTCAAAACAGAGCCTAATAGCTCTTGAAATTATGAATCATTTGACATATATCTCGTTAATGAGCCCTCAACAGAAATGCTGTAGGAGGTACCCAAACTTGGAGAGAAAAAACGTGAATGGCTCCAAGAGGTGCCTTTTTCGCGAGGCACACTCGTAACGTTATTTCAGTGAAGCTAAAGTATAGCGTTATCAAAGAAGGTTTCCAAATGACATTTAAAAATCATTGTGGCGTTTTAAAATATTAATTTGCTAAACGTGTATAGCCATTTTAAATAATTCAGCAATTTTGCATATTTTGTTATAGCGGATGTTGGTGTTATAAACCAATTTTAAACTGAAATAAGTTCCTGTATAAAGTTTTACTTACGCAGAAAATATAATTTCACTAAAAATATTCATCAACGGTTTTCATGGGCTAAGAATGCGATGTTTTTAGTTTAACATTAATCGTCGAAGCAGACCCAAGGCGATGATATATGTCAATCTGTAGCTGCTTTAATACCATATATTAAAATCAATATGGCGTTCGAAAAAAAAGTAAGATTTTTTATTTAATGCAACTTTAGAGAATTGACTAAGTGCAATTAAAAAATGTATATAAATTGTTTAATGACTTATTTAAAAAAAAAAAAAATTATGAATGGATGAATATAAACACTACATCACTAAAAACTGAATTTTGCAAATTTTATAAGAAGGTTTAATAATTATTAAATCGCTAATATATTTACGCATACTTAACTTATCGCGATATTTTTAATTTGTATTTTAGATACAGCATTGTAGAGTTCATAAATGCAATAATTTTTGATTTAGGACTATAAATAGAATTTTGGAAATTTTTTTTATAAATTTTTATCTTAAAACCTCATAACATTGATACCGTTCGGTAAAAATCATTCAAACGAACAGATCTGTGTTCCACTAGAGCCAATGAATATTGGTACTAAATATCGTTGATGTGCCATTTAAAAATTTTCGAAATTTGTTTGAACGTCAAAAGTAAACGAGTTTGAAGAATTTCCCATATATTCTAAGAAATTTTTTGGAATTCAATTTTTAATAATTAAATAATGTGGTAAGGGGACTTCTAAAACCTTTATTTAGATCAGAGATGCTCAATTTTCAAATTTCCTGACTCGCGAGTTTAGACTACAAATGCTGCTTACGCAACGATGCTTCACACGTACACTATAAACTACTTCGTTCGACTGTTGCTCTCTCATTAATGTCAATGCAAATCAAGTCAAGTTTTTTACTGCTTCACACACACAAGCGCAAATATACAGTAGTGTGTGTAGACATTACTGATTTAGATACAAAAAAATTCGTTCTAATTGTTTCAAAAGTTGTCTATGATATTTTTTAAATAAATTATAAAAGTGTCCTGAAGAATACTTATGAAAACAATAATCCTGCCATTTTAAAGATAGATAAATATTTTTAAAAATCTGCTATCTCATATTTTCTAATTTATTTTAAAATTCCACCCCTTTTTAAACCACATATGACTTGACCAACCAAACTTGATGTTCTGTAGTTTATTGCCCTCTGCTGCTGTTGAATGTCATTTTCAAACTGTGATTTAATTTATTGGAAATTTTTAAATCATTATTTCCCTGAACTTCTTCTTTTTTTTATTTTGTGTCTGATAAAATCTCACAAAACACATAAAAAAAAATTTAGCTAGCCGTTATATTAAGTGGAAAATTAATTTACATTTTTTTTTAACTTAAACGAATTCAATGATTATTTAACTCAACCCATAAAGCGTTCCTACTTAAAACCCCCAGTCAAGCAAATGAAATTTAAATCTATAAAAAACCCAGAGCTTTTTTTAAACTGCTCTATATAAAATGTTAAGGCTTTTTAGATAATTTTTTTAAATCATTTTTGAGAACATCAGAGGATGTATTCATTAAATTCACATTTTTCATGTTATGTTTTTTTTTTTTTTTAAACGGAGGAGATTTGTTTTCATTTTATATTTTAAATATTTAAGCACCCAAGTGGCATTTTATTTAAATTATTTTTGAAGTGTGTGTATGTATGTATGTAGTAATATTATTATTGAATGGCATCATATGTATAAGCTTCAAGTTTAATGTGGGCGTTATTTTACTTAATATCTGTTTTTTTTTTTAATAAAATAAAACGTATTTTGTTTAACAAAGTCTTTTCTAATGCAGTGTGAAATATTTTATTTTAGAAATAAGCTGGAGATATAACATATTTTGGTTTCAAAATTATGTAATATAAAAATAAATCTAAAAATAAAATTCTAAATCTTTTGGTATAAATATTACTTAATAATGATTGATTTTTATTTTTCCTAAAACATAATTTTGTTTAAAACCCCTAAAACTAAATTACAAAAACGTGTCTTACACGTGCTTCTTAGTGGTTTGTTTCTTTTATTCTATTTACCTGTAATAATTAGCTATTTACATATACTAAAATATATTTAACCCCCTTTTGTCCGAGTATTTCGTTTCAGAAAAAAGCACCTGTTTTGTTTGTTTATTTGTATCTTGTTCGCATAAAAATAAATACTTTGTTAGTTTAGTTTGTCATTAGAGGGTGGTTGGTTGGTGAGTCGTTTGGTTGGCTTAAATTAATAGATTATTGTCATGGTGGACTACAAATTACTTTTTCTTCCTACCTGCTTTATGACACTTTTGTGTATAAGTTACTTTAGCTAAATAAGTTATTATTAATATTATTAACCTTTAATTTTTTTAGATTATTATACACCTTGTGTGTGTGGTAAAATGAGAAATTTATTTATAAATTATTTATTAAAAAATGACCGGAAATATTTTTCATAAGAAATTTGTTGATGAAATTCAAAATATTAATATAAAACAGTTTTATATTCTATATCGAATAAATAATAGATTATTATTTCCTCCTGCTAAAGTAGTGGAATATATTTTTAGTCCATATAATGTTCTAAGTCACTTAAGTTTTGCCTATCAAACCGTCCGTCTGTGGACAACATTTTCATGACAACTTGTAAACCAAATTAGAAAAAATGTTCATACACTGTTTATTTTTCTCCCAAGTATTTTACTATTGAAAACAGAGAACCAAGCAGCTGGCTCAAGGAAAGTCACCGCCGTCGTGTAATTTTCTACTTCACATCAGCTCAAAATAAGCCGCCGAAATTTTTAAATTTTTATTCAAATTCAATAAAAAACATATTTTTCTATCTTATTCGAAAAAGTGAATGCAGTGAATGCTCCATCTATTATTATAATTTCACTTACATGTGCCTGGGCGGCACAATGTAATATTTACTAAATCCAAGCCGAAAATTTAGCCGCCCCCAAATTAGTTTAATTTGCGCCGCCGCCGCCGAAAATTTAGCCTTGGCTTGTTTCTCTGCCACCGATCCTATCGAAACAATAAAAACACTATTTTATATTTTATTATCTGTATTTTTTAATACAAATAAATAGTATTCAAGCCGACAGTTAAGCCGCCGTATTGGTACTGTTTTGAGAAAGACGCCGCCGACCAAAATATGCCGTGCAGCCGCCGCCGACAATTTTGCCTGGGCTTGGTTCTCTGAATAAAAATCTGCTAAATCGATTCAATATAAACAAAGATATAGAAGAAAATCTTCCACCTCAGCGTTGCCATAATAGCATTTGAAGTGCAATTCTAGCACTTATTTTTCGGCTAACGCACTTTTTTGTGAAAAAAAGTTGCTAGATGCTTTTTATCACTTTTTTATAAATTTTTCAAAATAAAATTAATTTTTTAGCATTAAAAGTGCATTTCTAGGATTTATAATTAGTTTTTGCATTTTATTTTTTATTTATAGATAAATAAAGCATAAAATTGCTAAAAATACCTTTGTATAGTTTATCGTGCAAATCTTTTTTTTTTTTTCTCAGTTCCAAAACTAATAGTCATAGTCAGAGAAAATACCTATTACACTATGCAATAATATTTTGGAGGAAGAAATCTTTCAAATAAACTTTAAATAGTGAAAATATGCAAAAATAACAAAACTGTTTATAATAATTACATTATTAAAAATTTAGCACTTTTGTCTAAAGAATTGCAACTTTTTAACAGTAGTTTAGCACTTTTTTCTGAAAAAGTTCTGGCAACACTGTTCCACCTTCCACCATTAAATTTAATCTGAGTAGATTTTCCTTATCTTCTGGATGAAAAATGTATTCAATTAGCTCAAGTATTTATTTATTGAAGATTTGAGTGATTATCCTAATAAACTGATTAAAATATTTTTTTTTCTTTATCCATTGATTATGCCCATTTTCAAAAACCAAACTCTAAATATATTTAAGTAAATATTTCAGCCATATATCGTTACCTTAGGTAGTTCCCTACGAGCTCTAACCTGCTTTCATCAAACAGACAGACGAACGAACATAGTTAGATAGACTTAGAATTTTTTGCTTAAAGCTATAAAGATGAAATATGGACAGTAGATTGGTCTTCTACCGAATAGATCCACTAAGACGGAATTTTTGGGAATAAAAAAGGGTAAACATGGTTAAAATCGGTAACCTTAAATCTCCTAAACTAATAGAAATATAAAAAAAGTTGAATAGTTATCGTTATTCATTTAAGAAATAGTTCGATAGGTGTCTGGTACTTTTTTGACATTCGGCTCTTTTAAGGAGAAAATGGGTAAAATCTGTATTTTGGCACTCCATCTACTTTTCAATCTAGTAAGAATAGAAATAAAATGTGCATCAAATTAGTATCACATCGAAAATTGGCGAATACAAGTTTGGCACTTTTTGAAAATTCGGGTAAAAATTTTAATTGTTTTTGGTACTTTAAAAAAAAAAAAAAAAAAAAAAAATCTGTTTTGACTGACATATTCATATGAATATTATAACAATATAACCCAGTACTATTAAGAAAATTATTTAATTACAATCTTTGTTACATCAAGGGGGAATAAAAATTACCAAAAAAAAGAGATAAAATCTAGAAATTAACATTTATTCAAATTAAATAATGCATTTTTTATTATATTAAACCTAGCGATATGAACTTAAATACATGTAGTCCTAATTGAGTGAGAATTCACAAGAGGAGATTTTGTGGTACTTTTTCGTTCTTCCAATGGTACTTTTTGAATTTGCAATAATATTGAAATTATAAATATAAAGTTAAAAATATATGGTCCTAAGTGAAAAAAATCTAATAATAGAAATAAATTGGTAGTTTTTTAAACTTCGAATGTTAAAAATGTAAGAAACTGGTAACTAAAATATTTAAAAGTTTATTATTCTTAATGCTAACAGAACACCAATATTATAACTAGCGAAGGGCACTGTGTTTATAAATTAGAAATATTCTTAAAAAATTTATAGATATATGATCATAATTATATTTCTTACAAAAAAAATTTACGATAACGAAGTAGCGGGTATAATGAATAACTTGAAGATAATTATAATTGGAATTTTATATATTTTTAAATAAAATCAGATAATTTATTTTCGAGATATACTTCAATATATGGTGCAACCTTCTTAATTTTAAAAATCGCTATTTGAACTAGAGTCAGTTAAAGGAAAGTGGATTAAAGGCTAAGTACTTATTAATACCCTAAATCCAAATTGAATAATAATAAGTGAAACAGAATCAGTGTTTCTCTCTGTTATTTCTTTATTTCACCTACATTTGAACTTTATATAAAATTTTATTGTTTCCTTTTTTATTCTTTATAAAATAAACTGACCTCAGGCTAACAATAATCTTTTATTACCCATAATTTTAAATATATACATACTTCTTTCTCGAAATTCCCTTTTCTCAAACATCTTATAAGAAAAATATTCTTACATAAAAAACCTAAAAACAGCTGGTTGTTGCACATATATAAAAAAATCTAAAATCTGTTGGTGTATAAATCTTACTAAGGCAAACAAAACAGGGCAGCATCTTCAGTTTAGTTTCTTTTTATTCTTACTTTATACACTACTTAAGTTCAATTTAAATTCTTTTCAAAATCGACAAAATAAAAGAAGAAATCAAAGTTTTCTATATACAACCAGAAGCACAACAAAAGCTTTAAAATATATAAAAATCTATAAAAACCTAAGCAGTCAGAAAAAGTAAAACAAGTTTTGCAAGATTTCTTTTTTTTTAATTCTTTTTCTGTGTTGTCTTCTCTCACTTATTTTGTTATACACAGACCTTTTTTTTGGTTAAAAAAAAGAATCATTTCAAACTCAAGTTCATTTGCAAAATTTTTAAAAAACCAAAAATATATAAACTTGTATGGCCAGACAAAACGTTTATTGTTTGTAATTCAATAACGAAAAAAAAAGAAGAAAATAAAAATTTAATGAAGTAGAAAAAAAATAAAATAAAATCGTTGGTTTCAATAGATTAAATTTTTTGTAGGAGAAAAAAATAAATAACAATGAATGATATTAATGTTATTTTTATTTTTTTATTAAATAAATTTGAAAGTTCTCGATTTAATTTTGTGAAATATTTTCTCTTAAAAGATTTTAAAGAAAAAAACTTACAAATTTTAGCAATTTGTTAAGGTAATAGGATTTAAGTGAAGATTTCTAGAAAATTTAAAAAAAAATTATACAAAGTTTTAAAAGTACTCTAGTGAAAAAAAAAAAAAACATTACAAAAATTTCAGGATGATTTTATTAAAAAGATAGCCTTTTGAATTTAGAGTAAGAAATATGGTCAAGTTTGCGTTTTTTTAGTAAAATTAAAAATATATATACATATATTTATTTATATTTATCGATCTTTTTTTTTTTTTTTTTTTGTTATTTATTAAATTATTGTATCTGCCATTACTTCTTAGACCTAACAATATGTATTAAAATCGTATATCCACGTGAGAACTTAAAATAGCAGTAAAATTTTGGATATAGTCAAGTTGGTACTAGTGCTGGCAAATTCTACTACTTTTGAATACTCGACATTACTCAATACTTTTTCATTTGGGCACTCGATACTTAATTTGAAATATAATTTTTAATAAATGTTTTTTTATTTCAAATTGAAACAAATATATTTAACCAATTACCATGTAATTTTGTAAATTTGTTTATATAAAACAAAATAAATAAAAACGTTAACTTTAAATTCAACTTTAATAAAATTTTTTTTCATATATTTAAACATTCCCAGCGGTAAAATTTGCGAGGCCTCCTAGAAGGCCTTTTTTCAGATGCAGTTGCTCATGCTAACACGCCTTCTCTAATAAGGCCTGCATGAATGCCTCATCCCTGCCTTCTAAAAGATCCGACAGACCTTCCGACTTCGCTTCTCTTGGAAGGACCATAAGAAGTTGTATTTTTTTACATATATTTTGTTTTAAACAACAACAAATCTATTTATAAAAAGTACATAGTTTTAATTCCCTTCTCTTAGAAAGAATGAAAGACTACAGTATTTGAAAAAGCAAAACCATACAGAAACCGTTACAAAAACAATATCAAAATTCAAAGCAGAAATTCCAAAAAAAGAATGATAAATCATTTAGTTGTCTCCAATTCTTTGTTTAAATAGGATGTGATTTTCTAAGTTAATTATATTTTTTATTTATGGTTTTTATTATAAGTATTTTATTAAAAACTTAATCGTTTATATTATATCTTTATATTTTTGACAAAATAATTTAACAAAAATTTTAAGTTTTTTCAGGAACATTAAATAAAAAATCAACAATTTCTATACAAATGTCATTTTCAACCCTTTACCCCTTCTTTTTACCACTGGGTTTACTTATATATTTATACAGAGTTGTGTTTTAAAAAATTAAACTCCGAAAGTATTGAGTAACTACACTATTGAGTACAAAAAAAATGGCATAATGGTACTATTTTCTTGTGGAATATTTTTCCAAATATTTTAGATAAACATGGACTATACGACGTTGGTATTGTCAAATCTACCCAGCCTTTGTGAAGTTTTTCATGCTTTTGGAATCGCATTAAATAAATAAGGTGTTTAGGATTATTTAATCCCCATTCCGGATCATAATCAATTTTAATAGGCTTCGTCCTTGAACCAAGATCTACAGTATAGGTCACCTAATTAGCCCACCCAACCAGATTTTTTTTTTTTTGGACTTAATTTTCTTTTTTTAGAAAAAAGTTTTTAATTGTTTTATTTATTCAATATATTGACTATTATATACTTAATACATTGCAGCCAAAACTTGCATTAATAAACTAACACTTTACGCAAAAACATTGTTTTATTAAATATTCCTATAAAAATCAAGGACAGCTAATTAGCCCACTTACACTATTTATTACGAAAAATCTAAGTAAGCTCTGAAAAAAATTATGTTTTAATATAAAATTCTAAGTATAAAATAAGTTTAATTAATTTAAGATGATTTTCGTGAGAAGATTTCATGGAAACATCCATTAAAATACTAATATTCGACAACACATACAAAGTGGTCAAAATCGATTAAATCCATTAAGAAAATTGGTTAGAAAGGTTAGATAATCATTACATTATCGTCAATAATCCTCAAAACTATCATAAATCATTCAAAAACCTCAGCGCTGTGCAAAGAAATGAAAAACTTAGTTAAATTGCGAATTTCAAAAATAGAATAATCACAAATTTCGCAATGAAACTCTGACTTAAAAGATTTGTGGCGAATGAAAAACGCTTTAAAATGTACTTAAGTATCTACTAAAACTAAAACCAATTGCCAAATGTTATACTATATAGTATAAAAAGCATCATAAGTATAGATGTTTCAAAAAAGAAAGTAAGTTCTTTATATCAGTAAACAAAAATACAAAGAATTTTATCTAAAGAAACCGCTTGGATGAGATGCATAAAATATTTGTCAATAAGTTACATAGACGAATAATTTAAGCAAAGTTATTTTCAATTTTGCAATGTTAAGGTAAGATTTTACACTTTCTTTTTAACTAGAATACTAATAAAACTTTTTAATACATCGCATATACCAACTACCAGCAATTGTTTGCACTAGATAGTATCGATATAATATCTATTAAATATTATTAGATAGTTTATCAATTTTAAAATGATTTCTCAACTTTTATTTTTCTTTTGGAAAAGATTTTTCTTACTTAAATGCTGATTATTTGATCATCTAAATTCGCGGAGTTATCAAATTTCACAAAATTATTTTAAAAATTGTCACCTGTAGATTGATTACAAGGTTTACATTGACGGACAGACGGATGGACATCGTTAAATCGACTCAGAAAGTGATTTTAAGCCGATTGGTATAAATTAAGGTCAACCTTAGACCAATATTTTTGAGCTTTAGTTAAAAACATCACCACAATAGGGAATAGTAAATCGATTTCGATTTTAGTCAAAAATCGATTTTTAGGAGAAAAAAATCGGTTGTTTGCGATCGATTTTATGTCAACGATTTTATACTGAAATCGATTATTTAGTTTTAAAAATCGATTTTATTTTAAAAAATTTAAAAAAATATGTATAATTATAAAAATTTATCTACGACGTCGGAAAAATTTTTGAGTTGCACGCAGAAAAAAATATAAGAGAAACAATAACAAAAATTTTTTTTTTTTTTAATATAAATTGTCGAAAAGAATTTTTCGTTCGACATAGTGGGACATAGTGATGTTAGAAAAACATCACTTGGTGTTGAACTTTTAAGGAGTAAAAGTTAAATTTAAAAATGGTCCCAAGTCGTGTTTTCCAATGTTTTAAGAAAATGGAAAATGAAAAAATACCAATATTCAATTTGCAAAAGATCTTAGTATTTTTACATATTATCCTTAGCTGGGCATTTGGAAACAATAGTCCAAATCCTCTGAAGGAATAAAAAAATAAAACAATTTATCCAAATATAACAGGCTTAGTGAACATTGATTTAAATGTAAGGCTTTTTTACAACGCCTTACTGAAGAAGATTGGTTTGATGTATAAATTAAATATTCAGATTTCTTATATTTTATATACATAACTTTTGTTGTGACCTGCATATTTGAAGTAATTTTATAGGTTTATTTTTTAGTTCTTTTTGATACACATACATTTTATTTCACTTTATCAATAAAAAATCGACTTCAAAATAAAATCGATTTTGGGAAGCGATTAATCGATTTTGAAAATCGAAATGAAAAAAGTTGATCGTAAAATCGAAAATCGATTTTTGGCATTGTTTACCAATCCCTACACCACAAATGCATAATACCCTCCATATGTATAATTGTGTAGGGTATGTCAAGGTTTAATTGGACTACCGGAAGGACAGACATTATTAAATCAACCTTGCAAAAAAATTTATATTTAAAATAAAAAAAATTAGTTTCTTTTTTTATTTTCATTTATTCCAAATTTTTATAGTTTTCATAAAAAATTTGTGAATTATTCTACATTTTAACTATTTTTATTCACTTTCTCAATAAATGATAACATTTCTTTTTAAATTCCTCTATTTAATAAAAAAAATGTATTCCTATTTTGTCCTTTTTTTTAAAACATAAAACTTACCTTATTTATTTCTTTTAATTTGAAACTGCTAATCCTTGGATGTTATTTTAATTTAAAGCAGCTTTATATTTCACTTGGAACTAAATAAAATTTCACATTTTATTAAACACTTATAAATTTTACATAAAATTTGCTAATAATTTCACAACTTAATAAAAAAAAAAACTCCCATTTAATATAAACACTAAAAAAATACCACTATATAAACAAAATAACACACAGGTGGCAACTTTTTTAAAACTAAACAACAAAATCTATTAAAAACATACATAAAGAGAGGATGAGAGCCAGAAGAGATGACAATTAATAGAAAATAAAAAAAAACTTATGAATGAAGGAAAAACCAAAATTATCAAGACAAACAAGATAAATTTTAATAAAATTTCTTTTAAAATTCATATAAATTTTATAGTAATTAACTAAATTTTTAAAGGCAAAAAATTTTTAACACATTAATTTGTTTTAAGCAAATCACCAACAATTTTAGCAGCTTGTTGGCCTTTCTATTTTGTTGTTTTCTATATTTTTTTGCATTTTTCTTTTTGTGCCACCTCCTCTTCTTCTTAGTTTTTTTCGTTAAAAAAATGTATTTTTCTTCTATTGCATGGATTTTCTTCAGCTCACAAATGATAAGAAATATTAGCAAATTTTTATGTAAATAAATTATTAATTATTCTTTTTTTCTCTTGTATACTAAAAATTATTTTTATTATTTTTCACTTTTGGGTGCGTTTTGCCTTACGTTCTTTTTATATTTTTCTTTTCAAACTTTTTTTCTACACTTTCGTTGTATGTGGTTGTTTTTTTATACTTTTCTAGATTTATTTCGTGCTTTTGGAAGCCTTTGACAGGATTTATTCTTAATTTTCTTATAGGCTTAATAAAATTAGATATTTTTGCTTTTCTTTAGGAAAAATATTATATTTTTTTTATTTTACACTCACTAAGAAATAAAATAGAAAAAATCACTCCGTCGTTTTATAAATTTCAACGTTTTTTGACAAATCGATCTACTCAACTGAGAAATTTTGTTCAAATCTACTCAACAGAGACCTGCGCCGATCAATTTTAACGGCGGCGGCTTTTGTTAAAATTATTGACGGCGGCTCAAAATCGGCTGTTGGCCGGCATGCCATTTTTGAGTTCGGGATTTTTAATGCAGATAAAGTTTTAAATTAGCTCCTCAGGAACTAGTATGACCATACATCGTTCCATACATCAGCGCAGCATCATCTGTCAGTCTGTTGTATCACATCTCACGGTCATGAGCAAATTCTTGCCGCGGAAATGTCATGAATTAACCATACTATAATTAGAAAAAGTATACTTGTAAGAACAGTTGTCTTACATTTTTTTTTCATTGATATACCTAGCGGAACTGTCAAATTGTCTTTGTATTCCTATGTAAATTTTTTTTTTTTTTTAATTTTTTTTTACTCTTTTTCTCCTTCATTCTCTAATATTCTGTTCATACAATTTTGACATTATGTGCACTAGTTTTACACTAACAAAATACAAGCAATTGTTGTTTTTGCAGATGTGCGAGCACTTTCTAATTACGCCATAAAATTAACAAAGATAGATTAAGAAGGTAACGACAACTCTACAACAACTACAACACCAAAAAAAAAACCCATGTATTTTTTTTGCATTGTCATCTCTTATGTCAACTTTAATTTTGTCATTTCACATGTTTCTTTACAAAAAACAAAAACAATTCATGTAGTAAAAAGAGAGGAGAAAGACGCAATAACACAAAAGTAAGCAAAAAAAATGTAAACATAAACAAAAATTTGACACTTCAAATTACAAAACACAGGCAGCCATATTGATTTCAAAAAGAAAAAAAATTCTCAGCTGCTTTAATGTCGTTACCTTCTTAATCTACCTTGGAATTAACTAAAGTTTTTAAATTGAATTTACTAAAAGTTTGAGCAAAATCGGCGGCTGTATTTTAGTCATGTTAAGTCGAAATTTCTGCTGCGACGGCGGCTCGAATCAGCCATTTTACTGGCGCAGGTCTCTACAACTCAACTGAAAAATTTGTTGTATTTTTTTGACAAGTTGTCAATGACAACTCTATTTTAATTCGCTTTCGCTTTAAACATAATTCGCCACATGCCAGTAGTATCAGAGAACTGCGCCGATCGGCTGTAAGCCGGCTGAGTCGAGCCGCCGGAGGTTTTTTAAGTGCCGCCGCCGCCGATAAAATTTCGGCTTAAACATGACTCAATTACAGCCGCTGATTTCGGTCAAGCTTAATGAATTTAATATAAAACCTTTAGTAAATTCATTATATTCTTGAAATATTAAATTTTAATATTAATTTTTTAAAAAATAATTTCATAAATTTCCTTATAATGTCGGCGACTTTTTTAATACAAATTTCAAAATTAATTTTTTGTGATTAGACTTGATTGGATTTTTTGTTTTCATATCTTTAATTTGCTTAAAGGTAAATTTTAAAACTAAATAATGGTTCTATATTAAACTAGAAATCTTCCTCTTTCTAATTATACCAAATATTATTTTTAATTCCAGTCTGTTACTTTGTCATGGAGCTTTAAAAATAAAATTGTATATTGCATATTAGTGTGTAGCAAAATTTCAAGAGTTTTGTAATTTGTTATTCATCAAAATTATCTCACGTCACTCTGTAGAATACATTTCATTTCTCTTTCTCCGGAGTCAGTAACAACTTTAGCGTGTTCATCATAAATCGTCGATGGTTATATGAATTATTTGTTCATCCATATTATGGACGCATTCACTCAATCTTTTTATATAATAAAAATTCAACATTAATCTCAAGCCAAGAAGCAACTATAGGAAATTACATATACAGTGAAAGCTTCCATAGGCGAACAACGATTGTCACGGTGATTTTGTCCGTTATCAGGAGATGTCCGTCTATGGGATATGGTACATCATATTTTTTTAATAAGAGGTAATTCAGTACCTATGGTATCTTTTTATTTCAACATCCAAGATTGATTGTAATGAATTAGCTTATAGATAAACATATTCTTATTTATGCTTCAGTGTGCTAGTATATTTAGCCATAATTTGTAATGGCATTATGTCTTTGACAGGCCAAATAAATCTTAGTTGTATTCCAACTAAGTTACTTAAAAGCGAAACAAACAAACAAACAAACAATATTCTAATTTATACGTAGGTACCTTTCTTTAGGAAATTTTGTTAGATTTTTGGTTCTAAACTTATCTTCAACATTTCCTCGAGCATCAGTAACATAAAAATTCTTACCCGGAAGCTGGGAACAATCCGCCATATTCTTGTCCTATTCTTGGCTTCTAAATTTTTGCAGCATTCCAGTCTGTAACTTTTTGGAATTTATATGTTCTTAACTCCACATTAGTTTTAACTTTTCGCACTAAATAGTCAGAGTACTGAGCTAATCGGTGTGATTTTCTAAAAGATGTGTTTAGAGTTCTTTTCAATATGCTTTCAATTTACTTGGCCATCCAATATCATGTGAACTTTTTCCTTTCTGTACCATGTTTCCTATCGATGGTCGAATTCACATGATACTGTTTAATGACGTTGGAAACAGTATGACAGTGGACATTTAATTCTTTATCCAATTAATTTAATTTGTAGGACCAATTTGAATTTTTTTATTGAAAATTTTTGTCACTAATTTTGGTCAAAATCATAACAAATCAAGATGATTGTCTTCAAGAATAATAACTGAAATATTTTCAATGATAAATATTTTGAATTGGAGTAATGAATATGAGTGGAATTGATTTTTATAGTTTTTATTTAATATTTAAAATCTTTATTCAGGAATAAATCTTTGTAATATATATTTATTGGCCTAAGAAGGCTTTTTTTATATTACTGTGAATTGAAATAAATAAATAAAATAAATAAATAAATAAAAAAATTTTAAAAATTGCTTCGGAAAAAAGTTATGAAACAAAACGTGTGTTAAGATTTTTTCGATCGCACTTCTTATAAATACATCAATATTGAATATTTTAAAAAATATGAACTAAATGCATACTTAAGCGGGTTTAACACTATAATACTTTGTATTAATACCAAAAATATTTACAAATGTATTATGGTATAAATACCTTCAATACTTTGTATGTTGAAATCCTGAAATTTTTGAAACGTTATTGCATCTCTTAAAGCAAATTTCGAACACCTTTTTGTTTGTAGTTTGATTTTTATTTAGTTTAGTTGAATTTTTCGTTTTTCATTTTTTAAAAATAAGAAATTCAATAATAAAGAAAATAAAAATACAATAATACTTTCCATAATACATTTTCAAATACATATCAAAATGATATGTATTATAGAAAATGAATCTCTGGTATTAATACCAAGTATTACAGTGTAAAACCACCTTTACCCAATTCACAAAGTATATTATTTGAGTTATTGTGTTATATGTTATTTAATATTATGTTTCTATATGATGTTATGAAAACAGCAATTTAAAATGAGGTTCAGTTTCAGAAAAGAACAAATGAGAATGAGATATTCCAATTCAAAATTTGAAAATATCATTTTAATTTGATTTTTTTATTATAACTCAGAAAAGAACATATTAAAATAATATTTCTCTTTTAATGTATCGTACATACATAATGTATGTTGAAAGAAAAACGGTGGGATTTTTTTGGGGAAATATAAGGTACCACAGACGTTATATATTCAAAATTAGAAAATTGTTTGATAAAAATATATTTTGCAATTTTCATGAAAATCAAAGATTTTATAGAAATTTATAAGAGATCATAGGTTGTATATTGTATATACCTTGTATAAGAAACTACAGTCAATTAAAGATTTTTAAAATTTGTTTCAAAAAATTTTGACTTTTTTATGAAAATTATCATAGAATCACATATTAAGTAAGTTCTTTTCTCAATAAGTGGTTAATTGTAGTTCCTTAAAAGTCCTATGAAAATTTTCACAAAAATAATGCACTACATTACCAATAATATAAAACTGCCTTAACTTAAGGGTCCACCGTACTACCGACACTTCCTTACACTGCATTTTCGCAATAGTATAATAATAAAGTATACTCGTAAGAACAGCTGTTTTACAATTTTTTCATTGGCAAACCTCGCGGTACTGTCAAATTGTTTTTGTATTCACATGTAAAATATTTTTTGAGCTTTTTTCTCTTGCTCTCTTTCGTTCTCTCATTTTTCCGTTCAAAGCATTCTGACATTGTGGGCAGTAGTTTTACACTAACAAAATACAAGCAATTTTTGTTTTTGTAGATGTGCGAGTACTTTATTATTTTACTATGCATTTTCGCCTTAAGTGTCATTTAATGCAACCCTGTTTTACCAATGCAATACAATAGTTTTTGCCGCCTTTTAAATAGTGTAGACGGAAATCGAGTGTACCGTGTTAAAATTACGTTAAAATTATATATTTATAGTATAATTTATTAAAAACTTATTATATGTGTCAAATAACAAATTAAGCTTGAGGGTTTAAAAGTTTTCTTTTTTTAAAGAATAAATAAAAGCAAAATAATGGCCGTGCTAACTGTCTTATGTGAACGCGTTTTGTTAGTGATTTAGTAGTGCAGCCAAACGGGTGGTGAGATGTATAGAAGATTCGAAAAAATTAAAAAAACGTTAACAATTTTGTAGTTACATTTTCAATTTTAATTCTGTTAAAAAGTTGTTTTATTTTGTTTACATTTTTATTCTCTAAAAACGCATTATCCATGTATATATTCTTCAATACATAGCACTGCAATATCTTGATAATAATATACATACACTGCGTTATCGAAATACACTTTTACCGATATTACGGTATTACCAATATAGTGTATTATTGCCAGATTTGTTACGTAGAAAATAAATTCAACTGCTTTCATGTATTAACGAAAAATAAATATTCATAATTAAATAATTCAAAAAGATAAGTAAAAATAATTAAAATAAAATATTGTCAAAATTAACAATAAATAACAAATATATAAATTAAATATATATGTATGTATGAAGGGAAATCAAATTAAAAAAACATAAGTTCATGAAAATGTAATAAAATATATACCCCAGTCAAATAATTATATGTGCATACCTATAAAGTAATTTATTTTCTTTAAAAATAGGATTTTCAAATTCAAATCTTTTTTATATTTTTAATGTTTATTAGAGCTTTATAAGTCAAATGAAAAATTTATTTCTTATGTGTATTTTGTGGCAAAATTTAATTGATTTTAAAATTGTTCATAGAAAATAATTATATGTGCACGACAAGAATTTTATAAAAATCCTTTATTTAAATAAAGTTAATTTTCAATATTCACGAAAGTTGTTAAGGAATTGTGTTATCCTAATATAACGTTACCGGATGCATCCTTCGTTATACCGATTCGTCCTTTTTCCTTTACATATATATAGGTCAAAACTGTAGTATACTTATACAAAATCAATTTGAAACATTTGATATTGTTATATAGCTCTGAATCTAAATATATCTCAGCATACAGTATTCTTTGGAAATACTTATATCATAAAGGTCTGAGGATCATTACTGGTTGCTCCAGAAATATAATATTTTGTGACTTAACAACCGATTTTGAGGCCCGATATAGTAACGTCGTCACATTAATTTACTGAAAAATCTAATTTTTGTAGGAAATTCATCAACGAAGCTATTGGATTTTTTGTCCAGTAAATTTATGTTGTGCTGTGAACTAATTTAGCTACGTCCAATAAATATTTTCAACTTCTATCTAGAACTAAAATTGACTTATATTATGTGCGATTCGACACTACGATTACGCTTCAAGCATGTCTTTTGTAGACGTCGAATACCCATGTAATAATTTTGATAAACACTTGGATAATTTAAATATAATATTTTTCATCCATTATGAACATAAACTCATGGTGTAATTAAAGTTTTTAAACAAAAAATTATATTTATCATAAAATCCTGCGTGTGGATTTTTGTACCGCTCTATTAGTTATGTTTTTGCCACCCAAAGGTCATAATTTTAATCTAAAACCTCTTTTATTATTTTATGCTCACGTCCAATTATTAAAATCCGTTTATTTGGCCGTTATTTTTCTGTAACACATGTAGTTTTTCTTCGAAAAATTTCCTTTCGCTAATTAGCAATTGATTATGGGTTACCGCTCCTAAAATGATAGCAATTTCTCAGATTTTTTGAAAATTTTCAACAGTATTATGATAAACATTTCCTGTGTACACCATTTTTTGGAATTTTACATAAATTGTCGTCTTACTTTAATGATTTCAGCACTTCAACTGACAGTTCATGACCTGGTGACATATTTTGGCTATAAATTAAAAAAAAAAATCAAAAATTTTGGTATTTTAGGTCTAATCATTTTAAATATTCCCCAAATAACTTTAATTTTAACTTTAATTGGTTAAACGGTTCAAACTGCGGACTTCATGTCAGTCTGTTGAGTAAAAATTTCAATTTGCACATATAATTATTTTCTATTAAAATTTAAAGAATGATATGTTTATTTTAACGGTACTTTAAATACAATGCCAAGAGGAACCTAAAATTTTGCAAATAGGGACATTAGGTAAGAATGAAAAAAATTGTAAACCAAAGAAATGTATATCACTCTTGGAATATATAAAAACCAGAAAACAAATATTGCACATATAATTATTTGACAGAGGTATATGGGGTATTCACAAAGTCGTATTGTCAAAATATCATAAAATTTTACAAAGGAAAAGCAATAACAATATTTTTTATACATTAAAATATTTTACGACATATGACAATACGACATGATAGCACACTTTGTAAATCCCCCAATAGAATAGTTAAAAAAATTAAAATATAAATTTTCTATAAGCATTAAAATGTGATTCTAATTATTTGGAAAAAATAAAATAAAAAAATAAATATACAAACATATTAAGAAAAATAACTAAATAAAATTAATATAAATATAATAAGTTTAATGCAAAAAAAAAAAAAAAAAAAAAAAATAAATAAATATACAGTATAAACTCGATAATCCGAATAATTGAATGCAGACCCCAATCCGTATTATCGAATTATCCGGATTATCGACGCACAGTGTCCCGTTTCAAAAATAAAATGGAAATAAATATGGAATTTCCAAACGGCTGGTCCGATTTCAGACGGTGTTAGTAGAGGTGTAGGCGAGTTTAAGTTTTCAGTTTGGACGTTATAAACATAACCAGGGCAGATCCAGAGGGTCCTGAAGTTGGACACCTCTGGTGTTCAAAAAATTTAAAATGATCCAAATTCGTTATATCTCAACCGATTAAACAATTTTTACATGAGTTCTGCTAGTCCAGATCGACAAAAAACATCCTCGTATGTGTAGGTCATCTCTTTTAGTTTAAGAGATATTTGGCTTTAAAAATTAAAATTTTTAGTTTTGGACCTATCTTGGTAAAGTTTTTTTTCGCTATTTCGGGTCCAAGTTTCACTCGATTTTTTTGAAATATTTTTTAAATTTTTAACCACAAATAACAAAATTGTGCAGAAAAAAATTTTGACAAAATCTCTACGGAATCAAAAGTTATCGATTTTTCGCCGTTTTTTTGCGAAAAATGTAGTTACTTTCTTTTTGAGTTATAAAAAAATTTTCTTAAGTAACATATAAAGTATTTATATTTTTCTGAAAGATTACTTTAAAAGGAACTGCGTGAAGGAAAAAAAAAATTAAAAACTTTAATACTTCGTGATCCAGGGTCTCTCAAAATTGACCCATTTTTTTATGATTTTCCAATTTTTGCCTTAATTTCTCAAATCGCAAAGCTGGAGTTAAAAAGTAATTACATTTTTTTACAAAGTTTGATGTGTTTTTAATATTTTTGTAACAGAAATTTTTGCGCCCCGATATCGGTTGGAAAGATATAGCAAAAAAAAACATAAAAATCCCATTTTTGGAAATTTTTGAAAGTTTTTGGGGATTTGCAGAATTTTTATTGAGAAATCTGAAAAGGTGACTAAATGTCCAAGTTGAGCAACAAAAAATCTACTCAGGCGCAAAATTTTATTTAAAAATATTACCTAACAAAGATGTTATTCCAAATTTAATAATTTGCACAAAAACCAATTTAACACTTTGTCGGCACATTTTCTCAAAAAATATGCAACGAATTTTTTACAATAAATGATTTTATATATTTTTGAAAAGAAGCCATAATTTCCTAAATATTGGTGTATAACAAGTCTATATCGTCTGTTTTGCATATGCAATTAAAGGATTCAAACTTAATAATTGCATTTGATTTGGTTAATTTGCTTAATTTTTCTATGATTGATAATGCCGTTCCTGATAATGCAGTATTTTTTTGAGCATAGTGCTTAATTCATATTCTTTTGTTATAGCCATCAGGCTGACAAATAATACATTTTATATATCGTTGTTTAGGAAATTTTATCCTCTTTTCAAATATATATAAAAAACTTTATAATACGGAAATTTGTTGAAGACTTTTTGCAAAAAACACTGATTTTTGATTTTATAGATATTATTAATTTTTATTTTTGGAATAAAATTTTTGTTAGTGGATATTTTTAAATGAAATTTTACATCTAAGTAGATTTGTTGATGCTTAATTTGGACATTTAGTCACTTTTTCAGATTTCTCAATAGAAATCTCGTAAAACCCAAAAAACTTTCAAAAATTTCCAAAAATGGGATTTTTCTTTGTAAATTTTCTGTTGTAAAATTTCTGTTACAATAAAATTAAAAACTCATCAAACTTTGTAAAAAACATAATTACTTTTTAATTCCATCTTTGCAATTTGAGAAATTAAGGCAAAAATTGGAAAATCATAAAAAAATGGGTCAATTTTTAGAGCCTCTAGTATACGTAGTATTAAAGCTTTTAATTTTTATTTGGCTTCACACAATTCCTTACAAAGTAATCTTTCAGAAAAGTATAAATACTATATATGTTACTTAAGAAATTTTTTTATAACTCAAAAAAAAAAAAAAAACGAAACTACCTTTTTCGTCAAAAAACGGCGAAAAATTTACTTTTTTTCAAAATTCAAATGCATATAACTTTTGATTCCGTAAAGATTTTGTCAAAAGATTTTTGCACAATTTTGTTATTTGTTGTTAATAAAATAAAAAATATTTCAAAAAAATCGAGTGAAATTTGGACCCGATATAGCGAAAAAACTTTACCAAGATAGGTCCAAAACTAAAAATTTTAATCTTTGAAGCTTTTAAACTAAAAGAGATAACTATACATACGATGATGTTTTTTTAGATCTCGACAAACAGAATCCACTCATGTAAACATTTTTCAAATCGGTTGAGAGATAACGAATCTGGATCATTTTAAATTTTTTGAACACCCGAGGTGTCCAACTTTAGGACCCTCTAGATCCGCCCCGTTATGCTTATAACTCCAAAACTGACAACTTAAACTCGCCTACACCTATTCTAACACCGTCTGAAATTTCATTGAAATCGGCTGGTTTGGAAATTCCAGATTTATTTCCATTTTATTTTTTTAATGGGACACAGTGCGACGTATTTTCCTTGTACACTTTTGTTAAAAAAAGTACTACAATATATATTTATTTATTATATGAAACATCCGGATTACAGACTGCAATCAATCCGGATTATAGAGTATGTAATGAGTTGGGAAATGCCGTCCGGATTATCGACCTTATCGAGTATATATAATATAATATTTTTTTTAATATTAAACTATGAATTATAATTTTAATCATTATTTTGATATGATAATCTTTAAAATTTTAGGTAAGTGAAATAAAATTTTTAATTGTATTTATTTTGTTTTTTATTTATTTTACTGAATTTTTAAAATTTATTCAAAGCTAATGAAATAAAGTACTTATTCACAAATTTCTTCTAATTAAAAAAGACATCAAAAAACTTGAAGTAGATTTCTGTTATTTTTCATTCTCAATTATCTGGCAGCACTATGTTATGTAGTAGTTGCTTTAACTAAGCATTATCCTACCCAAAACACAAACCTTCTGGTCAATACATTTCCTTTTAATTTCATTCATTTTATTACAGGCACCTTGTGTTTATTTTCGTTAAATTTAATTTTTATTTAAAATTTTCGTTAAGTTAAATTTTTATAGATTTTTTTTTTTTTTTTTTTTTTATAGAAATTTTTCGTTTCGTTTCGTTTCGTTTTTTTTAAGAATTTTTCGTTGTTTTCTTTTTATGGAAAATATTTGTTAAATTTTATTTTCGTGGAAAATTTTCGTTAAAATTTGTTTTTATAGAAAATTTAGTTTTTATAAAAAATTTTCGTTAAATTTTTCTTTCTATAGAAAATTTTCGTTAAATCTTATTTTTTTTTTTTTAATTTTCGTTTTTTTTTTTTTTAATAGAATATTTTCGTAAATTTTTTAATTGAAAAATCGTAAAATTTTATTTTCATAGAAAATTTCTGTTAATTTCTGTTAAATTTTATTATAAACAAAATTTGTTATAAAGAAAATTTTGTTCAATTTTCTAATTTTATTTGAAATAAAATTCCTCTTCCTATATTTTACATACTTCTATTTCTTTTCTCTCATAATTAAAATTATCTAGAACATTGAAAACTTTTATTGAGAACCAAAAAACCACATAAAAATTAAAATAAACAATTAAATTACAAAAAATTCTTTTATTTTTTTTATGAAATTTATTTTAAAAAGAAGTACACAATTAATGAGAAAAATAAAGAAAAAACAAACAGTTTCAAGGCAAAGTTGTTAAAAAGAGTAAATTGTGAAGGAGAAACAATCATAAAATGGCAGCTGCAATTGGTTTTGTTTATTTTCTAATAACAAAAAGCATACACACACTTTTAAACATGTATAATAGCTAAAACGCACATTCCTATGTTTTTGTTTTTCTTGCTCTATAATTTAATGAGTGAGTATGTTTTGTTTTCTTTTCTTTAACTCCTTTACTCTTTTCTCTCCTATAGTCACACACATTGTTATGAACTCTGAGTTAACTAGTTGAAATAACAGTAACTTCTCTTTAAATCGTGTTATTGTAGGAGATTTTATTTTAAATAGTTGTGCGTGTGTTATTTTGTTTTTTTTTCTGTTTGGTTTAGGAAAATAAAAAAATAAACAGAAACACATACGTATTATATGTATGTATGTATGCACACTTTTAAATAGCCTTAACTAAATGTTAAGGAAAATTTTAAATTGAAAATAAAAACAACAATAAAAAAGTTTTTGTAAACAAAAGAATGTTAAAGAGAGAGAGTTAGTTTTTTATTTACTCCGGTTTTAATGCTGTATTATTGACGTAGTTGTTAATGGTTTGAAAGGTGTGAGTATGAGTTTAAAAAGTAATATTTAACATTAATTAATGATGCATATAAAATAGAGAGAATTTTTAAATGCAAAACTATTTTTTTTTTCAAGAATTTTGTAGTTAGTTTTTATGTTTAAAATTAATTAAAAGATATAATAAAATTTTTAAATCTGTTTCTGCGTGAAATTATACAAATATATTTATTTATATATTATTTTTAACCCATTCGTGAAAGTAGTTACTAAAACAAGAGGATTTTTACATCAATATTTTTAAAGTCTAAAATCTTTTTTTTATGATCCCTTTTTAAATTATTGCTTTAGCTTTAGTAGTTTAAAAGTTATAAACAATTTCTTTAAAAGTTCTCCTTTGTTACTCTCCTGACGTATGATTAATATTAATTCAATTAATTCATGCGTCTTAAAACTTTGCTCTACAATATTACTTATTTATTTATAATTTTTTTTTATACTTTTCTTAGCATAAAATATCTAAATACCATTAAATCTGATTTATATCTTAAGAAATTGTATAAATTTTTTCTCATAAAATTATAATAAGCAATTTGTTTGCTACAATTTTAAAACAGCTACGATTAAAATAAAAATTTTATAACTTTTCTTTGTTTTTGTTTGTGAACATCTTCTATGAAGAACATTTTATTTTTTTTTATGATCTTATTTGTTTCTATAAATATTTTTTCTTTTTCATTTATAAAAAAGACAATAATACCAGTAATCAGACTTGTAATAATCATAATTTTACATTTTTTATTCTCAAAGATTTTTTATTGATTTCTTTGCTTTAGGAAAATTTATGATATTTATTCATTTATTTTTAAGTACTAATAGAAGCTCAAAAATTTATTTTAGCAGCGACTTATACTGGATTTTCTTTTAGCTGCTTAATATTACAAAGAAATAAAAAAAAAGGAATTATATTATTCTTATAAGTAGTATTTAGTTTATATCAGGAAATCTTTTCTAATAAATCAAATTGCCATAAAAATTGTAATTGTCATAAAACATAAAAAAATATTTATATGAATAAATGTTCATAAACAAAAATAATCTAAAGCCACATGTCCTATTATATGACTAGATGTAGATTGTTGAAAAATCTTTTAATGACAGTGATGAGTAGACAATGATGGTGTATAATTGGTTGGCAAAAAATATTACGAGAAAGAGAGAAAAAAAAAAAAAACATAAAATTTTTATGACAATTTTTTGAAAGATAGAAAAATGAAATGATTTTGTATTTTTTTATAGACCACTGATTAATGTTTAAAGCAAAAAGTTGGTTATTATTTAGATTAAAAGTAAAATAAAAGAAAATTCTAAATTATCTAGATAAATTTAAAGATTTTTCAACAGGAATACATATTGTCTAAACTACAAGACAAGAATATAGTCAGGAATAAACAAAAAAAAAAAAAAAAAAAATAAATAATACAACGATAGTTCAGTTCTTGTCCATTTCCAGCACAGTTCTACTTCACTACTAGTTCAGTTCTAGTTCAGTTCTAGTTCAGTTCAGTTCTAGTTCAGTTCAGTTCTAGTTCAGTTCTAGTTCAGTTCTATTTCAGTTCTAGTTCAGTTCTAGTTCAGTTCTAGTTCAGTTCAGTTCAGTTCTAGTTCAGTTCTAGTTCAGTTCTAGTTCAGTTCTAGTTCAGTTCAGTTCTAGTTCAGTTCTAGTTCAGTTCTAGTTCAGTTCTAGTTCAGTTCTAGTTCAGTTCTAGTTCAGTTCTAGTTCAGTTCTAGTTCAGTTCTAGTTCAGTTCTAGTTCAGTTCTAGTTTAGTTCTAGTTCAGTTCTAGTTCAGTTCTAGTTCAGTTCTAGTTCAGTTCTAGTTCAGTTCTAGTTCAGTTCTAGTTCAGTTCTAGTTCAGTTCTAGTTCAGTTCGAAATCAGTTTTAAATCAGTTCTAGTTCAGTTCTAGTTCAGTTCTACTTCAGTTCTAGTTCAGTTCTAGTTCAGTTCTAGTTCAGTTCTAGTTCATTTCTAGTTCAGTTCTAGTTCAGTTCTAGTTCAGTTCTAGTTCAGTTCTAGTTCAGTTCTAGTTCAGTTCTAGTTCAGTTCTAGTTCAGTTCTAGTTCAGTTCTAGTTCAGTTCTAGTTCAGTTCTAGTTCAGTTCTAGTTCAGTTCTAGTTCACTTCAGTTCTAGTTCAGTTCTAGTTCAGTTCTAGTTCAGTTCTAGTTCAGTTCAAGTTCAGTTCTAGTTCAGTTCTAGTTCAGTTCTAGTTCAGTTCTAGTTCAGTTCTAGTTCAGTTCTAGTTCAGTTCTAGTTCAGTTCTAGTTCAGTTCTAGTTCAGTTCTAGTTCAGTTCTAGTTCAGTTCTAGTTCAGTTCTAGTTCAGTTCTAGTTCAGTTCTAGTTCAGTTCTAGTTCAGTTCTAGTTCAGTACTAGTTCAGTTCTAGTTCAGTTCTAGTTTAGTTCTAATTCAGTTTTAGTTTAGATCTAGTTCTAGTTCAGTTCTAGTTCCGTTCTAGTTCAGTTTTAGTTCTGTTCTAGTTCAGTTTGAGTTCAGTTCTAAACCAGTTCTAGTTCTAGTTCGATTCTAGTTCAGTTCTAGCCAAAACTGTCAAAGATATAGTCAAGTATATAGTGAGGAATACAGTCAAGACTACTGACAAGGCTATAGTCATATCTATAGTCTAGATTATAGCCAAGACTATAGTCAAAATAACAATCAAGATTATTTAGTCCTGATATTCAAGATCATATTCATGTTTATAGCCAAGACTATTGGCAAGACTATAGTCAAGACTGTATTCCAGACCATAGACAAGGCTATATTCGAGTCTATAGATTAGACTATGAATTATATGTTTGTTACATTTTTCTGTCAGCATGTTTTACATTCGCAATGAACTCATTTATCCATACTTTGTATTCCTGCCAAATATTCTGCATTTAATAATCCTTTTAATACTCAATAGCAATTAAAGTAATATACATTTTTAAATTTCATAAAATTTTATAGAATTTCCATTACATTTTACTAGGAATTACAGTCATCATTAGCTCATCATTACCAGCAACACAATGATAAATTATACAGGAAAATAAAAAAAAAACACTCATACACACACACTAAAACGTTTTTCTCTCTACACATGCTGGGGATTGTATGCAAATTGATACACTTTTCTTGGCAATTGCAAAGCAATTGAAAATAAAATTTTTGTTTTTAAATCAAAAAAAAAAAAAAAAAAAAAAAAAAAAAACAGAACAGAACAGAACAGAACAGAAATAAAATGAACAAAATCAGCTTATTACGATGCAAAAAGCAGCTGGAGAAAAAACAGGGTAAATTAAAGGTAAAAATAAAAGAATTTTAATAAAACTAAAACGAATTTTGAAAAACCCTACTATAGACAAGAGAATGTAGTCAAAGCTATAAATAACACTACAGTCGAGGCTATAATTAAGGCTATATACAGAACTATAGTCAAAACTATAGAGGATACAAAATATAGTGGAAACTGTAGATAGGTAAGACTATAGTTAAGACTGTAGCCAGGACTATAGTCAATACTATAAACAAGAAAATAGTCTAGACTATGGTCAGTACTAAAGACAATATTATGGCCAAGACTATGTTTTAAATAATTAAGAACAAAATTTAAAACCCTTTTAAAAAAATTATAAAAAAATTATTAGTAAATTTTTCTCTAATCTAGTTGTTCTTACGTTTTTATCACCCTACTTCTACTCATTGATTTTAAAACAATATTATCTCAATAAAATTTCCAATTTTAAGGATTTCCTTCCTTTTTTTTTCTTTTCTATTCATTTATACGTTTTTATTCTCTCTCAAATACTTTATCGCTTTAACTGTTTTACAAAATCTACCATTTTAATAAAACATTTTGCAACGCAAAGAGTTGTTGGCTGCTACAATTGAATATTTTTATACAGGGATTTTCTATACTTATTCAAACACTCACACACACACATATCAAAATAGAAAAATAATAATAATAAAATGGAATAAAAAGAATAAAATCAAATGAAAAATCTCCCTCAATCGCTCTTAAAATAAGAAACAAAAAATAAATTTAAAATGAAGAAAACAAAAAATGGAACTCACATAAAAATAAAACATTTTACGTTTTTATTACAGCAAAATGCAATTTCATAGAAAATAAAATAGTTTCCTACACTTTTAACGACAGCGACTAGTTATTACGATAGTTGAAGAAAGCTCAGCACTATGGGTTAACGAAGACAAAAACAAACACCAAAATTTAAATTTAAGCTAAAGGAAACTTAACTTAAAACTTTTAGGTTTTAAAATTCTTCACAAAACTTGAAATATGTCACTACTTTTATCAAAAAATTATCCCACTGTGCATACAAACTTCTTCTAAGTATTTATATGATTATTGAGAAAGATTTTTTAATAGTTTATATTTTCCTAGACAAATCAAAACGTTACCCTGGCAAAAAGAAGAGTTTAAAAACTGACATAAAAAGCTACAACCAACAAAACAATCTTAACTTACTACTGCTACGTGTTTATGAGCAGGATGAATGAATGGAATGAATGGAATGAACAGTTTTACCTTATGCAACATCTAGCTACATCTACTAAGTAATATAACGACTAAATGTATTGGGATTTTCTTTTTTAAAACACGATTAAAGGTGAAAATACTTTTTAGTAGATTGAATTTTATTTTATAGCAGCAGTATTTTGTTATAAACAAACATTTTAACTTTTATACTACTACATAGATAATATGTTGGTGTTGTTGCTGTTTCTCCAACTACCTTAAAAATATTTTCATTTCCTTTTCTTCTCAAGGATGTGTTTGCTTTAACAGTTATTATTTGTATGAAGTTGTCTTAAAAGTTGTATCCAATTTGTATTTTAATCTTTTATTGCCCAAATAATGATAATTGACAGCTGAAAATAGTTTAGTGTGCTAATAATTTGACATCTACTTAAAAGACAAGAGAAAAAATTGTGTTTTACATGAAATATAGCTAGTATAGACATCGTATCATAGACGTCTTAAAGAGGAAATTTTCTCAAGGGATTTATTAAGAAAAGGAAAAATGTATGTCAGAAATGTTGAAATGAAGAGATAAATATAGTCCTTACTATAGGTTATAGTCTGGACTATAACCAAGAATTTAGTTTTGATTACAGTGTCTATAGCCTTTAATATATAGACTATAATCTTGACTATAGTGAATACTATAGTCAAAACTAAAATCAATACTATAGTCAAGGCTATAGTCAAGACTACAGTCAATATTATAGTCAAGGCTATAGTCAAAACCATAGTAAAAATCACATAAAATACTATAGTCAAGACTATAGTAAAGATCATAGTCAATACCATAGTCAAGACTCTATTGAAGATTATAGTCAAGACTATTGCCAAGACATATAGTCAAGACTATAGTCAAGACTACAGTCAAGACTGTAGCCAGTGCTATAGTCAATACTATAGTCAAGACTAAAATCAATACTATAGTCAAGGCTATAGTCAAGGCAATAGTCAAGACTACAGTCATGATTATAGTCAAGACTGTAGTCAAAACCATAGTAAAAATCACATACAATACTATAGTCAAGACTATAGTCAAGACCATAGTAAAGATCATAGTCAATACCATAGTCAAGAATCTATTGAAGATTACAGTCATGACTGTTGTCAAGACATAAAACAAGACTATAGTCAAGACTATAGTCCAGACTATAGTCAAGACAATAGCAAAGACTATAGTCAATACTATAGTCCAGACTATTGTCACGACTATAGCCAAGACTACAGTTAAGACTATAGCCAACACTAGAGTCAATACTATAGTCCAGACTATAGTCAAGACTACAGTTAAGACTATAGCCAAGTCTATAGTCAAGACTATAGTCAAGACTATAGTCAAGACTATAGTCAAGACTATAGTCAATACTATAGTCAAAACTATAATCAAGACTATAGCCAAGACTATAGTCAAGACTATAGTCAAGACTATAGTCAAGACTATAGTCAATACTATAGTCAAAACTATAATCAAGACTATAGCCAAGACTATAGTCAAGATTATAGCCCAGACTATAGTCAATACTATAGTCCAGACTATAGTCAATACTATAGTCCAGACTATAGTCAAGACTACAGTCCAGAATATAGTCAAGACTATAGTCAAGACTATTATCAATACTATAGTCAAGACTATAGCCCAGACTATAGTCAATACTGCAGTCAATATTATAGTCAAAATTATAGTAAAAATCACATACAATACTATAGTCAATACTATAGTCAATATTATAGTCAAGACTATAGTCAAAACTATAGTCAAGACCATAGTAAAAATCGTAGTCAATACCATAGTCAAGACTCTATTGAAGATTATAGTCAAGACTGTAGTCAAGACTATAGTCAAGACTACAGTCAATATTATAGTCAAAATTATAGTAAAAATCACATACAATACTATAGTCAATACTATAGTCAATACTATAGTCAAAACTATAATCAAGACTATAGCCAAGACTACAGTAAAGACTATAGCCAACACTAGAGTCAATACTATAGTCCAGACTATAGTCAAGACTACAGTTAAGACTATAGCCAAGACTACAGTAAAGACTATAGCCAACACTAGAGTCAATACTATAGTCCAGACTATAGTCAAGACTACAGTTAAGACTATAGCCAAGTCTATAATCAAGACTATAGTCAAGACTATTGCCAAGACTATAGCCAAGTCTATAATCAAGATTATAGTCAAGACTATAGCCAAGACTATAGTCAAGACTATAATCAATACTATAGTCAATACTATAGTCAAAACTATAATCAAGACTATAGCCAAAACTATAGTCAAGATTATAGCCCAGACTATAGTCAATACTATAGTCCAGACTATAGTCAATATAGTCAAGACTATAGTCAATACTATAGTCAAGTCTATAGTCAATACTATAGTCAAGATTAAGTCAAAACTATATGCAATATTATATACAATACTATAGTCAATACTAATGTTAAGACTATAGACAATACTATTGTCAAGTCTTGGCTATAGTCTTGACTATAGTCTGGACTATATTATTGACTATAGTCTTGGCTATAGTCTTGACTATAGTCTTGACTATAGACTATATACTTGGCTATAGTCTTGACTGTAGTCATGACTATAGTCTTGGTTATAGTTGTGATTATAGTCTGACTATATTCTTGGCAGTAGTTTGCCTACAGTCTTAACTATAGTCTTAACTATAATCATAACTATAATATTTTCTATAATTTTGACTATAGTCTTGAGTACAGTATAGTTTATGGTCTTGACTGTAGTCTTGTCTATTACCTTGACTATAGTCTTGACTATTGTCTAATCTGTAGTCTAGTTGATATTCATTCTAATCTATTGTGTAGTTTATAGTCCTGACTATAGTTTATAGTCTTAACTGTAGTCTAGTTTATAGTCTGGACTATAGAGTTTTCTTTAGTCTTGACAAAAGTATAGACTTCATTCTTGAGTATAGTTTTGTCTATAATGACTATATTCTTGAATATATCTTAGTCTATAGTCTTGACTTTTGTAAATAGTTTTGACTATAGTCTGACTTTTAGTTTTGACTTTATTCTGGTCTATAGTCTTAGCTACAGTCACTATTATAGTCAAATCAAATGTCTTGACTGTAGTTTAATTATTGTTTCAAATATAGTATAATCTATAGTCTAGTTCAGTTTATAGTATTAACTTTAATCCGTTCTTTAATTTAATCTGTAGTTTTGCTTTGATCTATTCTATGTTCTGGATAGAGTTCTAATTTATATTTTAGTTTATGATCTAAGTACTGTACAGTTTTAATTACAGACTAGTCTCTCGTTGCGACTATAGTCCTGATCAAAGTCTAGTTTTTATTCTAGTTTGTAGTTCATTTTATGATCTTGTTTAAAGACTAGTCTTACTTTGCCCTGACTTTATTCTTGACTATAGTCTATAATCTATTTCATAATATATTAAAACAGTAGCTCAGAAGAACATATTTTTTAAAATCGATTTAAAAATAATTAAAATATTTATGGCTTATAGTTAGTTTTCTGTTTTATTATTTGTCTTTAATATTAAAAAGATAACTTGACTATTATACACGATGTAAACAAAAATAGCAAACAGTAACATAATTAATATTAATCATACTTGGTGTAGCACAAAATGTATACAAATTTATTTTTACTGTTTTAGCTGGCAATTTTCAAAATGAAGTTTGAAAATAGTTTAGAGGACACTTTTAGACTACGTTATTTATAATTTATATGGAGAAATTAATAAATGGAAGCTATAAAATTGCTTACAAACCTAAAATTCTATTAAAAATTTTGTTGGCTCTCATTTAATATAAATAAAGTCTCTTAAAGTTTTCAAAAAGACTTAAACTAAAATTCTATATTCTTATAAAATAAAATTTTTATACTTTTCTTTTAAAATATTTTGTTACCATAAATATTTATATTTTTTATTCATTTTTCCCCAAAGAACTGGCAAGAATAAAAATCTCTTAAAAGGAAATAATATTTTATTCGTGCCACTCATTAGTTTAACTATTTTATCACTTTATGTGCTACAAGTATAAAAAAAGTAATTGTTGTACATCTTAAAGATTTCTAGCAGCACTTAAGACAACAACTAAATAACAATTATTTCTAGAGAACATAATAAAAATGATAAAAAAATATAAAACTATATAAAGAAAATTCCTAACACTAAGGCAGGGAATGGCAAAGCCAACAGATGTCTTTGCCACGTAGAAATATAAAACATGAAAAGAATACAGAAGAAAATGTAACTTTAAGAAGATTGTAGAAGAAATATACAACAATATGTAGTATGCAGCAGCCATTATATGGCTGTTACTGATGCAAAAAAAGGTTGTTCCGATACTGGTAACATTTCTATTTTCTATTACTTTTTTATAGTTTTTTTTTTTACTGGCTTTTGTTTAAAAGTGTCTATAATTTTTCAGTTTTTCCCTTTAGTTTTTATTTTTTTTGCAACGGATATTAAATTAAATCATTACCTTAGACAATTTGGTTTGATTTCTTTTTATACACAATCTTTGCTTTTTATTCTCACTATTCTTTTAAACAATTCATGTAATAATATTAGTTTCCTTTAAGTTATGGTAGCTATTATTATACATATGTTAGACCAATAAAGTGTTTTGTAATGTTTTCTATTAGATTTCTTAAGAAATTATAAGAAAACTATTATCATTTGTAACTCTATAAAGAAAAAATTGAAAGTATTTTTAAAGAAAAGAGAAAAAATGTTAGGAATTTCTTATAGAAAAATCTGCAAAAAGTATGAAAAATTATAATTTAATTAATATTGATCATATGTTGTGTAAGATAATATAATTTTGTTGAAAACTTAAAGGCATATGAGTGTTAATTTAAAGCAACTAGTGAATTATTATTAATCATACATATGGAGGCAAAGAATTAATTTTTTTTTATCCTTGGGGTCTATCCTTTATTTAATATCAAACACTTTCATAATTACCTTTATTTCCTTTATATTATTAATTTCATTTCTGTCTGCCTTTGTATGTTTTTTCTTTCTTTATTTAAAATTATTCATTATAAAGTGTTTTTCATTAAGATCCCTTTTCCCAATTATTAATTTATTCATTTACATTCATTATTTTTATTCATATGCTTTTTGTAAAGCCTTAATCCTTTATTCAAATTACTCTCAAATAACACCTTTTCTTTAAAAAATTCCAATTTTTCTTATTATGTATTTTCATAACATTTTCATTACAAATACAATAAGAAATATTTCCTTTTAAATAATCTGTCTTTGTTTATTACTTCATTTGAATTCTTTTGTTGCTACAACAATTTACCTTTAAGTGTCTCTCGCGGTTGGTGGTCTCCCAATTATATTGACTGGTATTTAATATTTTAACCATATTTCTTTCTAAAATAAAAACAAAATTTCCTCACAGCAAAATAAATTAAAGCAAACAAACACCTGTAAACATAAATAAAATATATGACTTTATCATTATAAAGTCAATATGTTTGCCACTCAAAAACAGTAAAAATAATAACAATAACAACAACAAAACAACCAAAAAAAGAAAAGGTTATTTAAAAGAAAAAGAAAAACTCTTCATGAGTATATAACAACAAGAGCATAAACAACAATGAGTTATATTTATAAATGAGGGAGTGAGTATGAGTTAATATATATAAAGGAAGAGAAATTCTTTTCTATAACTGTTTAGAGGTGTGAGAGTGAGTGTATGTTTTGTTTATATTAAAGTATTTGTTATACAAAGCAAAGTAAAGCAAGAAAAACAGAGAGTGAAAGGAGAAAACTCATTATACACCAATATTTCAACCTGATGTTTATAAACACACAAACAAACACGCGTAAATACTAAGCAGAGTAATGACTTCAAAAGCATGGATGGAGAATTCAAAATTAATATTAAATTTCAGTTAAATTATAAATAATAAATAATCTATATATATAATTTGCTAAGCATTTTACACTTTCCAGAGCTTTCTAAAGCTACCAGACATGGTAGAAAATTAAAGTTTGGCTTACTTATAAAACTTTTTGTCCTACAAATCCTAACGGAGCCAGATTTTTAAATTTTTATCAGGGAGCGGAGATATATTGGTTTATATTTACAACGTTTTTTTTTTCTCATTTTGGAGCTTTTTGAAGCTCCCACACGACGCGACGTTGAAAATTGAAATTTGGCGTACATATAAAACTTTTTGTCCTACAAATATTAATGAAGCCAGATTTATAAATTTTTATCAGGGAGCGGAGATAATCGGATTTATGTGTCTTTTTCTAAGCATTTTTTTATTTTTTCAGAGTTTTCTAAAGCTCTGGTCTTGCTTATAAATATGTTCATCCTACAAATCCTAACGGAGCCAAATTTTTCTATCAGGGAGCGGAGATTCCCGAGTTTTTTTTTGAGGTCTGTTTAGGTTTTAATAAATTTTGAATTTCATTGTCAAAAAGTCAAAACATATCGAAAACTGATTTCACATTTCGGGCAGGGGGCATTTACGTCGATATTTTTTTTTAAGTTTTCTAATTTAATATTTTAGTCACTATTATCCCATCAGATTCCAACAGCTTCAAATCTTTAACTTCGAATAGGGAAAATGTTAAATGTTGTTCATATATTTCAACGCGAGCGTAAAAGCCTTCGCCAGGCTGATACGCTCGTAAATTATAAATCATAAATTATAAATAATAAACAGGGCAAGTTTTTCAAGCTTTTCGCTTGGAAAGTAAGCATTTGCATATTTAAAAAGAATTTCACAAAAAATGCTTATATTTTAAATCTTTGCATAAATTTGCATATAATGGATACAAAAGTTAGTTTTCTTAACAAAAACACAATTTTTTGGTGATTTTTTGGAGTTCAATCAAATTATTTCTAAAATTTTTTTTGTGAGTATTTTGAGTACATGGTAAATATTGTAAAGAAAAAAAAATTCGGAAGCGTCAAATATGATACTTAAAATTAAAATAGTTATATTTTTATAAACATTGAAATCTATTAGAGTTAAAAAATGCATATTTGTGCATATTTTCTACACATTAATATATAAGAATGCATAAACTCGTCGGTTTTTATATACATATTCATGCTATTTTTGCATATTTCTGTGCATATAACACCATTTTTTCGTGCTTTTTCAAGCGCATATTTAAAATTTTTTTGTGCATATAAAAACTTGCCCTAATAATAAATAATTAATAATTATTAATAAATAATTAATAATTATTAATAAATAATTAATAATTAATAATTAATAATTAATAATTAATAATTAATAATTAATAATTAATAATTAATAATTAATAATTAATAATTAATAATTAATAATTAATAATTAATAATTAATAATTAATAATTAATAATTAATAATTAATAATTAATAATTAATAATTAATAATTAATAATTAATAATTAATAATTAATAATTAATAATTAATAATTAATAATTAATAATTAATAATTAATAATTAATAATTAATAATTAATAATTAATAATTAATAATTAATAATTAATAATTAATAATTAATAATTAATAATTAATAATTAATAATTAATAATTAATAATTAATAATTAATAATTAATAATTAATAATTAATAATTAATAATTAATAATTAATAATTAATAATTAATAATTAATAATTAATAATTAATAATTAATAATTAATAATTAATAATTAATAATTAATAATTAATAATTAATAATTAATAATTAATAATTAATAATTAATAATTAATAATTAATAATTAATAATTAATAATTAATAATTAATAATTAATAATTAATAATTAATAATTAATAATTAATAATTAATAATTAATAATTAATAATTAATAATTAATAATTAATAATTAATAATTAATAATTAATAATTAATAATTAATAATTAATAATTAATAATTAATAATTAATAATTAATAATTAATAATTAATAATTAATAATTAATAATTAATAATTAATAATTAATAATTAATAATTAATAATTAATAATTAATAATTAATAATTAATAATTAATAATTAATAATTAATAATTAATAATTAATAATTAATAATTAATAATTAATAATTAATAATTAATAATTAATAATTAATAATTAATAATTAATAATTAATAATTAATAATTAATAATTAATAATTAATAATTAATAATTAATAATTAATAATTAATAATTAATAATTAATAATTAATAATTAATAATTAATAATTAATAATTAATAATTAATAATTAATAATTAATAATTAATAATTAATAATTAATAATTAATAATTAATAATTAATAATTAATAATTAATAATTAATAATTAATAATTAATAATTAATAATTAATAATTAATAATTAATAATTAATAATTAATAATTAATAATTAATAATTAATAATTAATAATTAATAATTAATAATTAATAATTAATAATTAATAATTAATAATTAATAATTAATAATTAATAATTAATAATTAATAATTAATAATTAATAATTAATAATTAATAATTAATAATTAATAATTAATAATTAATAATTAATAATTAATAATTAATAATTAATAATTAATAATTAATAATTAATAATTAATAATTAATAATTAATAATTAATAATAAATAATTAATAATTAATAATTAATAATTAATAATTAATAATTAATAATTAAGATTTAATAATTAATAATTAATAATTAATAATTAATAATTAATAATTAATAATTAATAATTAATAATTAATAATTAATAATTAATAATTAATAATTAATAATTAATAATTAAGATTTAATAATTAATAATTAATAATTAATAATTAATAATTAAGATTTAATAATTAATAATTAATAATTAATAATTAATAATTAATAATTAATAATTAATAATTAATAATTAATAATTAATAATTAATAATTAATAATTAATAATTAATAATTAATAATTAATAATTAATAATTAATAATTAATAATTAATAATTAATAATTAATAATTAATAATTAATAATTAATAATTAATAATTAATAATTAATAATTAATAATTAATAATTAATAATTAATAATTAATAATTAATAATTAATAATTAATAATTAATAATTAATAATTAATAATTAATAATTAATAATTAATAATTAATAATTAATAATTAATAATTAATAATTAATAATTAATAATTAATAATTAATAATTAATAGTTAATAAATCATAAATTCTAATTCTAAAATCTGAATTCTAAATTCAAAATTCAAAATTCGAAATTCTTAACTCTAAATTCTTAATTCTAAATTTTTAATTCCTAATTCTTAATTCTTATTTCTAAATTCTTAACTCTAAATTCTAAATTCTAAATTCTACATTCTAAATTCAAAATTCAAAATTCAAAATTCTAAATTCAAAATTCTAAATTCTAAATTCTAAATTCTAAATTCTAAATTCTAAATTCAAAATTCAAAATTCAAAATTCAAAATTCAAAATTCAAAATTCAAAATTCAAAATTCAAAATTCAAAATTCAAAATTCAAAATTCAAAATTCAAAATTCAAAATTCAAAATTCAAAATTCAAGATTCAAAATTCTGAATTCTGAATTCTGAATTCTAAATTCTAAATTCTTAATTCTTAATTCTTAATTCTTAATTCTTATTTCTTATTTCTTAATTCTAAATTCTAAAATTTCAATTTAAGTTTTTAATTTAAATTAAAATAAAATTGAACTTAATAATTACTTTTCATAAGTCAAATTTCTCATCCCTGTGTTATAGCAAATATATTGTGATTTTTATTATTATTTGTTGTTATTTTTTCTGCCTTTCATCTTGTCCTACGTGAGAACATGTTTGTAAATGTTGGTATTATATCATGTTTATTGACACCTTTAATGTGGTTTACAATATTTTTTTCATTCTTTTTTACAAATTTTTCATATTTTTTACTCATTTCTCTTCATCTGGGTTATTATTAAGATAAAATAAATAAGTAGGCAACGAAAAAATGTGTCTTAAGCCTTTGCTCAACATGTCAAAAGGAAACGGATGTAGCAAAAAGGAATAACTGAAAAAGCAGAAAAAATTATGAATTTTATTAAGATATTAAGTGATTGAAAGCACATACAAAATAAAAATTCATATAATATTTCTTTTTGGGCCATAATATGTGAATGAAGCTGTTTAAATAATAATTTTTAAGATTTTTTCCTTATTACTTAAAAAATTTTTAATAATTTTATTTATTTTTTTTTTTTAAAGAAATAAATAAGATTTTTTTTTTTTGCAGATAATGAAAAATAAAAAATGAATTTTTATTTAAAATAGTCTAGCAACCCATATTTATTTATATGAATTTTATTATTTTGTTTTGTCTATTTTTAACGTGACTTTGGTTTAAATACAACTCTCATGCTTAATGAGTGTCATTTAAATGTAACCCTGTATATATTTTAAACTTAACTGACATAATTTGAATTTAACGTTTCTTTTAAATACCACTCTGTCATTTTAATCTTTGTTATATTACATTTGAATGCGACATTGTATATATTTGAATTCAACTGATCTGATTTGAATTTAACGTTTATTATTTATGCAACGCTGTGCTATTTTTTGTATTTGATATTCTGCATATGTAGTTGTGTGTAAACGATTAGAATTGCTATAAAAGCAGCATCATTTGTGATATGAGATCAATTAGCATTCTGACTTTCAAGCAGTAAGGATCATTGTCTAGGCTTTTACAAGTTGTTGGTAATTTTGTTATTTTTGCGTTTTTTTGAAAAATATTATTTAATCCCACAACAATTAACTTTTTCATTTCATTTTATTTTAATTTAAATAAAATCATGCCAGGGTAGTAAGAAGCAACAATAACAAATATAAAACTTTTTGTTTTTATTTTTTATTTTAATTTATATTAAACATTCATACTCATACATTTACGTTCATAAATCACACAATTTAATGTGTCCAGTTGTTGCTGTAATTTTCAAAAATTTTTGTTTGCTAAAGTTCAACAGAATACTCACACTCACACTCACACACATACACATACAAGGACTTTGCAACACATGCACTTGTTTTAAACATCTAACTGCACTTTGACTCTTCCTGAGAGAGAAAAATGTAAACGAAAAACTTGTATATGAATTTAAGTAAAATGATGGTATGTCAGTTTAAAAATGTTACAAGTATGTGAGAGTAAATATATAAGTATATGTGTATGTGTGTGTATGTGTGTATTAGGGCATAAGAGTTTATAGGGGACCACAATAACAACAGTAACAAACATTATATTTTCTACAAAAAAAAATTAGGAAAAAAGACTAAAAAAATCTCGACAAAAATTTATTGCATTTTCCTGAGAAACATACATAAGCAGGGAATGAAGCAAAAGGAAAAAGTAAAAAAAGAGGACCATCAAACAGACAAAGCATGAATGTTTGTTGATACCTACATACATACGTATGTATGTATATAAGTATGTAGGGAAAACAATCTAAAGTTGACAAGCTACCACTTAAATAAATGCCTTTCTTTCAACTTCTAACTCATACACATTACATACTTACCCATTCCATATTCTTGCATACCCTAAAATCAGTTTTCTATATATATATTTTTTTATACTGACTTGTTTTATATATTTTCTAAAATTGTTTGTTTTTTGCTATAGAGACTTAAAGAAATAAAACATAAGGCTATATTTGGTTGCAACATGTTGCTTGACATTATGAAGGCATCAGTATCATCATATTTGAAATAAAAAATAAAAAATAAAGAAAATAAAAAAAAAAAAAAAACTGGATAAATAAATAAACAATCCACTAGTACGTACGTACATAGAGTACATATGAACGAGTATAAATAAATAAACAAAAGTGAAAAAGAAACCCAATTGGTTTTGAAATTCTAAAAAATATAAGAATGAAAATAAATAAAGAAAATGGTACATACTACAACATTATATGTACATATTTGTACATATATGTATGTATTTTGTAAAATATACTGACTATGAATGCTTTACAAAAATTTATATTTTAAGATAAAATTTTTTAAGTTAAATTTTATGTTCTTTGTTGTTAAAGATAGAGTGTTGAAAAATATATTAAATTAGTATTTTTTTTTAATTAAAAATAATAATTAAAATTTTGTTTTCTATTGTTTTATATTAAAAAAATATTAACAAAAAAAAAAAAAAAAAAAAAAAACACAATTTTTTTTGCCGCAAATTATTTTTTAAAGAATTTTTTTCACCCCAAGCATATTTACATTGTTTTTTAATAATGTTACCAAATCCCTGATTTCATTTACATTAATTTTTAAACTATTTTTTTCATTACTAAAATTTTTTAGTAGTAAATCAGTCGGTCAGTCCGTCCCATATTGAGGTAATAGGGGTCGAAAATGGTGCTTAATTTAGGGAAAAAGTGATATCAATATTTTAATATCACTTTTTTTTAATAATCGCATTTTATTTCTTCATTTATTATTAGGTAAAAAATTGCAATTAGAATTAGAATTTTAAGATTTTTTTTTGGCAGAATTGCAATGTCCGTCCGTCTGTCTATACAATAAGGTTAAATGGTTAAAAAAAATGGCGCTTAATTCAGAGAAAGTTAATATGAATATTTTAGTTATCACGTTTTATTTGTTTTATTTATTATTAAGTAAAAGAAACACTTTTAGAATTTTAAATTTTTTTTGTCAGAATGGTAGAGTCCGTCCGTCTGTCTATACATTAGGGTTATATGAGTCAAAAATGATGCTTAATTCAGGGAAAGGCGATATCAACACCTTAATGATCAGATTTTATTTTTATATTTATTAATACGTAAAAAAATGCGTTTTTAAAATTATATGTTTTTTTTTAGCAGTATGGTAATGTCCGTCCATCTGTCTATACATTGAGGTTAAATTGGCTGAAAATGGCGTTTACTTCAGAAAAAGATGTTATTAGTATTTTAATGATCACGTTCTGTTTTTGTATTCATTAGTAAGTAAAAAAATGTAGTTTTATAATTTTAAGATTCTGTCTATACATTGGGGTTAAATGTGTCGAAAATGGCACTAAATTCAGGAAAAGGTAATATCAAAATTTTTATATTTACGCTTGCTATTTATATTGATCGAGAAGTAAAAAAAAATATATATATATTATTGGAATTTAAACACTTTTTTTCAAGAATTCTAATGTGCGTCTTTCCGACCCTCTGTTAATTTTTAAAAATTTTCTAATTAAAAATTTATTATTTTTGTATCTTTTCAATAAAGATATCGACTTTAAATTTCCTTTATTCATTAGATTATTTAGTTCTTTAACCAATTACAAAAAATATAATTAAATCAAATGAAAATGTTGAGCTATATATGGAAAAACGACCACGAACTTGCAAAATAAAGATTAATGAAATTTCAAATGTATTTAACTCGAAAAATATATAAAATAAATAGTAACTGTAAGCATGTTTTTAAAGGATTTAAGTATCAAGAGCTTTAAGGTGATATAAAAATCTTTGAAATCGTGTAAGGAAGAATTCGCTAGTGGTCAAACATTTTCTATGTCATACGTACCCTATTTTGCGCTCCCATAATTTCGCTCCTGATATCCCTGAAGGATCCTTCCTCGTTATTTTTTTGAAAATTGTCCTTTAAATATACAAATTTTCAACTTTCATGGAATGCAAATTAAAATGTTACAGGATGTTTGTTCTGAAAATTTTCTGAAAAATAGTCTACATTGTCCACTTTAATAATATGAAAAAAAAAATCGTGCTCATATGTAGCCCGATTTGAGAATTATTTTTTTTTTCAAAAAAACTCCAGTAAATTTCATATCACCTTTTCCTGAATTAAGCGTCATTTTCGTCCCATTTAACCCAAATGTATAGACGGACGGATGGACATTATAATTCAGCCAAAAAACATCATATAGTTTTAAAAATTCATTTTTTTTGCTTACTAATAGATAGAAAAATTAAATGTGATTAGAAAAGTGTTGATATTTCCTTTTCCTGAATAATGCATAATATTCGACCCATTTAACTCTAATGTATAGACGGACGGACAGACATTACCGTTCTGCTAAAAAAAAATTCTAAAATTGAATTTTTTTAACTAATAATCAATAGACATAAAACGTGATCATTAAAATATTGATATAAACTTTCCCTGAATTAAGCGCATTTTCGACCCCTTTTACCCCAATGTGCGATGTATATAATATTTTACATAGTGTAAAACTGTTTCTATTTATGTATATAATAGTCTACATGTTAAAAACTAAAGTTTACCTAAAGAAAATATTAATTTTAGATGATGTAAATTTAAAGTTTACATAATGTATATAATAGTTTACATAATGTATATAATAGTTTACATATTAAAAATAATAGTTTACATAATGTAAATAATAGTTTACATAAATAATATTAAATAGTTTACATGGTGTAAATAATTGTTTACATACTGTGAATAATAGTTTACATAATATAAATAAAAATTTACATAATGTAAATATTAGATTACATAATGTAAATAATAGTTTACATAATGTAAATAATAGTTTACATACTGTAAATAATAGTTTACATAATGTAAATAATAGTTTACATAAATAATAGTTTACAAGGTGTAAATAATTGTTTACATACTGTGAATAATAGTTTACATAATGTAAATAAAAGTTTACATAATGTAAATAAAAGTTTACATAATGAAAATAATAGTTTACATAATGAAAATAATAGTTTACATAATGTAAATATTAGATTACATAATGTAAATAATAATTTACTTATGTAAATAATAGTTTACAAAACATAAATAATAGTTAACATAAATAATAGTAAATAATAGTTTACATGGTGTAAATAATAGTTTACATAATGTAAATAATAGTTTACATAAACAAGAGTATAGTAGTTTACATGATGTAGATAATTGTTTATATAATGTGAATAATAGTTTACATAATGTAAATAATAGTTTACATAATGTAAATAATAGTTTACATAATGTAAATAATAGTTTAATAATAGTTTACATAATGTAAATAATAGTTTACAGAATGTAAATAATAGTTTACATAATGTAACTAATAGCTTACATACCTAAAGTGTTTTCAACAATACTTTGAATGTTAACAATGAGTATATTCAGGCTGTAAATATTAATTTGCATGAGGTAAATAAAAGTTTTCTTAATGTCAACATTATCTGTTAAGTAAACAATAATGTACATAATGTAAACTAGAATTTTTATAGTGTAAACAATAGCTGAAATAACGTAAATAATGATTTAGGTGATGTAAAATATAGTATAGCTATGTATATATAGTGTAAATAATAAATTTACTTGGTGTCAATGAGTATTTTTATGCTATTAATAATAGATTTAATTTTTGTTTTTTTTATTCTACTATTTGTAGTATTTTTTATTCTTATTTAAATTCAATTCTATATTTATTTATAAGTCATCTACCCTAGTTATCATTGTTACTATTAGAACCCCTATTTTTACATTTATTTAGTTTCTTTATAAAATCTTTTTCTTCATCTAATTCACTCTTTACATGAGATAATCATTTGGTCAACCAGTTTTTCTTTGGATACTAAGTATTTCTTCTAATATTACTACTACTTATTACCTTTACCAAAGACTACTAACTTTTCTTATTTTAAACATTTTTTTGTTATTATAAAAAAAAAAAAAATAAAATATAAAAGTTGAAAGCCCTCTTATCATTTCACATTGGGGTAAAATGTGTTAAAAGTGGTGATTAATTTAATTTTGAAATTAAAATTTTTGTAATTAAGTTGGTTACTGAATAAAAACAGACAAAATTGTGTGCCAATATCAACTAAAATTATTAAGCTAAATGTGTTATTTTCTTGTAAAATCAGAGTAAAAAATTAAAATTTCATTAACTTTCAGTGGATTTTTTTTTTTTTTTTTTTAAATAAAAGGTGTTTTAAAATAAAAATTAAAAATGAAACCATATACTTCAGGTATTTAGGTGTAATTTTCTTTAAGTATTTTTAAATTCAATTTTATTTAAATATTTTTGTTATTTTTTTGAAAATTGTACTAAAACACTCTAATTTTAAAATTTCATGGAATGCAACTTAAAATTTTGCGGGTTGTTTGTTCTTAAATTTTTCTGAAAAAGAGTACATATTGTCTACTTTTAATATTGTGATAAAAATTCATGCGTTCGAAAATTCGATTTTAGATTATTTTTTTTGAAAAAACTCCCATAGTTCTTATACAAAAGACTGTTAAAGAAAATAAATCAGTAACTTGTAATCGATTGGTTGAATTTACATAAAATTTCACAGGGCCATAGCAAAGGAGAATAACATTTTAAGTTTGGAAGGAGTATTTTTTAAACATTTCAGAAGCGGAGCTATGATGGCTCATAATTGGTACTAATGACATAAAAAGTTTAATCACTGGCGAATTTTTGTTCCTTATCCAATTTCAAAGATTTTTATATCATTTTAAAGCTCTTGATAAATCATTTTAAAGATATGACTGCTTGTCCTATTTATATCATATATTTTTCGAATTATATCCACTTGAAATTTCAACAATTTCAATTTTACAGGGAATTTGTTCAAGTTTTGTCTATATATAGCCAAACATTTTCAAGGTTATTTATTATATTTTTAGTAATTTGTGTTTGTTGTTTTCGACGTTAGCACATCCTTTAGCCAACCTTTTCAGCACCATACACCAATACAAAGAAGTGACAAGCTAATAACCCGAATAACTTTCGTTCAATAGCTATTTGTTCAGCACTCTCTAAAGTCATGGAGAGCATTGTCAATTACCATCTTGTTAGATATTTCAAGTTTAACAATTTACTAAGCGATCGTCAGTATGGGTTACGTAGAGGTCACTCTACGGTAGACATGCTAGCCTTTTTATTGGAAGGATGGTGTCGTTCCATTCACCGTTTTGGTGAAAGTAAAGTTGTGGTTCTTGATATTTCTAAGGCATTTGTTAGAGTGTGACACGTTGCACTCTTATCTAAACTTACAGCATTCGGAGTCAGAAATCATTTCTCTCAGTTTATATCGAACTTTCTCCGAGATGGAACTATACGTGTTGTAATAGATGGGGTTTTATTAAATGAGTTCAAGATCAATTCAGGTGTACCGCAAGGCTACGTTCTTTCTCCTACTCTATTTCTAATCTTTATCAACGATCTTCTTTATCAAACCTTCAATCCTATCTATTCTTTTGCAAAGGACAGCAACATTTGCCATTAAATTACAGACCAAGCCCGTTGCTTCAAAGTCTATTTTGGAGCTTCTCAAACGCGTACAAGAGAGGGCGAAGGTAGTTATCGATGACGGTAGGGTATCCAACTCTATTGATTTACTAGAGCTTCATCGCAATGTGGGCTGTATTTCACAGTTCTATCGATATTACAATGGAATGGGTTCTGATGAAATTAGAGAGCTTGTCACCAACACGCGTTTATTTATACCCAATACACGTTTATCTCGGAGAGCACATCCATTTGTTGTCGATTGGCCAGTTGATCGCACAAAGCACTATAGGGAAAATTCTTTCTTAAGCCGTACTGTACTTATGTGGAACAGACTCCCTGTAGAGGTCTTTCTTGTCACTTGCAACTTAGGGAAATTCAAGTATAATGTCTACAAACACTACTCCCTCCATCCTCCCTCCCATTACCTATTTTCCTAAATGCACTGCGCTGATTCATTAAATAATAATAATAATAATAATTGATATCACCATTTCCTTGAGTTAAGCTCCATTTTGGCCCCATATAACCCCATTGTATGGACAGACGGACGGACATTACCATCCTGCCAAAATAAATCCTATAAATATAAAAATTATTTTTTTACATACTAGTAAATAGAAAAATCATTTCTGACCCATTTAACTCCATTGTATAGACAGACATTACAATTCTGCCAATAAAATTTTAAAGCTGCATTTTTTTTTATTTAATAATAAATAAGAAAAATAAAATGTGATCGTTAAAATATTTATATAACCTTTTCCTGAATTAAGCGACTCATTTAACCTCAATGTATAGACAAACGGACGGACGGACATTTCCATACTGCCAAACAATTTTTTAAATTTTATTTTTTTTTTAGTTACTAATAAATATAAAAATAAACTGTTATCATTAAAGTGTTGATATCATTTTTCTCTGTATTTAACATAATTTTAACTCCATTTAACCTCATTGTATGCACAGATGGACGGACATTACAATTCCGAAAAAAAAAACACATTGGAATTCTAAAAATATATTTTTTTACTATTAAATGACAAAATTAAAACGTGATTATTAAAATATTGTTTAAACTTTTACTAAAGTAAGCACCTTTTGTTTCGACCCATTTAATCTCAATGTATAGACAGACGGACGGACATTACCAAACTGCCAAAACAATTTTAAAATTCTAAAAATATTTGTTTTTATTTAATAATAAATAAAACAAATAAAACATGATCATTAGAATATTGATTTCAGCTTTTCCTGAATTAAGCATAATTTTTGTCTCATTTAACACTATTACATAAACAGACAGACGGAAATTAATAAAAATGATACGTGAATTAGACGCCAGTTTTGACCCTTTCTAACCCAAAAAAATTTTAAAATTCTAAAAATAATTTTTTTTTTCATTTAATAATAAATAAAACAAATAAAACGTGATCATTAAAATATTGATTTCAGCTTTTCCTGAATTAAGCATAATTTTTGACTCATTTAACCCTATTACATAGACAGACAGACAGACAGACAGACAGACAGACAGACAGACAAACAGACAGACAGACAGACAGACAGAAAGACAGACAGACAGACAGACAGACAGACAGACAGACAGACAGACAGACGGACGGATATTAGCATTCCGTCAAAAAAAAGTTTAGAAATTAATAAAAATGATACGTGAATTAGACGCCATTTTTGACCCTTTTTAACCCAATGTGAATTTATATAAACCTTCTCCACAGCTTTCTTTCAACCTTAGGTATGCTTTAGTATTTGTGTGTTATTAGGAGTATGTGTGCCTGTTTAAATATCTGTATATAAATCTACATTTATATATACATATATATGTGGCTGTATGTGTGTAAAAAAAAAAATTTCAATAGTTTTGCTTGTTGGCATTTTAAATAAAAATACTTGAATGCTTTTAACTTAAAATAAATCATTTTATTGCAAATAGCTCTTGAAATAAAACTCTCTAATATAAAAATAAAAAACAACACTACTTTATTCCTAAAATGAACGAAGGAAAATTGAAAAAAAAAAAAAATATATTTGTTTACACTTTTAACATACTTATAGCTCGTCAAGTTAAAAAATATATAAAAGAGTTTATTTTTTTCTAGTGTAGGAAATATTACACTTGAACACCTTAAATATATGTAGATGGGGGGAAAATTGCTTGTTTTTTATTATTCAGTTGGTATTAAAATCAATTACTGAAAAATATGTAGTTGTTAGAAAATGAAATTCAAATACTTAAGAATATAAGTATTCAAATACTTTATTGTAGCAGGGGTTTTTGTTAAAGAAGTATTAGAAATATGAGTGGGAAAATAATAAAAATCAAGTTAAAATGATTTTGTGGTAGTAGAGGAAGAAATAGAAAAGGATTTTTAGTTTAAATTGATATATGATATTGATTTAATTGATACTTAAAAATGTCTTATATTAACTAATTAAAATATAATTTAAAATAATTTTGTGATTTTTTCAGCTAAAGAAATTTTTATTTTGTATACATTTTATAATAAATTATGGCATTTAATTGTCCTATTATAAATATTTAGCTCATAAATATATAGCTTTCATAATATTTTATATAATTTTTATCAAAAATATGTGAGAATTTAACTTAAAATCTCAAAATATGAATTTTTACATTAGGACGTATGATTAATATTAATTATTAATTTTTTAAAATATGTTGTTTTAAAATGAATTTTATTTAAAATTTTCTTAATATATTTTTAAAATAATTATATCAAAATTCCTCTCCACATTATAAACAATTAATACCTAAATATTATTTTCTCTAATTTTGTCATTTATCTTTAAATTGAAATTTATTTTATAAATTAAACTAATTAAAAAGGTAACTTAAGTAATATTATCTCTACAATAATATTAATAATAATACTATTAAAAGTTTCTATAAACAAAATTCTTAACATCTTTATAAAGGTAAAATTTTTGAGAATTTAAAACAGAATTCTTGAAATGATAATAATTAAGATAATTTTGCTAAAACTCTTCTTTACAAAAATAAACAAAATTAAATAAATCCTTATGAAAACAGAAAAATGTTAAGGGAGGAAATGTAAAGGAAATTAAATAAACTTTAAAGCTATACAAAGAAAACGTTTTAATAATTGTTTTCAATATTTGCTAATTATTTGTTTTAGAAATTAAATAAAATACTTAAAATAAACAAAATATAAAATGTTACTCAAAGGCAAAGTAAATAGTATTAAATAAGTAATTCTAAATTATAAAAGACTTAGAACAAATATTAGTAAATAATAAATTGAAAAAATCTTAAAAATTTTATTTATTTTAACAAAAATATTAATTATTATATCTTTTTTTTCCTTTCATCAAAAAGTAACCAATATTAATCATGTTTTTTTTATTATATATATTTCTTCTTTTCAAAAAAAAAAAAAAAAAAAAAAAAAAAAAAAAAAACAGTGTAATATTTATCATCATGCCTTTGACTTTGAGTTTTTGTTATATATTTTACGCTTAAATCACTTCTTTTTGTCAACATGCCAACACATGACATCCGTTTCCTGTTCCGTTTTGTTTCATTCCTCTTCTTTTTATGCCTTCGAAGTTAACTGATTATTGAGCTCTTTTTTCTGGGTTCTTTTTATGTAGTTTTACTGGCCACATATACACAAAAATATTTATTAACTTTTTGAAATAATAAAAAAATACCTATAATATATTGACAGTTATGTTTTATAACAGTTGAAGTGAAAAGGCTTATTATTGCTTTTAAATTGTAAAGAGGCAAAAGGATACAAACAAACGAACAAAAAATTTTATAAATTAATATTTTTCCGAAGAAATTTTTTTTAAAGGAGAATAAACAATTTTTTTTTTTTTCATAGAAAATCTAAAATCTGTTTCAGTTTTTGGCCCATTAATATAAATTTTTGTTAAACAAATTTTATATTTTTTGGAAAAAATTTTATAAATATTAAATATTGTGTTTGAAAGACTATTCTGATCTCATCTTCCACGAAAGTGTAAATTTCTTAGTAAAACCTAAAAGACTGAAAGATTTTGTTTTAAAAACATTTTGTTTCATAGTAATTGGCCAAATAATGCCGAAAATATAAACAAATTAGTAAAATTATCCAGAATTAAAATTAATCATACGTCAAGGGTTGCTTTAACTTTAGATATAGTTATTTGGTTATTTGTCAAAACCTGTAATCTCTATGTACCCAGTAGCGTCTTTTAACAGGAGGCCCATGATCCCGTAAAGGGAGACAATGGATAAAAGGACAAAGAACAGGACGACCTTGACAACCCGCCAAAAGCGTTTGATGCCTACCACATACAGAAGTATGAAGTCATGCTTAATACTACTGTTGTGGTTTAGGCCATTCCAGACGATTTCATTTTTAGTTCAGTTCTGGTTCAATTCTAGTTCAGTTCTAGTTCAGTTTTAGTTCAGTTCTAGCTCAGTTCTAGTTCAGTTTTAGTTCAGTTCTAATTCAGCTATAGTTCAGTTCTAATTCAGTTCTAGTTCAGTTCTAGTTCTGCTCAAATTCAGATCTAGTTCAGTTTTAAATCAGTTCTAGTTCAGTTCTAGTTCAGTTCTTGTTCAGTTCTAGTTCAGTTCTAGTTCTGCTCTAATTCAGATCTAGTTCAGTTCTAGTTCAGTTTTAAATCAGTTCTAGTTTAGTTCTAGTTCAGTTCTAGTTCAGTTCTAGTTCAGTTCTAGTTCAGTTCTAGTTCAGTTCTAGTTCAGTTCCAGTTCAGTTCTAGTTCAGTTCTAGTTCAGTTCTAGTTCAGTTCTAGTTCAGTTCTAGTTCAGTTCTAGTTCAGTTCTAGTTCAGTTCTAGTTCAGTTCTAGTTCAGTTCTAGTTCAGTTCTAGTTCAGTTCTAGTTCAGTTCTAGTTCAGTTATAGTTCAGTTCAGTTCAGTTCTAGTTCAGTTCTAGTTCAGTTCTAGTTCAGTTCTAGTTCAGTTCTAATTCAGTTCTAGTTCAGTTCTAATTCAGTTCAAGTTTAATGCTAATTGAGTTCTAGTTCAGTTCTAGTTCAGTTCAGTTTTACTTCAGTTCTAGTTCAGTTCTAGTTCAGTTCAGTTCAGTTCAGTTCAGTTCTAGTTCAGTTCCAGTTCAGTTCTAGTTCAGTTCTAGTTCAGTTCCAGTTCAGTTCTATTTCAGTTCTAGTTATAGTTCAGTTCTAATTCAGTTCTAGTTCAGCTCTAGTTCAGTTCTAGTTCAGTTCTAGTTCAGTTCTAGTTCAGTTCTAGTTCAGTTCTAGTTCAGTTCTAATTCAGTTCTAGTTCAGTTCTAGTTCAGTTCTAGTTCAGTTCTAGTTCAGTTCTAGTTCAGTTCTAGTTCAGTTCTAGTTCAGTTCTAGTTCAGTTCTAGTTTAGTTCTAGTTTAGTTCTGGACTATAGACTAGACTATAGACTAGTCTATAGACTAGTCTATAGACTAGAATATAGACTAGTCTATAGACTAGAATATAGACTAGTCTATAGACTAGACTATAGACTAGACTATAGACTAGACTATAGACTAGACTATAGACTAGACTATAGACTAGACAATAGACTAGACTATAGACTAGACTATAGACTAGACTATAGACTACACTATAGACTAGACTATAGACTAGACTATAGACTAGACTAGACTATAGACTAGACTCTAGACTAGACTATGGACTATAAACTAATTTGTAAACTAGACTGTAGAGTAGACAGTAGACTGCTTTATAAACTAGACTATAGACTAAGCACTATGAATATGGATGTATAGGCTATGAAATGGATTATGTGCTAGACTTTTGTCCAATTTGTTCCAATATTACTAACTCCATAAAATTTTGTTTTAATGGTACCAATTAAAATTTAAAATTTGTTCCTTTTCCTATTCGCACTAGGCACTTAACAAACTCGCTTTAATTTTTAACAATTTTTTTCTTTTAGAGAAGAGAAAAAAATTTAGTATTTTGTATCATTTGTAGCAATAATCATTAGACAAATGGAATTTTGTTGCCATGTACCAAATAATACATGACCTTTTTTTTTCCTGTATTATTTGTTGCCCAGACATTCCCATCCAAAAAAAGAGGAGAATATTTGACACATGTTTTTTGTAACTGTAGGAGACACCAGGAAACATATGGATTTTACAACAAAATTTTAAAGCATGAAATATTCTTACTAATGGCAATGAATTTTCAATTGTAGGCAATTTACACACAAGTGACACTTGCAAAGAAAACAAAAAATTGGCAGTTTTTGTAATTGAACGAAAAGTGACAAAAAAAAAAAAATAAAGTAAAAATGAAAAAAGGAGACAATGTTAGGGATTTACTTACATATGTTCATATGTATATGGATATATGTATATTTGTAGTATGAGAGAATGAACTTTAACATGAAAGATTGTTATAACTTTACGTATAGATAATGTGTGTGAGTTGTTCTTAGCACAACATTTCAGTATTATTAGGCAATAGCTTTATATTTTTGAGGACCTTTTTAAAAAGTTTCTTTTTTATTTAAACAAATGCTTTTAATTCAAAAAATATTTATGCTTTTTGCTGGCAAAACAATGTCTATGGCTTTGCTTTTTATTTTTTTTTTTACAATTAATATTAGAATAAGAGAAAAATTTTGTTTTGTGTTTTGTTTCTTCTTCTCTATGCAAAATGAACTATAAGTCAGTTTTTGTAACAATTTGCTATTACTTACAATCTTAACCAACTCTCCTGTTTCACACACACAAATAAATGAAAATGATGTAAATGGTTTTTCATGTGACACAATTCTTTTTCTACCATTGTTTGACCAAGAAAATCTCTTAAGTAAATTCCATAAAAGAACAGGAGAATGAAAAGAACACAAAACAAGTTAGAAATGTAACCACATACAACATGTGTATGAAATGTAATGTTTTAAGGCAGCAGAAATTTTGTTCTTCATTTGATTTGTTAGTTAGATGATGTTGTTTTTGCTATTTTCATAGATGAAATTATGTCTGAGTTAAAACAAGTGACAAGGTAATCGAAAGTTATTGAAAAATGAAACGAAATTTTCGAAAAAAGAAAAATAATGAAACTTAAACTTGTTTTTTGGTTTTTGTGAGGTTTTTGTAAGGATTATTATGAACTGTAAGTTAAGAGAGACAAATTAGACAAAAATCGTAAAAGGCGATTGTGGTCTAGGGATTTAGGTACTGAGGGAATGTTACATTAGCCTAAATTGGTTTAGAAAGGGAAAATAAAAAGGCAAGTGTTCCATTTGCTAAATGGAAAATTTGTTACATTTTGATTAAACAAGATTCAAACAAAACAGGACTAGAACTGAAAAAAAACTGATTTGGAACTGAACTAGAACTGAACTAGAACTGAACTAGAACTGAACTAGAACTGAACTAGAACTGAACTAGAACTGAACTAGAACTGAACTAGAACTGAACTAGAACTGAACTAGAACTGAACTAGAACTGAACTAGAACTGAACTAGAACTGAACTAGAACTGAACTAGAACTGAACTAGAACTGAACTAGAACTGAACTAGAACTGAACTAGAACTGAACTAGAACTGAACTAGAACTGAACTAGAACTGAACTAGAACTGAACTAGAACTGAACTAGAACTGAACTAGAACTGAGCTAGAATTGAACTAGAACTGAACTAGAACTGAACTAGAACTGAACTAGAACTGAACTAGAACTGAACTAGAACTGAACTAGAACTGAACTAGAACTGAACTAGAACTGAACTAGAACTGAACTAGAACTGAACTAGAACTGAACTAGAACTGAACTAGAACTGAACTAGAACTGAACTAGAACTGAACTAGAACTGAACTAGAACTGAACTAGAACTGAACTAGAACTGAACTAGAACTGAACTAGAACTGAACTAGAACTGAACTAGAACTGAACTAGAACTGAACTAGAACTGAACTGGAACTGAACTAGAACTGAACTAGAACTGAACTAGAACTGAACTAGAACTGAACTAGAACTGAACTAGAACTGAACTAGAACTGAGCTGGAATTGAACTAGAACTGAACTAGAACTGAACTAGAACTAAACTAGAACTGAACTAGAACTAAACTAGAACTGAACTAGAACTGAACTAGAACTGAACTAGAACTGAACTAGAACTGAACTAGAACTGAACTAGAACTGAACTAGAACTGAACTAGAACTGAACTAGAACTGAACTAGAAGTGAACTAGAACTGAACTAGAACTGAACTAGAACTGAACTAGAACTGAACTAGAACTGAACTAGAACTGAACTAGAACTGAACTAGAACTGAACTAGAACTGAACTAGAACTGAACTAGAACTGAACTAGAACTGAACTAGAACTGAACTAGAACTGAACTAGAACTGAACTAGAACTGAACTAGAACTGAACTAGAACTGAACTAGAACTGAACTAGAACTGAACTAGAACTGAACTAGAACTGAACTAGAACTGAACTAGAATTGAACTAGAACTGAACTAGAACTGAACTAGAACTGAACTAGAACTGAAGTAGAACTGAACTAGAACTGAACTAGAACTGAACTAGAACTGAACTAGAACTGAACTAGAACTGAACTAGAACTGAACTAGAAGTGAACTAGAACTGAACTAGAACTGAACTAGAACTGAACTAGAACTGAACTAGAACTGAACTAGAACTGAACTAGAACTGAACTAGAACTGAACTAGAACTGAACTAGAACTGAACTAGAACTGAACTAGAACTGAACTAGAACTGAACTAGAACTGAACTAGAACTGAACTAGAACTGAACTAGAACTGAACTAGAACTGAACTAGAACTGAACTAGAACTGAACTAGAACTGAACCATACTTCGGACTGATTTAGAGCTGCATTAGAACTGATTTAAAGCTAATAAATAAAAACTGATTTGAAGCTGTATTGGAACCAGATTTAATGTTAATCGAGTGTATGTCTATGATAGTTTTTCTCTACTATTTTTTTCGTTTTTATTTTGATCTATTTATATCATTCTATTCCTGAGTATCTTTTTATTACCTCTATTCTTTTTGCTTCCTTTAAAGTGTTCTGTTTTTTTAGTCCTTGCATTTGTCTTCACATTTCTTTTCTGCTCTCAAATTAATTTATAAATCTGTCAATAAATCTACAAATCATTCAATTTTATAACCACCAGAGACAACAGAAGCAATAGTTTTGTTTCTTTTTTTCCATTACATTGTCAAACGTTAAATTTCAATACAGTTTTCTAGCATTGGGTCACGTTCATACAAAACATTTGTATGTGAGACACATGCCCATGGAGGCACATGATTTGGCCAAAAGATACATGAAATTGAGCTAGCAAGGAGATAAAAAATAACAACAATGAAGAAAAGGAACTAGAAAAAATATATTTAAGAGCCCTTAAACAATTTTCTATGATATTTATGCGTTGACAAGTGTTGCTATAGTTCAAGTGCAGTTTATATAATAATTTCGTTAGTATTTTTAGATGTTTTTGTTGTTCTTATTTTTTATTAAAAATGTTGTTAGAATAAAATGCGTGTGACAAGGATTTTTTTTAAGTTTTATTTTTTTTATTTTTATTTTATATTTTATTTTATAACAATTCTTTTTTTTTATGCCAACTGTCAGCTTATAGTGTTTTCCAGTGTCTTAAGTCATTCAAAGTTGTTCTTTTTTTTCGTTTTCAGTCTATAATGGTTTTGCTTTTTTTTTTTGTGGTTGTGTCTGGTTTGAGAGGTTGATACTCGGCTATGTTTTAAGGTTTTATGGTTTTATACTTTTTATTTTCTATGTTTTGGTTGTTAAGACAATCGTAAACACTTGACTTAATATTGTTAGAAAAAATAACTATCTGAGAGTGAGACATGTATTTTATACTTTTGAAATTTTTTTTGCCTAAAGATTTGTTTTTGGGGATTTTTAAAAGTTTTGTGTTAAAATGAAATTTATTAAAGTAAAATTGTTTTAAATAAAATTTTTATTTTTTCTATAAGTACTATCAAGAATTGTTTTCAATAAAAAGTATTATTTGTTTGGTGTAATTTTTATTATTAATTTAAAGCAGGAAAATTTATTTCATTTTTTATTATTCTTTTAGTTAATGTTAAAATCAATATTATTATGACATTTAAGTAAATAATAGTGTAATATAAATTAAAAATTGTTTAAAGTATTTCGCTATTTTGTTATAATAAATCATAGTTTTATTTTATATGAATTTATAAAAGAAAATTTATAATAAAATTTAATTTAATAGGAGACGTATGATTAATATTAATTCATTTATATAAGGGAGCGTATGATTAATATCAATTTATGTTATGAATGAAGGCTTGTTTGTTTAAAACGTTATGAGAGGTTGTATATAAAAAATATAAATGAAATTATTATAAGTATTGAATGTATAAATTATTTTTAAAAGTATATTTTTAATTTTTATAAATTTTTAATTTTTTAATAAATTTTTTAATTCTTAGAGGCTCTTAAGAAATTAAGTAACAAAAGTTATGATAAAACAAGCGTGAATTTTATATTCGGCTCGGCCAAATCTATATACCCACTATCAACTTTTTAAAATTTTACGTTATTTGGCAGGTGGGCGGTAAAGTGGGCGGACTACGCCCATTTTTTGTTTCCGAGTTTACATTGGTCCTTAAGCTATTTGTACAAAATTTGGTTGACGTTTCACCTTATATGGGAGGTGGGCGGTAAAGTGGGCAGACCACGTCTATTTTTGGTTTCCAGGTTTATATCGACCCTTGAACTATCTGTACAAAATTTCGTTATCATATATGCTTTTGTTTAAGAGATATCAGCAGAAAAGTATGAAATGAAGCTACAACGAACATCCAGTGTTTCTAGTATTTTGCCCATAATTTTTTTGTTTATGAATCGATGTTGGTCATTTTCTATATCAAATAAACCATATGCAAGATAAATATTTGAGCCAAATTTCGTCCCCACTGTTGTCCCGTTTGAGCGCTATCCAGATTTACAACAGACAGGCAGACGGACAGACGGACGGACATAGCTAGATCAACTCAGAATCTAACCAGTACCCAGAAAATGTATACTTTATGGGGTCTTAATGTTACATACAGAATGACAAAATCTTTTTGATGGTGGTTATAAAAATTATGAACTTTTTTTTTGGAATTAAATTAAAAAGAAATAAACAAAAATCCAAACATTTATTTATTTTTTTCTAATTAAATTAAACTTTTATTGTTATTAAAAACTGTTCTTCATTTTATTTTAGCTTATGGTTTTAGCTTTCTCGTACCTAAATATGGATTTTAATACCATTGAAAAATGACTCTCCAAATATTTAATTTATCCTCAAGACTATAAAATGAAAACTAATTAATATTAATCATACGTCTTGATGAACTATATATGTTTTTTGATGATTTCAATCTTAATTTTTGAGGAATGTTAAGAAACTGGAGTAACTTTTAATATTTTTGAAGCTTATTTTTAATTCACTTCATTTAATTTGGTCTTTTATGTCCATGAGCTTTAGGAAATTTAAAAGTATTTTTTTTTAATATATTTTTTTTTTTTATAAAATTTTCCTCATAAATTATGCGTTTTTTTTATTTTTTTCTCGTTTTGTCGATTTATTTTTGTTTAAGAGTTTTTTAATTTGATAATATCGTTTCTCCTTTTTTTAAATATTTTGCATTTCGGCAATTTTTTGTTTAAGATTTTTTCTTTTTTTAATTTCGAGGTTTTTGTTTTTCCGATTTCTTTCGTTTTTTTTTTGTTTTACATTTGTATCGTTTGTTATTTATTTGTTTGGTGATTTTTTTTCGTTTTTGATTTTTCCCCCATTGTTGTAATATTTTACGCTTTGCCAATTTTTTTTTTTTTTTTAATTTTAAAGATTTTTTTTTTTTTAATTTGGCGTTTTTTTTTTGCGATTTTTTTTTTCGACTTTTTTTATCGTTTGTGATTTATTATTTGTTCTATTTTATTTTGACGATTTTTTTAATGTTGCAGCTTTTTCGTTTTTGATTTATTCCCATTTTGGTAATAATTATTCGTTTAGTCGATCTTTTCTTGGGTTAATAAATTTTTTTTGCAGGTTTTTTCCGTTTTGACGACTTTTTTCGGTCTAGTTAATATTTAATATCTTTTTAATACCTATTTCAAAATTGTTTTTAAAACATTTAAGAAATTTTATTAATTTTTTCTTTTACTTTTTGTCATTATAACACGCTAAATAGTTTTAGTATATTTAGTTCATATTAATATTATTATAGTTTATTATACTGGCTTTCATATTTATATATTTTATAAAATTTTTTTAACATTCTCTATGACAAAATTGGATTTTTCTCTAGCTCTACAAATTTAAAATGAATTAATATTAATCATACGCCTAAATGTTTTTATTATGATTTTTATATTTTAAAGCTTATTTTTTAAAGAAAATTTTTAATTTAAATTAAGTTTTAAAAGATCATAACATTATCTTCAATTCCTATTACCTAACTGACCCCTTTTATTTTTATGGTCTTATAAAATATCGTTATTATTATTATTATTTTTTTTTTTTTTAAATGTTTCCTTGTTTAAATATTTTATTTATTTATTTTTTAATATTTTATATACTTTTATTATTAAATGCTTCAGAATTTTGTTTTTGTTTGTTCTGCTACATAAAAATCAAATAAACTAAATGTTTCTTTTCGTTGTGTTTGACTATGAACATAGAAAAATATTAACATTTGCCTTAAAGCTGCAAGAAGACTCATATTTGTTTATAAAAAAAAAAAAAATTGTTGCCAACTCTTTAGTATTTTATTTTTTTCGTATAAGATCAAATATACAAGTTTGTTAGTAGTCATATAGTTAAACTTATGTAGTTTTGTAGTACAACTAAATTGTTTTTATTTTTATATTTTTTTTTTATAAATTTCTAGAGTTTGTTGTAAGTTATGTATAGTTATATACATATGAATATTTATTTTATGTTTCATATGTAAGGCCTTTTATTTTTTTGTAAATAAAACAATTTTTATAAAGAAAAATAATATTAAATGTTGAACAAAAAACAAATGCTGTTATATAAATAATTTTGAAAAAGAGTTTTTAGTTTTTTTTTTTTTTTTTTTTTTTTTTTTTTTTTTAATAAGAAAAAGTGAAATTAAAATTTGTGTTGGTAACATAAATATGAAAGTGAATTTCATTTTAGTTTCGCTGGAGCCCTTTTTTAGCTTTTTTATTATTATTTTTCTAGATGAAAATAGAGTAAATAAAAATAAATAAAATATTTAGTAATTTGATATTTTTATTTAAAGAAAATGTTTTATATGAAAAGAACAAACCATAAGGTGCATACTTAACAATATAAAACCATAACAATTTTATTTTTAACATGGATTTGTTAAATTGTATTCGGAATGTAAATAAAGTTAATATATAATTTATTCAAAATTTAAATTCCTAAATGGATATGTTTGTTGAAATTCTCCTTTGCATCTTTAAAAGTTAAATGAGAAAGATTTAAACAATTTTTTTAATTAATAGAGAATTAAATAATAAAAATAATTATTACAAAATTTTTAGAGATTTTTAATTTTTAAATCAATTTGTCTAAAGGATTATAAAGAATAGGTTATATTAATTACAATTAATTAAATATTTTTAATAATTCATAAGAAAATTTGATAATACAAATAAATTATAATTTGGCCGCTATTGCGAATGATTAATATTAATTATTGGCTTAATATAATAAACCTTTAATAACTTTTTTAATTTCAGAGTATTTTTTTTTAAATAAATTTAATGTAAAAATAGACATTCCATTTTATTTTAAATATATAATTAAAAATTTTCAATAAAACTTAAATATTAAAATATTTTAATACTCACCATAAAAAAGATGGGGGGTATATTGATTTTGTCATTCCGTGTGCAACATGTCGAAGGAATCATTTAAGACCCACAAAGTATATATTTTCTAGGTACCGGTTAGATTTTGAGTTGATCTAGTTATGTCCGTCTGTCCGTCTGTTGAAAGCAGGATAGGGTTCGAACGGGGCAACGTAGGTGAACGAAATTTGGCACAAATATTTGTCTTTTATAAGGTTTGTTTGGGATTGAAAAATAATAAACGAAACAGTTATGGGCTAAAAACTAGAAACACAGGGTATCCATTTCATACTTTTCTGCTGATATTTCTTAAACAAAAGCATGTACGACAACGAAATTTTGTATAAATAGTTTGGAAACCAAAAATGGGAGTAGTCCGCCCACTTTACTGCCCATCTACCATATAAGATGAAATTGTATTCAAATAGTTCAAGGACCAATGTAAACTCGGAAACAAAAGAGGGGCATGGTCCACCCACTTTACCACCTACCTCCCATATAACGTAAAATTTGAAAAAGTTGAAGGTGGGTATATAGATTCGGCCGAGCCGAATATAACATTCGCGCTTGTTTTAATTGAAAACTGAATTTATAAAAAAGTTTTCAATTATTTTATTGTTAAGAACATTTATATATTCTTTTATAAAAAATAAAATAAAAATTGTATTAATATTAAAAGAAATATAAAATAATAAACTAAATGTTAATTGAAATTAAAAAGAATATTACATTTTCATTAGCAAAAATGTTTAATGAAATTTTGAAATATTTTATTATAACGAAAAAACCTATACATTTTAAAGAACAAAAAAGCTTTTTTTCAAATTATGTATACTCTTGCGTATGATAAATATTAATGCTTTGTATTTGAACAATTTTTAATATTTTTTTTTTTTTTTTTAACAAGTTTTTCAATATTTTGTAAAAAAATAAAAAATTCCATAAATTATTTGAAGAAAAATAAGTACGAAATAAATATAAAAAGTAAAAAATTATAGGGCACATAATAAATAAAAATTTATATCAAATTATATTTACTCTTACGTATGATTAATATTAATTATTGAAATTTTTGTTTAAATCTTAATAACTTTGTTGGTTTTGGTTACATTTTTATTAAATAAATTATATTTTTTCGAATGTTAGAATCCCAAGTCATTCAAATTCCTGAATTCGCTTCGCTGCCATGTTGATGTAGTATACGTCGGCCTGGAAGACTGTACAAGAATTGGGTAATCTGAGAGACATCGAAATATTTAAGTCATCAGTGAAAATATCCGAGCCACTGCCAGTAGTCATTTTTGATCCATTAGTAATAGAGACATTGGATATTCCTTAAAAATTAATTTGCTGCCAGCTCTTCTCTAGATGGGATTCTTATGTCGAAAGTTCTAACAAAATTTCAAATAATCAGTCCTCTGTATAAGAGTTGATCTGCCTGTTACATTCTTGAACAACTCAGTTGTGCCTGAGTTCGTAATAATCCCAAACCGTTCTCCTTAGCCCATGTCATAGAATGCCTAAAGTTGATTCCATGAGTTCACTAATCGTTGAAAAAAATTTTGCCCTAATGAGAAGCACAACATCATCAGCATATGCGCCTACTTTAATAATTCAGAGCTCAAGCTTCGTTTTTATTATTTAATTTCAATTAAAGAAAAATATCTAAAATTATTTTTTAATTGTATTATTTAAATATAAATTAATAAGAAAAATATTTAAAACTTTAAAAACCATTTAAAGTAAATTAGAAATTTTTTTTTTACAAAATTATTAAAAAAATTTTGTTATTAAAGTGTAGAGTCCATCATGTTTGATAGATGTATTTAACTGAAACACAGTTAAAAAAAAAACGTGTCATTTAATTTTTTTATTAAAAATTCTAATCGTTAATAATTTCTAATATTTTGTTAGCTCTTTTAAGTTTCCAAATTTCATAGAAAACTCTTAAATTATGGCATATTGAAATAGTAAATAAAAAATGTGTTAAGGGGCGTATGATTATTATTAATTAAAATATATTTTTACAAAAAGTTCTTTAACTTGAGTAAATCTCAACCAATTTTTTTAAATTACATACCATGTTAAAGCTAATATTTCAATAAATAATATAATAAAAAAATTTTATAGTTTTCTAAATAACTCTTATGTTTAAGTCCTTTTAAAATTAAAAATTTGTTATTATTTCTCTTTTATATTTTTAGTAATAAATTTCTTATCATAAATTTTCTAATTTCTTTTTGCAGATTTGTATAATTGTGTCTAAGTCAAGTGCTTATTGATTTTAATTATCAGATTTTTTGTTTGTTTTCGTTGTTTTTTGCTACTGATTTCAAATCTTAAAAGTTTAGTTATTATTGTTTTAGATTTCCATACAATATTTACTTACAGTTAAATTGTTGCAAAGCCAATTATCCATTGTGGGGTTATAATACTAAATATATATAAGAAAACAGTGAGAGAAAAAAGTAAAGCATTAAAGAAAAAATTATTTAATTTTTTTTATTTTTTTTTTTTTTTTTTTCAAATTGCAAATTCTTTATTAGAAATTTTCAAAACTTATTTATTTTTTATTATTTTTTATTTTTATAATTTTTTTTATTTAGTGTTTGTCTACTTTTCTTTTTCACTATTTTTCCCAAAACATTCTTTTATATTATTGACATCGTTATAACTGACAGCCAGACTGTAAAAGTATAAAACAACAAATTGTAATTGTTTTTGTTTGTTTTTCATTTTGCTTTCACTAGAAATTATACTTTTCCTTTTCTTTCTCTTATTGCTTTTCCCCCTTTATTTCCATTTTTCTTTTTCGATTTTATTATTTACAAATCTTGCTACATATTTGTCGTTTTACCCATGATTTGAACTTTATAAGTAACTGTATTTTATCTATTCTAGACTAAAATATATAAATGTATATGTTGGTAAATGTTAACAAATATTTGCTAGATATATTTTTACGGTCTCCTAGATTTCAGTTGTAAAAATATAAAATGTTTTGTCTCTTCTTTTCTCTACTAAAGTAATTAAAGCCAAAGCATAAATAATGATTTGATTTTGAGACATTTTTATGATGATGTTTGTTTTGTCTTTTTTATTCTGTGTAAAAAAACATGATTTTGTTGCAAAACAAAAAAATAAATAATTTACATTGATTTAAAATAATTTCATAGAAATATAAATATTTATCAAGAACAAACAATAAAGTTATGGTGAATAAAATGCTATAATAGAAATTAATTGAAAACATTTCAACATGATGATAAGTTGAAAATTTTAAGGTAAAGAAAGAAAAAGTTTTCATTAATAATTTTATAAATATTTTATATTTTATAGTTATTAAGGAATATTTAATAGCATATTTAAAGTTAATTAATAAATTATAAAGAAATATAGCAATTCTTAAAATAAATTTAAACAAATTTTATAAGAAATGTATTAAGGAAACTATAAATTTTAATTAAAATATATATTAGAATACCCTAACGTATGATTAATATTAATTGTTGACTTAAAAAGGAAAATATTTAATATCTCTAACAATTAAAGTTTGTTTAATATAATTTATAATTAATTTTAAAGCCAACATTACACTTTATTATAATATTTACAGAAAAAAATACATATAATGGAAATATATGACATAAATATTAATAAAAAAAAAAAAAATAATAATAATTACCTTCTAAGCATATTTTATTTAATTTTTCAATTTCGTTTTTCAAATTAAATCCTAAATCTTTAGCCATTATTTACTATAGTTATATAATAAATTTCCCTGTTGTTTCTAAGTTTTATCAGATTAACTGTCATATTTTCTGTCATAAACATTTTACTCTATATAAATCCTTTATTCTACATGATAAAACTAAAATATCTTAATCCTCATAATTTTAAAACACAAGCTAGCAATTCTATTTCATCAACCAAAAAAAGAAAAAATGTGAATGACTTAAATAAATTTACTTTATTTCACTCTTAAATCATCTAAGTACCCTACAATAAGTCTAAAAAAATAAGAAAAAAATTAAAAAATAAAATCATAAAAAAAATCTAAAAATTCTGGATCTAATACAACAAATTGTATGTTATTTATTATTTTATCTTTGTTACTCATGCAATATTTTTTTGTTTCTTAAATATAGGATTTTAGACAAGTCGTTTTTGACTCACTATTTCTTCCAAATTTTTTGATTTTCATTTTTGAGTGCATGCATTTTTTTTTCAACAGCCTGCTGTTATTTTAACAAAATTCTGTTATATTTGTTGTCTTTGTAGCAGCAGTTATTTTGTAGCTTTTGCTGTTGTTACTAACATCATCATCATTGCAAATACTATTTTTAGTGGTAGCAATTTAAAGTTAACTATTATTTAAGCCTCTAAGCGTGTGTGTACACATTTTTGAGCTTCACGCCGCTATTAGCATTTATTCAAGTGCAACATGCCTGTTATATCCTCCCATAAGCAAAATAAACTACATACATATAAAAAAGTACTCACATAGACATGTGTATATGTAGATGAATATGGGCAACAATAATGTTATTGCAACAATAGTAGTTAAAAATTGAATACATAAAAAATATATTCAGAAATACAAGAGAAAAAGGAGGGGTAGAAAGGAAAAACTGAACTAAAATAAAAACCAGATGAAGCGCACTATAACTGAACTAGAACTGAACCAGAACTGAACCAGAACTGAACTAGAACTGAACTAGAACTGAACTAGAACTGAACTAAAACTCAACTAGAACTGAACTAGAACTGAACTAGAACTGAACTAGAACTGAACTAGAACTGAACTAGAACTGAACTAGAACTGAACAAAAACTGAACTAAAACTGAACTAGAACTGAACTAGAACTGAACTAGAACTGAACTAGAACTGAACTAGAACTGAACTAGAACTGAACTAGAACTGAACTAGAACTGAACTAGAACTGAACTAGAACTGAACTAGAACTGAACTAGAACTGAACTAAAACTGAACTAGAACTGAACTAGAACTGAACTAGAACTGAACTAGAACTGAACTAGAACTGAACTAGAACTGAACTAGAACTGAACTAGAACTGAACTAGAACTGAACTAGAACTGAACTAGAACTGAACTAGAACTGAACTAGAATTGAACTAGAACTGAACTAGAACAGAACTAGAACTGAACAAAAACTGAACTAAAACTGAACTAGAACTGAACTAGAACTGAACTAGAACTGAACTAGAACTGAACTAGAACTGAACTAGAACTGAACTAGAACTGAACTAGAACTGAACTAGAACAGAACTAGAACTGAACTAGAACTGAACTAGAACTGAACTAGAACTGAACTAGAACTGAACTAGAACTGAACTAGAACTGAACTAGAACTGAACTAGAACTGAACTAGAACTGAACTAGAACTGAACTAGAACTGAACTAGAACTGAACTAGAACTGAACTAGAACTGAACTAGAACTGAACTAGAACTGAACTAGAACTGAACTAGAACTGAACTAGAACTGAACTAGAACTGAACTAGAACTGAACTAGAACTGAACTAGAACTGAACTAGAACTGAACTAGAACTGAACTAGAACTGAACTAGAACTGAACTAGAATTGAACTAGAACTGAACTAGATCTGAACTAGAACTGAACTAGAACTGAACTAGAACTGAACTAGAACTGAACTAGAACTGAACTAGAACTGAACTAGAACTGAACTAGAACTGAACTAGAACTGAACTAGAACTGAACTAGAACTGAACTAGAACTGAACTAGAACTGAACTAGAACTGAACTAGAACTGAACTAGAACTGAACTAGAACTGAACTAGAACTGAACTAGAACTGAACTAGAACTGAACTAGAACTGAACTAGAACTGAACTAGAACTGAACTAGAACTGAACTAGAACTGAACTAGAACTGAACTAGAACTGAACTAGAACTGAACTAGAACTGAACTAGAACTGAACTAGAACTGAACTAGAACTGAACTAGAACTGAACTAGAACTGAACTAGAACTGAACTAGAACTGAACTAGAACTGAACTAGAACTGAACTAGAACTGAACTAGAACTGAACTAGAACTGAACTAGAACTGAACTAGAACTGAAGTAGAACTGAACTAGAACTGAACTAGAACTGAACTAGAACTGAATTAGAACTGAACTAGAACTGAACTAGAACTGAACTAGAACTGAACTAGAACTGAACTAGAACTAAACTAGAACTAAAACTCAAGTAAAACTGGGGTAGAACTGATTAAAAACTGAAATAGAACTGATTTAAAACTAAATTAGAACTGATTTAAAACTTAACTAGAGCTAATTTAAAATTGAAGGGGAACTGAACTCAAAGTGATTCAAAATTTAAAATGAAACGGAACTCGAATTGATTCATATATTTTCCCTCTACTGTTTTCGAATGAAATGAAATTCAAAAATATCTCAGGAATCTTAAAACCTACTCACACATCTCTGAACCAAATTACTGTATGCAAATGGGTTGTAGCGTGGGAGTCAATCTACTTTTGTAGTAGTGTTAAATCTTTGCTGTTGTACAGATGTTAATATAAGCGTATGAGTGGAGAGAACAAGCAGTATTTTAACTTGACTTAAAACAATTGTGACATTGAGATGTTGTTGATGGTTTATGTACATTTGGTTTGATGTTGTAAATAAAAAAAATTTCTGGGTTTTAAAACAGAAAATGCATCAATTCCATACATTGATATATACAAAAGCAATGAAATACAATTCTGTATAAAAAATTGTATGACAAGTGGAGGAAAAAAATACACACCTTTAATAGTTTTTATATACTGAGAAATATGTATTTTTCTCAGTATATATTCTAATTGGAATTTTTATTTTAAGAAATAAATGGCCATTTCAGAGAATGTTAGTTTTAAGTAGAAAAGTCTCTAGGAAAATATGATTTTTTTTTTTTTTTTTATTTTGGAAAATTTTTGCAGGAAGTTTTAAACAATTTTTCTGTTAATAATTTGTAGGAAGAGATGATTTTTTGTTGAAGTGAATGGCAATTTAAAATTCTAAAAAAATTATTTTTATTTTAATTTAAAATATTTTCTCTTTAATTATTAAATTTCCTTAATTCAACTTAAGCTCTTAAGCCCTATTTAATATTAAATGTTAGTTTATTTTTATAGTTTACATTATGGTCTATTTTTTAAGTATTTTATCTTTTTTAAGCTTTTTATAAACTAATTTGTAAAAATTTTAATGAATTATTATTTTTTTGTTACAAATTCTTTTAAATAATATTAAACCACATTTAAACGAAAATCATAATGTTTTGAACTCCTTTTTCTATTAAAAATAATATAGTAAAATTATTTGGTCTACTAAATCAACTATAAGCTTTAAATATACCTCTTTTGTTATTAAAACATTTGTAATATTTAAAATACTTTTAACATTTTGCTATAAATTAGAAAAAAATATCTAAAAACAAGCCCATTTTATCTCTCTGCTTTGTTCATGTAATAAATAAATTTTCTATGAAACTAAAAATTAACACAAAAAAATATATAAAATAATTTTCTGTCTATAAACACCTGCAATCAATTTAATATATTTATTTTTTTCCATTTCTATTTTATAGGGAAATTTCAACAAAATATTTTAAATAGTTTTTGTTGTGCATTTTAAATAAAATGTAAAAAAATTCAACCACTTTATAATTTAGATTTTGTTTTATTTTATTTTTGTTGCTGTTAGTGTTTGCTCTTTACTATTTTATGTTAATGTTAGAAAAATATTTGAATTTTGGTGTTTATGTGTGAATTATAGTTTTTGTTTGTTTGCTCCCCAATGTATTTGGGTGTGTATGTGTGCTTTTTGATAATGAGATTTTATGCTGCAAGTGGCCATAAAATTAAAATTAAAAATAAAATATATTTAAATATTTAGATTTGTTTGTAGTTAAAATAAAAGTAATTTGGGTTATAGAAAAATAAAAAAACGAAAATAAATTTCAAACAGAAAATGGTAAAAACTTAAACAATTTTAAAATAATTGTTATAAAAAAAAGACTTAAATTTTAAAGAAAATTAAAAAAATAATTAAAAATTTTCCTTATTTAAAATGAAATAAATATTAATGTTATAGTTTTAAACCATTATTAGTCCCTTTGCCATCATAAATTTTATTTATAGAAAGAAAAACTATAAAAAACCTTTTAGAAAACTTTTTTGCTAAATTATTATTAACAAAAGCCAACTACAAACTATTTATTTCACTGCATTTGCAAAGAAAATTCTAAAGAGTAACATTAATATTTGTTAAAATATAAAAGAAACAAGAAAAACTTTTGTTGTTAGATTTAGTTATTGAAATTTATTAAGAAAAATTAACCAAATATCAATAATTTTTAATTTTCTTAAAATAAAAGCCAAAAATGAAGCTTAAACTAAGGTCTCTTAAAGCAATAAAAGGAACAGGATTTACATTCAAATTGAAGCCTAATGTGTCAATATTCTATATAAATTTAAATCAGGAAAATGACTAAAAAACTGAAGAAGTTATTGTTAAATTAGTAAAACTACTACTTAATTAATATTAATCATAGGTCAAGGATTCCAATAATTTATCTCAAAGATATTTTAAAAAATTCTTAATATTTTTTTATTTTTATTTATTTTTGTTATAAATTATAATAATATCAATTAAGGTTGATTATTAACCTTTTTATTTAAAATAAAAACTATAAAAAACCTTTAAGAAAACTTTTCTGCTAAATTAATGTTAACAGAAACCAACTAAAAACTATTTATTTGTCTAAATAAGTAAAGAAAATTTTAAAGAGAAATATTAATATTTATTAGAATGTAAAAAGAATAAGAAAAACTTTTATTGTTGTACATAGTCATTGAAATTTATTAGGAAAAATCTTCTAAATATCAATAATTTTTAATTTGCTGAAAATAAAAGCAAGAAATAAAGCTTAAATTAAGGCCTTTAAAAGCTTTATTGGAACAAGTTTTATATTCAAATTAAAGCTTAATATGTCAGGATTATATATAAATTTAATTCAGAAAAATATCTTAAAAACTGAAAAAGTTATGGCTACAAAAAAATAAATACTACTTAATTAATATAAATCATACGTCAAGTATTCCAATAATTTGTTACAAAGATTTTTTTAAAGCTCTTAATTATTTTACATAATTTTTTTGTTCTAAATTCTAAATATCTAGAACTGAACTAAAACTGAACTAGAACTGAACTAGAACTGAGCTAGAACTGAACTAGAACTGAACTAGGACTGAACTAGAACTGAACTAGAACTGATCTAGAACTGAACTAGAACTGAACTAGAACTGAACTAGAACTGAACTAGAACTGAACTAGAACTGAACTAGAACTGATCTAGAACTGAACTAGAACTGAACTAGAACTGAACTAGAACTGAACTAGAACTGAACTAGAACTGAACTAGAACTGAACTAGAACTGAACTAGAACTGAACTAGAACTGAACTAGAACTGAACTGATCTAGAACTGAACTAGAACTGAACTAGAACTGAACTAGAACTGAACTAGAACTGAACTAGAACTGAACTAGAACTGAACTAGAACTGAACTGATCTAGAACTGAACTAGAACTGAACTAGAACTGAACTAGAACTGAACTAGAACTGAACTAGAACTGAACTAGAACTGATCTAGAACTGAACTAGAACTGAACTAGAACTGAACTAGAACTGATCTAGAACTGAACTAGAACTGAACTAGAACTGAACTAGAACTGATCTAGAACTGAACTAGAACTGAACTAGAACTGAACTAGAACTGAACTAGAACTGAACTAGAACTGAACTAGAACTGAACTAGAACTGAACTAGAACTGAACTAGAACTGAACTAGAACTGAACTAGAACTGAACTAGAACTGAACTAGAACTGAACTGATCTAGAACTGAACTAGAACTGAACTAGAACTGAACTAGAACTGAACTAGAACTGAACTAGAACTGAACTAGAACTGAACTAGAACTGAACTGATCTAGAACTGAACTAGAACTGAACTAGAACTGAACTAGAACTGAACTAGAACTGAACTAGAACTGAACTAGAACTGAACTAGAACTGAAGTAGAACTGAACTAGAACTGAACTAGAACTGAACTAGAACTGAACTAGAACTGAACTAGAACTGAACTAGAACTGAACTAGAACTGAACTAGAACTGAACTGATCTAGAACTGAACTAGAACTGAACTAGAACTGAACTAGAACTGAACTAGAACTGAACTAGAACTGAACTAGAACTGAACTGATCTAGAACTGAACTAGAACTGAACTAGAACTGAACTAGAACTGAACTAGAACTGAACTAGAACTGAACTAGAACTGATCTAGAACTGAACTAGAACTGAACTAGAACTGAACTAGAACTGATCTAGAACTGAACTAGAACTGAACTAGAACTGAACTAGAACTGATCTAGAACTGAACTAGAACTGAACTAGAACTGAACTAGAACTGAACTAGAACTGAACTAGAACTGAACTAGAACTGAACTAGAACTGAACTAGAACTGAACTAGAACTGAACTAGAACTGAACTAGAACTGAACTAGAACTGAACTAGAACTGAACTAGAACTGAACTAGAACTAAACTGGAATTGAACTAGAACTGCAGTAGGCTCTAACGACGCTGGTTTAGCTTCAAAATCGATGTGATCTCAGATTTTCATCTTTTTGCCTCTATCGACTCTGGTTTAGCTTTAAAATCATTTAACTTGATTTAAATTTTATGTTAAAAGAATTTTATTACTTTTTAGTATTTTTTCATTTTATTTTAAAAATGTATCTCTTTTATCACCATTTTTAAATCATTGTTTTTCATTTAACAATTTCCTCTAATATTTACAAAATAATAATAGTAATTTGTCTTCCAAACATGGCCTACATAATTTTAGTTTATAATATATATTTTTTTTTTTGAGAAATCACCATTATCATTATCATCATTGTGGCAGCAAATCATTCTTTGGGGAAGTGACACCAAAACAGAAAAAAACTAAATCCCTAATAAAACACAATACACGCAAATTGTCAACAATGATAATAATATTGTTGATGATGACATTGTTGATGCTACTTTCGAGGCAAATAAACAGGAGATTAAATGAAACAAACAATTGATTGAGCTGTATTTTTTGCTATTGCTATATAGTTTAAGATTTTAATAATGTTGTTTGTTTGTTATAGTTCTATAGTCGTTATCATTGGTGTTTATTTGCTAACAAAGTAGTTTTTAATGTTTGAATCATAAATTTATTTAGAAAATTTTATCATAATCAATGTTGATGAAAGTTCAATAATGTAAAACTAATTAAAATAGAATTACAGGGTATTAAAATGAGCTTAATAAGGTTACTATGGAAAAAAGTAGGAATAAAAATGGAACAATATTTTATTCAAATCATTGCATAAATGTTGACTTTATTCACAAATTAATGAAGATACTCATTTTCAAATTACATAGAATAATAACAAAATAATAATAAAAAGAAAGATTGACAAACTTTTTGTAGAATTAGAAAATCTTTTAAAATCTATAAGTACTATTAAAATTAAGGATACATTTCTTAAATTAATATTAATCATACGCTTTTGTGTAATATTTTATTTTATTAAAAAATATAAAATATTTCTGTAATTAAATTTTAAGTTTTTAATTAAAAATAATTTAATGGAAAAATTTATTTAGTAAATTATAAAATTAGTTACGTATTATTAAATATTAACACAAATTTTAAATATTTTTGTCAAAACTTCATAAAAATTATTTTAATGATTTAAAAAAATAAAATGAATTATAAAAAAAAAAAAAATTGTGAAAAGAGTTCTTAAAAAATTTATTTTAAGAAATCTTTGGTAAAATTTATTGTAATTTTTGCTGTAAATTAAGAAATATCAAGAATATTTTCTTGAACTTATAAAATTTTCTTTATGTGAAAACTATTGTTTTTATTTTTTCTAATTTGTGTTCGAAATTTTTATTTTCAGCTTTAAATTTTATATAAATATTAATTTAATCTATAAACTGGATTTGTTAGAAATCCAAATCATTTTACTATAATAAAATATGGTTTTAAATAAAAAAGTTATAATAATTTTAGTAAATAAAGTCCTAAATTAATATTAATCATACGTTTAGGTTTTTAAAATTATATTTTGTTAAAAAATTCACAATTTGTTACAAATTTTCTTACAGTTTTTAAACAAAATGAATAGGAAATTAAATTGATTATTTAAAAAAATTTATTAAGGACTGCGCACAAAAAAATCCGTGCATACAAATCTTCTTGTAGAAGCTAAACCAATGCGCGAATTTTTTTTTTAATTATATTTTTATTAATGACTATTATGTTCAAGTTCTAAATACAAAAAAGTAAATTAAGTCCTCTTGGTTTTTAAAGAAATATCTGATCTTTTCCAGAATTCTTTCAATTAAAGATTTTATTGTGTTTCAGTCACTTTTTTGCTCAAAGAGGTCCACTTATTTTTAAACTCCGTTTCATTTTCTGCTTTTAATGTCCTTTAAATAATTTTTTTCTAGAACCCAATATCTTTCAATTGCACGGAGTTCCGGACAATTTGATGAATTAGCCACTTTCGGTTCAAACACTTACAATTTTTTGTTACCCCTACATTGTTTTGTTGCTGTAAAGAGAAGAAGCGAGAACATGTCAGAAAAAAGCGGATACACTGTATTTCCTTAGGAAAGGGAAGGTTCTTTTTCAAAGGGACTCATTCACATATATTTCTGTGTGAATGGAATAATTTTTTATGAATAAACTGGATCTTTCGCCCATAAGTATATAGATTCCCAAATCAAAGCATTCTTGTGAATTTTGATTTCTTTAATACACGATATTTTTCTGCCACATTACCTCTAGCATCTGCAACAACATAGAATTCCTGGTCAGAAAGTTGAAAAATGTCAATCTGTATGAACGCTTTAATCGTCTATAATATAATTATTATGAAAAAATTCATCTGAAGTACTCTCATGCTATTTTTTTACTTTCTAATTCATGCCTGTATTTCTATTAGGATTTTGTTGTACTTTATACGTCTTCAGGCTAGATTTCATATTAAATTTTCTGATAAAGATTTAAAGCAATTAACTTTTTGTGACACTTTTCTTCCATTTTGTCTGAGATACTATTTTTCTTCGATATCAAGAAAAATAACCCCAGTGCTCTTACGATTTCGTTTTCTTTGTTTCAAGAAAGTTAACGACTCTTTTTATTTGATGTACAGTAGAGTGCTCCTTGCGGAATCCAAACTGTTGAGGGTTAATAATATTATTTTGATTAGAAAATTCTAAGATTCTCTTGTTTATTATTTTCTCAAATACTTTATCCAATAGGATTAGTATGCTGAGTGGTCTATAGCTGGATGGCAATTTATTAGCCTTCCCTGGCTTAGGAATTGGAAAAACTTTAGACTTCTTAAATATATTTGGGAAATATCATTCTATTAAACATAAATTGAATAGTTTATTTAAAATTTCAAAAAAGTAATCAGACATATTTTCAAGAATAATGCTATTAACGCCATCTAATCCAGGGGCTTTATTATTTTTCAATAAAAGTACAAACCATTTAATTTCATCTAAATTGGTGAGTTCGACGTTCGTTCTGTCAGTAATTTTATCATTAAATATCCTTGAGAATGTTGTGTCCATAGGTGAAGAATTATTTAAAGTAATGGTATGTGAATTACCAAATACGTCTGCTATTGAATTTGCCTTTTCAGCGCCAGTTTTTAAAACTTCACCGCTTACATGAAGGTCAGTAAATGACTTTTTGTATCCCTTAAGTGTTTTTGTTATTTTCCAAAATTAGTAATAAATTTTTACCAGGATTTATTTCGGTCTTGATTAAGGTGGAAATCAATAAGATTATTTAATAGCTTTAAAATACATTTTAATTGATTCTTATAATTTAAATCTTTGAAATTTACGTTTGTATTTATTTCTCTGACTAATTAACATTTTAGTTATATCAGAGATTTCTTGTTGCCAAGATTATTTAAGACCGACAGGTATTTTGTGCTTCTTTAACTATAGATATTAATTTATTAAAATAAAGATCTAGGTTACCTGAATTAGTAACAGATTGGTCAATATTCTGACACCTAATTTCATTTTATACCCAGTTTCTGAATAGTCATTTGAAAATGAGGCTAATTTATTCAAAATCAGCTTTAAAATTGGTAGTATAAACTGGATTATATGCTGGAGTAAATTCAATTAGCCTTCTATTAATCAAAACTTGTACTGAAATACTTTCAGCAATATTTGTTTTTATTTTTGGTAACAACATATGTTTAAGATTACTTTTAATCTCCGCCATGCGTAGATCGATCCGCTCTATAAATTTTATAGCCACCAAAATGAAATTTGTGATATGGTTTCAAAAAAGTCTCACTTAAAGGGAGAATATCGATTTTCATTTTGTGTGAAACATATTCCAGCTGGGCAGCTGCTGACTCGGTTGTTATGCTTTGGGCATTCCAGTGCATAACATGAACATTGTGTCTACCGATTGAATTATATGGCATGTTGAAGCATCATACCCAAAAAGCTTAGCTTGTCGTACTTATTCTGACAACTTTGCAAAGCATCGACAGCATCAACAAATTTCATTTGAAATGTCATAGTTATTGTTCTTTTCGTAGCTTTGGCTTTTTGCTTCCTCAGAATACAAATTACCATGAGGTCGGGAATAACTTGCAACATTTTGGGGTACTTGTCTTGGCAATTCAGGGAAATCATGATCGTTTTTATAAAAATATGAAACAGTTCTTCTTCTGTTGGTCACCTTAGATCTAGATATGACTCTATGTCGGATTTTCAAGTATTCTTGAAGATTTAAGATCTTTGGCTCATCAGATTTATGGTTGACGTTCTTTAAGTTCTTCTTTATACAGTTGTAGCACTTATAGATAACACTATCATCACTATTAACTTTGTTAAGTGATTTCCGGCGCAGGCTCACATACTACGATACGGTTGCAATTTCTAGCACCATATCCATACATAGCACACTTGTAGCATTGAGTGGAGCCTTTGTTGCTCTTTAGAGGTTTTCTCCAATAAACAGAAATATTACAAAAATATCGAATTTTCATAACCTCTCTTTTGGAAACACGCTAACGATTAAACTCGATTATTATAGAGCGCGTCATCTACATTTGATCTCTTGATTTCCAGTTCCTTTATACTTACAGGTCTTATATTATGCGAGTTGACAAATTCTTCGCCGATCATTTTTGTAGTCCAAATAAAACCAATTTAAAGTTTTTGCATACTTCAACTCATGTGTATAAAACTGTAATTTATTCTCTTTAAGAACACTTAAAGCTTCATTGTACAATGACAGCGAGTTGGATAAAATTTTTGTACCAATAGTTATCCTTTTGAACATATACCTGTTGCCAATTAAACCCACTACAGTCGAGAAACTGTGAGTATTATTATAGGTGGAATTTTTTCTTTTAACGCAACTGCTTTTTCTTCTTCGTCTTCAGATAGAAGCTAAAATCTGTTGACAGTATTGGGTCCGTCTAAAGTTCTTGGCACCTTAAATTTAGGGCTTAAATTTAGGGCTTAGCTTTATAAAAATTATTACATTTTTATGGAAATTATGATAAATTTTGAATAAAAAAAATATAATTAATATTATTTTTATGAAATTTTTTAGTTTATTCTCAAAATTGATTCCTTCTTGTAATTTTTTACATGATGAATTATTCAATATTTAAAAGCCTAAACTCTTAGCTTTTAAAAGAGTGCTCATTCATAAAAATCCTTGTAAAATTAGGGAAGTTATTAACACTTTAATTTAAAAAACCATAATTAATATTAATCATACGTTACTTTACACTTTAAATAAAATGTTAAAAATTTCCTTTTTACTAATCAAAAATTACTTATATTATTAGTAAATCTATTATTAAACCTTTTAATTAATATATTTTTGTAATTATCTGCTTAAAATAGTTAAAAATGTTTCAAGAATTTTTATAAATGAAATTTTTCTTTTAACATAATAAGCTATTTTATGACACCTGAATGAATTGTTTGCTTTAAATAGGGTCCAAAAATCAGTTTATTCGTATAGTAATAATAAATTTCGCATATAAAATTATTATTATTATTATATTTTTTTTGTGGCAAAAATCTATTTTTTCTCTACTTTTCTGCAGAGGTTTTGTACATCACCTTGAAAGAGAGCCTAATTTTATAAAAATTATTACATTTTTATGGAAATTATGAAAAATTTTGAATAAAAAATTATAATTAATATTATTTTTATGAAATTTTCTAATTTGTTCTCAAAATTGATTCCTTCTTGTAATTTTTGCTTAATGAAGTATTTAGCATTAAAAGGTCTTAATTCTTGGCTTTTAAAAGAGTGCTCATTCATAAAAATCCTTGTAAAATTAGGGAAGTTATTAACACTTTAATTTAAAAAACCATAATTAATATTAATCATACGCTACTTTACACTTTAAATAAAATGTTAAAAATTTCCTTTTTACTAATCAAAAATTACTTATATTATTAGTAAATCTATTATTAAACCTTTTAATTAATATATTTTTATAATTATCTGCTTAAAATAGTTAAAAATGTTTCAAGAATTTTTATAAATGAAATTTTTCTTTTAACATAATAAGCTATTTTATGACACCTGAATGAATTGTTTGCTTTAAATAGGGTCCAAAAATCAGTTTATTCGTATGGTAATAATAAATTTCGCATATAAAATTATTATTATTATTATATTTTTTTTGTGGCAAAAATCTATTTTTTCTCTACTTTTCTGCAGAGGTTTTGTACATCACCTTGAAAGAGAGCCTAATTTTATAAAAATTATTACATTTTTATGGAAATTATGAAAAATTTTGAATAAAAAATTATAATTAATATTATTTTTATGAAATTTTTTAATTTGCTCTCAAAATTGATTCCTTCTTGTAATTTTTGCTTAATGAAGTATTTAGCATTAAAAAGTCTTAATTCTTAGCTTTTAAAATAGTCCTCATCCATAAAAATCCTTGTAAAATTAGGGAAGTTATTAACACTTTAATTAAAAAAACCATAATTAATATTAATCATACGCTACTTTACACTTTAAATAATATGTTAAAAATTTCCTTTTTACTAATTAAAAGTTAGTTATATTATTAGTGAATCTATTATTAAACCTTTTAATTAATATATTTTTGTAATTATCTGCTTAAAATAGTTAAAAATATTTCAAGAATTTTTGTAAATGAAATTTTTCTTTTAACTATTTTTATATTATAATTGTTGCTATAGTTAGTATTTTTTACTAGGGAAAATCTGAAGTTTTAACAACTTTATGATATTTCCTAACAATTAGTTAAATAATTTTGTGTTGTTGTTATTGTATATAGTTATTTCTTTCCCTATTTGTATTAAACTACAAATATTTTGTTTTAGTTACCAACAAAAAAGGGGATGAAAAATATCTATGATTGTTAGTATTGATGTTGGAAATAATGTTGTTTATAAATTAGAGGGAGAAGGTGTGGTTGATTTGGTTAGTGTTGTTGCTGTAATTGTTGTATAAATAACCTAACAAGCAATGAGCTTTTACGCAAATTAACGCTCAATGGTAATTGACACGCTTCGTCTAACCTGGCCGTGGGCCATTATTGAGTGGTAATTACTAAGAGAATGCCAGCCATTTGTAATGAATGAATAACATTTAAAATTTTTTTGTGTAGATAGAGTGTGGCAAATAATGTAATCAACTTAAACCTAGAAAAAATGGGGCAAAAAATATATAGGACTTTTGCATTTCAAATACCAAACTAAGTAATAAAATACAGCACATGTTGTTATTAATATTATAATTGATTTAGTTTTTATAGCATTTTTTTTAATTGAAACTTTAACTAAATTATTTTAAGCTAAAAAGACTTAAAGTTAAATTTCTCCTTTAAAAAATTTTCCATTTTCCTCATATTGCGTATTTTCTTCCGGAAATTGCTTGTCATGTCTAAAATCCGTTGTTGCTTTGCTATTAGCAGCAAGAGGAAATGGCAACTGCTTTTCTGTGTATCGTTAGAATTTATGTTGTTGTTTTTTTGTTTGTTAGTTTATTGCTGCTAACTTGCTGTTTAGTGTCAGTGACAGTTTCCCTTTAGAATCTTATGTTGTTGTATTTATTAAGCTTCTTGTTATGACAACTGCTTATAATCATCTCAGAAAAGGTCAAAAATTTTTAGCCTTTACTGCTGCTTTAATTTAGAAAATTAAATTTCAGGGAATTTTCGTTGGTAAAGCCTCAAACTGTGCAAAAGTTTTTTTCTGTGGTTGACACAAAAGTCTTAGGAAATGACAACAATTTTATTTTGTGACAAATCTATAGAAGAGAACAAATGAAACATTTTAAACAATTTTAAGGCAACTAATAATTTTGATAAAATTAAAAAAAAATCTCAAATTGGCTGTAATTACTTAAATAAGAACCGTATCAAGAAGAGACCTCTAAACTATAATCATCTATAAATTTCTTCTGAGTGATTAAAATTTTATACAAATCGCTTGAGTAATTTAATAGTTATTTCAAGTTTTTTATATTTTTCCTCCCTTACGTATGATTAATATTAACTATTGACTTATTTCATAAAACCTCTAATAATTTTTAGAATTATAAGGCGATTTTCCTCAAACAAATTGCATATTAAAGCTAAGAAAATATTTATTTAGGAAGTTAAAATTTTAAAATATTTAACTGGCTGTAGTTTTAAAAATAATACTTCAATTTGGGAAATGTTAAATAATAATCACTAATTCCTTATAATTTTTAAAAAAAATTTAAAGCAAAATATAAGAATATTTAATTATCTCTATTTCCTAAATAACATCTTAATTGGTAATAAGACGATCACAGAGATCACTTAGACATTTTATAAAAAACTTATATTTTTGGTTCAAATTTTACATATTTTAAATTGCTTCCAGTTGTTTAAAAAATGTCTTAATGAATTAATATTTTAATGAAAAATTTGTTTAAAATCTTAAAGTGACTGTAATTTCTTTAATAAGACCTAATAAATTTCATCTAAATAATTCAAATTTCTACAAATCGCTTGTGTTATTTAAAAGTTATTTCAAATTCCTTATATTTGTCCTTCAAAACGTTTGATTAATATTAATATGGTAGTTGTAGCTGATAAGAAGTAGGATGAAAGTGTTTGGATTAAGTTTACAGACACCACCATGACCTACCCTAAAGAAAGACAAGGTGAAATGAAGTGTTTTTTGCAAACTTCACAACCTTCTAGTCACGGATACACCACAACCGTTCTCAACAACTGAATTTGTAGAAGTTGAGTACCTGACAACGGTATTTAACCTGTCAGTGAGGTGTCTGATCATACTCAATGCCTGGGAAATGGGTTGCGTCATCCCAATTTTAAGACCCGGGAAAGATGCGAATGAGGGACAATCATACAGCTTATTTCCCTCCTGTTACCTGTTGCTAAGAATCTTGAGGTCTTGTCCTTCCCCAGCTGATCTGTTATCTACCAGTGACTTGTCACCAGCATGGATTCCATAAAAGACATAGCACCTCTGAAATTCCAGGTGGCTTAAACCAGCAGAGCCCATGTGAAAGGATTATTCTTGTAGCATTTGTCCTGTCGAAAGCTTTTAACACAATGCCAAACAATTTGAAGAGATGGTTAGAGTATTACTTATATGTTATTGATGAACTATGCGGATTGGTAAATGGTTATCTCAGTCCACAATTTCTTTACAGCGAATAGCTTGAAATTGTCACCAGCGAAGTTGGTAACAACACTCTTTACTACCTAGATGAAGAAGGTAAAAATTAACCTAGGCATCGTAGTCGTTGGAGTCCAAATTCCGACTGTGAACCATTTGGGGGTCACCTTCGATTGCCTTTTTACCTTCTCAGTTCACGCCACTGCAATCACGCATAAATTGCTAAGTAGAAATAAGGTCCTCAAAGTGCTAGCCGGCAGAACTTGGGGAATGAATAAAGAGTCCTTATTGGCTATATATAAGTGTGAACTCCTTCGCTGAGTGACAACCAGTGGAGAAATATTCAAAGCTGCCAAAATGCAGCCTTAAAAACCGTAACAGGCTGCTTACATATCACCTCATAACCTATACGAGGAAACAAAGGTTCTTCCAATTAAGGGACATAATATAATGCTAAGTCAGCAGTTCCTCTTGGCGTGTTATCGGAGGAGTCATCCAAACTTCGATATCACACAGTTGGAGACTCCCCCGAAGCATGTCAAAAAAGATCTTCGCATATACGAAGAGTATATACAAAGGTATGTGCAGTATCCTTTTGAACGCAACTCGTATATGGCAGCTTTAAACGATATTCATAGAGACGCCACAAATTCCCCCTGCCAATCCCAAACAATGAGAAGAAACTGCCACGGAAAACAAGAGTAGTTCTGCTACAACTAAGATCGGGATGGAACAATAGGCTTAATGCCTACTGGTCTCGCATAGACCGTGCCGTCCGCATGTGCATAGAGTCCCCATGACACCCATCACATATTTAAATGTCCCGCCAACCCTACTTCACTCAGTCTACTGGATTTGAGGACTCATCCCATACAAGTGGCGCAACTTCTCAGCCTTGATCTTCAAGCAAAACCTTTCGATTATAAATTTATAATTGTAGCTGTTACAATAACATTAATATTAATATTAATTATTGAGTTATCATATAAAACCTTCAATAACTTCTAGAATTTTAAAGGGATTTTTGAAGAAAATAATTATTAACGATACTAAAATTTTAATAATATTTTTATTAATCAAAAAATCGCATTTTACATTTAAATCTGTAAGGAATTTGAAGAACATAAGAAGAAGTGAGCTTTTAAATAAATTTATGAGTAAATCAGCTTGAGTTTAAGAAATATGCAAGACTAATAAAAAATATATAGGATTATTACTTTTTCATGATATCAAAAGAGGTTTAAGTTATTGACTATAAATGATTTCAACATTAAAAGTTTCTAAAAATATAATTCTTTTAATTTTAAAAGATATATTTTATATTTTTTAGTTGCTAGTCTTATATAGTTTTATATACTTTACAAGTATTACAAATTTTGTTTAAATCGAATAAGTAATTTAGCAGTTATTTCAAGTTCTTTATATTTGTTCTTAGTGGCGTATGATTAATATTAATTATTGACTTATTGCATAAAATCTTTAATAACTTCTAAAATTATGAACAGATTTTTATCAAATAAATGGCATATAAATGACAAGAAAACTGTTATTAGGAACATTTAGGTTAGGTTAGGTTCATCAGGTTATCGCCAAAGAGGTTACGACTCACTTGGGTCCTAATTGGTCATTTTGTGGTACCTGTAAGAAAAAAAAAAAAAAAAACAGATGATGTGGAAGAATATAGGAGAAGAGAAGGGTGATAGAATAAAAGTTCAGATTAATGATGATGGAAATGTAAAGTAGAGAATGAAAAAGAAATAGTTTAGAGAAATATGATGTAGTTGGATACAGAAAAACAACCGTTGCCATATGGACATTATAAAGTCCCGGTGTTGGGTTTTAATCCTGAAACCAGCCGCAATTTCTAACGAAGGTGTTAATGCCTCTAATGCTACTGATCAATGGATAAGTGAGGTAATCGAGAAGACCTTGTCGTGAACGGAGGTTTTCCAAGGTGGGGCTTGTGCGGAAGAAATGGTAAAGGGTTTCCTCCTCATTCTCGTTGTGACAGCTCCCGCGAAAATCGTTTTATTGAATACCCAGTCTATTGGCTTAGTTACCGAATTTACTGAGACTGCAGATATCATGTTTCTCAGTTGTGATTTTGAGAGACGCAATAGGAACGATGACTTGGCTGTGTCCAGTCTAGGTCATATCTTAATTTTCCCATCTATATTGTGCTATGTCATAAAATTTAATTTCATTGTAGAATAGTACCGTGCTTTTCTAATTCATCGGCAGTGTCGTTGCCTTGATTGACCCCGTGTCCACGCACTTGTGGCTTGAGTGCAATTCTTGAATGTAACACCATCTCATTTAAAAGATGTCCGGCATTCATGGACTAGATTTGATGTAATTATATACCTATCAGGGTTTTGATTGCAGCTTGGCTGTTGGTATATATTACAACATCTCTACCGTATATGCTATAATACCTTAGCCAATTTGCCGCTCTTTTAATGACCATAATTTCGGCCTGTAAAATACTACATTCATTTGGGAGTCTAAACGACATACGTATAACGAATTCAGCTATATAGATACCAACACCAACATCATTTGTGTTCCTGGAACCGGCGGTGTAGATTCATAAAGTTCCATCTTGAGATGAATCAGTTGAGCCCTCAGTAATGGTGAATGTATAAAACATCTAGAGGATTGGTTGTAGAACACAGTTGTATATCAGCAAGGGGAGAACATTAATCGTTTCTATTATTCTCGTACGACCGTACGTCCTGTATTGCCAAACAGCCATTGCGTTGAGCCTAGTTGTTGTATTTATAGCGAGCTTTTGGGCTAGAAGATCCACTGGTATCCAGTTCAGCATCGCAAATAATGTCTTTGTCTTCGCCCATTGCGTCTGTGATTAGAAGTCCCATTCTGCTAAGGACTCCTTCTAGTTTGGAACAATTCAAAAGCAGTTTCAAGCGAGTTTCACCATACTGATACTCCATAAAATCCAATTCACGTTACCGGGACTTAAACCCCATTTGGTCCCTATGGCCTTCATACAGAAATTTATCGCTGTTATAGCTTTCGATGTTCTTGCCTGCACCTTGTGCTTCCAGGACAGTTTGTTTTCCAGAATTGTGCCCAAATATTTAGCAGTGGTGGACAGAGCTAGTTCATTAACATTTAATCTTTCTAATCTATAATTTGGGACCGTGTACCTCCTTGAGAAAAGTACGAGATCCGTTTTGGAAAGATTTACACTTAAGCCATTGTTAGTACTCCAAACATTGATCAAATTAAGTGCTGTTTCCATCCATTGTGATTAGGAACACTTATAATTTTATAAAATAAATAAAAAATAAATGAACAAAATTTGGCATTTAAAATGATATTGAATTTGAAAGATATAAGAATAAGTGAATTTTTAAATTAAATGATTATAGTAAATAGGCTTGAGATTAAAAAGAAAGAAAAATATTTTTTCTTGATATTTAAAATAAAAAAATGATGATGATTTTTATTTCAGGTCTTTGTGGTAATAATTTTTCTTTTTCAGGTCTAATTATTTGTTTTTAATTTTATATTTTATCATATATATCAGTGTTTTAAATTTTATATAAATTGCTCAAGTAATTTAAAAGTTATTTCAAATTCTTTATTTTTGTCCTTAGTAACGTATGATTAATATTAATTATTGACTAATTTGATAAAACCTTTAATAACTTTTGGAATTATAAACACATTTTCTTTAAATAAATGGCAAATGAAAGCTTAGAAAATTTACTTTAAATACACTAACACTTCTTAAAGATATCGTTAGAGTTTTAAGTTATTAACTTTAAGTGATTTTATATTTTAACACTTAAAAAATATATATTTTTTTGTTTCATTTAGTATTTTAAATGACAATTTTATTTACTTTTTTTTTGAAAAGTTTTTTTTTTTTTTTTTTTTAGATATGTTGGCTTTAACTTAACCTATTTACCACTTTTGTCTTTGGCGATTAAAAATTTTAATTTCAAATATTTTTGTCCTCGTTTTCGTTTTTTCTACACTCACCAATTATTTTGTTTTTCAAACAAATTATCATTAAGTTTAATATGTTTAATATTATCACCTTTACAAAATGAGGAAAACCAACTAAAGCCACACAACAAATTAAACAAATAAATAAAATTTATATTTAAAAAGCAAGAGATAAAAAGCATAACAAAAAGTTCATATGTTCAACTTTTTGTTTTGCTAATATTTAACCAGTAATGTAAGGAGTTCCATAAAAAAATTAAAGGCAAAAAATTTATTATTGGGTACAAAAAAAAAAAAAAAAAAAAAAAAAAAAAGGAGTAAAATTGGCTAAATGAGAAAAAAAATCTCCCTGTGGAAGTATGTGGGTTAAGTTGTTGTTTACAATTTGTTGTTGTTTTATATTTATATATATATAGCTTGCAACCAAAAGACCATCATACTGATGCCACAACTACTTATAACTTTTGCTGCAGTAGTTAGTTGGTTGAATGCTGTTGTAGTTGTTGTTGTTTACATTAACTGCAAAATAATTTTATGTTGACGTCCACAACTTGGTGGGTTTTTAATATAAAAAAAAAATAAAAATGGAAATATTTTTTTCATTTCGTTGTAAATGAAAAAAATTGGAGGGAGTTTGTAAAAAGTAGTAGAGTAAAATTTTACATAAAATTGCTGAAAAATAAATAAGCAACAGTAAATATAAATCCTAAATGGGAATTGCTAGGAAACTTGTAAAAAAATAAGAGAAAATAATAATAAATGTAAAAGTGAGAAAAAGAAATAAAATGAAAAAAAAAAAAAAAAAAAAAAAATAGCAACCTTTTAAGTTGAAATTTTTGGTGGTAATAAAGAAAAAATAAATTTAAATGATAAAATATTAAAAATGTATTGAATTTTTAGTAAAAATGCTTAAAAAAAACTTTAAATTTGTTAAAGCTTTTATACAAATTTTCCGATAAAAAATATTTTTTTCTTTAACCTCAAAATTTGTAGCCTTTTTCCTGCTTTAATAAAATATGTAATAACTTTTTTTCATTTAAAAATTAAACTAAATATTTAACACAATAAAAACTATTCTAAAATTTCCTCAAAAATCCTTGAAAATAATTAAAAATAAAATATAAAAAATTAAGTAAAATGGGGCGTATGATTTTTATTAATTAGCAGTTTTTTAATGAAAACATATATAACTTTAAAGATAATAGAAGGATTTTTAAGCAAATAAATTGCATTCTATTAACAACAAAATGATTTATTAAATAAAAATTCAAACCAAAAGCTGACAATTTTAATTTTTTTAAAATTTCCTATTCAAAAAATATTTTTTTTATGAAAAATTAAAAATTTGTAAATTTGTTTTATAACAAACATGTGTGAAGAAGTTTTTGTTATTTTTTTTCTTCCTTTGTTTTTTATACTTTTTTCCATGGCATTACATTTTTATAATAGTGTGACAAAATAATAATTTATTTATAGAGGTTTTGTTTATGCTTTAAATTTTTTTGTTAGTTTCAGTTTGCTCTTTTGTTTGTGATTTTTTTTATTTTTTTTTTTTTTTTGGATGGTGTTATTAAAAAAAAAAAACCAAACACTTTTGGAGTGTTTTAAAGTACAAAAGTGTAAAAAATAACACACAGAAGAACAGAGTGAAAAAATATTTTAATAATTTAGTTTGTAACACACTTTTTTGTAACAAAATATTAGCTAGTAAAGAGAGAGAGAGAGAGAAAAAAAAATCAGTTTGTTTTTAAAGTTTTTAAATGATAAACAAAAGCTGGAAAATATTTCTTTGGTATTTTTAATTTAAATATCAAGTATTTTTGCTTTAATATTCCATTTATTTGAAGAAAATCTGTTCATAATTCTAAAAGTTATTAACTGTTTTATGATAAAAGTCAATAATTAATAATAATCATACGCCACTGAGGTAAATTGTAAATAATTTGAAATATCTAATAAATAACTAACACTAATTATATAGAATTTAAAATATTTATAAAGAAATCAATGTAGAGATATATAAACAATTAAAAACAACTGAAACCTAAATTCTATCAAGTTTCCGGGAGTTTCAAATCTCTAATAGTAAGTTATTTAAAACTGTCACGGTATGATAAAAATGTCATAAGTCTATTAAGCTTTCCATTAATTTATTAGATTCCTTAATCTCAAGCTGATCTTCTGAAATGTTTATTTAAAAATTTATTTTTTCTTAAACCTAAAAATTTTTCATTATATTAAATGCAGAAAATAGTTTATTTTATCTCTTTTAGTATTATAAAAATTAAAATTTCCTTAATAATAATTTTCTTAGCTTTAGTATGAAATTTAGTGGATAAAAATCACTCAACAATTCTGGAAGTTATTGAAGGTTTTATGAAATAACTCTATAATTAATATTAATCATACGTCACTATGGGTAATTTTAAGGAACTTTAAATAACTTTGAAACTAATTGTGCGATTCATATAAAATTTAAAGCACTTATTTTAAAGCTAATAATATATAAAACTAAACCTAATTCCAGTTCCCGTGATTTGTAAAATTAAGGAGGTGATATTATATATTGTAGCATATTTCGCAAAAGACTTGTCTGATTTTATTAAAAAAAAAAAAAAAAAAAAAAAAAAAACATCAAAAAAACTCAAATTGAAAATGTCATTAAGTCATTCTTAAATTAGTTTTTAATGCGTTCAGCAGTTATGTACTTAGATATTAAGCATATTTTTTGAAACAATGGAATTTTGTACAAAATTGATTTTTTTTGTTTTCAAAAAATTATCAAAATTTTTAAATGTTGAAAATTATTTTTTTTATTCTTTAATCGTATGTAACTTTTTGCAAATATTCATAGAAATATTAATAGAAATTAAAAAAATAATAATTTTTTATTTTTAATATTTATATTTAATTTTTAAATGAGTATCTTCATTATCTTGTTAATAAAATCAACATTTATGCTTCAATTGGAATGAAATATGTCTTGTTTTCTTTGCTACAAATTTATCTTTTTAATTAAAGAATAAAAATTTGAATGTTTAATATTTTGGAATTTATATAATTTTTTGAAAAACATTTTTTTTATTTTTATTTTTTCAATTTTGTATAAAATTTTACTTTTTTTCACAAAATAGTCATAATATCTCCATAACTGTTGACTGTATTAAAGAGTAATATAAAAATGAATTGAAGACAATTTCAGTTTGAATTTTTTAACATTATTTTGAATAAAATCCCATAAGTCGTTTACAAAATATGCTTCAATATATGTTGCAACCTGATTTTACAAATCGCAAGAATTAGAATTAATTAAAAAACTAAGATAGGGGCTTAGTTTTTATTAATACCATGTATCTGAATTGACTGAAAACCCTTGTGATGCAGATTTTTTTTTCATTTTAAAACCCTGTGTTATTTAAAAAATTTACCTTTTCTTAAACCTTAAAAATGTTTTCTTATATTAAAAGCAAAATTTTCACCCTTTTGTTTCTACTTTTTAAAAGAAAAATTAAATGTTGTTAATAACTACTGTGTTAGCTTTCATATGCAATTTATTTGACAAAAATCTTTTCATAATTGGAGAAGTTATTAAGAGTTTTATAAAATAAGTCAATAATTAATATTAATCATACGTCAAGGAGGACAAATATAAAAAACTTGAAATAACTTGTAAATTACTTATACGATTTACATAAAATTTAAATCATTTAGATAGAATTTAGGAGTGATTACAATTAAGACTTCTTTTCTTAATTGAAGTCTTATTTAAAAAAGTTATGGTCAAAATAAAATTTTCAAAAAATTTTCATAAAAATATTAATTTTTGTTAGAAATTATAAATAATCATAAATTATTGTTATATTGTTAAGAAATTAAAGACAATTTAAAATTTTTAAAATTTTAATTTAAAAATTTTATTTTATTATTATTATTATTAATTTTATTTTAATTTTAAATGATCACATATTATTGTCATATTGCCAATTAAGATGTTATTTTGGAACTAAATCTTATTTATTATTCTTACTTATTGTTTTAAAAATTTCGATATTTTATGAAAATTATTACATATTATCATCCTTTTCTAGATTGAAATCTTATTTTTAAGACTACAGCCAATTTAATATATTTAAGTTCTAAAATCACTATTTTCTTAGCTTTCATATGCAATTGATTTGACAAAAATCGCTTCATAATTGTAGAAGTTATTAAAGATTTTATACAATAAGTCAATAATTAATATTAATCATACGCCAAGGAGGACAAATATAAAGAACTTGCAATTACTTCTAAATTACTTGTTCGATTTATACTAAATTTAAATCATTTGGAAGTGAATTATCATTGATTACAGTTAAGTGGTATTTTCTCCAATTTAATTCTCATTTAAGAAATTACAGCCAATTTCAGATTTTCAAAAAAAAAAAAAAAAAAAAAAAAAAAAAATTCTTGAAAATATTATATTTTGTTTAATATAACAAGTGATCACAGACTATTGTTATATGGTCAATTAAGGTCTTTTTTATGAAATTAAATCCAATTTAATATTTTTGAAATTTTTGCCTTGAAAATATCGATTTTTTTGTAATCTCATATTTAAGTAAAAATTGATTTCTGTCTTCTTACTAAGTTAATGTGCAAGTATTCGTAAAGAAGTGTTCATAAGTATGTTAACACAGCTGCTTACATTTGCATCTAGTATAACACATGTTTAACTGCATCCACTTTCTTCTCTCTTAACTGCAACAATTCATTGTTTTACTGTACAAATGTCTGTTAAATGTCTGATATACGTAAGTTATGTGTAAATACCATTTCATGGTATCTATAGTTGTTATAATAAGTAGCCATAGCTTGATGACCGGAAATTAATTTTGGTCACCACATATCGTGTTACTATTTCCTATAGATATAGACATTTATGAGGTTGATATCATATTCCGACTGTTGCAAAATAAAGAATTGATATTGAGTATGTATATCTATTTATAAGTAAGAGTAAACGTATGTGTTATTTATGTTGCGGTTTTAATAGTTTAATAGTTACCCAGGTGTTGTTTCTAGTGCTTTACTCTCCTGCAGCTCTAAATGCTATTGATTTTAATCATAATATTTGCAAAAATAATGATGTTACTCATATTTGTTTATTGCTTTGGTTTTTGTAGCATAAACATTTCAATTCATTTATTTTAGGTTGCTAATGCTGGTGCAGCATAATAAATCTACAACTGGTAGTAATAAATAAATAGAACAGAAAGTTTATTTATGCAGAACTAATAAGACAGAGGAAATGGTTTTTAAATAGAAAATAAAAAATGGATAATGAAAAGTAACTTTACACAGGATTTTTGTTTGAAATAAAAAGAAATAAGGGAATAATATAAATTTTAAATTAACTTTTAAAGATAATATTTTCAAATGAAAAGCTTTACAATGTTAAAGATGAACTAGACTTGAAATGAACTAGAATTAATCTAGAAATGAACTGAAACTGAAATTTAATAATAATAACACTCTGGCGTATGATTAATATTAATTATGGCTTGTTTTAGAAAAACCTAAATAACTTTAGAAATTAGTTTTAGAATAAAAAGGAGCAGAAGCACTCTTAATTAAAACCTAACAAAAAATTAATTTCTCAGAAAGTTTTCAATTAATAGTAACTTGGAAAGGAAAAATTTTACTCAAAAACAATTATTATTCAAATAAAAAATTTTGAATTTAATATTTTTATTGCTCACTTTTAAATTTTTCCTAAAATCTTATAATCATATCCACAATATTTCTCTTAAAAAAAGAAAATTTAAATACTTGACTGCAGTTCTAGCTGACTAGGCAGGGGGTAAAATTTTTTAACAAAACTTAAACAATATAATAACTATATTTCTATGCATACATTAAATTTTAATCTTGGTTGCTTTACATATTTTCTTTATATATAAAAATTGCTCTCAACTTAAGGTTATCATATGCAAATCATATTTATTTATTTTTTATATTTCTTTCCTTTTCTCTTTCCTAGCAAAAACAAAACTTAAACAAATTGTTCGAAAAAGGCAAATCACTTTACAAGTGCAACATAACAAACACCATCCAATTGCTAAAGTAGCAAGAGTATAAGAAAAATGTCAAAAGTACAAAAATTGTTAGTTATTTTTCTAGTTTGAAAGAAAAATACTTCTTAACAATACAGGCTGCTGTACCCTTGACTTAAAATTGTATTTTTAAAGTAAAATATTTAAAAAGTAACAAAAAATAGTTTACACATCTAAACAATTGTTTTATATAAAAGCTTTTATTTTCGGGTTTACTTTTGAAAAGAAGCTTGTTTTTTCTTTATTTTGTGCAATAGGTTTTCTTTTCTTTTGGGTATACAGGGGGATTTTTCTATAAAACACAATGAGTTAGAAAGCACAAATTTTGGAATTTTTCTAAAGGTTTCGAATAAAATTTTAGTTAAGTTTAGCTGGAACTTAACTAAAATTTTATTCGAACCCAAATTAATTATTTTTTCTATCTATTCTAGTTTTAAATCAGTTATAAACAGTTCCATTTGAATTCTAGTTCACTACTTATTCAGTTCTAGTTCAGTTTTAGTTAAGTTCTAGTTCAATTCTAGTTCAGTTCTAGTTCAGTTCTAGTTCAGTTCTAGTTCAGTTCTAGTTCAGTTCTAGTTCAGTTCTAGTTCAGTTCTAGTTCAGTTCTAGTTCAGTTCTAGTTCAGTTCTAGTTCAGTTCTAGTTCAGTTCTAGTTCAGTTCTAGTTCAGTTCTAGTTCAGTTCTAGTTCAGTTCTAGTTCAGTTCTAGTTCAGTTCTAGTTCAGTTCTAGTTCAGTTCTAGTTCAGTTCTAGTTCAGTTCTAGTTCAGTTCTAGTTCAGTTCTAGTTCTAGTTCAGTTCTAGTTCAGTTCTAGTTCAGTTCTAGTTCAGTTCTAGTTCAGTTGTAGTTCAGTTCTAGTTCAGTTCTAGTTCTAGTTCAGTTCTAGTTCAGTTCTAGTTCAATTCTAGTTCAGTTCTAGTTCAGTTCTAGTTCAGTTCTAGTTCAGTTCTAGTTCAGTTCTAGTTCAGTTCTAGTTCAGTTCTAGTTCAGTTCTAGTTCAGTTCTAGTTCAGTTCTAGTTCAGTTCTAGTTCAGTTCTAGTTCAGTTCTAGTTCAGTTGTAGTTCAGTTCTAGTTCAGTTCTAGTTCTAGTTCTAGTTCAGTTCTAGTTCAGTTCTAGTTCAATTCTAGTTCAGTTCTAGTTCAGTTCTAGTTTATTTCTAGTTCAGTTTTTATTTAGTTTTAGTGTAATTAAGGCTCAGTTCTAGTTTTCTTATTTATCCCATTGTGCCACGTCACTAAACTAATTTTTATTTTACATAGTTTTACTTATTTTAGGGTACAGCTTTTTGTATTTTTATTTTTTATTTTTTTTTTCAAAAGGAATACAGATACTTGTACCACTCGTGTGTAAATGTTGCTGGTAGTGGCACCCTTATACAAGCGAGGGTGCTCTGATTATTTTTGATTGCAAACAGCCTGTTATGGTTTTATAAATAGTGCAATAATTAAGGTTTATATTTGAAAATTAATTCTATTTACTACCATTGAGTTCTTTTTTTATTTTCAGTTTACTTTCTTTGGAAAATTTCCTCTTTACGCCACCCTCGTTGTGTGTAAGTGCAGTAGATTTTTTTCTAAACATTTTCAACATGTGATGGATAACAATACAATGGCAACTTCAGGGTCTAAGCTAATTGACTTGGGAACATGCACACATGTTGCTTTGCTTCTATATACATCTATACATCATGTTTTTAACAACAATGAACAACTACTTTGACGAGGATTTTTACTAAAGTTTTTTTAGATTTTTTTCGTACTAATATGTCCACTTATATTGTTGCATTTTGGCCCTGACAACAATGAAAAAAGGAAAAAAATTAAAATAGAAGCATAAAAATGCAATAAAATTACCTTTTTATTAAATATAAAGTGTAGTTTTTGGAAAGAAATTGGGGAAAAAAAGACTTAGAAATTAAGTTATAGAGGGAGGTAAATGCTTTCGAAATGATTTTAAATTTATTACAATTTTTAGGTAATTAATTATGTTTTTTTTCTTTCATAATAAGTATACGATTTGCTTATTAATTTTACTCATTATTAATATTTAGTAATATTTTTTGGCTTAATTTCCTTTTAATTTATAATTTTTGCTTTAATTTTTAATTGAAATTAATTTTAATTTGAAGGCGTATGATTAATATTAATTATGGAATATTTTACATTTCAAGCTATAAACTTGGTTTTGTTTGTTGAATTTTGATTAAATAAATTACAATTAAAAGCCAACATTTTAAGCAATTTGAATTTAGTTCTTCTTAGATAAATTTATTTTAATTCTTTTGAAAAATTGGAGTACTTTTTTAAAAAATACTTTTTTTTTTTTTTTTTAATTATTTATTTTGAAAGGAAATTAAAAAAAAAAAAAAAAAAGAATATTATTAAACTTTTAATTCCTAGACTTTTTGGTGTAACATAAACATTTCAAATTCTTGTTGGTTATTTTGGATAAAAAAAATACAAAACCATTTTCTTTTATTTTTTTTTTATTTTTCTTAAAACTTTTAATTTTTTCTTGTTTTCAAAATTAAATAAAAATTTGCATATAATTAAAAGATTTGAAGAAAAATCATCCACTTGTTTATTTTTAAAACCAACAGTTATATTTTTCTTCATTATTTTTGTTTTTTGCTACCAAAGTCTTCAGTTTACCAAGTGTTTTGTATAAATTTGTCAAACAATTATTGTTGAAATTTTATTTTCTTTTTTTAAAGAATTATTCATTCATTCATTAAGTTTTTGTTATTATTTTTATATGTGGTGTTGTGTCATAAACATGTGAATAAGACTATGAGAAATTAAAAGTCATTTTCAAGTTTTCTTAACCATACGTCAGGCAGAAATAAAAAAAAAAAAATGAAAAAAAAAAAAAATGTTTAAGAAAAGTTATATTTTGTTGTTTTATTTTCTAGGGAAAAATTTTTTGCAAAAACTTTTTTCTTATTTAAATTTTGTTTTAAAATTTTGAGATGTATTGTTGTTGTTACTAAAAAAATTTACTTAAATAATTTTATTTGTTAGAGTTTTATGACAATTGGCTTTTATTGTTGAGGCTTTAAGATGAACAAATATGACAAAGTTGAATGACAAATGTGATAGACATATTTATAAAGAAAAAATTTAAGAAAATTTTTTTAAAGTTTTTTTTTTTTTTTTTAGAATTTTAAGAAGAGTGATAAGGGGTAAAAAAGGAGGAATTAAAAAGGTGGAATTAAGGAATAAAAAAATTAATTTTGAATAATAATTATAAAAAAAAAAAATATATAAAAATTTGTTGAACAATTTATGAAAACTAAATTTATTTTACAATAGTTTTTAGCATATTAAGAAAGTCCTATTTATAAGCATTTGTTTACATTAAATTTCACTAAAATAGCATAATTTTTTATAAGAGTTATGGGAGCAAATAGACAACAGCTTTGAATTAGTATTAAACATACGTACCTTAAAATATTATTATATTATAAAAAAATATAAAAAAACTTCTTCAGCTTTGAATAAAATTATTTAAAAATATTTTAAGCTTTAAGATATTAAAATATTTATGTTTAAATTTTATTGAGTCATCTTTATTTCCTTCATAATTTAACAACAAAATATTTTATTTTTTCCCACAATTTATCTCTTTCTCCAAAAAAGAAAAACTGTTAACACAACTAATTTTCTCATCAATATTAAATGTAATTGATTGCAATCATTAAAATAAATAAAAAGACTACATAAATTCTTATACAGCATACAAATGAACACTATTTTAGCACTCATAATAAAAAAATACAATTCTAAAAGAAATCTTGAACAAATTGCCAGCATAAGCACAAACAAAAAGCGAGAGAAAAAGATATAGTCGGTCAAGCCCGACCATATGATACCCTACACCATTGTGTACATTATAATTCGGGGAGGGGTCTTGACTTGGAGTCAGATGTGGACCGATACTCATAAGTGTAAAATAAAACATACGAATACAGAATATTACGTTGATGCTGACATTTATATGAATTTATTCACTTTTGGGTGATTCCCGAAAGAGGGCCTTATATGGGAGCTATGGTAAATTATAGACCGATCTTTGTAAAATTTGGCACTATCATTTATGTTCATATAAAACTTATTTGTGTCGAATATTAACTTGATACTAACATTTTAATGGGATTTATGCCCGTTAAAGTGATTTTCTGAAAAGGGGTTTATATGGGAGCTATGGTTAATTATGGACCGATCTTTTTAAAAATCGGCACACTTACTTAGACTTATATAACTTATATGTTCCAAATTTCATTAAAATATTGCCATATTTAAGGGATTTATGATCGTTAAACCCTTTTCCGGGAGGACATTTGTATGGAGGCTAGGTGAAATAATGGACCGATCATAACTAATTTCAATAGGCTTCGTCCCTGGACTAAAAGAAACCTGTGTACCAAATTTCATTAATTTTGATTCAAAATTGCGACCTGTAGTTTGATTACAAGGTTTACATGGACGGACGGACGGACGGACATCGTTAAATCGACTCAGAAAATGATTCTAAGCCGATTGGTATAAATTAAGGTGGGTCTTAGACCAATATTTTTGGGTGTTACAAACATCAGCACAAACGCATAATACCCTCCCCACCTGTGGTGGTGTAGGGTATAATAATGAAACTATTCTACGTAACAGACACTAATCCATTTATTTGAAAAAGAAAGCAAAAGCAATGAAATATTTATTTCTTTTTCATTTTTTTGTCAAGCTAAATAAAACCCGATGAAGTGTTAAATATGTCTTTTGGGTATAAAAATACACGCATTTTAACTCTCTATTTACAGGCTATACATATTTCAGTGTACATGTGTGAGGCAATTTAAAAAATAAAAATTTGTTTAGTCACATATGAGTACAGGCAACATTTATTATGAACTTTATATTATTAATAATTTTATTCAAAAATAATATAAAAAAAAAAAATATGAATTTAGAAGTGTAGCTTGTTTAAGTTATATCATATTTGGTTAAGGATTAAGATAAAAACTTAACAAGAACTAGAACTGAACTAGAACTGAACTAGAACTGAACTAGAACTGAACTAGAACTGAACTACAACTGAACTAGAACTGAACTAGAACTGAACTAGAACTGAACTAGAACTGAACTAGAACTGAACTAGAACTGAACTAGAACTGAACTAGAACTGAACTAGAACTGAACTAGAACTGAACTAGAACTGAACTAGAACTGAACTAGAACTGAACTAGAACTGAACTAGAACTGAACTAGAACTGAACTAGAACTGAACTAGAACTGAACTAGAACTGAACTAGAACTGAACTAGAACTGAACTAGAACTGAACTAGAACTGAACTAGAACTGAACTAGAACTGAACTAGAACTGAACTGGAACTGAACTAGAACTGAACTAGAACTGAACTAGAACTGAACTAGAACTGAACTCGAACTGAACTAGAACTGAACTAGAACTAGAACTGAACTAGAACTGAACTAGAACTGAACTAGAACTGAACTAGAACTGAACTAGAACTGAACTAGAACTGAACTAGAACTGAACTAGAACTGAACTAGAACTGAACTAGAACTGAACTAGAACTGAACTAGAACTGAACTAGAACTGAACTAGAACTGAACTAGAACTGAACTAGAACTGAACTAGAACTGAACTAGAACTGAACTAGAACTGAACTAGAACTGAACTAGAACTGAACTAGAACTTAAATTAAACTTTTGTGGTAGTTTGTGTTTATGCTATGTTGGGTTATATGAGCAGCTGTCTACGTATATGAGGAGGTAGCTTACTTGGGTCCTGTTGATCCCATTGTAGTTACCTGTGGAGTCACATGAATTTAATTCACGTGTCGATATCAAGGTTCGAAGAGAACCAGCCTGACGCATGTATAAAGGAATGAATCATTCTGATATCAGTCTCAGATAGATCAGATAATACATGAAATTATGGACTGATGAATCTCAACGTCCTATTATTTGCAAGAGCGAGACAGTGACATAGAAAGTGCTACACTGTCTCCTCCTCATTTTCATTCTGGCAAATTCTACAGACCTAATCTCCCAGCATGCGCTCCGGCCCAGTAACAACGGCTACAAGAATTCATAGCTGAAGTCCTGTGGCCAAATCTGTCTCGTGATAGAGCATGTGGATTTATTTTTCCTTTGCCGAGCTATCCTTGATAAATCAATAAGAATTCTAGATTTGCAAAATACCGGCGGTAAACGAACCGGTACGAAGGAGTGTATCAGCTTTGGCCAGTTCATCCGCAACAAGGTTTGCCGTAATGTCGAATAGACACCAGATACAGATTTAATCGCGGCTTGACTATCCGTATAAATTTGTATATCCATTCCGAATACCCTTACCCTTTTTATAGTCGAGATCTCTGCTTGTAAGACGCTACAGTGACCTGGCAGTTTAAAATAATTATTCTTTCCGAATTCCGGAATGTAAATATCCCCCACCCCTTCGGTAGATATAGATTCATCGGTGTAAACCTCAATCGATCAAGTGATCGATTGAGGTTCGCACAGAAAATCTTCTGTCCAGAAAGGGTTTAGGGATACAATAGTCAATATTATCGATTGAACTTTAAAATCCCAAGACAGTAGCATGACCGTAGTTTAAATTTTGCCATACACCTATATTACTGCGCCTAGTCGCTGACATCTTTGCAACCTGTTTGGCCATTAAGTCAACTGGCAGCCAGTTCAGTAAAATTAATAATGTACTGGATGGTGTTGTACACTTTTAATTCAATCGCGTTTAGGCAAGGAAATGGGAAGGATGGAATCTTATATCCCCTTGAAAAGAGAACAAGATACGTTTTTCCTGGGTTGACCTTAGGCCGCTAACTATACTCTAGTTGCTGAGTAGGCCTAGTACAGTCTGCAGGCAGTGGGATATGGTATCCAGATACTTGTCATATACTGCCACAGCACCATCATACGCATATGCGACAGTTCTAAACTTTAAAGTATCAAGTTTCATGAACACTGTGTTCATGACAATGTTCCAAAATAGTGAAGATAAAATTCCCCCCTGTAGATTACCTCTATTAGTTACCCTATATATGGTAGCCGCTCCCATCTTGGAGTCTCCATATGAGGCTAATAATAGTCTGATGTATGTTCAGTCTTTCTAGAGCCAATTTGATTGCCTCTGGAGTCACATAATTGAAGTCTCCCTCTATATCAAGAAAGTTCACAAATGAATATTCTTTATGCTCGATAGCATTTTCTACACAACCTACAAGCGACTGATTTCCTAATGTTTATAACGCATAAATATATTGATGCAACACTTATTTCAGAGTATAACGTTCTACTTGAAATCATTTCCTTAGTCGAGATAACGATGTATGTCCTTCCGTATAGTTGCTTGTCTATCAATGTAAACCTTGTATAGGCCCAATTTTTTTTTTTTTAAATATCGTATTTAAATTTTTTAACGTTGTTTACTTTTGGCATAGGGACGAAATGGGTTTAAATTTGTCAGAATTAGTCTATTATTTCCCCTATCTACTATTTAAATGTCCTTCTGAAATGTGATTTTAAGATCTGAAATGGCTTAATCATGATTTAAACAAAATTCAGCAAGACTAAGTTCTGCCCATAATTTAACATAGCTCCCATATAAACTCACTTCTGAAAATCACTTTAACAAAAGTCGAATAACGAATATAATGGTGCTCAGTCTCTAACCGACCATCGCTTTGAGGTAATATCCCCATCTGAGCATCACAATAACACACATAAAAGCTATATAAATGCTGCTATGATTATGAAAACAAATTTGAAAAATTTATAAAAAATAGTAAAGAAAATTCATATTGTTAAATATAGTAATAGAGAAACAAGCGTATACTTCCGTAGGGCATTGACAATTTACAAATTTATTTCATTTATATTCAAATACATATTGCTAACTAAAATACCAAACACTTTTTTGAATTTACACTTAATTATAAATTCTCTTTAAACATTTATTTTAATTATATACATATTTTACAATTAATACCTACTTTAGTTTTTAAGAAAAAGTTACTTTATTTTAATTATCAAAAGGTTATTTTAATTGTGCATAATTAAAATCAATTAAATTAAGAATATTTAATTATAAACAGCATAGAATTAAATCACAAAAATAATCAACTTTTTTTTTCCTCATTTAAGGCCATAGACTAAAATAAAGAAATTAAGCAAATTAAAACAGTATAAAATGAAATTATCAAAATTATTATTAAAAGGTTTTAAAAATGATTTCTTCTTCTATAAACTCATTAAAAAAAAAACTCATTGTCATTATTCTTTTATAAATTTTAATTTTTTGTTTTCTATTTTTAGCATTTTCTATTCTATAACTTACTCTTTCTCATATTTACCTAAAAATGAGTAAATCATTTTGGTCATTAACTGTGTGAAAATGCTAAATAAATATAGCATCAAATGATAAAAAACCTTGGCCTTAATATATGATTGCCAAACCACATGTTTCCTAGAAGAAAATAAAAAAACGCGAATTTCTCTTTTTTATTCATACTTTAATAGCCTAAGTAAATGTTGCAATGACATTTTTAACTATTTTTAAAAAAAGTCCTTAAGTGGTTTCTGATGTTGTCTACTTAAATGCGATAAAATTATAATGGCAAACATTCATAGCAGAGTATTGTGAAATGTAATGCATTTCATTTAGTTTTTTTATTTCTAAAGCTAAATACGGTTAATGCAGTAAAAAATAGAAGTAAAAATAAAGGTAATTTTTTGGCCATCACAGCCAGCCAGATTAGCTTTTAGTGGTTTAAGTGGTTGCTATTTTACTAAATGGTAGAGAAGAAAAAAAGATTTCAAGGTTCTTTTTTACATCTTAACAGAATTCAAAATTCGGTTGGTAAGTATAGCATTGTTTATTTTTTAAAAATAAACTGACAAAATTAAACTGAAGGTTTTTTGTTTTGTCTTTTAAATGGTGGATTTTAATAAATAATTAAGGTAGAGAATGAAACAAAATATTATTTTTAAGACAAAAGAAGATGAAGCAAAAATAAGTTAAACTCAAGCTGAGTGAATTAGAACAGAGAAAGAAATTAAGTAGAACTGAAATGGAAGTGATTGAGAACTGAACTAGAACTGAATTGGAACTGAACTAGAATTAAACTAAAAGTGATTGAGAACTGAACTAGAACTGAACTAGAACTGAACTAGAACTGAACTAGAACTGAACTAGAACTGAACTAGAACTGAACTAGAACTGAACTAGAACTGAACTAGAACTGAACTAGAACTGAACTAGAACTGAACTAGAACTGAACTAGAACTGAACTAGAACTGAACTAGAACTGAACTAGAACTGAACTAGAACTGAACTAGAACTGAACTAGAACTAGAACTGAACTAGAACTGAACTAGAACTGAACTAGAACTGAACTAGAACTGAACTAGAACTGAACTAGAACTGAACTAGAACTGAACTAGAACTGAACTAGAACTGAACTAGAACTGAACTAGAACTGAACTAGAACTGAACTAGAACTGAACTAGAACTGAACTAGAACTGAACTAGAACTGAACTAGAACTGAACTAGAACTGAACTAGAACTGAATTAGAACTGAACTAGAACTGAACTAGAACTGAACTAGAACTGAACTAGAACTGAACTAGAACTGAACTAGAACTGAACTAGAACTGAACTAGAACTGAACTAGAACTGAACTAGAACTGAACTAGAACTGAACTAGAACTGAATTAGAACTGAACTAGAACTGAACTAGAATTGAACTAGAACTGAACTAGAACTGAACTAGAACTGAACTAGAACTGAACTAGAACTGAACTAGAACTGAACTAGAACTGAACTAGAACTGAACTAGAACTGAACTAGAACTGAACTAGAACTGAACTAGAACTGAACTAGAACTGAACTAGAACTGAACTAGAACTGAACTAGAACTGAACTAGAACTGAACTAGAACTGAACTAGAACTGAACTAGAACTGAACTAGAACTGAACTAGAACTGAACTAGAACTGAACTAGAACTGAACTAGAACTGAACTAGAACTGAACTAGAACTGAACTAGAACTGAACTAGAACTGAACTAGAACTGAACTAGAACTGAACTAGAACTGAACTAGAACTGAACTAGAACTGAACTAGAACTGAACTAGAACTGAACTAGAACTGATTTAAAACCAAGCTAAAACTGAACTTGACTTTAATCATAAATCTCGTTGATGTCCCTTTAAGGTTTGCATCATTTCTCTTAATATAATTCCTGTAAAGCTTCATTCGCTGCAGGCTTCTTTTGCACTCTGAGTTTGATTTTAGTTTCGATTTAAAACACAATTTTTGCAAAAGGAAACCTTTGCATTGGTTTCCACGAAAATCAAGCTGCTGCTGTTTTTGATGTTATTTCCTTCTATCTGGTTTTAGTTTCAAATAACTTTTTTTGGCCAACAAAACTTTTGATTTTGTTTATTATTTATTTAGATTACTGCTATTGTAGTTTGCTTTACTAACTGTTTGCTGAAGATAACCCAGAGTCCATAGAAATTATTATTCTATTTTCTTCTCTACTCCCGCTGCTGTGGATGTTTACTTTCCTATCACAAGTTTATAATAATTGTTGTAATTTTTTTGTTTGACTTTTAGATTTAATTTCAATGTTGTTGTTATTATTTTAAGTTAATCGCAGGGATGACTGTTAAGTTTTTTTTTATTATTTTTATATTTTTGAAAATTATAATAAAAAATAAAGTTTTTTATTGAAATTTTAAGCCAGATGTTTCAACGCCCGCAAAACACTCAGTCTCACAATATTATGAACCAACAGATATTTGCAAATATTTTAAAAGTATTTTTTTTTCTGGATGTAGGGTTGATTTTTTTTTTTTTTTTACCAGCATTCATTGATTATTAAAGTAAAGGGAATCCTTGTATAATAATTTTATTTATGGCGGCATCAAAATGGATTAAAAAGTTTTTTATTTTTCAATTTATGTGAGTGATTCCTTGTAATAATAGGGTTTTGCTTTATGTTTTATTATTTATTATTTTATTTTGTTGTTTTGTTGGATTTTAAGCTTTATTTGTTTTAAATTTAATGAGCGAAATTTTTACATAAGTTAAATAAAATCAATATTGAATTATTGAAAAGTCAGGGGGGAATATTAAATGACCGGATTTATATATTTAATTTCCCAAAAAATAAAAATAAAAAATGAAAAATAGATATTATTTTTGCTTAATTTTTAGCGCAATTTATAGCGAAGTTATTAGCAAAAGTACATAAATAAATTTATCTATTTTATTTATGTATTTTGCTAATAAATTTGCTTTAATTTAATAGTTATTTCCAAAAATATTGTAAAAATTTTTAAAATTATAAAGATTTTTATAAAAAAATCCAGAATTAATATTAATCATACGATAAGTTGCACAAAATATAATATTAAAAGAATCTCGTATTAAGAGCAGAATTTAGAAAAATATATTTTAAATTATTATTTGCTAAGATCTAATAGTCTTTTTAAAATTATAAAATATTTAGTATAAAAAAAATAGATCTGAAATATTTGATTGAAATTAATTGCGACAAGAAAAATTTTAACATAACAACAGTTTTAATCTAATTTTAAATTAAATTGAATTCTTTTCAATTTAATTTGCCTTAAATAATTTAGCAACCTCTTGATTCAACTATTTTTCTTTCTCTTTTCATTTTTATTGCTCCAACTATTTTACATTCTCTAATACATTTACATTACTTTGTAAAGGATTATAATTTTTTTGTGTTATTTAAGTGACATGTTGTATTTTAAGCTGATATTTTTATTACCACTACTACTACTACTATAGTACTATTATTATCATTATTATTGTTACCGCTGCTAGTAAAACTTCAGATAGTTTTTCTGCTAACACTGATGTTCATAATGGTTGAGTGCATTTACTGCATTGTTTATGGTAGAAATACGTACAAAAATAAAAACTGAAAAGGAAATAAAAAAAAGAGAAAACAAAAGCTTTGTTCTGGTCTAGAAAATATTTAAAAATATAAAAAACATATTGCTCTATTTTGTAGCAAAACTCAAACTAAAATTAGTAACAGGGAAAATTTCAAGTTTTACTCTACAAAAAGACACAAGGTCTAAGATTAAAACTTTTAAAGTATTTTTTAAAACAAAACTGTTTTAAACTCCCTTCTCTTACTTTAATTTAATTTTGTGTTTTTTTTTCTTCTTCAAGCTAAACAATTATTTGCAAAAAGTACAAAGTGTTCATGTTGAAATTTTGCCTACGTGTAAAAAAAAAGAACTCACACTCACCAGCATATTTCAATTTTGTGTGTATTTTTTGTATGTAAATATATTTGAATTACGTGTTACTATTGTGTTTATTTAAGTGTTGCGCTTAAAATGCTTTCATTGCACAACAACAATAACAACATAAGCTAACGCAAAAGACCAAAAGAAAACCTTTACACTTTTATTTCCTTTCAGGCCACCACATGAGTGTGTTGGCACATTTTTTTCTTTTTTAGTATAAAGTATCAAAAGCAATGATGACTGACTAATCTAACTAAAGCAACAGCAAGAAAAACAAAAAGAAAAATAGCAATCAGTTGCTCAAATATAAAACACGTGCTTAGAATATTTAGCATGTTTGAAAATCATTCGAGCATATATTTACAACAAATTACAAACATGCCACAAATGTGACAACATAAATAAAATAAAACAAAAATAAAATGAAATAAAGGAAACAAAGAAAGAAATTGAAAAAACACTTTGAATACTTTTTGTGTCTAACACTAGACTTTAAATCACTAACAAAATCACACGAGAGCAGAATGTCAGTTTTAATTTGAATAACAAAGGAGTGGCTAAAAATTTAAATTGTTAGTGAATTCCAAAGAAGTGATTTACATTTATAAAAATAAAGCATAAATATTAATAACCCAATACTCTAGTTCAGTTAAATTTAAGTTCAAGTAGAGTTCTAGCTCGGTATAGTTTAGCTCTAGTTCAGCTCTAGTTCTGTTCTAGTTCTCTTTTAGTTCACTTCTGGTTCAGTATTACTTCAGTTCTAGTTTAGTTTTAGTTCTGTTCTAGTTCAGTTCTAGTTCAGTTCTAGTTCAGTTCTAGTTCAGTTCTGGTTCAGTTCTAGTTCAGTTCTAGTTCAGTTCTAGTTCAGTTCTAGTTCAGTTCTAGTTCAGTTCTAGTTTAGTTCTAGTTCAGTTCTAGTTCAGTTCTAGTTCAGTTATAGTTCTGTTCTAGTTCAGTTCTAGTTCAGTTCTAGTTCAGTTCTAGTTCAGTTCTACTTCAGTTCTAGTTCAGTTCTAGTTCAGTTCTAGTTCAGTTCAAGTTCAGTTCTAGTTCAGTTCTAGTTCAGTTCTAGTTCAGTTCTAGTTCAGTTCTAGTTCAGTTCTAGTTCAGTTCTAGTTCAGTTCTAGTTCAGTTCTAGTTCAGTTCTAGTTCAGTTCTAGTTCAGTTCTAGTTCAGTTCTAGTTCAGTTCTAGTTCAGTTCTAGTTCAGTTCTAGTTCAGTTCTAGTTCAGTTTTGGTTTAGTTCTAGTTGATTTTTATACTAAAAATTTATTTTTATACTAAAAATTTATTTTTTACTTCTTTTTTTATACTTAAAATTAATTTTTATGCTACAAAATTCATTTACATGCTAAAAATTCATTTTTATATTAGAAATTCATTTTTTATACTAAAAATTCGTTTTGTATACCAAAAATTATTTTTTTATACTAAAAATTAATTTTATACTAAAAATTGATTTTTATACTAAAAGTTAATTTTTATTCTAAAAATTCATTTTTATACTAAAAGTAATTTTTTTTAATATAAATAAATTTTTAGTTTCATTTTCAGTTTTACACTAAAAATTCTTTTTATATTCGATGTAGTTTGTTTATGGCATTTTTTTAATTTTAATTTCAGTTTACTTTATTCCTTTTTGTTTCCTTCCATTTCCCTTCAAATCACTTTTTAATGTTTGTCTTTAATTTTAGCATTTTAGCTTTAATATTTTGTTACCTTCTCAGTCATTTGTATTATCTAGCCCCATTCATTTAATGGCAACTTTAAATTCATTTTAACCTATTTAAAATATTGGTTTAATCTTTTGCAGATATCGTAAATAATCAAAAGTACTTTTTAACAGCAAAAAAATTAAATAGACACTGATTTCCACAGTCTCATGTAAAAACACACTCAAACACAGAGAAAAAATTTTCATTTGCTGCAAATATGTCAGCAGGAAATAAGAGTAAACATAGCCAAACACATATACGTGTAGAATGAAATATAAACCGTGTGTAATATAGATTTTTACCTTTTAAATGAATTTTAGTTTCATGCATTTTGGCGGTTAATGATGCTCATTTTGTATGCACTAGCAGTCGATATGTACGTTTGTGTCTCTGTAGTAGAAAATGAAAAGTTGCTATAGTTTATTAGTGATGATGACTAGGTAGAGAGTTTTGCAAGCTATTCAACTCACAGCAAAAACAGAGTTTAGTTGACTAAAGTTGTTTGTGGTTTAGAGAGCGCTAAAAGGGGAGGGGACTGTAGAAGGGAAATTTGAGATTATTATCATTATTTTATCTGTGTGTGAAAATCAATTGAAATTTATTTAATGGTTTGACCATAAACACCGGAAATAATGATAATGACTATGAGGACCATAATATTAAAAGCTAATCGGAAATACATTTAAGCACTTTTATTAAAGAGGAATGAGATAAAGTTTAATATTTGCTAAAAATAAAGAAAGTTAAAAAAATTTAATTCACTGTTTTAATTCTGATTATTTTCTTTTTCTTTGGTCTTTAAGCATAGTGTTTATATCCACATCTTTAGCTGTGTTAATCATAAATTGTATATTAAGTATTTAAATAGATCTTTATGGTCTTGTATGTGGTTGCAAAGTCACGTATCGTTGTCTTAGTCACATCATAAAATGTTGACACTTTGTTGCTGTTGCTATTATTATTGCTGTTGGTGGTACAAATAGTATCAGTTTTGTCGCATAAACGTTTAAACTTCATTAATCACATGCATGTACAGTTAAGAGGGTGAGAAAAATATTATAATATGTAGTACATATATTTTCCTTATAAATATATTTTTCTACTTCCTTTTAAGTGTGTTTGTACAAAGAGCCAAAGAGGAAAAATTGTCAGGCAATGGTTTGTGTAAGGTACACTGAAAGAAAAATTTATGTTTTTAATAAAAATTTGAGAAGATCAATGGCATAGTTAATAGTCTAGTCAATAGTTTAGTCCATAGTCTAGTCAATAGTTTAGTCAATAGTCTAATAAATAGTCTAGTCAATAGTCTAGTCAATAGTCTAGGCAACAGTCTAGTCAATATTTTGGTATATAGTCTATTCAATAATCTAGTCAATAGTGTAGTCAATGGTTTAGTCAATAGTCTGGTATATAGTCTAGTCAATAGTTTAGTCAATATTCTAGTCAGTAGTCTAGTCAATAGTCTAGTCCATATTCTAGTCAATATTCTAGTCAATAGCCTAGTCAATAGTCTAGTCAATAGTCTAGTCAATAGTCTAGTCAATAGTCTAGTCAATAGTCTTTTAAATATTCTAGCCAATAGTCTAGTCAATAGTGTAGTCAATAGTTTAGTCAATGGTCTTCTCAATAGTCTAGTCAATGGTCTTGTCAATAGTCTAGTCAATAGTTTAGGCAATAATCTAGTCAATAGTCTAGTTAATAGTCTAGTAAATACTCTAGTCAATAGTCTAGTCAATAGTTTAGTCAATAGTCTAGTGAATATTGTATTCAATAGTCTAGTCAATATTCTAGTAAATAAACTAGTCAATAGTTCAGTCCATAGTGTAGTCAATAGTCTAGTCAATAGTTTAGTCAATAGTTTAGTCAATAGTCTTGTTAATAGTCTAGTAAGTAATCTAGTCAATAGTCTAGTCAATAGTCTACTCAATAGTCTAGTCAATAGTCTAGTCAATAGTCTAGTCAATAGTCTAGTCAATAGTCTAGTCAATAGTTTAGTCAATAGTCTAGTGAATATTCTATTCAATAGTCTAGTGAATATTCTAGTCAATAAACTAGTCGAGAGTCTAGTCAATATTCTAGTCAATAGTCTAGTCAATAATCTACTCAATAGTTTAGTCAATAGTCTAGTCAATAGTGGTCTAGTCAATAGTTTAGTCAATAGTGTAGTCAATATTCTTGTCAATAGTTAATTTTAAATAATTTCTCCCAGTGTCATTTATAATTTCACTTGTATGCAAAAGAGATTTAACCACAGATTTTTTTTTAAAATAAATAAAAATAAATACACACTTATGCATATGAAGAAGACATACGCCGCACAGCAGCAACCACAATAAAACGTAGGAAATTAAAATCTTTTGTTATTAATAAAAGCTTTTTTTTAAATTATTTAAAGAAAATATATGAAAACTTTATGAACAATAGCAACAAATGACTTTGGCCTTTAAGGCCAAGAGACTGGGAATATTACTGTTTAAAACCAGATAATGACTTAAGCATACAGAAGATTCTTTGTTTGTCGAAATTTTTTTGTAACATACAAAAATGAAATAAATAGCAAAAGTTGATTTAAAAAGACAACAAACAATAAATTGTAGATAAACGACAGCAAAAGAAAATGTTGAACTTTATTTTGAAAAACATTTATCTTGGCTTCTAGAAAGAAAATGAGACAAAAAGGATGTTAACTTTATTATTTATGATTAAGTTAAAGAATCCTTTTGCTGCCATATGTACCTACATGGAGTCACGTATTTGACAAAATACATATTTTTCTTCAGTACAATATAAATGTCTTTCCTCTTAAATAAAATAAAGTCATATTAATGAGTTTTCTTTGGGTTGATGACAATTATATTAAATTGAATATACATATATTATTTTTGCCAATATTTGTTTTTTCTCCTGTGAAAATTTAATAAAAGAAAAACGAAACAAAAGGATGACGATTAATGTTAATTAAAATATTAATTATATGCTTTCAATATGTAAATGTATATTTATCTTAAATATAATATTTAAATTGATTATACAACAATACAAAATTATTAAATAAAAAGAAAAATTATAAAAATTTATATTTTTAAAATTAAGTTGCCACTTTAAGCCATTTTATATTAATAAAAATTAAAAAACTTTTAATATTTTTTCAAAGCTAAAAATACCTTCGATTCTTTTCTTTTAATTAATTTTGGTTTTATTGAAATCCCTCAATAAACGGCTTTGTTATAGCCGTTTCAATAAAACAAGTCATAATTAATAATAATCATACGTCTCATAGTACAAAAATTAATATTAATGATTTTGCCTAAATTATAGATTTCATACAATTTTTAAAAACTAAACAAAATTTCAACAAAAAATTTATTATAACAAATAACAAAATATACAATAAATGCCTGTTTCCCTATGTCGAACGAAATGTTCGTTTCGAATAAATGTATAGAAAATAAAAACAAAATTTTAAATTTATTTGTTATTTTCCTTATATTTATTCGAAACGAATTTTTTGTTCGACATAGAGAAACAGGAAGTAAATATTTTAAAGTTAAAGAAAATCTGCAAAATTAAAGATTTTTAAACTGTTAATAAAAATTATCTTCATTCATATGTCTATACACACATGCATCTTTTAATTGTCATTTTTAACCACTCACTCCTCAATAATGCCACAATATTCAGCAAATATTATTACAGCTGTATCATCATCATCAGTAATACAATGTTGCTATAACATATTTTCATTTGCTTTTTCAATAAAATTTTACTTGTTAAGAATTATAACAATAAAGCATTTAATATGTGGCAAATATTTATGTAAGTAAGAAAACAATTCTGGCCACATGTAGCAAATTTACATACGCACATCGTCACAGACACATATACATATGAGTAATTTAATAAAGTGTTATAACCAGAATGTAAAACTGAAAATTGAAATAAATGAATTGGTTACTGAGGAAATTTATTAAATAAATATTGAAAGGATTTAGTTAAGGCAACAGAATTTAATGCATAAATAAAGTTTTTGAGGTGTGACGAGGGTGAAACTAAAAACATTAATTTGTAGAATAATTATAGTATAAGTAAAATGAAAGGAAATTAAAGGATTTCAGATTTTATTATAGATAAAAATATTAATAGGGCAGAGCTCTCATCAATATATTAGTAGGAATTACAGTCAATAATCTTATTTACGGACTGTAGTCTAGTCAATAAACTATTTCACAGCTTAGTCAATAGTCCGGTTAATAGTCTAGTCAATAGTTTAGTAAATATCGTAATAAGTTGTCCAGTTAATGGACTAGATATTAGTCTGGTTGCTAAGTCAATAGTACAGTTAATATTAGTCAACAGTTTTGTCAACAGCCCTGTCAGTAATGATCTTTAAGGCCAACAGTTCCATCAATAGTCTTCCAATAGTTTATTCAATAGTCTACATAATAGTTTTACGGTTTAGTCTATAGTCAAGTGAATAGATTAGTCAATAGTCCAATCAATTGTTAGTAGTGCAGTCAAAAGATTAATAAATATTCTAGTCAATACTATGATCAATACTCTAGTAAAAAGTCCAAGCTAGATTATAGGTTAATGGTCTAGTCAATAGTGTAGTGAATGGCCAAGTTAATAGTCTAGTGAATAGTCTAGTCAATAGCCTAGTCAATATTCTAGTAAATAGTTTAGTCAAAAGTCTAATCAATGGTTAAACAGTTTCGCCAATAGTATAGCCAAGTGTCTAGTCAATATTCTAGTAAAAAGTCTAGTTAATAGTCTAATAAATAGTTTAATAGTTCAGTCAATAGACTAGTCAATAGCCAATCAATAGTCTAATAGTTTGGTAAATAGTCTAGCCAATAGTCTTGTCAATAGTCTAATCTATAGTTCAATAGTCTAGTCAATATTCTAAAAATAGTCTAGTCCATAGTCAGTCAATAGTCTAATAATTTGGTCAATAGTCTAGTCAATATAGCAAATAGTCTAATCAGTAGTCTAGTCAATACTCAAGTAAATAGTCTAGTCAATAGTAAATAAATAGTCTAATAGTTTGGTGAATAGTCTAGCCAATAGCCTTGTCAATAGTCTAATCTGTAGTCTAATTGTTTAGTCAATAGTCTAGTCCATAGTCAATATAATAGTTCAGTCAATAGTCTAACCAATAGTCTAGTTAATAGTATAATCTATAGTCTAGTCGATACTCAAGTAAATAGTCTAGTCAGTAGTAAATAAATAGTCTAATAGTTTGGTGAATAGTCTAGCCAATAGCCTTGTCAATAGTCTAATCTGTAGTCTAATTGTTTAGTCAATAGTCTAGTCCATAGTCAATATAATAGTTCAGTCAATAGTCTAACCAATAGTCTAGTTAATAGTATAATCTATAGTCTAGTCGATACTCAAGTAAATAGTCTAGTCAATAGTAAATAAATAGTCTAATAGTTTGGTCGATAGCATAGCCAATAACCTTGCCAATAGTCTAATCTATAGTCCAGTCAATATTTTAGTAAAAGGTCTAGTCAATAATCTAATGAATTGTCTACTTAATAGTATAGTCAATAGTCTAGTCAATAATCTAATTGTCTGGAAAATGTTTAGTCAAGTCTCTCTAGTAAATAGTCTAGTCCATAGCCAATCAATAGTCTAATACAACGGTTCTCAAATGGGGGTCCGCGACCCACAAGGGGTCCGTGTAGATATTCGTGGGGGGTCGCGAAGGGATTCTGAAAAAATTTCTTGAACACACAACTTTTTTATGTAAATATTATATAGAAGTTTAAATAAAAATTCCAATAAACGCATGAAACTATATAAAAATGGAAAGATATTTTTATACAGAAAATCCCCAAATTAAGGATACAAGTAATGATATTTTTAATGAGTTCTTTTGGGAACCAACTAGCATTAGCTGCAGGAAATCCGAGCTTTGATTGAAATATTCTGTTTCATAAAGAAAACAATGATCGAATAGAGAAAGTGATGCTGTCGAATGACACAATATAAAGAAAACTACGATGTTGCAGGGAAAAGGTTTAATTAAAAAGATAAATAGTTCACTTTAACTTTTACTTTTTGGAAGTTTATTGTGCTAATAATTTTTTTATAAAGTCGTTGTAACCTGTGTAATAAGATTATTAAAATTTGATCGAATGGTATGACTTCTCAATGCTAAGTACACAAAAAATTTATTTCGCAGAGAAAGTTGCGGGCTGTAAAAATTAATTTTTCTTAAACGACTTTATAATTCAAACGCATAAAAATCCTTTCGATATGAGTATTGATAAAATACCAGATTCATTTCAAAAATAGTTTTATAGCAAAGTTTATCCGTTTGTTAGCTCCGAAGTTCTAAAAGAATTAAAAAAATTTTCATCAACATAAATTTTTATGTGGAACTGTCATATTCGCTCTTTTTCATCAAAACTAAAGTACCGAACATTTGTGTTCCCAAAGAATGATATTAGATATGCAGCATATGAAAAAAGTCTATTAATATTAAAGAAATCATTTAGCAGAAACAATGTCTCAATAACACAGAAAAAAGTAAAAATGGACTTCAATTACGAAATTTGTAATATTAATTAATTTTTAATTGATTTTGCTCCAATCATCAAAATGATAATATTAATAACTAGAATAATTGATATTATTATAACTTCTTTTCCTTAAATAGATGCAATCAGCTGAAAATTTTTGAAAATTTACTTAAATTTATTTTATTTCTGTACTTTTGTAGACAAATATTTAATTTTTCTTTATATTTTATTAACAGCTGTGAATTTATTAAAAAACAAACCTGAAAACCAATTAGAAAATTAATTATATTAATAAATCATATAATTAAGTTCCAATATAAAGTTAATTAATAATTTTATTAAAAAATTATTTGAAATATTTTTTTCTGTGTATGAATATTATTTTATCTTTACATAATATTTTATTTGATTTTTTAACTAGTCAAAGTTGTAGTGGGTCGCGCTTCCATTACAATGTCAAAAGGGGGTCGCGAAGCAAGATGTTGTGAGAACCCCTGGTCTAATAGTATTGATAATAGGCTAGTCAGTAGTCTAGTCAATACTCTAGTAAACTGTCTAGTCAAAAGTCAGTCAATAGTCCAATAGTTTGGTCAACTCATTTCTATACTAAGAATTCATTTTTATACCAAAAATTCATTTTTATACTAAAAATTAATTTTTATACTAAAAATTAATTTTTATACTAAAAATTAATTTTTATACTAAAAATTCATTTTTATACTAAAAATTAATTTTTATACTTAAACTTAATTTTTATACTAAAAATTAATTTTTATACTAAAAATTCATTTTTATACTAAAAATCCATTTTTATACTAAAAATTCATTTTTATACTAAAAATCCATTTTTATACTAAAAATTCTTTTTATACTTAAACTTCATCTTTATACTAAAAATTCGTTTTTATACTAAAAATTAATTTTTATACTAAAAATTCGTTTTTATACTAAAAATTTATTTTTATACTAAAAATTTATTTTTATACTAAAAATTAATTTTTATGCTTAAACTTAATTTTTATACTAAAAATTCATTTTCATACTAAAAATGAATTTTTATACTAAAAATTCATTTTTATACTAAAATTTCATTTTTATACTAAAAATTCATTTTTATACTTAAACTTCATTTTTATACTAAAAATACATTTTTATACTAAAAATTAATTTTTATACTAAAAATCCATTTTTATACTAAAAACTAATTTTAATACTAAAAATTCATTTTTATACTAAAAATTCATTTTTATACTAAAAATCCATTTTTATACTAAAAATTCATTTTTATACTAAAAATTCATTTTTATTGTAAAAATCCATTTTTTATACTAAAAATTCCTTTTTGTACTAAAAATTCATTTTTATACTAAAATTGTATTTGTACTAAAATTGTACTTTTGTACTATTTTTGTACTACAAATTTATATTTGTACTAAAATTGTACTATTGTACTAAAAATGTATTTTTTAAGTAAAAATTTATTTTTGTACTAAAATTGTATTTCTGTACTAAAAATTTATATTTCTACTAATAAATTATTTTTGTACTAAAAATTTATTTTTGTACTAAAAATTTATTTTTGCACTAAAGTATTTTTTTTTGTATTAATAGTTTATTTTTTACTAAAAAATTATTTTTTTACTAAAAATTTATTATATTTATTAAATTAAAAATTCGTTTTTATACTAAAAATGTATCTGTACTAAAGTTGTACTTTTGGTAGGAAAACTTATTTTTGTACTAAAAAATTGATTTTGTACTAAAAATTTATTTTTGTACTAAAAATATATTTTTGTACTAAAAATTTATTTTTGTACTAAAAATTTATTTTTGTACTTAAAATTTATTTTTGTACTAAAAATTTAAATTTTGTAGCAAAAATTTATTTTTGTGCTGAAAATTTATTTTTGTACTAAAAAATTGATTTTGTACTAATAATTTATTTTTGTACTAAAATTTAATTTTTGTACTAAAATTTAATTTTTGTACTAAATGCTTAGTATAACATTTTTTTTTATACTAATTTTTACTTACCTTTTTTGAGTAAATTCCTTTCCTTTTTAAGTAAAATTTTTCTTTAAATATTTTTTTAAATTTTTTCATCAATAAAATTTGTTTTTTATTTTTTCTTTTTAATTTCAGTTTTTTTTTTTTTTTTTCAATAATTCGTTTAATTGCAGTTTCTTCAGTTGCTTAATAAGGTAAGTTTACACATTTTTTTATTACTTTTATAATAATTTTACTTAATTTATTTAATTATAATAATTTTTTACTAACATATTACTTAACTTTTTAGCTATCTCTTTTTAATTAATATTTTATTTATTAATATAATACAACAATTAGCTTTGCTAATATTTTTTATTTAAAACTTTTTTTTTTAAAGTGTTTTTTATTTTTTAATATTATTTAGAATTTTACATAAATTTGAAAAGAAAATAATTAGTTGGAAATTTAAACAGAATTTGAAAAGAAGGCAAGGATTTAAATTGTATCCTTTAAAGGATTGAAAAATTCTTAAAAACAAATTAAAACAATTAAAATTAATTTTGAGATATTTGTTTCAGGAAATTTTGAAGTTTAATTATACAGCAAGTTGGAAATTATTTAAGTAGTTGTTTGAGAATTTTTTAAATTTAACAATCTTTTTTTTTTGCAATTATTTTTAAAGAACAATTTCTTCTGTTTTATTTAATTACCTAAAATTTTCAACAAGTTTTTCTAATATTTTAATTTCTTTCTCTCTTTAAACACCATTTATTTCTATTTCATTTTGTTTGTTTTTTTTTTGTTGCTATATTTTTTTATTTGTTAATAAATTAACAGGTTTTTTTGGTTTAATTAAATAATTAGTCATTCCTGATTTTACTAACATTTTAACTATTTACAAACATTTATTCATTAATTATATTTATGCATTTATTCGTTAATTTAACTAATAATATTAATTTCTAATACAATTAATGTTTTTTCTCTTTTTTATAACAATATAAATGTTAATTATTTTATTTACTATAATGTTATTTATTAATAGTTATTTTAATTGTATTAACTATTTTTTATTATTTATTTAATTATTCTCGGTAAAAAGTCTTTTATTTCATAGGAATTTTTTTTTGTGAGTGTATGTATTTTTTGTTTTTGTTTTTATAGCTTTTTTGGTGAAAGATTTTTTAATGCCAAGTAGTGTGAGTGGTTTTTTATTTTCCGTTTATAGGTTTAAGTGTAATGAATTTACAATTTGTAGTTTTTCTTTTTTATCTTTTTTTATTTTTTTTTTATTTTTACTGCATAATTAACAATTTAATTCAATGTGCGTTGCTCTTTTTATACTGATTTTTATTTTATTATTTTTTTTGTAAGATCTATATATTTACAGTGTTTGTAGTCTAGTCCTTGCTTTAGTTAATAATGTAAATGATGATGATGAGTATGAAAATGATTTTTTTATGGCAAATAGTTGATGTTATGAATAAAAAGTCATTTAAATATTTTTTTGTTGTATGTTTTAGTGCTGCCAATAGGCTTGTAGAAAATATAGTCATGTAGGTTTAATTTAATCTTCATTTATTTAATTTGTTTAGTTATTTATAATTTTAATTAATAAATTTATTTATTATTTAGTAAATGCTTTTTATTTTAGAACATTGAAATATTATTGATTACAAAAATGTTGTTGTTATTTATATATTATTTTATGTAAAGAGATTTGAAGGAGAAAACACAGATAACATATGTTTACAACAATAGACTGGACTATAGAATACACTATAGATTAGACTATAGAATAGACTATAGGTCAGACTATAGACTAGACAATAGAATAGACTATATCTACGAAACTTGTGTTGATGTCACCATAATATGCGAACAGTATAAAGATATGCATAACTCCAGGGGTTCTCACAGAATACTGATTTGAACGGTACAGCTTCAGACAAAGTGAACCAAATATTATCAAAGCTTGAAACAGCATGTGACACTGCAATGCCGAGACAAAGAATTAATAAAAACTGGCACTCAAACTATTGGTGGAATAGCGAACCAAGTGTTTTAAAGCTAGAAAAAAAGCCTAACGATCTAGAGGTAGAGTTTACTATTAGGAAAACCTCCGTGAATACAAATATTCAAGGAGAGAATTTCAAAATGCGATCGTACGGAGCAAAATTAACTGCTTTAAGGAAATATTTCTGGAAGCAGATTCAGATCCATGGGGCAAAGCTTAAAGGAATAAAATCACCACAGTCTTCGTGCCCGCTTCTTATGGAGAAAATAGTTAGGTCATTATTTCCAGAACACTGAGTTAACGAGAGCGCATGGCATAGAATTGACTACTCAGAAACCATCCCAGTGGTAACAGAAGAAGAAAATAGGAAATATAGCGCCCCAAATAATGCATTTAAGCTTGCAATTGAGAAAGCTCCAAACATGTCTACCGAAATGTTTACACAATGCCTTAGAGAAAGAATTTTTCCAGAATCATGGAAAAAACAAACGTTGGTATTAATTCCAAAACCCAATAAACCCCTTGGTGACCCTTCATCATACAGACCTATATGTCTACTGGACACCTTAGGAAAAGTATTAGAGAAATTAATATATAACCGATTGTCACTAATCGTTGAGTTAAAGGGAGATGTATCAAACTAACAGTACGGATTTCAGAAGGCCAGATCTACTGTTGATACAATCAGCATGGTCACTGAAACAGTACAAACCGCAATAGAGGGTAAGGTGCAAGAAGTAAGTATTTCGCAATAATCACACTGGACGTACGAAATGCATTTAACTCTGCTAATTGGAGCTTAATAATTCAAACGCTTCTTAGATTAGGAGTCTCAAATTATTTGATGGGTGACATAAATAGCTGCTTTGCAAATAGAGAATTACGTTACTCCACATATAATGGAAATTAAACGTACAACGTTACGGCAGGTGTCCCTCAAGTATCGGTTCTGGGACCTCTACTGTGGAATATCATGTACAACGATGTCCTTAAGTTGAATATACCAGAGGAGGCAACAACAATCGGACGATATTGCTGTCACAGTCACAGCAAGATATATCGATGAAATAGAACTTATTGCCAACGAGGTAACCCACACCATTGGAGTTTGGCTAGAATTAGCTGAACACAAAACGAAAGTTGTTCTTTTGACTAGTCGTCGGAAACGCGAGATCATAAAGTTAAAGATTGGATGGTGCGAGGTGTTGTCTTAACTTTACTTTAAGTACCTGGGAGTCATGAGAGATGCAAGGCTAAATTTCGGAGCACATAAAGAATATAATTGCCAAAAAGCAACAAACGTCAGAGTAGCCTTTGAAAAAATGATGCCAAACGTAGAAGGACCCCGACAATCTAAGAGGAAAATAATAAACACGGTTGTAAGCTCACTCATTCTTTATGCGGCTCCTGTATGGGCAACGTCCCTTAAAGTGAAATCAATAGCAAGAAAAGTCTTATCTCTGTATAGGATATGTGCCTAACATATATGTAGCTCATTTCACACAACCTCGGAGGAAGCAGTGTACGTCGTCTCCAGAATGATTCCCATAGACATCCTGGCGGATGAAGCCAAACGTCTGTATGAAAACAAAAATACTATACGTAAACTAGAGAGAGAGCTATCATTAAGATTGTGGCAATCTCGGTGGAAAAGAAGTTTGAAAGCAAGGTGGACATTCAAACTTATTCCAAACATAGAGGTATGAGTTAATAGAAAACAAGAAGAGGTCAATTCTTACCTCACACAGTTCATATCTGGGCATGGAGAATACAGAAATTATCTTCACAGGTTTGGACTAGACGAGTCACCGATATGCCCAACTATAGTAGCGGACCCCGACTGAACTAGAACTGAACTAGAACTGAACTAGAACTGAACTAGAACTGAACTAGAACTGAACTAGAACTGAACTAGAACTGAACTAGAACTGAACTAGAACTGAACTAGAACTGAACTAGAACTGAACTAGAACTGAACTAGAACTGAACTAGAACTGAACTAGAACTGAACTAGAACTGAACTAGAACTGAACTAGAACTGAACTAGAACTGAACTAGAACTGAACTAGAACTGAACTAGAACTGAACTAGAACTGAACTAGAACTGAACTAGAAATGAACTAGAACTGAACTAGAACTGAACTAGAACTGAACTAGAACTGAACTAGAACTGAACTAGAACTGAACTAGAACTGAACTAGAACTGAACTAGAACTGAACTAGAACTGAACTAGAACTGAACTAGAACTGAACTAGAACTGAACTAGAACTGAACTAGAACTGAACTAGAACTGAACTAGAACTGAACTAGAACTGAACTAGAACTGAACTAGAACTGAACTAGAACTGAACTAGAACTGAACTAGAACTGAACTGAACTACAACTGAACTAGAACTGAACTACAACTGAACTAGAACTGAACTGAACTAGAACTGAACTAGAACTGAACTAGAACTGAACTGAACTAGAACTAGAACTGAACTAGAACTGAACTAGAACTGAACTAGAACTGAACTAGAACTGAACTAGAACTGAACTAGAACTGAACTAGAACTGAACTAGAACTGAACTAGAACTGAACTAGAACTGAACTAGAACTGAACTAGAACTGAACTAGAACTGAACTAGAACTGAACTAGAACTGAACTAGAACTGAACTAGAACTGAACTAGAACTGAACTAGAACTGAACTAGAACTAGAACTGAACTAGAACTGAACTAGAACTGAACTAAAACTGAACTAGAACTGAAATAGAACTGAACTAGAACTGAACTAGAACTGAACTAGAACTAAACTAGAACTGAACTAGAACTGAACTAGAACTGAACTAGAACTGAACTAGAACTCAAATAGAACTCAACTAGAACTCAACTAGAACTGAACTAGAACTGAACTAGAACTGAACTAGAACTGAACTAGAACTGAACTAGAACTGAACTAGAACTGAACTAGAACTGAACTAGAACTGAACTAGAACTGAACTAGAACTGAACTAGAACTGAACTAGAACTGAACTAGAACTGAACTAGAACTGAACTAGAACTGAACTAGAACTGAACTAGAACTGAACTAGAACTGAACTAGAACTGAACTAGAACTGAACTAGAACTGAACTAGAACTGAATTAGAACTGAACTAGAACTGAACTAGAACTGAACTAGAACTGAACTAGAACTGAACTAGAACTGAACTAGAACTGAACTAGAACTGAACTAGAACTGAACTAGAACTGAACTAGAACTGAACTAGAACTGAACTAGAACTGAACTAGAACTGAACTAGAACTGAACTAGAACTGAACTAGAACTGAACTAGAACTGAACTAGAACTGAACTAGAACTGAACTAGAACTGAACTAGAACTGAACTAGAACTGAACTAGAACTGAACTAGAACTGAACTAGAACTGAACTAGAACTGAACTAGAACTGAACTAGAACTGAACTAGAACTGAACTAGAACTGAACTAGAACTGAACTAGAACTGAACTAGAACTGAACTAGAACTGAACTAGAACTGAACTAGAACTGAACTAGAACTGAACTAGAACTGAACTAGAACTGAACTAGAACTGAACTAGAACTGAACTAGAACTGAACTAGAACTGAACTAGAACTGAACTAGAACTGAACTAGAACTGAACTAGAACTGAACTAGAACTGAACTAGAACTGAACTAGAACTGAACTAGAACTGAACTAGAACTGAACTAGAACTGAACTAGAACTGAACTAGAACTGAACTAGAACTGAACTAGAACTGAACTAGAACTGAACTAGAACTGAACTAGAACTGAAATAGAACTGAACTAGAACTGAACTAGAACTGAAATAGAACTGAACTAGAACTGAACTAGAACTGAACTAGAACTGAACTAGAACTGAACTAGAACTGAACTAGAACTGAACTAGAACTGAACTAGAACTGAACTATAACTGAACTAGAACTGAACTAGAACTGAACTAGAACTGAACTAGAACTGAACTAGAACTGAACTAGAACTGAACTAGAACTGAACTAGAACTGGACTAGAACTGAACTAGAACTTAACTAAAACTGAACTAGAACTCGTTTTTAGTATGAAAACTCTATATTAGTATAAAAACTACATTTTTTTATAAAAAAAATATTTTAGTACCAAAGTCAGTTTAAATTTAAAAAATTGATTAAAAACATTAATTTTAATAAAAGGGAGAGAGATTTTGGTCTAAAATTCTACACAATTTTTTTCAGTCATAAAACAATTTTTCAGATTTAAATGAGTTTTAAAAGAAGATTAGTTTTAAATTCTCTGTGTTTTCTTTTATTTCCCTCTAAGTTTTTTTTTCTAATTAACCTTTTTTATGATTTTTTCTTATAAATTTAACACAATTATTTTTATTATACTTCTTTTATACTCTTTGCAATTAATATTTAATTAATTTCTTTGGTTTTAAACACTTAATTTTATCTTAAATATAAATTAAACTATATTCGTTAATATGTACTTACTTTGCAAAAATTCACTAAAACATTTAATATAATTCTAATTTTAAATTAATATTACTTTTGCTATTTACACACAACGTTTGTCTCATAAGAGTTCTTGTTTTTTAATTTTGCTATTCTTTTATATTTTTTTTAAACTAAATTCCTAAATTTTAAGGACATTGAAAGTCATTTGGTTTTATTTACATAAATTTATGATAAAATTTTAAAAATTCCTCAAATTTTAAAACTAATCATTAAGTCGTTTTGTGGTTTTCTTCTTATTTTTCATTAAATAATTAAGTAACTTTTTAAATTAACATTTTGATAAATGTTAATTCTTTTAATTTCTATTTTTTATTATTTATATACAATTTGTGTTTTAATACTTTTTTCTTGTTTTTACTAAGAAACTTAAAAGAATTTTTTTTTCTTAAAAAAGAAAACTTAATGGTAATCATTATTAATAGTTTCAGTTTTTTAATTAATTTTTCTTTTCTCAAATATAATGAAAAATATATAGGTACAAAATGTTTGTACAAAAGTTGTCTTTTAAATTACTACAATTTGTAATTGTTTTATTTGAAATCATTAGGTTTTTGTTTATAGCAAAATTGTTTAATAAATTATCTACACTTAATTAAATTATTTTATTAATTTGTTTTATATTTTTTTTTTTTATTTCTCTATTTTAATTTTAGAATATTTTTTTTGTTTTTTATATTTTTCTTTATATTATTTAGTTAATAATTATTTTACTAGCTTGAGTACTTCTTAAATTTATTTGTCTAAAAACTAAAATTTTAATTAAAAATTTACCTATCACGTAAAGGAAATTGACACGTTTTTTCATGTATGATGATCGTGTGTATCTGGAAAAGAGAAGAGAATAGAAAATTAAATATTAAAGAGAGCATTAGACTAACAAAATTATTTGGAGGACATAGAACAAAGTGTTTTGTAATTTTAAAGCATAAATAAAGAAGAAACCAGTTGGACATTTTCAAAATAATGTCTAGTATAGACTAGACTTTACACCAGATTTAAGAGACTACAACAGATTTAAAACTGAATTAGAAATGAACTAATACTGAACTAGAACTGAACTACAACTGAACTAAAACTGAACTAGCACTGACCTAGAACCGTAACGAAACTAGACCTGAACTAGAACTGAACTACAATTGAACTAGAACTGAACTAGAACTGAACTAGAACTGAACTAGAATTGAACTAGAACTGAACTAGAACTGAACTAGAACTGAACTAGAACTGAACTAGAACTGAACTAGAACTGAACTAGAACTGAACTAGAACTGAACTAGAACTGAACTAGAACTGAACTAGAACTGAACTAGAACTGAACTAGAACTGAACTAGAACTGAACTAGAACTGAACTAGAACTGAACTAGAACTGAACTAGAACTGAACTAGAACTGAACTAGAACTGAACTAGAACTGAACTAGAACTGAACTAGAACTGAACTAGAACTGAACTAGAACTGAACTAGAACTGAACTAGAACTGAATTAGAACTGAACTGGAACTGAACTAGAATTGAACTAGAACTGAACTAGAACTGAACTAGAACTGAACTAGAACTGAACTAGAACTGAACTAGAACTGAACTAGAACTGAACTAGAACTGAACTAGAACTGAACTAGAACTGAACTAGAACTGAACTAGAACTGAACTAGAACTGAACTAGAACTGAACTAGAACTGAACTAGAACTGAACTAGAACTGAACTAGAACTGAACTAGAACTGAACTAGAACTGAACTAGAACTGAACTAGAACTGAACTAGAACTGAACTAGAACTGAACTAGAACTGAACTAGAACTGAACTAGAACTGAACTAGAACTGAACTAGAACTGAACTAGAACTGAACTAGAACTGAACTAGAACTGAACTAGAACTGAACTAGAACTGAACTAGAATTGAACTAGAACTGAACTAGAACTGAACTAGAACTGAACTAGAACTGAACTAGAACTGAACTAGAACTGAACTAGAACTGAACTAGAACTGAACTAGAACTGAACTAGAACTGAACTAGAATTGAACTAGAACTGAACTAGAACTGAACTAGAACTGAACTAGAACTGAACTAGAACTGAACTAGAAATGAACTAGAACTGAACTAGAACTGAACTAGAACTGAACTAGAACTGAACTAGAACTGAACTAGAACTGAACTAGAACTGAACTAGGCTTTACTATAGAATAGATCATAGTATAAACTACAGACAAGTCTATAGATCTTTAATTTGTTACAGATTGTGTCTTGGATGGTTCTTTAAAATTAAAATTTATTTAAATTATTCCTTTTATTAATGAAATTCATGCTTATATTTTTCCAACTGGTATTTTCTTTTTCATGAATATTTAAACCATTGAACAAGTTTGTACTCAATGTTTAATTGTTTAAGTGCGTTTTTAAATTTAAAGTTAATTCAGTTGCTTTTTATTGGTGAAACATTTGAGAGTGAATCGTTGCTCTTTAAAAATATGTTTAACAAAAAAAAAAAAATATAAACAAATTGTTAAATTGGTCAGCAAAATTTAATTGTAAATCTGACAATATTCTTGAAATTTTGATTGGTTTATAGGTGGTAACTATTTAACACAAACAATTAAATACTGCATTTACATTTGTGAAATTAATTTAAATTTATTTTTTCAATTATTATTATTTTTAAGGTTTAGTTTTTGTAAAATAGTATTTATTTTAATACTATGAAAAAGATTTAAAAATATTTTTTAACTTTTTTTTTTTTTTTTTAGAAAATATAAATTTTTTTTAAAATTTTTTAGAAATAGAAATTTTGAAGAAATTTTATAAAAGCTTAAAATGTTTTCTTTATAAATCTTTAATTTTATTTAAATCCTTTCAAAACTTTTGAAGTTATAGTGAAAATTGTAAAATGAGACCCTAATTAATATTAATCATACGGCAGAGTGCCGAGAAGTTTAAAATTGCAGTATATTAAGTTTTAGTAGAGAATTTCTTCTATATTTTAGTGTTATTGCTTTCTCTATAAATTAAAATTTTCTTTAATATTTTGTGCTTTTTGTTGTTGTGTTTTTAATTAGTGCTGGGACATTTACAACATTTATGAACAAAAAACTATTTATTTATATTTTACCGAGTCCCACAAAAATTGCCAAAATTTCTAAAATAAAAAATGTATAAAAAAAATAAAGTTTTTAATTAATATTATACAGTTTAAATTAAAAAAATTATTTTTATTTTTAATATAAAAATTATAAAACCATTTTAAAAATATAATCTACATTAAAACCTTTAAGCTTTATTTTATTTAAGATTTTTATAAAATCTATTCATTATGGTTTTATTTGGTTTACGCTGGCCTCATACAACCAACCACAACATACAACATTGATTTAGTCCAAAAGCCAACATCCAATAAAAATATTTATAGACTTTTTTTAGTATCATATTTACAGCGAAATTAAAAAAAAAATAAAAAAAAAAAATAATAATTAAAAACTAAAATATTAAGCCTTTTGCCAATTAAGTTAACAACCAGTGAATTTTCTAAAACAAAAAAGATAATTTAAAAATTTCGTACCCTGTTAAAAGAAAAGGGGAGCTGAGGAAAAAGTTTAAGGCCAATTGTTGTTATTTGTTTCTAGTGTTTTTACACGAAAAGACCAACATCATTTTGGGGTCTTTAGAATGCACAAACTCAATCTCTATAAAGGCTTTAAAATAATGCCATTAACCCCTAGTGATGATGATAATGATGAACAGTTCAACAACATTTTGTTTACATCCTGTTACACCGCCTCCTCCTCCCAGATCTCCTCCCTTAAATTACTCCCCCTTTTGAGCCCCTATAACGGTGAAATATCATCCATATGTGTGTTTCATAGATAATTATCAGAAAATTCAAATGTTGATGATTGACTGGCGGCTCGTGAACGTGATGATGATGTTGCTGTTGTTGTTGTGGTTAATTGTGAATAGCCGCCACCCATACAAGTGGCAGCACTATCAAAATCCGATACTGAGGTCGTTGTTATGCCCTCTGGTTGTATCAATGGTTGCAATGCTGAATCACGTTTACTATTTTTACGTTTTGTTGCTGTTTTTGATGACGATGTTGTTTTTGTTATTTTGTTTAAATTACAAGAAGAACGTTGATGTTGTTGTAATGATTTTCTCATTAATAAAGGGGTTGTAATTGTTGGTGTTAATGTTGCTGCTGCTGTTGCAGCCAGTATTTGTGGAAAATTTGTTTTTAATGATATTGATGTATAAAATGATATTGACGATGATGATGATGTTGTTGTTGTTGGTGGTGGTAATAGTAGTGATGATGTGTTGGTTTTTAATGTTGTAGTTGTTGGTAATGTAAATGTAGCATTTTGTTTTTGAGGTTTAACTAAAGAAACAAAAAAACTGTATGTAAATGCAAATGATGTTGATGTCAGCAAGTGATGTTAACGATATTGTAGTTGTGTTAGTGGCTTAAGTAACTGTTTCTTCTTGTTTGTTATGTTTTTATAAAGTCTCTTTTATTAACCCTTTTAAAAGTTTTTTGTTTTTTTTTGTTAGCTTTTTTTGGTTTTAAGATTTACTTACCTTGTGTTATTGCTAGTGTTGCGGCGGGTGTTAGATGTGAGGACGTTGCAGAGGTATGTACCGATAATGAGGTACTAGCGGCTGCTGTGGCGGCGGGTATTTGCTGTTGCATATGTAAATTACTACTACCTGTGGCTGTCATACCACAGCCATTGGCTTCTGAGGTTTTCATTTGTGATTCTCGTTCAACTAAACGTTGTCGCAGTAAGCGGATTTTTTCTTCTTTCTGAAAACAAAAATAGAAAAACAAATAAAATAAACAGGATTAAAAAAGTGCATAAAATTTTTTGTAGTTTTCTTTTAAAAATTTAAGGTTCCATTTCAATGCATTTGACTAAGTTCAAATTCAGTTTTAAATCAGTTCTAGTTCATTCATAGTTCAGTTCCAGTTCAGTTCTATTTTAGTTCTAGTTTAGTTCTAGTTTAGCTCTAGTTCAGTTCTAGTTCAGTTCTAGTTCAGTTCTAGTTCAGTTCTAGTTCAGTTCTAGTTCAGTTCTAGTTCAGTTCTAGTTCAGTTCTAGTTCAGTTCTAGTTCAGTTCTAGTTCAGTTCTAGTTCAGTTCTAGTTCAGTTCTAGTTCAGTTCTAGTTCAGTTCTAGTTCAGTTCTAGTTCAGTTCTAGTTCAGTTCTAGTTCAATTCTAGTTCAGTTCTAGTTCAGTTCTAGTTCAGTTCTAGTTCAGTTCTAGTTCAGTTCTAGTTCAATTCTAGTTCAGTTCTAGTTCAGTTCAAGTTCAGTTCTAGTTCAGTTCTAGTTCAGTTCTAGTTCAGTTCTAGTTCAGTTCTAGTTCAGTTCTAGTTCAGTTCTAGTTCAGTTCTAGTTCAGTTCTAGTTCAGTTCTAGTTCAGTTCTAGTTCAGTTCTAGTTCAGTTCTAGTTCAGTTCTAGTTCAGTTCTAGATCAGTTCTAGTTCAGTTCTAGTTCAGTTCTAGTTCAGTTCTAGTTCAGTTCTAGTTCAGTTCTAGTTCAGTTCTAGTTCAGTTCTAGTTCAGTTCTAGTTCAGTTCTAGTTCAGTTCTAGTTCAGTTCTAGTTTAGTTCTAGTTCAGTTCTAGTTCAGTTCTAGTTCAGTTCTAGTTCAGTTCTAGTTCAGTTCTAGTTCAGTTCTAGTTCAGTTTTAGTTCAGTTCTAGTTCAGTTCTAGTTCAGTTCTAGTTCAGTTCTAGTTCAGTTCTAGTTCAGTTCTAGTTCAGTTCTAGTTCAGTTCTAGTTCAGTTCTAGTTCAGTTCTAGTTCAGTTCTAGTTCAGTTCTAGTTCAGTTCTAGTTCAGTTCTAGTTCAGTTCTAGTTCAGTTCTAGTTCAGTTCTAGTTCAGTTCTAGTTCAGTTCTAGTTCAGTTCTAGTTCAGTTCTAGTTCAGTTCTAGTTCAGTTCTAGTTCAGTTCTAGTTCAGTTCTAGTTCAGTTCTAGTTCAGTTCTAGTTCAGTTCTAGTTCAGTTCTAGTTCAGTTCTAGTTCAGTTCTAGTTCAGTTCTAGTTTAGTTCTAGTTAAGTTCAGTTCTAGTAGAGTTCTAGTTTAGTTTTAGTTCCGTTCTAGTTCAGTTCTAGTTCCGTTCTAGTTCAGTTCTAGTTCCGTTCTAGTTCAGTTCTAGTTAAGTTCAGTTCTATTTCAGTTCTAGTTCAGTTCTAGTTCAGTTCTATTTCAGTTCTATTTCAGTTCTAGTTCAGTTCTAGTTCAGTTCTAGTTCATTAATTTACATGAACATACGATCACTAAGACTAAATTTCGTTTCTTTTCTTATTAGCATAAACAAAATAATAAACAAAATAAAACTCATAATACTTGTTGAAACAAACATAAACAATAATGAGAATAATATTTACAATATAAAAGGTTTCAATTCTATGTTTCTCAATAGAAAAGGCAAAGGTGGAGGTATAGCCGTATACATAAAAGAGAACATCAACTATACCCAAATATCTCTGAACACAAACTCTTGTGAATCGTTACAAATTGATGTAAACATAAATAATAAAAACACTACTCTTCTCTCCATTTATCGCCCCCCTGACCATAATGCTACAGAATTCATAAATGAACTAGAATCAATAATTACAAATGTAAACAACAAAAAAGAAATCATCATTGTAGGAGATATGAATATCGACATAAAGAAACAAAATAAAACAACAACAACATACTTAGATATGTTAATGTCGAATGGTATGCAATGTATGGTAAATGAAAGCACTCGCGAAGATTTAAACAAAAACACAGGTACCTGCATTGACCACTTGTTTATAAAAACCAACAACAAAAACACACGGTCATATGTCAATATTATAACAACAACAATATCAGATCACTACTCTATGTTTTGCTGTATAAATAAAGAAGAAACAAATCAGGGTAGAGAAAACCACAGTATTCAGGGGCCACAACTAAATAATTTTTTAGTTAATAAAAAAATAAGAGAAACAAACTGGAACGAATTAATTAAAGAAAATCAAAATGTAAATAATATGTACAATCAAATACATAAAAAATTTAGTGAAATATACAATAGTTCTTACAAAAAAAGAAATTCGTGTAAAAAAAGATCTTCAAATCCTTGGATTAGCGAAGAATTAATAAAACAATGTGACACGCGAGATAAACTTTATAAAAAGTGGCGAAATAACAAAAATAACAAAAATCTTGAAATAGAGTACAAACAATTTAGAAACAAACTAAATAAAAAATTTCTTTATGCCAAAAACAATTATTATCGTCAAAAATTTATTGAGAACAGAAACGATATGCGCGCTACCTGGCAAATAATAAATGAAATCATTGGTAAAAAATCTAATAATATTGATGATACAATAATAAAAAATTTTAAAAGTGAAAATTTCAATAACATTTTGAATTGTTTTGCAACAAATTTTAATGAAAATATAAATAAAATAATTCATAACTGTGATATACAAACGCTACAAACAGTGCAAACAACACAACAAAACTCGATTTACTTATCACAAACATGTGAAAATGAAATATTTTACATTTTAAAGACATTAAATATAAAAAAAGGTGCTGGAATAGACCTTATTAGACCAAAAGATTTAAAATTAAATGCACATATTATCACACCAATAATAACTGCTTTAATAAACAAAAGTTTAGAAAGTTCTACAGTTCCAAACCTCCTAAAAACCTCAATTATAAGACCAATTTATAAAAGCGGACCAGTGGCAGAATTCAACAACTATAGGCCCATAGCCATATTACCAGCAATTGAAAAAATATTGGAAGAAATCGTCGTCAGAAGATTAACGGATTTTCTGCATAAATATAAAATTATTAATAAGAACCAATTTGGTTTCCAAAAAGGGAAAAGTATTAATAAATTACTTGGACATTTTTCGAATCACATTAATGAGCATTTAAGCAAGAACCATCACTGTCTAGTGCTATACATAGATTTCAGTAAAGCGTTCGACACCCTCTCGCACACAAAATTAATTCAAATATTACACAGTACCGGTATTAGAGGCAAAACATTGGACTGGTTTAAAAGCTATCTGCAATTAAGATCGTATCAAGTTAAAATTAATAATATTTTGAGTAATAAAGTCTTGTCACAATTTGGGGTACCCCAGGGATCAAAATTAGGACCAATTTTGTACATAATATATGCCAACGATATGATTAGACATTTAAGCAAAAGCACAACGTTTGCATACGCTGACGATACGGCAATTGTTGTAGCCAACAAAAACATTAATATTGCCATACAAACAATGCAAAACCAGTTTGATACAGCAACTAAATGGTGTCATGATAATGGTCTGATCATTAACGCTTCTAAAACGAAGCTTATGCATATAAAGGCGCGACACCTAACAGACTCACCAATCGAGATAACCTTTCACAACACAGAATGCCTTCACCAAAAAGTTTTAAATCCACATAACTACAATGAAAACTGCACCACAAAAATTGAACTAGTTAAATCGTACAAATACCTAGGTGTACACGTTGATAGCAACTTCAAATGGAAGACCCACATTGATAACGTTAAATCCAAACTTCGAAAATCAGCTTATATACTGAATCATTTAAGCAATTGCGCAACATACAGTGTACTTAGGCAAGCTTACTTCTCTTTGGCTGAATCATACATTAGGCAAGGAATTACTGCATGGGGAAGCGCAACCTATTGTAAAACCCTCCAAAAAACACAAAATCAAATCCTAAAGTTACTTTGGAAAAATTATCGTAGATCCATAAACGTAAATACACACAACCCAACAAACATTACTACGTCGTATAATTCTAATAACCACAACACACTCACCTACACAAATTACCAACACAACACAAACAACAACCTTTTCTACAACTTAAACACTCCAAACCTAAGTGTAAACAACTTTATGATGTACAACAACACATCCCTCATCAACACACAACAAAACAACGCAACATTTAACCCAACAAACAATTCTGTTGCCAACAACTTCAACAGCATAAGCCATGGTACACACGCCATAAACAACACACCGTCTGAAGAGACACCGTATAACACAAATATCAACTCAAACAACATAAGAACAAGAAATTTAAACAATCCCAGCACCAATAACCTTGCAAAGGAACTAAAAATATTAAACATAAAGAGCATTTTCTTTACAACACTTGCAACTGACTTCTACAACAACCGTAATTTTTTGCACGAAATAGACCACGCCTACAACACTCGACGCCGAGCGCAAGGGAGATACAAAGTAGAACGTTTCAGCAATGAATATGGACGGAATACATTAACCGTTTGTTTACCAACTATACTCAACAAGATCCCTATAAATATCATCAATACAAGAAATGAGTACAAAAGGAAAAAACTCATTAAAAACTTCTTCATAAGTTCACAATGAAACATTATTCACTTATTATTATTTAGTTTTATTATCCTGCTGACAAGCCAAAGGCTTAGCGGGTTTAGAATTTAAATATTATAAATATTATTATTCTTATTAGTGTTATTATTTTTATTAATGTAATTGTTATGAATGAAAATAATTAATAAAAATTAAAAAAATAAAAGTTCAGTTCTAGTTCAGTTCTAGTTCAGTTCTAGTTCAGTTTTAGTTCAGTTCTAGTTCAGTTCTAGTTCAGTTCTAGTTCAGTTCTAGTTCAGTTCTAGTTCAGTTCTAGTTAAGTTCTAGTTCAGTTCTAGTTCAGTTCTAGTTCAGTTCTAGTTTATACCAAAAATTAAACTATACTAAAAATTCATTTTTATACTAAAAATTTGTTTTTATATTAAAAATAAATTTTTTACTAAAAATTAATTTTATACTAAAAATTAAGTTTTTTATACTTAAATCTAATTTTTGACTCAAGTTTTAATTATACGTAATTTTTTCCTTTATTCTTACCTGTGCTATCAGTCGTTGTAATTCTTCATTTTCCGTTACCAATTTTTGATAACGTTCTTCATCTTCTTTTGATATGCCCGAATCGGGATTATATTTCGATTCAGCTTTATCTTTAGGATGGCGTATAACCTCAATAACCTTTTAAGTAAAAAGACAAATAAGAATAAAACATTTATTATATTTAAAGAATAAATATTTAACATAATAATGACCATTCCTTTTTTAATGATATTTACCTTTGGCACAAATATTAGCAACATGCTTAAGAAACAACAAAATATCACAGCCAATGCCACAAATGCAAATGAAGCATCCTGTTGCGATGCGATGACCATACCCACTGGTGCCGTAATTAAACACAAGACCACCACATTATAAATGCTCATGCCTACATAACGCGAATCGTTTATTTGTTTAACTTTTATTGAACGCGTTTCGTAAGCGAGAAAAAGGCCAAAGACCAATATTAAACCCTTGTAACCATAAACAAGGCCTAAAGGGAAAAGAAAGAAAAAAAAAAAAAAAAAGAAAATTGAAATAAAAAGGTAAAATAAATATTAAGAAAATTAATTACTATTTGTTTATGTTACATTAAGGATTTTTTTCTTTTTTTGTTTTACAACTTACCCAACCACATGGAATTTTTTTCACTTTCACAATGTTCCAACTCTGGACGTATTTTAATATCATCAGTCGTAGATATGGGATCTTCTAGAGGAAATGTTTCTAAAATTCTTTGTAGTGGATCAAATATTTGCCAGGCTATTAAAATAATTAAATCTACAGAAAGTAAACCCGTAACCATGGTATAAAGTTTCCAGGGTTCAACTTTTTTCTAAGGAGAAGAAGAAAAGGAAAAAAAGATATATAGGTGTGAGTTATTTAAATTTCTTTTGATAGGTTTTGGAATAAATATAAGTGAGCCCTAAAAGCATTTGAGGTATGTAATTTAAAAGCTTTAAGTGTTAGCTTTTGTTAGGATTTTGTTTTTTGAGAATCTGTTAATATTTAAAGAAGATAGAGGAGTTTGAGTAAAAAAAGTCATAATTAATATTAATCATACGTCTGTCAACCTTTTTTTATAAATGAGATTAGAGCAACTGTTTTGAATTTATGTTAAGAAAAAATTACGTTTAAACTATTACTTTTTTGAGAAGATTGTAAAAATTTAAAAAAAAAAAAAAAAATTAAACAAAAATTTGCTTTTTTTTTTTTTGAGAAAATTAAAATAATTTATATTTATCGATTTTCTTAATTAATTTTTTTTTTTTTAGTTTATCATTTTAAAAATTATAAAATGATTCCTTTTGATGCCATTTTGTCTTTTAAGGAATTTTTATACATTTTTTTTAATAATTTTTATTATAATAAAATTATTTTTTTTTTGTTTTGGTTAGTTTTAAAATAATATGGGAGCCTTGAAAAATGTTTATTGATTGCCATTAAAGCTTGAAGTGTAAGCTTCTGTTAGAATTTTTTCTTTTGAAAATCTTTTTATATTTAAAGAAGTTAGGGAAAATTTAGTGAAATAAGTGATAATTAATATTAATCATACGTCTGTAGAACTTTTTTTATATATAAGATTAGAGCATGATTTTTCATAAGATTTATTGCTTAAAACTTATTTTAAGAAAAATTGGTTCAAATTATTACTTTTTGAAGAAAATATTGAAAAAAAAAAAAAAAAAAATAAATATAAAAATTTTGATTTTTTTTGGAAAATTAAAAAATATATTTATAAGCCGATTTGTTTGATTTTTGATTACCTTGATAGTCTAGCATCTTAAAAATCATAAAATGATCCCTTTTTTTATTTAAAAGAATTTTTCTAATAATCTTTATTATAATAAAATTTATTATAAATAATTTTTTATTTTGAAGAGTTTTAAAGTACTAATAAGTAAAGCCTAAAAACATTGTAGTAACTATTATTAAAGCATTGACTGTTAGCTTTTGTCAAGATTTTGTCTTTTGAAAATCTTTTAATATTTAAAGGAGTTATAAGAAATTTAGTGAAATAAGTCATAATTAATATTAATCATACGTCTGTAGAACTTTTGTTAAAAGCACCATTAAAGCATGATTTTTCATAAATTTTTTGGTTTATAAGTGATTTTAGGAGGAAATAGGTCTAAATTATTTTATTTTCTTAACATTAATTCCGTGGGAACTAAAAAAATATTTGAAAAAAAAAAAAAAAAAATTAAGGAAAAAAAGATTTTTAATTTTTGTTCGAAATTTAATAAATATGTATAAACAGATTTTGTAAATTTCTCATTTTAAGGCCTCAAAAATTATAATTACATACATTTAGAAGCCATTTTTATTATTTAAGAATTTTTATAAATTTTTAAAAAAATATTATTTAATTTAATTTTTTGTTTTTAAATCCTTTTTATCCTTTTTATTCTGCAGATAAACCTCAGTTTTATCATCTTCTTAATTACATTTTTTAAATACTGTTAATTTGTATTTTCTCTTATTTTTTCTTTAGCCATTAATCATTAAATAACACAATTTTTCTTCCTCTGTTTTATATCTTCTTTTCAACTGTCATATTTATTTTAATGCATAACTTTTTAATCGATTTTATTTGTTCATTTTAAATTATATTGTATTTTTTTTTATATCAAACTGCTGTTGCTATTTATTTTTACTCATTTTTCTTGTTATCTGTCATGTTAATAATATTTTTGTATTTTTTTCGCGTAAAAAAAAAAATAAACATTGTGAAATATAATTTTTGCTGTTTTTCATTTATACACGCACAAATAAACTATCATGTCTTTTTTTTTTCATATATCAACTCATCATTATCATTGCACATTTTGGACATTATGAGTTCATTTATAAAATGTCACTGTCAGTGAGTGTGTTATTCTGCTGTTTTGCTACATTTGTGTATGTGTAAGCAAATGTATTAATTGTATAATTATGTTGTTATTGCATTTTAAAATTATACAGAAAAAAAAAAAAAAAAAAAAAAAAAAAAAAATATAGGAAATTAAAATATACTTTGTTGTAGAGAATGTAAAGCTTAAATAAAAAATTTGTATATAAATTTATTATATACAGTGGTGGCCACGAATTTAAGACACGACATGTAACGAACTAAGTTGTGATAATTATTACAACCCTGCAATATAAAATTAGATTTTGTTAATTTTTCAGTGTACCCTGTAATGTTAAGATCAATTACCGTTATTTGGTTTTGTTTGTGTATACATTTTGTTGCTGTTTTTATTATATTTTCGTAAAAACGTGCTTTTGAAGCTGGTCACGAATTTAAAACATATAAGAAATATTTGGTTTTTAAGTGATTTTTTGGTGTTTTTTGAAGCTAAAAGGTAAGTAATGAATGTTTTATTCCATTTAATGTTAGAATACATCAAAATATTTAGTTAGAAATGGCCAGAGGTACTTGGAGTTCGGATGCCGAGCGAAAATTGATCCAACAAATGAATACTGATGGAAAAACAGTAATGGAAATTTCCAAGCTACTAAAATGTTCCAGATCCAAGATTTACAATGCACTGGAACACATCAAGCAACATGGCACTACCAAAAATGTCAAACAGCACCCTAGAGCCCGAAAAACTACACCCAGGGAGGATAGCTTAATTTATAAATCAGCTGCTAAAGATCCTTTCAAGAGCTCAAGTAAAATTAAAAATGAGATTTCATCGGATTTTGGTATTAATATATCGTCCAGGACAATAAGAAGACGTCTGAATGAGAAGAACTTACGTGGGTGTATTGCACAACGTAAACCACTTGTGTCAAAAAAAAATATTAAATCCCGACTAGCGTTTTCAAGAGAAAATCTCAATAAGCCGATGACATTTTGGAAAAATATACTTTGGAGCGACGAGTCGAAGTTTTGTCGCTTTGGTTCTGATGGAAAACAGTACGTATGGCGTCCTCCAAACCTGGAGCATCACCCAAAGTACACCCTTAAAACGGTTAAGCATGGTGGTGGAAATGTCATGGTGTGGGCAGCATTTTCCTGGCATGGTGTAGGTCCCATTCAGAAGATTATCAATAAAATGGACCAGCATATTTACAAAAACATACTGACAAGCATCATGATACCATTCGCTGAAGACAACATGCCTCTAATGTGGAAATTTATGCATGATAATGACCCTAAGCACACTTCACGCCTAGTGAAGAGTTGCTTAGAGGAAAATAATATCACAGTTCTGAAATGGCCAGCTCAATCCCCGGATCTCAATCCAATTGAGAACTTGTGGAATGATGTTGAGGAGCATGTACGAGCAGTAAAGCCAAAAAATTTGACTGATTTATGGGAAGAAATTCAAAAGGCTTGGTATACCATTCCAAAGGAGCGCTGTATGGCCTTAGTTGAAAGTTTACCCAGGAGATGCGCTGCTGTGATTCAAAATAAAGGATTTCCCACCAAATACTAATATTGTTTTATGAAGCTGAGCTTTACTTTTGTGAATTAACTTTTATTTTGCCTATGTCCTAAATTCATGACCAGGCTTAAACTTGTATTAATCTGTATAATATGTAAATCAAAATTGGAAACTAAATATAGGTAACAAACTATTGTTGATTTTTTTTCATAACATTACTAGGATCTTTAAAAAATAACATGGATCTAAAATTTGTTCGATAAGATGTAAAAATTATCAGAAATATATAAGTGAAATGTCGTGTCTTAAATTCGTGGCCACCACTGTATATATATATTTTTTTTAATATTTTAAATCATAAATAGTTCATCTCTACCATAAAATTATTTTTCAACGCATGATTATATTTAGTTCCCTTATTAATATTTAAATATTACTCATACGTTTTTATCCCAAGTGCTGTTATAAACGTATAATTAATTTCAGTCTTATTAAATTAATTTTATACGTTTCGTAGTATTTGTAGGTGCACTTCTCGAATATGCTTTTTGCCAAAAAATTGTGCCTTTTGCCTTAGTTCTGTTTATTTTTTTATGTTAGAAAATTTGACACTTACTTGTGGTTTCTTAAAATATTTACTCACTTTGGGATCTCTTTTCGCCTTAGTAGTAAATCGATGTACACGCCATACTTTACTAAACATGGCACCATAAGCTAAAGTAAAACCGGTGGATAAAAGCCAAGCTCGAGCTTGACAAATCTAAAAAAAAAACAAGAAAAATATATTAAAATTTTTAATTAAAATATATAAAAGTTAAGAAAAATCATTAAAAATAAAAATAATAATGTATAGACTCCATTAAATAATTCAAAAAATGTTATTATTTTAATTTTAATATATTTTTTTTGTATATCGTAATATTCACTTACCTTTGGATATTCTTCTGGATCTACAAAACGTCCATCCATACCCAATAATATGACGGATGTTAAACATATGATGACACCAAATAACATAATGGTATTACATACAGGATGTGATGATTGTATTACTCTACAAGTATAAAAATTTACAAAAAATAAATAAATTGAAATTTTAATATAAAAATTAAACCAAAATGAAAGCCACAAAACATATGTTATTTGCTGAAAAAAAAAATATCTTCAGAAATTTAATAAAAGCTAATTTTCTACTGATTCATCCTCATTTTGTTTTATAAAAATCCGCGAATATCTATAAAAGCTACAGCGATTTTTAGAAAATATAACATAATTAATATTAATCATACGTTATGGTGGACACATTTTTTTAAAGGTTATTTTCATATAAATTAAAAGCCTAAAAATGACTGAAATAGAACTGAACTAGAACTGAACTAGAACTGAATTATTACTGAACTAGAACTGAACTAGAACTGAACTAGAACTGAACTAGAACTGAACTAGAAATGAACTAGAACTGAACTAGAACTGAACTAGAACTGAACTAGAACTGAACTAGAACTGAACTAGAACTGAACTAGAACTGAACTAGAACTGAACTAGAACTGAACTAGAACTGAACTAGAACTGAACTAGAACTGAACTAGAACTGAACTAGAACTGAACTAGAACTGAACTAGAACTGAACTAGAACTGAACTAGAACTGAACTAGAACTGAACTAGAACTGAACTAGAACTGAACTAGAACTGAACTAGAACTGAACTAGAACTGAACTAGAACTGAACTAGAACTGAACTAGAACTGAACTAGAACTGAACTAGAACTGAACTAGAACTGAACTAGAACTGAACTAGAACTGAACTAGAACTGAACTAGAACTGAACTAGAACTGAACTAGAACTGAACTAGAACTGAACTAGAACTGAACTAGAACTGAACTAGAACTGAACTAGAACTGAACTAGAACTGAACTAGAACTGAACTAGAACTGAACTAGAACTGAACTAGAACTGAACTAGAACTGAACTAGAACTGAACTAGAACTGAACTAGAACTGAACTAGAACTGAACTAGAACTGAACTAGAACTGAACTAGAACTGAACTAGAACTGAACTAGAACTGAACTAGAACTGAACTAGAACTGAACTAGAACTGAACTAGAACTGAACTAGAACTGAACTAGAACTGAACTAGAACTGAACTAGAACTGAACTAGAACTGAACTAGAACTGAACTAGAACTGAACTAGAACTGAACTAGAACTGAACTAGAACTGAACTAGAACTAAACTAGAACAGAACTAGAACTGAACTAGAAATGAACTAGAACTGAACTAGAACTGAACTAGAACTGAACTAGAACTGAACTAGAACTGAACTAGAACTGAACTAGAACTGAACTTGAAATGTGTTTATTTCGAAAATTTTTCTTTTTTTTAATTTGTGTTCAGCCTTTTTGTTTAATAATTTAAATTTTATTTAAATTTAATATTTTTGTTTACAATTATAAACAAATCATTTTAAGAATCATTGTTCATATATCATATTTTTAATATTTTAGAAAAATATTCAACTATAAATCAGTTTTGTGGTTTTATTTTTATAAAATTTTATAAATTTTTGTTTTGTATAAACAAATTTTTGAAGCTGCAAAAAACCTACATTTATTTCTCACAATATTTCACAACATTTGTTATGGAATACAAACATTTATACAAATTTGTGCTGTTGTTTATAAATTTGTCTTGTGCCCATAAACTAAAGGAAAAATTACCCATAATATTAGACATTTTGTTAAGAGCGCATTTTCCTAAGGAAATTAATCTTCTAAATGTGTTTCTCTGCCTTTTCCCTACCATTTCTTAACAAGCAGTGATGCTTTGCAAAGCAGTAAATAAAATAATGGTGGACAATTTTAAGCCATGAATATATGGCCAACAAAAAGGCTAAAAAATATTTTTTTTTTTTTTTTTTAACATCAAGTCTTGTTGCATTGTGTCAGGAAAGGGAGAAGGATGTTAAGTCATTTAAATTTTTGGAGATGAAAAAAAAAAAAAAAAAACAATAACAACAACAGATTATAACATGTTTTAAAGGAATACAAGTATATAAACACATAAACTCATTTGCAAAATGCAGCAACCACAGCGTGTTTTTAGTGCTGACAAAAGATTTAATATCTTGGTGTAAATCTGTCCAGGCTTATGTTTGGCCATTTATATTAAGTGGGCTAAACAATATTTCTGCCAACAATTGTCTCTTTTCATATTTCTTAGCAGCAACAGAAATTAGTTAATGTTTTTTTTTCTTTTCTTTTTCAGTGGAAGTAAGAAGAATGTTGAAATAAGTTTCAGCTAGAAGATGAAATTCCCTGACTGTAGTTTACGTTTTTTAGTTGTTCTTTTATTTTTTTGTTATTTTCTTTAGCTACGAGGATGCTGCTATATTATTGGTATAACTTCCTTTTAACTTTAGCTGCCTGTTGTCCTTTTTTATGAAAAACTTTTTTTTATCTCAGACTTTATAGTCTTAAAATGCTTTAACATGTTTTAGAGCTCTTTGAATTTTGGTTAGAGATTTAGTCTGTTGGTTTGTCCGTCCTTTTATTCTTGTGTATTGTCTCATATTTAGTTTTTTGTTGTAGCTATTGTGGTTATGTTGGTGGTTTTTTTGTTAAAAAAAAGGAAAACAAAAAATAGTTTTTCAAAATCCCAAGAAACTGTAAGGAAGTAAGCAACTTATTCTGTTGTGTAGCCTATTGTTAGAGTTTTGATTTTAGTTTTTTCCTTTTGCTTTTTACTTTATTTCCGTTTAACTTAGTTATTTTTATATTGTGTTCTTTGTGTCTGTGTGGGTATGTGTACATTTGTGGGTATTATATTATTTTTCATTATTTTAACACAATTGATTTGGTTGCTAGTTGTTGGCTTATTGTAAACTTCTTAGAAAATAATGCTATTGTTGAGAGAAAATGTCTTTGGAAAATGTTTTTGCGAAAAAAGAAAAAACTTACTGTTAGCCACTTTTTAATTAAAATCTAAAAGAATTCAAAAAACAGAAAGAATTTTGTAAATTTTTCTAAAAAATATGGAACTGTTCTAGTTCAGTTCTAGTTCAGTTCTAGTTCAGTTCTAGTTCTAGTTCAGTTCAAGTTCAGTTCTAGTTTAGTTCTAGTTCTAGTTCAGTTCTAGTTCTAGTTCTAGTTCTAGTTCTAGTTCAGTTCTACTTCAGTTCTAGTTCAGTTCTAGTTCAGTTCTAGTTCAGTTCTAGTTCAGTTCTAGTTCAGTTCTAGTTCAGTTCTAGTTCAGTTCTAGTTCAGTTCTAGTTCAGTTCTAGTTCAGTTCTAGTTCAGTTCTAGTTCAGTTCTGGTTCAGTTCTGGTTCAGTTCTAGTTCAGTTCTAGTTCAGTTCTAGTTCAGTTCTAGTTCAGTTCTAGTTCAGTTCTAGTTCAGTTCTAGTTCAGTTCTAGTTCAGTTCTAGTTCAGTTCTAGTTCAGTTCTAGTTCAGTTCTAGTTCAGTTCTAGTTCAGTTCTAGTTCAGTTCTAGTTCAGTTCTAGTTCAGTTCTAGTTCAGTTCTAGTTCAGTTCTAGTTCAGTTCTAGTTCAGTTCTAGTTCAGTTCTAGTTCAGTTCTAGTTCAGTTCTAGTTCAGTTTTAGTTCAATTCCAAATCATCTCTAGTTCATTGCTAATTCAATTCCATATTGGTTCCAGTTCATTTCTGGTTGTAGTTCAGTTCCAGTTCTAGTTTAGTTCAAGTTCAGTTCTAGTTCAGTTCTAGTTCAGTTCTAGTTCAGTTCTAGTTCAGTTCTAGTTCAGTTCTAGTTCAGTTCTAGTTCAGTTCTAGTTCAGTTCTAGTTCAGTTCTAGTTCAGTTCTAGTTCAGTTCTAGTTCAGTTCTAGTTCAGTTCTAGTTCAGTTCTAGTTCAGTTCTAGTTCAGTTCTAGTTCAGTTCTAGTTCAGTTCTAGTTCAGTTCTAGTTCAGTTCTAGTTCAGTTCTAGTTCAGTTCTAGTTCAGTTCTAGTTCAGTTCTAGTTCAGTTCTAGTTCAGTTCTAGTTCAGTTCTAGTTCAGTTCTAGTTCAGTTCTAGTTCAGTTCTAGTTCAGTTCTAGTTCAGTTCTGGTTCAGTTCTAGTTCAGTTCTAGTTCAGTTCTAGTTCAGTTCTAGTTCAGTTCTAGTTCAGTTCTAGTTCAGTTCTAGTTTAGTTCTAGTTCAGTTCTAGTTCAGTTCTAGTTCAGTTCTAGTTCAGTTCTAGTTCAGTTCTAGTTCAGTTCTAGTTCAGTTCTAGTTCAGTTCTAGTTCAGTTCTAGTTCAGTTCTAGTTCAGTACTAGTTCAGTTCTAGTTCAGTTCTAAATCAGTTCTAGTTCAGATCTAAATCAGTTCTAGTTCAGTTGGTCACAAATTGGTATCCTTTTTGCTTTTTATGAAAAACTTAGTCTCCATTTTTTTTGTTTTTTTTATTTTTTTTTTTTAATTAACTATTTATGTTTGGTGATTCTTTAATTCTTTCTTATTTTAAGCGATTAGATATATATTTTTTTTAATTTTCTTTTAACTATTTTTTTCTTTTGTTTTTGTGAGAATAAAATTTATTTCAACTTAAAAACCCAAGAAGCTAAAAATATTCTATGCATGATGTTATAAATATGTGGTTTTCAAAGGAAAAAGAAAAACTTTAACTTAATTTTTTTCTTAGTATTTACGCGTTATTTTTCTTTGTAAATATTTTATTTTAAGATAAAATTATGTATTTTTTTTAATGCTGTAATATAAAATGGTTTTCTAGCAAAAATATTTTATAAAATATTTACTTAAAAGCCACAAATTTATAAAGAAAAGTAGTTTTTCTTGTGCAAGAAAAAATAATAAAGAGAGAAGAAATGAAGGGGTTTAGTTTCAGAGGAAGTTAAGTAATTTTTTAAAGGTTTAAAAACTATTTCCTAGGAATTTTATTAAAAATGTTGACTTAAATGTTATCTTAGAAAGTAGTTTTAATTTGTTATAATTTAATTTATTTAAATAAATAAAATTTTAGTTTTTAAGAAGAAATTTCCTAATAAATATTAATTATATGCACCATGTGACAGTAACTTATAAAATAAAAAAATACTTGTGGCTACTATACTGCTGAAGTGGTTGGAAAATTATGTAGGTACAAAATGTAGAGAAGGTTCGAGGCTATCATAAAATAGGAACAAGAAGTTAATTGTTGTTATACAGAGCCAGTCACAGAAGTCTAAGTATAACCATTTTAAACCTAATTTTGTTTTATAATTTTTTTTAGCTTTTTTTGCATTCCCGTTTTTGGACTTGTTTAATTAATAAAGTCTATTTAAGAAATTTTGAAATTTAGGGCACTTCTGTAAGTTCCCATACTTTTTTAAGATGGAGAAACATATAATTTCTTATTTAACTTCTTTTTTGATCTGTGTTTGTTAATTTATCTTATGCATGTGCGCATTTGTTGCTATTGTTTTTAAATTTAGTTTGTTTCTAGTATATTTTTTTCACAAATGTTGCACGTTCATTTTTCGATGCAGCAAAGTGTAAAACCAAACAACCATTCATTCAATGAATACATGAATTTTCAGCAGCCTCCACAAAAAAAACAATAAACCATCACTAGTCACTCAAACATAAAATGAATCCTTTTACTCTTATACCCTTAAAGGCTGTTACTGTTGCTGCTCTTATTTGCCTGAAATCAAACATTTAGTCACCCAAATACTTGTATGTTTGTTGGTACTTTGGGACAAAGGTTTTATACTTATTTAAGCTATTTTTTCCCGGGGTTGAGAAAAAAATACAGCAGAAAACAATGTTTCTGAGTGTGCTGGCTCACTTAAAGCGTTCCTGCAAAAGAATTTTATATGCTATGACTGCTGCTGGCTGCTATAAAAGAGAAACAAGGGTTAAACTAAAAGTCTATTTTAAACTCTAGCATTTGCTGGTGTATGCTTTAGTTCTTAAATGTTTGTTTTTGCTTTCATATAAATCAGTTTGTGTTTGAAAGTTTTTTTCTTTGGCTAAAAATGCGTCATTTACCTGATGCTGCATATTTTGTTTTGTTTTGAAAATTTATTTTTCTTTTTTTGCATAGTCAGTTCTCTAGTGTGTTCCACCATACTTTTAGGTATTTTTTAATGTTTTTGGATGCCTGAAAAATAAACATCAGCATCATGATGCCGCACATTGGGTTGAGGAAGGGAAAATGTTTAAATAAATCATTTTTATACTAAAAATTAATTTTTATACTAAAAATTAATTTTTATACTAAAAATAAATTTTTATACTAAAAATTCATTTTTATACTAAAAATTCATTTTTATACTAAAAATTAATTTTTATACGAAAAATTAATTTTTATACTAAAAATTCATTTTTATACTAAAAATTCATTTTTATACTAAAAATTCATTTTTACACTAAAAATTCATTTTTATACTAAAAATTAATTTTTATACGAAAAATTTATTTTTATACTAAAAATTCATTTTTATACTAAAAGTTCATTTTTTATACTAAAAATTCATTTTTATACTAAAAATTAATTTTTTATACTAGAAATTCATTTTTATACTAAACATTTTTTTTATATTTAAAAATTATTTTTATAGTAAAATCTTTAACCAAGACGTATGATTAATATTAATTAAGAGTTGTTTAAGTAATATGCTTCTAACTTCAGTAAACATTTATGGATTTTAAAAGAAAAATTATAAATTATAGCTGACGTTATTGTTGTTTAAAGAAAATTATTTGTAGTTATCTTGTTTTAATCTTAAATATTTAAAAATGAAGCTTAATATTTTTTGGTATTTACCGTTAATTTTTAATTTTTTAGTTTTTTTAAGTTTTTCTTCAGGAAATCAAATGTATCTCTATTAAATAACTTCCACATTTGACTAGTTTAATATCAAAAAATATTTCTTTATTTTTACACAATTTTTCAGCAGAAAATTAATTAATTAAAATGTTTTTACTAGAGCGTATGATTAATATTAATTAGATGTAATTTCCTTTTATTGTCTGTAACTTTTTTAAAAATGTAGGGATTTTGAAAGATGAAATTATGAAATTATGAAATTATTAAAATTTACAATATTAAGCTTAAGAAAAAAGATTTAAAAATAATAACTTTAACTCTCTTAGGTATTAAAAAAGAAGTGAATAAATAAGTTTTTATTTTATTTTTGAATATTTTCTGTCTTAATTTCCTTAAAAACTCCACTGCACCTCTGCTTTACGCTTCCTATATTTGTCAAATTAAAAAAAAAAAATCAGCTGAAAATCTATTAATTTGTATTAAATTAAATTTAGTATTTTAGTTTACTTTTATTTTTCTATCTTTTATTTTCATTAAAAACCTACTGTACCTCTGCTTTATACCCTCGACATTTACCATAATTTAAGCTCAAAAATTTATTTTTTGTTTAAATTTTCTTAAAAATCTATTCATTTTTAAAATTTGCCACCATGACGTATGATTAATATTAATTAGGAGTTATTTTAGTAAAATGCTTATAACTTGGTTAAAAATGTAAGGATTTCAGAAAACTAAATTGCGTATTAAAGCTTACACTTCAAGGCTTTAGAAAATTTCTTTCAGTAGAAAATATTTTTACTTTAAAATGATTTTAAAATTTTTATTTTAAAAATTTTTCTGTATATGTATATATTTTTTTTTTTTTAATTTTTTATCTTTTATTTAATTTTTTTTTTTTTAATTTTTTTATCGGTTATTTCCCATTCACAAGCCACTGTTTCTTTATTTTCCAACCCCTTTTTATCTTTCCATATTTGTCAATTTTATTGTACATTTTTTTTTGTTTTTTTTCTACACTCCCCTATGTTGTGTTCCATATACTAACTAAAGTATTAGCAAATTTGCAACACAGGATATATTGTATTTCAAACTGAAAAAGAAAAATATAACGTTTGTTTACCAGCAATGAATCAGATTTTTTTTTTAATGTTTTTGTAGTTTTTGCTGCGTTGTGTTTATTTTACCTGTAATTTTTTTTTTGTTCACTGCCGCTTAGATGACTACAAACATATGTATGTATGTAAATATGTTTGATTAAGTATGTGTGTTTATGGGTGAATAAGTATTTTAGTAAAAATTCTTTGTATTAACAAAACCATAATGTGTTTCAAATGATGCAGCTTTTGTGGAGGGTAAGGAGGATGGGAAACGCGTGTGCATAACATGATAAAAAAAAAATAGAAAGAGTAAAATAAAACCTGGCTGATGCAGGCTACTGTGGAAATTAAAGGTAAGGGAGATTTATGTATTTATAAGGACTTTGAAATATTCTTAAAATAATAAAAATTATTAGTGATTGGAGCTAATTATCATTTTATGATTTGTAGTCCTATAGGACGTATGATTAATATTAATTAGGAATATTTTTCAGAAAATGTTAATTTTTTTATTTAAAACTCTTTAAATAAAAGTGAATTAAGTACTTTTTGAAAGCTTATAGTATAAGTAAATTTTGATTTTTACTAAATATTTTAAAATATTTATAAATTTTAAAATAATTAAGCTTAAAAATCTTAATATAAATATATTAAAATTTATTAAAAATAATTTTGTAAATTTTTTTTTTACTATAGAGCCAATGAAAATCGTTGTACTCCTTTAAAAATACTTCTTAGTTTCTTGTTGTTTTATATTTATAAAAACACATAGCATTTAGTAGACCGTGTAGTCATATGACATACTCAAAGTATTTTAAATTACAAAAAACGTATTTGAAAACAAAATGTGTGTAGAAAATTTACAATTTCCATTTTAAAAATATTTTTTATTATTATTTTAATAAATAAAACAAAAACTATACTTTTACTATGCGGAATCTTTTTGTTTTGGCTTTTAAATTTATATATATTTTTTTCATTTTTTTGTACACTTCATAAATTTTTGTTCTTAATATTTTTATTTTCCTCATTCAACATTACTAAATGTAAAAGAAATTGTTTTCCATGAAAATTGTTTTATTATTTAAAAAAAAAAAACATTTTATTTTCCTACCATTAACTATATACTCAAGCTTTAAAGGATGTAAAAATATCCTTTATAGCCCGTGGTGGTCTTGATTTAGAATTTCAAAAGAAATAAAGTATGTAAAAAAAGTAAAATTGTTGCTGTTAATGTATATTTTGTGGCATTTTTTAATTGTTAAAAATTTTATTTTAAAACAAAAGTATTATAATTTTTTCTACTTTTTAATTTAAATTACCTTCTATGCTTATTCCATATATTAAATATAATTAGTGCTAAAGCTACAATAATGCCACAACTAGATATTGTACACATACAGACAAATAATGGCAGCGATACGGTACGTAAGACACGTCTAACTATAGTACGATCTTGAGGAACCTTAAAGAAAATAAAAATAATAAAAGTTTGATATATAAATTTTATTTTATTCTTCTTTCTCTTAGCTTACCTTTCCACCTATCCATCGTTCCATATTCAACCATGTTAAATTATCCAATTGAGTATCATAGTAACCCAATTTTTCATATTTTCCATTTATCATTTGTTCAATTTGTGTTAAAGCAATACGATCTCCCTGAGAGCTGAATGCTACAACACCCTGTAAACAAGAAAATAAAACAATAAAAAAATGTGATGGTTATTTTACATAAAAATATAAATTTTGATTTATTACATAACGAAAATCTAAACAAAACAATGAAAAATATAGTAGTAGATTTAAAACAGAAATAAAGTCAAGAAAAATTTCAAAGGCAGCAACGAATTCGAAGAAGCTTTACCTAAGGTAATCAGTAATATTAACTATATGTTCAATAAACCTGTAAATATTAAAGAAAAACAGCCATTTTCTATATTATTTACCTATTGTTGACATAAGGTAAACATTTAAAAAACTACAATTTATGTATAAAATCAATATTTTTCATAAAATTTTCAAATGTTATGCTTAAATTGTTTATTTTACCTTAAATCTATATTGTTGACATAGTGTAAACAATTGAAAAATCTTACATTTTCTTATAAAAATGAAATTTTTGTAAAATATTTTAAAAGTATTTCTTAAAATGTTTATTTTACCTTAAATACCTATTGTTGACAGGTGTAAATAATCAAAAAATTCGTTAGTTTTAAGCCCAAAACTAAATTTGTTATAAATTTTTGAAAAAATATACCAAAACTGTATTTTTTTAATTGTTTACATATTACTGACACTATGTAAATAATTGAAATTTTTAAAGAATTCATGTTAGAAGATAATTTTAAATATAATTTTGGTAAAAATATCATAATAGGCAATAATTTACATTATTAACATATTCTTGATATCATGTAAACAATTAAAATAACTTTTTTATATATTTAAAAAGTATATAGCTTTAAGTATTTATTTTACATTGTTTACCTTCAGTGAACATAATGTAAACAATTGAAAATCTTGAATAATTCTCTATACGAAATAAATTTTAGAAAAATTATGGATAAAATTATATAAAAAAGGAATTTTTAATTTTTTAGGTATTCTTTACACTGTGTAAACATTTGAAATTTTAAGGAAATTCTTGTTTGAAGTCAATTTTTATATAACATTAGAATAAGTATTGGAATAAGCTCTATTTTACATTATTTACTTATTTATGTCTTCATGTAAAGAATGGAAATTTTTAACTTTCCTTTTAGAAACTAACTTTTTGATAAAATGTTGTAAAAATACAGCAGGAACCTTTTTTTTCATAGTTGACATGAAAAGAAAGTGTAAAGAATTAAAAAATTTTCTAATTTTTTAGTAAAACAAAAAAAAAAAAAAAAAAAAAAAAATTTTCATTTTTAACATATTATTGACACTGTGTAAATAGTTAAAAAATTTTAAAAATGTCAAGTAGAATTCAATTTTAATAAATTAAAAAAAAAATTGTATTACGCAGTATTTTACATTATTTACCTATTTTTTTACAACATGTAAAGAATTGAAAATTCTAAGTTTCTATTGGAATCCAATTTTTTGAGAAAATTTTTTAAGAATATAAATTGAAGGCTCTATTTTACATCATTTTACATATTCTTGACATAATGTAAAGAATGTAAAATTTTAAGTTTTCTATTAGAAACTTACTTTTTGATAAAATATTGTAAAAATACAGCACGAATTCTTTATTTTACATAGTTGACATAGTGTAAAGAATTAAAAAATGTTTTAATTTTTTATACACTGTGTAAACATTTGAAATTTTAAGGAAATTCTTGTTTGAAGTCAATTTTTATATAACATTAGAATAAGTATTGGAATAAGCTCTATTTTACATTATTTACTTATTTATGTCTTCATGTAAAGAATGGAAATTTTTAACTTTCCTTTTAGAAACTAACTTTTTGATAAAATGTTGTAAAAATACAGCAGGAACCTTTTTTTTCATAGTTGACATGAAAAGAAAGTGTAAAGAATTAAAAAATTTTCTAATTTTTTAGTAAAACAAAAAAAAAAAAAAAAAAAATTTTCATTTTTAACATATTATTGACACTGTGTAAATAGTTAAAAAATTTTAAAAATGTCAAGTAGAATTCAATTTTAATAAATTAAAAAAAAAATTGTATTACGCAGTATTTTACATTATTTACCTATTTTTTTACAACATGTAAAGAATTGAAAATTCTAAGTTTCTATTGGAATCCAATTTTTTGAGAAAATTTTTTAAGAATATAAATTGAAGGCTCTATTTTACATCATTTTACATATTCTTGACATAATGTAAAGAATGTAAAATTTTAAGTTTTCTATTAGAAACTTACTTTTTGATAAAATATTGTAAAAATACAGCACGAATTCTTTATTTTACATAGTTGACATAGTGTAAAGAATTAAAAAATGTTTTAATTTTTTATTCAAAACGAAATTTGAGACAAATTAAAAAAAATTTAATAAAAAAATAAATTACATTTTTTACATATTATTGACATTGTGTAAATAATTAACAATTTTAAAAATATCAAGTTAGAATTCAATTTGAATATAATTTTAGCAAAAATATTGTAATACCCAGTATTTAACATTATCTATCTATTTTTTTACATCACGTAAAGAATTGAAAATTTTAAGTTTCCTATTGAAAGCAAATTTTTGGAGAAAATTATATAAAAATATAGCTTGAGGTCTTTATTTTACATTATTTACCTATTTTTGACATAATGTAAACAATTAAAAAATTAAAATTATCTCAATATAAATTGCTTCATAAACTGAATATTTTTAACTATTTTACATTATTTACATATTATTGATATTAAGTAAACAATTAAAATTTGTTATTTTTAACAGCAACAAAATGTATGATAAATTATTTTAATATACCCAGAAAAATAATTATTGTACATTATTTATTTATTTTTAATATTATGTAAAGAATTTAAAATTTTAAGCTTCATATTGAAAACAAATTTTTTGACAAGAATTTTGTAAAAATATAGCTGAAGGCCTTTATTATACATTATTTACTTATAGTTGACATCATGTAAACAATTTAAAACTATGAAAATTTCTATTTCAATATAAAATGCTTCATAAACTGAATATTTTTAACAATTTGACATTATTTACATATTATTGACATTATGTAAACAATTAAATTTTTGTTTTTTTATTATAGCAACAAAATGTATAATAAATTAATTATTTTACATTATTTACCTGAAGTTAACGTTACATAAATGAATAAAAAAATTGCAATTTTTATTATAAAAAAAAAAAAAATTGTATGAATTTCATACATTTTAAACAGTTATACATTATTTACTTATTATTGACATTGCGTAAACAATGTAAAATTTGTTATTCTTATCATTGTAACAAAATTTAGGTTAAATTGTTTGTATATTACAGAAAATTTAACAATTTTACTTTATTTACCTATTGTTTACATGATGTCAACAATTGAAAAAAATGTTTTTTGTTATCCAAATAAAATTTTCTAAAAATTATGTAAAAAAATATGAATTTAACATTATTTACATATTATTGACTTCACGTAAACAATTAAAAATTTATTATTTTTATCATTGTAACTAAATTGACGTTAATTTATTTGAAAATTATAGAAAAATAAAAAGTTTTCTTTATTTACCTATTGTTGACATCAAGTAAACAATTGAAAAAAAATTATGTTTTTTATTGTCTAAATAAATTATTTATTAATTAAGTATGAAAATATGAGATTATTATTTACTTATTATTGACATCGCGTAAACAATGTAAAATTTGTTATTCTTATCATTGTAACAAAATTTACGTTAAATTTTATGTTTTTTATCGTTTTTTTTATTTTATTTACCTATTGTTTACATGATGTCAACAATTGAAAAAACAAGTTTTTTGTTATCCAAATAAAATTTTCTAAAAATTATGTAAAAAAAAAAAAAAAAAATATTAATTTTACATTATTTACACATTATTGACATCACGTAAATAATTAAACATTTATTATTTTTGTCATTATAACTAAATTGACGTTAATTTATTTGAAAATTATAGAAAAATAACAAGTTTTCTTTATTTACCTATTGTTGACATTATGTAAACAATTGAAAAAAATTATGTTTTTTATTGTCTAAATAAATTTTTTATAAATTAAGTATAAAAATATGAATTCTACATTATTTACATATTATTGACATCGCGAAAACAATGTAAAATTTGTTATTCTTATCATTGTAACAAAATTTACGTTAAATTGTTTGAATGTTCTAGAAAATTTAAAAAATTTACATTATTTACCTATTTTTGACATAATGTAAACAATTGAAAAAGTAAGTTTGTTTTATCACCCAAATAAAATTTTCTAAAAATTATGTAAAAAAATATGAATTTAACATTATTTACATATTATACATCACGTAAACTATTAAAAATTTATTATTTTTGTTATTGTAATAAAATTTTCTAAATATTTTACAGAAATTAAAGCCTCTACATTATTTACATATTATTGACTTCTTGTACACATTTGAAACATTTAAGGGTTTATCATTCAAATAAAATTTTGTGTAAATTACATAGAAAAATATGACATTTTATTTTATTTACATATTTTTGACTCCATGTAAACAATTAAAAATGTATTATTTATATCATTGTAACTAAATTGGCATTTAATTATTTGAATATTCTAGAAAAATATAAAATTTTTTCATTATTTACCTATAGTTGACATTATGTAAAAAATTAAAATTTGTGGTTTATAAGTTACTTAAGTAAATAAACAAATTTCCATTATTTACATATTGTAAACAATTCGATAAACTGGTAAATTTTTATTACTAAAATAATTTTTTGGTATATTTTCGTTTATTTACATTATTTACCTAATATATATGCCATGTAATCAATTGAAAATTTGAATAAATTCATTATACTTTCTTATCCATTATAGCGCACTCTTAACAATATATTATTAATGAAAAATTCCTTTTCATATTTTTCCCTTTGTTGTTTACTCTAATATACATTATTGGTTTTTCCAGTGCATCTCTTTTTATTTAGTGCCAAAAAATGTTTTTTTGTTTTTTTTTTTTTTAACTATTTTTACACATGTTTTTCCTCTTTTGGCTCTTTATGACATAAATCTCATAAAGTTTAAAATTTTTTTCTTTGGCGTTTCACTTTTTGTTTATTTATTTATTTTTTTTTTTTTTTGCATTCTTGGCAAAATGACATAATTTAGCCAAAAAAAAAAAAAAAAAAAAAAAAACAAATGATGTGGTGTCTTATAACAGGCTTTAGCTATAAGTTGGCTTGAAGCTTTTGTAAATAGTAGACGAAAAATTGCTATATAGCGTCAATTTTTTATTGACATTTTAGAAAAATATTGTTTATGTAAAAACGGGAGAGAAAGAGGTAAAAGGAAGCAGTTAAGGGTATAATGGATTTTTGAATAAAAAAGATAATTTTTGTAAAGTTTATTGCAGAGAGTTTTTAGATAAGAAGACATTAAGAAAAGGGTAATATTTACATAGAGGACATTTTTAAAATGTTGTAATGATTACTTATTATGACATTATGTTAAAAGTATTGATAAACATTGTATATATATTATTGTAGTATATATTAAACATTGAGTAAATTTTATCATTAAAATGAAAAAACCAATTTTAGTTTTAGTGAAAAAAAAAAAAAAAAAAAAAAAAATGAAAATGAAAATGTTTATAAACTTTTGCACCTTAAAAAATTTATTTTACATATTCTTTACGAGTTTCATTTTATAAAAATTGTCTGAATTTAAACCTTAAGAAGCTACCTCAATATAATTTATTATCTGTCTTTTTTTTTTTTTTTTTCATACAATTTGTGTAAAATTACTGAAAAGTTATATCAGTTTGGCATAAACTTTACACATTTTTTGTAAACATAAATAATTTTCTATCGGTTTTTTTTAATAAAATTTGTGTAACTTCAGTGAAAAAGTTATGTCAACTTGGTATAAATTTTGACTAAATTTACAGTTTAATACTTTTAATAAAACTTTTTTACAAATCTCATGTTTTGAAAAATTCGTAGATCGATAAGTTAATTCAAGATAATTTGCTTTTTCTCAGCATTTTGTTAAATATTTAAAAATGTATAGCTTTTTGTAAAAATTTACATCTTAAAAAATTGATTTAAAATATTCTTTACATATTTTATTTTATTAAAGTAGTGTAAATTTACGCAATACAAGTTTCCTTAACACAGTTTATTTTCTGACGATTTTTGTTTATAAAATTTGTGTAAAAAATTGGTATTAGTTTAGTTTAAATTTACACTAATTTTTATTAAGTAATTTTCTCAATTTTTTTCACTTAAATTTCCTTAAAAAATTTTGTAAATTTCGTGTAATTTTAATCTCTAAAGTTTTTATTACATAATACACATTAACGTTAAGTAAATTTTTGTTAAAAATTCATACAAATTTATAATTTTCTTAAAAAAAATTTACACTATGGAAAGTCATCCTTTTATAAACGGCTTTTTTTCTACTTTTTGTTTATTAAATAAAATATTTAATTTTATCTTTTTTATTAATAAAATTTGTAATATTTTCTTTGTTAAATAAAGTTGTAAACTTTCTCTTTTTTTGTTAAAGGTTTTTAGTTTTGTATAAATTTTAAGTCAATTTTATTATCATTTAATTCTTATTGCAATTTTTTGTAAATTTAGTGTAATTTTACACTTAATAGTTCTTATTGCATAATTTATACCTTCTTTTAATTCCGTTTGATTTCTAAAGAATCTTTTCTCCCTTTTTATAATTTAATTTGTTTAAATAATATTTTCTTTAATAAAATTGTGTAAATTTAGTGTAATTTTACACTTTATAGTTTTTATCAAGTTATAAAGTTTTATTTTACTCTTTATTAAACTTCTGATTGATTTTTTAGGATTTCTATTTAATTTTTTCTAAACTATTTTATAATTAATTAAATTTATCTTTATCAAAGTTGTGTAAACATAGTGTAAATTTACACATTATAAGTCTTATTGCACAATTTGTACTTTTTTTTTCTTTCCGCTTAATTTTCAAAGAACTTTTTTTTTACTTTAATTTTATTTTATTAATTTTTTAATTTTAATTTTAAAATTTATTAAAGTTAAATTTTGTGTAATTTTACACTATATAACTTTTAATGCATCCTTTATTCCTTATTAAATTTCTGTTTGATATTCAATGGATTTGATTTTAATTTTTCTTACTTTATTTTATGTTTAAATAATTTTTCCCTTGATATTAAAGTTGTGTAAATTTGGTGTAATTTTACACTTTATCATTCTATTGCATAAATTATATTTTGCTAAGACTTTTTCTTTTTTCTCCATATAATTTTTTGTTTAAAAAATTTTTGTCTCTATTAAAATCGTGTAAATTTTGTGTAATTTTACAAGGTATTTTTTTAGTTTTTTGAATACTTTATTCTTTATAGAAATTCTGCTTGATTTTTAAGGAGTTTTTAAAATCTTTTTTGTAATTAAATTTTATATTAAAATTTTTTTTATTTATAAAAAATGTAAATTTAGTGTAGTTTTACATTTTATAGTTTTTATTGCATAATTTACTCTTTCTTGTATTTCTAAGGTTCTATTTAGTTTTTTCTAATTAATTTTATTATAAAATAATTTTTCTTTATTAAAGTTGTGTAAATTTTGTGTAGTTTTACATTTTATAGTTTTTATTGTATAATTTACTCTTTCTTGTATTTCTACTTGATTATGAAAGGTTTCTATTTAGTTTTTTTTTCTAATTAATTTTATGTTAAAATAATTTTTTCTTTATTAAAGTTGTGTAAATTTTGTGTAATTTTACACTTTATATTTGTTACTGCATAATATATTCTTTACTGAAATTCTGTTTGATTTTTAAAGAATTTTATCCTCTTTTTCTTGATTAAATATTATGTTTAATTAAATTTTTTTTTAATACAGTTGCGTAAATTATGTGTGATTTTACATTTTATATATTTTATTGCATATTTTTTCATTATTAAGTTTATGCTTGATTTTAATGGGATTTTATTTCCTTTTTTTTAATTTAATTTTATATTTTTTGTTTAGTAAAGTTGTGTAAATTTAATGTAATTTTACACTTTATATTTTTCATGGTATAATTTACTTTTTTTTTTAATGTCTACTTATTTTCATAGAATTTTCCCCCTTTTTTCTTATATAATTTTATGTTGAAATATTTTTTCTTTATTAATATTATGTAAATTTTGTGTAATTTTACACTTAATATTTTTTACTGCATATTTTTTCTTTATTGAAGTTTTACTTGATTTTTGTAGGGATTTTATTTAATTTTTTCTTATTTAATTTCTGTTCAAAAAAGTCTTTAGAAAAATCGTAATGTAATTTTACACTTTATGGTTTTTATTTCATAATTAACTCCTTTTTTGAGGTTGTGCTTGATATACAAAGAATTTTATTCCCTTCTTTGTAATTTAATTTTATTTTGAAATCATTTTATATTTCTTTATTAATGTTTATTTAAGCATATGATAGAGAATTTAAATTAAAATTATAAACAAAATTTGCATAATAAATTTCAAAAGTTTTTGAAGAACTTTAAGAAAGAATAAAAGAAAATCTCATAAATAATTCATTGATATTATTTATGATTACTTATTAGGAAATTTTGCAGTTAAATTGTTTACATAATTTAAACAGAGAATTTTGTAAATTTAAAATAAAACCACATAAAGTTAAGTAAAATGCTTAAAGAAGTTTATGCAATTGAACAGATATACAATTGAACATAAATAAAATTACACTGTTGCAGTGTAAATAAAAGGAAATGTTTTATTGGAAATTTTTATTTCCTTAGATAAAATTTTAAGTCTTAATTGAATTGTAGGTAGGGTTTATTTTTAGATAGAATTTAGTCGTCTGGTTACTTAAGTGTCTTTAGGTAATCTAATTATATAAATTTTGTTTTGTATTTTTTTTTAATTTTTATTGGAAATTGTGTTTTAGAGCTTATTAACAATTTATCAAATTCACACACTTATGTAGTTATATAAAATCTACTTTACTCGACATTTGTTTACATACAAGAATGTTGAAAGTAAAAAGAGGGGTAATTTAAACTCATAAGTCAAGTGTTTATGACAGGCATTAAGGCAATTAAGACAAAAAGACCTTTAGTTAGTAAAGGAAGGAAGTGCATATTGTGAAGAGAAGGTGAGAAAAGGAAGTAGGGGGATATAAGCTAAATAACCAAAGAAATTTTTAAGTTAAATTATAAATAATAACAATAAAGCTAAAGATGACTTCTACTTAAATAAATTTTTTAAAGGTTTTTCTTGAGAAATTTTTATTCAAAATTGTCAGCAATAAATTGAATACCTTGAAAGCTTATTAGTTTTCTTCTAGCTCATTTTTTTGAGTGTATTTTCAAGTATTTTTATTTTGTTAATATTTACTTAATAAAACTCAACAAGAGTTTAATAAATAATATAAATTAGAACACTTCAATTAATTATAATTTAGTTAAAATAAATATTTACTAAATACTTTAAAAGTGCTTTCAACAAATAACAAAATGACTAGTAATTTTCTATATAAAATTCTCTCATTTAAGTACTACTTACCGATACTCCTAAAAATTGTGTTGAATTCATGGCGGCATAAATTTCATCAGCAATTTCTTTGTCGTTGTATGTAAATTCCTTAAGAGATTTATTACGTTGTTTCAGTCTCTCCATAGTTTTATTAAATGCCAAAGCAACACTCCATACAGCATCATAAGCCAAAGGGGCCTCTTGATAACCCTCGGGATAACGATCATGATTAATATCATAACCTTCCTCGATTAAAGCATGATTTAAACGTTGTCTTTAAGAGATTAACAAAACAGAAAAAAAGGAAGGACAAAATGAGATGAAATAAAAGAGAGCAAACTAATAGAAAATTAATATTTAAATAAATTTCCATCCTACCGAAATTCTTCAGCTGTCATGCCCGATATGGTGGTTTGATTGTTTTGATTCCACATTAAAGCTTCTGTTGTTAAATGACCCTCAGCCGCTAAACGCATTTGCTCCACTGTGCAAGTAATACCTTCATTTTCTAAATTTACCTCATACCAGTTGTCTTCATACCAGCCTAGAATTTAGAAAAAAAAAATCATAAAAATTATTTTACTTAAAAAATTTTATCGAATTTTTAAAGAAAAATTTAGAAAAATTAATAAATAATCCCCTGTTTGTATAAGACGAATAAAAACAACAAATAAATTTAAAATTTATTTGTTGTTTTCCATACATTTTAATGAGACGAATTTTTCGTTCGTTTTATAAAAACAGGGGGTAAATTTTGCTTTAAAAATCTATATCATTAATCAATTTTTCCTTAATTTTAAAATAAAATTTTAAAACCTTTTTTATCATTAACCCTGACCTGCTTATTTTTTTTCCTTAATTTTACAGGTTTTTTTAAATAAATGATTTTCTTTTTGGTTTCTTAACAAAACTATTTAATTTATTAGTTCATTTTGGTTTTATTCATTTATTATCACCCCTCAAATTAATGTCAACATTATTAGCAAATTCTATATGAGTTTTATACTCTTTTTCTTTCATTTTTATATTTTACCCAGTTGTACAATTATATAACGAATTTTAAAACATTGAACATTGATTTATTCATTGGAAATATTTGCTTAATTGCAATTTTATTCAAAAAATGTCATTTGCACAAGTTGCTTAGGAAAAATGAGTTAATTAAAACAAGAAAGGGGTGATTGGGAGAGGAGGAAGAAGAGAAAATGGTAATTAAAATAAATTTAGTTGGCATAGAATTTAAAAATAAAAAATAGAAACTATTAAAATGTGTATAAATGTGTAAAGTTTAGGTATTTTAACAGAAATGTAAAAACGTTGTCATGGTTTTAGAATCCCTATTACTACCATCTATAAAAGAGCATTTCCTGCTGGCCTCACACCAAATTGGCATTAGGGAAGCGCATAACATAACAACGGCATGCCGTTCTAGCTGCTCTGTGAGCAGAGGGGAGGACCTTCAAAATCGGTAAACTCGGATATTATATAAGAAATAATTAAAGAAGTTGACCAGTTTCGAAGGTTCTCCTTCTATCCACAGACCAGATGGATACTTGTGCTCCTACAAAACAATTGGAAAACACCTCAGAAATAATTGTGTGAAATTTTATTGAAATATGCTTAACGGTTTAAAAGTAACACAAAATTATTTATAAAAACACGTTTAAATGTACATATATAAGTGCACAATAGTTTCAATGTGTTTTTTAAAATAATATTGTGTTACTTTTGAACCGTTCAAAATATTTCAATGAAATTTCACATAGTTATTACTTAGGTAGTTTCCAATTGTTTTGAAGGATTACAAATTTCTAGGTTGTCTGTTGTGCAGGAGGAGAACCTTCGAAAGTGGTCAACTCATTTAATTATTTCGTATATAATATCCGAGGTTACAAATTTTGGAGGTCCTCCCCCTGCTCACAGAGCAGCTAGAAACTTGTTCTCTTCCAAAACAGTTGGAAAATACCTTAGTAATAACTATGTGAAATTTCATTGAAATATATTTATCCATTCAAAAGTTACAGCAAATTATTTAAAAAAACATGTTGAAACAGAGTAATGTATATTAGAGTGCTCCAAGCTTGTATGGAGGAAAAAAAAAATGTTATCCTACAGGCCGTCCCCCCCCTAAAATTGTTCTAAGGGTTATAAAAATACGTCGTCCAAAAAATTAGGGCAATAGGACTACGTTAACTGGTGCCGCAACGGTTCTGAAGTTTAAAGATGCATTTACAAGGGGAAAATATGCATTTTTTTTTCAGTTTTCACAAAAATTTTGTCATTAAATAATTAGTTTTGCATTTTATTGTAAAAGAATCGTAATAAACACAGAATTAATGTTACAAAAAGATATAAAACACAAAAATTGGTTGAAAAATGTAAAAGTTATTGAAAATTCCCCAGGCCATTAACGTGTCTCAGAGCACTTAAATTCGAAATGTGACAAAAAAATAAATATATTTTTGAAAATATGCGAATAAAACAATTGTATTACTTAAAATACATCTGTAGTTACTTGAATATGAGTTTTTGTCCTTATAGAATAACGTAAACCTGTTCTCACCTTTGGTAAAAAAATGATGATATTTTTAAAGGTCGTTTCAAGACTCAAATTTCAGTTTTTTTGATACTTTGTTAAACAAATTTCAATATTTTTGGGAGATCTCATAGGGATTTATGGACAACATATTACGGAATAAAACAGTAAAAAAAATAGGTCAATACCTCTTATTGTTTGCCTGTACCTGCATTTTGAATTCAGCGGATTTCGAGAATAACCCATTTTTATGTAATATTTTGGCAAATCAGCCATTTTATTACATTGTTGTGTATTTTAAATGGAACTTTTTTAAAACTTTATAATCCACATAATTCTAAATATAAATCAAGAGTTTCATACAATTTGGACAACATAAACCCATAAACTTCAAAGGTCAAAGGTCAAATTTTGTAATATTTGCAATTTTTGATGGAAACTAGTCGAAATTTTATGTATTTTTCGGTAGATTATCATAAAACTTAAGAAATTTATTTATTAACAACCGATATTTACAATAATAGTAAAAAAAATGAAATTAACCTTTAAACGGCCTTGGGGTCAATATGACCCCGATGTTTTAAAAACATGCCAATTTGAATATATTTCAATAAAACCCGTTTGCAATCCCATTAATTCAGCAAATTGATAACAAAAAAAATAGGCATTAACCCTTTTTGAATATGGTGTTTCATTAATTCAGTAAATTGATAAAAAAAAACTGGGTATTAACCCTTTTTGAAATGTTCAGCAAATTGATAAAAAAAAATTAGGTATTAAACCTTTCAATTTTTGTTTGGTGTATACCTTATATATAGGACTAGAAAATTAAAATCCCAGCTTTGCGATTTGAGAACATAACAAAAAAAAAAAGAAAACAATAAATTCCAAAATTGACAAAATTTGGTTAAGGCTCATGGGCAGACCTTTGTCCCAAACTCCTCCGAATTTACTTTACACGTATTTACATTAAGATTTCTTTTGAAAACATTAAAAAAATGATAAAGCCCAGAACAAAAAACTAATTTGATCACTGAATAAATAATGCCACCTTTTTGGAAAAGAAATAGTCTCGTGAGGTAAAAATTTATTTCGACCAGAATATCTCTTAAACTAAAATAGATAACTTACATATGTAAATATATTTTTTGTAGAGATTTTTAAGTAAAATTAAAATTATATGTAAAATTTCTTTTCTGTCATATCATAAATTTTTTGGCGATTTTTTAAAAAAAATTACATACCCGAGATGGGCAACTTTGGAGGGTCAACCACTTCCCCATGACCAGCTAGGTGCCTGTGCTCCTCAAAGTCAACACGAAAACACCTCAGCTCTGACCATATGAAATTTTATTGAGATACCTTTAGCGGTTCCTTAATTACTGAATTATTTCCAAAAAAAAGCGTTTTGGAACCACTGTGCATTTGTAGAGTTCAGAGGCCAAAAATTGAGATATCGAAAGACAAAAATGGGCGAAGCACAAGTAGAAGTAAGCTTCCTATCCTACCTTAGGATGTCTCAATAATTGCACTGTAATTTCATCGGGTGTAAGTGCCAAAATTTCCCAATACAAGGCCACCATTTCAGATTTTTTGTTGGAACGCTATCTCAGGTTATCAACTTCGAAATCGATGGTGTATCTTTTCATCTCTTGGACAAAGGAAGTAAGGAGGACTATCGACATCTTAGGCGAAGGCAGAATTATAACTGCGGTGAAAAACCCGAAGATCTTCATTTTTCCTCACACAACACCTACATCAACCAAAAGGTGAGAAACAGATATTAGGTCTTAAAAGCACTTGATGGCACCTCTTGGGGCATAAATAAGGAAACGCTTGTAGAGATATGTAAGGCAATCGGATGCTACCTTTTTAATTATGCAGCCCCAGTATGGATCTCATTCCTTAGTGAAACCCTCTTTCGAGGTTTAAAAACGGCACAGAATAATGCACTCCGAATTGCAACCGGATGTGTTAAAATGACAAATGTGGATCATTTACATTAGTAGACCAGGATGCTGCCAGTAAGTTAACATAATGAGTTGCTGACTAGACAGTTCCTGTTGGCATGTCACCAACCAGGTCACCCTAACCATATAATTTTAATACAGCATCCACATCCTCGACATATCCAGACAGACTTCCGTCGCTTTCGCTAGGACATCCAGGATGCTATTTCACCGGACCTCGACCGATTGACCATGACAAAGGCACAAAGATAATTACATCGATAGCCATTAATGGCTATAGATGCAACAGAGCCTTGAATGAACACTCACCTGAAATTTCGGATGATGGTAGGCAACTTCCAAAAATCTTAACACACGTTTTGCCTCAACACTGCCGATGAATTAGCAAAACATATTACTACTCTACAGTATGACGTAATAGATTGGTTCTGTGGTTTACTCCTAAATGCCTGCAGGAAGCGTATTGAAATCGCACTTTGTGACATATCACAACATAGATGGGAAAACGAACACACGTGGATGATATGACCAAGGCTGGGTCATCGTTTCTATGGCGTCTCTCGAGAATGCAACTGAGCAATATGGTATCAGCAGTCTTAGGACACTGTAGATTTGGTACCTATGTCAACAGACTGGGTATTCAATCGAACGATTTCTGCAGGAGCTATCACAACGAGGATGAAGAGGAGAACATTTTCCATCTCTTCTGTACATGTCCTGCCTTGGAAAACCTCCGTTCACTATATTTGGAACAAGGTTCTTTCACTCAAGAATACTACTGAGAAACATGGTATCAGCAATCTTAGGACACTGTAGATTTGGTACCCATGCCAACGGAATGGGTATTCAATCGAACGATTTCTGCAGAATCTATCACAGCGAGGATGAAGAGGAAAACATTTTCCATCTCTTCTGTACATACCCTGCCTTGGAAAATTTCCGTTCACGATATTTGGGACAAGATTTTCTCTACAGCCTCAGTGATCTATTGATCAGTAGTATTAGTGGCATTAATTCCTTCGTGAGAAAATGCGGCCGGTTTCCGAATTGAAACCTAAAACCGGGGCTCTATAATGTTCATATGGCGACAGTTTTTCTACATTTTCTATATGCAGCTACACTATTTTTTTCTTTATCTTCATCACTTCTAATCTGAACTTTTACTTTATCCGCCCTCCTCTTTCTCTCGAGAATTCTACTAAGAAACATGGTATCAGCAGTCTCAGGACACTGTGAATTTGGTACCCATGCCAACAGACTAGATATTCAATCGAACGATTTCTGCAGGAACTATCACAACAAGGATGAAGAGGAAAACATTTTCCATCTCTTCTGTACATGCCCTGCCTTTGAAAACTCTGTTCACGATATTTGGGACAAGATTTTCTCAACAGCCTCACTGACATATCGATCATTAGTATCGTATTAGTGGCATTAATTCCTTCGAGAGAAAATGCGGCTGGTTTCAGAATTGAAACCTAAAACCGGAGCTCTATAATGTTCATATGGCGACAGTTTTTCTACATTTTCTGTATGCAGCTACACTATTTTTGCTTTATCTTCATCACTTATATCCTTCCACATCTTCTGTATATTTTTCTTCTTACAGATAACACAAAGGGGGTCAATTAGGATCCAAGTGAGCCTTAACCACCTTGGCGGCAACTTGAAGAACCTAACATAAACTAGAAAGGACGATTCGTTTCCAAAATAATTTTAGTTTTCTCTGTCAAGCAAGTATAAAAAAAATGCTTATGAAACTATACACAAACATACATATGTATGTATGTATGTATGTATGTATGTATGTATGTATGTAGTTACTATAGAATATTTATTAAGTTTTTTTCATTTAATTTTTCACTAAATCCCAAAAAATTTTTACTTATAAAAATCATTGAAAATATAATCTCAACAATTTTAGTTTGAACTGTTATATTTAGTTACACTTTCAGAGAAAATCTTCTTAAAAGATTACATTTTAAAATATGTAAAAATAAAACTATTTAACACACACAATCGCTCTTGTAAAATATGGAAATTTAAAATAATAAAAACAGGAAATAAAATAGTAAGAGAGAGAGAGAGAGAGAGAGAGCTAGAGTGGCAGGAATTCTACCACAAATAGAAAACTTAATTTAATATATACATTATTAACAATGACCTTTTAAAATTTTCTTAGGAAAAACAGTTTTGCATTTTAGAAATTGTATTTCTATTTAGTATTTTTCTTGGTTTTTAATAAAGTTTATGTTATTTCTAATACAAGTTACAAGTTTTTCCTTTTTAGTTGTTAGCCAAAGTTTATTAGAAGAAAAAATATGAAGAAGCCCTTAAAACCTTTAAATTAACCACAATTAAAAGTTGTTTTTAAATCTTTTGATACTATTTACATAAACTTTAAGCAGAAAAAAGAAGGTTTAAAAGGAGAAAGTTGGGGAAAAGTAAAGAAAGTTTGTGTATAGTTATGAAATAGCTTAAAACTTTGAGAGCCTATTTGTGAAAATATTTTTGCTAAGGAGAGCTGCTTAAGCAGGCAAGGTTTTCTTTTTTTAAGTTAGCAAATTTTTAGTTTTTTGTGATAGCAAAAAATATATTGAAACACTTGACCCTTTTAATAAAAAATCTTAATTAAAATTTAATTTAATTTTTAACAAAATTTCTAAAATATTTTCAAATTTATTACTCATAATTTTATTATACTTTTTAATCAAAATTTTAAGAAAATATTCTTACAATTTTCCTTGAATTGATTTCTTATTTTTGCTCTTTTTTCCTTATTTTTTTAATAGCATTTTACTATTAAAGCAATTAGTACAAATTAATGTTAAAAAGCAAGCAAAAAACTTGAAAAAAGTCTCTGGGAAAAAGGCGTGAAAAAAACTCAAGCCATTAAAAAAAAGGAGGAGGTTAGCGTTGAAATAAAATTAAAGAAAAATCCTTTAAAAACGGAAAACGTTTAAAGCCAAAACAACAATTTGTTTTAATGAAATTAATGAGGTTAATAGCAAAGCAAGCTTATAGCTAGAATAAAAGTCCTTCCCCTTTTTAATGGCAAAAGGATTTTGAAGGAAATAAAAATGTAAATGTTAAGTTAATTTTACAAAAATTGTCATACAAAAGTCTTGAGGCAGTTTAAAAAAGATCTCTTTTAAGCAGATTTAAAAAGAAGAAAATAAATCTGCTACAATCAAAAAGGGAATAATAGTAATTAGTCTCTAAGGCTTTAAATTAGCATAGAAATGAATATTAGACCTTTCTTCAAGAAATAAATAAAAATTAAAAGATTTATTTTATAAAAAAATTGTTATTACAAAAAGAAATTATAAAATATTAAATGCTTTTTCCGAAATTTATATAAAAAAGAGGTATCAATTTAAATCCTTTACAAAATTCGTGTCTAAAAATTTTACATCATTCTCTCTTTTGTTCTAAAACAAAAACTATCAAAATAAACAACTAAAAACTTGCAAGTGTCAACAACATTCAAAATTTTAAAAACAACAATATTTAAAGGATAACTTATGCACACACATACATACACACCCAGAAATCTATAACAACATTTAAAAAAATGCCAAATACAACAATTTCAAAGAAATAAGAAAATAAACTAAATTTTAGCAAAATAACACTAAAACAAAAACTATAAAAATAACTACAGAAAAAATAATAACTTAAAGGACCCGCACAATATTAACAAAACGAACAAAATTATAACTAAAAACTAAATTTATTTTAAACGAAATATTGTGTTCACTGTCAGCTTTATGCTAAACTCACCACCTACCTCTCTACCTTCCACAAATAAATTTTTCTCAAATACCAAAAAGTTATTTTAATGTATTTGTTTTAAATTTCGGGTACTCTTTACACATTTTATCTCTACTTTTGCTTGACTTGAAAAACATTAACAAGAAACTTAAAAACTTTAGAAAAGAAGGACAAGTTACAAATACTAAAAAGGAAAACAGTGTTACTTTGTAATAAATATTGTTTATCTAATCGAAATTTATTTAATAAAAAAGTTGTATTTTTTTAAAACAAAAAATAATTAATGCAACATCAATACAATGTACAGCATTCACCTTAATTTGCTACAAGGAGGACAAGAAACTAATTTTATTAGTTCACAATGTATACGAGATTTCAAAAAGAAATTAGAAAACTATTCACAAAAATTTTTATAAAAGTTTTGAAAGGCAATAGTAATTAAAATTTATGGTAAATTTCAAGGTAAAATAGACAGAAAAAAATAAAAAAAATGGAAAAATTGCAAACACTAAATCACACTGAATGGTTAACACTATAGTCGATACACAGTTTACAATATAGTTTACACTATAGATTACACTTTAGTTTACATTAAAACTATTGTTTACACTACAGTTTACAGTATAGTTTATACTATAGTTTACACTATAGTTTATACTATAGTTTACATTATAGTTTACACTATAGTTTACATTATAGGTAACACCATAGTTTACACCATAATTTACACTATAGTCGATACATATACTATACTATAGTATACTATAGTTTACACTATAGTTTACACTATAGTTTCCACTATAGCTTACACTATAGTTTTCACTATAGTTTTCACTATAGTTTACACTATAATTTACACTATAATTTAAACTGTAGTTTACGCTGTTGTTTACACTATAGTTTACATCATAATTTACTCTATAGTCTACACTATAGTCTACTCTGTAGTTTATACTATAGATTAAACTATAGTTTACACTATAGTTTATACTATAGTTTACATTATAGTTTACTCTATTATTTACGCTATAGCTTTCACTATAGTATACAACATAGTTTACACTATAGTTTATACTACAGTTTACACTATAATATACACTATAGTTTAAACTGTAGTCTATTATATTGTTTACACTATAGGTTATAGCGTAATTTACTTTATAGTCTATACTATAGTTTACTCTATATTTTACACTATATTTTACACTGTAATTTACACTATATTTTACCCTACAGTTTACACTATAGTTTGCACTATATTTTACACCAAAGTTTACACTATAGTCTACACTATAGATCACACTATAGTTTATACTATAGTTTACACTATAGTTTACACTATAATTTACACTATAGTTTACACTGTAGTCTACGATATTGTTTACACTATAGTTTACTGCATAATTTACTCTATAGTCTACACTATAGTTTACACTATAGTTTACACTATAGTTTACACTATAGTTTACACTATAGTTTACACTATAGTTTACATTATAGTTTACACTATAGTTTACACTATAGTTTACACTATAGTTTACACTGTAGTCTCTATACTATAGTTTACACTATAGTTTGTACTATAGTTTACACTATATCATTCACTATAGTTTACACTATAGTTTGTAATATAGTTTACACTATAGTTTACACTATAGTTTACACTATAGTTTACACTGTAGTTTACACTGTAGTTTACACTATAGTTTACTCTATAGTCTACACTATAGTTTACACTATATTTTACACTTTAGTTTACACTATAGTTTACACTATAGTTTACACTATAGTTTACACTATAGTTTACACTATAGTTTACACTGTAGTTTACACTGTAGTTTACACTTTAGTTTGCACTATAGTTTACACTATAGTTTACACTGTAGTTTACACTGTAGTTTACACTGTAGTTTACACTATAGTTTACACTATAGTTTACACTATAGTTTACACTGTAGTTTACACTGTAGTTTACACTATAGTTTACTCTATAGTATACACTATAGTTTACACTATAGTTTACACTATAGTTTACACTGTAGTCTCTATACTATAGTTTACACTATAGTTTGTACTATAGTTTACACTATAGTTTACACTGTAGTTTACACTGTAGTTTACACTTTAGTTTACACTATAGTTTACACTATAGTTTACGCTATAGTTTACACTATAGTTTACACTATAGTTTACACTGTAGTCTCTATACTATAGTTTACACTATAGTTTGTACTATAGTATACACTATAGTTTACACTATAGTTTGTAATATAGTTTACACTATAGTTTACACTGTAGTTCCCACTGTAGTTTACATTATAGTTTATGTCATATTTTTAAATATAGTCAATACTATAGTCTAAACTATTAGTTAGTCTATATTTTATTCCATAATCAAATCCATACTTCATTACATAATCCTTCTTGAAACTTTAAATGAATGTTTGACTGGGTTACTGTTTATATTGTTATGTAAGCATTAAAATACATAAAAAATTATGGATTTTTTATATATGTCTTGACTGGAGTAAACATTATAATTTACTCGTTAAACTATAAACTTTCTAATCATTTGAAAATTGAAAATAGTTGTCATCTAAAAATGCTGTCACTGAAACTAAAACGGCTGCTTTCAAAGCAAATAGAACTTTAAATAATAAAATTAAAAGTTCGTATTTACTATATTTTAAAACAGCAGGAATTTTACCGCAGGAACATTATATAAACGTTGCGAAAGCTGCTTTAAAGGAAATAAGCCAAGTAGAGTGGAAATCTAGTAGAAAATGTTTTAATTGCTTAAAAACTGTAGCTAAAATAAATATTTCAAGATAATTTTAAAATAAATAAATGTTTATGACGTAATATAACTATAATTTTGAGATTTTTTTTAACAAATAAATTTAAATAAATAATAAGCAGTAATCAGGGGATTTATGGTGTATTTCGATTTGAAAAGAAATTCATTTGAAATTGTATTTAAAATACATTGATTTTGGAAAACAATTTCTTTCAAATCGATTTAAAAATAGCTTCCCAGAAGATTATTTATATTCTAAAATATTGTTCCTTGCTTCTTTTGCTTTCATTTGGATTTTGTTCAATTTTGTCATAGTTAACAAAGTTAAGGCCATTGTAAAAATGTAAACATTTTTAAAACCAAAAGTTACAAGTTAAATATCCATTTAAAATAAGAAAACATACAACTTCTTGTTGTATTAAAAATTATAGTTTAATATTCCTTTCCAAAAACTAAAAATTGCTTAAACTTTTTCTCACACTATTCATACACACAGTAACAATTTTTCAAAGCTTTCCTTACCGCCTAAAATACAAGCAAAAAGTTTTCCTTGTAAATTTCTTACTTCCAGGTTACAAAAAACTACAAAGAGCAAGCAAATAGTTAGTTCCACTTTATCTTATTTTCAAAATTTTCCTTACTTTTGCTTCCTTTTACCCATATAACAAAACTTTTTTCGCCCACTAACTTTAACCTCAATTTCCTACCAAGAAACATTTCTAAAAATTTTATTTTCTTCTCCATTACTTCACTTTTTGAGGCTTTTAATTTAAAATATTTTTTTACTTTTTTATTTGCTCTCTACCTGTGTAACATAGGCACTCGTAGTCAGTCTCTCATTCCATATCCCGTCAGCCTTAAAACAATAACAATTGTAAACTCATTCGTTTTTAATGGAGTGCCATAAATTTTCAAAAAGTCTATGTTTGAATGTGTTTTTTTTTACAGGTGAACTACAAAATGTTTGTGAGTTTGTGGGGTGTGCGTTTATAAGTAGTTGTTGGAGCGTTACATTTAAACATTTAAAATAATGCTGTGGTTACTTTTTCTGTTGTTCTTGGTGTTTTTATGCTAAAACTATTAATTTTCGGCACTAAAAGCCTGCCATTAAGCAATTGAGTTTTTTTTCTTCTTTTTTAGTTTTTTGTAGGTTTTGTTTTTTATATAATAGAGGAGTGAAAAATTTATGAGAGTTAGTTTGAAATTAAAATAAATGAAAAACGAGGAAGGTGGGAAAAATGTTTAAGAAAAGGAATATTCTTTACTATAGTGTATATTATAGACTAGGCTATAGGCTATAGCCTATATTATAGACTAGACTATAGCCTATATTATAGACTAGACTATAGCCTATATTATAGACTAGACTATAATCTATATTACAGACTAGACTATAGCCTATATTATAGACTAGACTATAATCTATATTACAGACTATACTATAGCCTATATTATAGACTAGACTATAATCTATATTACAGACTATACTCCATATTATAGTCTAGACTATTTTCTATATTATAGACTAAACTAAGTCTGTATTATAGACAACACTATAGTCTATATTATAGACTAGATTATAGTTTTTATTATAGACAAGACTATAGTCCATATTATAGACCAAACTATGGTCTATATTATAGACTAAACTAAGTCTGTATTATAGACTAAACTAAGTCTGTATTATAGACAAAACTATAGTCTATATTATAGTTTTTATTATAGACTAGACTTTAGTCAATATTATAGACTAGATTATAGCCTAAATTATAGACTAGACTATAATCTATATTACAGACTATACTCTTTATTATAGTCTAGACTATTTTCTATATTATAGACTAAATTAAGTCTGAACTATAGACAACACTATAGTCTATTTTATAGACTAGATTATAGGTTTTATTATAGACTAGACTATAGTCCATATTATAGACCAAACTATAGTCTATATTATAGACAAAACTATAGTCATTATTATAGTTTTTATTATAGACTAGACTATAGTCAATATCATAGACTAGACTATAGCCTATATTATATACTAGACTATAATCTATATTACAGACTATGCTCTTTATTATAGTCTAGACAATTTTCTATATTATAGACTAAACTAAGTCTGTATTATAGACAAAACTATAGTCAATATTATAGACTAGATTATAGTTTTTATTATAGACTAGACTATAGTCAATATTATAGACTAGACTATAGCCTAAATTATAGACTAGACTATAATCTATATTAAAGACTATACTCTTTATTATGGACTAAACTATAGTCAATATTATAGACTAAACTATAGTCTACATTATATACTGAATTAAGTGTATTATAGACAAAACTATAGTCTATATTATAGTTTGTATTATAGACTTGACTATAGTCTTTATTATAGACTAAACTATAGTCTATATTATAGACTAAACTGTAGTCTATATTATAGACTAAAGTATAGTCTTTATTATAGACTAAACTATAGTCTATATTATAGACTAAACTATAGTCTATATTATAGACTAAACTATAGTCTATATTATAGACTTATCTATAGTCTATATTATAGACTAAACTAAGTCTGTATTATGGACATAACTATAGTCTTTATTATAGACTAGATTAAAGGTTTTATTATAGATTAGACTATAGTCTATATTATAGACTAGACTGCAGTCTATATTGTGGACTAAACAATAGTCTATATTATAGACTAAACTATGGTCTATATTGTGGGCTAAACAATAGTCTATATTATGGACTAAACTATATTCTATATTATAGACTAAACTAAGTCTGTATTGTAGACATAACTATAGTTTATATTATAGACTAGACTATAGTTTTTTTTTTATAGACTAGACTATAGTCTCTATTACAGATTATACTAGACTATAGACTCGACTATATTCTGTATTATAGATTCGACTATGATGATCATATCAGACAAAGGAGAAATCTGATATGCCGACATCCATAGAAAGATAAGAATTGATTGGATTGGGAAACAAAGTAAATTAGGTTCGTAGAACACAAAAAGGCGATCTTGCCTTGGAATCAAAACCATCAAGTAAAGATATCGCATAAAAATAGAAGCTTCTCTAGATGGCCGGGTGGAAGTCAAAACCTACAAGGAAGAGATAATAGTACAGTGTAAGGACTTGGATGACATCACAACAAAGCAGGAAATATCCCTAGCTTTCGGTCATATGGCGAAACTCTGTAAGTCAGAAATAGACAGATCACACCTCTGCCGAAAATGAAGAGCTTAAGGTCACATCTCTAGAGAATGCGAAGTGGAGCCAAATTGCTTGATATGTAAAGCAAATGACAGTAATGAGCAAAAACATATAACTGGCAGCTATAGATACCCAGTATTCAAGAAGGACTAAGTAATAGGTATAAATGAAATTTATACAACTTAATGTAAATCATTGTGCAGAAGCCCAGGATCTTCTAACACAAACTAAATGATGAAATGGAAATTGATGTAGCCATATTGATCGAACAATACAATGATCTGGAGAAAGATTCGTCAGAAATAGCAGCTAACTAGGCCTGCAGAAATAAGGCGATTAAAGAAGGAACAAAACACCCAGAGGAAGGTTTTGCTAGAGCGATAATTGGTGGAGTATCTGTACATAGCTGTTACGTATCCCCAAATATTAAGCTGCCAGATTTCCAAAGAATAATCGAAAAACTAGTATATGATGCAAGCCACCACAAGCCAACCATTATAGGAAGGGACTTTAATGCCGCTGGTATAGATTAGGATTGTCCAAGGACAAACAAGTGGGGAAGAGTGCTCCTAGAGGCTTTCTCCAGAAAACTACTAGAGGAACGAGGATATAGAAGCGCTCAGAAAGGAATGTTTAAAGACTATACGCAGATACCAAAGAGGAAGATCAAGACCCGAATTCGAACAAAAAGAGAGGCATACCACCATGCAAGAAATAGTCTACAAAAAGCCATAAATAAGAGCAAAACGGAATGTTTTAAAAAACTATGTAATAAAGTTAACTCCAACCCATGGGGAAATGCATATAGAGTAGAGATATCTCGACTAAAGGGGAAAAAATCAGCTCAGGTAGCCGATTGAGAAAATAGTTGCAACCTTATTTCCACAGGGAGAACAATATACCGATAATTTGTTTAGTTGTAACAAATCAGACCTAGAACCAATAAATGAGGAAGAAATTGGAGGAAAAAATTGGAGACAAAAAAGCCCCTGGACCTGATAATATCCCAAACCGAGCATTAAAAAAGACAACACCACACATATTTGCAAACTTATTTAACAACTGCTTAAGAGAAAAAGTATTTCCAACTATTTGGAAGAAGCAAAAGCTCATCCTGATCCCAAAACTAGGAAAAACCTTAGGGGAACCACAGTCGTATAGACCGATATGTCTCCTGGATAGTGTTTAGAGAGAGTGATATATAATAGAATCCACAAAGCTATAGAAGAAACGGCAGATATCTCACAAATGCAATTTGTCTTCAGAAAAGCCAAATCAACAGTTGATGCCATAAATCTGGTTATAGATAGGGCGAAAAAGGCTAACCAAGGGAAGGGCGCTGTAAGAAATTACTGCGCAGTAGTCACACTGGATATCAAGAATGCTTTTAACTCAGCAGGACGTGATCTCATAACATTATCACTGAGAAAACTAAATGTCCCGGAATACCATATAAAAATAGTGAAGGACTACTTCTCAGAGAGAACCCTGTGGTACGAGACAGATAATGACATTACTTTTGTAAACATTAGAGCGGGTGTTCCATAAGGATTGGTCCTAGGTCCGCTACTGTGGAACGTTATGTACGATGGCGTGCTCAGACTTAAAGTACCTGAGGAGGCAAACATTTTTGGTTTTGCGGATAATATTGCGGTCGTGGTGCAAGCCATAAACTTAGAAGATGTACAGCTCTATATAAATAAGACTATTCGAACCATTAAGATGTGGCTAGAATCTGCAAAACTAAAACTAGCCGAACAGTAGCAAGAGGGCTATAGAAGTACTAAAAATAAGAGCAGCGACATTGCCTCTGTGAATGCTATAAAATACCTTAGAGTAATAATCGATAACCGACTAAACTTTAAACGGCACACGGACTATTCGTGCCAAAAGGCCGCTAACATAGTAAACACATTGGCTAGAATTATGTCAAATATAGGCGGACCAAAGCAAAGCCTTAGGTTACTATTGTCAAGAGTGGCAAATTCTTTCCTTCTCTATGAAGCACCGATCTTTGAAGGAGATGATGTCCATCTTCCGTAGAAGCTGCCTCAGAGTTTGTAGTGGATATTGTACTATATATCTCGAAGCATCACAGCTCGTGAATATTGGAGAATATACGAAGAAAAAAGTAGGAATTTACACACCCAGTGCAAATCTATCCGACAGACCGAAAGACGACTATCCGTGCAAAATTGGCAGCGAAAGTGGGATAGTACAGGCTGACATCAAACATTGAGAGATGGGTAAATCATAAAAATGGGGAGGTTCGTTATCACCTTATTCAGTTCCTAACAGAACACGGTGGATATAGGAGTTACTTATACCGCTTCGGTCATGACGATTTAACTATGTATCCAGCATGCCCAGAAGAAGAAGAAAACGTAGAACATGTCATGTTCACTTGCAAACGCTTTGAAGAAGAGCAAAGAAATTTAGAGCGGTAGTTAGGGCAACATCTAACGCCAGAAAATGTAGTGGATGTCATGATGTCATCGCAAGAGAACTGGAACCGCATTAAAGGATTCATAACACATGTAAATGAAATACTACGGAGATTGGAGCAACTCCGGTAAGAACTTAGAGAAACATAATTACAAGGATAGTAAAATGAAAATAAGAGCAGCAAAATAAGCTGCCCACACTGCGAAGTAATACCATAAGGTAGTTCCGCAGAGTGTGGTGTTGACGATGGAGGTGGTTTTAGTCGATAGGAATCCAACATACCCATTTGGGACCTATGATAGGTTTCCACCTTCAATATATATACAAAAAAAGACTCGAAAAGACTATGGTCTATACTATACGCAAGGCTTTCGTATATACTATAGTTTTTACTTTATTTTATGTTAAAAGTTTTCTCTACTTTCATTCATATTAAATTTTTGATGATGTTAACATTTCACAAGCAAAAGAAAGCTTTTAACAAAATTACTATTTATTAGCATAATAAGAGAGAAACCCACAAACAAATTAAAGAAATAATCACAGGTTTCATAGGAAATACAAACAAACAACTTTAGGAAAATTAAACGTTCATTATTTTTAGTATAACAGCCTGAAGAACATGTCAGGAAATAAAACATACCATACAAGAAAATAAGCAGAAACTACTCCTTTGCCAATTTTTCAACGTTTAAAGTTATAAAAGGTAAATATAATTCTTGGTAGTGGGTTAGTAAAAAGTTTTGTACGAGTGTTTCAAACACGCGTTTACTTTTTGTTTGTGGGAAAAACCCTACAGGATACTCGTGTGTTTAGCCATTCTTTAGCACACCCAGTCACTCACTGACTTACTCATTTAGTTACTCACTGACACTTCAAATTTCTTATACTCTAGCAATATGTCAGTTAGGCAGTCAGTTTGTAGTTGTAGCCGTCTTAACACTTATGTTTAACAAACGAATCATGCTAAAAATTCTCTTGCTATGAGTATTAGAATTTCAACTTGAGTTTGGGATTTAGTAGAGTGAGTTAAGCAAATAAATGTTGGGTTTAGCTGGGAATAGCAAAGTAAGTGAGTGAGGAAGGAAAAATAAACTAAAGACATGAATAAATTTTATTTGGTTTAAGCGGTGAAGTTATAAAATAAGTGCCACTCAGGCTGCTGCAAAATAAATTTTCTAAGAAAGGAAAGGCACAGTGTAATGAAAACTAAAAATATTGTAAGAAAATAATAAGGAAACTAAAAAAAATATATATTATTTTTAGAGTATATTTGGGTGCCTTTCTATTTACTTATAAGATTCTTAGGATCTTTTTTTTTAATATTAGATTTTTTTATAAAATAAACTAAACTCGTATTGCTATTTTTGTATCCACGGTAGCAGTAAGTAAAGGCTAATTTAAAATTTTATATGAAAAACGTGCAAAACGTGACCAATTCAAAAAAACTAAACTTCAATTCAAATACAAACTCACTTACTTTTTACATATCCAATTTATACTTATATTCATTCTTTCATCCAGGCTAAAAATCTTTATAAAATCTTAAATGCAATAAAGTTTTTTCTCCAAACGCTCTTCCATACTTTGTGCACAAGTTTTGCGTAGTAAATATATTTTTTTCTAAAGAAAAAAAAAAAAAAAAAGCTTTTTCTAACAGGATTTTATATTCACTTTTGTATACAAGTAAAATTCCATACACTTGCATGTATAATGAAATATTTACACATGTGTAAGTAATAAAAAAAAATATATATAGGAAAAAATGTTAAAGTATGTGTAAGCGTGCAAAAAAATGAAGCTGAAAACACTCACACAGAAAATAAGTCAGCATAAAATCTAGGAAACATAAAGGATTACATTTACACTATACTACAACTACTTGGTTAAAGTTTAAAACAAAATCTTTTCCTGTTAGTTATTCAAAATGGTCATAAAAAAATCTTCAATTGCTTATGAAAGAAAATGAATAATGTTTTTTCTTAAGAAATATATTTTCCTAGATTTGAATTTTCAATAACAAAAATATTAGGTTAATAAAATAAAATTTCTTCGTGTTAAGCTAATCTTTAAAAATTTAAATTCAATTCATATTTTAAAGGAAAAATGTAAGTTTACTTACCTATAAAAAACCACACATAGGCTCTTCCATATAGTTGTTGTTTGTACATTTCACACAGCACTCTTCGTGCTGCCACCACATAAAATAGTCCCACTATAATACGAGCATCTTGACGTCTTAAATTACGTACGGCATCGGTTGGATCGGATAAAAATGATTGTCTTGTAACGATTTCAATTCCTGCTTCCATGCAACGATTTTCTAAGTCTTCAACGGTCTGAAAATAGGGGGAAAAAAATAGGGAGGAATATATTTAATAGAATTTTGAAATTGAAGAGAAATGTTTAAGAAAACAAAATGACATAAGCCATAATAAACATTATAGTAATTGGACACTAGATAAAACACTAGAACAGGCAACAGACTAGATATGGGATTAGATACTTGAGTAAATAATATAGTAGACAATAGGCTAGACACTAGACTAGATTATAGATTTTAGAATGATCTATACACTAGACTAGAGAATGCAGTAGACGCTGTACTGTGAGATATACTAGAAATTTTTAAGAAAATATTTATGAACAAGATCCATAAAATTATTATTGTTTTTGTACCCTACATTATCTTAGGTGAGGAGGGTATTATGAGTTTGTTCTGATGTTTGTTACACCAACAAATATTGGTCTAATAATAATCTTAAGATACTCCTATTCGCTTGGAATCTCTTTCTGACTCAGAAATTCTGAGTCGATTTAACAATGTTCGTCCGTATGTATGTCTGTCTATCAGTCTGTCTATATTTCCATCTGTCTGTTTATCTCTCCGTCTGTCTATCCATCTGTATGTATGTCTGCTGTCCATCTGTCTGTCCGTCAGTACGTTTGTCTCTATGTCTGTCTGTTCGTCTGCCTGTCTGTCTTTCTGTCTGTTTGCCTGTCTATCTATCTCTCCGTGTAAACCTTATTATCAAACTACAGGTCGCAATTTAGAAAATAGTCAGTTCATTGAAATTTTGTATTTTATGGTAGGACGGAGATTATTGAAATTAGTTATAATCGGTTTATTATTTCACCTAGCCCCCATACAAATACCCCCCGAATATGGGTTTAACGATACTAAATGCCTTAATTATATATCTATATAGAATACTTTGATATACATTTGTATTTATGACAGACGTACTGACGGATGTTACAATGTCATTATAAAGACTAATAACACTGGCCAACAAAAAGAACTTTTTTCGTGCTCCTTCGAATTCCGCATGCTAAACTCGAATCTGCTTTCAGTTTTCTCCCATCATTTCGAGATTTTTTTTATGGGCGTGTCTAATATAGCGCCCTAAATAAGCCGATTACTCGAGTATATTTCACTATAACTCGAGAACGGTATGCCCGATTTATATAAATAATACACCAAAATATGTGAAATAAAATTGGCTTTAAGTCGTTTTACTAACAAATTTTTATCCGCTCAATAGTTTTGAAGATATTTCGAAATAAGTGTCCGAAAATTTTTTTTTCATGCTAAATTCAATATTTCTTTTTTTTACTAAAATTTCTTTTTAAAAGTGAAAACATCAAAAATATTTAAGTTTATCAACTTTATCTCAAAGCTGGCAAAATTACGAGTAAATAAGGCCACGTACCATAAAAATTGATGCACAAATCTTGATTGGATTCACAGTTAAGTTAGGATACCCATGCATACCTACAGTTATGTGAAAATGCACTAGTCGGCAAAAAAAAAATTTTTTTCGTCTTAAATAAAAAAATATAGGTGGATTAGATGGAATTTAATGTGCTAAATAAGAATCAGCATTTACTTTTTTTCTATCACGTATTGATTTTTTTTATGGGCATAACTACTATGACCCCGCTTTTAGGCAGTCACACTTGTATAACTCGAGAACTGTTTGTCCAATTGAAATAAATTAAACTCCAGTAGATAGTGATCTAAATTGTCTTAGGGCTGAAATTGCATTATTTTTTTATCCAGTTAATATTTCCGTAGTTATTTGGTAATTAGTAGCCAAAAACTAAATTTTTTTTATTGAAAAATCGTGAAAATTTTGATCCTTAACTCTGAAATTCTTGAGCGAATAAAAAATATTGTTGACATATTTTGAAGACAATTTTTGTATGCATCTTTTGATGTATTATTTGTCAAAATCGTGTAAAAGGTTCTTGAGTTATAGTCTAAATTTGACAAACCTTTCTCGAATTTTATAGTGTGCACTTAAAAAAAAAATCAGTACGTGATAGGAAAAAAGTGAATGCAGATTCTAGTTTAACTCGTCAAAATAAACCTAGTCCATCTATTTTTGTTTCAAAAAAAAAAAAAAAAAAAAATTATTTTTAATTTTTTTTGCCCACCACTGTGTTTCTACTCAATTGTATGTAACATGGGTATTTTTACTTAACTGTGAATAAAATCACGACTTGTGCATCAATTTTGAAAATACGTACCTTATTTTGTTTGCAGCATTACCAGCTTTAAAATAATGATGATAAACTGTAACATTTTTGATGTTTTCATTTATTAAAATAAATTTTAGTAACAAAAAAATTTTAAATTTTGCACGAAAAATATTTTTTTGGGCACTTATTTCAAAATAACTTCGAAACTGTTGAGCACATAAAACCGTTCTTGAGTTATGAGGAAATATACTAAAGTAATGGCCTTACTATGGGCGAAATATTAGACACGCCCATAAAAAAAAAATCCAGACCTGATGGAAAAAAAACTGAAAGCAGATTCGTGTTTAGCACATCAAAATACATCAAGTCCAACTATTCGTCTATGGGGAGGATTTTTTTGTCGACCAGTGTAATTACATAATGAAAAGCTATATGTGATTTACTAGTATGAATACTATGTGTATCCTGATGAATTTTTATTGCAATTATTCGATCGGTTTTGGAGTAATTAATAAGAATTTACTAGTAAAATTTTTCTATTTGAAAAAAAAAAAAAAAATTTTTTTATTAAATTAGTTAATAAAACGATTTTAAAAATATATCAATAACCACTTGAATTATTATCAAAAAGAATTTTTGACGAACTAAATCATGCATTACCCAATAAAATATTCTTTATTAAAAGTCATTATAGAACTGTATTATGACCGTATTGTGTCCGTCCAGTTGCCTTATTGCATAATTAACATTTGACCGCTATTAGCATTATTAGCATTCATTAAATTAATAAAACTATTTTTTTTTTAGATATTTTGGGCCAAAAAAATAAACATTAGTTATCTTTATTCTTCTAAAATTTTATAACTTTTTGAAATATAATATTTTTTTATAATATAATAACATAAAATATTAAATTCAGTAAAATATAAATGAATAATTTGTAAATGGATTTAGCTCATATTGAACAATATTATAGAAGAAATTCTTAAAACTTTTGGTGCGAAGTTATGTTCATTTTTAATCCAAGTTTAAGACAGAAAATTAAAAAAATAAAAAATAAGAATAAACTGGACACAAGACTGTATAATATACTAAATACTACATACGTGACTAGAGAATAATATATCATTAGAAATTAGTTTAGACCCATTATAAACACAAGTGGCGAAAGTTGCAGATAATATTAGCTGATGGAACTGTTATGTGTAGGTCTATGGGCACAAGATGTAAAATAATGTCCTGAAGCCCTAAAGTCAACGTATATTGCTCTTCTTATAAAAATGTTTAAAAATAATTTTAAACTCATTAAAGCTTTTCAATCCCAGCTTTATGATTTTAAAAAATATTGGTTAATGTAATAACATTAATACAAAATTTATTCAAATGTGGAAGGGTTTATACTGGCATCTATTAGAGAATTAAAATTTCTTTGTTTTTTGGAATGATTTCCGTTAAGATATATTTCAGATAATTATAGAATCTTTATAGGTTTTTAAAGAAATTTATCTAGAAGCAGGTACTTAAGCAATGAATTTTTTTTTATTAGAATATTAAAAAATTCATAACTTTTTCTAACATATGATGTACACTAATGTGGTCTAAGATCCACTTTAATACATATTAGTGGGTTTATTACATTCAGAATCGTTTTAACGGTGTTTGTCCATCTGTCCATAAAAAGTAATCAAACTAATGGTGGGAATTTTGAAAATTAATTTAGGAAATTTAGTACAAAAGCTTTGTAGTATCTCTGTTGAGATGAGATGAAATTGGTTTATTATTTCACCTAGCTCCCATACAAATGTCCTATAATAGGGTTTTAACGTTTATCTATGTCTTAAATATATATCGATTTTAGTGAAATTCGGCATAAAAACATAGAAGTGATATATTGTATCATCTAATTAGGCTTGATCGACTATAAATTTTTTACTTGTTTTTTATTTATTTATCTTGGAAAAATAATGATATGAGTTTTTTCTATATGAATAATATTTTGCTATTTAATTAATTTAGATGAAAACGAATTAAAATAATGTTCTAAATATTAATAAAATTGATCAAGATGTTGTTAAAATATAAAGTTTAAGAAATACAAAGATAAAAATCCGTTTTTTTTTAATAACTTAATAAGGGCTTTATAGATATAAACATTTTAAAAATCGGGTGGGAACAAATTTGCACTTCAGAGGTGCATTTGCATTTAAGTTTCCTTAAGATCCGTACCTGAGGGGTCTTTTTAAAATCAAACTAGAATAATTCTATGCTACGATGATTTGCCTTCACTTAATTTTGAATGAAGTCGACATTTATGCATTTATTTTAATGAAATATGGCTTCTTGCTCTACGATAAACTAATAAAATAAAGGATTTTTGGTTCGAGAGCCGATTTTTTAGCCATATCTCCACCATTTATTAACCGATCTTGCTGAATTTCAATACCAAAATACTCGAAAGGATTACCAATCATTAAATATATATATTATATATCGCAGTTATCGGTGGGCTTCATAAACGTCATTTCAACCGACACACAGACGGATGGATAACATCCTATCGACATCATTTCGTACAAGGATCAAAGAAATATAAAAATTTTTGCTCTGCGACGAAAATTGTGGAAGTGACAAACGGAATGACAAACTATATACCTTTACATCTGTGGTGAAGGGTATAGAAAAGTGATTTATTGACTTCGAACTCCATAGTGAGATGTATTTAAATTAATTAAAAAATCCAATGCCACAGAATTTTTTCTTGTCGCCCATGAGTTATATATTCCATACACAGAAAAAATCACCAATTAACAAATATATATGAAAATAATTCATTCAATTATAAACTTGTTTAAATTTGCAACTCTCACCAAAATTATTATATCAATTACTATAAACTATAAAAAATACAAAACAGAAAAAAATTCCCAATTAATAAATTAATTAAATCAATCAAGTAGATGATTGAATGAATTAAAAATGTGTATAGGAAAAAAATCATACCAAAATTTATTTTTTATTTTATTTTTTCTTGAACAGATTTATTAAATTTTGAAGCAAAATTAAACAACTGGGTTAATTGTAAAAAAGACGGTAATAAGTTTTTCTGTGTAGCATAATATAGTTAATATTACTTACTCAACACAAAAATCCAAATGTAATGACGTTTTATCTTAGAAAACAAAACAGTTTTTTCAAAAACTATAAATTGCTTAAGTTTTTCATTTATTTTTTATCCCAAATAAAAGCTACTCTAAGCGCTTGAATTAAAAAATAAGTCAAGCAAAAATAGAAAATGTAAATACAGTTTATGAAGCTGAAAACTATACTTATATTAAACCATTTTGCTAAAAAGAAAACTGAGCACAAAATTAAAGAAATAATGAAAATAAAAAAAGATATAAAAGAAAATTCACAAATATCGTTCCATATGTTGATTGCATAAATTTATTTTATTTTATGTTAAAAATGTTTTTAAACTCGTATGAATACAAAACGAAAAAACAAAACTTTTAAACAATTGAATTGAGGATTTTTTTATTTAAATATTCGTTTAAATTCGCTTGTAAATGAAATCTTACATGTACGTAAATAAATTTCCCCAAAAACATATGTGTCTAACATATACACAAACACTTAATCTTACATATTGGCAAAAATAAAATAAAATATCCTTTAAAAATCATGTAGAAAATATCAGCAATTGCTGGTAGTTTCTCTTGCTTACTGTTACTGACTTTGGCTGTTTTTTTTTTGCTTATTCATATGCATAAAACATCGTTAATACTCCTTTGAGAGTTTGAAAAAAATCAAGAAAAAATTGTATTTTTTGTGGTTGAGATGTTTGTTGTTGTCCCCCCCAAAAAGAATCATATAGAAACTCATACATTTATAAACGAAAATCGCATAAATTTCTTGATAAAGTTTCCCTCGTGTACAGCATACAGGCAAAATAGCTAGAAAAATTCAATATGCCAATAGATTTATTTGAATTGAAGGAAATGAAAGGAATGCAAAATAGATTTTATTTAATAACTACATTATACATAAATATTGATTAAATAAAATTAAAATCAAAAATGCTTACAAAACAGACATACATAATTTCAAACAAAATATTAAAAGACAAAGAGTTATTTTACTATATATGTAACTTATGCCTTGTTAAAGACACCTTATATTTTCAATTTTAAATTTTCTAAGACAAAAGGTCATGTTCAAAGTCACAACAGTTATAAGTTAAATCACGTGCCTGTATCTACCTCATTTTTGAAATTATTTACCTTTAAATAGATGCTGTGAAAATATAAACTATTATAATATTATTCACCCTCCATTACAAATTTAAAATCAATCAATTTCCCATGAACTCAACCACCCATGTTTAATAGTTCAAAACCACAATCATTACAAATCACTGAACACCCAACACAGCAGGATAATTAAGGAGTAAAATGAAATGAAATTATTTAACAAATTTGTGTAGAACGGGGGAACCTAAAATAAAATAAAAAAATATATTTTTCTCAGTGTGAATTACAAAGTCATGCATCAGCAATCTCAGACAATAATTTTATTGCTTTCTTTTTTTCAAAATAAATAATTGTTTATTTAGGAAATGCCTCGTTAATTACAGAAGAAACAGTGCTAAAATAAATGGTTGTGAAAAAATTAGATTTATATTAAAAACATATGCAGGTGATGATGGTCTATTGTTCTTTATAGAGTCAGACTTATTGTATAATATATCTCATAGGCCAAAGTCTTTTCTTATGCCTAGTCTTTTCTCCAGTCCAAAGTATGGGCTGTTGTCTAGTTTGGCGTCTAATATATATATTCTGGTTTATACTTTAGTTTCTAGTCTAGTGTAAGTATAGTCAAGACTCCAAATTAAACTATAGACGAGTCTATAGAATATAATATAGTCAAAACTATAGAACAGTATATAGTCTTGACTATAGTATAGTCGATAGTATTGACTGTGGCATAGTCGATAGTCTCGACTATAGTATAGTCGATAGTCTCGACTATAGTATAGTTGATAGTCTCGACTATAGTATAGTCGTGAATCTGACTATAGCATAGTCGATAGTCTCGACTATAGTATAGTCGTGAATCTGACTATAGCATTAGTCGATAGTCTCGACTATAGTATAGTCGTGAATCTGACTATAGCATAGTCGATAGTCTCGACTATAGCATTAGTCGATAGTCTCGACTATAGTATAGTCGTGAATCTGACTATAGCATAGTCGATAGTCTCGTCTATAGTATAGTCGATATTCTCGACTATAGTATAGTCGATAGTCTCGACTGTAGTATAGTTGATAGTCTCGATTATTTTATAGTCGATAGTATCGACTATTGTATAGTCGATAGTCTCGACTATAATATAGTTTCGACTATAGTATAGTCGTTAGTCTCGACTGTGTTATAGTTGATGGTCTCGATTATTTTATAGTCGATACTATCGACTATAGTATAGTCGATAGATTCGACTATAGTATAGTTGATAGTTTCAACTATAGTATAGTCGATAGTTTCGACTATAGTATAGTCGATAGTCTCGACTATAGCATAGTCGATAGTCTCGACTATAGCATAGTCGATAGTCTCGACTATAGTATAGTCGATAGTTTCGACTATAATATAGTCGATAGTTTCGACTATAGTATAGTCGATAGTTTAGACTATAGTATAGTCGATAGTTTCGACTATAGTATAGTCGAAAGTCTCGACTATAGTATAGTCGAAAGTCTCGACTATAGTATAAGTTTCTACTATAGCTCGATAGTGTGTCTCTACTATAGCTCGATAGACAGTAGCATAGTCGATAGTCTCGATTATATTATAGAAGAAAGTCTCGACTATAGCATAGTCGATAGTCCCTATTATAGTATAGTCGATAGTTTCGACTATAGTCTAGTTGAAAGTCTCGACTAAAGCATAGCCGATAGTGTCTACTGTAGTGTAGTCGAAATTCTCGACTATAGCATAGTCGATAGTCTCTACTATAGCATAGTCGATAGTCTCGACTATAGCATAGTCGATAGTCTAGACTATAGCATAGTCGATAGTCTAGACTATACCATAGTCGATAGTTTCTACTATATTATAGTCGAAAGTCTCGATAGTCTCTACTATAGTATAGTCGAAAGTCTCGACAAAAGCATAGCCGATAGTCTCTACTATAGCATAGTCGAAAGTCTCGACTATAGCATATTCGATAGTCTCTACTCTACTATAGAATAGTCGATAGTCTCGACTATAGCATATTCGATAGTCTCTACTATAGCATAGTCGATAGTCTCGACTATATTATAGTCGAAAGTCTAGATTATAGTATAGTTGATAGTCTCGACTATAGTATAGTCGATAGTCTCGACTATACTATAGCACTTAACTTGATTTAGTATATGGTCTTTGATCTGCTTTGGACTATTTAATTATGGTAGCTCGTTCTGACTTCTTTGAAATATTAAAATTTGAGAAAAACAATAATTCTTCTTAGTCTTCTTAGTTTTTCTTTAGTTTAAATTTACTTAATTATTTTTTCTCTTTAATTTTGTGGTTATTTTGCCAATTGTATAAAGGTGTCTTGATAGTTTAATAGTCTGTCATAATTTTCATTTGATTGGCCATTTTGATATGTTCATTTAAGATAAATTTTCTATTTTCTCAAATACAATAAGCTGTCAAATGCATATAAGTTAAACAAACAAAAGGCAAACTAATAATGAATATTTAGAAAAAGAAGTTTCAAAGGAAAATTCAAACAAAAAAAAAAAAAAGAAGATGAAAGATAAAAATCTGAGTTTCTAGAAATGAATATTAGATGAATTAAATTCAGTTTAGATTTTATCTAAATAATATAAAATATTTTATTTATTTTTTTCCCATTTATTTATAGCATATGAAACTTGTAAGTTTATTAGCAAGTTCTTTATTATTTTATTTTATTCCTTTTATTTTCTTTAAGTCATTAAAAGTAATTTTGTTAACAAATATCTGCTGCTTCAATTTAATATAGCATTTTGATTTATTACCTTTAACAAGTATAATAAAAACATTGTAACGGAAATGTTGGAAAAATATTAATGTTTACTTGTTTGTTAAGGGAATATAATAAATTGTGTTTACTATTTATAGAAATAAAACATACATATGGTTATAGCGAAAGACTGTTAGTCAAAAAACATTTATATGTTTATAAAACCTCAAACAAAACACCTTTAGGCAATGAACCAAGCAAATGATCATCCTGGGAAAAAAAGTCATAAAAAAATAGAATGAAGAAGATTAAGAACAGAACATAAAACTTTATCATATACCATCAAAATGATGAACTTCAAATAATTCTTTTATATTTGCGGGTTAAGAGAAATATATTAGACATTATAATAAATAAAGAAAAAAAATATGTTATTAACCCTTTAAAAGAGGTGATAACAAAGAAAAATTTAAGATAAAATACCAAGTCTAATAGAAAAATGTTTATATAAAAAGTAGTACATTATAACTTTTAAATAACAATTTTAAAAAATGTCGCAATTCCCTCTAAATTTAAAAAATAATAATAATTAAGTTCCAGAACTATAGATTTCATAGCTCCCAAGGTTTAAGTAAATTTTAAATTTTTAAATTGGTTTTGAAAGCAGAGATATGTAGCCTATGTAAAATATTCAATAAAATATTTTAAATAAGTTCTAACTTATTAAAAATTTTGAAATTAATATTCCTTTTCTTTCGCTTATTTTTTTTTTTTTTTATTTCTAAAAATTTCTCTTTAACGTTATATATTTTTTATATGAAATTTTAAATGTTCTTTTGTTTTGAATAAAATGAAATATACTTCTTTAAAATTTATTAAAAATTTCAAAGTTATTAAAAATTTTTTAAATTTAAAAATTATGAATTTAATAATGATAAATTACTTTATTGTAGATTTTATTTGGTGCATACTTTTTGGGGCAAATAAAAAAAATTAAACAATTTTATTTAAATCTATATTAAAATGTATATTGTAACCTTTTTTATATAATGCAAATAAGAAATGATTTATTTTAATTTTTTAAATAAATTTTCATTATGTTTTTAAAAATTTAGATTTTGATGTAAATTTTTTTTATAACTAAAATTATTTGTATGCAGAATTTTAATTGTTATTTTGTTTAAAATATTGTTTGTTTAAAAATTTTAAAGGTTATCAAATATTCTGTAAGAATTATTTTTATTTTATTTTTTTTTTTAAGCATACTTCTTGGGGGAAATGAAAAATGAAAGAAACTTTATTACAATTCATATTAAAATCTTTTGTGGTATATTTCAAATACTTAAATAATTGCTTATTCATAATTTGTTTAAACTAATTTCCTATTCTTTTTCAAATTTAGATTTTTATAACAAATTTTTAAATTTTTTTGCGTTAAAATTATTATATTTTTATATAAAGTTTTAAATGAATTCAATATAATAAAATGAAGTATTTTATTTTAAAATCGTTTAAAAATTAAAAAGGTCATTGAACATTTTCTATAGCTAACATAAATTTTAATATAAAATAATTTATATAATATTTTATTTGGTGCATACTTTTTGGAGTCAATTGAAATTAGTAAGAAACTTTATTACAAATAATATTTTGCTATTAACTTCAAATAAGTTATAACTTATTATTATTATTTTTAATAATTTTCATTCCGTTATTCAAAATTTTGATTTTAATATAAATTTTTTGGTTTTTTTTCTTTAAGACTAAATATTTGCATATAAAATTTTAAATAAAATTTTGTGTAAAATAAATTAGAATATCCCTTTTTAAAAGCGATTAAAAAATTAAAAAAGTTATTAAATATTTACCAAGGTTTATCAATTAATAATTCATACATTTTGGTGCATACTTTTGAGGGCAAAATAAAAAGTAAGAGACTCTTTATTACAATCCATATTAAAATCATTTATTATATATTTCTAATACTTAAGTAATGACTTATTCAAAGTTGTTTTAACTAATTTCTTTTTCAAATTTTTATTTTTATAAAAATCTGTGGGATTTTTTTGTATAAAATGTTAAATTCTATTTTGTATAGAATAAAATGAAGTATTTTATTTTAAAATCGTTTAAAAACTCAAAATGTTACTGAACATTTTCTAAAGTAAATCAAGAAATTGAAACTAGGAGTATTTTCAAAAATGTTGAAAACTTCTCAGATTATTATGATACCAACGCCAGGAAAGGGTTTTGCCGTACCATCATCCCAAAGAACTTATTTGTATTCTTGCTTGATTATCGAAACTATTTGAAAAAGTATTGCAAATAAAAATATAACCCGAGTTCATCAGTTTGGTTTCCCTGAAAGGCATGGAACACGTTAAATCGTCTGACTGGAGAGATTAGAAAATCTTTTGAATTAAAGAAGTGTTGCTCTACCATCTTCTTGGATGTAGCGCAAGCTTTCGACATAGTATAACATCAAGGTTGAATATATAAAATTATATATTTTTTTGCCATCTTGTACTCATTAAATGTTTGAGTTATATCTATGTGTCTGATCATTTAGAGTGAAATATGATTGATATCTTTGTGGCAGGAGAATCTGAAGTAAAAGCAGGTGTCCCACAGGGTAGTGTTCTAGGGTCTATTCTGTATTTAATCTACACATCTGACTTGCCAACATCTAATGAACTGACAATTTCTACGTTTGTTGATGACACAGCAACTTCTAATCAACTAGAGACTTGGTTTAAAAAAATGGCGTATAAGAGTGAACGACTTAAAAAGCAAATATGTTACTTTCACACTGAGGAGAGGAAACTGCCCATCAGTTTAACTCAATTATTTACATTGTTATATCCCAGTCTGATTATGTCTGATCACATACCTTGGTATTCATTTGGATAGGTGACTTACATGGCACCGTCATATAGAGACCAAGTGAGTTATGAATAGACAATCGATTCATAACTCACATTGACAATAAAATCATCCTGTACAAAACCGTTTTTAAACCAATTTGAACGTATGGCATCCAATTGTGGGAAATGAATATTGATCTTATACAGAGAGCCCAATGAAAATCCTTAGAACCATGACTGGTGCACCATGGTATATGTATAAAAAACGAGATTATCTATAAGGATTTGGATGTATCCCTTGTGAGGGATGAGTTCACAAAATTCAAGGCAAAATATATATATTAAAGGCTCGTAGAAATGATCTAATTAATATTTTCTATTTTACGAATTTTTGTTTTTCGAGTGTATGTTGAAATGTTTTTTTCTGCTTTCCATAAAACATTAAGAAATTTCTATATTTATATTTACATTTCTTATAGTGCCATTTATATTGGTATTTAAAATCAAATTAATCGAACCATTAATGATAGAGATATAAGCAAATTTTTAGTCACATCTTTTTTAAATACTTATTATTAGTAATATTTGCTAAGTTATCATACTATAACCTTCGCATACAAAAGGTTATATACTTGCTTTTTAATTTTATCAACTTTAACTCCTTTCTGATCCTTTGAGACTTATTACAGGACTTTCAGCACCTGTTCTTTTTAATTTCTTTTCATCTTCATTGTTTTCGAAAAATAAAATCTTTTTCTTTTAGTAGTTAATATTTTGTTGTTTGTTATTTATTTTTGTCTGTAGTTTTTATACTTTTTTTATTTATTTTATATTCTTGCTTACAAACAATTCCTAATCCTTAAGGTATAATCATGCTGTTAAGTTTTTTAATATTTATGTTAGAAAAACTTAAGTTTTGCACATTTGGTCGCTCTAGATTTCTGTCTATGGCTTTGTATTCTTTGTAGGTGTCTTTTCTATTATAAACATAATTTCCCTTTCCTTCTAATTATCATTTAGTTATCATATCATTCATTACATTAAAGGTAAAGGCTGAGAAAAAAAAAAAAAAAAACGAAATCAGTTTTCTTGTCATGTTTTTGTTCAAAAAACCTCATGATAAAAATGTTTTTGTTATTGTTTTGTGTCCTTTCCTTAGCTGGATTTTTATGCTTTATTAAAGAACATTTAGTTAGTTGTTGAAAGCTGTATTTATTACACAGACAAGAGAGTAATATAATAACCAGAGAAAGAAAAAAATAGAAAAAGTACATTAAACCCAAATACTCATAGTTTAAATAAAAAGCAACTGAAAGGACATAAAACAATAAAAAGGCCTTAAAATAAAGTAAAAAACTCTTGTTTTTTGGTTAAGGTTTTAAAATATAAGGATCTTTTAGGAAGACCTAAATATGATCAAAGCATTCTAAATTTTTGGTTCAATCTTTAAGGCCCTTAAAAAGGCCTGTAAATCTTTGATTCTGAAAAAATTCCCTGCTTTTGTTCTTATACATCTAAACATCTATTGTTTGTTGGTCTCACTCATTCATTCTTTCATTCTTTTACTCTCTAAAGGGATGTTTGTATTAGTTTATCTTAATTTCTCTAGAGTCTTTTACAACTACATGAACATAGAACATTGAATAGTCAGTTGCTATTGTCAATTTTAACTTTAAATAATATATTAAATAATGTTTTGTTTCTTCTCTTAGCCTTAGTTGTTTATGTTTATCAATAAATTAAACCAATGAATGGAAATGATTATTTATCGTTTTCAGAAAAAGATATTACACTTTGATATATTATACAATCAATAGAAGGAAGAGGACTCTAAAGAATTGAAAGTTAACATGGTTACTAAATAAATTTAATTTACTGAGGAAATAGTAATTTTTTTATTTTTTTCCTCGAAATATTTAAATAAAAATTCATACAAGGACCTAAATACATACATATATGTGTATGACAGGAAATAAGTATATTTAAATTAAAAATAAAAGATTTAGTAGAACTTTTCAATAGAGATAAAAAATATTTTATTAATAACTCATAAAATTTAGTTTTAGGATCCTGAAAATTCAAGATATTTATTTGCAGGGAAGAAGTTTATCTATAAGAGGCATGTGGTTACATGAATATATCATGAATAATAAACAAATAAGGAAAATAAACGTTAAATTACTGAATAAATTATTGCTTATTTATAGTATATGTAATGATTTTAATGCTCATAAAGTAAAAGCTATATCTTCTGCTTTTTAAATCAATTTAAAAATGTAAAAATTATTTAATGCTTAGTCAGCCTTAAGTTTTTTTTTTAGTGCGGGAACTCAATTCTATTTCTTTTCGGAATATCTCAAAATTTCTTGGATGTTTCGAAATTTTAAAAAATTGTTATTAAATGTCCTTAGAAAAATCTATAGCCCTTAGAGTTTTTAGAGTAAAAATAAAAACTGCACTTTCGCGGCAGACTGTAATTTATCATTTTCATTATACTCACCATCAAAAAGATGGGGGGTATATTGATTTTGTCATTCCGTGTGTAACATGTCGAAGGAATCATCTAAGACCCCACGAAGTATATATTTTCTGGGTCCTGGTTAGATTCTGAGTCGATCTAGCTATGTCCGTCCGTCTGTCCGTCTGTCTGTCTGTTGAAAGCAGGATAGGTCTCGAACGGGACAACGTAGGGGGACGAAATTTGGCACAAATATTTGTCTTATATATTTGGTATTGAAAATGGGCAAAATCGGTTAATAAACAAAAAAGTTATGGGCTAAAAACTAGAAACGCAGGCTGTCCGTTTCATACTTTTTTGCTGATATTTCTTCAATAAAAGCATGTACGACAACGAAATTTTGTACGTATAGTTCGGGGATCGATATAAACTCGAAAACCAAAACTGCCGTCCAACCGGCAAAAATTACTAATCGAAGACCCTAGATAATTAAAGACATGTCTATAGAATTCTACTATGGATAATCGTACAAATTTATCTTATACGAGCTGTAAACCCGCTATTTCGTTAGCGGAATTTTTTTGATAAAAACCATACTGTATAAAAAATTTAAACTAAGATTCTTAACTACCTTGGGAAAATTTTTAATAGTGGTGTTATGTCATCCATAAATAACAATATCTCTTTAATTTCAGGTTTCTAATTTTAGAATAATGAAAAATATATATCAGAATTACGAAAAAGTATATTAGAATAAAGAAAAAGACCACAAAATCCATTTTAAGGTTTCTGATTTATTACATCTTCAATTTTATGTTTCTAAGGATGAAAATTGTAGAACATTCAAGAAGTACCATTAGAAGAACAAACAAAGTACCACAAAGACCCCTCTTGTGAATTCTTATTCACTGAGCACCACATGTCATTAAAATCATGTTTCCAGATTCATAATTATAGAAAATTAAAAAAGTACCATTGGAACAACAAAAAAGTTCCACAAAGTCCCCTCTAATGAATTCGCATTCTTTTAGGACCCAATATTTTTAATTTTATGTTTCTATGTTAAATATTATAGAAAATTCAAAAAGTACCATTAGAATAACGAAAAAGTACCACAAAGTCGCCCTTATGAATTCTCATTCATTTAGGACCAAACATCTTTAATTTTATGCTTCTTGGTTAAATATTATAGAAAATTCAAAAAGTACCATTAGAAGAACCAAAAAGTACCACAAAGGCCCCCTTATTGATTCTTATTCATTTAGAACCACGTCTCTTTAATTTGATGTTTCTGGGTTAAATATTATAGAAAATTCAAAAAGTATCATCAGAAGAACAAAAAAGTACCACAAAGTCTCTCCTCTTGAATTCTTACTCATAGGACCATGTATCTTTAAGTACCACAAATTTCACTCTTGTGAATTCTTATCCACATAGGACTACATTTACTTAATCTTATGTTTCTAAGTTTAATATAATGGAAAATTCATTATTAAGTTTAGATAAAATGTAATTTCCCGCCTTTACCCCCTTTTTGGTACTTTTTTTTTTTTTTTACCCATAGAAGTATCAAAAATTGTATTCCAATGAGTTTCTAAATTATAGTGAGATCCCATATTAAAATACGCATATGGTTATGTCAATAAATATAAAAAAATGTTGTATGAAAAAATGTTTTTATGAAGTACCAAAAATAGGTACGATTTTTACCCCTTATACGTTCGAATTTCGAAAAAGTACCAAATTTATATTTTTAGTTTTTTGATAAGTTATGAATACGATATAAATATTATTTGTATGTTGATTGGTTTCAAAGATACATATGGTGACAAAAAAAGTACCAAAATACAGTTTTTACCCGTTATTAAAAACGTTGCAAACTTTAAAGCCAATTTTAAAATAATACAATTTAGAAATAATTTTTTTTTAAACTACAGAATGTCTAAATATTATAATTTTTATAAATCAAATTATTTGTGACAATGATGGTCAGACTTCATTGCAAGAAAACTCGCTAAAGATATATTAAGATTTAATATTTATTAAATAGTTTATAAAGTTGCCTATTAGCTGTAGCTAAAACAAATAAATTATATATATTTTATAGGTTTTTAGGAAACTTACAAAAACTTTTAAAAAATTTTTGATTATTTTTCTTAATTTTTTAAAAAAAGTGTTTATTTTTTCAGAATGGACAGACAGACGGACAATGTAGTAAGAAATAAATTTTACTAAAAATTAAAAAAAAAATAAATAAAATTTATAAACGTAAACCAGTTTCTGAAATATTTGTTTTAAAATATTAATTCTTTTATATCTAATACAGAAATATACTGAGGGAAATTTAAACAGATTGTGTTTTTTTAATAAGCTTTCAAGTAGTGCAAGGATGGACAAATAAACGGACTCCATTGCAAGAAACCAACAGAAGATATTTTTTATATTAATATTTAAAAAAGCTTATAATTATGTATTACTATTAGCTGTATTTTATGTAAGCAAATTAAGATAAGCCTAATAAATTGTTATGAAGCTAACAAAAACCATTAACAAATTTTAAACAAATTTATTTAAATTAGTTAATAACAATTTTTTTTTAAGGCTGGACAGACGGACGGACATTGTAATAAAAAAACTTGCTAAAGATGATAAAATTATTAATATTTTTTAAATAACTTATAAATATTACTTTTAGTAGCAATTAGAATAAGTAAATAAAATAAACCAAATTACATAAGATGTAGATAAGACTAACCATTGCCTAGTTTGAAGCAAATGTATGTAAAATAGTAAATAAAATCATCTGAAAATTAAAAAATAAGATAATAATATGTTCTTCTGTCAAAAAATAAATCGTTAGCGAAAAGCTATTTTTAATTGAAAGAAATTTTCACAGAAAAAAAAAATATCCTTATTATTTTTTTCTTTAGCCTATTAAAAAAATATAGTGACATAAGGGCCATGCATAGTATCATTCCATTCTCAGTTATTCACCAGGATATGAAATTTCCTCTAAATATATTTTAAATTTCACCATAACTCAAGAACGGTGTTTACGATTGACACTAAAAGATGCAGACTAAAAATATATTCAAGTTATTTCGAAAAAAATGCTTGCAAAATAAATTTCTTTTACGAAAATTTCTTGTGATAATGATGTCAGTTATCATCTTTATCTTAAAGTTGGTAATGCTGCGAATTTGGTCCACAAATCTTGATTTTATTCACAGTTGAAAATGAAAATACCCATGTATACCTACAATTAAGTAAAAATATAGTGGTGAACAAAAAAAAATTTACATATTTCTTTCTTTTTTATGCAAAAAAAGGTGGCCTAGATAGAATTTGATGAGATAAAAAAGAATCTGTCGACCAGTGTAAGTTTGTTTGTTTCTGCGTCAATCACGTCTAAACGGCTGGACCGATTTTCACGAAATTTGACACACAAATAGTACCAGTGCCGGAGGTGGTTATAAGCTATGTAAAATCTTAATGCCACGCCCATATTTTACACCCACTTTTTAAAATTCTTAAACGGCTGCACCGATTTTCAAGAAATTTGACACATAGATAGTGACGGTGGTGGTTATAGGATATAAATGAACTGGGTTAGATACCACGCCCACTTTTTTAATGCTCTTAAACGGCTGTACCGATTTTAACGAAATTTGACACATAGATAGTGCCGGTGGTGGTTATAGGCTATAAATGAACTGGGTTGGATGTCACGCCCAATTATTTTTAGGTTATATTTATTCCAGCAAATAACTATAAAATTAGTTTTTTTATTTTGTTTCAATTTTAATCAGTAATACATTATCCCATTCTAAATAGTTTAAAACATATTCGTTTATATTAATAACATTTAAGCTTTAATACAATTTACAATTAATAATTTGGCAAATATGTTTAAGATGTCATTATTTCATAACATTAATTCCAAGTGTCCAATATTGCCTCATAACTATAAATTGATAATTTTGCCTTAAATCTAAAGCCACAAGATTTCCAAAAGCACTATAGCTATCAAAAGAAAATGTCAGCTCTCAAACATATTATATTCTAAACATAAATATTTTCCTTAAAATCTTTGGTGTCAATAATATTTTACATTATATTTTATATATTTAATCAGTTTCAGAAACTTACTTCCTACTTTTATACAACTTACTTACTTACTTGCTGTTTAGTGCTCTTAAATTTAATATTTCTATTTATGATTTTATTTAGCTGTCAATGTCGTTGTCTTATACATAAATTCGATTTGTCTATACTAACGTCTGACACAGAGACAGTAGTTGGCAATATGTGATAGTGTTATTTATGTGTATGTGTATATGAGTTTAAATAAATGTGTTAACGTTAGAACATCCTTGTCGTTTAGTTTATCATTTTTTGTTAAAAAAAGGAATATTTGTTTATTTTTCCTTTTAGTTTGTTAAAAAAGAAAAAAAAAAAAAAAAAAAAAAAAACAATAAAAATATTGAAAAAATAAAGATTTTTTTTGTGATAAAAAATTCATTCATACACATACATATTAGTATGTATCTATGATATGTGTATTTTAGTTGCTTTAGTTTGTACATAATATTTTTTATACCCACCATCAAAAAGATGGGGGGTATATTGATTTTGCCATTCCGTGTGTAACATGTCGAAGGAATCATCTAAGACCCCACAAAGTATATATTTGCTGGGTCCTGGTTAGATTCTGAGTCGATCTAGCTATGTCCGTCTGTCTGTCCGTCCGTCTGTCCGTCCGTCTGTCTGTCTGTTAAAAGCAGGATAGGGCTCGAACGGAGCAACGTAGGAGGAACGAAATTTGGCACAAATATTTATCTTATATAAGGTTTGTTTGGTATTGAAAATGGGCAAAATCGGTTAATAAACAAAAAAGTTATGGGTTAAAAACTAGAAACACAGGGTGTCCGTTTTATACTTTTCTGCTGATATTTCTTTAACAAAAGCATGTATGACAACGAAATTTTGTATAGTTCGGGGATTGATATAAACTCAAAAACCAAAACTGGGCGTGGTCCGCCTTCTTTACCGCCCACCTCCCATATAAGGTGAAAATCAACGAAATTGTGTTCAAATAGTTTAAGGACCAATGTAAACTCGGAAACAAAAAATGGGCGTGGTCCGCCCACTTTACCGCCCTCTTCCATATAACATAAAATTTGAAAAAGTGATGGTGGGTATATAGATTCAGCCGGGCCGAATATAATTCGCTTTGCTTGCTTTTGGTTTTACTTTTTCCATAGCATCTCCCTACTTCCCTTTAGTTAGTACCCAGCAAGAAAAACGAACTAGAGCTTCCAAAAAAGAACATTTTCACCACTTCAAAAGTAGAACAAAGTGAATATTTTAAACTTTTTTGGAAGTTCTTAATAATTACTTCCAAAAAAGTAAAAATAAATGAAATTTTAGCTGGAAAAAAGGTTAACAATTTCTAAGAAAATTTAATTTTTTTAAATTCTAATTGATTTTTATTATCCTTTAGTAAGGCTAAAACTTAATTTTTGTAAAAAAAAACTTCATAAACATAGTTTTAAATGAAGTACTTCAAAAGAAATGAATAAGAAGCATAAAAGAAGAATAACCTACCAATGACAATCATGGGTTAAAAAAAGAACTTCTGTAGCTCTTTTGCACCAGTAAATACTTCCTTCCAATGTCAACACAATGTTAAATTCATGACTTTTTTAGCTCTTTTTCAGTTCCTTTTTTGCTGGGTAGTAATTTTTATGATTTTTTAGTATGTTTGTATACGTATGTGTATGTATGAAAATAGTTGCTGCCATAATGTAATTTTATCTATTTACATGTAGTTGTATGTAGTTGTATACATCTTTTTTATAATAAACATACAGGCTCCTTCTATTCAAGTATTATTAGTTTTCTATGGAAATTCTATTTATTTATGGGGATTTTTTTGTTATATATTTCTATGATAAACAATTTTATCTTTAACATCGTTTAACGTTAAATAAATTGTTTGTAAAAAACTATGCAAAATAAAGAGTTTAATCAAATTTTACTCGTGTTTTTTTTCCTTCAAAACCAATAATTGAAAAGTTATGGCAAAATATTGTGGGTTTTTATATAAATAAAGTAAAAATATTAAATGAAATGTAAATAATATTGTAAAAAAAAAATAGAGGATATAGAAACATTTAAGAAAAAGATATTAAAAAAAAAAAAATTGAAGAAAAAATAATATTAAGTAGAAATTGTTGAAGATAATGAATTTTATAAAGAATATTTTAATATATTGAGGCCTAACTGTGAAAATGTCGTAAGTGGAGAATACAAAACTTTACAGGAGAAGATTTTTTGTGATTGCTTACACATTGGTATATATATAAAAAAATGCCACTTACGATAAAATTAAAGATAAGATATATTAAGTATATATTTTAATAAAAAACTAATTTCAAGAATGTTGTCGGAAAAAGTCAAAAATAGTCGAAAAGTCGACCATTCCAAAATTAAAAAAGTCGAACAGTCGAAAAATCGACTATTTAAGAATTTAAAAAAGTCGAAAATTCGACTAACTATAAAATTCTAGGTATTATGCGTTTATGGTGATAAAGAATATCCTAACACCCAACCTTAAATTATACCAATCGACTCAAAGTCACTTGCTGAGTTGATTTAACAATGTCCGTCCATCGGGCTGGCTGGTTATCTACTCATGTAAACCTTTTGCTCAAAGTGTAGGTCGCAATAAATGCTCGGGCATTTATTGATCCAGGTTAGGAGTCCACGTTTATTTCGGAATGTTTGCAAGATCTCTTGAAACTTCCGACACATTCTACGAATGCTAGAATTTCGAGAGTTAATCGGACTGTCTCGGCGCATATTAGAAAAGTTTGCCCAATTCAAATAGGTTCTTCCCTTGATCCTACGCTAAGGATGAATACAATGGCACTTGTTCTTCCAAATTCTTCGGGAACTTTGCCATTTTGTACAGTGCCTTCATATTTCAGGGAAGCTTTGCCAAATCTTCGACTGGCTGATGAAAATTTCTTTGATCGTCGACCAGTAGATATTTTACTTGGAGCGGATATTTATCCCAAGATAATTTTAGAAGGCATAAGGAAAAATATTTGCGGAAATTTATTGGCTGAAAACACCATTTGTGGTTGGGTTTTAACAGGTCCAATTAAACTGCCTCATATTCAAGTTTTTTCCTCTAATGATAAATATTTTGATGGTAGTTTAAATGCGTGTATTACGGATTACGGATAATATGATTAATGAATCGTTGATTAGCCATAAGGATACTCCTGATTGTTATAAATTTTGAAATCCGTCCCGCGATATCCGTAAAAATATTCTTGTCGTCATTCTTAAAAATCGCTCGAATAATAGCAAAGTTATGTTAAATATTGTTAAATAATTTTTAATTAATATTAATCATACGTCATCATACAAAATTAAAGAAAACTTAATATTTTCAAGAAAATATAAGAAATTTTTAAATAAATTGATTCCTAATGACTTCCTTTTACAGGTTTTAAAAGTTTAAAGAATAAAAATTTTCTAATTTACAGAAATTTGTAATAAAAACAACAAATTTTTTCCCATTAGTCTTTTTTTTTCAAAAGAACTCTTTAATAAAGATTTAATTAATAAAATGATTTGGTAAACGTTTAAAACCACAAGGTCTTTTTTACTATATGAATTATATTTCATAAAAATCTTTTGATAGATAACATAGTTATAAAGGATTTTTTAAAATAAGTGATAATTAATATTAATCATACGTTACCAGGAACTTTAAAGGAAAAAAAAAAAAAACTAAATTTGAAAATGAATAACTAATATATGGAAATAATATTTTTATCATTTGTATAGACCAAAATTCCTCGAAAAGTTTTCCAAATTACAATTTAAGTCATAAACTTATTTACACCCTTTAAATTTATGGTGAAGGCTATAAAAAACCTTTAACCATATTATAATAAATATTCCTGCTTTATATTACAGGTAATTTAAAATATCCACATAATCACCTTTTATGGATTAAACCGAAAAACTACATAAACATTTTTTATAATTATCCCATAAACTTTAGTCATCTATTTGTGGGCACGTAATCGTGCAACTTTTTTTTTTTTATTCAGCTAAATCCATAACTTAACAACAAAACTAAATATATAACATAAAGTTTTGTTATCATAATATAAATAAATGAAGTGGGTGGACCTTGTGATTTATTCATTAAGTTTATGCTATTCCCCTTCTTCTTCCAGCAACAAAAAACTAAATAAAGACATTAAATGCTGATTTGTTACGTGTGGTAATTAAACGTGGCTGCTATTAACACTAATCATAGAAACCACATCCCTCTCAACCCCAAGCTAATATTATCAACATTATCCTCTAGCTAAGCAACATTAAGAGAAAATCCCATATTTAAATTCTTGGTCCCAAAATAAATTCTTGACAATTTTCTCTAAGTCCTTGGGTAGATGAAAAGTTTTTCCTTTTCCCCAAAAAGAGAAAAGGTTTAAAAGATATATTTCAAAGGCTTTGTGGAAAAGGTAAACTTTGAAGGAAAAAAGTGAAATATGATAAATTTAAAAGCGAAATATTAAAAACACTCACATATTCTTTTATACATAAATAGCATTTTTCATAATAAAAAAAAAAAACAACAAGAGCTTACTGTACTGTACACATCCCTTCAAAGGACAAAAAAGTAAAAAATAAAAAAATAACTAAGAATTTAATAAACGTTTTACAGTATTTTCATAATACTCACAGTATTTACCCACACCATTAGCATCACTACTGACACCTTTACTCTACTACAGCTACTATGTCTCTTCACATACAGAGAGTCACACAAAAGGACTTCTTAAATGTCTGAATATACATAAGTTTTGGTGTTTGTTTCTGTGTGAGTAAATGAAAATATATTGATGTTTAAGCACCAAAAGAAGATTGTATGACACAACAGACGTAACAGCCATGACATATGACAGGTTCTTTACATTTCTTTCTTTAGTTTTTTTTTTTTTTGTTATCCTACTTTTTGGGGGGATTTTTTGTTGTTATTTATTCTTTATTGTCCTTTATTTAAGGTTTAATAACTGTCTATCGAAGCTGTAGTATGTATAGGGATATGGCTGTTAAACATCAATTTACATATTGGTGAGGGGTAACAGTAATTATTTTTGTATGTTTTGAAGGAAAATTTCAGTTACATTTTGAGGTTTAAAGCTCTAAACAAAAATAATAAAGTGAAAATATAATTATTGAAGATTTTCTTTTTTATGAAAGTAAATTATTTTTGTTTCAAAGTTTATTAAAAAAAAATTAACTAAATACGCACTTAAATAAGAAATCAAATTTATGGAATAATTATACCCTACACCACCATAGGTGGGGAGGGTATTATGCGTTTGTGCTGATGTTTGTAACACCCAAAAATATTGGTACAAGACCTACCTTAATTTGCACTAATCGGCTTAGAATCACTTTCTGAGTCGATTTAACGATGTACGTCCGTCCGTCTGTCCGTCCATGTAAACTTTGTAATCAAACTACAGGTCGCAATTTTGAACCAAAATTTATGAATTTTGGTACACAGATTTCTTTTGGTCCAGGGACAAAGCCTATATAAGAAATTGGTTATGATCGGTCCATTATTTCACCTAGCCCCCATATAAATGTCCTCCCGGAAAAGGGTTTAACAATCATAAATCCCTTAAATATAGCAATATTTTAATGAAATTTGGCGCATATAAGTTTCATACAAGTCTAAATAAGTATTCTGATTTTTAAAAAGATCGGTCCATAATTAACCATAGCTCCTATATAAACCCCTTTCAGAAAATCATTTTAACGGGCATAAATCCCATTAAAATATTAGTATCAAGGTAGTATTAGACACAAATTAGTTTTATATGAACATAAAAAGTGCCGAGTTTTATAAAGATCGGTCCATAATTTACCATAGCTCCCATATAAAGCCCCCTTTCGGGAATCACCCAAAAGTGAATAAATTCATATAAATGTCAGCATCAACGTAATATTCTGTATTTGTATGTCATATTTTACACTTATAAGTATTGGTCCACATTTGGATCCATGTCTAATAAAAGATCCCTCCCCGAATTATACTGTACACAATGGTGTAGGGTATCATATAGTCGGGCCTGACCGACTATAACTTTTTCTCTCGTTTTAGATTTATTTTTCTTTTTTTGAGAAAGTATGAAAACAATTTTTTTTTTGGTAAAACTCTTTTTGAAATACTAATTTTTTATCATTTTTCGATGTGCAATAAAATAAAGTGTGACAAATTTCTTTTACAAAAAGTTAAGTCCATGTGTAGGATTAATAGGTAAAATAAATCGAATGTTTTTGCGAATTTCGATAATGAAAAAAATTAAAAAAGCGAGCATGTTATATTCGGCTTGGTCGTATCTATAAACCCACCATTATATTTTTAAAATTTTATGTTATATGGGAGGTGGGTGGTAAAGTGAGTGGACCACGCACATTTTTTGTTTTCGAGTTTGTACAAAATTTCGTTAACGTTTCACCTTATATGGGAGGAGGTCGGTAAAGCAGGCGGACCACGCCCACTTTTGTTTTCCAAGTTTATATCGACCCTTAAACTATCTGTACAAAATTTCGTTGTCGTACATGCTTTTGTTTAAGAGATATCCGCAGATGAAGCTACAACGGACACCCTGTGTTTCTAGTATTTAGCCCATAACATTTATTAACCGATTTTGCCCATTTTCAATACCAATTAAACCTTATATAAGATAAATATTTCAACCAAATTTCGTCCCTCTAGGTTGTCCCGTTCGAGCCTTATCCTGCTTTCAACAGACAGGCGGACGGACATAGCTAGATCGACCCAGAAAATATATATTTTATATTTTATAAATGAAAAGAATTATAAAAAGGTTACTTAACTTACAAAAATAATAGGTAAAAATTATCAGTTGACAAAACTCTTCAAAAAAAAAATCCTTTTAGCTTCCGATTTTATACTATAAGGACTCAAAGTAGGATTCCTCTGACATAAACAGTTTTTAATCAATAGCCAAATATGTGTTCCTTTACCGATTTTAAAGATTTGTTTATCACCTTACTATTTTTTGATACTATTAACATTCAAAAGTACAAAAGTTCTCCCTCTAGTCATTTGATACTGTCAAACGATTAGAATTTTTAACATTTTTAAAGGAAAATATATTTTGGTGATATAAATTTAATTTTCGAAGAGAACTTGGTATTCAGAAGTAATATTGAAATTGTAATGAATAATATCGTCAACTAAATGCTGCGGCTTTGAGTTTCCAAGAAATTAAACATGTAATTAGCACAATTTAAATAAGTTTATAGGTCAAACCAACTATATTATTGAAACATTAGAAGTACTCGATATTGGATTTTTTTCTCCTTAAGTTAATTTTACTAACTATAATAATAATTTAATCTGAATAAAATCATTTAATGTTTAGGTATCATATTTAATTCTTCATATTTAATTCGCTAAATAAAAATAAAAAATAACAAATCAAGCATTTGAATTTAAGTACCCTGATGGTGGAAAAAAGTACTATTTGAAATTTATTTTGATACCTAAATTTTATTTTTCATCCCTGGTTTGTATATACCATTTATTATATATATTTTTCGAATTATATGCATTTGAAATTTCAACAATCTCAATTTTGCAAGATCTTAATAAATTTTTTTCCAAATATAGCCCAATTTTTTCAACAGGTTTAATTATATTTTTTGTCCTTAGTTGAAAAACAAAATTATCTATCAAATATAGAAAATTTAAAGTCAATAGCATAACTGAGTCTAAAAATAAAGGATTTTGAATTTAAAGACGAGACGAGAAAGGTATAGTCGGTCAAGACCGACCATATTATACCCTATACAATTCCAATCCACATAATTTTTTTTTTACTTATATAAACCTTATTCCTATTTTTAAGACATCTATAAGTGTTAAGACTATATTCCGGGAGGACATTTGTATGGGGGCTAGGACAAATAATGAACCAATTTCAATAGCGTTCATCCTTTGGTGGTGTAGGGTATAAAAATTTTAAAAAATAATGAACAGATGGACGGAAAGACGGACTTTCAAATTCTCTCAAGAAAAAAATTTTCAAATTCAAAAAATGCATATTTTTACTTCTTGATTAATATAAAAACCAAATATAAACATTAAAAAAATATTGATATCACTTTTCCCTTCCTTAAGTACCATTTTTTATTTATTTATTTATTTTTTTCATTCAACCCCAATGTATAGACAAACGGACGGACAGACATTACCATTCTGCCAAAAACAATTTTGGAATTCTAAAAAAGCCATGACTTAATAAACCTTAAAGTGTATAGTTTCGGTTCTATAAGAGATATTGATTTCAATCTTTTTCTATATAACGAACAATTATGCCAGCTAAGCAATGTAGTTTAGATTAAAAAATCGAGTTTATATTTTTTCTGTTTTTTGCAGTTAAAATAATATTTTTGTAAAAAATTGTTTTTTTGAGAAACTATAAATATTTTATCTGTAATAAATTCTTTGTTATTTAAGATATCTTAACGAAATTTTTGGTGGAAGTAGACTTTATCGAACAAAATGAGGAAGTGAAAAAAAAACTTTAAGATTTTTGCAAAAGGAATCCCGCAATTCCCAAAAACATGTCGAAAATCTCAAAAATGGTTTTTTTTTTTGCATTTTCGGCTACAAAATCCACATTTTTCCGAAGTCCCGTAGATTTTGATTGAAAACTTTTAACAACATATAACACATTCTTAAACTGCATTCCGTTTGCCGATTCGTGCTTTGGGATTTGAGAAAATATAGACTAAAGTTAAAACTTTCATATAAAATGGGTCAAATTCAGGAGGGTGTGTACCTTGACCATTTGAGTTATTGGGCTTGTTTTTTCTCTCAGTGTCTTCTCTATGAAGATACCTTTCAGAAAAGTATAAAATTATTATATGTTGTTAAAGAAAATTTTATTTTAGAGAAAAAAGAGTGTAGATACTTTTAAGGCTAAAAAAAGACACAAAAGGTCGTCATTTTTGCAATTTTTAATTTCAAAATAGTTTATTTTTGCACTCGGTAAAGATATTGACTTCAAATTTTTGTTATTCAATAGATAATTTTGTTCTTTAATTAGCTAAAGAAAAAATAAATAAAATCTACCTAATATGGAAGCTGCTACTCCCCTTCGTCTATCAGCCCTATTCAATATTTGATATGAAAATATCAGTCTTAAAATTTTTTTTTTAAGACTTTCAGTAAATCACTACTTCAGATAAATGAAAATTATTATTTTAATTATATTGGGGGCTACCACTTCCGCTAGCCCTATAGGTCCAATTTTCATTTTGACAATGCAATATGATAAAAAAAGTAGTTCCCACAAAATTCGAGAGCTCTCACTATAATAGTTCTTTAAATATGCCACTAATATTTGTTTAGTAAGGGAAGGGTACAATTTCTCCAAGTCCTACCTAAACCATTTGAACTTATGGGGGCTGTTGAGAAAGTTATTCCTAAAAAATATTAAAACTTTTTTGCCGTCATAGTTCCTATATATACGATATTGAATATTTTTCCTATTTCCCCTGCTCCTACACAGAAAAAAGTCACTAATTAACAAATATGTTAGAAAATAATTCATTCAATCAAAAACTTGTTTAAATTTGCACCTCTTACCAAAATGATGATCAATTACTAAAAACTGTAAAAAATACAAAAGAGAAAAAAAATTCCTAATTAATAAATTAATTAAATCAAACAAGTAGTTGATTGAATGAATTAAAAATATATATATAGGATATAAAAGTATAGTTAAATTTTATTTTTATTTAATTTTTGCTTCAATAAATTTATTAAATTTCGATGCAAAATGAAACAACTATGTTAATTGAAAAAAAGACCGTAATAATTTTTTCTGTGTATTCGTTTTCATTTTAAGTTCAGTGGTCTATTAGAAAAATATTCCTATAAAATTTAAGTTATTTGATATTAAGTATTCTCTTTGTATGGCGGTTATCACTCCCCCTAGATCTACCCGCTTATCTTATTTACGTAAATTTATAATAAAATTATTTATATAAAATCTCAGGACTTTATTTGTAATATTTGTGGAGATATATGATTATTAATATTTATTTTGTATGGGGTCTACCATTTCCTCTGCTCCTATTGAAAAATAAAGTAGCCTATTTTACTTTCGGGTATTACAGAATGATACTAATGCTGTATGACTTCTACTTATTTATCTAAACAAATTACTGGCTCCCAAATGACTTCCTTGAATTGTTTAAAAACTTTAATAAAAAATTAAAAAAAAAAAACAACTCACCATCAGTGAGCGGACTACGCCCATGTTTTGTTTCCGAATTTACAATGGTCCTTAAACTATTTGTACAAAATTTCATTGACGTTTCACCTTATATGGGAGGTGGGCGGCAAAGTGGGCGGATGATGCCCATTTTTTGTTTCCAAGTTTTTATCGATCTCGAACTTTTCTGTACAAAATTTCTTTATCGTACATGCTTTTGTTTAAGAGATATCGGCAGAAAAGAATGAAATGAAGCTTCAACGAACACCTTTTGTTTCTAGTATTTTACCAATAATTGTTTTATTTATTAACCGATTTTCTTAAAACCATTTTCAATACCAAAAAAACCTTATATAAGATAAATATTTAAGCCGAATTTCGTTCTCCTAGGTTGTCCCGTTCTAGCCCTATACTGCTTTCAACTGACGGACAGACGGACGGACATAACAAGATCAACTCAGAATCTAACCAGGGCCAGGAAAATTTATACTTTATGGGATTTTAAATAATTCCTTTGACATATTACATATGGAATGACAAAATCAATATACCCCCAACTTTTTGATGGTGGGTATAATAAAAGAGTTCAGCAAAATAAAATTGATTTAAAAAGCGACCTCTTAAAAATAAAAAAAACAGGTTCTGAACTCGTTCCTTAACTCTTCTAGAGTATGAGTTTTGAATGCGACAATTTTGAACAAAAGTCATTGATTAAAGAATTAGTTCAAGAACTGTTGCATAGAATGGGTACTGGCTAGGTAACACTTCTACAGGATTAATTCTGAAGGTGACAATTTCATACTGATTCTCATTGATCGTAAAGCCAAGGTAGAATGGATGCTGGTTATTTTCATGCGTTCTGGAACTAGGATTTTATATAAATCTTATTCATTGGTAATATTTACTAATAGTTTCATTTATTTATTAATTGTTTTTCCAAAAAAAGCCGAAATCGCTTTTCATCCAACTTATTCCAAAATATTGTCATTTATATGAATTTTCATTTATAAACAAATGTGTGAGCATTTTCTTTATGTCATACGATATTTTTTTTATATATTCTCCTCTCTCCTCGAAACAATTCAAACAAAGCTGATGCGTATATAAGAAGAAAATCATCACAACTACCAAAAACAAAAATGAAAACATATCTACGTGGGGTTATCTATAAATATCAAGCGTTATTTTTTGCACAAATTTTCTGCCATTTGGAACACGTTTTCTGTTAAACATAGTCAAAAAGAAACTAAGAAAAAATATTTATAGAAAGAGAGAGAGAGAGAGGGGAGCAGGTGAAGAAAAAAGGTATAAAAAGTGTTGCTAAGGGTTAAATTGCGACATAACTTCATCAGAAGAAGGATATACAAAAAGAATAGAGAGCAAACAATGTTTTATATATATTTACCTATGATGTGTTTTTTTGTAAGTAAGTATTTGTATATGTATTTGTGTGGTACATAAATGTAGAGTTGAGAAGGATAACAGAAAGCCTGAAACAAATGTGTGTAAAGCAACAGCTTTTTAATTTTTTTGCTGTGTATATAGAAGAATGTGTGTGTTTTTTTATGTTATACTTTAACGTTATATCCTTTGGATAAATATACATATACAAGCAAACAAAGATGCTGTACAATTTTACCTATTTTCATTTAAACACGTTTTTAACGTAACTGCGTAAAATATGTTTATATTGTGGTAGTATTTTTGTTTTCTACTTTTTTTTTGGCTCCAAGGATATACATGTACAGCTACATATGTGAGCAGGTTTTTGTGTGTGTAAATAGGGTTTATTTGTGTGATTGGATCTTGGTCTTTTTCTTAATTCATTTTTCGCCAATTTTTATGTTTATTTTCTCTTCTTTTGAGTTGCTTTTTTTTTAGCATCAAGGTATGCTAAATTTTCAATACATGTATGAGTCTTCCGACTCACCCTTTTTGGTTTATAATTTCCCCCCAAATAATGTGCTTTTTTCTATGTATGTATGTGTGTATAATATTAGATATTGATTGAGATTTGTGGTATTAATATATTTATATATATTCTTTTTTTTCTATCCTTTTGTTATAATATGTGAGTATTGAATTTGTGCATATTTGTTAGAAATATAGATAAAATATTTGATGTTGATTTAAATAATGATTTTCATTTCAATACCTTTTTCAAATAAAAGAAAATTACCAGAACATTTTATTACTATAAAAGGGAAAACGTGGCTATGGGAAAAGAGGTAAAGGAAGGGTCATAAAATTATTGTGATTCAGGCATTTAATTACATAAATGTAGCCAGTTTTAGTTGGCAGAATTTAATATTATAATACCAATTAACTTTCTTGAACATTTGTTGAAATATCAGCAGGACAAGGACACCTGTCAACAAGACAAAATCAGTTGTCAGCAGAACAAAGTCGCCTAACAAAAACTCAAAGTTATCTACAGCAGAATGTAGATCACAAAACAAAATTATTTAATAAAATTATTGGTGATTTCACAATAAAAGATTTCAAAATTTTTATTAAACAGCTAACTCTGTTCTGCTGACATTTCATCAAATATTCCAGAAAGTTAGAGTTAGGATACAAAACTCCTTACATTATTATTTTTAACTAAATTTATTAACAAATTATTATTTTTTTGCTTAGTTTTCAAATAAAATTTTTAATTTTTAATTACTAAATATTAGAAAAAAACTTTTGAATTCTTCATTAATAGTCTTTCTCTTCATAAAAAAGAATCTATTATCAAATCCATTACCTGTAGCCTTCAGTCATTTCAGTTGACTGTAGTCAACAAGTAGACTATAGTTATAGTAAATGTAATAAATACACTATAATCAACGAGCAGACTACCATCAACCAAAAGACACACTCTATTTTTAATAACAAATAGAATATAGTTTTTCTTTCTTAAACTTAAAAAAAAATACAATTCATCTTTTTTTTTTTACTCACCGATATAAAAACTTCTTCGGCCTGTTGCAATATGGCCACACGTGACCAACCGAATTTTTTCATTAACTTAATTCTAGTGGGATTATGAACAGTAGCCGAGGGATGTGTACGAAATAATGTGGGAAAACGGCTACGATCTGATAATGCTGGTGATGAGGCGCCATAACAAAGCTGCAAAGAAAACATAGAAATAAATAAAATTTATTAAAATTATAAATATTTTTATTTTATTGTTTTTAACACCCACCAACTTTCTAGAGAGAGAAATTTTTCGTTGTAAAAGTTTGAATAAATAGAAAAATAAATTTAAAATACCTGCTGAGTGTAAAAGAAAACAATAAAATATAAAGGAAAAAAATAAAAAATAAAACTACACTTAAGACAAAAACGTAAAATAATACAAAAGGAATTTTTGAAAGAAGACACAGTGGTTTGAAAGGAATAATTTTGGAAATTTAAAAAAAAATTTTAAAATTAAAAAAATCGAATTCAATTGATATAAATTGTTCTGCTAAAATATCAATATAAAATTCATAAAAAAAAAATCCAAGTATAACTTAAAAAAAAACTGCTTCCTTTGCTCATTTGCCTACCTTCCTCACTATATATTCTTTTTATATTAAAAGATTATTTTGGTAATAGTTGCATCTGTAGAAAACATTATAATTATTGTAATACAAAGCCAAAATAATTAAAGCTGAATCCAGGACATTTCTAAATAACCTAAACAATTGGGTAATAAAAATCAACATTCTTAGTTTAGTAGAAAAAATATTATAGATCAAAATGTGAAATAACCTCATAAAAAAATTCACAAGTAATATTTAGATTTCATAAAATCCCATGCTGAGTACTAATATATGTAATATTGGCAATATCTAATAGTACTTCTGAGGGAAATATAATTTTGAGCAAAATTTCAACATTTAGATAAAATTTTATATTTTTTTTTTTTTTTTTTTTTAATATAAAAATTTTTCTAAAAAATAAATTTTTGTCGAAATTTAAAAATTAAGATTATAAATAACTTTTCATAAAATGATAAAAAAAAAAGTCTATTTAAATATTTTGAATCACAGTAATATTGGAAATAGCTAATACACTAATACCCCGGTTTGCGTCGCTAATAGGGCCTGAAGAAACGCGACGCAAACCGAAACGATGCAAAACGAAGCACGATTTTCCATACATTTGTATTGATTTTCATTTAATTGGTTCCGAGATTCATAATTTTAACTGAAAAATTGAGTTTTCAATAAAAAATATTTAATTTTTTTTTTTTAATACATGTGAACATCCAATATAATGAACTATCCACTAATGTGAACACTCAGTTTTTTATATGGGCGCTCTAAATAGTGAAAATTTTTTTTTTTAATTTTTGGGGATTTTTTAATTTGTAGAAGCATTTATTTTTAATGTTGGGAATCCCCGAATTAGTAAATACCATAGTATGCCATTATTTTAAAGGTATTTAATGCTAGTCGCTTTATGTAACTTGTTGCGATAGGTTCGTGAATTTATTTTTAAAATTAGTAATGTCTAAAAACAGTCGAAAGTTTTTATCCTTAAATGAAAAATGCGAAATTTTGGAATATTTAAAAAAAGGATCGAGTGTTACAATGTTAAGTAAAAAGTATAAAGTTGCAAAATCAACGATATGTTCAATAAAAAATAAAAAAGACAATATTTTAAAATGTGTGAACAATACGTTTTATGGACCCGGAAAACGCAAAACATTACGATCTTCAGAGCTTCCAAAAATAGAAAAATCGCTCTATAAGTGGTTTATTTGCATGAGGAATAAAAACCTCCCTGTAAGTGGGTTGATGTTGAAAGAGAAAGCCAAACAAATTCACAAAAACATAAGTGAAAACGGAAATGACTTCAATGCTAGCGATGGGTGGCTACAAAAATTTAAAAAGAGATACGGAATTCGGCTCCTTCAGATAAGCGGTGAAAAACTTTCTGCGCAATCTCAGCTCGTAAATCCTTTTAAAATTAAATTGAAAGCAAAGATAGAAGATTTGGGTTTATCCAATGATCAGTTGTATAATGCCGATGAGTCTGGTCTATATTGGAAACTTCTCCCACAAAAGACATATGTAACGTCATTGGAGAAAAGCGCTCCAGGTGCAAAAATGGAAATGCAAAATATAACATTTTTATGCTGTGCAAGTGCATCAGGATCTCATAAAATAAAACTTTTAGTAATAGGAAAATCGAAAAATCCTCGCAGCGCAGAACAGTGTTGCCAGTTTAGCCTTTTTAAGGCTAAATCTAGCCTTTTTATTTTTCTTTTAGCTTCAAAATTTTCGTTTTAGCTTCTAGCTTTTTCTAATCTTTTTTATTCTTAACATAGCCTTAAAAAGGCTAAAAAATTAATAAATTTATTTTGACAGAATGATAAATTTAAGCATTTTTTTGTACTAATTCCCACAAAAAAATCGAAATTATTTATATTTAACGAAAATTTTCGCCTGCGGCGCTTCATTCTACCCAAAAATTATAATAAGTTTTTAATAAACTTTATTTGCCATAGAAACTATTTATGTTTCATTCATAAATTCACTAAAATATCTTTAAGATTTACCAAAAAAAAAAAAAATAATAATAATAATAATAATAATAATAAAATAAATGCGTTTTTAAATAAAACAATAGATTAGCTTTTTTCTGGCTTTATTTTTTGGGACATTTAGCCTTTTCTGACCTTTTTTAAAGTTAAATTTAGCTTCTTTTTTACTCAAGTCCTGGCAACACTGCTACAGAAATTCAAAGTCTGCTTGGGTGACTTCTTCCATTTTTAAAGAATGGTTTCACAACTGTTTTGTGCCAGAGGTAAGTAAACATGTAAAAATAGTTCAATTGGGATTCTTACTGTTTTATTTTTCATTAAGGTGACAGATTTTTTAACGAAGAAAGGAATACCAATAAAAGCTTTACTCCTAATAGATAATACCCCATCCCATCCACCAGAATCCGACCTTAAATCCGAGGATGGTTCCATAGAAGCTATGTTCATGCCTCCAAATGTAACGGCTCTGATCCAGCCAATGGATCAAAATGCAATTAGAATCACCAAACTTCATTATAGGAGGGGGATTTTCTTGAATCGATGAAAAAATCACACTTAAAGAAGGAGTTTCTATTCTAGAGGCATCCTGGAACCGAGTTGGTAAAGAAACTTTATCTAACTGTTGGAAAAATATTTTGAATATGGTAAATGATGAAGACGATCCTGAATTTAATGTTCCTTTGAGCGTTTTAAAAGAAAAGTGGCAATCAGAGGTTAGATCTTTAGAAAATACTGCTGCAGATCTTCTACAGACATTGTGCCCTCAGGAAGTATTTACTGCTGTAAACATTAGAGATTGGATCAATAATCCTTGTGAGGACGTCACGCCATTTGATGAAAATGATTTAATTGAAGAGTCCGACGATGATGACGACTGTTTTATTGAAGCGCCTGAAAACAACATTAAAGCCAAAGAAGCTGTCGAAATTTTTAACAAAGCTGTCCAATGGGCTGAATTTCAAATGGTCGATCAAACTGACATTAAAGTATTGAAAAAAATCAGGGAATTGGCGGTAAATAAGCTGGTCGAACAAAAGAAAAAACAGAAAATAATAACCGATTATTTCCATATTTAGTGGTTAGAACCATAAAAATAATATATTTCTGTGATCTGTGCTAAATTATCAAATGATTAAAAAAATAATGAAATTGAAAAAAGATTCGGCTGTGCCGAATCTTTGATACCCTTCACCATATTACCATCTTACCATCTTATCGACATCATATTACCATATTACCGACAATTAATAAAATTTTCGCCTTAACGTATGCTTGCATATTTTCTAAATCTAAATTTTTTTCAAACTACGAAAATTTGAATATGAAAAAAAAACAATCATAACAGGCTTTGCTTTTAAAAAAGAAACAACAACAATTCCATAAATATTTATTTTTGTATGTACAAACTGACTGAATACAAAAAGAACAACAACAACACTGTTATTCATTATATTACTGCTGTTGCTAACTAAACTACTTGTCTATACAAAAAACAAAAAACGTCACTAATAGTCATTACAATGCTTAATATACATGTTTGTGTATGTATTTATGTATATTCTTAACAGATATGTTTTAGTTTTTAAAAATAAACAACTACAATTCCATATCTATTTATTTTTGTACAGACTGCATATACAAAGAACAACAACAACAACACTGTTATTCATCATATTACTGCTGTTGATAACTAAACTACTTGTCTATACAAAAAACAAAAAACGTCACTAATAGTCATTACAATGCTTAATATACATGTTTGTGTGTGTATTTATATTCTTAACAGATTTGTTTTTGGGCCATAACTCTGTTGATTATGAACGAATTTGGTATTTATGACTGATCTATATAAAAATAAAAATCTATAGCTTGAACAAGGGCTTCAAAAATAAAAAAATCGTTTTCCCCGATATCTCAGTTATTACTGAACCGATTTATTTAATTTTTTCAGAACAAAAATTCAGAAAATAATTTTCGAGCCCCCTTTAAAAATTCGAAGTCCCTGGTATATGCAGAGGCTTCAGAAACTAAAAAACCGGTTCTAAAAACCGGTTTTTAAAGCATATCTCCACCATTTATAAACCGATCTTCCTGATTCAAAAAACTGAAATTTTATAAAAATATTTGTGACCGATCTGTATAAAAATAAAAATCTATAGCTTAAACCAAGGCTTCAAAAAATAAAAAATGCGTTTTGTCCGATATCTCAGTTATTACTGAACCGATTTATTTCATTTTTTCAGAACAAAAATTCAGAAAAAAATGTTCGAGAATTCTTTGTAAAAACGAAGTCCGTAGTGTATACAGAGGCTTCAGAAACTGGAAAACCGGTTCAAAAAACCGGTTTTTTGAACATATCTCCGCATTGTATGAACCTATCTTGCTGAATTCCAATAGCAAAATTCTCGAAAGCATTTCCGATCGTTTGACATACATATTATATATGTCAGTTATCGGTGGGCTTCATAAACGCCATTTCAACCGACACACGGACGGACGGACGGACATGGTCCAATCGTCATCGCTTCTTACAAGGATTCCGAAAATATAAACTTTTTTTCTCTCCGACGAAAATTGTGGAAATTACAAACGGAATGACAAACTTATATATACCCTTTACACCTGTGGTGAAGGGTATAATAATGAAAACTCTAAGATCAACCGTTTCCAAGTTATTGAATATTATGTATGTTAAGAATTTTTCGATCTCACTCCTTATAAGATTTATTCGATTTTAAGTTCGTGGATAGATATCTTGAAAAAGGGTCGTTTAAACAATTAAAAAAAAAAAAATATATGTTAATGGTGAACATGTTTTCAATAACCATGGTAAATAGCGTTCTGGGACTCGCAATATTTTATGAGTTATTACAACAAATGTCATAAGAAATACAAAAGATTTATTACAATTTGTATTGTTTTGTTTATAACAAAACTGAAAAATCGCCAATTGCTTCCAAAAATCATCCGAATGTAGTAAAATTCGGCCAGAATATTAACATTGATGCTGCTAACGCAAATGCTGAGTTTAAATTTAAGAATAGCGATACTTCGCAAATGAGAAAGATTGTATTTTTAAAAACACGAATATCTTCCAAAATATTTATGTTACAACGTTCATTGATACTTATAATTAAAGGTAATGAAATTACTTTTATAATGATACCTGAAACATGTTTTTATGTTGAATTTTATTGGTCGATAAATTGTGAATTAAATTTCGCGTTAGCGTATCTTCAAAAATGGTATTTTCAAATTTGTGAAAAATATGTATACAGAATGCTTCCTGTAAGTATCGCGATGAGACTCTCAATGGCTTCTGAATTTAATTTTTTTAAATTAAATAATTTTGTCAAGAGTCTACCGAAATAAATTGAAAATTAAAACAAGCGCGAATGTTATATTCGGCTCGACCGAATCTATATACCTATCATCAACTTTTTAAAAATTTACTTTATATGGGAGGTGGGCGGACCACGCCCATTTTTGGTTTCTAAGTTTATATCGACCCTCAAACTATTTATACAAAATTTCGTTGTCGTACATGCTTTTGTTTCAGAAATATCAGCAGAAAAGTATGAAATGAAGCTACAGCGGACACCCTGTGTTTTTATTATTTTGCCCATAACTTTTTATTTAACCGATTTATTAACCGATTTATCTAATTTTCAATACCAAACAAACCTTATACAAGATTAATATTTAAGCCAAATTTCATCCTCCTACCTTGTCCCGTTCGAACCCTATCCTGCCTTCAACAGACAAATAGCCGGACGGACAGACGGACGGACATAGCTAGATCAACTCAGAATCTAACCAGGACCCATATGGGGTCTTAAATAATATCTTTAATATGTTACACACCGAACATCAAAATAAATATACCCTCCATCCTTTTGTTGGTGGATATAAAAAAATTTTTATATTTCGCCAATAGTCCAAAATTTCACCAAAAATACAACCAATACTAGAAAATTTCGTAAAAAATAAAATTTCACCAAAAATTATATATTTCGCCAATAGTCCATGATTTCATAGAAAATCAAAAACTTCACCAAAATTTCGAAATTTCACCAAAAATATGAACTTTTAGCACAAATTTAAAATTTTACCAAAAATACGAAATTTCCAAAATTTCACCAAATAACCAATATTTGACCAAAAAAATTTTTTATATTACAAAAATAAAAAATTCACCAAAAATTTTAAATTTCACCAAAAATCCGAACTTTTAGCAAAAATTTTAATATTGAAAAAAAAATTGAAAATTCAAAATTTTATCAAAAATTTATTTTTACCGGCGATTAAGTTTTAAATTTTAACAAATAATTCACAAATAAAACGCTATCCATTTTAAATAAATAAATTTTATAAAATTTATATTAATATCTGTTTTCGGCCCACTGTTTATGCTGTTTTGTTCTAAAAATATTTGTTTCTTTAATTTTGTACTACAGCTTATGTTAGAGAAGAAATATTAACACTTATATGAAAAAAAAAAAAAAAAAAAAACATTTCTCTAAATTTATTTTCAAAGTACTTGAAAGTTTTTTTTACTAATATTTTAAACCAGACACCAAGAAAATAATAAAATGCCAACAGTCTGCCTGACAGTCTAACAATTATTCGAAAATATAAAACTACATTTTGTCTTTTATTCTCTTTTTGCGTAGTAAAACTTTAAGCAAATATTTATTAAAATTGAAAAATAAGAATTTAGGGATTAGAGGTTTTCTTTTGTTTTAAGTTTTCTTTGTTTCTTTCTTAATAACTAAATATTATTATTTTCTGGATAAGTTTTAGCAAGTTGTAGTTTATTGTTTTCTGTAAAATATAAATAAATATTTTTATTAACTTACCACTATGAGATTCCACATTTTTGCGGCTTCAGCTACAGTTGTACAGACGGTACTGCAACCGGCCAATAACATTAGTTTTTGTGGTTTATTATAGAGAAGATTGTACATAACACTAGCACCCAAACCAGGTTCACACTGGAAATAAAAACAAAAATGGAAAGAGAAATTAGGAAAAAGTTTTTGAAATTAAAACTAAAATTAAAATATTAAAAGAAACCTTAAAAAAATGGAAATTAAATTTGTAAAAATTAATAGTTTTAAATTTTATAAAAATATTTAAGAATTTTTTTATTTTAAGTTACGCTGTATTCAATTTGACTTAAACTAACTATTGTTTAAAGCCTTCTTATATAGAAAAGAACCCTTTAAAAATGTGTTAAAATTTCTTTAGAATTTTTCTGCAAAAAAGAGTTCTAAAACACCCTCTTTAATTTTTTTCACATTTTCATGTCTCTGAATATGTAAGTAGCTGTAAAAGAAAAACTAAATCATTTGGCCTTTAACTTAAAAAAAAAAAAACTAAAAACACATGTTAAAAAATCCGCTAAATTTCAATGAAAGTTTAAATAAGAAAGTTGAAAAACCATTAACATTAATGACAACAATAGCAACAAAAACATACTGGGGCAAAATAAAAAAAAAATTCTTAGGTCACAGTCGTAAAACAGTGTCAAGGTGAGACAAGGGCGCACGCGAACTAAAACACTGAAATTTTCACTCATAAAAAAAAAAAGAAAAATTATCGTAAACAAAGAAGAAAACTTAATAAATAGTAAACACAAAAACTTAACTACATTTTAGTGTTAAACACATGCAACAACTATAAACATAAACATGAACATTAACATGAACATAAATAACATGACAAACATGCAATCAAAAAAACACTTGCGATTATTTTTTTAATAAATCAAATTCTCTTTTAAAAATGCATTTATTTTTATTTTAATAAAAAATTTATGCTTTATTTAAATTTCTCTTTTATCAAAAATTTATTTTAAGCCTTAAGTTAGTCGTAAAAGAAAAATGTAGTCGACAAATAGAATTATTAAACATGTTTAGTGTTGCTCTTAAAGGGATTTTAGGCTTTTGTTTGTGTGTATTTTTGTTATATATTATTTTAGGTCCTATATATGTATGTTAAAAAAAGAGAAAAGTAAATAAATATAATAAAACAATAAAGCAAAGAAAAAGTAGCCTAAAAGCATGCTAAATAAGCAAGATTTTCTCTTTTAGATTTTTTGTGGGAAACATTTATGTTAACGACCTCAATGATGGTTTATAATGCAAATGATGAAATTAAATGCCTAAAAGTATACTTTATTAAGGTGGTTGAATAAATGTAATACAAAGAAAGAGGGTTGTGAGAGAAATTCAGTTCTAAATCAATTCTAAATCTGTTGTAATTCAGATCTAGTTCAGTTTTACTTCAGTTTTAGTTCAATTCTAGTTCAGTTCTAGTTCAGTTCTAGTTCAGTTCTAGTTCAGTTCTAGTTCAGTTCTAGTTCAGTTCTAGTTCAGTTCTAGTTCAGTTCTAGTTCAGTTCTAGTTCAGTTCTAGTTCAGTTCTAGTTCAGTTCTAGTTCAGTTCTAGTTCAGTTCTAGTTCAGTTCTAGTTCAGTTCTAGTTCAGTTCTAGTTCAGTTCTAGTTCAGTTCTAGTTCAGTTCTAGTTCAGTTCTAGTTCAGTTCTAGTTCAGTTCTAGTTCAGTTCTAGTTCAGTTCTAGTTCAGTTCTAGTTCAGTTCTAGTTCAGTTCTAGTTCAGTTCTAGTTCAGTTCTAGTTCAGTTCTAGTTCAGTTCTAGTTCAGTTCTAGTTCAGTTCTAGTTCAGTTCTAGTTCAGTTCTAGTTCAGTTCTAGTTCAGTTCTAGTTCAGTTCTAGTTTAGTTCTAGTTCAGTTCTAGTTCAGTTCTAGTTCAGTTCTAGTTCAGCTCTAGTTCAGTTCTAGTTCAGTTCTAGTTCAGTTCTAGTTCAGTTCTAGTTCAGCTCTAGTTCAGTTCTAGTTCAATTCTAGTTCAGTTCTAGTTCAGTTCTAGTTCAGTTCTAGTTCAGTTCTAGTTCAGTTCTAGTTCAGTTCTAGTTCAGTTCTAGTTCAGTTCTAGTTCAGTTCTAGTTCAGTTCTAGTTCAGTTCTAGTTCAGTTCTAGTTCAGTTCTAATTCAGTTCTAGTTCAGTTCTAGTTCAGTTCTAGTTCAGTTCTAGTTCAGTTCTAGTTCAGTTCTAGTTCAGTTCTAGTTCAGTTCTAGTTCAGTTCTAGTTCAGTTCTAGTTCAGTTCTAGTTCAGTTCTAGTTCAGTTCTAGTTCAGTTCTAGTTCAGTTCTAGTTCAGTTCTAGTTCAGTTCTAATTCAGTTCTAGTTCAGTTCTAGTTCAGTTCTAGTTCAGTTCTAGTTCAGTTCTAGTTCAGTTCTAGTTCAGTTCTAGTTCAGTTCTAGTTCAGTTCTAGTTCAGTTCTAGTTCAGTTCTCGTTCAGTTCTAGTTCAGTTCTAGTTCAGTTCTAGTTCAGTTCTAGTTCAGTTCTAGTTCAGTTCTAGTTCAGTTCTAGTTCAGTTCTAGTTCAGTTCTAGTTCAGTTCTAGTTCAGTTCTAGTTCAGTTCTAGTTTAGTTCTAGTTCAGTTCTAATTCAGTTCTAGTTCAGTTCTAGTTCAGTTCTAGTTCAGTTCTAGTTCAGTTCTAGTTCAGTTCTAGTTCAGTTCTAGTTCAGTTCTAGTTCAGTTCAGTTCAGTTCAGTTCTAGTTCAGTTCTAGTTCAGTTCTAGTTCAGTTCTAGTTCAGTTCTAGTTCAGTTCTAGTTCAGTTCTAGTTCAGTTCTAGTTCAGTTCTAGTTCAGTTCTAGTTCAGTTCTAGTTCAGTTCTAGTTCAGTTCTAGTTCAGTTCTAGTTCAGTTCTAGTTCAGTTCTAGTTCAGTTCTAGTTCAGTTCTAGTTCAGTTCTAGTTCAGTTCTAGTTCAGTTCTAATTCAGTTCTAGTTCAGTTCTAGTTCAGTTCTAGTTCAGTTCTAGTTCAGTTCTCGTTCAGTTCTAGTTCAGTTCTAGTTCAGTTCTAGTTCAGTTCTAGTTCAGTTCTAGTTCAGTTCTAGTTCAGTTCTAGTTCAGTTCTAGTTCAGTTCTAGTTCAGTTCTAGTTCAGTTCTAGTTCAGTTCTAGTTCAGTTCTAGTTAAGTTCTAGTTCAGTTCTAGTTCAATTCTATTTCAGTCCAGTATATAGTCTAGTCTATAGTCTAGTCTACAGTCTTGTCTATGGTCTGGTCTATAGTCTAGTCCATAATCTATTCTATAATCTTGTCTATAGTCTAGTCTATTCTATAGTCTAGTCTTTAGTCTAGTCTATAGTCCAATCTATAATCTAGTCTATAGTCTAGTTTATAGTCTTGTCTATAGTCTGATCTATAGTCTAGTCTGTAGTGTAGTGTAGAGTGTAACCTGTAAATTTAGTGGTTATACTTTGTGCACATTCCCCGTATATTCTATTTTATAAAATACTACCTAAATATCCTAATCCACACACATATCTACATAAAAATAAAAATCTCCTAAAACTATGCTAATATAATAATATTAAAACCCATTATTTGCCAAAGGCCTTCTTCTACTTTAACTAAACCTCCTGTTTTTCTTTCTCTGCTTTTAAATACATGTTTTTGTTTTATATTCTTGCTGTCCCAAATACATACAACGCCTACTGACTAACAGCCATCCAGTCAGCCAGTAAACCTAGCAGCCTGCCCTACTGTCCCCAATCCGTTAACTGGTTTATAAGTGTTTCACGCACATATGTTGCTCTCTGTTGTAGCAATAGTAAATGTACTGTTGCATGTTTATTTAAGTTTTTTGTAGGTTGGGTATGTAAGTATATATTTTTATAGACATTACTAACAAGCTCCGCTGGGGAATATTATTTTAATATTTTCCCTTTATTTGCTTCTAAGTTTATTTTCTTTTACAATGTTGTAAATGTCTCATGTGGTGTTTAGTAGTGAGTGTGTGTGTATTTTAAGAAAATATGTTGGTTTAAGTTTAGTTGCTATTTCCTGCTAAATGTGTTAAGAATTATTTAACTTGTTGTAACTGCTGTTGCTACTACTGTTTTTGTTATTGTTGCTTCTTTGCATGTTGCATGTTGTGAAAATTCTTGATTTTTGGTTTTGGTCTACAAATTAAGAACTCAAATATTTTACTTGGCTAGATTATTTTGTGTTGGTATGTTATAATATTATTGTCTTAATTTGTTTTGTAACAGCTAAATGAACAACAAGGGTTTTTAATTTTAGGAGGGAACTATTAGATAAATGTTTTATTTAGATTTTTAGTGATATAAGATAAGTAATTGTTATTGAATTTAAAAGTTCCAGTTCAGTTCCAGTTTATCTCTAGTTCAGTTCTTATTCAGTCTTAGCTTAGTTATAAATCAGTCCTACTTCATTTCTCTTTTAGTGCAAATTTAGTTCTAGTCCAGTTCCAGTTTCATGTTGGTTCGGTTCCAGTTCAGTTCTGGCTCAGTTTTAAATCCTCTATGTATAATTTTTATAAGTTCTTAAATCACTTTAAAAATACTTTTAAGTACTTCTTAATTACTTGTTCACGCAACTCATTTTACGTTTTTCTCTTTTATTGTTTATTTCACTCTTATTTTTTACCATTTTTTTTATCCCTATTAAAAGTATTTTATTATAGAAATTAAATACAATTGTCTTTTATGGACAAAATTACCTAAATACCACGTATTCTAACGTTCTTTTTTATTAACATTCTACTCTTTTTTTATTAGCAACTTAGTTTTTTTTACACATACATACAATAAAGTCATAAAATAATTGTGTGAGGTCCTTTGTTGTCATGTTGTTGTAATTTGACTGTCCTTACAATATGTTCATTTAAAAAACAAGTAAAAAAATAAAAGAAAGAAATTTAATTGCTTATGTAGGTGTAATAGAAATATGTACAACGAAAGCAACAATACTCATATGTATGTGTGTGTAGTTAGAAAAATTACAACACATATTGTAAAAGATACTTACACCTATACATATATTCTCAGTCTAACAAACTTACATACTCATATATACATATTTTACAAAAGCTTTTTTTATACTAAAACATTTTTTGTTCTCTTTTAGAAAATGTGCGTGACCACATTCAATTAAAATAAAACCGCACATGCATATATACAAACACTTTCAAATAAAGTAAATCTATATGTACATGTATGTAGTATACTAGTATGGAGATATAAAGAAAAAAAAAGTGTGTTGAAACGTGACTTTGTTTCTGTAATAACATTGAAAATTTAAACTACATATACAAATACATATAGTATGTCCTACAGTTTCCCTGCTTTTCGCAAACACTTTTCATCAATATATTATTTACTTGTCCAACTTTAGGATTTAAAAATTTTAAAATAATCTTTTTAGGAAAAATATTAACAATTGCTTATTTTAAAGATCCTAAGTAATCTAAAGTGTAATCATTTAAAGCATTAAATTAGCTAATAGTTTTATAGAAAATAAAAAGCTGTTATTATTTTTTTAATTAAATATATTTTTTCTCTTTTCTGGTATTAATTGTAAAGCTCTCTATTTGAGCACTTTAGCTAATGAAAGTATTTTTGTTTTAATACCATAAACTTAAATTAATTTACCTTTAAAAACATTCTTTAGCTCTTTTTAAATAACTTTTTAACATGCTAAATAACATTATTTCAGTTGTGTTTTATTAAATATTACATTTCCGTGTATTAAACGATATATAATTTAGGAAATAATCATTGTAATTGCAATGTAAGTGAATGGCTGCTATTTATAAAATTACAAATGAAGGGTGTGTTAATGAAAATTGCAGATTTAATGAAATTGAAATTAAAAAAAAAAATAATAATAAGCAAATATTAAAACAATACAAAAGGACTAAAGTCAATTAGAAAAATTAAAAGATTTAAACAAATTAAATAAATTAAACTGAGATTTTCTATGAAACAAATTAACATAACTATTAGATTGGAAAAAAATAAAACTATAAAACGAGGGCGTATGATTAATACTAATTCATTAAAATACATTTTTTTATAGATTTAAATATCTTTGTATAGTTTTTAGGTTTACTCATAACTTAACATCAATATTTAAAAACCCTTAATATCTTATAAAAGATTATATACCCAGCAAAAACTTTGCTTTCCTGGTAAGCTAGCAGGTATAATTGGAAATAAAAATAAACTACTTATTTTTTGTCTCAATAACTAGTTATTTTTGTTCGAGTTGTCCATGAATTCTAGTAGTTATTTTTAGACTCTAGTGATACTAAAAAATATGTACCTAAACAAAAATAAAAATATAAAAAAAAAACGAAAAAATTGCCGTCAGTGAGTTTTGAACTTGGGACCCTATTAACTAGTCGTTTTTAATGACTAATGTCTTACTCAGTACACCATCTCGCAATTAATATTCGAAGCTTAAAAACTTGTTTTAGAATAAAATATATTTTTAAAACATTTTGTTAAAAAACGAATAGCTTCAGAATGGGGTTGAACCGGCAACCTTCTGGTTGCTAATCCTGAGCTCTAGACAACTGATCCATGTGATTGTAACTTACTCCGCAATTATACTATTGAGTACTTATTTATGTAATGTAGAGAAGGCAAATAATAATGACGCCTACTTTCCAGGAAAGTACTTTAATAAGTAGTTGCCATTACCGAAAACCAAAAAGTTTTTGCAGGGTAAAAACTTTTCTATACTATTTCGCTTAAAAGGATTTATTTAAACAAACATTTAAATAAATTCAATTTTAAGTTCTTACTGAATAAATTTTAAATTATTTATACGTTGTTATTTCCTTCATCCCTTGAAGTCTTTTGTCAAGGGATTTTGTTTACTTGGGTTAAATTTATTTGAAATTATTTGCTAATAAAAACGGATAAGGACTTAACTAAATGTAAAGAAAAACAAAACTGAACTAGAACTGAACTAGAACTGAACTAGAACTGAACTAGAACTGAACTAGAACTGAACTAGAACTGAACTAGAACTGAACTAGAACTGAACTAGAACTGAACTAGAACTGAACTAGAACTGAACTAGAACTGAACTAGAACTGAACTAGAACTGAACTAGAACTGAACTAGAACTGAACTAGAACTGAACTAGAACTGAACTAGAACTGAACTAGAACTGAACTAGAACTGAACTAGAACTGAACTAGAACTGAACTAGAACTGAACTAGAACTGAACTAGAACTGAACTAGAACTGAACTAGAACTGAACTAGAACTGAACTAGAACTGAACTAGAACTGAACTAGAACTGAACTAGAACTGAACTAGAACTGAACTAGAACTGAACTAGAACTGAACTAGAACTGAACTAGAACTGAACTAGAACTGAACTAGAACTGAACTAGAACTGAACTAGAACTGAACTAGAACTGAACTAGAACTGAACTAGAACTGAACTAGAACTGAACTAGAACTGAACTAGAACTGAACTAGAACTGAACTAGAACTAAACTAGAACTGAACTAGAACTGAACTAGAACTGAACTAGAACTGAACTAGAACTGAACTAGAACTGAACTAGAACTGAACTAGAACTGAACTAGAACTGAACTAGAACTGAACTAGAACTGAACTAGAACTGAACTAGAACTGAACTAGAACTGAACTAGAACTGAACTAGAACTGAACTAGAACTGAACTAGAACTGAACTAGAACTGAACTAGAACTGAACTAGAACTGAACTAGAACTGAACTAGAACTGAACTAGAACTGAACTAGAACTGAACTAGAACTGAACTAGAACTGAACTAGAACTGAACTAGAACTGAACTAGAACTAAACTAGAACTGAACTAGAACTGAACTAGAACTGAACTAGAACTGAACTAGAACTGAACTAGAACTGAACTAGAACTGAACTAGAACTGAACTAGAACTGAACTAGAACTGAACTAGAACTGAACTAGAACTGAACTAGAACTGAACTAGAACTGAACTAGAACTGAACTAGAACTGAACTAGAACTGAACTAGAACTGAACTAGAACTGAACTAGAACTGAACTAGAACTGAACTAGAACTGAACTAGAACTGAACTAGAACTGAACTAGAACTGAACTAGAACTGAACTAGAACTGAACTAGAATTGAACTAGAACTGAACTAGAACTGAACTAGAACTGAACTAGAACTGAACTAGAACTGAACTAGAACTGAACTAGAACTGAACTAGAACTGAACTAGAACTGAACTAGAACTGAACTAGAACTGAACTAGAACTGAACTAGAACTGAACTAGAACTGAACTAGAACTAAGCTAGAACTAAACTAGAACTGAACTAGAACTGAACTAGAACTGAACTAGAACTGAACTAGAACTGAACTAGAACTGAACTAGAACTGAACTAGAACTGAACTAGAGCTTAACTAGAACTTAAAAAAAATTGATTTTTGGTACAGATTTTCACAGCTTAAAAATTAAAGGGGTAATAAATTTTTTGATATAAAGGTTTCATTCCAACAATAATTATTTTTATTGTAAATTATAAGTGATTACATATTATTGCATTTTTCTTAGCTGGAGCCTCATATTTGAATATTAAATTTAGCTTAAGATTTCCATTAATTTTAAATTTATTTACCTCTATTTTTTTATTATTTTTTCCCCCTATTAACCATATCTTCTAATAAATAAAATACCTATCTTATATCTAAAACTATTCTTCAATTTCTTTACAATACTTTCTTTTGTTCTCTACCTTCTCTCTCGTACACAGATAAGAGTTAGTTGTTTAAGTACATGTATATATTTACGGCAAACAAACCTTAAGTAACATTACATAACGGAAGTTAACTGTTTAATGCTGTAACAAAAGTAAACTAATCGTGGCCATGTTCCTGGCCTTTTTATTTTATTTAGTTTTTTGTTGCCTGCTATTGTGGGTAGTTTTTATTATTCTTTAGCCTTGTACCTGTGTGGTTGTGGGTATTTGTCTTCTGCTGCTATAACTCACTGCTGTTACTTTCTTCATCCTTCGTGTGCAATTTGCATATGAAAATAGCAGCAGCAGTTATAACAATAATACTAAAAGTAACAGTAAACAGATGATGTTGGTATATGTGGGCCAACAAACAAAGTAACCGTTGGCTCATTTCATTTAATTTTTTTCTTTTATTTTAATATTTATTTTGTTGTTTATTTTTTTTCTCCTACTCTTTTATGTTTTTAACTTTCTTTTTTATCCAACATCAGTTTGCCAACGTTTGTCATAATGCTAGCATAACTTTATTAGTAACAATATATTTCTCTCTAGTCTTAAACATATGGTCTGTTTAGTCATCACTATTATTATCATCAGCATTGGCTTTTTATTTTCATATTCTATACGTTGTTTCAGGTTTCCTGCTCTTGCCAGCCAGTCAACCAGCATCATCATCATGATTTGTCGTGTAGAGTCATCAAAAGCATTTTATAGGTTTAGGTTTTTCTTTTTTTGCTCTCCGCCTGTTAAGACAAACAAGCGTTTGTTAGAGCATCTAAACAAAAAAATTTAAAAAAAAGGAAAAATAAAAATGAAAATATGTGCATTATTGTCTAGAGAACAATGAGTAGAATTTTTTATTATGGGCTTGAGGTAAATGTGAGTTTAGCTTGATAATGATGGTAGAGAGATTTGTGAGCCTCTATAATGAATAATATTTAGGTTACTTTGTTTATTCAAAATACTTTATTTGAAATAACTTAATAGGTCATTTTATGCTTCAATGAAAATGCATAATTTTAGTTAATAATTTAAACAATTTTTCAGTTACTAAAGTGGGTTAGAAAAAATCAAAATCTTTCTCATTTAAAAATTCACTTATACTCCCTAATCCTAGCTAATATTTGCCTCATGTTTTATTTCTCTACAACTCTACCTAATAAACTTATGACTATTTTTTTATTTCTTGTCTTAATTAATATCAGTCACACGCCTTCCATATAATTTTTTTTATTTAATTAAAAATTTCATTAGAATTTTAAAAATCCTTCAAAAAAATTTAAATTCAGTTTATCGAAAACATTTATTATTAAAAATAATTTAGTTATAAGTTCAATAAAATAATTTGTTTTATTATTTATGTGTATGTGTATTTTCTCTTTTATAATTTTAATAAAAAAATCAAGGTCTATAGATTTATTTATTAGTTTCAAAACTATTACCAATGTCAATAAAATAATAGAAAAAATAATGATAAATAAAAGCATAAAAAAACTATAATAAATACTCAATTTTCAAACATCAAAGTAAATAAATACTTACACACATACTTAAATAAATAGATAAAGAGATATCGGTAACTGCTTACTTATACACTTCAAAGGAGAACTCTCACTCTCTCTTTCTATTTCTAGTTTATGAGGTATTTAGTTTTATTTACTACAAATTCATATTAAAAATATAATAAACATCGATTTATGGTTTCTCTTACTTATATGTTTATATATTTCCCTTTATAGTTATTTATATATTTTCCTATAATTCTTTTGTTGTTGTTGCTGGTATTTGTATTTGAATAATTGCATGTTTAAGGTTTATTTCAAAGTCCTTGCTTTGGGGTCATAAAAGGTATATACATATACTCAATTTCATTTTTTTAACTTAAGCAGCTAGGAAGTAAATTTAATGAAATTACTTTAGTTGAGGCCAAGAGAAACACGTGAACTTAGGAGAAAAAAAATCAAGAATATTTTTAAATATTTTTCTTTTTCTTATTGTTGTTTTTGTTCTGGAGTTATAATTGAACATGCAAAGTTCAAGTTTGAGGCAATGAATGTAGGGAAAGTTTATTTCTGTTTTTCATAGTGTCAAGAAAAATCAAATCAACACGAATTGTTGTAAAAGAAATAAAATCAAGTTCAAACATATTTTAAAGGAAAGTTTCTTTTTAGATTGGAGGAGTTGTGTTTGAAGGGAATGTTCTGAAAGGAGTTCTGTACTTTTAAAGTAAAGGTGAAGAAAATAAAGATAAATAATAATTATAATTAAAACTGAATTAGAACTCAACCAGAACTAGAACTGAAGTAAAACTGAACTAGAAGTGGACTAGAACTGAACTAGAACTGAACTAGAACTGAACTAGAACTGAACTAGAACTGAACTAGAACTGAACTAGAACTGAACTAGAACTGAACTAGAACTGAACTAGAACTGAACTAGAACTGAACTAGAACTGAACTAGAACTGAACTAGAACTGAACTAGAACTGAACTAGAACTGAACTAGAACTGAACTAGAACTGAACTAGAACTGAACTAGAACTGAACTAGAACTGAACTAGAACTGAACTAGAACTGAACTAGAACTGAACTAGAACTGAACTAGAACTGAACTAGAACTGAACTAGAACTGAACTAGAACTGAACTAGAACTGAACTAGAACTGAACTAGAACTGAACTAGAACTGAACTAGAACTGAACTAGAACTGAACTAGAACTGAACTAGAACTGAACTAGAACTGAACTAGAACTGAACTAGAACTGAACTAGAACTGAACTAGAACTGAACTAGAACTGAACTAGAACTGAACTAGAACTGAACTAGAACTGAACTAGAACTGAACTAGAACTGAACTAGAACTGAACTAGAACTGAACTAGAACTGAACTAGAACTGAACTAGAACTGAACTAGAACTGAACTTGAACTGAACTAGAACTGAACTAGAACTGAACTAGAACTGAACTAGAACTGAACTAGAACTAAACTAGAACTAAACTAGAACTAAGCTATAACTAATCTAGAACTGATTAAGAACTGATTAAGAACTGAACTAGAACTAAACTAGAACTGAACTAGAACTGAACTAGAACTGAACTAGAACTGAACTAGAACTGAACTAGAACTGAACTAGAACTGAACTAGAACTGAACTAGAACTGAACTAGAACTAGAACTAGAACTAGAACTGAACTAGAACTGAACTGGAACTGAACAAGAACTGAACTAGAACTGAACTAGAACTGAAATAGAACTGAACTAGAACTGAACTAGAACTGAACTAGAACTGAACTAGAACTGAACTAGAACTGAACTAGAACTGAACTAGAACTGAACTAGAACTGAACTAGAACTGAACTAGAACTGAACTAGAACTGAACTAGAACTGAACTAGAACTGAACTAGAACTGAACTAGAACTGAACTAGAACTGAACTAGAACTGAACTAGAACTGAACTAGAACTGAACTAGAACTAGAACTGAACTAGAACTGAACTAGAACTGAACTAGAACTGAACTAGAACTGAACTAGAACTGAACTAGAACTGAACTAGAACTGAACTAGAACTGAACTAGAACTGAACTAGAACTGAACTAGAACTGAACTAGAACTGAACTAGAACTGAACTAGAACTGAACTAGAACTGAACTAGAACTGAACTAGAACTGAACTAGAACTAGAACTAAACTACAACTGAACTAGAACTGAACTAGAACTGAACTAGAACTGAACTAGAACTGAACTAGAACTGAACTAGAACTGAACTAGAACTGAACTAGAACTGAACTAGAACTGAACTAGAACTGAACTAGAACTGAACTATAACTGAACTAGAATTGAACTAGAACTAAACTAGAACTAAACTAGAACTAAGCTATAACTAATCTAGAACTGATTAAGAACTGATTAAGAACTGAACTAGAACTGAACTAGAACTGAACTAGAACTGAACTAGAACTGAACTAGAACTGAACTAGAACTGAACTAGAACTGAACTAGAACTGAACTAGAACTGAACTAGAACTGAACTAAAACTGAACTAGAACTGAACTAGAACTGAACTAGAACTGAACTAGAACTGAACTAGAACTGAACTAGAACTGAACTAGAACTGAACTAGAACTGAACTAGAACTGAACTAGAACTGAACTAGAACTGAACTAGAACTGAACTAGAACTGAACTAGAACTGAACTAGAACTGAACTAGAACTGAACTAGAACTGAACTAGAACTGAACTAGAACTGAACTAGAACTAAGCTAGAACTAAACTAGAACTGAAATAGAACTGAACTAGAACTGAACTAGAACTAAACTAGAACTGAACTAGAACTGAACTAGAACTAAACTAGAACTGAACTAGAACTGAACTAGAACTGAACTAGAACTGAACTAGAACTGAACTAGAACTGAACTAGAACTGAACTAGAACTGAACTAGAACTGAACTAGAACTGAACTAGAACTGAACTAGAACTGAACTAGAACTGAACTAGAACTGAACTAGAACTGAACTAGAACTGAACTAGAACTGAACTAGAACTGAACTAGAACTGAACTAGAACTGAACTAGAACTGAAGTAGAACTAAGCTAGAACTAAACTAGAACTGAACTAGAACTGAACTAGAACTGAACTAGAACTGAACTAGAACTGAACTAGAACTGAACTAGAATTAGAACTGAACTAGAACTGAACTAGAACTAGAACTTGAACTTTTATTTTGACTAAAAATTTTATACTAGGCGTATGATTATTATTAATTATGACTCATTTCTCGGGAAATCCAAGAGCTAGAATATTAAAAAGTAACTCAAATAAAAGCTAAGGTACGGCGGCTTTTGTACGTTTTCCTGCAACTAAAGAGAAATTTTTATGAGATATTTGTGTAAGAGTTCATACTGAAATATAATATTTTTTTATGGAGTAATTTACCAATTTATTAATTAATTCTAATTTATCAAGTAAAGCGTTTTTTTTTTTTTTTTTTTTTTTTTTTTACGAAAAACACATTACGTGCTTCTCTTTTCTATTTTCTATTGATTTTCTTATAATTACCTTAAATGTAATTATTTAGTTTATTTTTATTTTAACACTTTAGTTTGTTTATATATTTAGAAATCTAATCAATTATTGGTCACACGAGTTAGTTTTATGAGTTATGACCTGTTTTTTTTTTTTTGCCTCTTATAAAATTCTTAAACATATTTAAGAATTTTATATATGGAATATTATAAGAGAAGAGTTAAAACTCTTTTCACGTCCTCATATGTATTTATAATGTAATTATTTTAGTAACTAATTGAAGAAGTTTTTGATGTATAGAGGTTAAGTGGTTTTTGTGCCAGTTTAATAAGGGAAAGGGAGAAGAATAAAATAAAAAAGAAAATAAATTGTTTTGAAAAGAAAGTTTGAGAAAAACTTAAGAGGTGTATGTAATGAATTGAAGAAAGTAAAATTACTGTGTTGTAAGCCACAAGTGAAAAAAATTGAAAAAAAATCTATAGTTCAGTTTTCGTTTACTTAATATTAAATAAAATTTGTGTAGGTCATATGAGATTTTAATTCCATTTGCTCTATCTACTCTTGTTAATATAAAAAACTATCGAGTTTTATCATCTTCGTTTGACTGTTCTTTGTTTAAAACTGGATTTTGTTTAAAATATTAGTGATCACAAAATGTTCATAATTTTTTCCTTTCCATCCTGGTTTATCTTTTTCTATATAATGATTATATTATGTATATAAATGTTGCCAAAGACAACATTATTAAAATGTATCTATATGACCTTTTTAAATATTTATTTTCTTTATTTTTTCCCCTTCCCCTTTTCCCATAAATTGTTGGAAAATATTTTTTAAAAAAATATTATTATTTAGATTTATGTTGTTAACGCTATTTATTTTACTAGGAAATATATGCAAGAATTAATACTATTTTCAAATATTAAAAGAAAATTGAATAGAAAAAAAAAAAATTATTATAATCAACGCTTAAGGGGAAATTATGATGGAAATTTAAGTGGCTGCATAATAAAAAGGGACAAAATAAAACAAGAAAAATAAAAACCTGACAACGCAAAAGTATTATGTTAGACACAAGGAAGTAAGGGATCTTATTATAAAGGGATTAGGGTCAAGAGGTTTATGCATTATAAAACAATTTAAAAGACAATTTAATAATAAGAAAAGGAAAGTTAACAAAAAAGAAATCAATAAATTAAAAATATATATTTTTTAAGGAGTTTTTAAGAGTTAAAAGAAATAGTTTTATTAGCGATTAATAAATATTATGAACTAAAAAATTTTAAATTATTGAATAGTTAAAAAGTTTATTAATTTTTAAATTATTTTCATTATAAAAAGAATTTAAATACGTTTTCTATAAAGGCGTATGATTAATATTAATTATGAAGTATTTTGTTAAAAATAAAAATAAATTTATTTTTTTGGTTACAGTTGATTAAATTTATTAAAAATTTTTTAAAAACAATTGAAAGCTTTAAATGGCATAAAATGTTTCCATTTCAGAAGCTTTTGTTTTAATAAAAAATTATTTTGAAGTTAAAATTTTGTATAAATTTTTTTTTTTTTTATTAAATCATTTATTTTAGTTTAAAAATTCTCAGATTCTCTTAATATTTCCTTGTATAAAGATATGTTTATGTTAAATAAATAATTTCATTTTCCTTGAAGACATTATTGTTACATTTAAGCCAAATGAAAATAGTTCAATGCTCTTGACTTTTTAAAATAAAGAAAAATAGTTTTCTTTATATCTATCTTTACACTTATTATAAAAAAAATCCTAAAAAATTGATAATAGTTTTAGCACGTTTTTAAAGCTATAAATCAGATGAAAAAGGAATATTTATAAAAGCAAACCATTTTTCTTAAGAAAGAAAAAATCTTTAAAAACTTTATTTCAATTGTAATCGTTTGTAATGTTTAAGTAGACTGAACATTTGCATACTTTAAGGCGTCTTTTTTTTTTTTTTTTTTTGCTCTTCTTTTATTTAAAAATAAAAAGTACCAGAATTTTATTTTTTCAAAATTTTTTTTTTCTTGAAAATTGAGTTCATGTCACAGTGATTACAAATGGTTTTGGGGTAAAATTTTTTTCTTCTATCTTTCTTCTTTTATTTGTGCATAAGTTTGTCTAACAACATTTAGTGCAAGTAAACATTTATTTACAAAATAACATAGCATACTTTAGGGAGTAGGTTTTTTTGTAAAGAAAAAGATATGTTATACATTTAAGATCTTTACAAGGAAAAGTAAAGAAGTAGGTTGAAATTTGTATAGTTTGAAATATTTATAATGTTAAATATTTGCTGCATTTTGCTGGTTACTTTTTGTAGGTTATTCATTCCTGCTGTGTCGTTGTTCTTTTTATTTTTTTTCTGGTATTGCATCAGTAATATTTGTACCCAGCTGCTACTGCCACTTTTTTTTTTTCATTAACCAATATGTATTTATATTTACTTTAGTTTTGGTTATATTGCGTGTGTTTTCGATGTACATGTTTATGGTTTTTTATAGCAATTTATGGCATATTTTATGGCAGTATGCTCTTTTTTCTTAAAGTAATAAATAAATAGAGAGTATTTTAATAAACTTGAACATTATTTACCTTTTAAAAAGAGAGGATTTTAAAGTTATATATTTTTTAATTAAATAAAAAGTTATATAGGACTTTATGTTAATTTAAAATATAAAAAATAATATTTTTATCTATAAAGTCAATAATTTGTTTTAAATCAATCTTTTAATTTAAACAAAAAATGCCAATACTTTAAGTTTGAATAATTTATTTTAAACTTAATTTTTTTCCTTCAAAAATTTTATTAAATTTTTCCTTTTATTTAAATAACATTTTTTTTTTTAAACTTATTAAATTCAAAAAACAAAAATATTACAAAAATTTGCTTCAATTAAATTCATTTATATTTATATAACTTATAGTCTTTTCTTTAAGAATAATTAAAAATTTTTTTAATATCTCTTATAGTTTAGGAAATATGAAGGTTTTTGTGAAAAAGGCCAGTAATTAATATTAATCATACGCAAAACTAACGCAACTAATTAAATATAAAAAATAAATGTTAACAAGATACGTATTAATTTATTTCAATTTTATTTTTAATACATTTCTTAATCAAAATTTTTTAATATACATATCGTCCTTGCGCTGACTGAATTACCTATGTAAAAATTTTGGAAATTTTTTTTATTGCTGCATTTAAATTCCCTACTAGTTATACATATGACCACCAAAGCATTTTTCGATGTTTCGACTAGTTTAGGATTTACAAAATTATTAGATTATTATACATTTTTTATTTATTTTTTTAATAATCAGAACATGAAAATGCTCGGGAGACCATACTGTCAATGAGATCTGAGCATTGCCTATTATATGTTGGTTTTTTTTTTAATCAGAAATTAAAAGTTGTGTATAGTGTTCATCTAAGTAATATTTTTGAAGGTACTTTAAAATTGGTCCAGCTCACGAAAGTGAAATGATTGATTCCTAATATTTTGGGAATTAGTTTAAGACACATAAATCTATAATTTTAGGAGCGTACACTTGCAACCTTTTTTGTCTTTGGACAAATTGAAGCACTTTATTGAGTTGAGGAATTTTTAGTAAATCGTTAATTTTATTTTATTTAAAATATTTTTCTGAGAATTATGAAATACGGGTTCATTAATTTTTCTTTAGCTTTCGTTTGATACATGTAACATTAATATTTGTATCTTTTTTTTTATTTATTTATTTTTTTTTTTTTTGAAGATTTTTCTGGGATCATCAATAAATTACTGTTTAATAGCATGTTCCAATTATTTTAGGAAGTTGAGATATTACTAATAATACCTCCTTCCAAAGTTCAAACTAATATTTAAATGAACTTTAGAACATGTAAAAGGAAAAGCACAATCATATCTTAACAAAAAATTGATCCACAAAATTACTTATGTAAAGTTTTCGTTGATTTTCCATAAAACGCGCCAAAAATTTCATTATTTTTCATAAAACGCATATTCATAAATGAAGAAAATTTGTAAAAATTTAGCGAAGTAACTAAGAAACTGCAAAACTAAACAGTTTTTCAGCTTTCCTGAAAAATTATTAAAAATTACATAAGTAATTTAGTCAGCGCAGGGACGATATATCGTCCATTCCATTAAAAAAATCCCAAGAATATTTTTTTATAATAATATTTGGCATACACATACCCTACGGAGCCATTTAAATACCTCCATTTTTATTTTTTGAATTTTGAAAAATACGCGAATTTATTCGCGGTATTGATTTTTCTAAAAGTAAAAAAAATCGCAAAAGTCTAAATATCTCTAAAAGTTGTTAACGGATTTTAATCATTTAAATGGCATATTTAAGAAGAATATGTCCACTATAAATGTAGTAATTTAAAAATAATATTAGCGCTTAAAACTGCATTCTTAATGCAAATGCAATTTTAGTATGCATTTTTTAAAAATTTTTACCCTTTAAATTTTTTTCTTCTGATATAAAAAATATTATTATGTTTGCTATAAATTGCAATATAAATGGTTCTGGGGCAAAATGGTTCACTATTTTATTATTTTTTTTAATATTTCTTAAATTTTTTCCATACAAAATTTTTATTTTTTATTTTTTTTAATTTTTGTATTTTTTAATTTTTGTGAGCTTATTTTAAAATTAATTTTAATGATAATATTTCATAATTTGTTATTTGCGATAGAAAACCTATTTGTGCCAGATTAAGTGCTGATGTTTTATATAATAAACATATTTGCCTTCAATATTAAGCAAAAATATTTAAAGTCAAAAGGGTAGAAATTTCTTAAAAATGCATCCGAAAACTGCATTCTTTTCGTTAGTGCATCATTACCAAAAAAATAATTTTTGATTTATACAATATAATTTACAATATTTATCGTAATAAACTGTATACTAGTTTCTAAATCAATAAAATCTGACATATAGTTTAAAGCTACATATTACTAAAAGAGTATAATCAAAAAAAGTTAAAAATCAAAATTTTTTGAAAAATTTAAATTCTATGAAAAAATGGTTAAAATCCGTTAACAACTTTTGGAGATATTGATGTTTAAATTTACACACTTTTCTGATTTTTTTTGACTTTTTGGAAAATCAATTCGCGAATTTTTTAAAATTCAAAAAAATAAAAATGGAGATATTTAAATAGCTCCATAGATTGTATGTGTATCTAATATGAACAAAATCGGATGACCCTCCGTAAAAAAATTGGCATTCTTTATAAATCTCTCATGGAATGGACGATATTATTTATTTTTAATTCCTTTATTTGTTTAAAAATTTCTTAATTTTATCAAAAATTTATTAAGCAAATCTTCCACAAATAAAGCCGTTTATATTTTTCTGTATACTCTAAAGTATTGCATTTCGAACTATTTTTTTTTTTTTTTTAATATCTCTTATAGTTTACGAAATATGTTCATTTTTGTGAAAATAGCCAGTAATTAATATTAATCATACGTAAATTTTTTTTAATCCAAATTCCCTTACTTGCAAACAATAAGGAACAAAAAAGATTTGTTAGCAAGAGAATATTTATTTAAATTTTATTTATTTTTATTTAATTTCTTTAACAACTTCTTATTAATATTTTTATTTTAAAATGTTTAATTTATTAAGTAAATCTGCTTCAATCAAACCTAAAATATATTTTTTTAGGTATCTCCTACGGTTTAGAAAATATGTAAATTAGCGAGAATTAATATTAAGGTTAAGGATGAGGTATCATTCAGAGGCGCAGACTGGATGAAGGGTGTCAAAACCATCAACTGCGGAAATAAGAAATCGTTTGAATTTCTTAAGAATGCAGTTGCTAAGTGATAGCATCTGAGTTGCCCCTACGTCCGATAGTGACAGCATGGTTCCCACCACCCATTCTAGAGGTCGGAACAATTCTGACAGTATTGGAAAACCAGAATAAAGGTCAATGGAAGCTTGTCAACATTTCGATCTGTAAGGAGAATCAAGGAGTCTCTAAAGAAGCTGGAGTCACTGAGGGGGGTTGTCAATTTCGGGTTTGGTGTTATCAAACGAATTGAGAAAACTCATTATTGACTCCAATGTGGATGTAGCTCTTATCCAGGAACCTTGGATTAACAGCACCAGGGTATGTGGATTAAGAGTTGCAGGCTACAATTTGTTCATACCATACACATTGTAAAAGGTACGAACGCTAATCTTCTTCATTCTTTCAGTAATGGGGACCTAACGGTTGAACAATGTTAAGCTACTGGAAACAGGAAGCTTATACTGGCATCAGTGTACATCGCAGTGTACATCGCTCTGCAGTAATTGGCGGAGCACAGTAGGAGGAGATGTGATGCGAACGCTCACCATTATCAATGCGGTAGCAGGGACGTCAACAAGAGAGGTGAGTTAGTTTTTAATTTCATAACTAATTATGATCTTCATATCTGTAATAGGGGGAGTGAACCCACATTCAGAATGAAAGATAGGGAAACAGTTATAGATATAACACTAGCGAACCGGGAGGTCGATTTTGGTAGGGACTGGAGGGTAAACATGGACTATTCTTTTTCGGATCACAACATGATATCCTTCAGTTTGGATTTTTCGGGATTGAAGAGAAAGCCCTATGGGAACTCTAGGAAGACAGATTGGAAGTCTTTTAGTGAGTTAGTGTGTAGGGATTCAAGGTATACTAAGGGCTGGAGGAATTCGGCTGAGGGTATCGAGGCAGTTGTGAATAATTTCACGAATGTAGTTAGGAATTGTTTTGAGCTCAGCTGTCCGGTAGTGTATCCGGGCAGATGCAAACAGCCGAGATGGTGGACCAGGAAACTTAGGGACCAGCGGTCTACTGTTAGGAGGCTGTTTAATATGGCCTAGCTATCAGGCAACGAAAGTGAGTGGAACAGCTATAGGGATAGTTTTGCAAAGTACAAGAGGGGCATAGGGAGAGCGAAACGGACATCATGGGTAAATTTCTGTGAGTCCGTGGACTCTGTAACGAGCTGTCTAGATTTAGGCGGTTATTTTCCAAGGACCCTGTGGCACCTAGAGACACATTTTCCAGGCTGTAGTGATATTGAGTCTAAGCCGCGATCAGGAAGCGTCAGTGATAACCTACATTTATCCGGCTCGGATGAGAGGGACATAGACACAATTAGGGAGATGGTCACTTGGGATAAAGTTACATGGGCGTTGAGCACACTTGGGCCATACAAATCACTGGGCCCAGATGGGATCTTTCTGGCTATGTTGCAGAATGTCAATGATAGGGTCATCTCACTACTTGTGGATATATTTAGGGAGTGTCTCATTCTCATACATTCCCAAGGGGGTAGAGAGAGGTTAGAGTCATTTTCATATCCAAGTCGGGAAAATCGTCTCACTCGAAATCCAAGGATTACAGACCAATCCGCCTATCGTTTTTCTTACTGAAGACAATGGAGAGACTGATTGATCTGCATCTTAGGAGCAAAATGGGGACTATAATCAGCGGCGCTCAGCACGTCTACCTGAAGGGTAGAAATAGTGCTCTTTTTTTTCCATTATTTTTTTTTACATGTAGAACATTTTTTTTTTTTATTTTGTGTTTAAGTTTATAAAATAAATTATATATTTTTTATATTTTTATATACATAAATGAACATTTTCCTGTTTTTCTAAAACTATATTTTTTATTTTATCTATACTACAATTATTTAATTATTCAAAGAAACAATTTTACATTTCATAAAACATAAATTTGCTTTGTAAATATTTAAAAAAAAATAGTATTATTTATTTAGAATATGTTTTTAAAAATTAATGCATATGTTAGTTTAAGTTCTTTTGTTTGTAATAATCAAAAAAACATATGTATAACTAAACTATAATTTAAATAAACTGCATATACAAGAATTGCCAAAAAAAAAAACAAATAAAGAATAAATTGCAGTATAGATAACTAGGCATAAATACTAAAATTATAAAATACTAAGTTATTTATAAAATAAATTTTATAGAGAGTAAATTTTATATTTGAAAGAATTTTTTATACAAATTTTAGAGATTAAGAAAATATTAAGTATAGGGTTTGTAAATTCCTTACAAAAAAGGAAAGTAAAATTTAGATTTTAGGGATAAAATGACAAACTTTATATTTTAAAGAATTTATTTAAAAAAATAATAAATATTATAGAGAAATATTGTTAAACAACTGTAAGGAGTAAATTGTTGATATTAAAATAATTATGTTAGTATGTTTGAAATTTTTAATTTTTTATAGCCAAATTTTAAACAAAATTTAAATTTTCTGTTTATTGTTTTTAGTTTACATATAATCCCCTAAATCTTGGCTTTAATTTACAATTTCTTTCTTGGAAATCGCTTCACAAATAAACAAGTTATGTTTAGTTTACTAAAATAAGTCATAATTAATATTAATCATACGTCACCTTGAACTTTGGAAGAAATTTTAATTTTCTAAGAAAATCAGAAAAAATATAAACTTAAGAGTATAGAAATGGTAAACCAGCTTAATTTTTAAATAATTTAAATATTTTCGACAACTTTCTATTTAGAAAATTTCATTATTTTAAATCAAATCTTTAAAAAAAACTTTAACTTAGAACAAACTAAAGAAAAATTTAAATTTTATATAAAAAGCGAGTTAATACCAAACAAAATTGTTCAAATTTAAGCAAGTTTTTATAGCAAAATTTATTTAAAAAAATTAGGTATGAAAATTATTCCAATTTCTAGGTTTGTTAGCAACACAAATTTATCTTACCATAAAGATAAATTGTTAATCTTTGGTAAAACTTATATCTTTGCTTATATTTACTTTTTCATTCATTAAAATTGCTTTATAAATATAAAGGTTATGTTGAATTTTCCAAAATAACACATAATTAATATCAATCATACGTCATGGGGAGCTATAAAAGAAAACTTTAATTTTCTAAGCAAATATTCAAAAATTATGAAATTTAAAAAACACAAATAGTTAACTAGCTCAATTTTTAGTAATCAAAATAGTTTTAAATACTCTTTAATAAAATGGTGATTCATTATAAACTAAAAATTTTATAATTTCGTAGTAAATAACCACAAATATTTGTAACAAATTTTAATATTATTTTAAAATAATTACTTACTTGAACATTTTTTAACAAATCACAATAAAAGTGTTAAGAGTAAAGAATATCATTTAAATCTAAACACAGTTTCATATCAACATTTTTATTTTTCATTTTAAGAATGTCTAGGCTTATTAGCAACAATAATTTTGTTTAAATTATAATTATCATAGAAACACTAAAATGTTTGCTTTTATTAAGTTTTTCTTTCATTAAAATCGCTTTATAAATAAACAAGTTACGTTTAATTTTCTAAAATAATACATAATTAAAATCACCTAAACTTTAAAAGAAAATATTAATTTTCCTAGCAAATAATAAAAAATTAGGAAATTAAACCAACACAATTGATTAATTAGCTAAATGTTTAATACTCAAACAATTTTCAAAGGCTTTTTAACAAATTTTTGCTCCATTATAAACTGAAAATAATATAATTTCGAAGTTATTTTTGAAATTAATTTTAATATAATTTTAATATAATTTTAAAATATAATTAATATAATTTTATCATCAAAAGAAGTTCATTAATAATTGTTAAAAAACCATAATAAGTCTACTGAGAGTTTCCGGGAGTATTTGTATGCACTGATAGCCGAATTAACCTGCTTGGATTAGGAGAGCACGATAAAGTATTCCAGATTCAATGGCCAATAAATCAATTGAGTACCCAGAGACAGATGTGAATAATTAAAAAGCTAAGATACAGGTTAACAATGGTACAGTGGAACAATCAAATCCACAAAGTATGAGTCCAAAGCAAGAGCAGGTAGAGGTGTACAAGCGTTGTGAAGAAGTTGTGAAATTCTGTTTTGAGTGTGAGCATAAAGGACACATGAGGCTAATTATTGCCATTACGACGGTATCGTTTGCTTTAAGTGCAGAGTTGGGCCACAAGAGTTTCAACTGCATGAAGAACCATGTGGATAAAATAACAAATCTGTGAAGAGGGAAGATGTCATCACTATCTTCGCGTCACATGTTTAAAGAAACCGTCTAGTTACAACGATAGTTGTACGGTCAGTGCCCTGTGTTCTTTAAGGAAAGTGTCCAGGACTTTGAGAGGAATTGGCCAGAGAGATATAACAACACTTGGTTTTTCTACTACAAATATCGATCTAGATGGAACATCGGTGGTTGTAGCTTCCCATGTTAAGCGAAATAATAACATTTTGTATCCAGCAGTTATTGAAAATGACGTCCTGGATTCTCTAAATATGTTATATACTAGAAATGATATGATATTTCTTTCAAAGGTGAACGCATTCAAACAGAGTTTTAAGGATGAGGCCACTTTTCTAAATGTGCAAAGATTATCTAGCAAGTTTTTTGAGACTAAGTTTATAGATCAAGCGATGAATGAGCTGAGGTCACAAGGAGTTTAGTTTAGAGTTTTGATGAGATGATAGAAGAGATCTTGTTTTTAGAACAAAAAAATATCGAAACAACATTTTCAATATGAAAACGAAGAGCAAATAAAAGAGAAAAGTTGAGGAACTAAGAGAAAGCCGAAAATATCTAGAAACAAGAGTAGACAATGTTGAGAAGATAAATTAGTCCGGTCGACATGATATCGATAAAAATCGTTTCCTAAAGTAGCAATATAATGACAAAAATGTGGTAACTTTGGAATACAAACAGCTCCATATGAACTAAAAGCTGCAGCCTAAGTATTGGTCATGGTCATTCCAAGATGAAAAGAGTTGGAGGATTGAAAGGTACGGGTACATGTATCGCTGTCGCTGAATACATGGAACCATGTAGTTCTACAAGCAGGTCGAATGTGAGGTCAGGTGAGCCCTATGTATAAAATGGAAGAAAAGATAGGAGGGGATTAATTTTAGTAGGTAAGGTTAAGTTCAAATGGAATAAACTGAAATGGAAATAGGGATGTTAAAGTTCAACGACGATGTCAAACAACATGAAGTTTCTCCGAGTTCGTTGAGTTAAACGTTTGTGTTTTAAATATTTTTTAGTTTACTCCTGTTGTCCTTTTAAATATGTAAATATTATTTTGAATCGAACAGTAATGTGCTCTTAATTGAAAAAGAAAAGTAGCTGAAAAACAAACAGAATTAAAATTAGCTAAAGTACTCGCTAAAATACTTAAACATTTTTGAAATTATTGAAATTTTAAAGATATCCAAAAGAATGTATATTTAATAAAGAAATTTATTAAGAAAATATTTTAATTTCCATTTTTGTAATTTTAAAAATTTTCTTTAAAAAAATGTTCAAAGTTTTTAGCTTTTTATTTTTAAAATTAATAAAAAAAAATGTTAAAATATTTTATTGAAAGGAAAAAAATCTCACATTGCTGTTTTAAAAGCTGTATTCTATTAAATATTTTATTTGTCTGTATAGAAATGTTATAGAAAATCAAAATTTTTGTTTGTTTATTTCATTTTTATTCTTAATGGTCAAGAAAATATTTTGTTTTGTATATTTTTAATAAAGAAAAATCTTATATATTTACTCCTTTATATTTTTGTTTAGATTTTTTTTTATATTTTCTTTATTTATATATTTGTTTTCTTTTAAAACTAAAAATAAATAAACAAAAATGCTTTATTTATTTGGGACACTTTGTTTCAGGCAGCAGGAACAAAAAGATGACATTAATAACAAGTAGACCAAAATAGAAAAAAAAGGGTGAAAAAAAAAAAAAGAAAAAAAGAAACCTAAATATTTAACAATTGATTTATTGCACTATACTCTTAGTAGAAAAAAAGAAACAAAATATAATATAAAGAATAAATAATTTTTCAAAATAATTTTTAATTTAAAAAATTTAGTTTTTCATTCAAAAAAATAATAACAAATAAATAAGTATATTAATTTTAAAGTCTCTAAGATTAAGATATTTTATTTAGAATTTTAAAAAGTATTAAATTTTACTTGAAATTTAAACTTTTAATTATACGGACACCATGACGTATGATTAATATTAATTATTAACTATTTTTATTAAAGTCCTTATAACTTTGTTAAAAATCAAAATATTTTATCCCTATAAACGAAATTTTAAAGAAAACATTTTAATTTATTAAGAAAATATTACAGTTTTTAAAAATAAGTTAAAGTATGTGAAATTCAGAGCCTTTAAACTTCTTTAAATGGTAAAAAATAAAATAAATTTTTATTGTTTTTATTTTATCTCTATAACAATTTTTTTTTTTTTTTTTGTCTGGTATATTTTTCTATTTCGTTAATTCATTTAAGCTATTTCATTTCCGGTAATTGGAAAAATGAATTGCTGTATATTATAGATAACAATCAAAAAGCATTGACGCATTCAGCTATTTCAATGAAATATTTTTTAAGTCAAAGGGGAGTTAACAAATGACATATGTATACATGTATGTAGATTCCGGAAAATATACAAATGTTTTGAAAAAAATAATAGCTAAACATAAAATGAAAATTATAGCATAATTGATTATTGATTTTATGGAAATTAAAGCTAAATTTAGAACCTTGACATTACAAGAAAGAAGTAAGACAGTTTCATTCAAATTAATTTAAGGGAAAATTTCCCTAGAAAAACTTACATGAAACAAAGTTTTTTTAATATTAGTTTTAAATTTAAATTTGTTTAGATGAAAATGGAGTATCGTAACGTATGGGGGAATGAGGAAAATTTAACTTTTTTCGCGTATTTTTTCATATTTTCACTCTTTAACTGTTAATAGTTTATTTTTTTCATTTATTTTTAAATGTTTTTTTCTTTTTACCTCTTGATATTTTATCTGACCTCCTTTCATTTGTTTTTTATTTAAAATGCGTAACATTTAAATATCCTTTTTCTTTCTTTTCTTAAACAAAAGTCCTTTTTATAAAATTCGTTTTAATAAAAACTAATAAACTAAAGTAACAAAAAAAAAAAAAACTCACACACACGAAAAAAAAAAATATTAAGAAAAAGGAAATAGGAAAAACAAATTTCTACTTGATTGGAGTTTGAAAGAAAATAAGATAAAGAAAAACACATTTTGTTTAAAGGAATTTTAAACACTTGATTGGTTTTTGAAATTTATTGGAACCAACAAAAAAAATCTAAACTTCTCTAAGCCTCACCAATAACAATTTAAGCAACCAACTAACCAGCAAACAGGATACAGGACATACAAACACAGAAAAAAAATAACACCTACAACCTTCAATTTACAGTGGTGGCCACGAATTTAAGACACGACATGTAACGAACTAAGTTGTGATAATTATTACAACCCTGCAATATAAAATTAGATTTTGTTAATTTTTCAGTGTACCCTGTAATGTTAAGATCAATTACCGTTATTTGGTTTTGTTTGTGTATACATTTTGTTGCTGTTTTTATTATATTTTCGTAAAAACGTGCTTTTGAAGCTGGTCACGAATTTAAAACATATAAGAAATATTTGGTTTTTAAGTGATTTTTTGGTGTTTTTTGAAGCTAAAAGGTAAGTAATGAATGTTTTATTCCATTTAATGTTAGAATACATCAAAATATTTAGTTAGAAATGGCCAGAGGTACTTGGAGTTCGGATGCCGAGCGAAAATTGATCCAACAAATGAATACTGATGGAAAAACAGTAATGGAAATTTCCAAGCTACTAAAATGTTCCAGATCCAAGATTTACAATGCACTGGAACACATCAAGCAACATGGCACTACCAAAAATGTCAAACAGCACCCTAGAGCCCGAAAAACTACACCCAGGGAGGATAGCTTAATTTATAAATCAGCTGCTAAAGATCCTTTCAAGAGCTCAAGTAAAATTAAAAATGAGATTTCATCGGATTTTGGTATTAATATATCGTCCAGGACAATAAGAAGACGTCTGAATGAGAAGAACTTACGTGGGTGTATTGCACAACGTAAACCACTTGTGTCAAAAAAAAATATTAAATCCCGACTAGCGTTTTCAAGAGAAAATCTCAATAAGCCGATGACATTTTGGAAAAATATACTTTGGAGCGACGAGTCGAAGTTTTGTCGCTTTGGTTCTGATGGAAAACAGTACGTATGGCGTCCTCCAAACCTGGAGCATCACCCAAAGTACACCCTTAAAACGGTTAAGCATGGTGGTGGAAATGTCATGGTGTGGGCAGCATTTTCCTGGCATGGTGTAGGTCCCATTCAGAAGATTATCAATAAAATGGACCAGCATATTTACAAAAACATACTGACAAGCATCATGATACCATTCGCTGAAGACAACATGCCTCTAATGTGGAAATTTATGCATGATAATGACCCTAAGCACACTTCACGCCTAGTGAAGAGTTGCTTAGAGGAAAATAATATCACAGTTCTGAAATGGCCAGCTCAATCCCCGGATCTCAATCCAATTGAGAACTTGTGGAATGATGTTGAGGAGCATGTACGAGCAGTAAAGCCAAAAAATTTGACTGATTTATGGGAAGAAATTCAAAAAGCTTGGTATGCCATTCCAAAGGAGCGCTGTATGGCCTTAGTTGAAAGTTTACCCAGGAGATGCGCTGCTGTGATTCAAAATAAAGGATTTCCCACCAAATACTAATATTGTTTTATGAAGCTGAGCTTTACTTTTGTGAATTAACTTTTATTTTGCCTATGTCCTAAATTCATGACCAGGCTTAAACTTGTATTAATCTGTATAATATGTAAATAAAAATTGGAAACTAAATATAGGTAACAAACTATTGTTGATTTTTTTTCATAACATTACTAGGATCTTTAAAAAATAACATGGATCTAAAATTTGTTCGATAAGATGTAAAAATTATCAGAAATATATAAGTGAAATGTCGTGTCTTAAATTCGTGGCCACCACTGTACATACACACTAACACCTACAAAACAAGGCAAAATCGAAACTTACGCTTAACACATCTAACAAAGAAAATAAATGTAAGAGGGTGAGAGAAAAATCAAGAGAATTGCTATCAGGTGCTAATGTTTAGTGTTTAGAAAAAATGAAAAAGGTGTCACATGAAAGCAGGTGGAAAAAAAATCAGCAACAACACAAAGTTGACAAATTTTTTTTGTTTCATTTTTGGATGAATAGTATTAAAGAATAGAACTAAAAAAAAACAACTATCAAGTGCGTGTTGTTTAGGAAAAAAATTGAATTTTTTCAAACAATTTTCCTTTTCAAATTTTATCTAGTTTTGTTGAATTTTTTTCTAAAGGAAATTATTTTAGTCTTTTATTTTATTATTAAAAAAACAAGAAAAAGACTAAAATGATAGAAAAAAATTGAGTTTTATTAATAGGAAGTGAAATGTATTCTATGAAAATGTTTGAAATTAAAAAAGAAATGAAATAATACACTAAGTGATGGACAACTAGACATAATATTAATAAACTACTAGTAGTACTTATATTAATAATAGACCTCAAATTTATAAAAAAAAAAAAAAATAAAACTTTAAATCAATAGAAAGTTAAGAAAAAATTAAAAGCAGAAAAAAATATTAAAGTTAAAATAATAATGATAATAATAATAATAATAATAATAATAATAATAATAATAATAGTAATAATAGTAATAAATATTAAAATATCATAAATCAGTTTAAATTATTCACTTTATACAAATTTTAATTTTAAGACTTTTATATGATTATTTCTTTAAACTATTAATTTCTGATTTAAAATTATCTTAAATATTCAGAAAATTTATTAATGATTTAATTCAAAGTTTATAAATTGCCTCACAGATCATAAACTGATATAATTTTGTAAATGGTGTTATTACTTGAAATCTTAACTTTCATTTATATTTTCTTTCATCACAATTGTTTTTTAAATAAACTAGTTATGTTTCAATTTCTAAAATAATCCATAATTAATATCAATCATACGTCACATAAAACTTTAAAATAAAATTTTATTTTCTAAGCGAATAATAAAAAATTATAAAAACAAAAGTACACAAATTGTCAGCCAGTCACTTTTTTATAATATTAACATTTAAAATAAATGATTTTTAATGAAAAAAAAAAAAAAAAAAAATCGTCATAAATATATAAAAATAATTTATGAAATAAAAATAAATGAACAATAATAATTTCAAAATAAATGTCAATAAATATTTAAACAAAATTTTGAAAATATAAAAATTTAAAGCATTAAACAGATAATTTAAAAAATTATAATTATAATAGAACATTTTATTTATTTTTATTAATTATAAATAATATTATTTAAATTTTAAACATCATTTATACGTGTTCTATTGCTAACACATAAAGATGAGTACTTTATCATTGGAGATCCTTAACTCTTCGCTGTCATTTACACTTTATTTCATTAAAATCACTTTATAAATCAGCAAGTTATGTTTGATTTTCGAATATAAGTCTTAATTAATATCAATCATACGTCATCCTGAATGTTAAAGAAACATTTTTATCTACAAAGTAAATAACAAAAAATTATAAAATTAAAAGAACACAAACTGGCAACTAGTCCCATTTTTAATAACATAAAGATATAAAATAATAAATTTTTTAAGACGTTTTAAAAATATTCCCACTTTAATATGATACTGGAATAATAAAAATTGTTTTAAAATAAATATTAATAAATTTTTATTTGAATAAATTTTTAAAAAGTTATGCATTTACAACAAAGTAAAGACATATATTTAGAGATGATAATAGAATAAAAAGGTGTTATAATGATCAACCATATTATTTAAATTTTAGCAAGTTTTCATGCCATTATTTTTATTTTTTATATATTTTACTTAAGTCTAGCTCCATTATATTTCTTACACATAAAGTTGTATATATAATCATTAGAAATTCCTGAATGTTTGTTTTCGTTTACAGCTCTTTCCATTACAATTGCTTTATAAATAAAAAATATATATTTAATTTTCTGAAATAACTCATAATTATTAATAATCATACGTCACCCTGAACTTTTAAAGAAATTTGTAATTTTCAAAGTAAATAATAAAAAAAATTGTATAATTGAAAGAAAATAATTCAATAGTATGATGAATTTTTAATGATTTAAATAGAATCACCTACAAATTTCTCAACAGTGAAAAAAAAAAAAAAAAATAATTAAAAATTAAATTTTAAAATTCAATTTATTTTTTTACGTTTTATCTGATTTTCTGTTTGGATTAAGTGATAACATAGACCCATAGTTTCTTTGGTTAATTTTCTTAAAATTTTATGTAGATTTCGATTTTGCTATACGCCTGTCACGTTTTTTCTCACTCGAACAAATTGACCCACCCTAATGTATATAAAATTAAATAAAACTGGTTAAGGCGAACATGAAATTGAGGGAAATCAATTTTTAAAACAGTAAAGATCAAGAATAAAATTTAAAAATTATACTAATAAACTACGGTTTTTAATTATTAAGTATTTTTAGGGAAAAGATTAAATCCAGTAGGACTAAATTAATAAGAAGTTTGATAAATTGTTTCTATTTAATAAGCTATCTGCCAATTTTTTTTTATTTTTTTTTATTTTTATTATTATTATAATTATTATTATTTTTATTATTCTTTAACAAAAGGCTTTCAAAATCTTTTCTATTTTTCTTTAGCTTGACAGGGTTTTCTTTGGTTTAAAATATATTTTAGAAAAATCAAACAAAAATTCCTAAAGTTATGGCAGTTTTTATAAAATAAATTATAATTAATATTAATCATACGTCACAGAATTTTTAAAATAAAAATTAAAATTTTCCATTAAATTTAAGAAATTTTAATGAAAAATTTTAGTTTAATGTATTTTATAAAAGAAACTTCTTCAAACCAAGGGAAGCTTTTTAATAATAGTAGAGATTTCGTCAAAAATATTTATATAAAGAATCACTACATTTTCATACTTCTCCCTCAAAGTATGCTTTTATTTATTAAACCTTTATAATAGTTTTTCATTTATTTTATTACAACACAGTTACACAATTTAAAGTATATTTTTGCTTTTAAACAAAATTTCCATTATTTTTGTACTTGAAACTGTTTTTTGAATTGTTTTTTTCTTTTTTTAATTAAAGGGCGTAAATATTTGACAAATGTTTAAACATTTATTTATTTTTGCTTTTATTGTAATTTAAATTTACTTTGACATTGTCTTTGTTAACATTTAATTTAAAAATAACTTGACATACAGACATATGCCTACATATTCACTCACATATATAAATGTAAATGCTCTCAATAAAATATTTAATGTTAAACAATTTGACTTTAGCAGAAATGAAAATAAAAAAAAAAAACAACTTAACATTATGATTAATTGTTAGTATTTAAACATATATGAAAGCTATACTTAGCAACACATACATACATACATATATGTTTCTCTCTCTCCCTTAAACCCATATACTTCAACAAAAGTCTGACATATTCATATTTAACCTTCGTATATAGTAAATTTTTCTGAAACATTTTCCATATAATTTAATCATTATTTTCCTTGTTAGAAAAAAGAGAAAGTATAAAAATTGTTTATGTATTTGTGACTCCAAAAGCAAAAACAAAAAAACGTGTCTTTTGACAATGAAAATTTAACTTTGTTGTTTATTCTATTGTGTTACACAAAAACATGCGAATTTCATGTAAAATTTTCATTTAATATTGTCTAAAGGTTTTTAGGCCAATATTAAAGCAGGGTTTTACCCACAATATTTTTTTATGGCATTTTTATTAAAATTATTTGGCAGTTTTTTTTCTTTTCTAGTGTTTATTACCAGAGAGCTGATTTAACTGTCACTGTCTGTTTCAAAATATTTTTGTATGTACGTTCATATATATAAATAAGTGTAGGTGTGTTTTTTTTGTATTATTCGTAGTATTAGTGTGCGTTAAAAACCGGCATTTGTGGTTATTTTTCTAACTAAAAATAAAGTGAAGTAGGTCAACGTTATAAAAAATATTTAAAATTTATGGGTGAAGGTTAAACAATATATATTCAAATAAATAAAAAATAAAATAACTGAAAAAATAAAAAAAAAGTACTAAATCTAATTTATATAGGCTGTGGCAAAAATATAGGTTTAACTATTTTATGAGTTATTTATCTAAAAGAATTTAAATAAATAAACCATTTAGAAGGATAAAAAAATATGATAAAGTAAATAAGATAATTTATAGGCAATCTTATTAAAATTTATATAAAATAAAAAATTTAAAAGAAAAAGTAATAATTTAGTAAAATAAAGAAAATATTTATTTTTTATTAAATAAAAAATGAAAATTTATATATGAAATTTTCATATTAAAAAGTTGTAAAAAAAATCGGTATTTAAAATTTTAGTAGAATATGGCATGTTTTTTATATTTTAACATTTATTTTATAAAATTTGAGACAAAATTAAAAAAGTTATAAGTATTTTTATAAATTAAAGCCATAATTAATATAAATCATACGTCATGAGTTACTTAAAAATTTGAAATAAATAAACCATTTGTAAGAAACAATAAACAGGCCATAAGAATATTCTAGGCAATGAGAAAGCGGACGAATTGGCAAAAAGAGGAGCGCACCTACCACAGGAAAACGCAGTAAGAGAAATTTTTCCACCCCTATCCTTGGTCATTCAACAAATTAAACAAGAATCGAGAACTGTATAGTTAAGCCGAAGGCAAAAGTCTAACAGGTTTATACAAACTAAGCAATTATGGCAGGAAGAAAAAATAAAATATAGTGATATTCTTCTGGAAATGAATAGGACGCAATTGAGAATGGTAATTAATCTAACTACTGATCACAACCCAGCAAAAAAGAAACTGAAAAAGAGCTGAAAAAGTCATGAATTTAAAATTGTATTGGCATTGGATGGAAGTACTCACTGGTGCAACAGAGCTGCAGAAGTTCTTTTTTTTTAACCCATGATTGTCATTGGTAGAATGTTCTTCTTATATGCTTCTTATTCATTTCTTTTGAAGTACTTTCTTTAAAACTATGTTTACGAATTTTTTTTTTTTAAAATTCAGTTTTAGCCTTATTAAAAGATAATATAAAGGCATTAAAATTTATTAAATTTTAATTTTCTTAGAAATTATTAACCTTTTTTCTAGCTAAAATTTCATTTATTTTCACTTTTTTGGAAGTAATTATTAAGAACTTTCAGGTTAAAAAAAAGGTTAAAATATGCACTTTGTTCTACTTTTGAAGTAGTGAAAATGTTCTTTTTTGGAAGCTCTTGATCGTTTTTTTGCTGGGAATACTCTTGGTAAGCATATGATAAGATTCCGAATAAAAGAGGATGATACATGTAGGTGGTGTAGGGTAGCTGTTAAAGACAGCTATCACTTCTTATGTGAATGCCCTGCCCTATCCAATAGGCGATATAATGTTTTTGGATCTTTTTTCTTTCATAGGATGAATGATATCAAAGGTACAAATCCTTTGATTTTCCTTGAATATATCAAGGCAATGAAATGGAAGGCGTAGAATGCACTACAACACGAAGAAAAAGAGTACAACTTTTAAGGAATCATAATGGATCACCTTGGTCTCTATGGGCACTGACTTTTAAATAGTCGATGTCATCCTTACAACCTAACCTAACCTAAGGAACAATAAAGATATAAGCTAAATAATTAAAACGCAGTTTTTTCTAAAATTAGCATTAAATATGAAATTTTGAGGTTCAATACACTTTAAATAAATATACAATTCTTGAAAACTTTAACTATTAATGTAATTATTCATGATACGTAAACAATTTTTAATTAAGGAAGAATTTATATCCCAAAACCAAAATTTAGATAACAACCACATAGAAGTATTAAGAATACGATGAATAGAAGCTGTTGGATGTTCTTTTAAAAAGTCAATTATTTTCACTCCCTTTCCTGCTTTTTTACTACCTGTATTTGACTGGTTTAGTTTGTTACAGAAATTGATGGTTCGGATCCAATGGTGACTGAATTACAAACGCTGAACGATAATTATTTTCCTTCCATCATTCCGTCTTGGGCTTCTTTTATATCTTCGAAAAATCAAATATATCAAACTTCTTTACTTGGTATGTTATAGTATATGTACTGCCGGGAATCTTCTTTCAAGCAGATGAGAGATTGATCCAATAATGAAGTGTGAATTTTCAGCTTGACTCTTCTAGCAAATCTACAATAAATTCTGCAAACATTTGGTAAAGACGCATCAACATAAATTGTTGGAGTAGGTGCAGTCATGGATAACAAAGATGTGGTTGAAATGGCATGAGATGAATAATTGTTTGTAATCCAAGTTGATCTCTCAAATGTCATAATTTGTTCCAAAAATATCGTGGATCATCGTGTATTGTCATTAACCTCTTCAAAAAACATTTGTTTAATTCTTTCTTTTGGACAATTAAACTGAAGAACAGAGTTCTGAAGTTGCTTCTCCTTCAAGTTGAGAGATCAAAATCTTTAAAGTTATAGTTATATAAAGGAGAAAATCCTTCTTCCATATTACCAAAAAAAGGTATAGTAGTGAGATATGAGTCGTGTTCTTCTGGAGTATACTCGCCTTCTTCATTTTAGCTTCGATATCCTACTTCTTCTTCAAGTTCTCATTGCTTTTCTCGGCTTTCTTCTTCTTCGCAATCACTGTTTCTACAGTTTAAGTGTTCATTATTTGCTCGGAATCGCTTAAAATTTCTTCCTGCTGATTCGGTATCTTCTCGTTTTCCGACATTACTGGAAATTGTTTGTCAAAACTTACCGTTTCCCAAAATTTTAGTTTCTTGGGACTTATTATACGGAGTATAGTTATATAAACAGACACTTGAAACTCTTGTGCTATCACTATTACTTTCAGAATACATTTGAATTATGCATGGAAAAAAAATATTAAAACATTATGACGACGACTTGATCAGCAAGAGGGCTGCTCAGCAATTTGCCCATTAATAGTTAAGCTTAATTATGACCTACGGCCGATTAAAATGAAAGATTCCTTATTTTACAAGAGGATTAAATTTGAATATTTTTTATTATTTCGAAATATTTCTTTTATTATATTTTTATAGATTTATTTTGCATTTGTTTTAATAAATAGTATTTAATTTTTAAAATTTATTATTTAGCATAAATTTCTGGAAAATTGCCTATAAATTATATTGCTTACTTTATCATAAATTTTCCTCTGACAAATGGTTCATTTGCTAAGAATTGCAAATAAAAATTACTCCATGACGTATGATTGATACTAATTATGACTTGTTTTAAAAAACCTTTATAAATCCTTTAATTTTTGGTCTATTTTTATGTTTAATATTTATCTCTACATTATTTATCAAGTTAGAGGACTCAACTTAGAATTATGCATGTTGTTTAACATAAATTTTTACAAAAAAGTCATAATTAATATCAATCATACGCATGGGGGGTGGTAGAGAGGTTGAGTGTTTAGTAGCATTTTTACAAAAATTAAAATGTTCCAGCTAAATGCAACAAATCTAATAGAAGTAATATATTTTGCCTAATAAATTTTTTTTAAAATTTGTAAAAATTAATCAGTATTCTAAAAATTCCAAAAATATTCCTTTTCTACAAATTTAAAAAATTATTTCAAGTAAATAAAACTTAACACAAATCTCTAAAGCTCTTATTTATTACCAATGTCATCTTCCATTTCTTACTGTCATCATTTCAACTTAAAGGCTTAAAAACTTTTAAGTCTTTTAATATTACTTCAAAAAAGCTTATTTCTCCTCTTTAATTTATAACGCCAAATAACCTTGATTTCTAACCTTTATATAAAATTTTAAACTACATATGACAGACACTTAAAATAACTGTCTACAATTTTATTTTAACCTCTCTTTTTTTTTAATTTTGAAAAAGGGGTTTTTAACTTTTATTATAACAGATCTTACAGTTTTATTGTTTAGTTTGTGAAAAAAAAAAAAAAAAAAACAATAAAAAAAATAAATTTTATTTCTTATTTTAAAACATATTTCCTTTTTTATATGTATATGTAACTCTAACCACTCCCGCCTTTAATTTAAAATTGCTATATGCGTCATTAATGTCTTAACAACCCTTTTTTCATTTTTAACATTATTTTTTTTCCTCTTGTTTTATTTGTTGTTTTATTTTTATGATTATTATTTTCCATGTCTAGTTTAATACACAGACTGTCAAATACAACAATACAATACAAAAGAGAAAACTTGTTAAAAACTCTGTTTATAATGGGACATCGTTTAAATTAGAAAAAAATATGTATAACAAACAACAGAACGACTGCTTTGTTGAAATGCTAAATAATACACATAACTACATACATAAATAACAATACAAATGAAACTCTCAAATACAAAAACAATTTAGAATTTTATTTACACTTTATACAACATTTGATTACAAAGAAAAAAGAAGAGTGTATAAACTTAGTTAGGCATATATATACATACATACATATGTAGGAAAAATAAATGCTTGTTTGCCAGAGGAGCATATGCTGCTGAAGCAGAGAATCCTAATATGGAAAAAGAATTAAAGGCAGAAATTACCTGAAAAAATTTAACTAAAATTTAAAGAAAATTTTTATTAATAAGAGAATAATTATCAATAGAAAAAATTATCAGAGATTAATTTTCTGAAGAAAATTTCACTTAATAAGAGACTAATTTTCTATAGAAAATTCTCCTAATAAGAGACTAATTTTCTGAAGAAAATTTCACTTAATAAGAGACTAATTTTCTATAGAAAATTCTCCTAATAAGAGACTAATTTTCTATAGAAAATTTCTTTTAATATGAGACTAATTTTCAATAGAAAATTTCATTTAATATGAGATTAATTTTCAATAGAAAATTTCTCCTAATAAGAGACTAATTTTCTATAGAAAATTTCTGTTAATAAGAGATTAATTTTTTATAGAAAATTTCTCTTAAAAAGAGATTAATTTTCTATAGAAAATTTCCCTTAATAAGAGACTAATTTTCTATAGAAAATTTCTGTTAATAAGAGATTAATTTTTTATAGAAAATTTCTCTTAAAAAGAGATTAATTTTCTATAGAAAATTTCCCTTAATAAGAGACTAATTTTCTGTAGAAAATTTTGCTTAATAAGAGAATAATTTTCTATAGAAAATTTCTCTTAACAAGAGACTAATTTTCTATAGGAAATTTCTCTTAATAAGAGACACATTTTCTATAGAAAATTTCTCTCAATAAAAGACACATTTTCTGTAGAAAATTTCTCTTAATAAAAGACACCTTCCCTATGGAAAATTTCTCTTAATAAGAGACTAATTTCCTACAGAAAATTTCTCTTAATACGAGACACATATTCTATAGAAAATTTCTCTTAATAAGAGACTAACTTTCTACAGAAAATTTCTCTTAATAAGAGACTAATTTTCTATAGAAAGGTTCTCTTCAAAAGAGACTAATTTTCTATAAAATATTTCTCTTCATAAGAGACTAATTTTCTATAGAAATTTTCTCCTAATAAGAGACCAATTTTCTATAGAAAATTTCTCTTAAAAAGAGACGAATATTCTATAGAAAATTTCACTTAAAAAAGATGAGTTTTCTATTTCTCTTAAAAAGAGACTATTTTTCTATAGAAAATTTCACTTTAAAAGAGACTAATTTTCTATAAAAAATTTCTTTTAAAAAGACACTAATTTTCTATTGAAAATTTCTCTTAATAAGAGACTAATTTTCTATAGAAAATTTCTCTTAATAAGGGACTAATTTTCTATAGAAAATTTTTCTTAATAAGCGACTAAATTTCTATACAAAATTTTAATAAGAGATTTATTTATAATACAAATTTAATATTCTTATACAATTTCATTTGTCTTTTTGTAAGACCAAGTGTATATATGTCTTTGGCTTTTCAGTTGACTTCTTAAATATATTAAATTTTAAATTCCTATTTCATCTATTTATCCTCATTTTTCTTTTTTAATATCCTTGTAGATTTTAACTTAAGCTTGTTTTGTCATTTAACACCACCCCAGGGGGTTAGTATTATAAAAAAAAGTAAGAAAAAAGAAAATATAATATTATTTCTAGCAAATAATTGACTTAATTGTTGTAGTATAAATTTGCTACACAACATAAAACAACAACAATAAACAAAAGCATAGAAAACATAAAGTTAAATATTTCTCCCATTTTTTACTTGATTTCATAAAAATTTATTCGCTTTTCAATCACTTGACATTAACAAAGTTCCTGGTAACTGATGATCATGACGTTAAAGATGAGGCTGTTAATGCGAAAATGTCATAGAGTTTTTCCCTTATTTTTTTCGACTTTAATATAACCCAAAATGTGTTCAATAATTTTCGTTGTTAAAATGAAAATGAAAGTTAAAAACTTTTCGCTTTTGTTTGGTGATTTTACCAAATTTTCGTGGTCATTGTAACAGATTTGTTGGTCATAAATAAAATTAACGATTTTATTAAGGACACTTACCAATACAACAACACATATATATAACAAGGACATTGTAATGCCACATAAAAAATAGGTTTAAGGAAAGCAAGAGCTTAATAAATAAAATCAGTAATTGTGAATAAAAGTTTATATGATGCTAAATTATTTAACCAAGTAAATAAAACAGAAAGTGATTAAATAAATAAAGAAGATTGTAAAAAAAGGGAATATGTGACATTTTTTCCCCAAAAATAACAAGTAAAGAGTCTAAATTTCTCTATGAAAGAGACTTTATAAGAGACTTATTTTCTGCAGAAAAATTCTTTTTATAATAGAATAATTTTCTAGAGAAAATTTTTCTTTATAGGAGACTTTTTTCTATATAGAAGTTATCTTTATAAGAGACTTATTTTCTACAGAAAATTGCTCTTTATAAGAGACTTATTTTCTATGGAAAATTTCTCTTTATAAGACACTTATTTTCTGTAGAAATTTTCTCTATATAAGAGACTTATTTTCTATAGAAAATTTCATAACAGGCTATAAAATTTCTCTTTATTAGAAATTAATTTTCTATAGTGAATTTTTCTTTCCAAAAAAACTAATTTTTTATAGATAATTCCTCTTTAAAAGAGACTAATTTTCTATACAAAATTTTTCTTTATAAGAGACTAATTTTCTAGAGAATATTTCTCTTCATAAGAGATTTATTTATAGTAGAATATTTCTCTTTGTAAGAGACTAATTTTCTATAGAAAATTTCTCTTTGCAGTGGTTTAGTTTTCTATAAAAAATTTCTCTTCATTTTGAATTCACATTTTTTTATCTGTTTTAGTAGAAACTTCTCAATTAATACTCCCTTATCTCAGATATTGAATCATTATATAAATTTCAAAATATTAGCAAAGTATGTTATTCAATTAATTTTATTTAAAATTGCATGTTAATGCTCATACTCTCACATTCTCACATGCTTAAACACTTTCACGCATACCTACAATACAATTACAATTCAAATATTATAAGAACCTCGCTAATGAAACGTACATGTACATGAGACAGCATTTTGAATTTCTTCTATGCTTGTGTTTGTGTCAGTACAAATAAGTATGTTTTTAATTATTTCGTATACCGCCTTACAACTAAAAGTTAATCTAATAAATTATCAGTTCAGTAAAGTCGTACAAAGAAAATTCATGAAAATGTGGGGACAATGTGTCTGCAGGAATTGTTTTGGGGGGTTGTAAGATTAAGTGGAAAATCATTTAAACATTTAGCCTGATAAATTACTGTATGAGACAAAACAAAAGAACGTAAAACTCTTTTACAATTTACACTCGTTAAATCTCATTTATTATTAATTATAATTAATTTTTCATTATTTGGTTTTACTTCTAATGTGGAAAGGGAAAGAGAGTTAGAGTAGAAATATTTATATAGAATAGCAAACGATCACGTGTTTGTTAGTTGTGTGACAATAGGGTGACAACAGGTGCATGAAAAAAAGTAGACAATAGGAATGAAAAATGTCTTTTATAATTGAATATTTGAGGTTGTTGAATAATATATATTTAATAGAACTTCAATAGAAGAGGAAATAGATTTTTTTTAAATTTAATTTAAATTTTGAAGTATAAGTTCAATAAGGATTATTAAAGCATAACAATTGAAAAATTTTTATGTATTTCCCAATATGTTTCTATGAAAAAACTAAAACTTTTGTCAACTTTTCCTCTTATATAACACACTGTCAGCCTTTAGGTATTTTTTATTTTTATTTTTCTTCATTTAATGAAAACTGTATTTGAAGTAGTTAGAAATAGAAAACCCCATTACATTTCAAACAAATTTTCATTTAAAATTTATGAAATTGCTTGAAATTACTTGATGACTTGTAGTCGTATAGAAAAAAAATAAAAAATAACTAAAATGAAATGAAAACCAAGCCAACCAATATTAACAATCAAGCAAACTAGCAATTCATAATATAGGCATAAACCACCCCCTCAACTCTCCTACAAATATAAATAAATATTTCTTAGTATATAAAACATAAACACATATACATATATGCGAATTCTTTGATTGAACTTTCAATGATTGTGTGTGTGTAAAAATAAATGAGTCTTGATGTTACGGGAACAAAATGCTAGAAATTGTTTGTTGTTTGTCAGGTTGTTTTGGTTATTTAGTTTGAATTTTCAATAAGTTGGAATTTATATGCCAACTTAAATGTCAATTGAAAATGTCAAATATAGTTTTAGGCAAACGAAAATGTTGTTAAATAAAAGTTTATGCATGAAAAAAAAGAATGAATATTGATTTCATTCTTTTTGTATGTATGAAATTCAATATTTAGGTAACTATACAAATGAAGTGAATGAATGATTTTTACTCAATATATGTAGTCGTATTGAATGTAGATTGATATGTCTCTCCTTTTCTGTCTGCTAGCAGTTTGGGGCTACAAAAATATTTATTTTTCTTTTTATTCCAAAGTAATAAAGTTTATTAGAATATTTTCAGACAGTTTTAGTTACAGTTAATTTAAATCAAATGAAATTTTTGGTTAAATATTATAAAAACAAAATTAGAAATATTTCTGTTAGATATTTTGCATTAAAATTAATCTCTTGTAAAGAGAAATTTTATATAGAAAATTAATCTCTTGTAAAGAGAAATTTTATATAGAAAATTAGTCTCTTATTAAGATAATTCTTCTATAGAAAATTAGTCCCTTATAAAGAGACATATTCCATAGAAAATTTGTCTTATATTAGGAGACATTTTCTACAGAAAATTTTTCTGTTAGTAAGAGACATTTTCTATAGAAAATTTATCTCTTGTTAAGAGAATTTTTATGTAGAAAATTAGCCTCTTATTAATATAATTCTTCTATAGAAAATTTGTCTCTTATTAAGAGACATTTTCTATAGAAAATTTGTCAGTTATTAAGAGACATTTTCTGTAGAAAATTTGTCTATTATTAAGAGACATTTTCTATAGAAAATTTGTCTTATATTAGGAGACATTTTCTACAGAAAATTTGTCTCTTATTAGGAGACATTTTCTACAGAAAATTTGTATCTTATTAAGAGACATTTTCTATAAAAAATTTGTCTCTTGTTAAGAGAATTTTTATATAGAAAATTAGTCTCTTATTAAGATAATTCTTCTATAGAAAATTAGTCCCTTATAAAGAGACATATTCCATAGAAAATTTGTCTTATATTAGGAGACATTTTCTACAGAAAATTTGTCTCTTATTAGGAGACATTTTCTACAGAAAATTTGTATCTTATTAAGAGACATTTTCTATAAAAAATTTGTCTCTTGTTAAGAGAATTTTTATATAGAAAATTAGTCTCTTATTAAGATAATTCTTCTATAGAAAATTAGTCCCTTATAAAGAGACATTTTCTATAGAAAATTTGTCTTATATTAGGAGAAATTTTCTACAGAAAATTATTCTTTTATTAAGAGACATTTTCCTAAGAAAATTGGTATTGGTATTAAAAGAATTTTTATATAGAAATTAGTCTCTTATTAAGATAATTTTTCTTTAGAAAATTAGTCCCTTATAAAGAGGCAGTTTCTATAGAAAATTAATCTCTTGTTAAGAGACATTTTCTATAGAAAATCAGTCTCTTGATGAGAAGCAATTTCTATAGAAAACGAGTCCCTTATTAAGAGACATTTCTTATAGAAAATTTGTCTCTTATTAAAAAAAAAATCCATAGAAAATTAGTCTCATATTAAGAGGCATTTTCTATAGAAATTTTGTCTCTTATTAAGAGACATTTTAAATAGAAAATTAATCTCTTATTAACGGGCATTTTCTATAGAAAATTTTTCTCTTATTAAGAGACATTTTCTATAGAAAATTTGTCTATAGAAAATTATTCTCTTATTAAGAGACATTTTCTATAGAAAATTAGTCTCTTATTAAGATAATTCTTCTGTAGAAAAACAGTCCCTTATAAAGAGACATTTTCTATAGAAAAGTAATCTCTTATTAGGAAACATTTTTCATAGAAAATTAGTCTCTTACTAGGAGACATTTTCTATAGAAAATCGTCTCTTATTAATATATTTTTTCTTCAGAAAAAATGTCCCTTATTAAGAGAAATTTTCTATAGAAAATGTATCCCTTATTTAAAGAAATTTTCTATAGAATATTAGTCTCTCATAAAGAAAAATTTCCAGCAAAAAATAAAAAAAAGTAGAAAAATGCAGAAAATTAGTCTATAGAAAATTTGTCTTTTATTAAGAGAATTTTTCTATAGAAAATTAATCGTTTATAAAGGGAATTTTTTTTATAAAAAATTGGTCTCTTGTTAGGAGAATTTTTCTATAGAATATTCTTATCATATAAAGAGAATTTTTTCGTAGAAAATCTTTCTCATATAAAGAGAAATTTTCTGTAGATTAGCGTCTTATTAAGAGAAATTTTTATAGGAAATTAGTCACTTATTAAGAAGATTTTTCTAGAATATTTTTTTGTCTTATTAAAAACACTTTCTGTTGAAAATGTTCTATTGAAATTGTGTATCTTAGTAAGATAAATTTAGTAAATTTTAGTAAATTGATCTTTTATTAAGAGAAATTTTCTATAGAAAATTAATTTCTTATTAAAAAAAACTTTTTATAGAAAATTAGTATCTCATGATGATGAATTTTCTTTTATTAAGAAAAAATTTCTTATTTTAATTTTTAATTTAGATTAATGTGTTCTTAATCACAAACATGTGACATCTTAAGTCACATTTACTTTTTCAAATATTATAACAAAAATTCTTATCATACTTCAGGGAATTGACAATTTAGTTTAATAGCGAAATATTTTTATTTTTTTTTTATTTTTGTTTTCATCAAGGGGAAACTAAATTTTGTAACGAGTTTTGAACTGTTTATCGATATTAAAGTTTGATATTGGAAACAAAATTTTACTGCTACTCGTGTTTATAAAAAAACAACTATCCAAAAAAAAAAAATACAACAAATATTATCATTTAGAAAAGGAGAAGTAGTAAAACTTGTAAAAGATTTCTGGCAAAATGTAGCTAAAACAAACTTTAAATTGTGTATGTTACTTGTACGAAATTTTACTTTTTTTTTCTTAACTTTGTTAAAGAAAACACCATAAAAAACAAAAAACTTTGACTATTAAACTTGCCATGAAAGATTCTGGAAATATATAAAAGAAATACTTGTTTAAAATTGTACAACTTTAAGAAAAATATTTTTTCCAAAAAAAAAAAAAAAAAAAATAAGACAAAATGTCGTTCAAACTGGTTACAAGAAATTCTTTAAAAAATATATTGTTATTTTCTTTATATTTCAGCAAAGTTTACAAAAATATCAGTAACTCCAAACCAGCAATTTTTAAAAAGACACACTCATACTTGTACATGTGTTACTAAGGAATGTGAATAGAGAGTTAGAGGTGATATCCTTTTGCCTTTTCCCCTTTACAAAACAAAATTTTAACAATTTCTTATTATTGTTATACATAGAAAAATATTTAAGAGTATATTGGTATTTTTTATTTCTTTCCAAAAATAAAAAAGTTTTATGTTGAGAGTATTAAAATTTCTAACGAAATCCAATATCACATGTATGCAGTACAATGCAGTAGAAAATTCTAAGGATTATATTTATTTGAAATCGTTACCATGCAGCTTCTCTTTTACCAATTCTAACAATGAGGGAAGCAACGAAAGAATTATTTGGAAACCTTTAAAAACAACTTCACATACATATAAATTTGAATATAAAAAAATATTTTTAATACAAAATAATAAATGCTGACCTGGTTCTTTTCACTTAGTGTAATACAAAATCATATGTTTTCTTCTTAATAAATACACGATTCAATTTAACTAGAAATTTAAAAATAATAAAATAAATTTTTTACATACTACTTTAAAGGTATTTTTTACTCAGTATTTACTCATAATTAAGAGAAGAATATCAAACAATCTTAAAGTAACTTTTGTTAATAAATCCCTTTAGACTTGCTTTAGCAGCAAAATTATGATTTCCACTTTCTTAGCATCAACAAATGAGAAGAGAAGAATGGTAACGTATTCAATTATTTGCTTAATTATAAATCATAAATTTTCTGAAATGCCAAAAGCTTAAGAATAATATTAGCAGCACCATCTAGTTAATACAACACCAAACACCTGTCCTTTCCCATTACTTTATATTCAAATAATTAAACGTATACAAAAGCTACTAAAAAATAAACCAGCAAACATTTGGATAAAATAACAGTTGAAAACAAATATATAGAAAATTCTTACCTTAATATTTTAATTAATTGAGATCAAGAGACATTTTTTAAAATATCTCCGCAATCCATAACATTTTCTTATACAACATTTATTAACAATTGTGGGCAAATACTTATTAAGAAAAATTTTCTAAAGAAAACCTTTGAGCGATATATTATACATAAACCTTCTCCTAAATTTTCTATATGCAGCATCTGCACCATTATGAAAATTTTCCATAGAGGATTCTATGGGAAACCCTTTCAGTAAAGCGAAAATTTCTCTTTGTTTAAGGAATATTTTAAAGAAAAATTTTCATTAATTAAAATTCATTTTCTACAGAAAACTGCTCCTTATTTTTCTATAAAAATTAAAATTTTCTAAAGAAAAATTCCCATCAATTATAAATTTTTATTAGAAAAGATTTTCTACAAAAAACTTCTCTTACTTTAAGATTTTTTAACAGAAAACTCCTCTTTAATTATTAAAAATTTTCTGTAGGAATCATATATTTAACTCAAGAGAAATTTTCTATGGAAAACATTTTTTCGATCAAGAAAAATCCTAAAAAATCTCATAAGTTAAGTTAGATTTTATCCTCAATTAAGAGACATTTTCTGAAGAAAACTTCTCCTCAATTAAGAGAAATCTTCTATAGAAAAATCATCTTCAGTTAAGAAAAATTTTCCATAGAAAAATTCCACTCAGTTAAGAAAAATTTCCAATAGAAAAACTTGCCTAAATTGAGATAAATTTTCAGTGGAAAAATTAATTTCAATTAAAATAAATTTACTATAGAAAAATTAACCTCAATGAAGAGAACTATTCTATGGAAAAATTCCCTTCAATTAAGATAAATTTTCTAAAGAAAAATTTATTTTCAAGTAAGATAAATTTTTTATAAAAATATTTTTCTCAAATAAGAGAAATTTTCTATGGAAAAATTATCCTCAATTAAGAGCAATTTTATGTAAAAAAATTGTCCTCAATTAAGAGAAATTTTTTGTTAAAAAGTTCGCTCAATTTTCTTAAAAAAAATTCTCCTCAATTAAAAGAAGTTTTCTTAAAAAAAATTCTCCTCAATTAAGAGAAATTTTCTGTGGAAAATTATCCTTAATTAAGAGAAATTTTCTATAAAAAAATGTTCCTTAATAAAACATATCTCCTAAATTAAGAGAAATTTATTATGGACAAATTCTTCTTAATTGAGATAAATTTTCTATGAAAAAAATCTCCCTCATTTAGAGAAATTTTCTATAGAAAAATTCTCCTCAATTAAGAGAAATTTTCTATGGAAAAATTGTCCTCAATTAAGACAAATTTTCTATAGAAAAATTCTCCTCAATTAAGAGAAATTTTCTATGGAAAAATTCTCCTCAATTAAGACAAATTTTCTGTAGAAAAATTCTCCTCAATTAAGAGAAATTGTGTAAACAAAATATCCCATCTATTTTCTAAAGAAAAATTCTACTCAATTAAGAAAAATTATCTATTGAAAAATTCTGCTCAGTTAAGAGAAATTTTCTATAGAAAAATTCTCCTTAATTAAGAAAAATTTTCTATAGAAAAATTCTGCTCAACTAAGTTAAATTATATATAGGAAAATTCTCCTCAATTAAGAAAAATTTGTCTGTAGAAAAATTAAAATAAATTTAGAAAAATATTCTATCGAAAAATTCTCCCCAATTAAGATAAATTTTTCGTAGATAAATTCTCAATTAAGATAAATTTTCTGTGAAAAAATTCTCCTCAATTAAGAGAAATTTTCTATAGATATATTCCCCTCAACTAAGAGAAAAATTCTCTTCAATTAAGAGAAATTTCCTATACAGAAATTCCCTTCAATTAAGAGATATTTTCTAAAGAAAATCTCTCTCAATTAAAAAAAAAAAAAATATTTTCTATAAAAAAACTCTCCATAACTAAATGAAATTTACTGTTGAAAATTCTCTTCAATTAAGAAAAATATACTATAGAAAACTTCTTTATAAAAAAGAGAAATTTCCTAAAGAAGAGATTTTTTTTTAATTCGAAAAAAATTTTATATAGAAAACTTCTCTTCAGTTACCAGAAATTTTATATAGAATATTTCTCTTATTTGAGGAGAAAAAATTTTCTTTAGAAAACTTCTCTTTAATTACAAAAAAAAAAAAAAAAAAGTTTCTTCTACATAAAACTCTTTAGCTTGTCTTAAATTTTCTATCGAAAACTTATCTTAGATTAAAAAAAAATAATAAAAAATTAAATGTGATCACATTTTCTAGAGAATTATTTTCTTTCACTTTAAGACATTTTCTAGAAAATAATCTTTTAAATATAAAATGTTTGGAGGAATACCTATTAAAATTTATACACTTAATACATGTATAGAGAAAAATCCCTCTTACTCACACCACCACCCGAAAAACCACCACAAAAGCTACCAAAAAAAATACTCGAATAAAATAATTAAATTAAATTTATAGCAATGTTTTAGCTACATTCAGCACATACAAACATATTTGAAATTCCTGCAATAGTGTCATATTTTTCAGCATAAATAGTAAAAGTAATAAATTAGAGCAAGAGAAGCAGAGAGAGAGAGAGAAAAAATACATGAGAAAAAAAAATAAAAACAAACAAAAATTTAGTTGTCTGAAATAAAATCTTTATTTAATTACTAAAAGTAAAATTAATGTTTTTGTACTACTACTGCTATTACTGTCGCTCTATTTTGAAGGTAAAATTACTGAGTGACAGATAGCCTGTGTAACAGTTTAAGGGCTGCTAGTAGTTATAGTTATTTCCAGTAACAGCATTACTAACAAAAAGATTTATGTTGAGTAATTTAAAGTGAAATTTAAATTTTATAAAAGACTTAAACGAGTTAATGACAGGAAAATTTCGAAAATGTTAATTACTGTTTACGTTGGAAAAATAATGAATGTTATTTTAATTATGTATAATTAAATTTTAAATTGTGATTTAATATTGGAAAGAAATTTTTTTCTAATTAGTAAAAAGTAGGTTTTAATAAGTGGTAAAAAGGCTAATTAGTTACCTTAAACTTAATCCAAGATTTTTGATAACTAATTATAATTAAATTATAATTATAAAGAAATACTTTATTAAAAAAAAGAATATTATCTTCTGATATTTTGCTATTGTTATTTAAAAGTTAATTTTATTGCTGCTTTTTTTCCATGACCTTTATATTTTTAGGAAATTTATACAAATTATTTTATCTTTAAAATAAAATTTCTTTCAAAAGTGTCATAAATTTTAACTGTATCTTGATTAACTATGTATTTACTTTTTTTCCAGATAAAGTATAATTCTAGATAAGAAGAATATTTTTTGTTAAAAGGAAAAAGAACTTTATGATATCATAGATTTCTAGTTAAATATAAAAGAAAACCCCAGTTTTATTTGTTAAAAGTCAAATAAATTAGTATGCCAACCAAATGATGTCTTCAGGACAATAATTCATATTAATGTCATATACATTTATGTATGTAATTATTATTTTCAGAGAAATACCAGCAGTTCTGGTAAATGTACTCAAAAGATAAAAAAAATTTTAAGTAAAATTTCCTTTTAAAAGCTTCTTTTAAAATAAGAGAAATTTTTTTAAATGCAGCTTCTTCTGGATAAGTAAGGCTTTTATACAAATTTGATAAAAAAAGGGCCTACAGAAAAATCTCTCAGAATAGGAAAAATTTTCCACGAAAACTTTTTACGGGATAAGAGCCATTTCTCTTGGACTAAGAGGAATTTCGTACAGAAAATTTTTCTTAAATAAACAAAAATTTTTTTTAAAAAACATCTATTATATTTTCTAACGAAATCTTGCTTTAGATAAAGAGAAATATTCTATAGAAAATTTCCCTATAATAAAGACACATCTCATACAGAAAAATTCCCTTTGATAAAGAGAATTTTTCTTTTCAAAACTATTTTCTATAAAAAACCTCTCTTGGATAAAGAAAAATTTTCTATAGAAAACTTCCCTTGGGTAAAGAAACATTTTCTATAGAAAACTTCTCTTGGATAAAGATAAAATTCTATAGAAAACTCCTCTTGGGTAAAGAAACATTTTCAATAGAAAACTTCTCTTGGATAAGATAAAATATTCTTTAGAAAACTTCTCTTGGATTAACAGAAATTTTCTAAAAAAAAACATCTCTTGGATTAAGAGAAATTTTCTAAAGAAAACATCTCTTGGATAAAGAGAAATTTTCTATAGAAAACACCTCTTGGATCAAGAGAAATTTTCTATAGAAAACACATCTTGGACCAAGAGAAATATTCTATAGAAAACATCTTTTGGATAAACAAAAATTTTCTTTAGAAAAAATCTATTGCATCAAGAGAAATTTTCTATAGAAAACTTCTCTTAAATTTAGAGAAATTTTCAATAGAAAGCTTCTCTCGGATAAAGAGAAATTTTCTATAAAAAAAACTTCTCTTGAGTTAAGATAAATTTTCAAAAGAAAAATCTTGGACTAGGAGACATTTTCTGTTAGATTAAGTGAAATTTCCTAAAGAAATTTTATCTTGGATTAAGAGCAACGTTCTATAAAAAATTTCTTTAGAAATTTTCACTTGGATTAAGAGAAATATTCTATAGAAATTTTCTCTTCAATTAAGAGAAATTTCCAATAGTAATCTTCTTTGGGATTAAGAGAAATTTCTATAGAAAACTTCGCTCGGATTAATAGAAAATTTCTGTAGAAAACTCCCCTCGGATTGAGAAAAATTTTCTACAAAAAACTTCTATCTTCTTAAGAAGATAAATTTTGTATAAATACTTAATCTAAGAGAAATTTTTCTATAAAAATTTCTCTTGGATTAAGTAAAATTTTATATAGAAAACAAGAGAAGTTTAATGAGTGAAATTTTCTATAAAAAACCTCTTCTGTGTAAAGAGACATATTCTATAGAAAATGTTGTATTAAGAGAATTTTGCTATTAAAATTTTCTATAGAAAACTTCTCTCGGATTAAGAGAAATTTTCCATAGAAAACATCTCTTGGAATAAGAGAAAATTTCTATAGAAAACATCTCTTGAATTGAGATAAATTTTTAATAGAAGACTTTTTTGAATTAAAAATAAAATGTAGAAATCTTCTTTTCTTCTCTTGTATAAAGAAAAAATTTCTATAGGAATCTTCTCTTGTATAAAGAAAAATTTTCTATAGAAAACTTCTTTTGTATAAAGAAAAATTTTCTATAGAAAATTTCTCTTATATAAAGAAAAATTTTCTATAGAATACTTTTTTTGATTAAGAGAAACTTTTCAGAAAATTTCTCTTGGATTATGAGAAACTTTTTATCCAAACTTCTCTTGTATTAAGAGAAATGTAGAAAATTTCTTTTGGAATAAGAAAAATTTTCTATAGAAATATTTTTAAATTTTTTTCTTAAGCAAATTTCTCTTGCATTAAGAAAAATGTTCCCTCTTATTAAGATACATTATTTATTGACAACTTTTCTTGAAATTTTTTGTTGGAATAAGAAAACTTGGAATGAAAAAAAAATTTTGTGAAAAATTTATCTTGGAGTTTCATTAAGAAATATATTAAGACAAAACTTATCTAAAAAAAAAGAAAACTTTCTTAAATTTAGAAAAATAAAACTGTAGGGTTTTTGAATAGATACGAATGCATATGAATACATTTTTAGATTAACAAATATATCTCTTTAAGTTGTTTTATAAAAGCTATAAATTAATGTGTCATAAATTTTCTATTTTTTACACATATCTAACCCCCAAAGCACTGGAAGGTCCGCTAAATTGACAGAAATTAATTGAACCTAGATAAAGATAATTTTAACTAAGAGGAAATCATGAGTGGTGTTTCGGACAGAAACTATTTTTATCACAACTTTAAAACAATTTCTGCGGCCTTAAAATTACGTTCGTTATAAATTTAAGTTATAATCCTGAAGTTATATCTTAGACACTTTGTCTACAATTTATTTAATTTGCATAAGAGATTAATTTAAGAGACTTAGTTTCATAAGTTTGTGTATGAAGTTACATTTTTAAAATTTTTCATTATCCACTTTTTAAAACTTTGAAATTTTTAACAAATTAAAACAATTTAATTAACTGAAAAATAGCCTCACTACAATATACAAAGCTTAATCTTATAAATTTGCTAAATCATTAAATACACAGTAATTAAGCTCATTTATTTTACTTCACTTAAAACTAGTAGCATCCAACAATTTAAAAAACAAAATTGCCCTACAACAGCAAACAAAGTAGAAAAGAAGGAAAACAGAAAAAAAATCAGCAACTAAATATGAGAGAAAAATAAAACTAAGAAAAAAATAATTAAACATACACTTTGCATACATAAATTGAAAACCCTCTTTATAAATTTAACAATTACAACTCAAAATCCAGCCCTAAAGCCAAATAGCAGCTACAGCAGCCGTGGATGGAAAAAAGGAAATGAAACCAACACTCACTCTCACACGCATGAATTCAAACATAACAACACACTCATGCAAAATACTATATTATAGTAAGGAGTGAGATCGAAAAAATTTTAACACACATTTTTGCTCATAACTTTTTTCGGAATCAATATTCAAAATTTTTTTTAATCTAGTTATCATGGAAAAATACTTTAGTTATTATTTTTATTAACAACCATATTAATTTGTCCTTATTTTCATCAAAATAAGTGACGAAAAAGATTTACGTCATACAAATTATTAAAAAATGTCAAAAAATCCAAATAGGTCTTACAAATAATTGGCCACAGAATTAAATGTCGTCCGTAAAACCGTTTCTAATGTTATTAAACAGTATCAGGAGAATTTGACTATTGATGTGAAACCTAGTTCAGTAAGAAAAAAGGACCACATGATATTGGGAAGGCCAGAAAATTGAAGGCATATTTAAAGGAACTCCAAACACATCTGGTAGAAAATCAGCTTAGTTTTCTCAGTGCTTCGACTATTTGGTGCGAAAATTTAAAGCTAATGCAGAGTTGATAACATATAAAATTCAAAAAATTCCAAACTGGTATTCTACAAAAAAAAATTACAAGCCAAAAATAGGACTCGGAATTTAAAACCAAATTTCATACAAAAATACTCAAGCCGTATAATTGACGAAGAAACGTAGGTGCTGGCAGAATCTTCGCAGCTTGTGTCTCAAAAATTTTTATTGCTAAAGCTCGAAGCAATGTTGGAGATAAGTTTAAGACCCAAAAGCAGCAAAAATTTCTTACAAAATTCATGGTATGACAAGCTTTATGCAGTTGCGGCATTTGATTTTGATTCATTCGGATCTATAAATACCAAAATATGCATAAAGGAATATTTGCAAAAAAGACTTCTTCTTCTTTTCTTAAGAAAGCACAACATGTCCACATATCATGTTACTATGGTAAGAAAGCTCTGGAGTGGTACTAAATCAATAACATAGTTTTAGTACCAAGAGAGGTCAATTTTCAAAATTGTCCATAGCTTAGACCAGTGGAGAGATATTGAGCTCTTGTGAAAAGTGAATTCAAGAACACAAAAAAGGTGTCGTAACAAAAAAAAAAAGTGACTGAAGCAACTATCAAATCTCCAAAGAAAGGGTTTTCAAAAATGGTCCACAATTTTATAATTAGTGGTTAGAACCATAAAAATTATATATTTCTGTAATCTGTAATAAATGATCAAATGATTAAAAAAATAATGAAAATTCTAAGATCAACCGTTTCCAAGTTATTGAATATTATGTATGTTAAGAATTTTTCGATCTCACTCCTTAGAAGTATGTTAACCAAAGACAGGAAGGAAAAATACAATAGATTGTAACAATGGAAATAAAGAATAGAGGGAGAAAGAGAGAGGGTAAAATATACAATTTGTTGTTGACTAGAGTTTTGTTTTATTTTTATTTATTTCTTCCTTCTACTGGATATTTTTTTTTTTTTTAATTTTTAATGTTTAAACATTAAAAAAAGTAAGCAAGTAAGAAGATATTGTATAAAAATGTTAAAATAAAAACAAAATAGAGAAAAATTAAATTAAATACTCGTATATTTGTTGGTAGAGATTGACGGAAGAATGTTGTGAAGAAAACCAGTAAATAAAACAGACTTAATGTGGCAAATATAAATTTCAAAATTAAAACAAAGAAGAAAATGGAAAATTTAGAAAAATTTTTTAAAAGTTATAAAGAACTTGGAAAAGACACTACCTGAATTTAAAAATTTCTTAAGATTTTATACCAAAAGAAAGAAAAATAAATTTTAAATAATGTCTGTCCTGCTGTCTGTGTAAAACACTTTCCTGCATCAGATAGAAGCGAAATAAGTAAAATTAACATAGAACATTTATTATACCCTAAGATGATCGGTATTTAGAATTAAAAACATCTTATGATCCAGGAAAATAAATTTGTTTTGAATGGTTCAATATGTGAAATAAAATTTGGTCGTTTTCCTCATTTACTCACACAAAAACTAAAATTTGATTTCCTTTAAAATAGTGCGTGTCATATCATTCACTTAAAATATTTTCTTTTTCACTGTAGTGTTTCTAAATCTAAAATTGTAATACACACTTTGTTTAGAATTTATTAGTGTTGAAAAAAGTTACATCAGCAATTTAAATACAATCAGAATTTTTAATAATCTTAGAGTTCATACTGTGAACTAGAATATGTAAAGAGAATATTTTAAAAGCAATTTTTGGTTTATTAAATTTTTTTATATTTGTTTTAAGGCCAAAGACAGCAATATAAAATTATAAAAAATTCATTTATATTTAAATAGATGCTAAAGTTGTGATTAACAAAAATAAATTGAAAATGTTTTTGCTTTAAAAATTAATTTATAAATAATATAACATTGTTAAGGCTATAGTGATCTAGTCCAGAGTTTAGTCATAGACTGGTCCAATCATAGTATATAATCTCATTTTATCGGAATTTTCAACACACAGAAAACTGACAGGAAACAAGAGTAATTGTAATACTTATACAAGCTGGTTACACTTTCACAGAGCTCTGATAGATTGGATCAACTATAAGCAAATGGATAGTTGGTTTTATAGTGATCGGGTAAACAACAGAGATTAAACAGTTTAGCATACTCTTGCTCCCTGTTATGGATTACCATAAAACATAGTCCCCTAAGAATTCTAACTGATGAAAGATTTCAGCCTGTCTGCTACCCGGACGATGTCGTATTTTGGGTGCCCAGCCACTACGGGGTCATTGCAAATTAAGTAGCAAACAATTTGCTAATTTTAATCAGAAAATATCAGGTAGAGAATTTGAAGAATCCAAAGTCTTTTACGACCACGAAAATTGGGATAAAAAATACTACGTAATTACACAAAGTCTAGTAGGACTAAATAAATTAGACACAATTAGGATGGTGAACGTACTGACAGGATATTTTAGCATTGACGGATATTGCGCATTGACGCCGCATAGGTACAACAGATGGCAATGAATGCCGGTCATAAAAGGAAAACGTTGAATCGTCGGAACATTTCCTATGTAAATACCAGCCACAACTAAATTTCGCCAGATAAACTAAAACATGTTTAGCAGAATTTGAAAATAAAACTGATTTCTTATAATTTCTGAATAACCTTTTTTTTAATCTATCGAGAGAATGCACAACAGGTCAAAACACTGTTTTCTCTTACCTTAATCTACCAGTGTAAAGTACACAAAAAAAATGGTAAAGTGTCACCGTATACTTTGAGTTAATAACGGACATAGGAGTTCTATCGATGCCAAAGATGCACCTCGCTTTGGTCGGTCATTCACTAAAAAAAGTGGTTGACATTTTGCCAGCACGCTGCACGTTGGGATAAAAGGGGTCGAAAATGGCGCTTAATACAGGGAGAGGTGATATCAATATTTTAATGATAAGGATCTACTTTTATATTTTTTTTATCAGGTAAAAAATTTATTTTTTTTAATTTTAGGATTTTTTTTTTTTTTGGCAGAATGGTAATGTCTGTCCGTCCGTCTATACCTTAGGATTAAATGGGTCTAAAATCGCCGCATTATTCAGAGAAAGGGGATATGTATTTCTAAATGATCATGATTTAATATCTTATAAATTAGTTAGTAAAAAGAGATATTCTTAGAAATCTTGAATTTGTTTTGGCAGAATAGTAATGTCCGTCCGTCTGTCTATACATTGGAAAAAAATGGGTCTAAAATGGTCGCATAATTATCATATCAATATTTTAATATGATCAAAACATGTTTTGTTTTTTATTGGTTAGTAAAAAATATAAACTTTAAAAACACTCCGATTTTTTTGGCAGAATGGTAATGTTCGTCCGTCTGTCTATACATTAGGATTAATTGGCTAGAAGAAAGCCGCATAATTCAAGGAAGGGCGATATGAATATTTTAATAACTACAACTTGTTTTGTTCTTTACTAGTTAGTGAAAAAAATGCACCATTATATCTCTATGATCTTTTTTGGCTAAATGACAACATCCGTCCATCTGTCTGTACATTGTGAAAAAATGGATCTAAAATGGCCGCTTACTTCAAGGAAAAGTGAAATCAATATTTTTATAATCACAACTTGTTTAATTTTTACTAGTTAATAAAAAAATGCATTACAAAAATCTTACAAATTTTGTTTTGGCTGATATGTAATGTCCGTCCGTTTGTCTATACATTGGAGTTAAACATGTCAAAAACTAAGCATACTTCAGAAAAAAGTGATATCAGTACTTTAGTGATCACTATTGACTTTATTATTTATTAGTAAGTAAACAAATTAATTTTTAGAATTCTAGGGCTTTCTTTGCAGAATGGTAATGTTTTCATACAAAAAAAAAAAAAAAAAAAAAAAAATCGTCATCAGTGAGAATAATCAACTGCGGATTGTGGTAGGTCTATATGTTTTATTTTATACTTTTTCCCCATACTTGATTGGATCGGAACTTATCAAAAGTTTATTAAATATATCTTCGTTTGATTTTTGTCTACTACATTTTCGTGAAAAATGTTTCCGGTAATTTTTGAAATCTTTTTTTCTTGCTTCTTGAGAGTCTCAGAAAGTTGGCCATTTCGCAGAAGAGTATGTTTTATAATTTCTGGGCCGTGAATAAAAAATTTGTGGAGGGTAGGAGACATACAATACCATGGATATTTATTAACGTAGTATCTGGCTGTATTGTGCGCATAGTTCCTGAATTTTTCAATATTAAATACCAAGTACCAATATAAGACACATCACTTTGTAGAATATAAAAACATTACATGAAATCATGTTCATTTTAACTGAGTTCGACTGTATTAAGCAGTAAAATTATTTTGTTTATTTAAAATAATTGTACAAAACAATAACAAAAAACAATAGTGAAATAACGAAAAATAAAGCAAAGTAAAAAAATAAAAAAAGTCTGCACTTAACCTGTTTTTGGTTTGGAGCAACTTGAGTTTTTTCACAAAAATGTAAATTTCTAAAATCGGGCAAAATATGCGCACAATTTTATTTCAGAATATTTAAGTAGACAACATGTAATATTTTTCAAACAATTTTTCAGAACAAAAGTCTTGTTATATTTTTAGTTGCATTCCATGAAATTTGAAAATTAGTGGATTTTTGGACTATTTTCCAAAAAAAAATAACAAAAAATACCAGGACAAAAAATAATTTACAAATTCTTGCGTAAAAGTAAAGTCAAATACCTGTAATTGATGGTTCTATTTTAAAATTTTTCTTTAAAACACTTTTTATTAAAGAAAAATTCACCGAAATTTCATGAAAATTTAATTTTTTGCTCTTTTCTTAAAATATAAAAAAAATTTTGAACTTTGACAGCTCAGTACTCAAAAACCACGTAAGCTACGTTAATGACTTTTATCGTTATTGATACATAATGTTGTTTATTTTTATTAGGTGCCCAATTTTAATTAAAAAAGTTAATTTTCAAAATTCAATTAAACGCCACTTTCGACCCCATTTACCCCAACGTGCGCTGGCTGTAAAAATATATATGAGGAAAATCAAAAAATGTCTAAATTGTTTGAAACCTACTTTAAGTGTCTTGTATTACCAAAGTTTGTTTTAAAATTAGAAAAAGTTTTGATGGCTTTTTTAAATCTTACAAAATAACTAAGAAATCCTAAATTTTAAATAATTTTCGTAAAATTGTAATGGTATAACGATAAGACTGCATGTTCTGTAATAGGCTAGTACTCGTCGGATGGGGTGGGGTCCTTGGTCAAAATATTTTTAATAATTGCAACTATAACGGATGGACAAAACCCGGGTTATTTATAAGATAGCAGAAACTAATTGTTAAATTAAAGATTCTCAATTATTTTACATAACAAGAGATCTTTAGATTTTCTAGATCTAGATGCCCTCACTATCCAAAGTTCTTCATTCAAATCCACTATATATTTTTTGAAAAATCCCTCATCATATACTACCTGTATAATAAATTTCAATGTTTCAAAATTTGCGCCATTCAGTGACTTTAAATGTTGAGGGCAGAATTTTAAAGATGATGTTAATTACCTACAGTTTAATGTATATCTCGTTGATGTCAGGAAACCAGACATGGTATAGCATCTTTACAAACTTTCGTATAATTGGCGTAAATATTTAGAAAAGTATGTTTAAAAGCTTTTTTTCCGCTTTTGGGTTCTAAACTTATCTTTAACATTGCCTCTAGAATTTACAATATAAAAGTTTTGTAACAGATGCTGCGAAAATTTTTTTCTCAATTATACAACTTGAGTATTTTTGTATGAAATTTGGTTTTAATTTCCGTGTCCTATTCTTGGCTTCTAATTTTTTATCTAAATTTCTGTTGGGATCTTTTTGGACATTATATGTTATCAACTATGCATTAGCTTTAAATTTTTGCACCAAATAGTCGAAGCACTGAGCTAACCGGACTGTTTTTCTACCAGACATGTTTGGAGTCGCTTTCAATATGCTTTCAATTGTCCGGCCTTCCCAATATCATGTGGACCTTTTTCTCTTCCCAAACAAGGTTTCCTATCAATGGTCAAATTCTCCTGATACTGTTTAATAACATTGGAAACAGTTTGACGACACAAATTTAATTCTGTGGCTAATTATTTGTAGGACCTATTTGGATTTTTTGGAAATTTTGTAATAATTTCCCAGCTAATTTTTCTTCCAAAAAAAAATTACTTTTTCACAACTTCAAATGTGGACCAAGTGCATATTTTAAACTTTTTTGAAAGTTCTTAATAATTACTTCCAAAAAAGTGAAAATAAATGAATTTTTAGCGGGAAAAAAATGGTAATAATTTCTAACAAAGTTAACATTTTACAAATTTAAAGCATTTTTATTATCTTTTAATAAGGCTAAAGCGGAATTTTTGTTTAAAAAATTTATGAACATAGTTTTAAGGGAAGTACTTCAAAAGAAATGAACAAGAAGTATAAAAGAACAACATCCTACCAATGACAACCATGGGTTAAAAAAAGAACTTCTACAGCTATTTTTCACCACTAATTACTTCCTTCCAATGACAACACAATGTTGAAATCATGACTTTTTCAGTTATTTTTTTTGCTGGGTTGTAGCACGTACATTTTTTCGTCACTCATTTTAATCAAAATCATGACAAATATTAAAAATAATAACTGAAGTATTTTTCAATTCTCAATTTTCCGAAAAAAGTTATGAGGCAAAACGTATGTTAAGATTTTTTCGACTCCACTCCTTATTCTATAGAATAGTCAGATATTTGGTCTTGTTATTTCCCCCTATTTTTCGAAAATTAGAGTCCAATATATGTATCTTTTTTAGTGCCATCATGTCTCCTTTACTAAGAAGGATTTATTCACTTGTTTATTTTAATTCATAGTTAAATTCAGTGGGTTGTCATTTATTTACAAAATATTTTCTGATAAAATAAATCAATATTGAAATTTAATATTTTACATTACAAATACCAGACCTATACAAACAACACAATACCAACAACATAAAATCACATAAAATAAATTCTCTTCCAAAAAAAAAAAAAAAAAATAGGTGAAATTTTGCTACACTCATACCTACAAATGTATGTGTGTGGTTAGCAGCAAAAAATCACTCAAGGGTAAAATTTTGTGGAAAATTATTATATTCCCAGTCGGAAATAGAAGGGCTAAATATACATTCTAAAATGCCTTATTTAGGATCTACAAAACCTGCCACTCCCACTGCAACACTATTTCTTTTTTACACGGCGTGTCATTGGAGGCAAGGCCTTCCCTTCTCCCTTCCAAAAAGAAGCGAAAAGGCAAGGACTCTTAAATAAATAAATATGCTCTCTTATATTTTCAATGCTATTAAAAAAGAGTATGAAATATATTTTAAAAAAGACATGCGAACTACCTTCTTTATCGACACTTGAAACAAGACTAAATGAGTTTTGAGTCTCATAATTAAAATTTGTTTCTGTTTGTAATGAGAAAGTTAGTAGGTGAGTGACACCTTCCATTTCGCATCTAAAGAAATAGAAACAAGAATTAGTACCGAATTTTATTTTAAAGGAAGTCGAGACATTCTTTAAGGAATTTTTACAGAAGGCAAAACGGAATGTGTTTAAAATTTGTTGGGAGGCATTCAGAAAGGCCTGTTGGGAGGAAGCACTAACATATTTTCCTGCTGGGTTTTTGTTTAATGTTACATTATTGTACGTGTATGTGTGTGTATGTTTATATAAATATAAATAATTTGTTGTTTGTGGCAAAGTGAATGTTAATCAAATAAATCTTGATTAAATAGCCTTTAGGTAGAATTTATAATTTTGTAACTTTTCATAGATTCATACTCGTATTACAAATAACTAGAATTTTGTTTTATGTAGTTGTATATGAAACTGTTTGTTGCTTTTTTTTTTATACGTTTTTGTATTAATTTATTTAGTTTATTATATTAACCTTTATGTTTACAACCAAAAATTTATACGTATCCTTACAACCAACATACCTGGGTATGTCATACATTTTGCATGCAATATTTGACACTTTAATGTTTTCAAGTGTTTTTACGACAGAAAGAAAAACACGTGGTATTTTATAATAATTTCTTGTAAGGAATTATATAATTTAAAATTTTTATTATCATTTGCTTAAAATATAACCGTTTTAACCTAATATTGACTGAGTGAAGCTAAAAATATAAGGGTTTTTTAAGAACATTTTTGCCACTTAAGTAAATTCAGGCTTTTCCATCATTCGAAGGCATAACGGTTTTATTTTTTCCTCCTACATTCAAACTAAAGCAATGTTGAAGACAAAGAAGAGTACATAAGTCGAATGCTGGAGAAAGTTAGAAATACAGAAAGTGAAAATGAGCAGAAACATTTATCAATAGATGAAGATGTTAAAGATTACTTGAGAAATGTAGATGATTCAGATGCAAAAGAAATACAGTAACCAGAATATGATCCTACATATCACACTGATTCGGATGAAGAAATGGATGCAGATGCACTTGAAGCCTCAATGAACACATATATTGGAAGAGATGTCATTTTCTGGAGAACGAAAACGTACAGTGTCCCACTAAAGTATTTGAATTTTTTAAATTAATAATTAAAACGGTTTAATAACGTGATTTAAAAAAAAAATAATTCTAGATCTGAATTGTGTTTGTCTATTTGTTAACTTTATAATGCAAAAAACTGCAATCAAAAATATTGCATTGTATCCAAGTTATTCCAGAAATAGTATGAAAATTCATCGAATTTACCTCACAAAAGTATTTGAATTTTTATCACCTTTATATTTAGAAATATCAAACAAATTAAGAATTGGAGAAATTCATGTATTTTTTATTAATAATAGGTCTTAGGTATCACAATTAAATGTTTACTAATTTATTTCCCCAATTTGGAGTAAAATTTTGGGTCCAATTTTATAGAAGAACACACCTATTTTTCTATTTTTTTACAATATTTTTTTTTTTGTCTTTATAGTAAAAAATTATAGTAAAAAAATACGAAGGGTCCAAGTCGTTAATTATGAGATATTGCACCATTAAAAATAGAATACCTTAAATATAAAGCCCACTTTGGTACCCTACGTATTAAAAATTTATTTCAAATTGTTGGGGAATATCTTCCCGATATATAGCCAATTATAAATTTGGAGACTAAAATACCTGACTTTATGATATAGCTCCAAAATATACCCCGACATAATTGTACTTGGGTTTATTTTTCTAATTACTTAGCCATATTAATTTTGGATCAATAACTTGCACTCCAGAAATGTTGGAGAGAAAAATTTTCAACTTTGTTTTCATCAACATAGATAATATTAATAGAATACTAAACTTTTTAAAATATTTTTACCTATTTATAGTTTCCCTATACCTTGAAAGTCATATAGTTATGTAACTTAAAATATACCTCTTATCGCGTTTTATACTATAGCACCAATTTCTTTGTATTTTTGTAGCCGTAATACAAATCTCCCATTTAATAACAGCTAATACCTACAGAAACACAATCTTAAAGTTTTGTTAAAATATGTGGACCAATACTTCAGTAAAATATACTCAATGTTAAAGATTTTTAATTTTTAACATCATAATGAAAATATGTACGCCGCTTGGAATGTCAATATTTAGAAGTTTTGCAGTAAAAAATATTTCTCGAAGACATGACAAAGTCCATTTATATTTCCAAATAAAACAAATTAAATTTAAGAAATAATTTAGGAAAAATTATCCGATTATTCCAATTTTCTCTTTTGTAAGATACATGTAAAGAAACTTCGCTTAATTAACCTATAGAATTAGTAAACGCTTAACACTAATTCTTAATAACAATTAATATAAAAAAACATATCTTTTTTTGCCTTTTTTTGTATTTTGAGTATCTTCAAATATAAAAAATTAAAAAATTCAAATACTTTTGTGAGGTACCTGAAATGACTGCACGTATTATTTTTCTCAATTTCTCGGAAACGATTTAACATTTTGTGCTACTTTTTGCAGTATTTGGTAGAAGACAACTCAGGCAAAAAAATCCCATTCATAAAAAAAATATTTTTTTTTATTTACCTAATTTAATTAATAAAAATTATTAATTTTTTTTTATCTAAAAATTAAAATTCACTAACTTATGTGAGACACTATATGTGATAATTTCTTCACGAGATACAATTTGGCCTCTAATTTGATGCTGGACTACAATTTGTCAATTTTGGGAACCGTCAACAAAAAGAGAACATTCGGATGTGGCTACTTCTGCTACAAATATTATATACTACATATATGGAAAACAATCCACAATTAAAAACTTCAACAAATCGTTGAAGGTAATTTCTGTTGAAGCTGAGCGAATAACTAACTATAGAGAAAATTAAAAAAAAAAAAAACAAAAAAAATTTACAAATTATACTACATTTTTACTCTAGAAGTGGAATCGAAAGCATGATGGAAGGCCCAGTAAGATTAAAAGATTAATATTTTTTTATCCGAAGCCAAGAAAATCGAGACATTAGTGTAAGAATAAAGAATAAAGTGAATTTTTTTATGTGTTCTAGAAGAAGACCAACGCGAAAGACATGTAGGCAATGCCATAAACCAGTATGTGCTGAATATTCAGAAGATATTACGGAATGTTAGGACTGCGCAGCCTAAAATACAATTTTTTTTTAAATTTATTATAAGCTAATGTATCTATTATTTACAAAAAATTAAACATAATAAATATTTTACTTGTATTCGATAAAATATTTCCATAAATTTCTTTATACATACCCAGGTATGCTGGTTCTAAACGTAAGGAGTATCGTCACAAAAACGCTTATAACTTTGGCTATAAAAACCTTTTTAAACTTTTTTCTCCAGAATATTATAGCTAACAATATTTCTGACAAACATCTAAATTTTCAATTTAATATAACAACCAGAACTCCAATTATGCTAATCTAAAAATGAAAAACATACCCCGGTATATAGTTGTCAACATAAGGGTTAAACTACATTTGTTGAAATATTTATATGATATTTTTGCCAAAAAATATTTTATATAAAAGTAGTTTTGTTTTAAATATGAAGTATCTTCCAAAAAAGTATAATATATTATAATTAAATGTTATGGACAATTATTCGTTTGGCATATGTAATTTTTTATTGTGTTTAATTAATTTAAATTTAAACAATTTAGCTCTTTTTTGATAATATTATTTATGATATTTTGAGTTCAAATTCAATGTTAATTTAATTGTTTGTAATTAATTTTAGTATTGTTTTTATAAATTTCATAGGGATTTTAGGTGAATTTAAATGTAAATAATATAAATTTGAGAATAACTAGAGTATAATCCTTTAAATTTTTTTCTAGTAAAAAGGAAGTTAGTATTTTTTAATATTTTTCATACAACGTAAAGACTGTATATTAAATCAATTTCATAAAAATATAATTTATATAAGGAATGAGATCGAAAAATTCTTAACATACATAAGATTTGATAGTTGCTTCAGTCACTTTTTGATAGTTGCTTCAGTCACTTTTTTGGAACAGTGTGCACATCTTCTGTTAAAATCTTTGGTATTTTGGGACACCTTTTTTGTGCTCTTGAATTCACTTTTCACAAGAGCTAAATATCTCTCCACTGGTCTAAGCTATGGACAATTTTGAAAATTGACCTCTCTTGGTACTAAAACTATGTTATTGATTTGGTACCACTCCAGAGCTTTCTTGCCGTAGTGACATGATACCGAATTGGTCCAAAAATATGTGGAAAATTGACCTCTGTTGGTACTAAAACTATGTTATTGATTTGGTACCACTCCAGAGCTTTCTTACCATAGTAACATGATACCAAATGGGTCCAAAAATATGTGGACACGTTGTGCTTTCTTAAGAAAAGAAGAAGTCTTATTTTGCAAATATTCCTTTATGCATATTTTGGTATTTATAGATCCGAATGTATCAAATGACTTTCCTGTTTTGCCGCTACTGCAAAAAGCTTGTCATACCATGAATTTTGTAAGACATTTTTTGCTGTTTTTGGGTCTTAAACTTATCTCCAACATTGCTTCGAGCATTAGCAATAAAAATTTTTGAGACACAAGCTGCGAAGATTCTGCCAACACCTACGTTTCTTCGTCAATTATACAGCTTGCGTATTTTTGTATGAAATTTGGTTTTAAATTCCGAGTCCTATTTTTGGCTTTGGAAATTTGGAATTTTATGAACTTTATATATTATCAACTTTCCCATTAGCTTTAAATTTTCGCACCAAATAGTCGAAGCACTGAGAAAACTGAACTGATTTTCTACCAGATGTGTTTGGAGTTCCTTTCAATATGCCTTCAATTTTCTGGCCTTCCCAATATCATGTGGTCCTTTTTTCTTACCGAACTAGGTTTCATATCAATAGTCAAATTCTCCTGATACTGTTTGATAACATTAGAAACAGTTTTACAGACGACATTTAATTCTGTGGCCAATTATTTGTAAGACCTATTTGGATTTTTTGAAATTTATTAATAACTTGTAAAACGTAAATCTTTTTCGTCACTTATTTTGAAGAAAATAAGGACAAATTAACAAGGTTATTATTAAAAATAATAACTGAAGTATTTTTCAATGATAACTAGATCAAAAAAAAATTTTTAATATTGATTCCGAAAAAAGTTATGAGGCAAAATATGTGTTAAGATTTTTTCGATCTCACTCCTTAAATTCCTCTAAATAATTAAAATATTTCTAATGTTATAAATATACCACCTGAATCAAATTAGTGTGAAATTCCTATCATGTGCCATAAAATTTACCCTGACGTATAGATATACATTTTGTTATTTAAATAATTTACCTTTAAAACAATTTATGCTCTTAACCGAAAACACAAATTGAACCTCAATATTATAAAATATTTTCATTAAAATTAAAATGTTTGAAATTATTTCCATTTTATTTTATTTCATTAGTAACAAAAACAAAATGATACCAAAAAATATAGTATATGTATACAAAACTAAAATAATTTTTTTTTTTCTTTTTTTTGTACAACACCATATAAATGTTTGTATGTGTTTAATTTTACACATACAATCATAATTTATTGTTAAACAAATCCCTAAAGATTATTTACAATTTCATTGGTTTTTACGCGTATGTAGTTAATGGTTTTCAATAACAACAACCATATTACCTACATACAAATACATACATAAATTTATAGGTATGTTAAAAGTATTTGTTTTAACTAAACACACACATATATACAAACAGGTGAACAGTATGTTTGTTTATAGCACTTGAGGCCTTTTTAAAGTTTATATAAATGAGTGCCCATAGGAGAGTGAGTTTATTTTTATTTTTTCCAAAAAATGTAAATAAATACTTATGCTTGTAGTGGTGGTCAATTATTTTGTTAAAATATGTGAAATTTTATGTACTAAAATATGAAATAAAAACTTTTGAAAAAGTGTCATATTTATTTAATAAAAAAGAGAAAAAACCTTTATATGACTTTAGGTTATATAGCACTCATATTACATTATTATAAACTCTACTATTACCTTAAAAAAAGAGAGTATATATACATTTTTCTTTCCGTAAGTAACACTAAGAAAAGATCTTTATATTTTTATAAAAAAAAAATTTTTTTAAAAAAATCTGATTTGAATTAAATTTGTCTGTCCGTCCGTCTGCATGTAGAAAATCTTTTCATATTTAAGCTACTAAAAGAAATAAAATAAAAATTCATACAACATTTTTGTAACTATACTAAAAGGTCTGCTATTGAAAATGTAGCATCTTCAGCAAAATAATTATAGAATCAAATCTGATCTAACCTCTGAAAATTTTATATTTTTTTTATAAATTTTGAAAAAAAAAAAAAAAAAACATATATGGCCTTAGGTTATATAGCGGTCATATTACATTATTATGAACTCTAACATAACTTTTTAAAAAATACTTTTCCTTTAGTAGGTAACATTAAGAAAATATCTTTTAATTTGTTTGAAATTCTTTGCCAATTTGTTGAACAAGACCTAAGTCAATCTGTCAAGCCCTCCTTTACGAAACAAAACATTGAAAAAGCTCCACCAAGGAGGGTTCGTCAACTAGATTTTATAAGCCAGTTTTCCACTGACATCCGCCATATTAAAGGCAGTGACAAAAACACAGCAGACTGGTTTCTCTCTAATTAATAGCATGACAGCTGAGTTAATAGTTTTTCATTAGATGCAAAAGAGCAAGAAAATAACAGCGAATTAAAATCATTTTGATAGCCAAGTAAGGATACCTATTCCAGATTCCGTAAAACAGTTATACTGCTATATCAATAACACAAACATAAGACCATACGTACCATGAAAACTGCAAGAAACCGTAAAGCGGAAATTGCATAGCCTAACGCATCTTAGAATTAAAGCAACGCGAAAGCTCATAATGTGCCGATACGTATGGCCTGGTATAACGAAAGACTTTGCAAAATTTGTACGTGAGTGTTTACAGTGTCAAAAGGTTAAAACTAGCTGACACGCTTCTATTCCATTAAGCAACAATGATGTCATCGATAAACGTTTCCAACATATGAATATTCACCTGATTGGTCTACTACCAACATCAGGTGGTAATCGCTATTGTCTTAAGTGCGCAGTTTTTCGAGATAGCCTTCAGCAATCCTCATTCCCGACATTTCGGGTCATACGGTAGCATCAGCCTTCATAATAGGATGGATATCGTCGTATGGCGTACTAGAAAAAATAATAGCAGACTTAGGAAGACAGTTTGAATCAAATCTCTAACGACAGCTTACAAATACATTTGGTATACAACAGCTACGAACCACAGCATACCACCCTCAAGCGAATGGTTGAACGGGGGCATCGCACCTTCAAAACGCTATAATGTATTATGCTAGATTTTCAAATTTAGCTGGCCAAAACTCCAAAAATGAACTTTAAAGGAGGAAAAAAATTATATTCGGGTATTAAACTATTCAGTTAAGACATTTCCGTACTCATTTTAGATGAAATCGATCAATGAATGCTTCTAACGATAACATGAATGATGGGCAAAATATACAAAAGAAAAATATATATTTTTTTTTTTGCTCGAAAATTAGTTAAACTTTGAACATGAATAAAAAATTTTCTATGGCATATTTTTAACAAAATCTTTTTGTATATGAAAATATAATTCCTTTAAAATATAAAACAGGTATTTTGTATATATTTGAATGAAGATAGTTTTAGATATTGAAAGATATAATAGGGAAGCTCTTAAAAAAAAATTGTAAGTCAAAAACAAAAATGCATAGACGAATACTTTTTTCTGTTATCAGCTGGGATCCAACTTTTGATTGTTTTGAGAACTAGGGATACTCCTTTAATAGAAACTAAAAAAAATTTTGCCCGAAACTGCCCCTGCCGAACAAAGTATTCAAAACAAAGATACACCACCCTTCTAAGTGGAACAAAAAATTGAATACCATTTTATTTGTAAGTTGCTTTTAAAGAATGAATGTTTTAAATGAATACCTTTGTTTAAGTTGTGAGCTTACAAGATCGTGGGTGAATAATTCCATCTAGCAATTAACCGTTATATAGTGGAACTTTTCTTTTCTAGAAAAGGAACTTATTTTTGTTTAAGATGTCACAAAAGTAATTCTTTATTTATAGAACGATTTACAAGAATTAAAAAAAATAAAATAAAATAGTCGGAGCCAGAAGTTGAACCCACAACCATCCGGATGCTAGCCAATTGCTCTACCCACTATACCACTGCAGTGTACTGCCTAGTTATTTTAAAGTGCATCAATGGTTTTATCGCATTACAATTCGTCACAAATATGTTATGTATGTGGAGCTAAGCCTTCCGAAATGAATAACTCTTCAGCCCTGTTACAAAAAACCTTAGACCCTGGAGTTTTGGAATTTGGCTTGTCGCCTCTACATTCCTGGATGCGATTCATGGAATGTTTACTACTTATAGCTTACAGGATAGATATAAAAATGTGGCAAGTTAGAGGTGAAGATAACAAAGTAAAAGTTTTACAAAAAAAAATTATTCAAGACGAATTTAGATCAAAAATGGGGTTATTGATAGACATGCCTAAACAGATATCGGGAAATACTAACGATGGCAATACAGCCAGGCGATTTTTTAGAAATGCGGAAATATCTGCGCAAATAACTGGGTTAAGCTTAGAAATTGTTAAACGTTTTCATGTTATATTGGAATACTATAAACGTGGAAGCATTCGAAAGTTATACATTTGAAACAAGAAATCTTTATTTGAAACTATATCCCTGGTATTATATGCCTGTCAGTGTTCACAAAGTTCTTTGGCACGGAAAAGCTATAATTGAACATTGCATCCTTTCTATTGGTCAATTATCTGAAGAAGCTCAAGTATCCAGGAATAAAGACAATAGACGTTATAGACTGCAGTTCACGCGGAAAACTTCACGGATCGAGACTAATGCAGATTTAATAAAAAAGCTATTAATATCATCAGATCCTTATATTTGCAGCTTCAGGAAAACTCCACCAGTTAAAAAACGCATGTTATAATATACAAGAGCCTGATAGTGAAAATGACAGTGATATTGGTGCAGATTCCACATGATTTTGTTTTTTTTTTTTTTTTTTTTTTTTACTAAACTTTTTTATACTTTTATAAAAAAATTATGATGAATTATGTAATCTTTATTTTGTATTTTTAATTAAACTTATTTTGAAATGAAAAAGAATTATAAAAAAAGCTATTTTTAAATTTTGACTATTTTTCATAATTGGGTAATTAATAGTGGGCATGGCGGTAGGCGGATTTGTCTAATTTTTTGTCCAATAGTTCTTCAATATGTAAGTAATCACTATGCTAAAAATCACTTTTGTACGATTTATAGTTTTTGTGTAATTAATTTTGGCCACCTAAATTTGAAAATCGAACACTGTGCATTGCTGCGTTTCCAGCCGAATTGCTATACGGGACCTAATTGCGTTTGCCATTAAGAGCTTCTTTTAACTAATTTCTCTATATAGCAGGATACATATGCGATTCCATATTTGTCCAAAATGATTTCCAATATTCTCCAAATATAAAATGTATGTTTGTGTATATGTTTACATGCTACGCATATATTATGCGAGTGCCATAGTGCAGGTTGTAAAATAAATGTTAAAAATATAAAACATATAAGTCATAGCTCTAATTTCTGAGAAACTTTAAACATCGATAGAGAAAAAATAAGGCTTTTTGACAAAACTTTAAATCACTTACTATCAAAGCTATAGTGAGCTAAAATTATGTTTTGTCTATTACAAATCTACTTTAAAAATAAGAAATTTTTAAACTTATTATATCATGATGTGAAAGTGTTTCAAATTCGGCTTAAATTAATATAAAATTTTAAAAAGTTTAGTATAAATTTAATAAAATATTTCAAGGGAGAAAAAATGTAAAACAATATAGACTGTAATCAAAAGTCCTTGAGGCTTTTGTTATAACAATATTTTGTTATGTTTTAGATTTCAAATTGAATATTAAAAAAAATAATAATAATCAAACAAAACACTCTAAACAAATATATAATTTTTCTATCACCAAAACAATATTATAATCTCACTTCAAAATCATTCTGTTTAATTAATTAAAATAAAATAAAAAAATAAAATATGTCATTATTTACATATAATTGAAATATTTATTTATTTGTTTTAATAAATATCCATTAAAAAGAAAATTCCTAGAAAAAAAACACACAGACATATACAATAAATAATTGTTATCCTTTAAAACTTCTCCACATATTTATTATTTCTTTCTTCCTTTCATACAGTCTCTTTCTCTCTAGACACTCATATATTTATCAAAACCATTTTAGAAAATAAAAAAAAATGTCACATCTAAAGTTGTATTTATTTCTTGCGACAAACAACTGTCATATTTGTGTCATTCCAAGAATACAGAACACAACAAGAAAAAAAATGGAACAACAAATTAAATATGAAAATAAAATTGAAATAAATTTTTGTCAAGTGAAATGTAAAATTTCTGTAAAGTGAAATGTATTTTAATTTTAAAATATTTAATATAAACGTATATATATATATGTATTTTCTTCTTTTTTTGTAAACATAAAAGGGAACTTTGTTTTTAAACCATTTTTTATTTATTATTTATTTCATCATTGTTTTTATGTAAAATTTTAAACTTTTACATATTAAGAGAAAATGGGGTTTTTATAATACAATAAAACAAATACAATCAAGTATTTATTTACATATGTATGTATGTATGTATGTATGTATGTATGTATGTATGTATGTATGTATGTATGTGTATACGTAAGCTAGCGAAGAGTAGCGAAGGAAAAAAAAAGAGAAAATTAACTAAAAACATTTAGTTAATTTCCCCAAAGGATTGCATGATGTTGTATATGAGTTGTTGCTTTTGCAACAAATGCTTGTGAATGAGTTTGTATTATAGTGTTTGTTTTTATTTATTCTTTTGTTATTGTTGCTTTATATCTTTTTTTTTTTTTTTTTTTTTTTCATTTTCATTTTAAACAATAAATTAAAAAAGATTAAACATCTCTAAGCCTCAGAGGGAGGGACTTTTTCTTGTCACCAAGTAAAATTGAGTTCATAAGGGTAAACCATTACAAAATTTAATTTAAAACTATAAAAATAATTTTTAAATATAAAAGCTTTATAACTATTTAAATAAAATGTATATCAAACCATTTTCCGAAGACTAAAATAATTTTACCATTTTTGACAAGTGAGTATAAAACTTAGCATTTATAATTGTTAGAAAGTATTTTAACTTCCCACCACAAACATTGCTTATTCCTATTATTTTAATTTTATGGCGTACTCTTTATTTTTAATAATAAATTTTTGTATTTAAGCTTTACATAAATTAAGTTCATTGACATTATCAACTGACAATATTTAAATTCGAAATATTTATTTTTTTAATAATTTAAAGCGCCATCAGCACCAAGAAGCGTAAATGTATTTATTTGTTATAAATTAAAATACTATTTTGTTTTTAATGGCTTATTTTTTTTTTTTTTTTTCCAAACCATTTAACCATTTAAACGCTTTATTTTTAATGAAGTCATACGTGGCGTATGATTGATATTAATTAAAGAGTTGTTTAATTTATTATATAAAAAATAAATATATCTTAAAATGCAGGCGTCTTATCAAAAACTTGTATATAAGAAAGTTATAGAAGACGACCTAGGCTTTCAAAAAAAAAATTACAATATAGTCATCCTGTTATAATAAGAGCTACAGAGTGCCATAGATTACCTATTCGAGCTGGAACAAGTTATAAGAGTTTGTAACTTCTGCAAATAAAAGTCGATTTCAATAGAATTTGAATTTTTTTTTTTGTAAAAATGTTGATATAATAAAGAAAAAAATGTTTATATGTCTAAGTTATCTATTATAGTTTGAAAGACATTTGTATAGGATTTTTAAAATTTTTGATTGTTGACCTAAACTTTTATATAATTTTTTACAAATAATTTCAGCAATTGAGAAGCAAAACTTTCTTAAAAACTATTATGTGATTTCCTTTTCTAAACATTTAGCTAAAATATACTTTGGATTATATTAATACGTATTATTCTATTCAATTGCCGAAGTCAGCACTTGTTATTTTTTAATGGATTATAAATTTTTTATTTTAGTAAAATGTGATATTTATTTATTCAATATGAATGTCTGGATATTCTTGAAAAGTTGTAAATATTCAAAAGAAAAATCACTTAGCACTAAAATGATTTACTCCAAAAAATGTCAGAGGTCAAACCATATTTTACGCAATTAGGTAAATTCTCAACCTTATATTTCTTAGGTTTATAAAAATCATCATATTTTTTATGTATTGTAAATCCTTTTTGTATTATAAAACTTATTTAGATTAAAGCATTTTTTTTTTAATAGTTATTCTTGCTTTTCAAATGATAATAACTTTTTAGAGCCTTATTATAAATCATAAGAAATTATTCATATAAATGGCAAAGACAATGCGCTTTGGTGTTTGAGTGATCAAAAATAAGCAAAAAAAAATTAAATGTTTGAATAATTTAAATTGTAATATTAATCTTAATGTAAACCATGATGTAATTTTGAAATCTGTTGTTGTTTTTGTTGTATCTCTTTTAGTTGAAGATATTTGGTTTTGAAATCGGTTAAATTTAGCCTGAATGTTAAAAAAAAAAATTTTGTAGGAAAATTTCTAGTATTTTGATAAGGAGTGAGATCGAAAAAATCTTACCACATATTTTGCCTCATAACTTTTTTCGGAATCAATATTCAAAATTTTTTTTTGATCTAGTTATCATGGAAAAATACTTCAGTTATTATTTTTATTAACAACCATATTAATTTGTCCTTATTTTCATCAAAATAAGTGATGAAAAAGATTTACGTCCTACAAGTTATTAAAAAATTTCAAAAAATCCAAATAGGTCTTACAAATAATTGGCCACAGAATTAAATGTCGTCCGTAAAACTGTTTCTAATGTTATTAAACAGTATCAGAAGAATTTGACTATTGATGTGAAACCTAGTTCGGTAAGAAAAAAGGACCACATGATATTGGGAAGGCCAGAAAATTGAAGTCATATTGAAAGGAACTCAAAAAAAATCTGGTAGAAAATCTGGAATTCCAAACTGGAATTCTGCAAAAAAAATTACAAGCCAAAAATAGGACTCGGAATTTAAAACCAAATTTCATACAAAAATACTCAAGCTGTATAATTGACGAAGAAACGTAGGTGTTGGCAGAATCTTCGCAGCTTGTGTCTCAAAAATTTTTATTGCTAATGCTCGAAACAATGTTCTAGATAAGTTTAAGACCCAAAAGCAGCAAAAATTTCTTACAAAATTCATGGTATGACAAGCTTTTTGCAGTTGCGGCAAAATAGGAAAGTCATTTGATACATTCGGATCTATAAATACCAAAATATGCATAAAAGAATATTTGCAAAAAAGACTTCTTCTTTTCATCTGAAAGGTATGTTCAAGTCTAGTCTAGTTCAAATCCTATTTTCAATTTTCGATAATTGCAACATATTAATTTTTTGTATTAAAAAACCATTATTTTACCATATTTTATCTATACCTAGACTTTGTTGCTATTCCGCTTACTTGGTTGGGTGCAAGAAAGAGTAAAACTGGATGTAGGAATGAATTTAATAAAAAAAATATATGTATGTACTTTATAAAACAAAATAATAATTTGACTTTTTTAAGGGAAAATAAAGGAAACTTGTTAATATACTACAAAAAAAGTACATAAAACCCATTAGTCCATGTGCCTCATTTAGACATAATGATAGGGAGAAAATTCATTGAAAAAAAATATTTAAATTTATTTTCAATAAAAGTGTTAAAATTGTATGAAGATCTTATATTTACCAGAATATTTTTATACACACCGTGTGTAACATGTCGAAGGAATCATCTAAGACTCCTGGTTCTGGTTAGATTCTGAATGGATCTAGCTATGTCCGTCCGTCTGTCCGTCTGTTGAAAGCAGGATAGGGCTCGAACGGAAAAACGGACGACGGGGACGAAATCGGTTAATAAACAAAAAAGTTATGGGCTAAATATTTGCTGATATTTCTTCAACAAAATTTTGTACGTATAGTTCGGGAATCGATGTAAACTCGGAAGCCGAAAATGGGAGTGGTCCGCCCACTTTACCGCCGACCTCACATATAAAGTGAGAATCAACGAAATTGTATTCAAATAGTTCAAGGACCAATGTAAACTCGGAAACAAAAAATGGGCTTGGTCCCGCATGGTTCGCGGTTGTTTCTAATAATTTAGAAACAAATTAAAAAAATATTATGAACATTTATGGACGTATGGAGGACGCAATAGTGGATAATACTTAGATACTTTTTACGTCATTTGATAACCATATTGTGTCTTAATTACGTCCGTCCGGACGCCCATCTAAAGATTAGCGGCCGTATGCAAAAAAACTTTTTTCAGCTTTACAAAGTATTGTTAAGCTAAATTCCTTAAAACTGCATGCAAAAACGTTTATTAACTTAAATATAAAAACGTAATCTAAATATTTTAAAGTAGGTATGAACTTACATTAAACTTACTACAAGTGACATTATGATAAAATTCCTATTTCTCTTTGTGTTTTGCAAAAAATTCTCGCTTGTTCCCTCCTATTCTAGTCTTCTATACCTTTCTTCTTCTTAAGACCGATATATTTACTCATTATAGGTCCGATTTGTCTATCCCAGACAAATATTTAGAGAAAAAATCCAAAAAATTCACATAACATCACATAAAAAATAATAAAAATGTAAAAAATGTTTTAGTGATGTACGTTCAATCAAAACAAATAAAATAAACTCGTTGTTCGAATACTTATTTTATCCGTTCAATTAAATTTGTCATATTTTTGCTTTTTAACTTCTATTATTTCTTTTATTTTTTGTATTTCTGCTAAGTTATAATAAAAATGGAAACAATATTTGAAAAATAATTAAATTAATATTTAAACAATAAAAAGCTTTTTCAAAAATTTGAATAACCGAATGTATTAATATTCGGTAGTGTACAACTTTAACTATAAAGTGGGGAAATAATACAAGTGTTGCCGTTATTAACGTTAAAAAAACTTTGAGTTTTAAAACAATGTTTTTGCATACGTTTTATTAACAAAAGTTTGTTAGCCTTTAAGTATTGGGTAACAAAAGTGTACTTGAAAGCAAAGTTAATAATTTTTTTTGCATACGGCTGTAGATCTTTGAACTCTATACGCGTTCCATTGGAATTAACAGCGTTGATTGAAATTTTATGTATACACGTTGTGGACATAAGGAGAGCGCTTTAAAAAATCTTAACATTCAATAATTTGGAAAAGGTTTTTTTTTTTTTTTTGGGCTTTTTTATATTTAATTGATATTATTTTGCAGTTCACAGAAAACTATATTTTTATAGTTCTAACCATTACTTATAAACTCTGCAATATTCCGATCCATGCATTTTAAAATTCAAAATACTTGATCACACATTACCCCCAAAAAAAGTACATTTTTCGATGTAGCCGAATAATCACAATTCTTTTTAAAGCTTATTAAAAAGCACTATTGAGATTAAAAACTTTCTAAAATATAGTTTTTTGAACTTTGATTTTTTAGTGAAAAATTTAATATTTAATGAGTTTTAATTATTAGTGAAATTTTGATTTTTTTTTACAGTTTTTAGTGAATATTTAAATTTCAGTCAAAATTTGAATTTTTAGTGAAAAATTTATTCTTCTTTGAGAAAAATTGAATTTTTAGTGAAAGATTGAATTTTTAGTAAGAAATTAAATTTTATTTAATTATAAGTAAAAAATTAATTTTCCGTTGAAATAAAATTTTAAGTGAACATGGAGTATTTAATTTATAGTGAAATAATGAATTTTTATTAAAATAATTCTTAATGAAAGAATTTCTTGTAAAATATCAGTTTTTTAAGCAAAAAAAGATAAAGAATATTAATATTAAAAAATTATTTAATAATTAATAATAAAGCATTATTTTGAGATAAAGATTCTTTATGAAAAAATATTATTTTATAGAAAATTTAAAACTTAAACATTTTCAAACATGAAATATTATTCAATTTTATAAAATATTGATAATTCTGAGAGCTTTATGTATACAAAAAATGTTCCTTTTTATGACGTTTTGTACCAAATTATAAAAATTTTAAGTTTTATTGACCATATGCAATTATATTATGAGCTAGTATTTATTATTAAAAAAGCTTTTTCTTAAAATGACCTATTAAAGCTTAAAGCTTTAATTAAATGTAATTTAATAATTGTAAAAGCTTTTTTCTGTACAAATATTTAATTTTTTATAAATAAAAATAATTTTGGACAAAAACTTATCATATTTAAATTATTATTATTATTATTATTATTTTTTAACTTTATCAGCCTAAATACAAAGACTAAATGGTCACTTTAAAATCCGGAAAAATATTTGATTTTTTTGATTTTTATAATTTTTGCTAATTTTTTTCATTATTGATATTTATTGAAAAAATATTTTAAAATTTGTTTGTATAAGCATTTAAAGACCTTTAAACTCTTTACATATTATATGGTAACAGAAAAAAAATTTATTTTAAAATAAAATCCATTTAAATAAATAAATTTTATATTTAAAACTTCCTTTATGCATTGCTGAATGAATTTAAAAGTTTTGTCTCTAAAAAAATTGTTTCTAAATATTTATAAAAAAAAACTTTTGTGACTATAGTTTTATCAAATTATATTTTTTGGAAAAGTAATTTTTTCAATAGAAAAATTATAGAAATAAGTTTTGGAACAAATTTTATAAAAGACAAAAAGATCTGAAAAAATTCAATTAAAAATTCCTTTTTTTTTTTTTTTTTTTTGTCAAAAAAATATTTTGTAGGAAAACAACTTTAAGGAGTGAGATCGAAAAATTCTTAACATACATAATATTCAATAACTCGGAAACGGTTGATCGTAGAGTTTTCATTATTTTTTTAATCATTTGATAATTTAGCACAGATCACAGAAATATATAATTTTTATGGTCTAACCACAAAATATAAAATTGTGGACCATTTTTGAAAACCCTTTCTTTGGATATTTGATAGTTGTTTCAGTCACTTTTTTGGAACAGTATGCACATCTTCTGTTAAAATCTTTGGTATTTTGGGACACCTTTTTTGTGCTCTTGAATTCACTTTTCACAAGAGCTCAATATCTCTCCATTGGTCTAAGCTATGGACAATTTTGAAAATTGACATCTCTTGGTACTAAAACTATGTTATTGATTTGGTACCACTCCAGAGCTTTCTTGCCGTAGTGACATGATACCAAATGGGTCCAAATATATGTGGACACGTTGTGCTTTCTTAAGAAAAGAAGAAGTCTTTTTTGCAAATATTCCTTTATGCATATTTTGGTATTTATAGATCCGAATGTATCAAATGACTTTCCTGTTTTGCCGCAACTGCAAAAAGCTTGTCATACCATGAATTTTGTAAGAAATTTTTGCTGCTTTTGGGTCTTAAACTTATCTCCAACATTGCTTCGAGCATTAGCAATAAAAATTTTTGAGACACAAGCTGCGAAGATTCTGCCAGCACCTACGTTTCTTCGTCAATTATACAGCTTGAGTATTTTTGTATGAAATTTGGTTTTAAATTCCGAGTCCTATTTTTGGCTTGTAATTTTTTTTTTTTTTTTGTTGCAGAATTCCAGTTTAGAATTTTTGAACTTTATATGATATCAACTTTCCCATTAGCTTTAAATTTTCGCACCAAATAGTCGAAGTACTGAGAAAACTGAGCTGATTTTCTACCAGATGTGTTTGGAGTTCCTTTCAATATGCCTTCAATTTTCTGGCCTTCCCAATATCATGTGGTCCTTTTTTCTTACTAAAATAAGTTTCATATCAATAGTCAAATTCTCCTGATACTGCTTAATAACATTAGAAACGGTTTTACGGACGACATTTAATTCTATGGCCAATTATTTGTAAGACCTATTTGGATTTTTTTAAATTTTTTAATAACTTGTAGGACGTAAATGTTTTTCGTCACTTATTTTGATGAAAATAAGGACAAATTAATATGGTTGTTAATAAAAATAATAACTGAAGTATTTTTCCATGATAACTAGATCAAAAAAAAATTTTGAATATTGATTTCAAAAAAAGTCATGAGGCAAAATGTGTGTTAAGATTTTTTCGATTTCACTCCTTAGAACTTTATTTTTCAGTTGAGAAATCCAGGTAGTTAAAATAGTGAGAACATTTTATGTAGACTTTAAGATTTCATAATATTTTGTTTAAATTAATTTTTAAATATTTTTAAAAACTATCAAACATTTCTTCCATCTAAAGGCATCATTATCAATTTTTAGCACGTTATCAATTATGAATACAAGTTTTTATTTTCATAAAAATGTACTCAATTCATTTTATATTTCAAAACCAACGAAAGAAAAACTATACACTAAATAACTATTTATTATATGTGGTCGACAAAATTGAAAATTTATTTTACTTTATTTGCCACTTTCCACATATGAATCAAAAACGCCCTCAAAATTCGCACACAACCACACAGACACTTCCTCCTATGGCCTTGTTCTCTTATATACTAAATGAGACAATATCAGTGTGTATGTGTTGGTTGTATGACTTTATTTGTCCATTTGTGGTTGTGATATTTGGTCTTCAGTGTAAATGACCATAAACTAGAGAACGTGCTCTAGTTTTATAGTTTTTTATTATTTATTTTTCCAAGCGTGTTTAAAATATTTTAAAATTTATTTATTTTGATATATAAGTTTTAGAATGAAAGTTGGCAGTATTACAACAAAAAAAAAAAAAAAACTAATATTGCAACACTCTATTGCAGGGACACACATATAGGGAAATATAATAGAGCTGTAGACAAAATTTACTAGAAGAAAAAGCTTTCTGCAATTTCTCTATCATGGTATGGGTGTTAATATAATGTTGTATGTATTTGTATATTTGAAAACAAATTGTTTTATAGGGAGTTTTTTTCTAACTTTTTTTTTTATATTAATTTTTCCTCTAGAATTTCAACACAAATGCGTTTAATTGTTTAACTTTATTCAGGCAGGCAAAAGTGTGTGTATGAATGTATTTGTTACAAGAGCATTTGTTAGCTAGTGAAATATAGAGATACAGTATTTAATAAGGCAGCCATGTTATTGTGGTCACATTAAATTGTAAATAAAACTATATACATACATAGTGATACGCATGATTCCATTTCCCTGTATGCGTATGTGTACGTAAGTGTTTAACTAAAAAAGCCATTTTTTGTGGCTTCAAATTAAACCATAAATGAAAAACGTGTCACTGAAAATTGTGTTTAGGGTGTAAAATTAAAACTATTTTAAAATATTTAATATTTTATTTTCCCAAAAAAATTTAATATAAATTGAGTTAAATTAAAGTGTTTTATGGTTATAGAATATAGGAGAAAAAACTATGTGGTTAAAATAAATATATTTAGCGGTATTTAGTAACATAAAATAAATTTTAGAGGAATTTAGTTAAAAACATGAGAACAAATAGAAACAAAAGATAATAATAACAAAATTGTAATAAATCTATATACAAAAATTACTAAATAGTAGAATTAAAATGTAAAAAAAAATTCAATTAAATTGTTGTTTAAAAAAAATTCTACAAGACATTCGGACGGACATAATAGGATTATTATTTTCTTCTATAATGATCCATAATTAATAATATGTTATTTGGTAATAAATGGTTGAGTATTTGATAAAATCTTTTAAACAATAATTTAAAGATTTTTTGAGATAATAATTAAATTTGGAATTTTTTAAATTAAAAATTTAAATATTTTATACGAATATACTTTTATGTATAAATTTCAAACTAATTAAACAATCTTAATGAAAATTTTAGAGAAATACTATACTTATTATATCAAACCAAAAAAGTGTTCCACTCTACCATTAACTGCCTTTTATGAGGATACAATAATGTCCGTCCGTAAGTCCGGTGCAAGGAAAAATCATAAACATAACACCCTGCAAATTAAAATGGGGCTGATAAAAATAAATTTGTAACAAATCCTAAACTACTGATCGTATTGAATTAAAGTGTTTGAAAAAGTTGTAGGGAACGACCTTAGTTTTTATAAAAAATTATATTGTGGTTACTCTGTTGTAGTATGGAATAAACTACAAAATATCAAATTTGACCATCTCGATTATAAAAAGCTTTAAGAGCTCATAAATTCTACAAATTAAAGCCGATTTTAAAGAATTATAAATTTTATAAATTTTATAATTATAAATTTTATAGTTATATACCAGTATATCGAGGGCGGATCAATAAGTCCGTGACTTTTTGAATGAAACACAGTGTTTTTTGCAAAACAAAAATTTATTTTTCAACATAATCTTCTTTTAACTCAATACACTTAATCCAACGTTTCTCCAGTTTTTGTATCCCTTCCAAAAAAAATAGGATTTTTCGAAGCCCTTAAAATAGGCATTCGTTTGGTCAATAATTTCATCGTTGGAGCTGAATCTCTTTCCACTGAGCCATTTCTTTAAGTTTGGAAATAGGAAGTAGTCACTAGAGGCTAAATCCGGAGAATATGGCGGATGAGGTACCAATTCGTAGCCCAATTCATAGAGTTTTGCCACTAAGACTGCACACGTGTGCACCCGTGCATTATCTTGATGAAAAAGAACTTTTTTCTTGGCCATATGGGGTCGTTTTCTTTTTAAATCCTCATTTAATCGGTCTTATAAGTTGGCATAATATTCGCTATTTATTGTTTTTCCCTTTTGAATGTAATCGATGTGGATTATCCCGCGTGCATCCCAAAAAACTGTTGCCATCACCTTATTGGCCGACAAACGGGTTTCACCTGGAGAAACCCATTGTTTAGACTGCTGCTTGGTCTCCGGAGTACAGTAATGGATCCATGTTTCATCTGCAGTTACAAAACGCCGCAAAAACTCATTCGGATTGCGGTTAAACAACTCCAGACAATCTTTTGAAGTTGTCACACGTTTACGTTTATGGTCAATTGAGAGCAAACGCGGCACCATCTTGCAGACAACTTTCTTAAACCCAGCTGATCATTTAAAATCGAAACCACACTGCCATGTGAAATGCCTATGGCATTAACAATCTCACGCACTTTTACTCTTCGGTCGGCCAACACCATATCGTGGATTTTTTTGACATTTTCGGGTGTACTGACCTCAATTGGCCGTCCAGAATGTTCAGCGCCATTTGTATTTGTGCGACCACAACGAAAGTCAGTAAACCACTTTTTTAACATTAAAATCGATGGTGCAGAGTCTCCATAGTATTTATCGAGCTTTTCCTTGATTTGATTAACGGTTTTTTTTCGCAAAAAATAATGTTTAATGAGCACTCGAAATTCACTTTATTCCATTTTTAGAAAAATACACGAGGTTGTATGTTTTAAACAGCTGTTAAACGCAAAGTAAATAAGGACACTTACTCAAAATTTGACAGTAGTCTATTAATAGGTGGTACTTGATGGGAACAGTGTTGCGTTTCATATAACTACGAGGGAAGTTCGAAAAGTCACGGAAATATTGATCCGTCGTCGTAGCTGAATATTACTGTTTTTATAGTATTTTAAAATTTTAGAACACAAAAACATCATTATCTTTTTAATACACTACAATAAAATCATTAAAAAAACCATTTTAATATGTTTTTTCTAAACTTAAAAAATATTATTTAAAAAATTTTACTATTTTCATAGGATATGCTTTCCTGTCCATAATTTTGTTCATATAGGCATTTGCGTATGGTAGAATTAATCTAAAAATCATACACATTTCAAAAATGGACGAATTGAGATAATTCCAAAAAAATTTAATAATGAACTAGACAGACAACTTTTTTGGAAAGATAAATGAGTTAATTTTGAAAAATGTTCACAGTTATTAATTTCACAGTTACAAATAAATTTAGATAATTTTAAAAAGTGATCAATAAATTATTTGAAAATATATTTCAAATTTTATTATAAAGTTTTACTCAAATATTACGGAATTTATATGAAAAAAAAACCAAAAAAGAAAAAAAACCGAAAGAAAAATCAAAATTCCAAACACAAATATATTTTTAACCATAAGATTTATCATAGGTGAGCAAATCATATATTTATTTATCTAATCAAGGTATTTTTTTAAATCCTCGAAATCGGACTTGATTTTTAGAATCTCAAATACTTTTTCATACACGTGGTATTTACATCTTTAGAGCAATATTGTGCACAAAAACATATTAAAATTATTTTCATTAAATGTATTTGAAAGTAATCGAAAGATTCAATTCTTTCTTATACCAAAAGTTATTTCGATAGCTTTAGCGTATAATTCTTAATAAATTTTTAAATCTAAAAAATGTTCGTAAAAATTAAAAATACTAAAATTTACAATGTGTTAAGCTAAACTTCTTTAAATTTTTAAGTAGGTAAATTCAAGCAAAATAATATTTTAAATCATAAAACATATTAAAGATTAGTAAGTATGTTTTTTCTTTATCTTGTATAGCTTTTAAATGGCTTTTAAATCTCTGAAATCGAACTTGATTTATAGAAGTTACAATAATTTGAAAATGTTTTATTTTCAAGGTAGTCAAATTTGACACCCTATAGTTCATCTTGTACTAAAACAGGGATGCTACAATATAACTTTTTTGAAAGTTTGGATCCTTTTCTATAAACTTCTTATACAATTCAATTCTATCCGACTAGTTGTTAAGGAGTTACCAATTTATTATTAAGTTTTCTGGAGCAGCACCACTGTGTGTTGTTTAGGATTAGCTTTTGCACCGGACATACGGACGGACATTATTATATAGTTTTAGAGACATCTAATGTAAAAGAAAAAAATGTTTTTATACTTTACTAATATAAATTCTATATTTCGGCAAAATTTTCGTTATTTGTGTTTAATTTTCTTATGAGTTTTTAATAAAAATATATTCATATAAAATATACAAAATTAAAAAAAAAAAAAAGGAATACTTTAAATATTTTTGTTAAAAATAAATGAACTTTTTAAAAAATATCTCAAAATACTCTTAAAATATTATTAAAAAAATACTATCAAAAACTGATCATATATTAGCAAACTATATACTATTTATCATAAGTAAATATAAAACAATATGAAGATCCTACTGTGTCCGTCCACATGTCTTGCTGATTTTTTTTTTTTTTATAATTATTAAATATTTAAAAAAAAATTGGCTTGAAAACTCGGCAGAAAATTATTAGAAAGAAAAGAAAAAGTCATTGTTTTTGATGAGCAATAGTTTGAGAAAAATATATTCTTTCTTTATTTAAAAATAAATATTAATTTTTCTTTAAAAGAAAAAAAAAAACGAAAAGAATTAAATTAAATAAATACCAGCTTTTGTATAATCCTTTATTTAACAGTTATAAAACAAGTTTATTTTATCTTTTTATGTTTTTATTTAATTTTTTTTTTCTCTCTCTCTTTATGCTTTACCCTAATTATCTCCTTTAATAACTCGCCCCTCATGCGTATAATGAATATTTATTTAACTCCTATGCTAACAAATAATACTCATATGTGCTGATAAAATATTTATTTATTTTTTTTTTTTCTTGCTAATCCTTTTTTTTCAGTTAAACAAAGTTTTTTTTTTAACTGGGGATTAATTTGGCAAAAATAAATTCTTATATAAAAATATTAATAGAAACGAAAAAATGTATGTTTTTGAAATGTTGAGAAAAAAAAACTCAACAACTAAAAGTGTAATTTTTTGGAAACTTAATAAACAGGAATAAAACTAAAGTCATGGCAACTATTAAAAACGCACACAAACATACGTACATATATAAATATATACATACACAAGCGAGGCTTAAGATTTTTTAATGAGATTAAAATCAAACGTTTTGTAGCTAAGTATTATATATGAATCATGATGCCAAAAGGCTTAAATAGGTTTAAAATTTTAAAAGGAAAACATAAAGACAAATACATTCATGCATACCCAAACCTAAACACAAATACATGTCTAAAGAATTTTTATAAAGCATGTATGACTACTACTATTTACATCAGTTTTCAACTCCCTGGGTTGCTTAGTAAATGTATGCTGCTTAAGCTTAACATTAACATTTATAAACATTACATATCATACACACTAAACCAAAGGACTAACTAACACTTTTTCCCTCTAATACACACACATACAAACATATGTATACATATTTCCAACAGTGCATTTGTTTGTAAGGCTCATAAACTAAACCAAACCATTCTCAAATGCCAATATGAAAATGAACATGAAGAGGATTAAACAAATTGTCTAAAGAGTTTTTGAAATTTTTGTTCATGTTCATAATGCTGCTACTACTATGCTGCTCTTTTAATGTCTAACAAGTTTGGTATAAATGTGTTAGAGTATGACTGTGAGAGTTTAGTTTGTGTGCGTAACAGAGTGTAAACAAATGGCTATTTTGGCTTTAATTTAATACATTAGAGAATTTTTGTAATGTTTAATAAACTTTGAAGAAATGAATTTGAATGCCAAAAGATCACATAGTGGAAAATAAAAGTTTAGGAAAAGATCATAAAAATTTGTTCAAAAAAAATTGGCAAATTTTGTTTTAACTTTTATAGTAAATTTATTTTATAGTAAAATTTAAGATACAAATTTTTATAAAAGTGTAGAAAAATTCCAAAACTGGTAAAGAATAAAATATATATGAGAATTTTTCACTTGAAAAAAATCTAAAAATTTTATTGATCGGTTGTACAGTGAAGCAGAATCTATTTTTTTTTTTTTTTTTTTTAATAAATCTATAACTTCTTATTGGCTGGTTAGATTTACATGACAATTTTATATTTGAAATGGGAATCCCACATACCTTTCAAGAGCGCAGCTCAAAATAGGGTACATCTGACATAGGCCATTTTTATCACTTGCCAATTTTTTGGAAATAAATCTATAACTTCTAATCGGCTGGTTAAATTTGTATAAAGTTTCACATAGTCGTAGTAGAGGAGCATGCAATTTTAAATTTGGAAGGGTGACCTGACATACTCCAAAAGGAGTGAAATATGAAGGCTTAAAGTAGAGTATCTCTGATATATAAAATTTTTCATCGCTTTCCAGTTTTTTGGAAATAAATCTGTAACTTATAATCTGGCGTTTGGATTTACATAGAATTTCATACATGTGTGTATAGAAGAAGAGTGTACACATTTAGGTGTTGAATGAGGGTCCCACATAAGTCTCAGGAACGGAGCAATTGGGGTTCAAAGTAGGGTACCTCTGATATAGAAAATCTTGCTCCAGTTTTTTTAATATAAGCACTGCACACGAAAAATTCTGTGCATACAAATCTGTATATAGAAACTAAGCCAATTTTAAATTTAAATTTTTTTTTATTTTATTATTTTTTTTTTTTTTTTTTTCTTACGAAAAAGTGTCTTCATTCATTTTTCTTGAAAATAAAATTTTATTTAAAAACATACAACAATTTTACACTTTTCTAAAAGGTATCTTTACGTAGATTATTTTGGAATTAAAAAAAGGCTAAACGTCCTTCAGAAGTATGTATAAACCCTAACAAAATTGACCTATTTTAAATCAAAATTTTGACTTTAGCCTATATGTTCTAAAATCCCAAAGGCTAATTCTGCTAGCCAAATATACTATCAAGAACTCTTATATGTTTCAAATAGTCTTCCAATGGATTTTTCTAAACCTGCAATAAATGTAGAATTTATAGGTAAAATTCAAAAAAAGTAAATTTTTTGGGATTTTCGTAAATTTTTTGGGATTTTCGTAAATTTTTTGGGAATTATGGGATACCTTTTACAAAAATCTTAAAGTTTTTTACGCTTTACCATTTAGAAATATAAAGTTAACAATCGCCGAAAATTTCGTTAAGATATCTTAATAAACCAAGATTTTATTTGAGATTAAAAATTTGTAGTTTCAACAAAAAAATATTTTTTTCACAAAAAAAAAGAGAAAAAAAATTTAATTCCAAAAATCAGAAAAAAAAAAAAAATATTTTTTTTTTAAACTTCTCTTTCTATGTGACATAATTCTTAATTACATATGAAAAGAATTATTTCCAAAAAAATTAAATTCTGCCCCACTATGAATTGTAGGTTTATTTAGGAAGTTACGAAGGTTTAAAGATTTTTCTTGATATTCCATATAAAAGCTACATTTTTGGTTAAAAATAAAAGCGATTGCAAACGAAGGCATTTTTTCTAATTAAACTATTGTTTACAAAATTATAAGGATTTGGAAATTTCATATAAAAAAAAAAAAAAAAAAAAAAAAAAGATTTTTAGTTAAAAATATGAGTGATCACAAATTAATGCTCTTTTCTCAATTGGAGACTTTTTTACGAAAATTTAAAGTATTTTTGGAAATTTTATATAAAAAAAATCTATTTTTGGTCAAAAATATGACTGATCATAAAAAAAGGTTCATTTCTCAATTAAAGGCATACTAAAGAAGTTACGAGCATTTAAAGGTTTTTTGGAAACTTCATACAAAAATAGATTTTTGGTCAAAAATATAAGTGGTCACTGATCACTAATGAAATCCCTTTTCCCATTGAAGAATGATTTTAAAGTAAAAAAATGCTTAGTTAATATTAATCATACGCACTGTATAACATAATTAAATAAAAGTAAAATAAAGTCAATTAAACAAGTTTTACTAATAATTTCTCTAAATAGAAAATTTATCTATATTAAACGCAATTTAGGACCTTTTCCTGATAAACTCATTATCACCTCTTGAGCTACATATTAGGGAATGGTAAATCGATTTCGATTTTAGTCGAAAATCGATTTTCAAGAGAAAAAAATCGGTTGTTTGCAATCGATTTTATGTCAACGATTTTATACTGAAATCGATTATTTAGTTTTAAAAATCGATTTTGTTTTAAAAAGTTTAGAAAAATATGTACAATTATAAAAATCTTATATATTAACATTTTTTTTTTTTTTTGTAATAATAAAGTTATGTTAAATCAGTTCTATGACGAATCAAAATTTTTAAAAAAAAATCGTCTAAATCCTCCGAAGGATTAAAAAATTAAAACATTTTATCCAAAAAAAATCGATTTCAAAATATAATCGACTTTGGGGACCGATTAATCGATTTTGAAAATCGAAATGAAAAAAGTTGATCGTAAAATCGAAAATCGATTTTTGGCATTGTTTACCATTCCCTACTACATATTAATTTTAAATATTTTTTAAATATAATTTCCTTAACATAGAACATTTCTTTTATTATATTTCCTTGTAATTTAAATCACTTTTCAATTACTATAAAAACCAAATACTTTAGCTTCTATTTCCAATTTGATTAATTAAAGCTGGCAATATAAATTCAATTGAATTTTCTTAATTTCCTTAATGAAAATTGCTTTAAATATATAAAAACATTTTCAGTGATTTCTTTTTATTGCTGGCATTTTTTCTTCTTTGTTTTAATGATAAAAACAGGCTTAAGATTTAGTTAAGCAATTGATATTAATTATAGGGGTGGCTTTTCTACTCTTCTCCTCCACCAAATCAACTTCCCCATATATATATATATATATATATATATATATATATATATATATATATATATATATATTTTTTTTTTTTTTTTTCTTCTACACATTAAGTAGTGTAAGTGTATATAGTTTGTGAACCCAAATCTCATTTATTTTAACGATAATTAATTGGGTGTTATTAAACAAAAACAAATATCGAGCCCCCTCTATCCTAAATGACATTTTTGTGTCTAGAGTTATAAAGGGTCAGCTTCATAGCTTGCTTTAGCTATTTATTTAATGTTTTTGTTGCTTGATTTTTTTTTTCCTAGTTGTTTTATTATTTTATTATCATTTCATTTGTTGTATTCCTTTCTGTTTTTCTGCTTGTCACTAAAACATTGTTAATCTTTTGGGGCACAAAATCCAAAAGATAAATATAAAAACATTACAAAATAATAGACAAGTTATTAGTGATTGTTTTTTTTTTTTTTTTTTTTTTTTTTTTTTTTTTTTTGCTGAATATAAGGCACAAGAGAGGTGTAATGTTTAACTGCGGAGCATCATAGGAAATTTAACAATATTAATCACAAACAATTTGATTGAAATTGCTTTCGAAATTGTGCTGAATTTATAAGAAAATATAAAGGAAATTACAAGAGTGTGTACAAATAAAAAAAAGTTTCTTTTTTATAATTTAGCAATTTGAGGTTGAAATTTTGTTCGATTATATGAATGAGAATATTCCTCTTTTGTGTTTAATTTAATAAATTGTTAACATTTAAAGATGATTTGACGTAAATTTTGGAAAAAGGTAAGATGTAATAAGAAATGTACACACTCCTTTGTTAATAAAACCTTTTTCAAATCCTTTACAAGTTTACAACAAAAGTGGAATAAAAACCCCGCAGTCTTGCTAAAACTGAACTTAGGCTGAGCTAGAACTGAACTAGAACTGAACTAGAACTGAACTAGAACTGAACTAGAACTGAACTAGAACTGAACTAGAACTGAACTAGAAGTGAACTAGAACGAAACTAGAACTGAACTAGAATTGAACTAGAACTGAACTAGAACTGAACTAGAACTGAACTAAAACTGAACTAAAACTGAACTAGAACTGAACTAGAACTGAACTAGAACTGAACTAGAACTGAACTAGAACTGAACTAGAACTGAACTAGAACTGAACTAGAACTGAACTAGAACTGAACTAGAACTGAACTAGAACTGAACTAGAACTGAACTAGAACTGAACTAGAACTGAACTAGAACTGAACTAGAACTGAACTAGAACTGAACTAGAACTGAACTAGAACTGAACTAGAACTGAACTAGAACTGAACTAGAACTGAACTAGAACTGAACTAGAACTGAACTAGAACAGAACTAGAACTGAACTAGAACTGAACTAGAACTGAACTAGAACTGAACTAGAACTGAACTAGAACTGAACTAGAACTGAACTAGAACTGAACTAGAACTGAACTAGAACTGAACTAGAACTGAACTAGAACTGAACTAGAACTGAACTAGAACTGAACTAGAACTGAACTAGAACTGAACTAGAACTGAACTAAAACTGAACTAAAACTTAACTACAACTGAACTACAACTGAACTACAACTGAACTACAACTGAACTACAACTGAACTAGAAGTGAACCAGAACTAAACTAGAACTGAACTATAACTGAACTAGAACTGAACGAGAACAGAACTAGAACTGAACTAGAACTGAGCTAAACTAGAGCTAAACTGCACTAGTAGTGTTTTGAACTGACCTGAAACTGAATTAGAGTTGAGCTAGGACTGAAGTAGAACTCAACTGGAACTTAATTAAAAATTGACAAAAACTAAATGGGTTTGAGTTACCCCCTTATTTTGTAAATCCCTTCACCATACTTTGAAAAAATTTTCATATAAATTTTTTTAAAAACAAAAACAATTTACATGAAAAATGTTTCAAGTGAGGGAAAGTGTTTTACAAAATTAGGCCCTTAGTTTAGTAACTATTTCTAGAACTGCAGGACCTCCTTTTACTTTGACTTAAATAAAGGAAAACCTTTTTTAGTTGATTTAGATTATACAACAAATATATTTTTTTTTTTTTTTTGTTATTTTTTGTAAATTTGTGTATGTGTCTGTCTCTAAGCCTACTTATCATTGAACGGAAACGGAAGTTATCACACAGACCATATGATTTAAAGATTAGGGGGTTAGAAATTCGCAATTTTTTAACATTTTCCTTTTATGCTTATCTTCTCAAATGTTTGCTAAAGACGAAAGTTTACTTATTTAACACTTGACCTTGCATTTGTTTTACTAACAAATTCTTGATTTCTTTCTCCTTACACATATTTTTTTAGCTAAAACAAAATAAATGATTTTATTTTTTTCTTTTTATAACTACTTTTATATGTGTGAGTTTGTCTTAGGTACTTTTCAATATTCCCATTACTATAATTTTGTATTTAATGTTTATTCATGTATTTTTTCCATCGTTAAATCCTTAAATGAAATCCTCAAGAAAGGGGGAAAAAAAAAAACATATTTTTCTCTTCATCTCACTTTCTGCTACTTGGCCCAAATTTCTCAAAACCTCAAAACAAATTTTTTTTTCTTTATATATTCTATAATCAATATATAAAAACCAAATATCATCGTCATATTTTCACTTTTAGATTTTGTGTATAGTTATGGTTTACTTTTTTATGTAGCCTATTTCTAGGGAAAATGGCTTCTTAAGTAAGTGTGTGTGAGTGTGTGGGAAAATATAAAACTTTGTGTATGTATAATAGAAGGTGGATTGTTTGGAAAATTGTTATTTATTATTGAGGTTGATCTTAAGCCTAATCTAGGGATTAATTTGACAGAACATTATGTTTTTTTTTATAGAAAGTCGTTTTCTCTTATGTTTTCAAAGCAGCATAAATGTGTCTATTAGAAAAAAAAAAATTCGATGACTTGTTTTGTTTGCTAGATTTGCCTTTTTGCTTATTTTTCTTTTCATTCCTGTCTTGTGATGACTGGTTATTTATATTTCATTGCTTGATTCTTCAAAAAGTTTTCCAATATTTTTATTTTTTCTGTAATTTTTCTCATGTTCACAATTTTTTTATTTTTTTTTTTTGCTTTCACTATTTTATCAATGGCATTTTCTGCTTGAGGTAATAAAAGGATTAAAGATCAATTTATTTTTTTTGCTTCTGTTGTAGTTGCTTCTATTATTTTCTGTGTATATAAACACTAGTATTACTATAGGATAATGAGGGTGTTATAAATATAAGGGCTATAATTTATTATACAAATTGTGGTAAACATGAGTAAGAAAAGAAATTTTAGAGAACAAAAAAAATAAAAATAAATTCAAAAGAATGCGTAATAAATTGCTAAGATTAAAGTGTTATAGCTATTTGGGGATACAATAAAATTTGTTTATCAAATACGCTAAATTCAAAGATTTCTCAAGGTGTACCTCAAAAAACCGTAGCAATTTTAATAAAAAAATTGTAAACATTTTTCTGATACAACCCAGAATTAATATTAATCATACGTCACAATAACCAAATTTAAATAATCCCTCAGTTTCAAGTAAAATCCCAAAACAAAAGCAAAAAAACTGTACTAGAACTGAACTAGAACTGATTCAAAACTAAAGTAGAATTGATCTAGAACTTAACTAGAAAAATAACTACTAAATTATTCTTTCAAATATTCTCTCATATAAAATATTTCATAATTTCTTACAATTTGAAGCACAATTTGTTATGCATATAATTTTTCAATCTCTTAAGTATTTCTCAAATTATTTTTTATTTATTTACACTTCAAAATAAACGTCATTGTTTCGCAGAATTTCAATTACTCTTAAAACCAAATGAAATACAATTTTGACATTTCACTCAGCTAAAGATAAAGATATAAATATGATGACCTTTTCTTTAAATTGTTTATAAATAATTTATTTTGCTCAAGCAACCTTGCGAATTATACTCCATACAAAAAAAATGTAAAAAAGACTCTAGGAATAACAAAGACAAATATATATATATATTTTTAGCAATAAATTATTTGCAAAAAAAAAAAAAAATAAATAAACAATTTAATACACAACACCTTATCTCACCACTACTAAATAACAATTCAAGGCTAAATTTTATTATTTTATACTGCTTTTCATCCTCATTTCAAAACAAATATATTTATTTCCTTAGCAATGACAAAAGAAATAAAGTGTAAATCATTTTCTACTTACCTCACTGTCATTACTGTGTAAGATGAGACGAAAACCGGGTAATAAATTTGGTTCTTTATTTACATCATCCAATGCCAATCTTGCGGCAGGCATACACGCCTGTCCACCCTGCCATCCTCCCTTGCCAGCTATAGGAAATATACCGCCTATATGTAGTTCATCGGCACGACCACCATTTGTTAAATGAATATTATTGTAAAAAATCAAAGATAAAAATAAAAATATCCAAAATGTTAAAACACCATCACATGTCATATCCTGAAATGACAAAACACAGAGTGAGAGAGAGAAAAATATTAAAAACATGATATTAATTTTATGATTATTTTTTTGTATCATTGATTTTAATTTATTAAATTTTTATGGCAAAATGGTTGACGAAAAAATATGTATTAATCATTAAAATTATAAAAATTATGTAAATATTATTAATTCATTATAATGTAACACATACATACATACATACATACATACATAAATATGAATATGTTAACATGTAATCACCAACAAGTGTGGGATATTTGATAGTGGTAGTTTAAGGATCAAATTTGAAATCATTAAGGGAAAATAATTATTTATACAGAAGATAACTGAAGTAGAACTGTTTTATTATTAAACTAGGCTTAAACTAGAAATAAATTTGTACCGAACTAGAGCTGAAATAGAACTCTACTGGAATTGAAATAGTATAGACCATTCTTTCCTTTTTTCAACATTTATTCCTTCCTTTCAGGGCCCTTTAAATTCAATGTATATCCCGTTTATATCCTTCTGTTTTATTGTTAAATAAGCATTATTTTTTATCTCAACTTTAATTTTTAATATAAATATTTTTTTTACTTATATCCAGCAAATTAATTATAATGTGTAACGTGACAAATAATTTGCAATTTACTTTTTAAATTGCGTTTAAATTGAGTTTTTGTTAACTTTATTTTTTTGCCATTCATTTTCCCCCTCTTTTTCCGTGTATTATTCCCCTCAATTAGGGGTTGCTTTTGTTAATTTACTTCTCAAATTAACTTTTTTTTCACTCCAGTCCCTTTCAGTTTTTGCAACATAATTGTTGAGTTTGCAATTTAAATTTTTTTTATCAGGGTTTTAAATTAACATTTTTTTTAAGTAAAATGTTAATATTTATAATAAACGTTATTATTTATTTAGTTTAAATTTATAGGTGAATAATTTATTAAGTTTTTTTTTCCGTTTTATTAAAAAATTCGCGGACTTTTTTTTTAAACTGAATTGTTAAAAAAACAGTTAATCATTTTATGATTTGTCGTTATTTTCTCTATTTTTTATTTATTTTTACTTGTATATTTTAATATCATTAATTGTTTAATTATAAATATATTATCATTATTTTAACACTAATATAAACACAAACAATTATATATTTAAATAAGTAAAATAGGTAATCTGTTGTTATAGCATTACAAAAAAATCGATTTTATAGGTTTAATTAGTAAAACATATAAATTCAAGTGATGTATAAAACAGTTTCATTTATAACACTATGCGACAATTCCCCAAAAAAAAAATAAAAAATTCACACATGAAAAAATCTATATATGTATCAAACTACAGCTCATACATAATAAACTTCGTACTCTGTTTCTCTTCAGGACGTCAAATTTTTTCCCAAAATGGTATCAAAATTTCGAAAAATACTTGAAAATTAAAAGTAAAAATTTTCAAAAAGATAATCTCTCAAGCTTTTTTTTTATTTTTATTTGCTGCAACATTTGAATCTAAAATACTATTATAAGGCTGGGATTCTTAGCTTTCATTTGACACCTATATTGGGTAGTTATAATATTCCTAAATATTTTATAAAATTTTTTCAAAAATGTGTAGCCTTCGAAATTAAAAAATGCATGCGTATTTTTACTACATACGGTCTCTTGTTTCGTGTATATATCGACTTTATTATGTCAAATAATGACTGCCATACAGTGTTACAAGTTTTTAATATGATTGTGTTAATTTTTTGTACATTAAAATGTAATTAGTAACCATTTGGATATTGACATACTTGTACAGAGAAATTTATATTTAAAAAGGTAAATAAAATGATTTAAAATTGTGACAGAATTTGAGTTTGAAATTTTTTTTAATAATTACCTGAGTAACTGTACTAAATTATAATTCTAGTTCAGTTTTAGTTTAGCTCTAGTTCAGTTCTAGTTTAGTTCTAGTTCAGTTCTAGTTCAGTTCTAGTTTAGTTCTAGTTCAGTTCTAGTTCAGTTCTAGTTCAGTTCTAGTTCAGTTCTAGTTCAGTTCTAGTTCAGTTCTAGTTCAGTTCTAGTTCAGTTCTAGTTCAGTTCTAGTTCAGTTCTAGTTCAGTTCTAGTTCAGTTCTAGTTCAGTTCTAGTTCAGTTCTAGTTCAGTTCTAGTTCAGTTCTAGTTCAGTTCTAGTTCAGTTCTAGTTCAGTTTTAGTTCAGATCTAGTTCAGTTCTAGTTCAGTTCTAGTTCAGTTCTAGTTCAGTTCTAGTTCAGTTCTAGTTCAGTTCTAGTTCAGTTCTAGTTCAGTTCTAGTTCAGTTCTAGTTCAGTTCTAGTTCAGTTCTAGTTAAGTTCTAGTTCTAGTTCAGTTCTAGTTCAGTTCTAGTTCAGTTCTAGTTCAGTTCAGTTCTAGTTCAGTTCTAGTTCAGTTCTAGTTCAGTTCTAGTTCAGTTCTAGTTCAGTTCTAGTTCAGTTCTAGTTCAGTTCTAGTTCAGTTCTAGTTCAGTTCTAGTTCAGTTCTAGTTCAGTTCTAGTTCAGTTCTAGTTCAGTTCTAGTTCAGTTCTAGTTCAGTTCTAGTTCAGTTCTAGTTCAGTTCTAGTTCAGTTCTAGTTCAGTTCTAGTTCAGTTCTAGTTCAGTTCTAGTTCAGTTCTAGTTCAGTTCTAGTTTAGTTCTAGTTCAGTTCTAGTTCAGTTCTAGTTCAGTTCTAGTTCAGTTCTAGTTCAGTTCTAGTTCAGTTCTAGTTCAGTTCTAGTTCAGTTCTAGTTCAGTTCTAGTTCAGTTCTAGTTCAGTTCTAGTTCAGTTCTAGTTCAGTTCTAGTTCAGTTCTAGTTCAGTTCTAGTTCAGTTCTAGTTCAGTTCTAGTTCAGTTCTAGTTCAGTTCTAGTTCAGTTCTAGTTCAGTTCTAGTTCAGTTCTAGTTCAGTTCTAGTTCAGTTCTAGTTCAGTTCTAGTTCAGTTCTAGTTCAGTTCTAGTTCAGTTCTAGTTCAGTTCTAGTTCAGTTCTAGTTCAGTTCTAGTTCAGTTCTAGTTCAGTTCTAGTTCAGTTCTAGTTCAGTTCTAGTTCAGTTCTAGTTCAGTTCTAGTTCAGTTCTAGTTCAGTTCTAGTTCAGTTCTAGTTCAGTTCTAGTTCAGTTCTAGTTCAGTTCTAGTTCAGTTCTAGTTCAGTTCTAGTTCAGTTCCAGTTCAGTTCTAGTTCAGTTCTAGTTCAGTTCTAGTTCAGTTCTAGTTCAGTTCTAGTTCAGTTCTAGTTCAGTTCTAGTTCAGTTCTAGTTCAGTTCTAGTTCAGTTCTAGTTCAGTTCAGTTCTAGTTCAGTTCTAGTTCAGTTCTAGTTCAGTTCTAGTTCAGTTCTAGTTCAGTTCTAGTTCAGTTCTAGTTCAGTTCTAGTTCAGTTCTAGTTCAGTTCTAGTTCAGTTCTAGTTCAGTTCTAGTTCAGTTCTAGTTCAGTTCCAGTTCAGTTCTAGTTCAGTTCTAGTTTACTCCTAGTTCAGTTTTAGTTCAACAAATATAACTAGGAATATGACTAAGAATAACACTAGAAATATTTACAGGGAAATGTTACCAGAAATAAGTCCAGGATTATGAATTTTATTATTAGGATTAAGTCAAGGAATATGACTAAAAATATGACTTAAAAAAAGACAGGGAATGAGATTAAGAATAAGGCAATGAATATAACTAGAAATATGACCATTAATGTAACTAAGAATAAGACTGTCAATATTGCTAGGAATAAGACAAGGAATATTTCTTGAAGTATTATGAGGAATACGACTAATACTAGGTATAGTTTCTAGTTCAGCTCTAGTTTGGTACTAGTTTTTTTTTCTAGTTGATTTCTACTTCACTTCTATTACAGTTATTTTTAGATCACTTCTACTTCATTTCCAATGTTGGAGTTTAAATCTTGTCTAACTTTATAAAAAAAACTAAATTTTGGTTTTTAAAATATCTTTATGCCATAATAGTATATGATGACTATAAATGAACGTAATTTACATTTGTATATATAGATAAGAAAAATATAAATATATGTATGTTTTTCTATTTTTTTTTTTATGCTTTTTGTTTGATATTGAAACGATTTGTTAGAATATACTTCTAAATGAATATCTTAGTAAGCAAAATGTCCTTTTTTTCGAGACACACATACATAAATATTTAGATGAGTATGTTGAAATGTTTAGATATGTGATGATTGTTAAGATGTGCGTGTATTACTAATTTGTGTTTAGTTTCATTATGTTTGAAAGTTTGTTTGTCTGTCGGTCTGTTTGTCTTTTTATCTGTTTGTCTATTTCCTTTGAAAAATATTTTTTTTTCACATGTATATGTTTATATTCTGATAAATATTTGAAATATATTCCACAAGAAAACAATTTCTTAATATTAAATAATAGTAGATATTACCTAATATACACACAGACATATGTATATATTTATTTATTGACAACAAAAATAGAAAAAATTAAATGTGTATTAATTTTATACTCATCATCTAAACAACATCAAAATAATATAAAAAATGTTTTGTCGATTTTAAATAATTTAGCAATAAAAATAGAAAAAAAGTATCTGTAACAAGGATTTCCATTTTCCTTTTTTTAAATCAATTTTATTATTATATATATTATTTTTATCCTGCAACAAATTAACAATTTTAAATGAAAACTTTTCATCTATTATCTGCCTCAACAATTTCTGCCGTAATTATTTGGTTTTAGTAATAAATAAAAAAAAATCCTTTCAAAAATACAACATAACAATTACACATCCTAGTTTAACAACCTTTAAACTATTTTACCATAACATTGTTTAGGAAAAACACATTTTAAACGTCTTAAAAATACATTGCTCTTACCAAAAATGTTTATTTTATATTTTAACGAGAGAAAAAGATATAGTCGGTCCAGCCCGACTATATGATACCCTACACCATTGTGTACATTATAATTCGGGGAGGGGTCTTTTATTTAACTTCGAGTCAAATGTGGACCGATACTCATAAATATGAAATAAAACATACGAATACAGAGTATTTGATGCGATGATTCTGACATTTATATGAATTTATTCACTTTTGGGTGATTCCCGAAAGAGGGCCTTATATGGGAGCTATGGTAAATTTTGGACAGATCTTTGTAAAATTTGGCAATATCATTTATGTTCATATAGAACTTATTTGTGTCGAATATTAACTTGATACTAACATTTTAATGGGATTTATGCCTGTTAAAGTGATTCTCTGAAAAGAGGTTTATATGGGAGCTATGGTTAATTATGGACCGATCTTTTTAAAAATCGGCACACTTATTTAGACTTATGTGAAACTTATATGCGCAAAATTTCATTAAAATATTGCTATATTTAAGGGATTTATGATCGTTAAACCCTTTTCCGGGAGGACATTTGTATGGGGGCTAGGTGAAATAATGGACCGATCATAACCAATTTCAATAGGCTTCGTCCCTGGGCTATAAGAAACCTTTGTACCAAATTTCATTAATTTTGGTTCAAAATTGCGACCTGTAGTTTGATTACAAGGTTTACATGGACGGACAGACGGTCAGACGGACAGACGGAGGGACGGACGGACGGACATCGTTAAATCGACTCAGAAAGTGATTCTAAGCCGATTGGTATAAATTAAGGTGGGTCTTAGACCAATATTTTTGGGTGTTACAAACATCAGCACAAACGCATAATACCCTCCCCACCTATGGTAGTGTAGGGTATAAAAATTACCTTGAGTCATACCGAAAGCTACATGAGTAAAATAAAAAAGTTTTGTATTTTTATTTATTTCTCTTAAGATGAATAAAACAATTGAGTCGTATAAAATGCAGTTGAATGAATTCTTTATAAAGAAATAAACAAAAAACTAAAAGAATTTTTTATTAAATATTTATAGCAGTATGTAGAAAATAAAGAGCTCTAGCAGAAAAAGAAATTGAGATTAAAGTTTAATATAAAAAAGTAAACTGTTTTTAGTTGAGGTATATAAAAAGAAATATTATTTTGAATTTTAAAACCAACAACATATGTAGTTTCAGCTCATAAAAAATGCGCTCTTTTACAAATCCTTATCTTATAGTTTTCTGCAATTTGTTGCAAATTGAAGACATTAAGATTATTTTAAGTTTTAGCTGATCTAAGATAGTGCTTTGTACGGTTTCTTTATACCACCTTATCCAATTTAAAATTAGGAGTCTTTGTTTGAATGCAGTTTACTTTTTTCCACATGATTACTTTGCAAGGAAAAAGAGAAATTGTAACAAAATTGCTACATCTTAGCTCAATGTCTTAAATAATAGTTTTAAAATAAAACTTCTTTGTTCTTTTTTTCATAGCATAGTTATCAACTTAAATGATGCTTATTTTTGCAAAAAAGAGCTAGACAGTCATTATTTTGTGAACTCTAAAATAAAACCAAAATCCAGCTATTGTTTCCTATCCTCTGGTGTTGTTGTTTTGCTATACATAGTATTTTACTTTACAGCATTTTTTATAATTTTTTTTTTTTTTTCTACAAAATATTTATATTTTCTTTTAAATATTTTGTAAAATTCTTTTTTTCTATTTTGCATATTTTGTTTCTTTTACATCCTTTATCTTCCCAGACAAATGTTGCGGCAAAAATTTTACTAACAGTTAATCTAACATCAGCAAAAAACCATTTACAACCAAAGCTATAGTCAGTTATATTAAAAAGTTAGTTAAGAACTTGTTTCTAGTAATAATGCCAGCAAAACAAAGTACAAATTATTTTAAATTGCCAAAGCAAACAATTTTTGTAAGTGAAAAAAAAAATTCTCTCAAAAAATAAACATAAAATTTTATTACATTTTTTTCTCTTCTTACAAAAAAAATTCATTTTATAAATTTAACTAAATAAAGTAGTTATTACTATTTTTTAGTTAGTTTAAGTATCTAAATACTAACTATTACTAATACACATTTAAAGTTTAGTGAAATTTATATGTCCGCCTTCAGCTGTCGTTTGTTACACCCTTTCATATGTATGTGTGAAAATTTGTTAGGAAGGACGCACACATGAAATTAATTGATTGGAAAGATTATATTGAAAAGTAAAAGAAATAGCAATTTAATTTTTTAAAAACATAAAAATTTAAAGGATGCTGTTTTGTAAAGGAATTTTTTAGTAAAACTTATTTGGTGGAGGGTATTTAAAAATAAAATTTTAAAAATGAAAGAAAATTATAAAAAACATTTTTTACATTAAAGTTTATTGAACCCTTTTAAGTTATTGTGAGAGTTATTTTAATATTAAAGATAATTTTAAAAATCTTTTAAATTGAAAAATTAAATGGAAAATCAAAGAAAACAAAAGTAAAGGAAATAGAACATAAAAAATAAAATAATAGGTACGTAATAGAATTAGGAAGAAAAATAAAATTTTGAATATAAATAAAAATTTAACACTGATAAAACTTCGAATATGACCTGGAACATAACTAAGAATAAGACTAAAAATAAGACAAGTAACTAGGAATAGAAATATGTAAAGGGACAGGAACAAAAGTTTTATAAAAAATATGAATATGACTAACATTATTTCCTAGTCATATTGAAATAAGACCAGAAATATGACTAGCAAACAATACAATTACTAATACTAGGAATTTCATTTAAAATAAAACCAATAATATGACTAAGAATTAGACAAGGACTATAACTATGACTACGAAAAATTCCAGAATTATGAGAAGGAATAAGACTAACGAATATTACTACGAATATGACTAGAAATATGATTAAATACAAAACTAGAAATATGACTACCAACAAGTCCAGTAATATGAACAGAACTTTGAATAAGAATAAAACTAGGATTATGATTAAAAGTAAGACTAGGGATATGACCAGCAATATGATTAGGAATAGGACAAAGAATAGGAGTTGCAATAAAGCAAAAAATGTGACTACGAATATTACTAGGAATATGTTTATAGCTAGTAATAACAATAGGAATGAGATTATGAATATAACCAGAAATAAAACTAGGAATATGTAATATGATTAGGAATATGGCTAGGATTACGACTAGGAATATGACTATAAATATTTCTGCTATTATATACTAATATGATTAAAAATATTACAACAAATATAACAAGGATTCAGATTAAAAATAAGGCTATGATTATGATTACAACGAAACTATGAGTTTGACTAGGTATTATACTAGGAATAAGACTATAAATGAAACTATAAATATGAATAGGAAAAAGAATATGATTAAAAATATAGCTAGAAAAATGACTACAAATGAGACTAGGAATATGATTAGAAATGAGACTATGAGTATAACTAAGAATATAAATAGGAATATTACTGAAAATATGACAAATATTAATAGGAATAATGCTACGAAAATGATTAGTATGACTAGGAATAAGACTTTGAATATGAATATGACTACGAATATGACTAGGATTGTAACCAGAAATATGACTAGAAATAAAACTAGGAATATGACTGGGAATATTAATAAGAAATATGTCTATGAACATGACTACAAATATGACAAGGAATGAGACTATGAGTATGATTACGAGACTATGATTATAACTAAAAATATGACTAGGAGATTATGACTAAGAATATGACTAAAAATGTCACTAGAAATAAGGCTATGAATATGATTAGTATGACGAATAATAAAAATTTTAATATGAATATGACTACGAATACGACTAGGAATATAACCAGAAATATGACTAGAAATAAAACTAGGAATATGAATAAGAAATATGACTAGGAATATGACTAAAAATATGACTAGGAATAAGACTAGGAATATATCTACAAATATGACAAGGATTATGATTACGAATGTGACTAGAAATAAGACAAGGAATAAGATTTGAAATAGAACTAGAAATATGACCAAGAATGAGACAAGAAATACAATAAAATCCCAAAATTTCACCAAATAAAATCGAAATTTTACCAAAAAAACTAAAATTTTACCAAAAACTTAAAATATTACCAAAAATCGAAAATTTCACTAAAAATCCAAAATTTCACCAAGAATTCAAAATTTCACCAAAAATTAAAAAATTCGTAATTTCATCAACAATTTCACCGAAAAATCGAAAATCTTACCAAAAATCCAAAAATTCGTAATTTCACCAAAAATTAGAAAATTCACAAAAAATTCGAAATTTCAATAAAAATTCGAAATTTCACCAAAAACTTAAAATATTACAAAAAGTCCTATGTATGATTAAGAATCCAAAATTTCACAAAAAATCCGAAATTTCACCAAAAATTCGAAATTTCATAAAAAAAATCCAAAATTTCGCCAAAAATTCGAAATTTTACCAAAAATCGAAAATTTTACCAAAAATCCAAAATTTCACCAAAAATCCGAATATTCGAAATTTCGCGCAAATCCGAAAATTTAACTGAAAATCCAAAATTTCGTAAAAAACTTAAAATATCTCAAAAAATTCAAAATATCATCAGAAATGAAAATTTCACCAAAAATCCCAAAATTTAACCAAAAATTAAAAAATTCATAATTTCATCAACAATTTCACCGAAAAATCGAATATCTCACCAAAAATCCAACAATTCGTAATTTCACCAACAATTTCACCAAAAATCAGAAAATTCACAAAAAATTCGAAATTTCAATAAAAATCTAAAATTTTACCAAAAACTTAAAATATTACCAAAAACCCAATGTATGATTAAGAAACCAAAATTTCACAAAAAATCCGAAATTTCACCAAAAATTCGAAATTTCATAAAAAAATCCAAAAATTCGAAATTTCGCCAAAAATTCGAAATTTCATCAAAAATTCGAAATTTCACCAAAAATCCAAAATTTCACCAAAAATCCGAAAATTCGAAATTTTACGCAAAATCTGAAAATTTAACTGAAAATCCAAAATTTCGTCAAAAACTTAAAATATTACAATAAAATTTTAAATATCATCAGAAATGAAAATTTCACCAAAAATCCGAAGTTTAACCCAAAATCCGATTTCTTTCGTTTAAATTAAAAAGATTTTTTTTTTTCTCATAAATACCTTAAAAAGTTAAACAATTATAGAACTGGTCTCAGTTTTTTTATTCCATTTTATGAAGGTGAAAGAAATTATTTTTCAGAAAATGCTATAACAGTAGCCCTAAAATTAGCACCAGGAAATAGAAGAAAAAAAAATACTTCTGTTGACAGAAATATAACGAGAAAATATTGGATGTTTGAATTAATTTCAATTATTTTTCTTCTGAAGAGAAACGAGTTACAGTTATATGTATCGAACGAAACAGACAACAACTAAAAAGAAAAACATCTAAGCTATACAGCAGTGGGTTGAAATTACTCAACTAATATTTTCTAAATCGTTTTTAACTCATTTAATTTTTTTTTTAAATCAAAAATATTCTGACCCAAGGCTTATTTACTATTAGGTTAGAGCAATTCTACAACAAATACAACAATAAAAAAAGTTCTCTCATTTGTTTTCGTAAAATATCAAATTTTGTACATTGAAACAATAACAAAAATGATATAAAAAATGTAAACAAAACACACATAGAAACAAACACCATATAAAAAAAGATTTGACAGTCATCACACATAAAGAAAAAAAAAGTCAGCTGTGTTTTTAACTCTACCTAATAGTTAATATACCTTGATTCTGACCATTTAATGCTCAATGATCCTTTTTAAATAGATCAGTTGTATTAATAATGAATAACCTAAAGTCCATTTGAAAAGTGAGAAAATTAAAATGTCATTTCTGATGCTTATTTTTGCCACAAAAAAAGTCAAGAAAATATAAAAAGTAAAAAAAACTTTCATAATAAAAACATTAAGCCAACAGATTATAACATAAATTTAAAAAGAATCGATTAAGCCTAGTTAGACTCCAGCTGTTTTTAAAGCTAAATTGATAATTAAACTTAACAACTAATATATTTATTTTGTAATTAACAATTGCTTATCATAAAGCCAAGTATTATTAAAAATGTTTATAATTAATTCTTCCCTTTACAATAACTTATTTCACTTCTTAATCTAAATAATATTGCTTTTTATCATTAGAAATTTAATTTCTCTAATAAAGCAGAAATTCTCCACAAAATGTTTCCCCCTAAAAAAACTAACATTAATATTCATACTTCATTATAACTTTTATTTTACTACTTCTAGTAAATCAAAGTAAAAAAAAAAGCACAAGAGATAGAAAAAAACCAAGCAAAATATAAAAAACTATGTAAAAAATAAAACCTAAAAAAATTGCAATTTTTTAACTCCCAGTCTTGTTTAACCATCCATCAGACCTTCCGTCTGTGTACTCAATTTCTTCTTACACAACTTGACAAACAGCCAAGTATCGCAGCAGCAGCATACATATATTGAGTTTTGGCAGACCTTCAAGTATGTCAAACGCAGAGAGGTTATACGGGCAAGAAAATAGGGTATAAAAAGAGAAAAAAAAAAATAAATACAAAAAAAGAAAGTAACTCATTAAGAGAAAATTTATTATGGCAGACACAAAAAAAAAATGGCAACAAAAAGAGTAACAAAAAAAATATTAAGATAAAAATTATTATAAAAACTTGATTATAAAAAAAAACTAAAATAAGAAACTGAATATAAAACTTTTTAAAGAAAAAAAAGTTTTAATTGCTGATAGAAAATATAAATAAATATTCAATAGTAGTTGTATATAAAATGTATTGGGAGAAGATAATCTATAAATCTTTAAAATTTCCTAAAGGGTCTTTTGTTATTTAACTTTTTTGAGGAATTTTTTTTTAGCTACCAAAAATAAAGGAAGTGGTAGGTAACCTTTATTTCATTTAAAAATTAAAAAAAGGAAATATAATCTAAAATGTAAAAATAAAAAAAAAATAAAAAATAAATAATGAGAGAAATAAAATAAAACAAAATATATGAAAGGAATATTTAACTAATTTTGATTGACTTTTTGCCTTTTGGCAAAATTTTTATTTCATAACTTGATAAACCAGTTTTAAATTAAATACGTTTTCTTTTTTTTTATTTTTGTTTTTTTTTTTTTTTTAATTTTTCTTTTCCTTTATATCAAGTGTAAAATAAATCAATATTTTCAGTTATAAGTTAAGTACTTGAGTAGATAGGTTAAGCACGTAAATGTATATTGAGATTATGGTGTCAAACACAAGTCATACATAAATAAAATTTGTAAAAATAATAAAAAAAAATGAATAAAAAATCTTAACAGCATCATATAAAGTCATTAATATTGGTTATGAAATTTTCTAAATTCTATAGAAGGAATTGAATGGATGCAATAAATATGAAAGATTTTAAGAAAATATTAAATAAACATTGATTTCAATAAGGAAATTAAAATGGATTATAGTCGAATCTTGTTCAAACATCCATCGAACTAAAAATTCAAGGTTTAATTGAACCGACAGCATTACAAGCAGACGCACGTTGGGGTAAAATGTGTCGAAAGTGGCAATTAATTGAATTTTTAAATTTTAATTCAAAATTACAGAAAAGCCCAGAAGGATGTTTTCAAAAAGTCTACGATACAGTCAAACATGAAAAACTAATGGAAATTCTAGCCTCTATTGGAATACAAGAAAATAATTACGTTGTATGAAAAAGCTATACTGGAATGAGTTGCCACGAATTGATATCAGTGGAGATGAAACTGGGGAAACCACCTTCTCAAAAGGAGACAAACAAGGGTGCATACTATCCCCACTTGCTCATATAGACGTATGGACTAAAAATCAATTTTAAAAAGAAGAAATACATGATTATTAGAAAGAAAAATCCCCATGTTGATGTAACCTTGAATATGCAAAATACAGGAATAGAATGGGCACGGAGTTTCAAATATTTGGGAGTGTTAATAAATGACCAATGAGACCCTACAAAGGAAATTAAATGCCGGGGAACAATGTAAGCATTCAAAGGAAATTAAATACCGCATAGAGATAGCAAAAGATACCTTTTTTAAAAAATACAACAAAGTGTTGATAAGTTATGACATAAACGTAGCAACATAAGTACATTTTATAAAATACTATGTTTGCTACTATATGGGACCGAAGTTTGGACATTTGAAAGAAAATTGGAAGCCTTCGAAGAGTGGATATTCCGCCGAGTACTGAAAATACCATGGACTGCAGAAATCTCACATGTGCTTTAGTGCTTTAGAAGAATGAATGTCAATTAACATCACAATAATAAAGAAACGTGAAATCTCGTACCTTGGACACGTATTAAGAAACAATAAATACACAATTTTACAAGCAATCCTTAAGGAAAATTTTAAGGAAGACGTAGTAGAGGTAGAAGAGAAAAATCATAGCTGAAAAACATTCAGGACTGGACAGGATATAACGACAGGATATATATGCCGCTAAAAACAGAGAGCTGATCATTATCGCCTATGTATTATCTTTTTACTCTACACATTGAGATTAAACTAATATCCGATTAAAATATGACTAAATAAAGATACAAAATAAAGTTAGGTACCCAATATAAAAGGCAAAATGAGGTGTGAATAGAAATTTAAATCATCAAGCTGGGTTGTGTTATTTCTTATAAACTGTTGAATTCAATAATGTTTTTGCATTTCGAGAAAAGAATCAAAAATGTCGGTGTACTTTTTTTACATAAAAATTCTTGTAAAATAAAAACTTTAAATGAAATCGGGCGATTTTAAAAATTAATTTATTTTCGGAAAACTCTTGAAGTTCTCATACAAAAAAACAGTGTAGACTTCTTATTTGCTTTATCAAATACTAGACAGTGGAATCGAACATTTTTAGAAACAAATCTGTAGCCAATTAGAAGACTTGTTGGTTTTACATAAAATATCACATAGGCGTAGAAAAGAAGATTAACATTTTAAGTTTGGAAGGAGGATCCTACATATATTTCAAAAGCGGAGCTATGGGGACTCAAAATAGGATACTAAAGATATAGAAAATGTTTAACCACTGAGTGATTCCATGTCAAAACGGACAGCAATCGGACTTTTCGATGTCTATGGAATTCACTACAGATATTGGCAATTGGAAATATTTCTCAAATCATAAAATTTTAGAATGAGAGAATGGTTAATGAAGTTTCCAAAAATGCTATTTTGGGGCGTGGCAAAAAAATAATTTTTGCATTTTTGGAAACCTTATTAACTGTCTCATTATAGGGGGGACTCACACAAGTTTTTTTTTTTTTTTTTTTTTTTGACCCGCCCTAGTGTACTTGTTTAATTGCTAATAACCTCCAAACTATACGTGGTAGATACATATGTAGTTTTTAAGTCATAATAAAGAAAACAATATTTCCTTTAAACCGATATTTATAAAGTTTTTTTGTACCAAAAGTTAAAAGGTCAAAGTTAGACACATACAATTATATTTAAAAAAAAGTATTTTTAAAATTCTGAAACAAAATATATAATATTGACGTAACTTTTCTTCCTAGGCACGTAAAATTCAAGTTTAGAAGTTTTGGATCAAAACAAAATCTTAATAACTTTAACTTTTGAACTGTACATAATATAATTTTAGTTTTAGCGTCATTTTAAAGATGATGATATTGCCTTTAAAATGATATATAGTAATTTGATTAAATTCGAAAGTTTAAAGGTCAAAATTAGACATATAAAAATTAAATATTTATATCTCAAAAAACAATATTTTTAAAATTCTTAAAAATTGAACAATGTTAAGATATCTCTTGTCTATACTCGTGCAAAATTTCATATTAGACACTCCTCTAGTTTAGAAGTTATGTAGCAAAATATAAACTAAAGTCAAATTTTAAAAAACCATTTTTGAAATATTCAGTCTTGATCTATATACCAACGATTTTGACCTTTGAATTAAATTAAATTTGAATTAAATTGTATGCACTTCATTTTTAATTCAATATCTTTTTCTTTAAATGAAATAAAAGTTATAATTTTACAATATACAGTTTAGAAGTTATGAGCAAAAAAAAGTATATAAACACTTTTGGAAAAAAGTCGATAATTAGAAAGTGTCCTAAATTTTTAATTTGAGCAACACTCTAAATAGGTAATAACTGTAGCGAATTTCATTGAGATTTTTTTTTTTTTTTGCCCGTTTTGATATGGAATTACAATACTAGCGAATTCTTTTTTCAAAGATTTTTATATCATCTTAAAGCTTTTGATAAATCCTTTGCATGTACTATTTATCTTAAATATTTTTCGAGTTATAAGCATTTAAAATTTCATCAATCTCATTTTTGCACCGGACGTACGGACGGTCTGTTTCAAATTTCCTTTATTCGGTAGATAATTTTCTTCTTTAATTAATTCTTACAAAAAAGTTCCAAAAATACTCTTTTTCGAATTTTATTATAGATTTTTTTATATATCAGTATAAAAACCAAGGGTAAATATTAAAACTGATATCAATTCTTTCTAAATTAAGCTCCATTTTCATGCCATTTAACCTGTATAGACAGACGGACAGACATTACCATTCTGCCAAAAAAAAAAAAAAAAGAGACATTACCATGAATTTTTTTACTTACTAATGAGGATGGACGGACATCAGAATTCTCTTCAAAAGGATCTATAAATTCTAAAAATAAATTTTCTTTTTGAATTTTTATATTGATTTTTTTACATATCAATATAAAAAACTAAGTGTAAATATCAAAATACTGATATCACCTTTTTCTGAAGTAAACGATATTTTTGACCCAATAAACTTCTGTATAGACGGACGGACAGACATTACCATTCTTCAAAAAAAGTCTTATGATTTTAAAGATTCAGTTTTTTACTTACTAATAAATATAAAATATAACAACGTTATCATTAAAAATACTAATATCACCTTTTTCTGAATTAAGCGCTATTTTCGACCAATTTTACCCCAATGTATAGACAGAGGGACAGACATTAACATTCTACAAAAAAAAAACTTTTAAATTTTCTAATTATTCTAAAAACGCATTTTTTTACTTACTACTAAATAGACATGATAATAATAAAAATAAAAATATTGATATAACCTTTCTCTTAATTAAGCGTCATTTTCGATCCATTTTACCCCAACGTATAGACAGAGGGACAGACATTATTATTCTACCAAAAAAAGTTTTATAATTTTCAAGAAAATACCCAGCAGTTTATTTAGTGGCAATTAACACACTTTTAGACAGTAAATTGTCAGTAAAGGTGTCACCTGCCTCTCTCCATCGGTCACCAATGAGCGTATTAGAAATTACCACTGACTATGGTTAGCAGGAAGAAGAAAAGAAGATATCAAAAATTTTTAACTGTCTAATTGTAACCACTAAAGTGGTTGAGTGCGCACAAAAGTTACACTATGTAGCCCTTGAGGTGGTTATGTATGTAAAAGAAGGGTCACCTCGTAGTCGTGGAAGTGCGTATTGTCACTTTATTGTAGTCGTGGAAGTAATTGTGTGTGCAAAAAAGTTACACTATGAAGTCGTTGAGGTGGCAATAAACTTCCTGCTACGACAAGCCCATTTTAAAGTGTCTAGTCTCGTAGCTATTAATGTGGCTAGTGTAACCCTAATGTAGTCGATAAGGTAACTTATACGAAACAGCTACTATAGACTGCTGGGTAATTATATATCTTGTGAACCGCTAGAAATATGTAAATAAAATTTCACAAGAACAGATCTGAGGTGTTTTTGAATTGGGGTGGAAGAGAAAATATTCCAATATTGTTCACCTTGGTTATGTAGATTAATTTATAATTCTAATGTTCAAAAAGAATGATTTTAATCCCAAATGAAATAAGTCTCAATCAAATAAATAAAATCGATATCTAAGAATTAATTTTATTAAAAAATTTGGCATTTTATACTTCATATATCTAGTTTTATGATTTTTTTTTTAATAAATTCTAGGAAATATATTTAATAAATTTAAAATGATTTTTCATTGTTTTAATTAAAAAGTTACTTTCTCCCTTAAAATAATAGCAAAATTAATAAATTGTTACTTTTTCTATCCCTTATTTATATTAAAACCTTTTTATTAAATTAACCTTAATTATTAAACATTCTTAGAAGCGGAAATATAAAAACAAAACAGCCACCTTTAATATATAATTTCAAGGAAAAATAAATATATCTTAACAAAGATGAAATTAAAAATAAAAAATGTGAGCCCTACAACTAATCAAAGCAAAAGTAAATGAAAATAAAAATAAAAATTAAATAAATAACACCGAAAAGAAAAAATCTTTAATGAAAATTTATTTACAATAAAAAAGTAAAAAAAAAAAAATAAAACGACGAATGAAAATCAACGTTTCAAGAAAAAAAAGTAAAACTAATTGAAATGTTGCTGCCTCTGAATTACGTGTAAATTTGTTGTTTAGATATTATTTTCTTCATTTTGTTTTTTATTTCTGCTACTTTGTATTTTTGTATTTTTTGCGTTTATTTTCATTTCCTTTCATTAATTTCTTTTTGCGCGGATGTTTTTTTTTTTTATTTTATTTTTATTATTATTTTCTATTTCAACAAATATTTACACAATAAAATTAAAGAATAATAGGCAGCAAAAAGAAATGAAGTTTTGTTTTTTTTTTTTTTTTTATTATTACTTTCATTTTCCTTTAACAAAATAGCAACATGAATTGAAAATGAAAGAAAAGAAATAAAGACCCTGAAATAAAATAAAAAAATGAAACAAATTTTATTTTGTTACGTTCTTGTTTAACGCGTAAAAACAATAGAAATAAGGCAGCCAATTTTTTTTTTTTTTTTTTTGTTGATTCCATACTATATATTGCCTACAACCCTGTAGGTTAAGTCGAAATTGTACAAGTTTAATGACAAATATTGTTGTCCTCTTACTCACCCTCACCCCCTAGGGTGAAATTAAATAAAAAATAAACTTAAATGTTACAAAATACAACGTGCTATATATGTTGGACAACCATTTGGTTTTTTTTATGAGGGGGGAGGGTGTAAAATGTTGTAACTAAATGTGTTATAAGGTTAACAAAATAAACACTAAATTTGAGGTATACAAAATTTACAAGACTTGCTTAAGTAGAGAAATTTTTCACCTGTTCTAAAGCAAGTTTTTTCCATTTTCGAATTCTTAATAAATTTTTTAAAAATATAAATTCTTACAAAAAATTATTTCATTTTCTAATGAATTACTCTTGTAATAATTAAAAATTGTAAATATTTTATTTTCTGAATTAATTTAGCAATGTCTGTCCTTCTGTCTATCCTTCAGTTTTTATTTAATTTTTAAATTGTTAATATTTTTTCTTTTTAATATAAATTCTTACAAAAAATTGTCTCATTTTTCAAAAAATTACTTTTGTAATAAAATAAAAATTTCAAAATTAATAACTAAATTGCAATTTCTTTATATATAAAATTTTTAATCAATTTGTAATGTCTGTCCTTCCGTCTGTCATTCAAGTTTTTTTTTTATTTCTAAATTATTAATAAATTTTTTAAGGTTATAAATTCTTATAAAAAATTATTTTATTTTTCTGTAGATTGCTTTTATAATAATTAAAATTTTCAATTGAAATTCAATTTCTTTCAACATATAATTCTGAATCAATTTAGCAATGTCTGTCCTTCTGTCTGTCCTTCAATTTTTTTTTTTTTTTTTTTTCAAAAATTTTAAATTTTAAAAAAAAAAAAAATTATTATTATAAATTTAGGAAAAAAAATCTTATTTTCCAATAAATTATTATTGCAATGACTAGAAATTTTTAGGTTTAATAACTAAATTTAATTTTTTTTTTTTCAATATATTATTCGGAGTTAACTTAGCAATGTCTGTCCTTTTGTCTATCATTAAAAAAAAATTTTATAAATTTTTAAAGTTATAAATTATTCAAATTTAAATTTATTTTAATATAAAATTTTGAATTATTTTTAACATAAAATTTTGAATTAATTTTCCGTTTGTCATTAAATTTTTTTTTAAAAGTTTTTAAATTTTTAATTTTTTTTAGGTTATAAATTTTTATTAAAAATTATCTTATTTTCTATAAACTGCTTTTGTAATAATTTAAAATTGTCCATATTTGTAATTAAATTTTAATTTCTTTCAACATGAAATTCTGATGCAATTAAGCAATGTCTGTCCTTCTGTCTATCTTTCAAGTTAATTTTTCAAAATTGTTAAATTTATAATAAATGGTTTAAGGTTATAAATTCTTATAAAAAACTACATTATTTTCCAACAAATTGCTTCCATAATAAGCCCAAATATTCAAAATTCATAAATAAATTTTAGTTTCTTCAAATATAAATTCTTGTATTGACTTAGCAATAACTGTCCTTCTGTCTGTCTATAAGAAATATTTTCACATTCAAACTATTAGAGCGAATTACATAAAATTTACCCTAAATGTTTGCTATTCCCCAAAGCCTTATGCTTTTAATAATTGGCTAAATCGGTTTTAAAGAAAACAAAATCTAGACCCAGCTCCAAAAAATTATGATTTTGAAGATACACTTCATTAATTTCCTCTTTTTGTTTTCTAAAGAAATCTTGTCAAAAAACGCCAACTTCAAATTCCTAACACCCTTAAACTTGCCCTAACATATCTCAACCCCTAAAACTATACAACATAAAAAAAGGCCCAAAAACATTTGTAATTTTTTAACACCACTTGTGAACACAACTACTCACATACTACACTGCAGGATACCACAATAACAACAAACAAATAAAAATCACTCTTAAACAAAATCACTGACAACAACCATAACAAAAAGGAAAAAAAAACAATAATAAAAAAGACCTAAAAGTATGTTGTTTTTATTTTTGTTAAAAGTACGTGTAATTTCCGTTAAAAAAAAAAAAACGAAAGTGAATTCAATATGTTCTTTTCCTTTTCTTTCATTATTTTTTTTTTTTTTTTTTTCTAATACGCGGGTCAAGTTAATGTTTTGAAAACAACACAAGTACCTTACAAAAAACCAAGTTTGTTGCAAATTAATAAAGTGGCAGTAGCAAGCACCAACAGCTGCTGTAGTGGGGGGGGTTTATTTCCTGCTTTAAGTTAATAAAAAAATTGCTGTTCTAGTCTTTTTTCGTAGAGTTTCCTTTTTTCCAACTGATAAGCAAAATCGGTTCCATAAAAATTAGTTTATTTTTTTGGATACTCCGAGGAGTGAGAGGTTATTTTAAATGTGAATAAAATTGAAAATTTGTATATTGGCTTTTAATGTTGTTTTATAAAATAAAATAAAAAGACGGTTAAAAATAAGGAAATAAAATTGAATTTATGTTGATTGGCTTATAGTTTTTAAGTGTCCTGGACTAAGGAAATTATATTTCGAATCATTGGTTAAGAAGGATGAGGCGGAAAATTCATTGTAAATCGCTAATTTTAAAGACGAAATAAAAATTTATTAATTTTAAAACAAAATAAAAATTTATTTAATTGTTTTCTTTAAAAAGAATTAAAGATTTGGAAAATTATTTTTAAAACCCAATATTTTTACATATATAACATTAATTACATCATGTATATTAAATACTAAGAAAATATTTGGTATATTTTTCATTAAAAAGTATTAGTAAGTATAAAAAATTATATAATTCACTGAATTTATACATAATTTACATGAGGTAAAATTTGTGTAAAAAATGTAAAATTAAAATTTTTAAGAGTTTTAGCAATTTTTATAAAGTAAAGGAAGGAAATGTAATAAAAAAAGCTAAATTTTACATTATTTACATGATGTAAAATTTGTTTAATAAATGTAAAATTTAAATTCTTATGAATTTTGCCAATTCTTATGAAAAAATAACACATAAAAGTATGCAAAATTTTACATTACTTACAAGATGTAAATTACATGTAAATAAGTTACTTATTTATTTTCTTTTAAAAAAATTTTAAAGTATAAAAAAATTATAAAAATCGCTTAATATTTACATATTTTACGTGATGTAAAATTTGTGTAAACAATGCAAAATTAAAACCTATAAATTTCAGCATTTTTAAGAAAAAAAGCAAGAGAAAACGTAAAAAATACAAACATTTTACATTATTTGCATGATGTAAAATTTGTGTAATAAATGTAAAATTAAAATTCTTTTAAATTTTAGTCATTTTTATGAAAAAAAGAGACTAAAACATAAAAATACGTAAAAGTTTATATTATATACATGATGTAAAATAGATGTAAATTAGTTACTAAAAAAATATTTGACTTATTTTTTTTTAAATTTTAAAGTATAAAAAATTATATAAATCACTGATTTTTTACATAATTTACTTGATGTAAAATTTATGTGTAAACAATGTAAAATTTAAAATTCTTATAAGTTTCAGCAATTTTTAGAAAAAAAAAATATATAACTAGAAAAATACAAATATTTTACATTATTTACATGATGTAAAATTTGTGAATAAATGTAAAATTTTAATTGTTATGAATTTTAGCAATTTTTATGAAAAAAGGACTAAAATGTAAAAATATACAAAAGTTTACATTATTTACATGATGTAAATTACATGTAAATAAGATAATAAAAAAAAGTTTTGATTTATTTTTTATTAAAAAATCTTCAAAGTACATAAATTTACAAAAATCATTAAATATTTACATAATTTACGTTATGTAAAATTTGTGTAAACAATATAAAATTTAAAATTCTTTTGAGTTTCATTAAGTTTAGAAAAAAACAGGAGAAAACCTTAAAAAAGATATAAAAAACAAAAATTGACATAATTTACTTAACGTAAAATTTACATGATTTGTGTAAACAATGTAAAATTTAAAATTCTTTTGAGTTACAACAATTTTTAGAAAGAAAAGGATATGAAAATATTTGCATTGTTTACATGATGCAAAATTTGTGTAATAAATGTAAAATTTAAATTCTTATGAATTATAGCAATTTTTATAAAAAAAAGACTAAAACGTAAAAATACACAAAATTTTACATATCTAACAAAATGTAAAATACATGTAAATAAGTTACTAAAAACAATACTTGAGTTATCTTCTATTAAAATATTCTTAAAATACAAAAAATTAATAAAAGCGCTGAATATTGGCATAATTTACTTCGTGTAAAATTTGTGTAAACAAAGTAAAATCAAAATACTTATGAATTATAGCAAATTTTATACAGAAAAAGTGTAAAATGTATTAAAAATGCAAAATATGTGTAAAAAATTTAAAATTTAAATTCTTATGAATTAAAAAACGTAAAAATATGCAAAAATTTTACAATATTTACATGATGTAAAATACATGTAAACTAGTCATAATTTATATGATGTAAAATTTATGTAAAAAATGCAAAACTAAAATCCATTTAAATTTTTAGCAGTTTCTTTAGAAGAAAAAAAATAGGAAACATAAAAAATACAAAATTTTGCGTTATGTACATGATGTAAAATACATGTAAATTAGTTTCCATGAAGTTACTACGCTATGTAAATTGCTCATTAAGAAATTTTTTAATGTATTTTTATAAAAACAATATGTAAATAAATTTATCCAAAAAATATATACATAATTTTGTGTAAAAAAAAATTAGAACTAAAATTCTCATAATTTTTATAAATGATGTATTACTCCACTGAGGAAATTTTTAAGTGTAGTTTTAAAATACATAACAATGAAAATAAATTAAATGTAAATCATAATTTTTATATCATTTACCTGAAGAAAAATTTGTATAAAATATGTAAAAGTAATGGTAAAGCTGGTGTAAAAAATTCAAAACTTATGTTTGAATATTTTTCTTTATTTTTGTAAAGAGAAGGAGTAAAACGTAAAAAAAAAAATAATTACTGCATTATCTACATGATGTAAAATTCATGTAAATTATTTACTAAGGCAATTTTTACTGATTTTTTTATAATTTTATTTACAGAAAAGATATGTAAATGAATTAAATGTAAACAGTTGTTTAAATACCACAAACCAAATGTAGAATATAAAAATATCGATGGTTTTCGATAATTTACATGATGTAAAATTATTACTTAAGGATCAACAATATACTTTAATTGATTTTTTTTATTTTTTTATTAAGTCTAAAAAATATTTAAATAAAAAACTTTATTTGGTATTAAACTACAAATACATATTTATAATCTCTGCCAATTCCATGTCCCAGTAATATACATCTCCTGTAAAATTCAAATATTCAACATTTACCTGCAAAATACCTTATTATTCTACAGCCAAATCTTTTTTAAATTAAAATAAATTTTAATTTTATTTCTAAAAAATTTACATTTTACATACAAAACATTTCCTTTAATAACAATAATTTTGTCAAATTTTATTACTAAAAAATGCTTAAGCAAATTCCTTTTACAAAGTCTTTTAACTCATATTCATCTACAAAAACATGAGTGTCTAAATGAATGTAAATGTCTTTGGCATACATACAGTTTTTCTCTATATTCAAATCTTGTTTTTAGTTTGCTTAAATATAAATGAATTTTTAAATAGAGTTTTTGATATCATTGCTATTTTCTTAAACGAAAATGTGTGCAAAAACTTTTGAATTTTATACAAGAACCTATGTATTTTTCCATCATATGAGCAAAAAATAAATGTTTTTATTTATTTTAGTTTTTCATCTTTTTCTGCTTGAATTTTTCCATTTGAAAACATGCCAACATAATTTCCTTCCGTTTTTTGGCGCGCTTTTATACAAGTTATATATATAAAACAACAAGCAAAATACATACTTAAATGGAAGCAAAAAAATATAGGAGAAAAAGTATAGTATAAACACATACATGAAAAGATATGTTACATGTATGCATGTTAAAATATACACATGTATGTGTAACTTTTTTGTTTGTAAAAAATAAGTAGAAACCAAACAAAAATGCAATCAATGTTAGAATGAACATTATTTGTAAACGTATGAATAAATGTAAATGTATTTGTATTACTTTTAAACATTTTGCAACAAACATGTGTATTTGTAATGGATATGTATGTATAAAATAAAATATAATGTTTTTTCTGTTAAAAAGAAAAAAACGAATCCTTGTCGTCCTGTATTTCTGTCATCATATTCGTATTCATAACATTCACTGAATCTTAAATTTCTTTTTCATTTTCATGCGAACAATAACAACAAAAATATAAAATAATATCTATAGTTATATACCCATACATACATACATACGTATATATATGTACATTTTTATATGAATACATATATGATATTATTTGTATTTGAATATGCAATTTGTATGTCATTTCTGCTGCTGCTCTGTTTTTTTTTTTTTTTTCTTCATCAACGTTGTTGTTGTCATCATCTTATGTTATGTTGTTGTTCTTGATTTTTTGTTGCTACTGTAGTTGTTGTTGTCATTATTGTCGTAAACGCAAATGTTGTTTTCACAATATGAAATTCTCATTGTTGTTTTTATTGTTGCTGGCAACTCATCAGCAACACTTATAATACACACTCTTTTAACAACTTTTATATCATTATACAACTACTCATTTGGTATGCATGTGTATAAATACAGAAATTAATACCCAAAATACGAGGAACGTTCAAAAATTTTGTAACAAAATAAAAAACACTTTAACATAAATAATATTTTTGGGAAATACCTGGACTAGAACTGAATTATAAATTATATATAGACTAAACTAAAGACTATGACTAGACTATGACTAGACTATGACTAGACTATGACTAGACTATGACTAGACTATGACTAGACTATGACTAGACTATGACTAGACTATGACTAGACTATGACTAGACTATGACTAGACTATGACTAGACTATGACTAGACTATGACTAGACTATGACTAGACTATGACTAGACTATGACTAGACTATGACTAGACTATGACTAGACTATGACTAGACTATGACTAGACTATGACTAGACTATGACTAGACTATGACTAGACTATGACTAGACTATGACTAGACTATGACTAGACTATGACTAGACTATGACTAGACTATGACTAGACTATGACTAGACTATGACTAGACTATGACTAGACTATGACTAGACTATGACTAGACTATGACTAGACTATGACTAGACCATGACTAGACTATGACTAGACTATGACTAGACTATGACTAGACTATGACTAGACTATGACTAGACTATGACTAGACTATGACTAGACTATGACTAGACTATGACTAGACTATGACTAGACTATGACTAGACTATGACTAGACTATGACTAGACTATGACTAGACTATGACTAGACTATGACTAGACTATGACTAGACTATGACTAGACTATGACTAGACTATGACTAGACTATGACTAGACTATGACTAGACTATGACTAGACTATGACTAGACTATACTATGACTAGACTATGACTAGACTATGACTAGACTATGACTAGACTATGACTAGAATATGACTAGACTATGACTAGACTATGACTAGACTATGACTAGACTATGACTAGACTATGACTAGACTATGACTAGACTATGACTAGACTATGACTAGACTATGACTAGACTATGACTAGACTATGACTAGACTATGACTATGACTAGACTATGACTATGACTATGACTATGACTATGACTATGACTATGACTATGACTATGACTATGACTATGACTAGACTATGACTATGACTAGACTATGACTATATTATGACTAGACTAGACTATGACTAGACCATGACTAGATTATGACTAGACTAGACTAGACTAGACTAGATTATGACTAGACTAGACTAGACTAGACTAGACTAGACTAGACTAGACTAGACTAGACTAGACTAGACTAGACTAGACTAGACTAGACTAGACTAGACTAGACTAGACTAGACTAGACTAGACTATACTAGACTAGAACTAGACTAGAACTAGAACTTAAATAGAACTGAACTAGAACTGAACTAGAACTGAACTAGAACTGAACTAGAACTGAACTGAACTAGAACTGAACTAGAACTGAACTAGAACTGAACTAGAACTGAACTAGAACTGAACTAGAACTGAACTAGAACTGAACTAGAACTGAACTAGAACTGAACTAGAACTGAACTAGAACTGAACTAGAACTGAACTAGAACTGAACTAGAACTGAACTAGAACTGAACTAGAACTGAACTAGAACTGAACTAGAACTGAACTAGAACTGAACTAGAACTGAACTAGAACTGAACTAGAACTGAACTAGAACTGAACTAGAACTGAACTAGAACTGAACCAGAACTGAACTAGAACTGAACTAGAATTGAACTAGAACTGATCTAGAACTGAACTAGAACTGAACTAGAACAGAACTAGAACTGAACTAGAACTGATCTAGAACTAAACCAGAACTGAACTAGAACTGAACTAGAACTGAACTAGAACTGAACTAGAACTGAACTAGAACTGAACTAGAACTGAACTAGAACTGAACTAGAACTGAACCAGAACTGAACTAGAACTGATCTAGAACTAAACTGGAACTGATCTGGAACTGAACTGAAACTGAGTTAGAAATGAACTAGAACGACCCTCGTTTATAGTTTCATATTCTTTAGCATCTTTAATATTTCTCGATTTTTTTTTTTTTTTTTTCTCAATATTCTTATAGTTGAATTTTTAATTGTGTCTGTGTGCACGACTACATATTTTCTGATATTTCTTTATATACGTTTAAATGTTATACATACAAACAAATATCTCTACATTCATGTGTATATCTTGATTTTTATATATTTTTTATGTTTAAATTTGTATTTGTTATTATATTTTTGCACATAATACTTTTGTACAATTTTATTGTACAAAATATCATGTTGTAGTCGTATTCTTTTACATGTGATGTTTTCATCTTTAATGGCCTTTATTTGTTTAAATCACTTTTTTTTTTCAGTATTATTACTCTTGTTTTTCCTTTTTTTTTTTTTTTTTTGTCTTATTTTATTTAACAATTATTACAAGTATATTAAAAGAGATTTCAGCTTGTGTTACATATTTATACATTTTTATGCTGATAAAAGGGAAAACAGCAAAAGAAAAGTATGTAAATATTATTGAACTGGAAAATGAAAGAAATGTCATTCATATTTCTTGTAAAAGGACATACCGCTTACAAACCCACACAAATGTACACAAAAACTTACATACAAATGAGCAAAAAAAACATAAAACGTAACGAAAAATTTATTTAAATTCTATGAATTGTTTAAGGGAAACATGCTGAATGAGAAAAGGATTTGTTGATTTTAGATTTCATTTTATTTTGTAAATGTTGCTGTTTTGCTGCTGATTGTTTTTGTTTTATATTAAAAATTTATGGTATACATTTAGGCGTATAAAAAAAAAGAACGAAGACAAGATTTAAACAAATGATAATATTATGTTTGTAGCTTTTAGCAAAACATGTCAAAGATGAGATATTTTGTTTTGTTTTTGTACACGAATATGAATTTATAAATATTTTAGGAAATATAAATTGACAGAGATTTAGAAAGAAGCCGCCATTTTAATAGAAAATAAAATATTAATGATTATTTCTAGAAAGCAACAAAAAAAAAACAAAAATGATTTACATTTAATATTAATTTAAAAAAAAATTCTTTACAAGTTTTCACTACAATAAATAAGCAGGAAATTCTTAAATATTAACTTTAAAAAGTTTTTAACAAATTAGACATTTTTGAAAAAAAATCCTCTAAACTTTTTTTTTCAATTTTTTATAAATATAAAATTTCTGGCTCAGTATTAGTTCAGCTTTAGTTTAGTTCTAGTTCAGTTCTAGTTTAGTTCTAGTTCAGTTCTAGTTCAGTTTTAGCTCAGTTATAGTTCAGTTCTAAATCAGTTTATTGTATTAAAATTTATAGACTACCTTTCGCTACTTAAATTTATTTTAGTTCTCTCTAATTAGTGTTTTAAATTATATTCAAATGCTTTTTAGTTATTTTTTATTAAAAAGCTAATTCTGCTACATTTCATTTAATTTGTATATATTTTGTTAAACAAATTACTATTGAAAGTAAAAATAAAGCCAGCCAAAAATTAGGTACTATTTTATTTCTTTAACCTAATTACATAAAGAAATAAAAAAGAATCCATAAAAAAAAAAAAAAATATTCATAAATACATTTTTTCTTTTCTCTGTTTCCAAAAGTCATTTTGTTTAAGTCCAAAAGATTACAGACTAAAACAAAACCAAAACAAAATGTATACGACTGAATGAATGTGTTTATATAAAAATAGTAATAAAAAATCCCACAAAAATACATTAAATGTTAACAATATAAAAATTTATTAAAAAAAAAAAAAAAAAAAAAAAAAAAAAAAAAATGAAACAAAAACAAAAGAAATAAAAATGACTAAAATACTAAAAAGGGTGGCGAAATCCCTACAAGGTTTTAATCCTTTTTTTCACAAACAATATAAAACATCTTAAACCAAAAAAAGAGCAATATTTTTCTTTAATGTTTAAATATAACCCTATTTAAAGGCTTTAGTTATTTTATTTTATTTAAAAGCTTTATTTATACTCAATTACCCAATGTAGGGTATTGAACTTTTAGACCTATAATGTGATACTAACGAGCAGGATAATATTATAAAAGTCACTTATGCATGCTCTTGGTAACAATAACAATTACAGCTGAACTGGTTATGTGTATGTAAGTACTAACAGACATTGTCTCATAAATATTACAAAAATCTGACTAAAAGAAAATGGGTGAAAACCATTTTTTTTTTTTTTTTTTTCATCCAAGACATAAGCAAAAATATATATATATATATATTTTTTTTTTTTTTTTGTTGCACACTTACATACATATGTGTATAAACAAAAGCTTATAACGAGTATAATTTTTGCTTAAGCCTTAAAGTAATGTTATTTACTATCTCTTTCTCATTCATTCCCTCTCACTCTATTTTCATTTATATAAGTAAAAAGTGGCTTACTTCCTTTTTTAACTGATTTCCTTTACCACCACAAAAGGACTTGAACTGAATTTCATTTATTAAATTAAAAAGCAACATAAGCTGTTTTTTCCTTTGGTAAAAATATTGTAAGGAAAACAGGAAAAAAATCCTTTTTTTTTTATAGACAATATTGGTCAGTGTATGTTATTGAAAAGGGAGCACTTATATTTTTAGATTCTTTTCGTGTAGCAGTAAAAGAAATTGTTTCATAAATTGTAGCTTCTTGTTATTAAGTAACCAACAAAATGGTAACATAACCAATTTTATTTTGTTGTCCTCTTTTCGCTGTTTACAACACTTTTTTTTCAATTTAATAACAAAATAGCAAGACAGCGAAAAGTGACCACATTTTCTTACACCTTATAAATACAAATTGTTAGAGAAATGTGTAAGACTCAATTATTATTAAAAAAGTATTTTACTTAGCAGTTCCAGGAAAAAATATTAACTCTTTATTTTAAAATCAATTTAAAGGTACACATTATTTTAAAATAATAAAAACTTAACATTCGTTAAATTATGAAAATGTTTATATAAAAAATAAAGTTTAATAAAATTAAAGAATAAGAAAACTTCTCAAAATTTGAATTTTTATTAAAATAAATAATGAATTAAATTTTTCCTTCACAATCAAATTGTTTAAATTCAAACTGATTTTATAGCCAAATATAAAGGCAAAGATTTACAGCAATATCTAGCAAAAACTTGGTAATGGAATTTAGTTACGGATGTAGTTACTTTTCAATGACAACAATATACCGTCTACATTACTTAGAAGTAGTTTAGTGACTACTTATTTATAACCCGATACGTAATTACTTATTTATAATCAGATTATTTGGAAAAAACTACTTTTTATTAAAACAAATATGTGACGAGACAAAATTTGCGTATGAATTATAATATTAAATTTTTCCTTAATTAAAAAAAAAAAATATTAAAAAAAACTGCTTTTTATATTTTAACATTTCATTACTTATAAGTAACCTAAAACGCGTCTAGTTTCTCTTGTTTTAACAAAAAATGACTTAAGTAACACTATCAATAAGTTATTAAACAACTTTAAAGTAATTAGTTCTTGTAATGACATCTAAGTAATGCCATAAGGTAAATAGTTGCCTGTAATGTCATCACCAAGTTAAAAAAATAGGTTATTCAGCAAATGTGCCATTTTTTAGCTTCTTAACTCATTACCCTAGCGACCAAAGTTTTTGCTGGATATTTTTGAAATTTCATTAAAGTTTTAAAGTGCTATGAATCTTAAAGAAAAAGTTAAAAAAAAAAATAAACATTGATTCCAAATTGCAAATAGGAGCGAAAAAATTAAAATTAATTATATAGCTATTTGGAAACTTTTATATGTTTACTTTAAAATACTTTTTGTTTGATCGAAAAAGCTTTAATTTCTTACCAGTTATTAATTTTATTATGAACTTAAACCTGAATTAATATTAATCATACGTAATGAAGTACCTAAATTAGATTTTAATAAATAAAAACAATTTATGGATTTTTTTTAAGATTTCCTAAAACCTAAAGTAAATTTGAATTATGTGTATTAAGCCAAAGAAACTCCTTCAAGTTTCAGTTTCAATTTTAATTTAAATGAAAAAGTTTAATATTTTTACAATTAATCTCCTCCAAACCAAAATAATAGGATTTATGGACGACTATAGAGACAAAGATTTGCAGCAATATTTCTAATATTTAATTAAAATTTTTTAATATTGTATCTCTTAAAGGAAAATATTTGAAAAACCATAAAAAAAAAAAATAAATAAACATCGAAAGTTTGATCCCAAATTGGAAATGAAAGTTAATGATTTTTTATTAGTTATTAAATTTATGGAATCTTTTATTTGTTAACATTAAATTATTGTTACTTACATTGAAAAATCTTTAATGCCTTAAAAGTTATTAACATTTTTATAAATTTAAACCTGAATTAATATTAATCATACGTCATGAAGTACCCAAATTTTATTTTCATAAATAAAAACTATTTATGGATATTTTTAAAGATTTTTTTTATAAAACCTAAAGTAATATAAAATTCTATATATAAAAAATGTAAAAAATTTTAAGTAAATAATCAATAAGTTTAAGTTTTCTCAAGAAATTGTATCAGAATTATAAAAATGTAATAAAATTTATGTTATTTTAACCTTAAGAAAATTTAAAATATAACATAATTCAATCAATTTATAAAAATACTAATGGCTATAATTTCTTAAGTTATGGAATGACTTTTAAATCCAAAATAAAAATGAAAAAATCTTGCGAATTTTTAACCTTAAATTACACTAAATATCCCCAGATGTTTATGTAGATTATAGTATTTTTAAAAGTTTTAAATTGTTTATTTTAGAATAGAGTTTATTTTATCTAAATTTCTTTAATTTGTAAACAGTTATTGGAAATTTTTAAATTACTATTTAATTAATATTAATTATGCGTCATGTATTACGAAATTTTGTGTTTAATAAATTAAACTAATTTCTGCAAATTTTTTAAACATTTTTTATTAAAAAAACTGTCATAAAATGAAAGTTATTTGTATATAAAATGAATATCTTTATTTTTATCTCAGATTTTTTGATATAAAATTACTGAGAGATATTTTTTTTTTTTTTTTTTTTTTTCAACTATGAAAATTATATTATCTTTAAAATAAACAAAGGATGATTTTATAGGCATAAATTAGCTTTAGAAATTTAATTTTATATATTTTTTAAAAATCATTTTGTATGAACTGTTTGAAATTGCAAATTATAATGAAAAATATAGAAAAGCTAATATGATTAATAAATTTAATAATTAAAATGAAAACTTAATATGTTTCGATATAATATTAGCTGTATTTATACAAATTCCATAATAAATTCAAGTTAAAATTAATGTAAGTATGTAAATTTAATTATAACTTTGTCAGATCTGGAAAGAATTTTACAATATATAAAAGTAATAATAAAAATCTAAATCTATTTTTCAAGTTTAAGTTTAAATGGCCACAAACTTCTCTAGATTTTTATATTAATTATATACTTTATGATAGAAGTGATTTGTTTACTTTGTAATTTAATTTATTTGATTCTTTTATCTGTATATCTTAAATAGTTATTAACAATTTTCTAATTATAACCCGGAATTAATAATAATCATACGTCAAGGTGGATAAAATTTAGTTTTTATTAAATAAAATATATCTTTGAAACATTTTTTCAAAATTTTTTTTAAGAAATTGTATAGAAAGTTATAATAATTTATATTTGAAATAAATTTTCCTATATTTTGTGAACAAAAATCTAAATAAATTCAATTTAAAATGAAAAAAAAAAAAAATTATTAAAAATATAACCTTTCTCAAAATATATTATGGGCTATTACTTTTATACCTTCTTTTAGTAATACAAATTTTAATTAGTTGTGTTTAAGAACTCTTTTATAGGCTCTTTAATTCTAGAGAAATATATGGGTTTACAAATTGGTGAGGGTTTGAAAACCATTGAGTAACCCAGAAAACAAAAAATGAAACATTAAAATTACCAAGAAAGGAAAAATTTTATCCCCAAAAAATCTTATTTCAGGAAAATAAAGAAAATACAATAACAAATAAAATCAAAAATTAATTTGTACATATTACAAAGTGAAATAAATTAACACGTTTTGTGAAAAAAGAAGAAAAAAATCAACCAGAAAAACATAATAAGAAATTATTATTTCTTTTCTTCCTAGAAAAAGGAGAATAAATGAGAATTAGTAAAAAAAGGCTGGAACATATAATGAGAAAAAATTAATGATTTTGCTACATAAATTTAATTATAACAAAACGTAAAGAAAAGTATTTTCAGAATTAAGCCCTTAAAAGTAGGCTATAAATTGTGTAGGATTTTTAGAGAGTTGAACAGAAATGAATGCTATAAAGTAATTGTTTATGATGATTAGAAATAATTTTTTATGGGAAACAACAAATTACAAAATAAAGGGAAATTTTATTAAAGAAAATAAAACATATTTAAAGGGAAAAATTTAGGAAAAAAATTAAGAAATTAAATAAAAAGAAAAAATTTAAGAAAATAAACAGGTAAGAAATAACAAAATTATAATTGTTTTAACTCCAAACAGAAATTTTGTTTAATAAAAAAATTGATCAGAAAAATATTTTCATTAAATTTATCAATTCCATTTCTTTTTGTTTAGCCAAAATGTATGTTTCCTTAATTTTTCTTTCTTTTCTAAACCACAAATTTACCTTTTGTTTCTATTTCTTTAGTGTTCTTTTGGTTTTCAAAAAAAAAATCTATTATCAAAAATTAATTTGGCACATTTACCTTGATTTTAACAACTGCACATAAAAATTTTTCCCACCAACCCAGCTTTAATATATATCATCTTTACACACACATACAGCTTCAAACATTTAGCCATTATTTCATTCATTTCAAATTTGCAAGACAATGACATAAATGGTAATCTTTTTACAATTTGCCAGCTGGCTATAAAATGAACAAAACTAAATAAACAAACATTCACTCATTCTTCTTTCAATGCTCTATAATATTTACCACTTAGTACAGTTTACCCCACCACAGCCCTGATCATCGTATTAAATACAAAAGAAAAGCAACTAAAATCACAGATAAAATCTTAAGCATCATCTCTTGTTCACTTGGGTCTTTGTCTAGTTTTTTTTTTTTTTTCATTTTGATTTTTTTACATTAAACACAATGAAAAATAAATTTCATATAATCATTAGCAGCACCAGCAGCACTAAAATGTTGCAGAGTGAAATGCACAATGTCATCTTTAAACTTTATACGGTTACAACTGTTGATGACATCATTATTTTGGTGTAACTTCAATTGTGTGATTCTTATTTAACTTCATATTGTTGAAATCATTTGTACAACTAATGGAAGAAAGAAAAACACACGCACTTAGATATACATATTTAAACTTGTAAGTATAAAAGTTAAAAATCAACAATTATCCCTAAAATGCTGCAACAAATTTGTTGAACATTTTAAGGAATGTTTAAGAAATTAAATGGAGAATTTAAAGCATAATTTTAGGACTTTGCTAAGATATAAATGTTAGTTCTTAGAATTTTTTACTTTTAATTGAGCGAGTTATGAGAGAGGAGCGATAAACAAAATTTTAAAAAGTTTAATACTTTGTTTACTTTTTGGTTGATTCTTATGCATAAGGAGAAAGAGAGAAATAAAAGTTGGAATTACTTTTCCCTCAAATACTTTTATAAATTTTTTGAGCAAAAATCCTTATTTTTCGAGCAGAAAAAAGACTATTATGCGGTTTTTAATTTTTTTAATTAATATAAAAGTTATTTTATGATTTTTATTGATAATATTATAACACCAAAAAAGTGTAATATATAAAAAAAAATAAATAAAATAAAATCAAAAAAGATCTAAACAAAAAAACAATAAAGTAAAAATTCAATTAAGGGAAAAAATTTTAACAAAATAATTGCAAATGAAAGGAAAAAATAGCTCAAATAATCAAACAAAACGTCAAAATAAAAATCGCTGAAATAAAAAAAAACTAGCCAAAACCAAAAAATTATAGAAAAAATCGTCAGAATAGACAAAAAATATAGCCAAAACCAAAAAAATTATTGTAAAAAATCGTCAAAATATAAAATAATCGCCCAAATCTAAAAAAAAAAACTAAAATACATAAACGGAAAAAAATACTTAAAAATGAAGAAACGTCAAAAAGGAAAACCACTTATAGGGAGAAAATCAACAAAATGGTAAAATATATCAAAAAAAAAAGCCAGAAATAAAAATTTGCTTAAACAAAAATGTTAAACCAAAAAATTTATGATGTGAAAAATATCGTCAAAACAAAAAAAATCGCCGAAATTAAAAAATTTATCAAAGCAAAAAAAATAAGCGGAAAAAAATACTTAAAAATGAAGAAACGTTAAAAATGAAAATCGATATAATGATAAAAATCACATATAGGGAAAAAAACAAAAACAAAAAAAAAAAAATAAGAAGTGAACAATATCGTCAAAACAAAAAAATCGCCGAACGAAAAAAACTTAAAAGCAAAAAAAAAATAAAATAAAAAACTGCCATAGTTTAACATCACCAAAACAAACAAAAAATCGCAATAACATAAAAGTTTCTCAAAATTAAAAAAAAAAAAAAAAAACTAAAAAATATATTTAAATGAAAAAAAGCGCCAAAATTGCCAAAATAAAAAAAGTGTCAAAACAAAAAATTCCGAAACTAAAAAAAAAAAACGTCAAAGGAAAAAAATGTTAAACAAAAAAATCCTTAAATTAAAAAACCGCCATAGGGAAATATCGCTCAAATAAACAAAATCGTCAGAATGTAAAAGAAAACGCAAAAATAAAAATCACGTAAATGAAAAAAAATCGCAAAAAAAGGAAAAATCACAAAAAAAAATAATCAGAATGCAAAAAAATAGATTAAAGGAAAAAAACGCCAAAAAGACAAAAATCACTCAATTAAAAATATTGTCAAAATTAAAAAACGCCAAAATTAAAAAAAATATAAATAAAAAAAATAACGACATAGTGAACGGAAATAATTCCAAAATAAACTAAAATCGCCATAATGTAAAAACATCAGGAAAACGAAAAAAGCGTCAAAATATCTGCAAAAAAACACATAACGGGAAAAATATAAAATAAACAACAATTTAAAAAAAATCGCTAAAATAAGAAAAAAAAAACCTCACAATAAAAAAACCGCTAATATACTTAGTTAAAATGAAAAAAGCCCCAAAATTACAAAAAAAATCCAATACTAAAAAATTTCCAAAACGGAAAAATCACAAAAAATAAAAAATCATAAAAATGAATAAAGGAAAAATATGCTAAAAAATAGAAAGTGATACTAAGTCAAACGGTATACTTTAAGGTGGGGGTACGATAATTTTTTGCTATGCGTTACAAACATCAGCACAAACACATAACAAGTTGCCAAAATAGAAAAATTATTACAGTTACTCGAAGGTTTATTCGGGTCCTCTAGTTTAAGAATTTTAGAGGAGAGAAAATAATATGTTAAATTATTTAAACCCACAAGTTCTTTACTTTTGTTTTTAATCATTTTTTTTTTACGAATTTTGATAAATTTCTAAAGTTTTTAATAATAAAATTAGGTCTATGACATAATTAAATTGTCGAAAAAATATTCAAAAAATAATTTAATAAGTTAATACTTAAGAATTTGGAATATGTAAAGTGATGAAGTTACGTATTTTAATTCTTCAAAATTGTGAGTTAAATGATCAGAAAATTAATTCCATCCTGCTAGTGTCTAATAAATCTTTTTCTATATTCTATAAAAATTAATACAATAATGAACATGAGCCTAAGTAAATAATCAAAAATTATTAACTCCTATAAAAGCTTCGAAATAATATTCATCATTTACAAAAATTTATTAGTTACAATCGCTAAAAGCTTCACAAAGTTTTTATAAGAGTGTTAATAATCGTGTAGGATTTCCTGATTCCTGGCTATGCCAGAAAATATAATATAGTAATAAATATAGGAACAAACAGATACAAAGTTTTTTAAAAAATTATGTGAACAACATTTTGGCGCTTTTCGTTTTATTTATTAAAGATTTAAAGCTGTTATAATGTGATGAGATACTAGAGATAAAAGTATTAAATTACGCTCCCTGATAAAAATTTAAAATCTGGTTCTGGCTCCGTTAGGATTTGTAGGACGAAAAGTTTTATAAGTTAGCCAAATTTTAATTTTATATAAATGATCAAATATTTTTCTTCCTTTTCGCTTTAGCACCTCTACTTTCCTTATAAAATTATAGTTTTTTTATAAAAAATAAAAAAAGAGTTCAAGGACACAGCTGTGCTGCTAAAAATTTAAATGTCCTTATATAATAGTTTTTAACGCTTCATAACTTTTATCACAAAAACTTTAACGACATTAGTGTTTTATAGCAAACACACACCCAAACAATCACCATATACTTTAGTATATACTCTGTGTTTAATAAGATAATAAAAATACATTTTTTATAGCCTAATTTAAGGCTGCCATAAAAACATATAATAAGAATTTTATCACTATTTAAAAAAAAAAAAAATATTTATACGACATTTCATTTCAATAGTTTTACTATACATATTACAAATAGATAACAAACACCATTAAAGGGTTAAAAAAATATATAGTTTAACAATATTATGTTTGAGCATACAAACAAACATTTTTATATTCAGGGAAATGTAGCTATTAAGGTGTTGGTAATTGAAAAACGTTTGAGGAATCGTTTAATGTTGTAAGTTTGTTTAAAAAATAATAAGAAAATATAGACAAAATCTTATTGCAAAAATCTCCATTATAATAACTTTATTCAGCACAATTTGTCTGAAGCTTTTGACCTCATTTCCTTTTAACACATTATTCTTATTTTTCCTTTTTTTTATCTACACAACTGATGATAGAACTGTTTTTCAATTTTATTTTTGTTCGTTTCTTTTTCAACTTTGTGGTAAATCAAGTATTGTGTGGCTTATTTTGTGCTATACTAGGTTTATTTTTCTTTATGCTTATTTTAGCCATAAATTATATTTTTTTCGTTTTTCTTTTAAAGATTTCCTTTATTGCTCACATTTTTTTCAGGATTTTTTTTTTTTTTTATTATTTTTAGAATCTTCACCAGAAATATGAAAATTATCGTAAAGCATTTGTTAAGCCAATGTAGACAACAAATGACGCGTCAAATGTTTTTAGCTATAAAGACAATTTTCGTTTAAACTATTCGCTGTTATTAATAATGACTTTTAGATTATTTATTAAAAAAAAAAAAAAAAAAACAGAACCCAGCTGTAGAATTCAATTCGAGCTGAAATAAGTGCCCAAATAAAGGAATTGAAGTTAATATAAATTTCTTTTTTTTTTACCTTTTTAGTTTAACAGGAAAATTCAATTTATTTTATATTACGAAAAAGGAAAAAATGTGTAGCCTATTTAAAGGAGGAAATTAAAAATATGTATGTGTTGCATATATTTTTGAGGGAGGAAATATATTTTAAATATAATTTGTAATAAAAAAAAAAATGGGAAAATTTATGATTTAAAAAAAAAACAGAGTTAAAAAGGGAAGGGAAAATATGGGGAAAAAGCAAGTTAAGGAAAATAAATTTGTTAAAGTTGAAATAATTGTTTTAATATATATTTTTAAAGTTTAAAAGAAGATACTATTTTTTATTAGAAGATAGAAATAATGAAGAAAAATACTTTCCGTTATTAAGAAAAAAAATTAAGTTTAAATTAGTATATAAGTATTTTTCTTTTACGGATGTAAAATGTTGAAATTGAAAAAAAAAAATTAAAAATTATATATTAGTTGATTTAAACAATATCACAATATCCAAAAATTTTAGTCCTTCTCTTCTTAAAAAAAAAGAAGTGAACTTTTTAAAAAATTTTAATTTTAAAAGAATAGGGTAAGTGCACCTAATGTCGGCATGTACCAGTAGTCGTCATTTTTAAATTTAAACTGAAATAATTAACAACAGAGAATACTTATTATTGATGTAAGATAAATTTTGCCATGAAAATATATTTATATTTTTAGTGCAAATGTCCAAAATCTACTAATAGTAGAAGTTTTTTGGCAATTTACTCCGTTCTTAAACAACACATTTTTGATATCAGTTTTTAGAAAAAAAAAAAAAATAAAGAAAGGTTACTTTCAAAGATGATATTAATTACAATAATTCAAGTTGTATTTTATTAAAAAATTATTCAGAAGATAGACAACAATCGAAACCTTATGTTAAATGTGTAAAATTTTGCGTAAAGAATTCCATTTCATGGTTTGGTGTCTGCCGACCTTAGGAACAAAAAAATTTTTTAATGTTCTATAGTCGGCATGTCATGTCAATTGGGAGATAATAATGTTATTTTTACATCGGACCTAAATGTTTCTTGCAAATACATTTAGACCCTATTATTAGAAATATTTCGTCGGAACTATGTGATGATTTATCTGTTATTATAAGGGGTCATTTCTATGATGTTTGTAAAAAATATGTTAAAAGTGAACTAAAACTTAAGATTTATACATAAAAATGTTCTACAGAATTTTCCACCGTTAAATTTTACTATAGGTCGCTGAAATGTTAAATTGTATCTGGACTAATTTTCCAAAAAAAGATAAACTATAAAAGCTATCAAGTATTTTGTTCCAATTTTTGTTTATTTTTTAAAATTATTTTATTTTTCAGAGCATAGTTTAAGGCATTTACATACAAAATGTGTCAATAAATTTCATGCCGACTATTGGATCATCACATGTCGAACACTGGAAAAATATGCCGACTATAGATACAAACGATGTATTTTATAAAATGCAATAAAATAGCCAATTAAACATTTATTTCTTTGCAAAAATCTAACAAAATCTGAAAGAGTACACTTTGGTAAAGTGGTGCAATTGCTCGTTATCTAAATATCATGATCACGTTTGGAAATATTAAACTTGAAAGTCAGAAAAAAAGTTAAACTGCCGACCAACGATACCCTATTTAAAAAACTATGAATTAAGTTATTTTTAACAATATTATAAATATTTAGTAGCCAGTACTATAAGCTTTCAAAAATTAAAAGCTTTTATGATCATTTCTTGATTTAGGGATTAGTACTTGTTAAAATTTACCTGATATATTTAAAATGGATCTGCAAACTACTATAGATGTAGTAAATTTTATGAAACTAGTGCTTTAAGAAATAGAATTACTAAAGACTTATGTGTCGATTTAAATGCAGAACATAAAAAATTACTTCTTCATACTTATATCTTATATCTTTTAATAAAGTGTGAGTCAAAAATAGATATAACTTCAAAATAAAAGAAGAAAAAAATTCAAAAAATTATTTTGTGTCTTAAATATTCAACATAGTTTTGTTGTTAATTTAAATTCGTATATACTTTTTTAAAAGGGTAATTTCTTGTTTTTCTAATACAGTTTAAAAAATTTATTTTGATCAACTGGTATTCTAGATATAAAATTTTAAAACCGCTCCAAAAAATCCAAAAAATCTGTCCTTCGGATTTAGATCCCGATTTTAAAGGTATATTTAAAATTCAAAAAATGGTATGATAATCTACTGACCCATATCTATAAACTACATTATATTATATTCCAATATACTTTTATTGTTCTAAAAAACTATTTTAATAATACTATAAAATTGAATTGAATATATGAAAATTGTGGAAAGTACAAAAGGAATGACATACTTTTCCGTGACTTAATAAATTTTAAACTGGCATAGTTTCGGTTTTATAAAATATATTGATTTCAATCTTTTTCTGTATAACGAAAAATTATGTCAGCTAAGCAATGTAATTTAGATGAAAAAAATTTTGTTTATAACTTTTTCCCATTTTTGAAATTGAAGTAAAATTTTTTGTATTTTTTTTTTTTTTTAAGAAACTATAAATATTTTATCTATAATAAAATCTTTGTTAGTAAAAATAACGGAACGAAATTTTCGGCGAATGTACCCTTTATCGTATAAAATGAGAAAGTGAAAAAAAATTCAGATTTTTGTAAAAAAAATCCCACAATTCCCAAAAAAAATGCTGAAAATCCCAAAAATGGGTTTTTTCACATTTTCGGCTATAAAATCCACATTTTTCCGAAGTCCCGTAGATTTTGATTGAAAACATTTAACAACATATTACAAATTCCTAAAGTGCATTCCGTTTGCCAACTCGTGCTTTGGTATTTGAGAAAATAAAAACTAAAATCTAAATTTTCATATGAAATGAGTCAAATTCCGGAGGGTGTGTAGCTTGACTACTTGGATTCATGGGCTTATTTTTTATTCTAAAGTCTTCTCTGTGAAGATACCTTTCAGAAAAGTATAAAATTGTTATATGTTTTTAAAGAAAATTTTATTTTAGAGAAAAAAGAGTGTAGATAGTTTTTTAGCAATTTTCAAAATCGTTTATTTTTGGACTCAAAAAAGATATCGACTTCAAACTTTGTTTATTCAATAGATAATTTTGTTCTTTAATAAGCTTATGAAAATAAATAAAATCGGTCGGAAATACTAGGATTAATTGAAACGCAAATAACTAAAAATCCATAAGAGATAAATAGAACATGCAATCATGTTTTTTTATATGACTTATGAATGCCTACAATAATATTTAAATCGGACGAGAATCGAAAATTTGGCAAGCGATTTGTATGTCAGAGGTAGGCAACAGGTAACATTTTATACTCCTCTGCTACACCTATACCAAATTTCATTCAAATCCAACCAGCCGATGAGAAGTTACAGATTTATTTCCAAAAATGTTCGATTCTAATGAAGGGTATAAAAACTCAATTTTAAAGTCTACTTTTACGCGTTTCATATATTTTTGATATACATTTAAGATTGATTTTTAATATTGTTCACTTTTGAAGGCAGAATATAATTGTTTTGCTATTTTTTTTTTGCTATTACGTTATTCACTCACTCACAATGGAATATTAATTTTTTATTTTTTGCAAAAATTGTCTTAAATATTAAGACAATTGTTATTCTAAAATATCTCACAAATGACATTCTCAAAAAATCAACAAATCTCAACAAAAACAAAATAACAAATTTCTCTACTTTTACGAAACAAAAAAACAAAATTTCCACATTTTTTTTTTTTTTTTTTTGTAACAAAAAATGTCCTTATTTCTTCTCAGAACATATTGCCGGCTGCTTAAACTTAACTTAAACATTTAAGAAATATTTTACAATTTTCTTAAAAGTAGAACACTCCCTAAAATAATTTTAGCAAACTTATTTTTCTGCTCAAAAACAGATACTCTTACTCTAACTAAAATATATAAAGGATGGCCTAGAATAAAAAAAAAATTAGCATAGAAAATTGTTGTAACAAATGTTTAGAAAATTCTCAAAAGAAGAAGCTGTAAGGAAAATAAAAATACAAAACAATAACAACATAAATAAACAGCTTTTTAAAGGAATTGAAAAAAAAAAACACATGAAAAACAAAACTTAAACAGACTCCTTGCCAACAGCACACACGACAAAAATATTTTTCACAAATAAAGAAACAAAATTTACGATTCTTTTTTTAGAAAAAAACAAAAACAACAGCCGGGAATTTTGGAAAAAAATGTAAAATCTCAATACTGTAAAAGTCATAACAATACCAAGGATATCATAAACATTTTACTAGTCCTCTCTTACTCTCATGTCTCTACATAAAAATAAAAAAAATGTCCATGTATTTGTTAAGAAAAAAAAAACAAAACAAAAACTAGGCTGTCGAAAAGAGTTTTTATGTATCGAATTCAATGTGTGTATATGTGTGCATTTTTTTTTTTTTTTTTTTGTATTAGAAAGTGTTTAAAAAGATTTATCTAAAACTTAAGCTATTGCCGGTTGCTCTAGTAACCGACAAATTCCTGACGCCAGCCAATAAAATTACAAAACTACGAAGAAAATTTAAAGGAAAAAAATTTTCTATAAAAGTTAAAAATAAATTGAACTTTTAATATGGTTTTGTAACAGAAACAGTGGAAATAAATATAAATTCTAATATTAAATAACGGGGTTTCTCAGTCAATTCGGATACTAGGTATTTATCTCTATTAATGAGGCATACATCAACCATTAATTAAAAATAAAGATGTAAATTCTACGATTATTTTATTATTTCTAAATAATTAAAAATAATAATACGCCTCCATTTAAATAAATTTATTGCGAATTTTTATTAGAAAAATGTCTTAATTTTCATAAATTAAATTTAGTTTCCAATTTAAATTTACTATTTACATAAAAATCATTATAGCCCTTTTAATAAAAGTCCTTTTCAAATACAAATTAATTTATTAATTTCAAGTTATAAAACATAAATATTAACATCAAAACTTTATAAAATAAGCAACAAAATTTGTTGCAGACAATATAAATTAAATTATAATTTTGCTATTATTTCAAGCTTAAATTATTTCCTTTACCCATAACTCTATTAACACCCCAATAAACCCTTAATAAGTACACCTCCTCCTACCACCTTATACCTTAACAAAATTCCTGCTTTTCCTTTGATCATCTGTTATAAATTGTCAATTATTTTCTTACCTAAAAGTTTTACTTTTAGCTTATTTAGTTACATTTTAGAATTTTTGGCACAAACATAAACGAGCGAATTCTGTGTACTTTTTGTAACTTATTTATAAATACTCAATGTTGTCTAATGTTATTTATTTTAAATTTTACTGTCAATATAGACAACGATATAAACAAATAGTAAAAAACATGTTCAAAGTCTCCGACAAAAACAACAAATAAAACTAAAAAGTGCTCTAATTTCTTGATCAAAAACATTAAAAAGATAAACAAAAAAAGTTTTTCTTTTATATTTAAAAACAAGAAATAAAAAGTAAAAGTTCAGAAAAAACTAAAAACAAAAAATTACAAATACCGCAAAATAGTCATTCATCATTTTAATGTGCGGTTGGTGGAACTTTTTTTATGTTTGTTTAAATAATATTTAATTTATATGATAAATAAAGTATCACACCAACGCATTGCTACGCTGTAATCACCAATATGCTGTACAAAAACATTTTTCTTATTTTTGTTAAAAAAATAAGAAAAGACTCGTAGTAAAAATAATATAAAAATAACAATATACGTTTTTATGACATTTAGCTTTCTAAATACTGGAAAATTCAGGTTATTCTTAAAGCTTCAAATAAGAAATTCTAGGAAATCAAATTGCTATATATAGCATTTAGCATTTTAAAAACAAATAGTAAAACAAAAATAAAGTAGTGGTCACTGATTTTTAAAATGAAAAAGACAAATCTATATTTTTTTTTAGAAGTTAGAAATGATTTAAAACTAAACTGGAAATTAACCAGAACTGAACTAGAACTGAACTAGAACTGAATTTGAACTGAACTAGAACTGAACTAGAACTGAACTAGAACTGAACTAGAACTGAACTAGAACTGAACTAGAACTGAACTAGAACTGAACTGAACTAGAACTGAACTAGAACTGAACTAGAACTGAACTAGAACTGAACTAGAACTGAACTAGAACTGAACTAGAACTGAACTAGAACTGAACTAGAACTGAACTAGAACTGAACTAGAACTGAACTAGAAATGAACTAGAACTGAACTAGAACTGAACTAGAACTGAACTAGAACTGAACTAGAACTGTACTAGAACTGAACTAGAACTGAACTAGAACTGAACTAGAACTGAACTAGAACTGTACTAGAACTGAACTAGAACTGAACTAGAACTGAACTAGAACTGAACTAAAACTGAACTAGAACTGAACTAGAACTGAACTAGAACTGAACTAGAACTGTACTAGAACTGAACTAGAACTGAACTAGAACTGAACTAGAACTGAACTAGAACTGGACTAGAACTGAACTAGAACTGAACTAGAACTGAACTAGAACTGAACTAGAACTGAACTAGAACTGAACTAGAACTGAACTAGAACTGAACTAGAACTGAACTAGAACTGAACTAGAACTGAACTAGAACTGAACTAGAACTGAACTAGAACTGAACTAGAACTGAACTAGAACTGAACTAAAACTGAACTAGAACTGAACTAGAACTGAACTAGAACTGAACTAGAACTGAATTAGAACTGAACTAGAACTGTACTAGAACTGAACTAGAACTGAACTAGAACTGAACTAGAACTGAACTAGAACTGTACTAGAACTGAACTAGAACTGAACTAGAACTGAACTAGAACTGAACTAAAACTGAACTAGAACTGAACTAGAACTGAACTAGAACTGTACTAGAACTGAACTAGAACTGAACTAGAACTGAACTAGAACTGGACTAGAACTGAACTAGAACTGAACTAGAACTGAACTAGAACTGAACTAGAACTGAACTAGAACTGAACTAGAACTGAACTAGAACTTAACTAGAACTGAACTAAACTAGAACTGAACTAAAACTGAACTAGAACTGAACTAGAACTGTATTAGAACTTAACTAGAACTTAACTAAAACCGAACTTGAACTGAACTAGAATTGAAGTGGGACTAATATAAAACTAAACTGGAAATTATTTAAAACTGAACTGGAATTGAACTAGAACTGAACTAAAGCTGAACTAGAACTGAACTAGAACTGAACTAGAACTGAACTAGAACTGAACTAGAACTGAACTAGAACTGAACTAGAACTGTACTAGAACTGAACTAGAACTGAACTAGAACTGAACTAGAACTGAACTAGAACTGAACTAGAACTGAACTAGAACTGTATTAGAACTGAACTAGAACTGAACTAGAACTGAACTAGAACTGGACTAGAACTGAACTAGAACTGAACTAGAACTGAACTAGAACTGAACTAGAACTGAACTAGAACTGAACTAGAACTGAACTAGAACTTAACTAGAACTGAACTAGAACTAAACTAGAACTGAACTAAAACTGAACTAGAACTGAACTAGAACTGTATTAGAACTTAACTAGAACTTAACTAAAACCGAACTTGAACTGAACTAGAATTGAAGTGGGACTAATATAAAACTAAACTGGAAATTATTTAAAACTGAACTGGAATTGAACTAGAACTGAACTAAAGCTGAACTAGAACTGAACTAGAACTGAACTAGAACTGAACTAGAACTGAACTAGAACTGAACTAGAACTGAACTAGAACTGAACTAGAACTGAACTAGAACTGAACTAGAACTGAACTAGAACTGAACTAGAACTGAACTAGAACTGAACTAGAACTGAACTAGAACTGAACTAGAACTGAACTAGAACTGAACTAGAACTGAACTAGAACTGAACTAGAACTGAACTAGAACTGAACTAGAACTGAACTAGAACTGAACTAGAACTGAACTAGAACTGAACTAGAACTGAACTAGAACTGAACTAGAACTGAGCTAGAACTGAACTAGAACTGAACTAGAACTGAACTAGAACTGAACTAGAACTGAACTAGAACTGAACTAAAACTGAACTAGAACTGAACTAGAACTGAACTAGAACTGAACTAGAACTGAACTAGAACTGAACTAGAACTGAACTAGAACTGAACTAGAACTCAATTAGAACTGAACTAGAACTGAACTAGAACTGAACTAGAACTGAACTAGAACTGAACTAGAACTGAACTAGAACTGAACTAGAACTGAGCTAGAACTGAACTAGAACTGAACTAGAACTGAACTAGAACTGAACTAGAACTGAACTAGAACTGAACTAGAACTGAACTAGAACTGAACTAGAACTGAACTAGAACTGAACTAGAACTGAACTAGAACTGAACTAGAACTGAACTAGAACTGAACTAGAACTGAACTAGAACTGAACTAGAACTGAACTAGAACTGAACTAGAAATGAACTAGAACTGAACTAGAACTGAACTAGAACTGAACTAGAACTGAACTAGAACTGTACTAGAACTGAACTAGAACTGAACTAGAACTGAACTAGAACTGTACTAGAACTGAACTATAACTGAACTAGAACTGAACTAGAACTGAACTAAAACTGAACTAGAACTGAACTAGAACTGAACTAGAACTGAACTAGAACTGAACTAGAACTGAACTAGAACTGTACTAGAACTGAACTAGAACTGAACTAGAACTGAACTAGAACTGAACTAGAACTGGACTAGAACTGAACTAGAACTGAACTAGAACTGAACTAGAACTGAACTAGAACTGAACTAGAACTAAACTAGAACTGAACTAAAACTGAACTAGAACTGTATTAGAACTTAACTAGAACTTAACTAAAACCGAACTTGAACTGAACTAGAACTGAACTAGAACTGAACTAGAACTGAACTAGAACTGAACTAGAACTGAACTAGAGTTTCTACTTCTTCAGTTTTTCTTTTCTTCAATATTAAGTACACGTTTAGGTGTCCTTTTTCATAATAAATGTTGACCATCATTTATTGTTATTGTCTTCTTTTTTGTCTTCCTTTAAAAAAACACTAACTACACAACCACTAACAATGAGATAAAAACTTTTCTAACTTACAAGTACAACTCTGCTGAAGTGGGAGAGTAGGTGTTTGATATTCGATCTTAAAAGTGTGAGAAAGGACATTTAGTCTGTAACTCTTAAGTAAGCAAGTAGTTAAATTACACGTGTAAGCGTGTGTGTGTAAAAGTATGAGTTAAAGTCAAAATATATTTTATATTTTTTACAACTCTTTTTACTTTTGTTTTGCTATACATTTTTTAAAAGAACTAAAAACAAGAAAGTAGGTCGAGCATCTAAAGGAATTTATGTTTGTTTTTTTGTTGTTAGGTTTTTTTTTTATTTTCTTTTTTCTCATTTTATTCTTTTCTATGCTTAGTGACAGTATCTTTTACGTTTTATCTTAGTCTGAAGAAGGAAAAAAAGGTGGTAGTATTCTTTAGTAGCAGAAGTTATATTATAGCAAAAAAAATTACATAAAAGAGAAACAAGAATAGAAACAATGTTTTAAAACTTCTTAACAAAAATTGCAACATGGCCATATTGGTTTAAGTATTAAGATATGTGAGTGTGGTAGATAAGCTTCAAATTTCTTTAGGAACACATATGTGTGAACTGGCAAACATACTGTCAACGTGGTATGATAATAAAAGGAAGGGGATCAGTTCGAAACAATATAAGGAAGGAGTTAAATTAGTATTAAAGTTTTTTGCTAAATTAAATTTAAAATGATAATTTTCTTTTTTTATTAATATTAATAACTGATAATAATATTCTTGGTCAGATATTAATATCGTATTTTTTTATTGCAAAAATAATTGTTATTCCGTGTTCATGCTTATTTTTTATATAATGTTTCTATACTTTAGATTAAAGAAATTATGTTTATTTGTACTCTAGTTTATTTGGTCTCCTTCCTTTCCTTGACACATGATTTAAAAATTCTCTTTTTTTTCTCTTCTGTTCAAATATAAGAAATACTTTCATCTTTCATTTCAAACATATTCCTATCCCAAGAATATTTGTTTGTGGGTTTTTTTTTATTTATTTTTTTCCTTTTATCAAGTTGTTTGGAATGTGTTTCTTTTTTCTTTTCCTCTATTATACAAGTGTTGCTTTTCTAATCCTTTTATATCCTTTTTAAAGAATTTTTTCTAAAGCTTGATTCATTTATACATTCTTAAGTTAATTTATTACTTAACACATTCAAAAGCAAATTATATGTAGTTTTAGAAAACATTTCTCAACACTCGTACCATAATACAAAAATACATTTACTAATACACAGACAGATACACAAGACGAACAGACATGTGACCGAATAAACGCAAATTTGTTTAATAGTGTTTCTTGTATATCATTCTGAATTTATACACCAACACCTTAACCAACATATACATATACATGAATCCTTAACAGAATGAATGAACTCGTAACTGTATGACTGACTGACTGAATGAATGAATGAAGAGGAATGAAGGTAGAAAATTTATTTATTTTTCCTTAACTCAAATATTGTAGGTTTGGGTTTGGTTTTGGTAGCATGTCGGTGTTTTTTGGCCTATATTTTCTTTACATTTATGCCTTGTAATGCTATTGTATACTTTAGTCAATGTTGTTACCTGGTTTATAGAGATTTTGTGGAGAAGCAAAATATATATAAGTGTCTTTCTGTCTCTCTTTCACTTTAAGTATTACGTGGTATTAGTGGCAACTATGAGGTTGTGTTGTTAAAACACAATCTTTCGTTCAAGATGAATGACTTTTTAAGTGTTGTAAATGTTACACTACTACAACACTACAACAACAGTTTGCATTTGGTGCCTTTTTACTCATACACATATACATATACTTCAAACTAACACTCACACACATACTTATGCCTAAAGTTTTTGTTAATAAAGCCAAGTAGCAAATAGTCTTACTTAATGGTAGCTATATGTATAACATAACACCTACACATACATACACATTCATTTTTTAAGCAATACTATCTTGATTAAATAATAGTTTACAAAAAGTTACAAAAAAAAAACAAATTAAAACTTTTTCATCTGAATTATTCGAGCAAGTATGAGAAGACATATGTTAAAGATTGATGGGGGCATATCAGAAGAGAAACGACAGTTGGACAGATAGACAAAGAAAAAGTAAAACAACTAGGTTGAAAGATAAACAGACAAATGGACGGGATCAACAGACAAATTGGCAGATAACAAAAATACAGATGTTAAAACAGACAGTTGGACGACGAGCAGGTGAAGCAAAACAGAAAAGAATAAATACAACGTTTCTTTTTATATAGACATAAATGCTTAAAAGTAAGCCTATATATCAAATAAATGGTCACTTTAAAGATTTTAAAAGGATTTTCTATGATAGTTATATATATTAAAAAAAAATATATTATATATAAAATTATATTTAGTTCATACCTTTGATATCAAAGGACACTTCTAATACTCCCAACAAGATTTTGAAATAGTGTTTCATAAGCTGTGATTATTTTGTTACTTAAATTCTTTTAAATTTCTTCAATATTTTAAATAGTAAAAAAGTTGTCAACAGTTTTCTTAACATACTTTTAATTAATATCAATCATACGCTTAGGTTACCTAAATAAAACTAGACAAGAGCTGAACTAAAGCTAAACTGGAACTGAACTAAAACTGAACAAGAACTGAACTAGAACTGAACTAGAATTGAACTAGAACTGAACTAGAACTGAACTAGAACTGAACTAGAACTGAACTAGAACTGAACTAGAACTGAACTAGAACTGAACTAGAACTGAACTAGAGCTGAACTAGAACTGAACTAGATTTGAACTAGAACTGAACTAGAACTAAACTGGAACTGAACTAGAACTGAACTAAAACTGAACTAGAACTGAACTAGAACTGAACTAGAACTGAACTAGAACTGAACTAGAACTGAACTAGAACTGAACTAGAACTGAACTAGAACTGATCTAGAACTGAACTAGAACTGAACTAGAACTGAACTAGAACTGAACTAGAACTGAACTAGAACTGAACTAGAACTGAACTAGAACTGAACTAGAACTGAACTAGAACTGAACTAGAACTGAACTAGAACTGAACTAGAACTGAACTAGAACTGAACTAGAACTGAACTAGAACTGAACTAGAACTGAACTAGAACTGAACTAGAACTGAACTAGAACTGAACTAGAACTGAACTAGAACTGAACTAGAACTGAACTAGAACTGAACTAGAACTGAACTAGAACTGAACTAGAACTGAACTAGAACTGAACTAGAACTGAACTAGAACTGAACTAGAACTGAACTAGAACTGAACTAGAACTGAACCAGAACTGAAATAGTACTGAACTAGAACTGAACTAGAACTGAACTAGAACTGAACTAGAACTGAACTAGAACTGAACTAGAACTGAACTAGAACTGAACTAGAACTGAACTAGAACTGAACTAGAACTGAACTAGAACTGAACTAGAACTGAACTAGAACTGAACTAAAACTGAACTAGAACTGAACTAGAACTAAAATGGAACTGAACTAGAACTGAACTAGAATTGAACTAGAACTGAACTAGAATTGATCTAGAACTAAACTGGAACTGAACTAGAACTGAACTAGAACTGAACTAGAACTGAACTAGAACTGAACTAGAACTGAACTAGAACTGAACTAGAACTGAACTAGAACTGAACTAGAATTGAACTAGAACTGAACTAGAACTAAAATGGAACTGAACTAGAACTGAACTAGAACTGAACTAGAATTGAACTAGAACTGAACTAGAATTGATCTAGAACTAAACTGGAACTGAACTAGAACTGAACTAGAACTGAACTAGAACTGAACTAGAACTGAACTAGAACTGAACTAGAACTGAACTGGAACTGAACTAGAACTGAACTAAAACTAAACTAGAATTGTATTAGAACTGTATTGGAACTGAACTAGAACTGTATTAGAAATGAACTAGAACTATTTAAGCTTTAGCTATACATATCATTACTGCATTCTTATATTATTCAAAACATGGTCAATTTATTTTTTGCTTTAAATGATTTTTGTCTATAAAGTGACCCTAGAAATGTATAACAAACTAATTTTAATTTCCACGAAAAATAATATTCATTAGCATAATCTCTTTTTTCACCTCCATAAAATATGTCTCAAATATTTCATTCTTATCTTTAAGAAAATTGAAACCATCATCACATTAAATTATATTTTATAAAATTTAGCAGAAAGTGTTAAATTTCATTTCTCTGTTAATTAAAATAAAACTAAATTATACAGAGAATGTTAAAGTTCACTTACAAATTAAAATAAAATGAAATTTAAATAAGCTAAAACAGCATTAAAGTTTCATTTTACAAGGTCTTAAATTGTGCTCTTGGATACTTATACTTCTACATTTTAATGACACCTTATCATGCCACATTATTTAGTACAACGACAACTACAATGACAATAGAAGAGAAAATATAAAAAAATGGAACAGAATATAAACAAACAATCTTAAGAGTCTATAATTTTGTGTCAAAAGCTGATTATTTATGTCATTTTATTATGGGGTTTTTCCATTGTTTCTAATGTTAACTCTAAAGTGAATGGAAAGTACATACTTTTTAGATAAAAAGTACTTTTTCAAAAAGATTCAGTACTTAAGATGAAAAAGTTCCTAACATTTGGTATTTTTTGGGAAAATTAGTTTTCTCATTTCTCAAACCTTTTAAACAACATTAAGGTTTGTCCTTATAACCATTCTTAATAGCAAGAGAGATTAAAGAGAATAAAATTATTCTTTCATACTCAAAAAATTAACTAAATACCATATTTTTGGACGAGTAAGTCTATAGCATTTATGACCTAAAGTCAGTGTCTTGGCAAAGAGAAAGAAAATAAAAAAAATAAAAACAAAACATGTGCCAAAATTTTACACAAACATTAGTTTTATATTCCTATTTCATGGTAGTTGTTGTGGTCAAAAACGTTTTCATTTTTAATGGCACATGTTACAAAATCAACCTGTTTGTCGATAGAACCTTTTTTTTTCCAAGAAAAAAAAAATTGTTTGCCTCTTAAACAAAAAATATACAAATAACCGATAAGAAGTTGTTAGAAAAACAAAACAAAACTAAAACTTTCTTTTTTCTTTTGATATAAATTTGACTCAAATTTATCATTATTATTTTTTTTTTTTTTTGTCTTCCATTAAGACTTTTGTTTTGTAAAAGTTTAGTTTTTATTGATGTTCTTTATTTCTTGTTTTCTTATTCTGTTTAATACTCATCAAGCTAAATTATCTTATAGAGTATGAGGATTTATTAAGTTTTTGTGTTTAAGTTAGTCCAATTTATTTGGAATATCTTTAGACTAGAAATAATACAAGGACAAAAATTTTCCCAATATTTAGTCATTTTCTTTGTTTCTTGGGAAACAAATAAAAAGGTTCTTTATAAGAAATTATTAAAACAAGACATAATCATAGATCACATTTGTAATAAAACAATTCTGAGAGGAGAATAATATATGGTGTTTGCGAATATTAATATAGAAATTGAATTAAGTTAGACGAACAAAATGGCAGTTCGAGTTCAGTTCTAGTTCAGTTTTAGTTCAGTTCTAGTTCAGTTCTAGTTCAGTTCTAGTTCAGTTCCAGTTCAGTTCTAGTTCAGTTCTAGTTCAGTTCTAGTTCAGTTCTAGTTCAGTTCTAGTTCAGTTCTAGTTCAGTTCTAGTTCAGTTCTAGTTCAGTTCTAGTTCAGTTCTAGTTCAGTTCTAGTTCAGTTCTAGTTCAGTTCTAGTTCAGTTCTAGTTTAGTTCTAGTTCAGTTCTAGTTCAGTTCTAGTTTAGTTCTAGTTCAGTTCTAGTTCAGTTCTAGTTCAGTTCTAGTTCATTTCTAGTTCAGTTCTAGTTCAGTTCTAGTTCAGTTCTAGTTCAGTTCTAGTTCAGTTCTAGTTCAGTTCTAGTTCAGTTCTAGTTCAGTTCTAGTTCAGTTCTAGTTCAGTTCTAGTTCAGTTCTAGTTCAGTTCTAGTTCAGTTCTAGTTCAGTTCTAGTTCAGTTCTAGTTTAGTTCTAGTTCAGTTCTAGTTCAGTTCTAGTTCAGTTCTAGTTCATTTCTAGTTCAGTTCTAGTTCAGTTCTAGTTCAGTTCTAGTTCAGTTCTAGTTCAGTTCTAGTTCAGTTCTAGTTCAGTTCTAGTTCAGTTCTAGTTCAGTTCTAGTTCAGTTCTAGTTCAGTTCTAGTTCAGTTCTAGTTCAGTTCTAGTTCAGTTCTAGTTCAGTTCTAGTTTAGTTCTAGTTCAGTTCTAGTTCAGTTCTAGTTCAGTTCTAGTTCAGTTCTAGTTCAGTTCTAGTTCAGTTCTAGTTCAGTTCTAGTTCAGTTCTAGTTCAGTTCTAGTTCAGTTCTAGTTCAGTTCTAGTTCAGTTCTTGTTCAGTTCTAGTTCAGTTCCAGTTCAGTTCTAGTTCAGTTCTAGTTCAGTTCTAGTTCAGTTCTAGTTCAGTTCTAGTTCAGTTCTAGTTCAGTTCTAGTTCAGTTCTAGTTCAGTTCTAGTTCAGTTCTAGTTCAGTTCTAGTTCAGTTCTAGTTCAGTTCTAGTTCAGTTCTAGTTCAGTTCTAGTTCAGTTCTAGTTCAGTTCTAGTTCAGTTCTAGTTCAGTTCTAGTTCAGTTCTAGTTCAGTTCTAGTTCAGTTCTAGTTCAGTTCTAGTTCAGTTCTAGTTCAGTTCTAGTTCAGTTCTAGTTCAGTTCTAGTTCAGTTCTAGTTCAGTTCTAGTTCAGTTCTAGTTCAGTTCTAGTTCAGTTCTAGTTCAGTTCTAGTTCAGTTCTAGTTCAGTTCTAGTTCAGTTCTAGTTCAGTTCTAGTTCAGTTCTAGTTCAGTTCTAGTTCAGTTCTAGTTCAGTTCTAGTTCAGTTCTAGTTCAGTTCTAGTTCAGTTCTAGTTCAGTTCTAGTTCAGTTCTAGTTCAGTTCTAGTTCAGTTCTAGTTCAGTTCTAGTTCAGTTCTAGTTCAGTTCTAGTTCAGTTCTAGTTCAGTTCTAGTTCAGTTCTAGTTCAGTTCTAGTTCAGTTCTAGTTCAGTTCTAGTTCAGTTCTAGTTCAGTTCTAGTTCAGTTCTAGTTCAGTTCTAGTTCAGTTCTAGTTCAGTACTATTTCAGTTCTGGTTCAGTTCTAGTTCAGTTCTAGTTCAGTTCAGTTCAGTTCTAGTTCGGTTCTAGTTCAGTTCTCTTTCAGTTCTGGTTCAGTTCTAGTTCAGTTCTCTTTCAGTTCTGGTTCAGTTCTAGTTCAGTTCTAGTTCAGTTCTAGTTCGGTTCTAGTTCAGTTCAGTTTTAGTTAAAATTGAAAACACTTGAAGTCTTAAAAAATTATTACTTATTTGGGGTCTAATAAATCACGAAAGATGTTGAAGTATGAATATAAAAAACTATAGCTTACTTGTATTTAAAGTTTGTTTTTTTATATATTTTTCATCGGTATTTTCTCATTTCATATTTAATGTATTAGATTTCTTATTATTCTTTACTACATTTTATCAAAATAGAAAAAGTTTGTTGAATTTCATTTATTCTTCTTTCCATATTACTATTGAAGTTTTTTTTTTTTTTTTTTCTTTTTGGAAATTTGAGTGGTTTTTGTATTATGTCCTGCATACAAAATAGGACAATTGGCTGACTGGCTGCCTTAATAGCAGGGTTTAAGTAGCCACATGAAACCTAAAATTAAGATGACTTGGCACAATAAGGCACACAAGAAGCGAGAATAAAATAAAATGAAAAATTTAGCCCTTGGTCTACTAAATGTATAAACAGGGCCCATATCATTTTAAGCAGCGTGAAAAGAAAGACCAAGTAATTTTTCTAGATAATAACAAATTAGATTGTTTTGGCATAAACGCACTTACACACGCTCAACACTAATGAATAATTATGCAAAATTGGTAGTAAAGAAAACGTAGTAGCCGAGGAGTAGGAAAATAACATAAATTACCTAGATTTTCCTTTTAGTTAAAATAAAATAAAATTTGTAGCTTTTGCCTAGAACCTTAAACACAAATTTAATAATATATTCTAGGTAATTTAAAATGTTTTTTAGAGAAGGTATTTTGGTAGTAAAACTTATTAAATATTTATTATGATTTTTGTGAAAGAAACAAAAATTTCCCATTTATATTTAGACAAGTACATAATTACGTATACAATGAGTGAGTATCTTATAAATTATTTAACATTTTTTTTTATGTATTACTTTCACATTCCCTTCCTCTGTTTTTCGCTTTAGTTATACGCAAATCAATCAAAATCCATTAATCAAATTATTAACAATTTTGAGGGGAGATTGTCGAGTAAATATGTATTACAATCAACCATTCATCCATCAAACCATTATAAGAAAGTTTGAAATATTTTTAGTTTTCCAAACATGTTTTTTGTTTTAAATATTTGTTGTTATTTAAGGATTTACTTAATAAAGCTTTTTGTACATATAAATATATATTTACTAGGTAAATATATAACATAAGTTATAAGGAGTTTTTTTGGAAATGAAATATGATACAAAATATACAAATGTATGTGTTTATACACCCACTCACTTATTCACTCACTGACTGACGAATTTATTAAAACTCTTTCAATTTGTCTTTGACAAATTCTTTCCGCTCAATATTTTATTTTTGAGAAATATATTAAGAAAGTTTCGCTTAGTTAGCAAAGGAAATTGTTTAATTTGAAAACTGTAATTAATACCGAAAATGTAATAGAGAAGAACTTTGATACTTTGGGGGCAAAAAGCAAAAGGATAACAGTCAATAACTAATAGTAATTTAAATAAAACGATAAATTTAAAGAAAATGATATCTAAGAACTATTTTCTTATTTAGTTTTCAAAATTTTATTCAATTAAATTTATTTTATTGCTTAACCTTTACACCCCTTCCTTAACCCTTAATACTTTGCCAAATATCTTAATTTTGTAGCATTTTTTCTTTTTTTTCTAAAAAATAAAAGTTTTTCTGTCAATGCTATTAGTCCTTTGTTGTCACCAAAATAAATTACACAAAATTTCCTATTTTCTCCTTCATTTTATTAAAAAAAAAAAAAAAAAAAAAAAGTTATTATTCAATATATTTTTCCAAAAACCCAAAAATTAGTTCATTAACCTTGTAAGTGATTTTAATAACACATCAAGCTAACAAAAAAGTAATGTTTTTTTTGGTTATGATACTTCTCATTATTAAAAAAAGGACCTTTTTCTTTAAACACATCAAGCTCAAAACTGGCAACTTGGGAAAAATCTCAATTTCAATTTGTTTTTTCCTATGAAGCCAATTAATTTGTTGCCACCCATGGCTTTGACATCTTTTATATGAATTTTCCTTTTTTTTTTTTTCTTTTTTTCCCACAAATGTACTTGTAAATTGTTTGTTGTAATGAGCTGACCTTATGACCCTTAAAGAAGAACAAATTTTACTAATATTTTTTTATCATAATATTTTATAGATTATTTGAGTGTTGATGTCGATATATTGTGTTAAAACAATGACCTCTTAGCACTCAGTAACTAATAGTGATAAATATACTCAATAGTTCAAAGAACTTATATTTAAATATAGAAATATTTTCCATGTCCAGTATCTCTAGTATACAAATACTTTTAGCAGAAAAAAATTATATAGTAGGGCGTCTTTAAAAAAAGAATTATAAAAAACTAAACTAAATTAATGCTGCTATAGAATTGACAAAAATGCTATAGCCAATAACAACTATGCTATAGTTAGAATTTAGATTAAACATTAGTTCAGACTATTGATATGGACTATAATACGGATAAATTATAGCCTATAATAAAGTCAGATAAAAAAAATACTAAAGTCAAAACAAAGACTATAATATATACAGAATGGAATATAGGCAGACTACAGTCAAAAAATAGACTATAATATAGTCAGAATACAGACTATAATATATTCAGACTAAAGACTGTATGGTCAGACTGTAGATTATAACATAATCAAACTATAAGCTATAAAATAGTCGGAGATAAACAACAATATTGTCTCACTATAAACTATAACTTGTTCATACTATAGACTATAATATAGTCAGATTATAGACTACAATATGGTCAAAATATAGCCTATAATATAGTCAGAAAATAGCCAGACTATAATATAGTCAGACCATAGACTATATTATAGTAAGTCTTTATATTGTCACACTTTGCACAATAGCATAATTTTACTATAAAATATAATATAGTCAGACTATATACTATAATAAACCAAACTATATTATAATGGGAATATAATAAAGCCAGACTATAATATGTTCAAACTACAGACTGTAATGTAGTCAGACTATAGACTTTACTATAGTCAGATTAGAAACTATACTGTAGTCATATTAGAGACTATAATACAGTCTAAAACTAAACTAGAACTAGAACTGAACTAGAACTGAACTAGAACTGAACTAGAACTGAACTAGAACTGAACTAGAACTGAACTAGAACTGAACTAGAACTGAACTAGAACTGAACTAGAACTGAACTAGAACTGAACTAGAACTGAACTAGAACTGAACTAGAACTGAACTAGAACTGAACTAGAACTGAACTAGAACTGAACTAGAACTGAACTAGAACTGAACTAGAACTGAACTAGAACTGAACTAGAACTGAACTAGAACTGAACTAGAACTGAACTAGAACTGAACTAGAACTGAACTAGAACTGAACTAGAACTGAACTAGAACTGAACTAGAACTGAACCAGAACTGAACTAGAACTGAACTAGAACTGAAATAGAACTGAACTAGAACTGAACTAGAACTAAACAAGAATTGAACTTGAACTGCACTAGGACTACTATAGAAAAACATTTAAAATAGATAAATTGTAACCAAAATTTTAAATAATTTCCTTTCCAACCTCGTATATATTTTATAAGCATCATACATATACTATACCCCTGGTAATCATCAATTAAAGCATATAAAAAGCAAATATTAAATCTTATCTATAACAGACATGCAACATGTATTAACATACACACATACATAGATCCACATAGACATATAACAAGTATTTAATAATGCTATTGCTGCTGTAGCTATAGCTGCTGTTATATTTTGTTTTTATTATTGCTGTTGTACGTATTAAAACAACGAGAAAATAATTGTATATATACAAAATTACATTATATAATACAAAACAGTATAAATATATAAACATATATATTTGTTTGTATGTATAAGCAACAAAAAAAACATAATTTTACAAAAACAATTTTCATTGTTATTATAGCTGTTGTGTTCTATATAAGTTCGTAGACAACAGCATTACAAAACAACTCATTCATATAAAATACAAGTTTTAACATAATATTTTTTATAACATTTTTCAGTTGCTACTGCTGCTGTTAGCTGTTTTTATTTTCTGTGTTACTGCCACATTAAAATATAAAACAGGAGTTTTTAATATTAACACTAAAAAATAATAATAAAAAAAAAGAAAAGAATTTAGTATGAGTATGTGTTATTTCCTACAATTACAACCAAGGTCCAATAAACATTTACATACTTGAAGTTTTGTAACCAGCCACCCAGTTTTTGAACCAACAATTAAATATAGAAGTTTTTTGTTTTTGTTGTTGTACTAAAGCAGTATTTAGCCTTATACACATTGTGTAAATTCCCTGTAAAACTTTAGATGTTTTCATCAACCATTATTAACATCATTGCTTGAACACATGAACAAACAAAAATATAAATGCTTGAGTTTTATATACTAATACATGGAAAATTTTACGTGAATTGAAAACTCTAGACTTTATGGTTGTCAAGGGCACTATGGTCTAGAAAAAGGAAATGTTTTAAGTTAAAATTTATATTTCAGTTTCAAATAATTCACAGTTCTAGTTCAGTTCTAGTTCAGTTCTAGTTCAGTTCTAGTTCAGTTCTAGTTCAGTTCTAGTTCAGTTCTAGTTCAGTTCTAGTTCAGTTCTAGTTCAGTTCTAGTTCAGTTCTAGTTCAGTTCTAGTTCAGTTCTAGTTCAGTTCTAGTTCAGTTCTAGTTCAGTTCTAGTTCAGTTCTAGTTCAGTTCTAGTTCAGTTCTAGTTCAGTTCTAGTTCAGTTCTAGTTCAGTTCTAGTTCAGTTCTAGTTCAGTTCTAGTTCAGTTCTAGTTCAGTTCTAGTTCAGTTCTAGTTCAGTTCTAGTTCAGTTCTAGTTCAGTTCTAGTTCAGTTCTAGTTCAGTTCTAGTTCAGTTCTAGTTCAGTTCTAGTTCAGTTCTAGTTCAGTTCTAGTTCAGTTCTAGTTCAGTTCTAGTTCAGTTCTAGTTCAGTTCTAGTTCAGTTCTAGTTCAGTTCTAGTTCAGTTCAGTTTCAAATAATTCACAGTTCTAGTTCAGTTCTAGTTCAGTTCTAGTTCAGTTCTAGTTCAGTTCTAGTTCAGTTCTAGTTCAGTTCTAGTTCAGTTCTAGTTCAGTTCTAGTTCAGTTCTAGTTCAGTTCTAGTTCAGTTCTAGTTCAGTTCTAGTTCAGTTCTAGTTCAGTTCTAGTTCAGTTCTAGTTCAGTTCTAGTTCAGTTCTAGTTCAGTTCTAGTTCAGTTCTAGTTCAGTTCTAGTTCAGTTCTAGTTCGGTTTTAGTTCAGTTCTAGTTCAGTTCTAGTTCGGTTTTAGTTCAGTTCTAGTTCAGTTCTAGTTCAGTTCTAGTTCAATTCTAGTTCAGTTCTAGTTCAGATCTAGTTCAGTTCTAGTTCAGTTCTAGTTCAGTTCTAGTTCAGTTCTAGTTCAGTTCTAGTTCAGTTCTAGTTCAGTTCTAGTTCAGTTCTAGTTCAGTTCTAGTTCAGTTCTAGTTCAGTTCTAGTTCAGTTCTAGTTCAGTTCTAGTTCAGTTCTAGTTCAGTTCTAGTTCAGTTCTAGTTCAGTTCTAGTTCAGTTCTAGTTCAGTTCTAGTTCAGTTCTAGTTCAGTTCTAGTTCAGTTCTAGTTCAGTTCTAGTTCAGTTCTAGTTCAGTTCTAGTTCAGTTCTAGTTCAATTCTAGTTCAGTTCTAGTTCAGTTCTAGTTCAGTTCTAGTTCAGTTCTAGTTCAGTTCTAGTTCAGTTCTAGTTCAGTTCTAGTTCAGTTCTAGTTCAGTTCTAGTTCAGTTCTAGTTCAGTTCTAGTTCAGTTCTAGTTCAGTTCTAGTTCAGTTCTAGTTCAGTTCTAGTTCAGTTCTAGTTCAGTTCTAGTTCAGTTCTAGTTCAGTTCTAGTTCAGTTCTCGTTCAGTTCTAGTTCAGTTCTAATTTAGTCTAGTCTTTAGTTTGGTCTATAGTATACTCTATAGTTTTTCCTATCTTTAGTCTAGTTCATAATATGATCTAGAGTTTAAATCATAAATTCCCTAATTAAATAAATAAATTTTAATTACATAAACTTTAATCCCATTGTGCAGCCTCTTTAACAATACTGGGCAAAGTTGTGTTATAGTAGTTGTGTAAGATAATAAGAGCCTGTATAAGTTTGTCTATATATCTGTCCATGTATTTCATTATATAAAATTTAAGTATGTAAGTATATATATTATTTATATAAGTATCTATGCATGTAACTATGTAAGTATTTGTGCATTGTTCTTGTACTCATTATCGGCATATAAAAAAATCATAAACCTGCAGTATAAATACAACATTTTATATACCTACAATCATATTCATTTGTATGTGAATATAAATAAATGAGTGTCTGTAGGTAATTGTTGTTATTGTTGCTTTGGAGCGTATATTTTTTCATTTATATGTTGTATTTAAGTTTTTTTTTTTTTTTTTTTGGCATCCCTTAGTGCCCTGTCGTCAAGAGATAAGATGTCTTTTTGTATTGCGGGTTGTACTCAGGGTTTTGGTTCAACAATTTTTATGAGTGTAAGTATTTTTGTAACCCAAAAAGAGTGTATGTGTTTATGTTTAAAAGTATGTTTGTTTAAGAGAAAAAGAAAACTTGGTATTATTTTCATTTCCTTTACATTTTTATTTTTTATTATTATTTTTTTTTTTTTTGTTAAAGTTTTTACATTTTCATCAAGTTTCTTTTTTTAGTCTTTTTGAGTTTTTTAAAAAGTATAATTTTTTTTATCTTTGTCATTTCTTTTAAAAATTGCTTAAATATTTAAATCCCCTAAAAAAAACTTGTCTTGTCTAAATGTTTGTGGTTGTTGTTTTTTCTTTTCTTGTTATTGCTGCTAAATTTTCTTTAAATGTTAATCTGAAGCCATCAGCTCCCTAGAGAGTTTTATAGAGATTTTAATTGTTCCAGCTGGTTGAGGATTTTCATATTTCTTTTTCATATTTTACTTTTTGTGTATATGTATTTGTTATTAATATGCCGTTTTTGAATTTTTGATAAGGTAAAAAGTTAAATTATATTTTTGTGACACAGAAGAAGAATGAAATTGTTGTTTAGGGAGGTTAAGAAGAAAATATATATTTTATTATAATTTTCTTTGAATATTAAAATTAAAGTAAAAGAAACAGAATCAGAAAATCTTTAAATGAAGTCATTAAGCTTATTTATGAACAAAATATTTAAAGCCAAATTAAGGCTAACTTTTATGTTTTAGATAAATCTTTTTTATTTTATCTTATGTAACAAAAGGGACCTTATAAGCTGTCGAGATAATTTTACAACGTCTGTCCGTCCGTCCGTCTGTCCATTCGATTGTTGAAATAAACTTTCCAAGGGTAAAATAAAATGAAATTGAAAAAAAGATTCGGCTGTGCCGAATCTTTGATACCCTTCACCATATTACCATATTACCATCTTACTATCTTATCAACATCATATTACCGTATTACCGACAAATAATAAAATGTTCGCCTTAACGTATGCTTTCATATTTTCACATATATAAATCAAAATTTTTTTCAAACTACGAAAATTTGAATATATAAAAAAAACAATCATAATAATAAACAACAACAACAATTCCATATTTACTTATTTTTTTATGTGTGTATATACAAACTGGCTGCATATACAAAGAACAACAACAACACTGTTATTGATTATATTACTTCTGTTGCTAACTAAACTACTTGTCATATAGGCAAAAACGTCACTAATAGTCATTACAATGCTTAATATAAATGTTTGTGTATGTATTTATGTATATTCTTAACAGATATGTTTTAGTTTTTAAAAATAAACAACAACAATTCCATATCTATTTATCTTTGTACAGACTGCATATACAAAGAACAACAACAACACTGTTATTCATTATATTACTGCTGTTTCTAACCAGTGTTGCCAGGACTTGAGAAAAAAAGAAGCTAAATTGGACTTAAAAAAAGGTCAGAAAAGGCTAAATGCCCCAAAAAATAAAGCCAGAAAAAAGTTAACATATTTTTTAATTTAAAAAAGCATTAATTTTTTTGTTCTCATTAGATTTTGGTATTTGTTAAATATATTTTAGTGAATTTGTAATTATAAAGTAATTAGTTTATATGTGTAATAAAGTTTGTCAAAAAATAATTGTAATATTTTTGTAGAATGAAGCGCCGCAGGCGAAAATTTTCATTAAATGTAAATAATTTCGATATTTTTGTAAGAATTAATATACACAAATGCTTAAATTGATGATTTTGTAAAAATAAAATTTGTAAAATTTTAGCCTTTTTAAGGCTATGTTAAAAATAAAAAAGGCTAACAAAAAAGCTAGAAGCTAAAACGAAAATTTTGAGGCTAAAATCAAAATAAAAAGGCTAGATCTAGCCTTAAAAAGGCTAAAATGGCAACACTGTTTCTAACTAAACTACTTGTCTATACAAAAAACAAAAAACGTCACTAATAGTCATTACAATGCTTAATATACATGTTTGTATGTGTATTTATATTCTTAACAGATTTGTTTTTGGGCCATAACTCTGTTGATTATGAACGAATTTGGTTTATTAAAAAAATCAAATTTTGTAAAAACATTTAAAAATTCGAAGTACCTGGTATATGTAGAGGCTTCAGAAACTGAAAAACCGGTTCCAAAAACCGGTTTTTAAAGCATATCTCCGCCATTTATAAACCGATCCTACTGATTCAAAAAACCGAAATTTTATTAAAATATTTGTGACCGATCTGTATAAAAATAAAAATCTATAGCTTAAACCAGGGCTTCAAAAAATAAAAAATGCGTTTTGTCCGATATCTCAGTTATTATTGAACCGATTTATTTCATTTTTTCAGAACAAAAATTCAGAAAAAAATATCCGAGACTTCTTTGTAAAAACGAAGTCCCTAGTATATACAGGGGCTTCAGAAACTGGAAAACCGGTTCTAAAAACCGGGTTTTTTAACATATCTCCGCATTGTATGAACCGATCTTGCTAAATTCCAATAGCAAAATTCTCGAAAGCATTTCCGATCGTTTGATATATATATTATATATGTCTGTTATCGGTGGGCTTAAACGCCATTTCAACCGACACACGGACGGACGGACGGACATGGTCCTATCGTCATCATTTCTTACAAGGATCCCGAAAATGTAAACTTTTTTGCTCTCCGACGAAAATTGTGGGAATTACAAACGGAATGACAAACTTATATATACCCTTTACACCTGTGGTGAATGGTATAAAAATTATGTAATGAATCAATTTTTTTCCAATTTAAAATTAGAATTTGTGCTAAAAAAATAAAAACAAATTTAGTAAAACAATAAAAAAAATATATATATAAAAATGTTCAATTTTTATATTTTTTTTCTAATGGCGATTTAATTTTTTTTTTTTTTTATAGAAGAAATTAATTTTTTAATAAATTATTGACCTCAAATTTATATCCTTCTCTCAATAGAGACCTTTTTTAAACAAAACTACAGACTTTTTACAACTTTAAAAAATTTTTCTATGGAAATATTTTTAAACAAAACTACAGACTTTTTAAAACTTTAAAAAATCATTCTATGGGAATATACATAGGTTATTGATTCCGATCATTCATAAATGTTCCTTTTCCATTTAGAAAGCCCCTAAAGAATTTTAAATTTATAAACAATTTAAATGAAAATATTGTTTTTTAAAACCACTTTCTGCACTTAAAATAACAATTCTTGTTTAATTTAAAAATAATAGCTTTAATTTACTAAATATCTACTTTCGCAGTTTTCATATGAAATTTATTTCACTCGATTTTTATAGAAAATCATACTTAATCAAGGAATATTATTTGTTTACTTATTAGAAAATTTTATAATAAATTACAGCCGACTTAGAATTTTTTTTATTTATTTATTGATATAAATTATGTTTTTTAAAAGAACTGCACTGAAATCATTACTTTCTGGCCAGAAAATAATAATTTAAGATTAAAGTTAAAAATGAAGGTGTACCAAATAAAGTCTTAGCTTTAATATGCAATTTATTAGAGTAAAATCCCTTTAAAACTCTAAAAGTTATTAGAGGTTTAATTAAATAAGATTATAATTAATATTAATCATACGCCACTAAGGACAAATTTAAAAACTTGAAATTACTTTTAAATTTATTAAGCGATATAAATGAAATTTAAATCACTTGGAATAAATTTATCAATGATTATATTTCAGCAATAGTTATTTTAATTGGGATCTTATTAAAGAAATTATAAACAATAAAAGATTACATTGCAAAATTTTGTCTTGAAAATTTAGATTTTTAAAGAAAATTTAAGTTGTTTTAAAAATAATTTTCTATTATCAATTAAGACCTAATTTAATAAGCTACAAACAATTTAAAATGTATAATATTTCGTCCAGAAAATATTGAGTTTTGTTCGAAATTAAACATAGGGCCTTATTTTGTAAAACACTTCCCCTCACTTTAAAAAAAATTTTCATGTAAATTGTTTTTGTTTTGCAAAAAAAAAAATGGAAATTTTATCAAAGTGAGGTGAAGGGATTTACAAAATAAGGGGCATAATATTATTTTGCCATTTTAAAAACTTTTGAATTTTTGAAACTAGTGTTTTTATTTGCCAATTTTTATTTTCTCTACTTTCTTTTCCCATAAATTTCTTATTAATATTTTCTTTACTTTTATTCTTATTTTTTTTTTTTTTCTCTCTCTGTTCTCTCTTTCGTCTAATTATTTTTCTTAAACTTTGACATTTAATGACGAAAACAACCATTAACACCTTGTTGCTTTAACAAACGTGTTTGTATATAAAATTTGACAGCAGCCATAATAAAAGAAAGTAAAAGATATATGTATATCTTTATATTATATTTCCACTATTATATTACAGCTTAAGGTACTTGTAGCACGTAGTAGTAGGCCTAACTACTTAAGAGACAAGGGAGAGAGAATATACATACATACAGATGTATGTTAATAATTTTACACTTAAAGAAATAAAAGTAAAGTATATATAGGAAAGAAAAATTATGGAAATTTGAAGGAAAAATAAAATAAAAATAAAAATAAAAATTTAATTAAAGAAATTTTAAAACTTTGACTAATTAATAACTAACACATACAAATAAATAACAGATTTAATCACCAGAAGTTAAATTTTTGTTTAATTTTAAGTTAAGTTTTTTATAAACGTTGGAATTTTGTAGCCAATAAATAATCAGGGAATTTTAAGCCTATTAATTAGTTTTTATATCCACCAACAAAAACATGGAGACTATACTAATTTTGTCATTCCATGTGTAACAAGTCTGAAAAATCACTTAAAATCCCATAAAGTATTTTCTGGGTCTTGGTTAGATTCTAAGACTATCTAGCTATGTCCGTCTGTCTGTCAGTTGAAAACAGAACGAACGAGATAATTTTTAGATCTTAAATGGGGTTTGTTTGGTATTAAAAATGGACAAAAAAAACGGTTAATAAACAAACAAGTTCTGGGCCAAACACAGGGAGTCCGTTGTAGCTTCATTTCGTACTCTTCTGCTGACATTTCTTAAACAAAAGTATATACGACAACGAAATAGTAGACTAAGGCAAACAAATTCAGTGAAAACTAGAATAGTGCGACACTCAGAGTTAATCAGAGATATAGAGGGTGACTATAAAACGGATAATTGGCTACAGGGGAAAATAAAAACCTCGAAATTGAATATTTATAATGATGGCTCAAATACCACCAATGGAACTGATTGTAAGGACAGACTATAGTATCTTCCAAGCTGAAATTTACGCGATAGCCACAGCAGCAATACAAATATCAATGTTACCAATAGATTTTAGTTTCTTAATTGATAGTTAAACTGCTATTAAGACACTTAAAACAGGTAATATAAGATCTTATGTAGTCAGCAGCCGTCACAAAGAGCTCCTAGCTCTTCGTGAATAGCATAATATTAATCTTTGCTGGGTACCACAAGAATATTCCAGGTAATGAAAAAGCAGATGAATTGGTGAAAAGAGATGCGAACCTACTGCAGGAAAACACGGTAACGGACATTTTTCTACCCATATTCACGACAGTTCAGGAAATAAAGCAAATATCTAGACGCGAATGGTTAATCGACATTAATAAAAGATAATTGAGAATGGTAACTAATTTAATTAATCGTCACAATACTCTTGGTATAGTAAGATTCAAATTTTTAGATGATAATACATGTAGGTGGTGCAGGAAACTGTTGAAGACAGTTATCACTTTTTATGTGAATGCCCAGCACTATCTTAAGACGATTTAATATACTTGGCTCTTATTTCTTTCAGAACTTGTCTGATATAAGAGGTATAAATCCATGGAAATTAATAGAATATATATAATTAACGAAATGGATAAGCAAAAATACAATAAGGATACGAAGAAGAGGAGAAATCACAAGGGAAAGAACGGCTATAATTACTTGTTGTCATCTTTTTAACCTAACCTTAACGTTTATTATAACGTTGAATATGTTTAAAATATAAAAGCTAAGTTTTATTAAAAGCAATAAATATATAACGAAATTATTTACAATTATGTAAAGGTATCAAAAAATAAAATTTGTTTTCCCCCAAAAATCATTAAAAATCGTAAACGATCAGGAATGAGATTCTCTTGGTATAGAAAACAAAATTAGGTATATTCTATTAAAATCGTTGAATTAATACCGATTTCATTCCAAATTAAGTAAAGGTAACTCATTAAAAAATATTTATAGTACTGAAAATATTGATAAAAATTATGTTTTTAAAAGAACTACACACAAATTATTATTTCCTGTCTTAAAAAAATAATTTATTATTAAATTAGAAATGAAAGTGTATCAAATAAAGGCTTAGCTTTAATATGAAATATACTTCAGGAAAATCTCTTCATAACTCTATAATTTATTAAAGGTAAAATGCAAAAAGTCAATAATTAATATTAATCATGAAAAATTTAAAAACTTGAAATTACTTTTATATTTATTATGCAATTTATATAAAATTAAAATTTACTAAGATAAAATTTATCAGTGATTTAAAATTTAACGGTCTTTTTAATCAATTTTTTTTTTCATTTTTATTTTTAAAAAATCATTAAAAATCTAAAATGAGCAAAAATGCAAAATTTTTTCCTTCATTATAAAGTAAAATATGTTGTAAATTGAAGGAGTTTTATTTCATTAAAATCGTTGAATAAATTTAGTTACTATTTCAAATTAAGTGAAGATAGCTCATTAAAATCTATAGTTTTCCTATCCCTTATTAAAAAGTTGACTTTAATCCAGGAATTTTAATGAAAAATAGTAAATTTCCTTTAAAATGTATTTAACTTTATACAAAAAAGAACAATTCTAAATTATATTACCTACAATGGTTTTGAAGACATTAAAAAAATTTTAACAAAAGAAATACATTTTTAAAAAAAAAGATTAAAAGATTTAAAAAATATATATTTTTCAAAAAATCGTTAAAAATCGAAATCACACAAAAATGCTTCTTTTTCTTTTCTAATATAAAGCTGAATATGTTAAAAATAAAATAATTTACACCTCATTTCAATCGATGGATAAATTTTGATTTTATTCGCTATTAAGTGAAGGTATCTTATGAAAAAATTTAATTTTCCTTACTTCTATTCTAAAATCATTATTTATCCACCGATTTTAATAAAATATAACTCATTTTCGATATAACATATTCAGCTTTATAACAAAAGAGAAAAATAATAATTTTTGTTAATATTCGATTTTTAATAATTTTTTAAAAAATTAAAATATTTTCGTATTTTTAAAAAATTTATTATTTTTTTTCGCTATATGTTTTTTAGCTAATTTTTCCTTTTCAATTATCATTTAAAGCTAATAACATTTATTACACACACTTTAAAATTAAAATTACCTTAATAATTACAAAACTTATTTTATCTATCTATTATTTTTTTTATTTCATCAACTTACTTTTTGTAAAACGTTGAAACGTATGCTGAAAACTTTTACAAAAGATGATGCGTAGAACAAAGTGATGATGATGATAAACTTTTTTGTGTTAACTCGAGGTTTAGAACGTACCAGAGAACTCAGCACAGGGAGTATGAGCAGGAGTTTATTATTACAGTTGTATTACACCTTTAAAGCTTTTTAAAAACTATTTTTTTAGTTTGCTTAAAAAGGAAAAGCAAACTTCTTTCAATTTACTATTATCAACACTGTGTAAGAACTTTTTATTTTTCGTTAAAAGAATATTAATTATTATTTTAAACTTATACACTTAAACTTTTTTTTCTTTTGGCAAATTTATGGTGAAGGATTTTTTTAATAAAGGGAACTATTTTATTGATAGTATTCTATTTTAAATTTATTTTAATTTTTTATTATTTTAAATTTTATTTTTTTATTTTAAATATTATTTTATTAAATTTTATTTATTAATAATTTTTTCATATGATTTTCTTAAATTTTCTTTTCTTTTTTTATCTTATTTTTGTTGTTTTATTAATGTTAGATTTTTTATTTTTATTTTTCACTATTTTATTTAAAACTAATGACTCATAATAATTCTACACTTCCGCTTTCAGCACAAGATAAACAACTTCCGGTTTCATGCCACATAGAGTTTAGGGTTGGGGGGAGGAAAATTGCATAAATTACATAGTAAAATAGTTGTAGTTGTTGTAGTTGCTATTATGATAATTAAACGGAAATAATTTTGTTGTTAAACATTTAAAAACACACGCACACACATATACGTTTACAGCGGAAGTAATGCATTTTAAAACACCACAATTTAAAAAAAAAATTCAAAATTTTATTTTTAATGCATTTTTTCTTGCCACCGAAATTTCATTTAAATTGTTAATTATCTAAAATTATTTTAACAATTTTTTGGAATTAAAAAAAAAAATATATATTTTTATTTAATTTTGGTTATTTTTAATTTTATTTTTTGGAAATTAAATCTTTAAAAATTTTGTTTTTTAAGAAGTTTAAATTTATTTTATTAATAAATTGTTAATAATTTAAAATGCTTTTAACATTAAAAAAATAATTTAGATTTTAAAAATATTTAAAATCTTGAAAAAAATGTTAAATTTTGTTTAAATTTTTTTAATGTCTAACTTTCTTTTTAGTCATTTTTAAGTTATTTTTCTTTCTTTCTGATTAATATTTTATAATTTGTATTTAATATTATTTTTTTATTAAAATTTTTGTTTTAATAATTTTAAGATTTTCTTTTCATTTTTAACTTTTAGAAATTCTGAGTATGTTTCTCTCTTTCTGATTAATAATTTTTAAATTTTATAATTATTTGTTTTAAATTTTTTAATAAATTCAAAATTTTCTTTTCATTTTCAATTTTTTTTTTTTAATTTTTGAATTTTCAGTTTTCTTTCTGATTAAAATTCTTAATATCTTTTTTTATTAAAATTATTATTGTATTTTTTTAGTAATTTCAAAATTTTCTTTTCATTTTCAACTTTTTTTTTAAAAATTATTAAATTTTATTCGAAATTTTCATAATTTAATTTTTTTTTTTTTTCCTTTTTCTTTTTTCTTTTTAATTCAGATATTTTTAAATTTTCAGAATCTTTTTTTTATCGTTTTCCAGTTCTTTTAATTATTTTATTTTATTTTTATTTTCAATTTATTTCAAATTTTGAAAAATATATCTTTATTATTTTATATTTTTTTATTAATTTTTAAAATTTGTTTATAAAATTTTTAAATTTTTTTTATTAATTTTAAAAACTTCTTTTATTCATTTTAAAATTTTTTTATTAATTTTAAAATTTTTTTATTAATTTTAAAATTTTTCTTTTTTTAGAATTTTAAAAATGTCATTAAAATTCGAAACTTCTTTTTAAACATTTTTAAGCTTTTTTGTCAGTAATTTTGAAATATTCATTTTCAATTTATTTGAATTATTTTTATTTTAATAAATTTTCAATATTTTACTTTAAATTTCTAAAATTAAATTTCTGTATTTTTTTTTTATTTTCCGGAATTTATATTTTTTTTACTTAATTTCCTGTAAAATCTTTCACTTTTTTCACCTTCACTTTTTCCTTCTTAAGAATTTTTTACGTTCCTTTATAGATTTTTGTTGGTATTTCTTCAAAATTTTCATGGCATTTTTACAAATTTCTTTATTTTTTATTTTGTTAATTTTATTTTACTTATTTTTTTTAATGTTATTTTTTTCTGAACACTTTTTTTCTGTATTTCTAATTATGCACGTTGACCGCTACCCTTAACTTCGCTTCCGTTTCCTTTCATTATTTGTTTTCGTTTGCATATGTAAAACATTGCTTTTATTATTATGCTTATATACTATTAAATTATAATTTCACTTTATTTCACATTTACTTAGATTTATGTATATGTATGTATATATGTATTTATTTTTCACATCCGTTTTATAAAATTTTCTGCTATTTATCTTTTATAATTTTTTAATTTAGTTGTAATTTTGTTAATTGCATTTTATACATTCATTAACTCGGGGTTAAGTTGGTTATTTGGTTGTTGAGTATGTGTGTGTGTGCATGTGGACTGTGGTTTTCTAGTTAAATACTTTCACTAATACAGTGAAAATTAACATAGTGGTTTGTAATTTTAATTGCACTAAAAATAGAGAGAAAAAAAATAATTAAAATTATTTTTTTTTAACGGTTAACAAAATTATGAATAAATAAAAAACACAAAAAGAAAAGGATTTAAAAAAAAAGAATAACAAAAAAGCAACAGAAATTCTATGGCAAGGATTTGTTTTGACAAGGAGTTGTATATAATTCACTTTTTTTGGAATTGAATCTAATTTACGAAATAAATAAATTTAAAGAGGTTGCACTACCTAATGCAGCATATCTGCAGAACGGTTTATCTAATTTAATTTAATAAAATATCAAAAAATTCCAAATTTTATCACCTTCAAGTTATATTTACCTAAAATTCTAATGTAATTAAAAGCTTCGAAAATATAAAAAAAAAATTTATAAAAAAAAAAAATCTTAAAAAATAAATATAAATATAAAATTTTGGTTTTTCAAAAATTCGTTAAAAATCAAAAACGACCAAAAATTTTGCTTGCTTTTTCTTGATCATTAAGATGAAAAAGTTGCCAGTAAAACGAGCTATAAATTAGGTATCTTATTTAAAAATTGTCTAATTAAAATTACAAAATACTAAAACTTATTTAAAAAACACAACGCTAAACACAAATGGATATGAAAAAAGTACTTTTTGAATATATTTTTTTTTTTTTTTTATCCTACAAAAGATTAATTTGTTACACTGCGTGTAATTTTTTAAGTCATGGAAATATAACCATATACGGACACCACTACGCGATAAAAGACCCAAAAAAAGACCCATGTATCCCAGTTTTGTCCAAAGTCACTTTTGCGGCTACCTTAGCGCTACCGAAACGGTGTTAAGAATCATTCTTAGGAAGTTTATATGTTCTAGAAAGTTGTTTATTGAGATCTTAGGTAAATTTTTGTAGTTGGTTGTTTCTTTGAATTTTGAACGGTTTGCTACCTATGGACCTGAACAGGGGAAAAAAGGTAAAAAAAAATCGAATTTTTTAAAGTTTTTTGCGATTTTGATTTTGAAGATGAAGTTTTTTTGATTTTATATATTCACAATTTTTGTTCTTTATGACAAGAGCTACAACTTTGTCTCAGAGAGTAAATCAAAATTCAGAACGGTTTGCAAGATATTAGCCTGTGAAATTGATCACTTTTTTGCAAAAGTGACACCGAGGCACCAAATCTTTGGGGGCCCATAAAAAAAAGTGCATGACTTTGGGCAAAACTGGCAGACACGGGTCTTTTTTTTTTTTTTTGGACTTTTATCACGTAGTGGTATCCGTATATGGTTATATTTTTTCGTGTTGCACTGTGTTATCTAAAACGTAATAAAATAATTTTCTTTAATATCATTTAAAAACAAAATATAAAAAATTAAAAAAATTGCTCTGTTACATATAAGCACGGCATATTTTGGGATTTTTTTTTACATAAGAGTATTTTTTTTTTTTTTTTTGTATATTTTTTATTACTAAAGAACTTAATTTTACTTAATTCACAATTAAAAGATATTTTCATTATAGAGTTTTTAAAGTATTTTGTTAGTGAAATTTTATTTTTACTGCTATATTCATCTTATAAATTAATAAAAATTCTGCTCCTGATAAAATGCATTTGATTTGAGTATTTTAAAGTGGAAAAAGATTTTTTAGCAATTTCTAATAAAAATCAAATAATTATTGGCCTGAATAGTAGATAAAACACTTTTTAAGAGCATATTTTTGGTTGCCCTACGTAAAAGTAATATTAATTAATATTAACAAGTACATTAAAATAGCATTTTGAAACAAAATTATATTTTTAAAACAAGTTTGCTTTTACTGTTTTAAGATCTTATTCTTATAATTCAAAGAGCAATTGCTTGTCTCAACTATTTTTACAGAGTTAACATTTTTTGTTTATATTTGAATAAAAATAACTTATCTTATTATACTCTGATATAAAATAACACTTTTTATTTTTACTTCAAAAACGACTTAATGTGAAGCACAACTAACAGGATTTAAAAATTTGGAAATATCCTCTAAATTTTGAGTTATATTGGAAAAAATCCTTTAGGATGGTTATTCCTGCACTAAAGATATTGTAACTTTTTACATTTTAAGTCCATTTTTATTTTCAAATTTCAACCAAAATTATGACAAGTATTTGTGCAAGTATTTGGTATGGTTGGAAAGGTTATTACTTAAAAAATAATAATATATAAATAATAAAGTATTCCAACTAAATTTGTTTATTGAATTAATCAAAAAACGAAAATTTTTTGTATTTAGTGTTATTTTTCAAAAAAAAATTTTATATTTGAACTTAAATAAAATCTACACTAATTCAGCTATCATTGTGAAATTTTAGTATAATGTAAAAAAATTTGTTGTTAAAAGAAAAAAGTAAACAGATTTCCAATTTCTTACTTCAAAATGCCCAAAATTCCAGTTCGGGGAAAACTTGCTTCAAAAATTGACTTTTCTCAGTAAAATGGTTACCCTGTCGTTATAGGAGGTGTGCCTTATTAAATATTTTTTGTGTGTTTAGCTAACATATGGAGGTAACTTTCTAAGGTATTTTTGTTTTAATATCAGCTTTGACATTTTTGTGCTATACAAAAAACTAAAAACACCTAAATTAAAATTAACGAAATTCTGATAGGGCTAGCGGGGAGACTGTTACCCCAACTGGCCTCGCATTTATTTTACATGCATTTATGATAAGTATTATTTTAGAAACTTAAAAAAAATGTATGGTCTAGAGGAAAATAATGGATTTTTAAGTGAAAAAATGTTACCACCTTTTTGAAAAAAATCACAATTTATTTCAAATTTTCAAATTCAAAAGAATATAACTTTTTATCTAAACCACACAGGTATATGATCTTTACACGAAAATTGTTTAGAATTTTGTACAGAATCCAGAGAATATTTTAGAAAAATTGTAAAATTCAAATTGTGGCCGCCAAGTTCAAAAAACTTTAAAAAAACATGTCCAAAAATGGGTCAAAATTTTACTTTGGTCCAAATATCTCTTAAAGTAAAAGAGATAACCCAAACAAGTAAGCATATTTTTTGTAGAGAATTACAGGGACTATCTATGTGGAAAAATTTTTTTTGAGTCAAATCATAAATCAAATTTTGACGATTTTTAAAAAAATGTTCATACCCGAGGTGACCAAATTTGGAGGTCCACCCCCCGTCCCCCAGACCCGCTGAGAACCTGATCTCCTCCAAATCAATTGGTATACACCTCAGGATTGTCCATGTAAAATTTCATTTAAATACATCCAGCAGTTCTAAAGTTACAGAATTATTTTCAAAAAAATTTCGTTTTGGGACCACTGTGCGCTGTAAGCAGTATAATATAAATCGAATACTTTTCTGCAAAGTCCAAAGATTTTAAATATGTAAAACTTTTTTATTAAATCCAAACTGTTAATTCATAATCTTATAAATTGGAAAATAACACAAAATTAATTTTGAGCAAATTTTTTTTTGAACACTGCCTCAACCAATTTCAAGTCAAAAAAAGAAATCCTAGTTTAACAATGATAATTTCGGTAAATGATACATCAAAAGACAAGGTCATAATCTATCAATTAAAATACTAAATAATGAGTTGGTTAACATCAACGGCTAGATTTGGCATCGAAAAGTAAATCGAGTAAAAGGTTATGATAAGAAACCTTAAAAAACATTGAATATGGGTGTCATAAAAAATTAATAAGGATCAAAACCAGTTAAAAAATTTTGCTCCCAAAGTTAACATAATGTCAAAAAACTTATAAAATCTAAGAAAATTGTGAATATTTATATGTTTTATGAAATTTACAAAAGTTTTTAAAAAAATGGTGTGAAAAAAAGTGTCCAAATTTTTTTTTTTTTTTTTTTTTTCTGAATTTTTACAATTTTTATGTTTATTCACCGACTGATAATTTCAAACAAAAATAATAAGCATATTTGCATTCTTTGGAATCTCTAGTTTTTAGGAGCAAACATAATGCAAGAGAGAGATTACCAATATGTTGTAGAATTTCAGATTTTTAATGAAATTTCAGATTATTTATGATATTTCAAAATTTGTGTGAAATTTGAAAATATTTTAAATGTCATAACCATTAGGAATACTTAGCAGAGGAATTCAATTCACCAATTGCATACTGCCTGTCTGTCTCTTTGTCAGTTTGTTTTTTAACTGTGTCTTGTCTGCCGGTTTGTTTGTCTGTCTGCCTTTCTATATGCCTAACTGTTTATTTCCCTGTCTGTCTATTCGTCTCTCTATCTGCCTATTTATACGTTAAAACATACAAATATTTTTATTTTATTTTATTTTTATTTTATTAGAGTTATATAATACAATAAATGATATTATATAAATAAAGAAAAGAGAGTGCGAGCGACAATGGCCTTCGACTCACATACAAATATTCTTGATAAATTTTCTTTATATTTCATTGATAATTTTTTTCTCATTAAAATCAATTAAAAAGATTTATAAAATAACTAAGTTGTGATGCATTTCTTTGGAAAATACAACCAAAGATTTTTTTTAAATCTGAAATTGGCAAAATTCCATTATAAACTATAAAAATGCCAAATGAAAACCGATTTAAAACAAACAAAAAAAAAAGATTTACACACTTAAAAATGACATGACTTAATAAAAAAAGTTAATGTCTTCAGCAAGTATTTAAATTGTTTTAAGGCCTATTAGCAATATTCCTTTTCAATAGAATTTCTAAAAAGCGTGACAGCAAAGTAGTCAACTGATCTTTAAGTAAAACTCACTTTTTTAAATAAATTAATCATGTCTGTCCATCTGTCTTGTTATTAGTTTTTGTATCTTGTTTATTTTTTCAATAAATATTTTTAATTTTTTCGTAAATACCCTGCGGGAAATTTATGGTAATTGCAGTAATGGACTGGTTTCTCTGTACCAGTAGAGTACCAATTGACACCTAACTCGTCACCAAAGCTCCAATTGAGAACCAGTTGACACAAACACACTCACTATTAACATGCTCGTTAAGTGCGCAAATTGTAACTCGCGCGCAATAACAATCAGTGGCTGAGTGGTAAGTGTTGAAGACTATAAAACATAACATACGTCAGATGAACATGGGTTCGAGCCGGGGTGCCGCCATCGACATTAACGAAAATTTATAAAATTAAAATAAACATAATGTAATAAAGATAATAATAAAAATAATGTTTAAAAAGTAAACAATTATCGAATTTTTATAAAATTTTTATTACAATAATCGTTACTGAACCTGTCCTCTTGGACCTGTCCTAGGACCCATCCTGTGACCTGCCCCAAGGGGCTAATTAGCCACCTCCAATGACAACCCCATGTAAAAGTGACAGGTTCCTCTCATATAAAGTTCCGGAACTGTGACCGGTCACTAGCCCTGAGAACCTGTCACGTGACTAGTTTTGAACCGGTTCTCTTTACTCTAGGGTATTTTTAGTATTACAATGAAATATATATTTATATATTATATTTTTAAAATTTCTTAATGTCAATTACACTAAAACTCTCCTTATTTCCAGCTTATAAGCTACCATGGTAATGTCCTTAAAAAATAATTACCTACACCCACACACACTAAGGAATCTAAATTTTGCCCCAAAAAAATATGTATGTTTAATTAATGTTTCAATTAAATACCTGCTGTTTAATACATATATAGTAAACAAAAAAATTTATTTCTATAAGATCCAAAAAAATTTCTCTAGAATTATGAGGAAAAAAAATAGAAAAAACATAAATAACATCATGTGAAATACTGCGTAAAAAAGAACAAAAATTTTCCTACTACTTAATTAAAAATTGTTTTGTATATTATTCTCTGATATTATTATAATGAAATACAAAATTCATTTTAAACATTTAAGTTATTAATATACTTAATGCCTAAGTATTTAATTTTAGTATAATTTTAATTTTAACGCTAGTTTTTTTGTAAGAGAATTTTGAATTTCAAAGAAATTTTCTTAGAATTTTTGCTTATGTATTCTGTTTTTTTTTTTTTTTTTTTGGTTTTTGTTTATTTTGCTAGTGAAAGTTTTGGAAAGTTGTTGCTAAAAAAAAAAGAAGGAAAAATATGTAGTCAAAGGAAGAGTTTTATGTTGTTATATGAATATTTATAGTTTTCGTTTTTATAAATGTGTTAATGAGACCAGAGAAAATAGTTATAAGATACGATACAACGAAGTGAAGAAAATGAGAACATTTTTAAAAATGAACTATTATGCTGTTTTCTTTAAGACTTAAGCTATTAGAAAGATGTTAAGAATAAGAAAACATATGAAGGAGTTTAAATAATATGTTTGGCTTTAATAACATTTTAAATGCTTCAAAGAAACCCTGATCCCATATTGAACTAATTTAACGACAATTCCAAAAATATTTGATACTTCCAGCTCTTTAGGAATCCCTAGCAATAATTATAAATTGGTTATTATTCCATAATATTTTACTTTCTTTGATGTATCCATTATATATCAATTATTAAGTTCCAAAAAATTATTACAAGACACAGAAGTAGTGACAGACAGAAATATTATCATACAGACAGATGGACGGACGGACAGAAAATTCTAAATCAACTTTCCTATTTACAGCAATGATTTCTATATTTCTTTTTAATCCCAACTGATTGGTAAACTCAATTAAATTTTAATTTATTTTTCAACAATTATTTTTATTTTTTTGAAAAATATTCCTTCGAACGGGACGAAGAAATATCAACACAAGAGATATTAACCGGAACATCGTATTTGAAATTAAATATATAGAAATTCATAACAAAAACAAAATATTAATTAGAAATTAAGAGCTAAATTCAGTTCAAAGGAGCAAGCTGAAGACAAGTAACTTTACATAACTCATTTCGGTTTGAAGGACCAAAATAAAATCAATATATTCTTCGATTTAGAAAATTTTTTACTGGAAAATATATCAAAAATAAAACAAACTTCAGTTAATCTAGAAACTTACAAAAATTATAATTTAAAATAAAGAACAATTCTGGCTCGAAGGACCAAAAAAAATAGTCTGTTTTTTGAAACGGCAAATTCCTTACTAGAATTTAGTATCAAAAGTTAAATAAAATCTGGTAAAAAAAAGGAATTTTTTAAAATATTTATTTTAAATAAAGAAGAAAAAAAACTAACTTTGGATTGAAGGACCAAAATCAAATGAATAAATCCATCAGAATGGAAAGTTTATTTTAAATATTTAAAATTCATAAAATGTTTGTATTTTGATAAGAAATAAGCAACAAAATTAATTTTTTTTTCAGAAATATTGTTAAAAAAATTAAATTAATTGGTAGTTTTTAACTATAAGAATGTAAAAAATATAACAAAATCCAGCTAAGGAATGATTTTATAAAAATGTAAATTTATGAAAAAGAAAAACCTCAATCCAGCTTGAAGGACCTAAATATAATGAACTAAAATATGGAAAGTTTTTAAATATAAGTAATTATTATTTTTATTATTTATTCATTTAAACAAGCAATTCTTAAATATCATTAAAATATTAATATTAAATAATACTTTAAGAAATATGTCGGTTCGAAGGACCAAAATATAAAGAATTAATATAAATTAAATTATTAAATCATTAATATTGTTTTTCTTTAATGTTAAAACAATTTTTTTATTAAATTCTAGCAGCAAAATTTTATTTTATATACGAAATATTATCGTTCATTTTAAATTTTTATAAAAATCAATTCATTTCGAAAAATTTAAAGAAAAAATAAAAAATTAATTATTTAAAAGTTTTAAACTAGGAGAAGATATAAGAAATATAAAAAAAATATACTACTAAAAAATAAAACGAAAAACATCAATCCAATTCGAAGAACCAAATTAAAATAAATTAATCCATTAGACTACTCAGCTTATAATTAAAAGAGGACACAAGAATTGAAACGAAATCTAGCAAAGCGAAGAATTTTTAAACATTATAAAAATATTTTTTTAAATATTAATATAAATAAATAAATAATCCAACTCGAAGGACTAAATTTATAGAAATATGATTATTATGATCCTTTTATATTTAAGTAATTTTTATATACAGAAATATTTAATTCTAATAGCTAAATTTTAATTTAAATAATAATGTTTCAATTTCGGAACCAAAAAAATAATTTAATTGCGAGACATAATTTATTTTTTTTTATAAATTCAGGGAAATTTAAGTAAATTGAATCTAACCGAAACCAAACGATTTTTAAGTAGAAGAAATTATAAAAAATTAACAAAAGCTTGCTAAAGAAGGAAAAAAAAAACAATCCGGTGCGAATGACCAAAGTTAAAGAAATTAATCCGTTGGATTGGAAATTTTCTTACCGAAAAAAAGTTAAAAGGAAATCCAGCTAAACAAGAAATTCTTGAACATTATGAGAAATTAATTTAAAATGAAGATAGAATACACTCCGGCTCGAAGGACTAAAATTTAAAGAACTAATAGAAATTTTAATATTCAAATTATGAAGGTGATTCTGATAACTTTCAAAGAACTGTTTGGATACAGAAATATTTAATTCTAGAAGTTTTATTTTAATTGAAAACAAATCCGTTTTTATTTAATTTTTGCTACATTTTATTTCAATTATTATAATTTTTTATAACAATTTTCTAATAAAAAAGTGAATACCTCATAACAAAATATTAAAACTTTTTAGATAAATTGTATAAAAGCAGTCTGACGAAAGGACAGAATAAAATTCTAGAAGATATATTAATGAAAAGTTTATCTACATATTTATCTAAAAACAGGTTCGGAGAACTAAAATATGAAGAATTGTGTTTAAACTATGAAAACTATTCTGGTAAATTTAAAAAAAAAAAAAAAATTGTATACAAAAATATTTAATTTCAAAAACAAAATTAAATTTTAAATGAAAAATAGATCTTTTATTATTTTTTTTTTTTTTTTTACATCTACAAACAATTTAAATATATTTTTAAAATTTTTTTATTATTCCAAAAATCTTAGATCATTAAACATTTTATTAAAGCAGGCAAGCAGAAGGACAGACTAAAATTCTGGGAGACGCGTTGATGGAAATTTTATATATTTATCTCAAATATTAATACAAAAATTAACAAATGCTACAAATCAAAAATTAGTAACATGAAAATGTTTCTGGTAACTTTCAAACAATTCTTTTAATATGGAAATATTTAATTCTTACAGCAAAATTTTATTGTAATAAAAAATTAAAAAATAAAAAAAAAAAAATAATAATTTTAGAAAATTTATATTCTTTTCTAAATCTCAATTTTTTAATAATAAAGTAAATAATTTATATAAAAATTTTAATAAAAATTTATATATTAAATATATTTAAAATTTTGTTATTAAATTGAAATACTAGTACCATTGAACATTATTTTCAGAACAGGCAGACAGAAGGACAGATTAAAATTCGGAAGGATATGTTTATTATTTTAAAAAAACTAATATATTTCGAAAGTGTTCCATATTTAAATATATTTAATATTAAAAAATATATAAACAATGTTACTGAAAATCTAATAACATTTAAAATCTGTTTACAACAGGCAGACAGAAGAACAAACTAAAATTCTGGGAGATACGTTGATAATTTTCAAAATTGAATAAGTTTCAAAAGAGTACCACATTTAACTATATTTAAACAAAGTATATATTAATATAAAAACCAAATATTTAAACAATTTAAATATATTTTTATAAATTAATTTTCATTATGTTGAAAATCTAGGGTCATTGAACCTTTTTTAGAGCAGGCAGACAGAAGGACAGACAAAAATTCTTAGACATACGTTGATAATAAGTCTATTTATTTCTATTTTCAACAATTATTATTTTTTAAAAGTGTGCCACCGTTATATATAAAATAATTTGTTGAATATTTAAGGTAGATTTGATAATAGACAATTGAAAGGAATAATAAATGACTAACGTCTCGAAGGACCAAAATTTTTAAAATTTGTATAAATGAATTAAAATGTAAAAATTATTTATTAATAAACATAAAATAAATTTCTATCCAAAGAAATGTTTTAGGAGTATTTTAATATCAAAATTTTATTTTAGAGAAAAAACTGAATATTTTCAATTTTGGATTTAAATTTATTTATTCTTTTTTATTTATTTTTTTTTTTTTTATAAACCCGTATTTAAATAAAAAAACTACTGGCTGTTCAAATATATATCTTTTAATTTTCATTATATAATAAACAAAAACAAAGTTATTAAAATCCAAATTGAAAATCTAGAATCTAGGAAAAGTTTAATACAACAGACAGACGGAAGGACAGACAAATATATTTCAAGGTACGCCGACGAAAAATATACATCTCAAAGATTTATTACTTCAAATGCTGATAACCTTGTTCCTTTTAAAAAACCTCTAGGTTTAAATTTAAAATCTAACCAAAATATATTCTAATATATTCCTATTAAAATGATGTAAAATTTTCAGCACTTAGCTTTAAATTTTAAATCAATTTTTTCAATTTCTTTATTCAGTAAAACGTCATTAAATTCCTTTAAAAATAAACTTAAACTAAATTGATTTTTTTTTTTTTTTTTTTTGCTGCTCCTTCATTATCCTTTTAAATTATTTAAACGCTCTAAAAATTATTGTTATTTATACTTTTTTTAATATTCCAAAAAAAACACAAATTTGTTACAAAAAAAAAAAAAAAAAAACGCACACACATCAAAAACAAAATCCACAAAAAAATCGAGTGGTAAACAGCAACAACAATAAATAATCCTTATATTTTATTGGCGCTGCTGCTGCTAACGTTGATATGGTTGTTGTTGTACGTACATACGCATAACATTTTAGGTAAAAAAAAATTAGGGTGAATTTATCCAACTCCCACCACTACACACCAACCGAAAAACTGTTACTTAAGAAAAAAACATAAAAAAGCACAAAAATAACAGCAAATACAAAAACAACAACAATAATAAAACTGTAAACTTTTCATTGAGAAGAAAAAGACACTTTTGGTTTTTTTATATTTTAAACATTAAAAAGTTTCTCACTTTTTATTTTTTAATGGAATTTTTTTTACAAATATTTTCTAATACTTTTTTTCTTTATAACAATTTCTCTTAAAACTTTTTCATCATTTTATTTTAATATAATTTTCTTTCTTTCTATAGCATTTTTTTAAATAAATTTTTATCATTTAAAGCATTTTATTTTTTTATAAATTTTTCAAAAATTTTCTTTTGGTTTTCTTTACTTTTTTTGTAATAATTTATTTTTGAGAACACACGCGTAAATTTTATTACGTTCCAAATTGACCCGACGACTGGAACTCCATGACTGAATTTCTATAAAGATTACAATTTTACTTCAACCACCTTCTTGTCGTCGATGTTGTAGTTGTTTATGTGTATGTAAGTGTTTATGTATAAATTTCAAACTAAATCCTTGTGTGTGGAAAGCTAACAGAGAATACCAGAAATAACGAAAAAAAAAAAACAAAAATATAGAAAACAAGAATAACCTTTTTTCCTTTGACTGAACCTCCCATAACAGGGATGAAAAGCTTAAAATTAATGTCCATATTAGGGTACAATTTGTTAAGAAATTTTGAAACAAGTACCAAAAGCTAAATTTTGTATAAAAAGAAATTTATTTAAACTAATAAACTAAAATAAAGCTTAAACTTATGTTAAACAAAAGTCTAAATTAAAACTTTAGTCGCATTTATAGTCTAAATTGTAGTCAAAGCTATAGTTGAAACCATAGCCTAAATTGTGGACTAAATTATATATAGTCTATAGTCTAAACTATAGCCTACAATGTAGTATAAAATATAACCTAAGCTATAGTCTAAAATATGAAATAAACTCCAATTTAAACCTTAGTCTAAACTATAGTTGAAATTATAGTCTTCGAAATTATAGTTTTCATTAAAGTCTAAACTACAGCTAACTATAGTCCAAACTATAGTCTAAACTATAGTCCAAACTATAGTCTAAACTATTGACCAAATTATAGCTCAAACTATAGTCTAAACTATAGTCTAAATTATAGTTCAAAGTATTGTCTAAATTATAGCCCAAAGTATAGTCTAAATTATAGTCAAAGCTATAGTCTAAACTATAGTCTAAATTATAGTTAAAATTATAGTCTAAATTATAGTCTAAACTATAGTCTAAATTATAGTTCAAATTATAGTCTAAATTATAGCGCAAAATATAGTCTAAATTATAGTCAAAGCTATAGTCTAAACTATAGTCTTAACTATAGTCTAAATTATAGTCCAAACTATAGTCTAAACTAAGTCTAAATTATAGTCCAAACTGTAGTCTAAACTATAGTCTAAATTATAAATCAAATTATAGTCTAAATTATAGTCCAAAGCATAGTCTAAACTATAGTCTAAACTGTAGTCTAAATTATAGTCCAAACTATAGTCTAAGCTATAGTCTAAATTATAGTCTACACTATAGTCTAAACTATAGTCTAAACTATAGTCTAAACTATAGTCTAAATTATATTCCAAACTATAGTCTAAATTATAGTCTAAGCTATAGTACAAACTATAGTCCAAACTATAGTCTAAACTATAGTCCAAACTATAGTCTAAATTATAGTCCAAACTGTAGTCTAAATTATAGTCCAAACTATAATCCAAATTCAAGTCTAAACTATAGTCTAAACTATAGTCTAAATTATAGTCTAAACTATAATCTTAACTATAGTCTAAACTATAGTCTAAATTATAGTCTAAGCTATAGTCTAAACTATAGTCTAAATTATAGTCGAAACAGTAATCTAAATTATATTCCAAACTATAGTCTAAATTATAGTCTAAGCTATACTCCAAACTATAGTCTAAACTATATTCTAAACTATAGTCCAAACTATAGTCTAAATTATAGTCCAAACTATAGTCTAAATTATAGTCAAAGCTATAGTCTAAATTATAGTCCAAATTATAGTCCAAATTATAGTCCAAGCAGTAGTCTCAACTATAGTGTAAACTATATTCTAAACTATAGTCTTAATTATAACCTGAACTGTAATCTGAACTATAGTCTAAGCTATAATCTAAATTATGGTCAAAACAGTAGCCCAAAATATAGTCCAAACAGAAGTCAAAATTATAGTCCAAACTATAGTCTAAATTATAGTCCAAACTGTAGTCTAAATTATAGCCTAAACTATGGTCTAAATTATATTCTAAGCTATAGTCTAAACTACAGTATAAATTATAGTCTAAGCTATAGTCTAAATTATAGCCTAAATTATAGTCTAAACTATAGTCTAAATTATAGTCCAAACTATAGTCTAAACTATAATCCAAATTATAGTCCAAATTATAGTCTAAATTATAGTCTAAACTATAGTCTAAACTATTGTCTAAATTATAGACTAAGCTATAGTCTAAACTATAGTCTAAATTATAATCGAAACTGTAATCTAAATTATAGTCTAAACTATAGTCTAAATAATAGTCTAAGCTGTAGTCTAAAGTATAGTCTAAATTATAGTCCAAACTATAGTCTAAACTATAGTCCAAACTATAGTCTAAACTAAAGTCTAAATTATAGTCTAAACTATAGTCTAAATAATAGTCTAAACTATAGTTCAAACTAGAGTCTTAATTACAGACTGAACTATAGTCTAAACTATAGTCCAAACTATAGTCTAAATTATAATCTAAATTAAAGTCTGAACTATGGTCTCAATTATAGACTAAACTATAGTCTGAACTATAGTCCAAACTAAAATATAGCCTTATCTATAATCTCTACTATAGTATACACCATAGTATCAACTATTATCTATCTATTGTCTAAATTATAGTCCAAACTATAGTCTAAGCAATAGTCTAAATTATAGTCTAAACTATAATTTTTACTATAGTCTTAACTTTAATTCAAACTGTAGTCTAAACTATTGTTTAAACTATAATCTAAATAACAGTCGAAAATATAGTCCAAACTATAGTCTAAACTGTAGTCTAAACTAAGTTTAAAATAAACTACAGTATAAACTATAGTTTAAACTAAACTATATATAGACTTAACTATATTCCCAACTATAGTCTAAACATTAGATCAACTGTAGTCTAAACTATTGCCTAGTCTAAGCTATAGTTTAAACTATAGTCTAAGATACCGTTTACACTATAGTTTAAAATATAGTCTTAATTATAGTCAAACCATAGTCCAAAATATAGTCCAAACTACAGTCTAAACTATGGTCTCCACTATAGTCTATTGTATGTCCTATTGTTTCCTTCCTTGGTACCTTTGGTACCATTTCCATTTACTCTCTTTAGTCCCATATACACACTTTCAGTTCAGTTTTAAATAAAATTCTCATACAATGTATAGCAAATTGCTAGAGAGCTTAACCAGCTGTGCAAAAAGCTTTTTTTATATCTGTTTTTTTTTTTCTATTTTCTTTAACATTTCTTGTTTTTTATGTTAAGCGTTCATTTGTTTTTCTCAACATCTACATGTGATTTAGTTTACGCACATTTCCAAAGTTCCATATTCCAGCAGGTGTTTTAAACACTCACACACACACATACATACGCTCTTTTAGGCATATAAATAGAAAAAGCTTTTTAAAACTAATTTCTAACACACATTTTATTATAACGTTTTCTTGCTTTCATAAAACAAAATTGTTTAGCCTATAGTTCCAGTTTTGTGATTACTTTTTGTTGTTATTTTTTATCATATTTTCCTTTTATCCTTTTTAACAATTCTTATAATTTTCAATGTTTTGTTTTTCTCCTAGCAAAGGAAATAAAACAGCTTTTTAAAATGTGGGTGAAAGCTTAAAATAAATAAATCCTGCGCAAATATAGAGCATATAAAAACAAGCTCTCTATTTAGCTATACTTAACAAAAAAAAAACTCTCATTTTCTCTCTTTCTCTTAGGTACTCATGTCCTTGATAAATTTTATTTTATATATAAAAAAAATGTTTCTTTTAGAGTCAAATTTCTATTAAAGCTGGCAATGCTTTTTAACACTACCATGTGCCGGTATTTACATGTTTAGTATTTATTGCTATTGTTGTTGTTATTATTATTAGTACTCTTACTCTCCTGGTTATTATTACTATTGTTGTTGTTGTTGTTATTGTTATTATGTATTGATGTTGTTGTTATTTATATTTGTTACTGATAAGCTTGTATATTGTTATTTTTCTATTTTTCTTCTCTGATACATACACATACATACTAACTGGTTTTTAGTGCTTTTGTTATTATTGTATTCTTGTATTTTATATAAAGCGTTAAAGTGTGTAAGTAGGCTATGTATGTGTGTATGTATGTATGTATGTAGATTTATAGAAATAATATATTTATGTTTATGTTTTCTTGCCTTTACTTTTTTTCCGTGGGAATATGTGTTAAGAATAAACTTTTTTCTTTTCATGTTACACCCACCTGTCATCTGCTTTTATTTCAAGTCAAAATTTATACTCCCCCCTATACATACACATAAACTCATTCACTTACATACAGTTACACTTACATATTTTCTCTTTTTAACTTCCTTTTTTGTATAACAACAGCAGCAGCTATAAACAAAAAAATACATTGTTTTATAAGTGAATGACTCTTGAAACACTTATGGTATTCATGTTACTATTGTTGTTGTTATATGTATTATAACGGTAATTAGAAGATGCAAATTAAAATCGTTAAAGCATTTTAAAACAACTGGGAAACAAATTTACCTATACATACACATACATACACACATGAAATTAAAGTGTTAACAACATTTACATATATTTACACATAGTTTAACTGAATAAATATAGAAAATAGCAGAAAAAAAAGAGTTGTAAAGACTAGAAGCTACGTAAAAAACCGATTGAAAAAAAAGTTCTAATAATAAATTTATAAATTTATTTATATATATTCGTGATATAGCATATAAAGTCTTCTTAAATTAGATTAGTTAATATTTTAATAAAGTATTAGAAATTTTCTTTTTAAAATAATACAAAATGTCACTTTTTATTTTCACTAGAAAATTTCACAATGTGGTAGTTACTGCACCTAACTTCTCGTAGCTCCCAAAATTGTAGATAAATTTTTAATTTTTAAATTGATTTTACAAAGCAGAAGAATTTAGCTTTTAAATTGTATTAAAATTTGGAATTTTATACAATATAAATTTCGTCTTTAATGCGAATTATTTCGAATTTTTTCTTTAAAACTAACATATCTGTATACAAAAATCTAAAAATAAGTTTGTTTCAAATAAAATGAATTATAGATTTTTAAAATCACTTTAAAACTCATTAAGTTATTAAACAATTTTTAAACTTTGTCAAAAAATTCTTCATATACTTTAAGATAAAATATCAAATATAAAATATGTTTTATTTAGTGCATACTTTTTGGGGCAAAAATTAAAACAAAAAAAATTAATTATTATTATTATTAATTTTAAAATTTTGAGAGTATATTGGAAATTTTTTAAAACGTGTATCCAAATTGACAGACAAACCTCGTGCCACAGAAGCAGTGTTTTCCTATGAGATTATTAAAAAAAAAAAAACAAGAAGAGGATTTTTTTGATAAATATTTTCGTTGGTACAATTTTTCGTAATTTTTCGGTAAAAATTGTTTACCGTAGATATTAAAGTTAACTTAATAAATACTTAAGTAATTTCTTTATTTTAAATCATTTTAAAAATTAGCGTTGGTTTGTAAAAAAATCGATTTTTGAATAAATTCCTTAAAAAAGTGTAAATTTTTATATCCTTTACCACCATAATGAGTACGATTTATGCTAATATTTGTAGCACCAAAAACATTATTTTAAAACGTTCATTTAAATATACCTAACGACTTAGAAATACTTCATTTCCAATCATTAATCACTTTTGAATTAACAATGTCCGTCCATCTGTCTGTCATGTAAACTATAGATAGCAGTTTTGAAAATCCATTTACTGTTAGTGACACAATCACGCCAAAACTACTCAATAGACTTTTATTAAATTTAAAATGTAAATAAATCTTAAGGTGTAAGGTTCTATAAAATATAAATTGAAATAAAAACCAATTGCATGTTTGATTTAACGATGTCGATCCTTCTGTCTGTCCATGTAATGCATGTAATCAAAATATAGGTAATAATTTTGAAAATATAGGAAATAAATACCAATTGCATGTTTGACTTAACGATGTCCGTCTGTCTGTCTGCATATATGTCTGTCTATATAATCCAAATATAGGTCGAAGTTTTGAAAATCATTTATTGTTTGTGACGCAATCACGCCTAAAACGCTTAATCGATTTAAATGAAATTTTAAATATAGATGAATTTTAAAGTGGAAGAAACTAAAGGATATTAATTAAAATAGTAGCCAATTGCATAGTAATGAAAATGGCGAGAATATTGCAGTTTTTGTACCGAAACATTTTCTTAATTTTTTAATAAAACTGTAAATTTTAATTAAAAAAGCTAACGGGAAACATAGTTATATTTAAATAATTAGATAAAGCTGTGTTTTAAGGTTTCACCATTATTATTATTATCGTTAATTTTCTACCTTTAAGATTTCATACAGCGCACCACACTGGGACCAAACGCAATTTTTTGGTAATAAATCTGTAGAAGAGGACATAAACTTTCAGAAAAATAATCTTTCAATCACCCTGTGATAGCAAGAGATTAGCTACAGGGTGTCAAAGTTGACTATCTCAAGTATGTAAAGGCTTCAAAAAAATGTTAACTCATGAAATATTGTTTATTTTTGAAAAATTTCCAAAAATTTAATTCTAAAGCTTTTAAAATTATTTTCTCAGAAATTAAAAGATCAATATTTATTTTATACATTACTAAAAAATAATAACGAAAATATTATGCTAATATGCTTTTTTATGCAATTAAGAAAAAAATAATTTTAAAAATTTACTATTCTCATAAAATTTGGACTCCTTCATTCATTTTTAATAGAGTGGGAAACAATTTAGTGTCAAATTGATCTCAATATATTTTTTGCCTAAATGTCGTCAATAAATTAAAAAAGTCTAGCATAAGATTTTTTTTTATGAGTCCACAAACATGAAACTTTTTTCTAAAATTCATAATTATCGACCAATGCTGGATATAGGGAGCAAACCTAAATCAATTAAAATTTTCTTTATTTAACATTTATGAAGCTTTGTGTTTTGAAATATATAAAGAAAACATTATTTTTATAAAAACAATTTTAAGAAAAAAGTGGAAGAATAGTACTATATTTTTGTAAAAAATAACTATTTTCATACTTATTTCAGAGGGCTGATTTTGAATATTTTTTAAATGTATACAAATGGTAATAATCAAAAAATTGTTTCATCAAATTAATTTGGAATATATTATTAATTACATAATATTTTTTTAAATATTTTTCCTTCATATTCCTCAGAACTTTCAGAAAAAAACTAAATAAAGTCGATGAAAAAATTCAAAAATTTAAAATTCTAGCTTAAATATCTTTTTAACTGTAAGAGATGACTTAGTTAAGTGAACTAATTTTTTTAACCTTGTCAAGCACTTTACAGAAATATAAAAGTCGTTGAAATTGGACTTAATTTGTAGAAGTTACAATTTTTTAAACTTTACTTTAATTTTTTAATTTTTACTTGTGCTATCATCGGCTCACTACAAAATTATTTTTATGAAATCTTAGATCCTCCTCTACAACTCTTTCATACATTTCAATTCGATCCGAGCAGTAGTTTAAGAGATTTATTATCAAAAAATTTGCCTTTGGTCCCACTGTGCGTTCTATAAATTTTAAGATATTTCCAAAAAAATCTCTTTCAATTTTCAAAATCAAAAATAAATTAGAAAATTTTCAAACTTTATCAAAAAATTCTTCATATGTTTTAGGAAAATTTTTTTAATATTTTATTTAGGGCATACTTTTAGGGGCAAAAAAATGAAAAATACGGAAAAATCTTCTTTTTTTTTTATTGAATTTTTAGTAAAAAATTTAATTTTTTTTTATTAAATTATTGTAATTAGTTGGTCCCATTTTAAGTGTCCTGCTATATTTATAATTTATTATCCTTTACGCGCACTAACACACATATACATGCAATACACACAAATTTACACAATATGAAGTAAATTTGTAAATTGTTGTAAGTAAGATTTTTACTCGAATCTTCTCCCATTATTTTTTTAAATACATACAATTAAAATAAAGACAAAAGAAACGTAGGGAGAGTGTATGTCGATTAAGAATTCAGGTGAAGTACGAAAATGTAATGTTTACATAACAAGAATGCAACGGGGAAATTTAAACAAAAAGAAATTTAAACAAATAAAAAAATAATGTAACGAGGTAGGACATTTTGGAACTTAATTAAACTTAATATGGAAAATTATTAAATGGTTTCAAACTGATTTTAAATTAAATAGGACACTTAACACTTACTTTCAAATTCCTTGCACAATAAAAATATTAAACATCAAAAATTGTCTTTAAAATTTAAATCCAAAAAGTACTTTTTTAAAAAAATTCTTAAAAATTAAATTTCTCAGCAACATTATTAACCCATTGAAATTTTTTAGTATTAAAAAATTTTAAAGTAATTAGAAAAAATGTTGATAATATCCACCTTAGTTTAATTATATTTAATTATAGTATTTGTTATTTAATTTATTCTTGCTTTAAGGCACCTTAATACGTTTATCAAGGCTAATGTCCTGAGACAATATCTACCCGTATCTCTGTGTTAATTTTTTCTCTTCATATTATGATTATTTTCATAGTCCTTATTGTGTGCGTTTTTGTTTTTTTCTTATATTTTTTCTGGTACTTTTAATATTTTTTTTAACTGAATTAAAAACACCTGAGACTTCAATTGTATAGTAAGAGAAAAAAATTGTGTTGAATGCGTATGTTAAATATTTAATTATACTTTAGTATATACACATACAAATGCTTTCTCTCACACACACATATACATATACAATAGCTTAAATATACAGGTATTAAACTATTTATATACATCTTCAATTTTATACTCAATTTATCTGTGGACATTGTTTTTTGCGTTCTTTTTTATTATTATTTTTTTTTTTTTTTTTGCAATTTTCTGCTTTAAGTTTTCGTGTCCTTGCATTAAAAGACCCATAATATAGAGCTGCTGTTTTAATGTTAAATGATGTTGTTGTCATAATAAAATTATATATATACACACAAATTTGGTTGAATGTCATATAATTAAAAGAAATATTGGATATGTGAACGAGGTTGTTTATTTTTATTTTAATATATATTTATATGCTGGAGTTGGTAATACCTTTATGTGTTTTTGCATGTGTGTATTTTTGTTTTATAATAAAAGGATAATGAGTATTTTTTTCATATTTTTTTAATCATGATGAATTTTTTATTTTGTAAATGGTAAATTAATTAATAATCGTTGTAATGTATTAAAATGTTTTAATTGAATTCATTTAAATTATAAACGCCTTAATCATAGGCAATATAATATTTAACAGCAGTAAAATAGGCTATAGTTATTAATAAAAATGTAATCTACTTGTTTATTTTTAATTTTCTTTTCAATATAAAAATTGTTTAACATTTAAAGCTTAATATTTTTAATGAGATTTCCAAATGAAAATCGATTTTTATAGAAAAATATTACAGATCATAGATTTTTCATCTTTTTGCTCTAGTGCCTCTAATTTCTTTTTAAAAAAAGGTTTTGTATTTCTTATAAAAATAGTTTTTTTATAAGAAATATGTGATCAACACATTTTCATTTTTTTTTGTTCTAGTGCCTTTAAAATCCTTATAAAATTATTTCTTTGTCTCTCTCATTTTATTTTCCTTTTTCACTCAATTATTTATATAAACAAGACGAGCAGTATACCCGCTACTTCGTTAGCTTATATTTTATAATAAAAACCATACCATATTATAAATTCGAATTGTGCTAAGGAATCATTTTATAACTCTTAATTTTTTTAATAGTATTTCTAATAACAAAAATACAGTGCATTTCGCTACCCCATTGTATTGAAATGAAATAAAAGCATCGAAATAAAATTCAAACACAAATTCACTTTATATAGATAGCAATTTATCCTATCTCTCAGTACCCTTTTTTAGACCAGACAAAAACAGTAGTCTGATTATTTTGAAAAAACAAAATGAAATACCAAAAGTGAAAAAATAATTCAACTATGATTCCTATCTCCCATTGAAACAGTTATAATATTGGTGTTCTGTCAGCATTAAAAACAATCAACTTTTTAAATATTTTTGTTACCAGTTTCTTATATCTTTAACGTTTGAAGGTTCAAAAACTACCGAATTATATCTTTTATTATATTTCAGAAAAGAAGAATGTGACCAATAGGGTTTGTGGAGTCTAAACACAGAACCATTAGAAGTATAATACAGTACCAAAAAGTCCCCCTCTTGAATTTTTACCAAAATTGGACCATTTTTATGAACAAAAAAAGTACCACAAATCCTCTTTTCTCGATTCTCATTCACTTAAGACCATATATTTTAAATTTCATATTTGTAGGTTCAATATTATATAAAAATTCAAAAAGTATCATTGGAAGAACGAAAAAGTATCAAAAAGTCCCTCTCTTCAATTCTTGCCATATATGATCATGTGTCTTTAATTTCATATTTCTAGATTCAATTTTGTAGAAAATTCAAAAAGTACCATTAACAGAACGAAAAAGTACCAAAAAGTCCCTCTATTGAATTCATACCCACATAAGATCATGTATCTTTAATTTCATTTTTCTAGGTTCAATTTTGTATAAAATTCAAAAAGTACCATTAGACGAATGAAAAAGTACCACAAAATCCCATAATCTAAATTCTCACTAACTTAGGACTACATATACTTAAGTTCATGTTTCTAGGTTTAATATAATAAAAAATGCATCACTTCATTTGAATAAAATATAATTTCCCGATTTTATCCCCCCTTTTTGGTAGTTTTTATTCCTCCCCAGAATATAACAAATGTTGTATTCCAATGAATTTCTAAATTGATTTGATTTTTACCCCTTAAACGTTCGAATTTCCAAAAAGTACCAAACTTGTATTCGCTAATTTTCGATAAGGTACTAATTTGATGCATATTTTATTTCTATACCTTTTGAACCCTACCTATCTTTTAATCCAGAAGGGATAGGTAGAGTTCAAAAAAAGTACCAAATTTAAGTTTTTACCCATTTTCTCCCTAAAAGAGCTGAATTTCAAAAAAGTACCAGACATCTATCCCATTATTTTTTAAATGAATAACGATAACTATTCAACTTTTTTGTATCTCTATTAGTTTAGCAGATATAAGGTTACCTTTTTTAAGTCCCTTTTAAGCGATTTTTTATTTTGTTGTTTTTCCGTTTTATATATTTTTCCATTTCGGAGATTTTTCAGTTTTTGATGTTTTTCTTGTTTTAACATTTTTTTATTTAGTTTTTTTTTTTTTTTTTTTTTTTTTAATTTTTACGATCTTTTTCATTTCAGAGATTTTTTATTTTGACGTTCTTTTCTATTTTGTTTTAGCAGTTTTTGCGTTTTGTCGATTTTTTTTGTAAGGCTTTTTATATAATTTTGGCGTTTTTTATTTTGCTTAGGCAATATTGTCTCGTTTTGTCAATTCTTTTTATTATAACATTTTTACTTTTACGATGTTCTATTTTTATCGATTTTATATATATATATATATATATATATATATATATATATATATATATATATATATATATATATATATATATATATATATATATATATATATATATATATATATATATATATATATATTTTTTTTTTTTTTTTTTGATAATTTTTTCATTTTTTGAGGTTTCTTCGTTTTAGCGATTTCTTATTTTGCATTTTATGTATGTAGTTTTCTATTTTGGCATTTTGGTTTTTATTATTTTACATTTTTTTTCGCATATTTTTAATTTTTCACTTCAGCGTTTAATTTTTTCATTATGACACACAGTGGCCTTAAACGCAAATTTTTTGGACATAAATCTGTACCTCCTAAGCTACTGGTAGGATAAAATTAAAATGTATAGAAGAGTTGCAGAGAAGGACTTAAGCTTTCAGAAAAAATCATCTCGTAGTCACCCTGTGATAACACAAGATAACTACCTCGAGAATGTAAAAGTTTCAAAAAATCTTAACTGCTACAAATGAAGTCCAATTTTAAAGATTCTTGTATTTCTGTAAAATGCTTGGCAAGATTAACTTGTCAACACTCTGAAAGGGGACAACCTTTGTGTTTTTATTTAATTTTTGCCTTTTTTGACAACTTTTATTGTTTTTTTTATACCCACCATCAAAAAGATGGGGGTTTATTGATTTTGTCATTCCGTGTGTAACATGTCGAAGGAATCATCTAAGACCCCACAAAGTATATATTTCCTGGGTCCTGGTTTGATTCCGAGTCGATCTAGCTATGTCCGTCCGTCTGTCCGTCTTTTGAAAGCAGGATAGGGCTCGTAGGAAGACGAAATTTGGCACATTTTGTATAAGGTTTGTTTGGGATTGAAAATGGGCAAATTCGGTTAATAAACAAAAAAGTTATGGGCTAAAAACTAGAAACACAGGGTGTCCGTTTTATACTTTTCTGCTGGTATTTTTTTAACAAAAGCATGTAAGACAACGAAATTTTGTACAGATAGTTCGAGGGTCGATATAAACTTGGAAACAAAAAATGTGCGTGGTCCGCCCACTTTACCGCCCACCTCCCATATAAGGTAAAAATCAACGAAATTGTGTTCAAATAGTTCAAGGACCAATGTTAACTCGGAAACAAAAAATGGGCGTAGTCCGCCCACTTTACCGCCCTCTCCCATATAACATAAAATTTGAAAAAGTTGATGGTGGGTATATAGATTCGGCCGGGCCGAATGTAACATTCGCGATTGTTCTTTCTTTCTTTCATTCTTTTGGTTTTGACGACGTTTTTTAGTTTTGTTTTTTTCGCTTTAGCGTTTTTTTTTTTATTTTGTCGTTTTTTCTTTATTACAATTTTTTTGTTTCGGAGATTTTTTTTTGCGCTTTTTGGTTTTACCGATTTTTTTTTTTTTTTTATTTTTGTCGTTTTTACGATTTTTTTTTTTTTCAATTTTTTTCATTCTGACGGTTTTTTTTTCATTCTGGCAACTTTTATTGGTTTTTTTCCTTTTGGTTTTTTCGACTTTTCTTATTTTTTTTAGTTTAGAATTTTTTTATGATTTTTCGTCGTTTTTGTCGTTTTACGATTTTTTTATTTTACGTTTATATTCGCGTTAGAATTTTTTCTTAAATTTTTTTGTTTTATAGATTTTTTAATTTTGATGTTGTTTTTAAATTTTTTTTTTTTTTTAGCCTTTTGTGGTTTTAGCGATTTTTTTTTTTTTTTTTTTTTGTTGTTGTTTGTCTTTTTTTATAATTTTTTTTAATTTCGTATATTTTTTATTTTGACGTTGTTTTCTTCACTTGATAATTTTTTAATTTGGTCGGTTTTTTTTCGATTTCCCTTTTTATTTTATTTTAGCGTTTTTATACACACCATCAAAAAGATGGGGGGTATATTAATTTTGTCATTCCGTGTGTAACATGTCGAAAAAATCATTTAAGACCCCATAAAGTATATATTTTCTGGGTCCTGGTTAGATTCTGAGTCGATCTAGCCATGTCCGTCCGTCGGTCCATCTGTTCGTCCGTCTGTCTGTCTGTTGAAAGCAGTATAGAGCTCGAACGAGAAAACCAAAGGGCACGAAATTTGGCTCAATTATTTTATGTAATGTTTTTTTGGTATTAAAAATGGGCGAAATCGGTTAATAAACAAAAAAGTAATAGGCTAAATACTAGCAACACATGGTGTCCGTTTTAGCTTCATTTAATACTTTTCTGCTGATATTTCTTAAACAAAAGAATGTACGACAACGAAATTTTGTACAGATAGTACGAGGGTCAATATAAACTTGGAAACTAAAAATGGGCGTGGTCCGCCCACTTTACCGCCCACCTCCCATATAATGTGAAACGTCAACGAAATTTTGTACAAATAGTTCAAGGACCATTGTAAATTCGGAAATAAAAAAAGGGGTGGGTCACCCACTTTATTTTGAAAAAGTTGATGGTGGGCATATAGATTCTGCCAAGCTGAATATAACATTCTCGCTTGTTTTTTTACAAAAATCACCTAATAACTTATATTTGCCTCAAAAATTATAATTTTAATGCAAATAATCCCAGCAAAAACTTGGTAATGACATATAGCTAAGGATGTGGATACTTTTCAATAATAATAACATACTGTCTACATTACATGAATGTAGATTAGTAACTACATACTTTTAATCAATTACTTAAGATCAAATTTTTCGAAATGTTACTTTTTATCAAGCACCCGAAAACGTTTTATTTTTATTTTTCAATCAAAATAAATATCTTTAATGTTCAAAATATTTTTTCATTTGTTGAAAAAAATATGTGAGGGATTTTTATTTTTAAAATAAATATCCATCAATGATGAAAAAAATAAATATCTTTAACGATAAATATCTTTAACGATAAATATCAGTTCGAAAAAAATTCAAAATGATTGTTTTTTTTATTCATACTTTTGCTTTGTTTTCAAAATATTTTTTTATTCAAATGAAATTGTTGTTGTTTAGAATTTTTTCCATCCGATGAAAAAAGTTCAAAATAATTTTCAACTTTTGAAATAAATATCACAAAAGATATTTATATTTTTATTTTCATCATGATGAAAAAAATTTAAATATTGATGAAAATATTAAAAATCATGATGGATTTTTATTATTTTTTGAACATTGAAGATTGTTTTTCGATTGAAATAAAAATAAAAAGATTGTTTTTTTAGTATTAAAATCCGGTCTCTGCTTTTTATAAATCTTTTCATTTAAATTATAAAAATTATATATTTTAAAAGTGGGTAAAATATGAAAATACATTAATTACTTCTTTTTCTATGTGGATCGAAAATTTAATTTCGACAATTCAGCTTCAAATTATAACATAGTAAAGTAACGAATTGTACAAACACCAGAGTCTCTGGTGGAGTCGAAATCACGACTTCCTGTATACAGTTAAGTTGTTGAACTCTGTAATTTGAATATATTAAATTGTTTATGTTTTAAGTAAATTTAAAAAATATATCAGCTTTTTATTTTTTCATATTTCAGTACTTATTTGTAACCGATAATGTAACTAGTGACTATTTATTTTACTAAAAATGACTTCTATAATACTTTGGCACTGTTTATTTTATCTAGTTTGTTTGACATAATACATATGACTCAAAACAAAATATACAAAAGAATTAAAAGTATTAAGCTCTTTTCTATTTTTTTTATCACTTATCTCTTATATATCTCTCAGTTAAAATTATCATATTCACTTGTCTATTTTTTGTTTTTTTTTTTTTCTTATATAAAGCATAAGGAACAGTGTCAATGCTTTGAATTGAGAGAGTTGTCTGAGAGACATGAGAGATAAAATAGATAACAGTTTAATAATTTGTAAGTGAGTTTTGTATATGTATTAGTACCGCTTTTAATAAAATATATATATCATGGTGATCTATGGGAAAATACCTTTCTAACGATATATTTGTTTTTTAATATCGGAGGTATAGTGTGAACGAAAAAATTATAATAAAAATGTTTCATAATTATATGGATAGATTTTAATTTATTTTAAACAATATTGTTATTTATTATTAATCTTTCTAATCTATTTTTACTTTTTAACATGAAAAGTAAACTGATGGTAAACAACTAAAAGTATGCTTCACTTAAAAATTCATATACACACCCTTAAGATAGACTATACAAAATATTTAAAAGCATTATAACTGTAATGAAATTGATGTTTGAATCTGAAAAATTAATAATAAAATAATAAATGCTGAACATTTTTTTCCTAAAATTTTTTTCAAAACTCAAATACTAAACAATAACACTAATACACTCCAAGTTTAAATATAACATAAAAGAACTATTAAATTCATTAATAAAACTATAACAATTAGCATTGCTATTAAAGTTTTATTTTAACTTTATAAATAGCTAAAACAAAAAAAAAAAAAAAAAACAGAAAATAAAACTATAACATTCCTAAGTGCACTTGACAAAAATCAAATTGTATATGTCACGAAAATATGACACATTTCTCTATATGTTTATATATATAACTCAAATACATACACACTTTTACCTACATCAAGTATTTTATTATGTATGTATATTTGTAATACGTTTATTTGTATTCTCACTGCCATACAATTTTATTTATACAATTGCAATCCTCGTCAAAATGGTAATGGACAAATGGTAATACTAAAAGAGAAAAACAAAACAACAACAAAAAAACGTATAATATTTAGAAAATGTAAGCCAGAAGAGTTTCAAATTTTAGTTTTAGGGAAGGTGTCCTTTTATTTTCAAATAGCACTAAAACTTTTTTTTCTCTTTTTTTACTTTTCAAAATAAAAATTCAACGGCCACTATAACTGTCCATAATAATTACACTAACACCCAACAACAACAAAAAAATACCTAGATTTCAAAAAAAAAAAAAAATTTAACCATAAAAATTCTAGTTTTGTTGCTGTGTTTTGAAAGGTGTGAAAAGCAATTTTATGGAATTTAATTAAATTGAAAAGAGCGTCAGGGTATAAAAACGAGCAAAAAAAGTCATAAATAGAAAAATGTATAGAATATGTGCAAATGTATTTGTAAAACAAATTATGAAAATGTATTTGTTTTTGAAGTGTTTGTGAACTTATTTTTAATTTTAATTTTATTTTTTTGCTGTTTGTTTTTATTATCAACAAAAGAAAAGCTTTAAAAAAAGAAAAAAACTGTCATTAAGTATCTAAAAATATGCTTTGAAAGAGTTATAGTTATATAAAAGTAAAAGAAATTATAATATAATAAAAATTGTAAAATAATGAGTGAAAATTAAAAAGAAATAAGAAAAATAGTTACAAATTTAAACAAAAAAAAGCTCAAACTATTGTCTATATTCTATAATTTAAAGTATAATCTTTAATTAAGACTATATATAATCTATTATTTAGACTATAGTCTATAGTTTAGACTATAGTCTATAGTTTAGACTATAATCTATAGTTAATACTATAATCTATAGTTTAGTAATTTATAGTTTAGACTATAGTCTACATAAGCTATAGTCTATAGTTTTTTTTTTTTTTCGTTGGAGGTGTGGAATCTTCACAAGATGTATTTAGCCCGTACTGAAAAACATGCACGACTCGTCTAAGCGTCTACGTACTAAACCACACCTCCCTTTCAACCCTTCACCTCGCGGGACTGCCAATTGGTATTACTTTGCGAAGGAGGTTTCTATTTGTTAAACATTGTGTCCATATGACACAATGTTTAACAAATAGAAACTGTCACAGTTGTCTATGGACCTACGTTTTTCTTCTGCTCCACTTAGAAACAGATTGACTTTAGTAATGAATGCATTAACTGCATCCCAGTTTTCCTGTGATATTAACACCATGCTGATTGTATTGTCTACCGTTATACGATTTCTCAGGTAATTTTCCCGATCGGATCATACTCTGAAAAATCGTGGACATCTAAATGCTACGTGTTCCGCTGTCTCATCTTTGTCGGTGCACTCTGAGCATCTAGGAGAACTATTATGTCCGAAACGGTGTAAATAACTCCTGTAGCCCTGGTGTCTTGTCAAGAATTGGGTGAGGTTATAGTTTACATCGCCATGTTTGCGATTAATCCATTCACATATGGAAGGAATGACCTTTAGGAGAATTTTCCCATCTTCTTTGCCAATTTTGCATTGTCTTTTCTCTTTCAGATTTACGAATTTGATTCTTGGGGATCTCCGGGTTGTTAGTTATTTTCTTATATGTATTTGACAGTTCCGTTTGCCGTCATATCAATAGGTGGAATTCCTGGCACCACATTTGCTGCTCCCCCTGATATCGTGCGGAAGCCACTACAAACTTTTAAACAGCTCCTTCTAAATAATGATAGCAATTGCTTTTTTGAAGAATTCTTTATTGTACTATCCCAAACTGGAGATCCGTATAGTAGAATCGCATTAGTAACTCGCGAAATTAATATTCTATGACTTTGTCGTGGATCACCTATCATTCTGGCTAATGCATTTATAACTCCAGTTGCCTTCGTACATGCTTATTACATGCATAAGTGTTTTTAAAAGTTTAGTCAATCTTCTATCATTACTCCCAAGTATTTTATTGCTTCCGATGATTCAATTGTCGAATTATCAACCTGTACTGACAGGGATTCTCTTTTTCTCTTACCACTAATGAATACCATTTCCATTTTGTGTTCTGTCAACTGCAGGTTCACTAATGTCAACCAGGTTTTTATCAGCCTGATTGCTTCGTTAGCTAATAATTGAACCTCGTCAACATATCTAGCCCGAACTATTATTGGTATGTTATCTGCGAAGCCGACAACACATGCTTCCTCAGGAAGCCTTAGGTCGAATTTGCCATTATACACAACAGAGGTCCCAAGACCTAGCCTTGGGGGACGCCTGATGTAACCTTATACATTTTGAAGCCCATATCAGTCTCGACCCACAAAGATCTGTTCGAAAAATAATATTTAACTATCTTGGTCAGGTACTCTGGGACCCTGATATTTCTCAACGACCATACAATATATTTCCGTTCTTAATGTCCATTGTTATTACAGAACAGTATTTTCTTTCCATGCCTTTACCATTTATTGCTTTCCTGGCTGAATTGACTACAAAATTAATAGCATCAACTGTGGATTTTGCTTTTCGAAACCCATATTGCCTCTTTGATAATCCGTTGACGTTCTCGACAGCTTCTAACAACCTGTTATATATGATCCTCTCCAGCCATTTCCCTATAGTATCCAACAAACATATGGTCTATATGACTGTGTTTCTCCAAGGACTTTCTTTGGTTTGGTAAAAGTAATAATTTTTCTCTCTTCCACCTGTCCGGAAATATTCCCTCTTTCAGGCATTTCGCAAATAGGACAAGTATTAAAGTAAGCACAAGTTCCACTGGGCTTTGTAGGAGACATAGTCTAACCCTGGGGCTTTATTGTCTCCCATCTTGGACCACATAGTAATAATTTCCTCTTCAGTAATATGTATTTCGCACTGACATGAGGGAGCTGGATTGTCTGTGTATTGATCTCCTTTTCTTTCTTCCCTCTAAGTCGTGACATTACAATATGGTAAACATTACCATGTTTAAGCAAATTTGCTTAAAACTTTCGGACATGCTGGCATTAATAGCTTTTTGAAGATTTTTCCTGGCTTGATGGTATGCATCTTTTCTTCCGAGGGTGTCGGTGTTAGGTCTATGCCTCCTTGTTTTAAGACATTCATTTCTTAAAGCCGCTATATTGCTATTCCACTGATAATTTTCCTGTCTTCTATCGCTTTTTTGGCATGGATGCATCGCATGCCGTTTGTCTTTCGCCCAATCCTGAAATATAGGCTTTCCTCGTATTTCCTTCTCCGGACCTTTGATATTGTTGATGGTAAATACAATAGCGACCACGCTGTGTGTGTAATGTTCACTTACGTACCATTCTATGTCTGCTTACAAATGTCAAGTCTAAAGTGTTAAAATCTTCTTTGTTAGCGAGAACCATTCATTTGTTCTAGGACTTCCCCAATCTTGCGCCCATGCATCAAAATCATCTGCAATAACTACAGGGTTATGGTGTACTGAATCCATTACCAGCTTGTCAATAAGTCCCTCAAATTCGGACTGGGATATGTTAGGTGATATATAACAGCTGTAGATATAAATTCTGCCTATCTTAGCTCTAACAAAGCAATCCTACAGTTGCCTCACACCTTTCTCTATCGATAGCTTACGTTCCCACAAAGACTTATCTAAGTTTTTATATTGTTCTATTTTGAACTGGCATATCGATTAGGTTAGTAGGTCTTGGGCTACAGAACAATGGTTTACGTTAAGTTGAATAAATTTCATTTCTTTCTTATGCTTAACGCCTTTTGGAAAACAGGACATTTATAGCAACCTGCTACATGTTTTAGATTCTCACTACCGGCATATTTGCACAACATACATTCTAATTCGCCTTTACACTCTCTGGCTTTATGACCCTCGAGTCCATATTTAAAACATTTGTGGGATCTGTCAACCTCTGACTTACAGGAACTTGACGTATGACCAAATCCAAGACATCTAAAGCACTTAGTAAGTGGGACCATTTTTGGTTTATATGTAGCTAAGACTATAGTATATAGTCTAGACTATACATATATATATACCAGACTTTAGTTTGTTGTTTAGACTTTAGTCTGTTGTTTAGACTGTAGTCTGTTGTTTAGACTACAGTCGATAATTCAGACTTTTGACTATGGTCGGTGGTAATAATTATTGAAAGTTATAATTATTGAAAATTGCATTATATTTGACGCTGTAATTGTTAATGTATTAAAAAAAAAAAAAAAAATATTTTTTATCTTTATCTTTTCATTTGCTTTCCCTCTTGAGTTATGTCTTTTGATGCCCCTACAACAAATGTCATTAATTAAGGCAACATTTTCAATGGGATTAAAAAGATGAAAATTATAAAAAATGCAAAGAAAATGTGAATAAAAGAAACAAATTAAAAATGTTAAATGCTTATTTTTTCTGTACAATTTTTATTTAATTTTGTTAAGGAATAAAACCTTCATTTCTCATATACAATTCTTATTAAATAGAAAATAAATTTAACAGGAAAAAAAGGCAAAAGAAATATATAAAAAATCATGATTTATTCATGATAAATAATGGAAAATTTCCTTGAAATTAAATGATGGAAGTTAGAATGTTTTTAAGGTTCTTACTAAATAAAAGTATTGCCTACTTTTGGGTCTGTTAAGCTATGCAAATTTATGCTTACTTATGTTACTTGCCGAAAAAAAAAAAAAATCTTAAATGCTAACAAGGTTTAAAATATAAAGAAGAAACGTTTGCTATTTTAGCGAGTTGATATTAAAAAAAAAGACATGTGTTTTTTTTAAATCATGAAAATTCTTATAACCTCCCCTGTTAGCTGATTTCTTAAGACAGTTTTTAAGCAGGACAAATCTTAAAAAAGCACGTAGGTAAATGTTTTTTTAAAGAAAACTTTGTTTTGCATAAAAATATATTTTTTAAGCATAAAAATATATACATATAAAGCCAATTTTTATTTTATTTTTTTGGGAAAAGTAAAAGTTGTTAGTATTTTTTAGAATTATTTGACAATGAATGGCATTTTTTTCTTGCTTGTTATTTTTTAATTTTTATGCAAATATTTCAAATGGCAAGTGTAAGTTTTAAATATTTTTATTAAACAAATATTAACGCCTTAAAAATATGCTGCTCATGGCAAAATTGTATTAAAATATTTTAAAATTCTTAAAAATTTTATCGTTAAAAAAACAACTCACGCCTTAAAATATGCAACAAAGAATTTATATTAAAATCAAGTGAAATATTGTAGACGAAAATTTATTTTATTTTAAAGGGGGGTGCAAGAAGATACATTTAAAATTTCTTGTTATTTGCGGTTAGAATTTATTTCCAACTATATGTATCAAATTCATTTCAACACCTTTAAATATGCTATAAATAATTTATAACACTATAGAACAACTACTTGTACAAATTGTTATACATATAAAAAAAACACGAGAAAATAACTTTGTTTTCCTAGAAGCTCAGCTAAAAGCAAATGTGAACGTTTGTTTATTTAAAAACTCATTTTCCTTTTCTCTACCTCCAAAAGATATGCTTTACTATTTATCTTATTTATTTTTTGGTGTTTGCTTGCTATTTGGTTTTTTCCCCTCTTCTTATTTTCTTTAACAATTTATTGATAAATTACAATTGCAAAAGTAAGAAGAGAAAACCAGAAAACAACACAAAACAACTTTATATCAACTTTGACACACAAAAATGTTATTCCCTGCACCCCTCTTTAGCAGAAGTTTTGATAAACTATTATTACCGTAACTTGTAGTAAAGAGAAGTTTTCTGACATTTAAACAGAATCAAACCGACAGATCTCTGGAGACTTGATATTGCTTTATACATATTTATAATAGGTATTGTTTTTGACAAGTCTATTTTAACCTTATCTACTTGATGGCGTTCTATTATAAATAATTAAATATAATTTAGTTGTTGGTTTACAAAAACAAAAGGTCAATTTAATAAATGAGAAAAGTTTATTAGTTACTCATTAATGATAAGTTTTAAGTGATGTTCAAAAATAAACAGAAAACAATTAATTTAAATAATACATATTATTTTCAAAGAGAAAAATTGTATATATTAAGGGAGTTTAAAAACTGTGGCCTAGGTTTAAGGCGTTGAAAAAAATATTGCATATTTTAAGGCTACATTTTTATTTTGATTTACACAACTATGATGTAGATCATAGTGTAGCAATTAACAAAAATACTTGTTAAATGAAAATACTTGTTTAAAAATAAAAAATGTAAATTAATTTTTTAAGTCAACTTTTTATATAATCAAATAAAAAATAAAAATATTTTTTTCAGTCTTCAAAATAATACCAAATAGAATAAATCTTTTCATTATATATTAAACTTCATTATTATAATTGGTGACCCCGAATTCTTCACGCATATAAATAGAAATTTATGCAATGCCAAGAAATCCTGTTCAAGATTCCGCAGCAGAACCTGTTGCAACAACATCAAATGTAACACTTCGTGTTCCACGGTTTTGGAAAGAAAATCCAGCGATTTGGTTTGCTCAGTTGGAGGCTCAATTTGAAAACCATAATATTGTCAACGAAAAATCAAGATATTTCGCTGTTTTACCGGAACTAGACCCAGAAGTTCTCTCTCAAGTAAGTGATATTATTTTGGAACGACCCGATAATGCCTATACGAGGATTAAACAGCGTCTTATTGACCACTTCTCCATTTCCGAAGAGAAGCGTATAAAAACATTACTCAACGAAATGCCAATCGGAGAAAAAAAACCAAGCTTTTTACTTCGAGAAATGCGTGCTCTTGCCAACGGTGTAGTGAAGGATGAATTTTTACGTACTATGTGGCTCCAACGTTTGCCGTCTCAAAGGCAAGCAATATTAGCCACCTCATCAGAATCTCTGGACAATCTAGCAATAATGGCTGACAAAATAGGTGATATTGCCAGCCCATCCTCTAATAATATTGCCGCTATTCAAAATACAAATGAAATTAGCGAGTTGCGTAACCAAATTTCTGCGTATGGTGACGTATGGTGACGCTATCCTATCCCCAACACTAGGTTTAAGAAGAAGTTTCTCTTGGAAGTTCATCGTAGCTGATGTTAATCATCCGATAATTGGTGCTGACTTCTTACAGCATTATGGTTTATTAGTAGACCTAAAGAAGAAGAAACTAATCGACAACTCAACTGGACTACATTCAACGTTTTTCTTGAAGAAGGCTAATAATTTAGAAGTCAAAACAGTAAACAATAAGATGCCATATCATGATTTAGTTAGCCGTTTTCCAGATATAACAAATCCCTCCACAACAACCTTAAAAAGGAAACACAATGTACAACACGTTATTGAAACGAAAGGACAACCTGTAACCTCTAAAGCCCGACGTCTATCACCCGAACAATATGAAATTGCAAAACGCGAATTCGAGTTTATGATAGAACAAGGTTTGTGCTGCCCATCCAAAAGCAATTGGTCAAGTCCTCTGCATATGGTACCCAAAAAGAATGGCCAATGGCGACCATGCGGAGATTATAGACGATTAAATGCCATAACAATTCCCGATAAATACCCACTCCCACATATCCACGATTTTGGATTTCGATTACATGGTAAGAAAATTTTTTCTACAATAGATTTAGTTCGTGCCTACAATCAAATCCCTGTGGCTCCAGAAGATGTCCCAAAAACTGCGATTATTACACCATTTGGGCTCTTTGAATTTCATTACATGACGTTTGGGTTATGTAATGCAGGCCAAACTTTTCAAAGGTTCATTCACGAGGTCCTACGTGGTCTTGATTTTTGTTTTTGTTATTTGGATGATGTTCTTATTGCTTCCGAAACTGAAGAAGAACATCTACGTCATCTTGAAATGGTATTTCAACGTTTTAACGATTACGGCATAGTAATTAATTTATCAAAATGCCATTTTGGCCAAACGGAAATTCAATTCCTTGGTCATATGGTTAACAAAGATGGTATTTATCCGTTACCTGATAAAGTAGCTGCAATTAGCAATTATCCGAAACCCACTACCGTAAAAGAAGTTCGACGTTTTGTTGCTATGATAAACTTTTATCGTAGATTTATTCGTCGTGCTGCTGAAACCCAAATACCTCTTCTAGAATTCCAAAAAGGTAACAAGAAAAATGACAAACCTCCCATAGTGTGGACTCCAGAAGCAGAAAACGCTTTCAACAAATGTAAAGCAGATTTAGCTAATGCTGCACTCTTGGCTCATCCAATTGATAACAAGCCAATTTGTGTAATGGTAGACGCATCTGATAGTGCTATAGGTGGAGTACTACAGCAACAATCAAATGATGGATGGCTTCCGCTTAGCTTCTTCTCAAGAAAGCTCACAGAAACTCAAAAGAAATACAGCACATATGACAGAGAGCTGTTAGCTATATATGCTGTGGTTAAGTATTTCAGACACATGCTTGAAGGACGCCACTTTATTATATTTACGGATCACAAGCCGTTAACGTTCGCTTTTAAACAAAATCCTGAGAAGGCTTCTCCACGTCAATTTCGTCAACTCGATTTTATATCACAGTTTTCAACAGACATTCGTCATATTAGCGGTCATACGAATACAATTGCTGATGCACTTTCACGTATTTCCACCATCGATGTACCAGCTTCTATTGATTATGAAGAGCTAAGCAAATCTCAAGTAGATGACCCAGAACTTCAAGAAATTTTGAAAGACAAATCAACGTCACTTGTTTTAAAGTCTTTGGTACTTTTTCAAGATAAACCACCAGTCGTTTGCGATATTTCGACAACAAAAGCAAGGCCTTTTGTACCATCAAATTTGTGTAAAATTATTTTCAATTTACTTCATGGTTTGTCACACGGTGGCATAAAAGCAACGACAAAACTAATTCAAGATCGTTTTGTTTGGCCGAACATGAAGAAAGATATACAAAGTTGGACTCAAGAATGCCTACAATGTCAGCGATCTAAAGTTACTCGTCACACACATAGTAACGTTGGTATGTATCCTATAACTTCAGAACGTTTTTCTCACATCAATATAGATTTGGTTGGCCCATTACCCTTTGCCAATGGTTACACCTACCTGTTAACTTGCATTGACAGGTTTACCCGATGGCCCGAGGCAATTCCGTTGGAGAATATTACAGCTCGAAAAGTGGCAGAAGCCCTCTACAGTGGTTGGATATCTCGTTTTGGTGTCCCAGCTAAAATTACCACTGATCAAGGTCGTCAGTTCGAGTCCAATCTTTTCAAAGAGCTAGCAAGCATTCTTGGTTCTAAACGAATTAGAACTACTGCCTATCACCCGTCATCAAATGGAATGATAGAACGATGGCATCGTTCCCTAAAGGCTTCACTTATGTGCCATAATAATAAAAATTGGTTCGAAGTACTACCTACTGTACTAATGGGACTACGGTCAAGTATCCGAGAAGATGTTAACACAACTCCGGCCGAATTGGTATATGGTACAACAATTCGTTTACCAACCGATTTTTTTCAAAATTCTAACGAATTAATGCCAAATGACGATTTTGTTAAGAATCTTAAGTCCCAAATGAATATGCTTAAACCTGTTGATGTTAAACACAAATCAAACAGAGCTGTATTTTTACACAAGAATTTGGAAAATTGTACCCATGTTTTCGTTCGTAATGATGCAGTAAAGAAACCACTTCAACAGCCGTATGATGGTCCATATCGCGTTTTAAAGAAAACAAACAAAGTTTTTACTGTGGATATCAAGGGTTGTACCAAAGCCATATCTATAGATCGAATCAAACCCGCATTTATGTTCAATGATGAAATAATTGAAGAACCAAGTAATGTTACAATACAACTTAAACAGAATTCAAATGCACCCATAAATAATAGTATAGACTATAAATTAGAGCCTATTTTTAACCATAATCTAGACTATAGTTTACATTACCATTTAGACTATAGTTTACACCTTATTTACACTATATTTTTGACTTGAGTTTGGACTACATTTAGACTACACATTAGATTATAGTTTAGACTTTATTTTAGACCATATTTTAGACTACATTTTAGACTATTTTTTCGACTATAGTTTAGAGTATATGTTAGACTACAGCTTGGACTTTATTTTAGATCATAGTTTAGACCACATTTTAGACTATATCTAAGACTATTTTTTAGACTATAGTTTAGACTATAGTTTAGACTATGTTTTAGGCTATAGTTTAGACTATATTTTAGACTATAGCTTAGACTTAGACTATAGCTTTATTTTAGACTATAGTTTAGACTATTGTTTAGATTATTGTTTAGACTATTGTTTAGACTATAGTTTATAAAATATTTTGGACTATAGCTAAGACTATAGTTTAGACAATTGTATAGACTACAGTTTAGACTATAATTTAGACTATTGTTTAGACTATATTTTAGACTATAGTTTATACAATATTTTGGACTATAGCTAAGACTATAGTTTAGACTTTATTTTAGACTATAGTTTAGACAATTGTTTAGAGACAGTTTAGACTATAATTTAGACCACTGTTTAGACTATATTTTAGACTATAGTTTATACTATATTTTGGACTATAGCTAAGACTATAGTTTAGGCTTTATTTTAGACTATAGTTAAGACTATAGTTTATACTATATTTTAGATTATAGCTTAGACTTTATTTTATACTATAGTTTAGACTATTGTTTAGACTATTGTGTAGACTATATTTTAGACTTGATTTTAGACTATAGTTTAGACAATTGTTCAGACTATAGTTTAGAATATATTTTGGACCATAGATTAGACTATAGTTTAGACTGTTGTTTAGACTATTGTTTAAACTATATTTAAGACTACAGTTTAGACTATAGTTTAGACTTTATTTTAGACTATAGCTTAGATCTTATTTTAGACTATAGTTTAGACAACAGTTATGACTACATTTTAGACCATATCTGAGACTATAGTTTATACCATATTTTAGACTATAGTTTAGTCTACTTTTTAGACCATAGTTTAAACCATAATTAATACTTTATTTTCTTTAAAATATTCAAAAAAAAATTATTATTTTTCCTTTTATTTTTTATTTTTGCTATTATTATTTTCTTTTCTTTTAAAAATGGCTTTCAAAACCCACACAATATTCATTTAGGATTATTGTAAAGTTCATAATTTCAATTAATCCTTAAAAAATGTAATTCTTTTTTTTTAATTCCTTTTAAAATTATTACAAATTTATATGAATATTAATTCATATAAATTCTACAAAAAAAAATAAAAGTAATCTTCAAATATATGAATAAATCCCAACACATACATAACCAAACAAATAATAAAAATAATAGATAGAAAAAAAGTCTAAAAAAAACAACAAAAGTTCTACAATGTATGCATGACATTATTGAGTATTAAAAATGCGCTTCATTGAATACATGAGAATAACAATGTGTGTGAATGTTTGAAAAAAAAAAAAAAATACCAGCAGTTTTGAAAAATGGTCTCTAACTAGCAACATTTTGTGATCGAATTACACTTAATTGAATACCAGTTGATAGTACTGTAGCTAGTATGATGCTTTTTAATGTTTTTATTTTAGACTAATATTTAGATAATTATATAAATCAAATTTACTCATTCCGTTGCCAGAACTATTGGTATATAGTGAAAGATAAATATAAGTATAGCTCAGTATGCTAATGAAGGCAAACGCATACAAACGTATATAAATATGTATGTATGTATGTATTCATGTATGAATAAGTTTTTTCTGAAATTTAGTTCTTATTAACTTGGGGAATTTATGAAGAGTGACAGATAAAGCCACATATCAATTGTCATTTTCATTTACCAATATTTTAATAATAAAACTACAACAATAACACACCACAAACACATAAGCATATAAAGGCTATACATGAAATGTAAATTCATTTCATCATCATCTAACAAAAAAAAAAAAAAAACCAATACATTTTTTTTAATACAACAAACAAAAAAATAAAAATATATTTGCAATATTACAATGACTGTTGCAATTTTATTTCAATTTAATATTTTATTTTAATTTTTTATTTATTTTATTTTTATTTTTTTCTTATTTCATAATAGTTTTTGGTTTCATTTTCATTGACTTATTTATAGTTACTTGTAAATCACATATTTATTTATATACATGTAAACATATCCCTAAGTGTTTATGTATGTGTACTAATATAAAAATTGCATTTGTATAAGTGTGTCATAGTTTATACATGTATAAGTAAGTGTATACATGTGAGTAATAATATTTGTTTATTTTTCAAATAAAACTAAAAAAATTGCAAAAATAAAAACAATAAACTTGTAGGTTTATTGATATAAACATGTCATATTTTCAATATTTATTTTTTTATGAAATATTTATTTTTCAAAACTGTATATTTTATTGGAAATATTGGAAAGGAGCAAAAGAAATTTGAAAGTGTTGAAAAATGTGTACTAGAATAGCTTAGACTATAATTACGACTATAGTAATGTTTAGATTAAGTTCTGACTTTTGTTTAGACTATAGTTCAAATTTAAGTTTAGACTATAGCTTAAATTCAATTTGAGAGTATAGTTTAGACTAGTGTATAGACTACAGTTTGGACTATAATTCAGAATATAGTTTAGACTAAAGTTTGGGCTATGTTTGGACTGTTGTTTAGACGACAGTTAAGACTATAGTTTAGAATATTTTTTAGAATTTAGTTCAGATTTCTCTTTAGACTATAAATTAAATAATAATTTACACTATATTTTTTACTATAATTCAGACTACAGTTTATACTATAATTTCGATTATAGTTTAGACTTTAGTTCAGAATATAGTTTAGACTTTAATTTAGACTAAAGTTCACCCAATAGTTTAGACTATAACTTAGACTATAGTTTCGATTATAGTTTAGACTATAATTTAAACTATATTTTAGCTGTAGTTTAGACTATTTTTTAGACTATATTTTAGATTATATCTTAGACTATATATTAGATTATAGTTTAGACTATAATTTAAACTATATTTTAGCTGTAGTTTAGACTATTTTTTAGACTATAGTTTAGACTATAATTTATACTATAGTTTAGGCTAGAATATAGACTATAGAATAGATTTTATTTTAGACTATAGTTTTGACTATAATTTGGACTATAATTTATATTTTAGTTTAGGCTATAGTTTAGACTATATTTTATACTATATTTTATACTATAGTTTAGACTATAATTAAGGCTATAGTTTAGACTTTATTTAAGACTATAGTTTAGACTATAATTTATACCATAGTTTATGTTATAGTTTAGACTGTATTTATTCCACAGTTTAGGCTATAGTTTAGACTATATTTTATACTATATTTTATACTATAGTTTAGGCTAGAGTATAGACTATAGAATAGATTTTATTTTAGACTATAGTTTTGACTATAATTTATATTTTAGTTTAGGCTATAGTTTAGACTATATTTTAGACTATAGTTTAGACTATAATTTGAACTATAATTTATACCACAGTTTAGGCTATAGTTTAGACTATATTTTATACTATAGTTTAGACTACAGTTTGGACTATTACTTAGACTATAATATAGACTATAGTTTAGACTATAATTTGAACTATAATTTATACCACAGTTTAGGCTATAGTTTAGACTATATTTTATACTATAGTTTAGACTACAGTTTGGACTATTACTTAGACTATAATATAGACTTTAGTTTAGACTTTATTTTAGACTGCAGTTTAGACTATAATTTAGATTATAGTTTAGGTTATAGTTTGGCCTATAATTCATACTATATTTTGGAACATAGTTTAGACTATAAAAGTTTAGGCTATTTTTTAGACTATAATTTATACAATAGTTTAGGCTCTAGTCTAGACTTTATTTTAGACTATAGTTTAGACTATAATTTGGACTATAATTTATACCATAGTTTAGGCTATAGTTTAGACTACATTTTAGACTTTATTTTATAGTATAGTTTAGACTATATTTTAGACTGTAGTTTAACAAATTTTTAGTCTATAGTATAGAGAGTAATTCAGGCTATAATATAGACCGTAGTACAGACTATAATTTATTCTATAATTCAGACTATAGTTAAAAATATAGTTTCGACTATCAGGCAGAATAAGGATAATACTGTAGACTAAACTCTTAACTATACTGCGCTCTTTATTATGCTTTTCATTAGAACCTGCACCACTGTTTCATATATATATATATATATATATATATATATATATATATATATATATATATATATATATATATATATATATATATATATATATATATATATATATATATATATATATATATATATATATATATATTAAATTTTTTTTTATAATTAATTCCATCCCTTTTACTTTTCCTCGACCCCAATTTTACTACTTTAAAATATTAAAAATAAAATTGTTATACATATTTTTCTCTATATATAATTCTCCATGTTATTCAAATGTTATAGGACATTCTGCAGCAACAACAATAATAATCATTTTCAATAAAATATTGTCCACTTGTTTTTAATAAATTTTAAATAAATAATAAAATATTTTTTGTTGCAAAAAAAAAAAATTAAATGATTTTTAAAATGCTTTCTTTTTGAAGAGAAATTTTTTATCTTAAATTGATTTTTAGAGGCAAATATTTGTTCATTTTGTTGTTTATTTGACTTTTTTCTTTTTTAATTTTAGCTTATTTCTTTTTAAAGTTGTAGCTTATTTTAAAGAAAAGGTCGATAAATCATAATAATCATACACCTCAGGGTACCTTTATTAAGTAAATGGTAATAATATGACGGTGCTATTAAAAAAAAAAAATATGAGTTATAGAAGAGATCTAATTCTTTCAAATACTAAAAGTTTAAAGCAACTAACTTGGGATTTATTTAGGCTGCAAACTTTTGAAATAAAATAACTGGACTGTAAATTATAGCTGTTATAATTTCTAAAAATCAAAACTAATTAATATAAATTTTGAGTTTTTGAACTTTATATTATAATCTTATTAACATTTCCATTTTTTAGATTTCAATTTTCTTAAATATTTCCCTCATTTGGTATAAAGATTTTAATTACAATATAACAATTTTTATAAATTTTTAGTCAATATTTATTAATTTAAAGTTTCTTTTTAAATTTATTTAAAATTATACTTCCTATTCTCTTAGTTTACGTTTTCTTTTTTATTCATTACTTTTGCTTAATATATATTACGCTTATTACTATTTTCTGAAATCAATTTTAAAATGTTTTTTAATTTATTGGACATCTTTTTTTTTGCTTTTATTTTTATTGCGTTTTTGTCATTTACAAACAATTTCTCTGATGTGTGAGTTCCTTCCAAATCACTTCCGTATTTTATTGGCAGTTATTTGAGAAAAAAAATATATTATCTGCTATTAAGTCTATCAAACGAAAGCAATTATGTTGCCTACTTTAAGGCTTTTAAATGAAAACATATCAAAATAAATCACAAAATTAAATTTTTTTTTCAGTCTTCTTTATTAATTTTTTCTTCTGTGAATTTTATTTTGTTTCATATCTTTAAAAGGAATAATCATTACAATGAAAAGGAATATGGGAAATAAGGAAAAATCTGAAGCCTACTTTGAGGGGAAAACAGTCTACTTTTATCACTTACTGTTCATTCATAATCCCTATCAATTGAGTCTTATAACAAATTCATTTTGTTTCTTTCTGTTTTATCTGTTTCTTCTTTTTCAATTAAATTGTTTTCCATAGAACAAAAATATTACTAAAATTCACTCTAGTACAAATAACTAAGAACTTTGTCTAAAGGAAACTCAAAAAACACACACAAGTTTGTTATAAGAGAATTTAGGAGAAAATTAGGTTTTTTTTGCCAAGCAATTGATAAACCACTAGATGGTATAAATAATAAAAATTCTACAAACGATAGTACTTAAGGCTGAATGTCAAAAACAAATTGTATCAATAGACATGAAAAATAATAACACACATACATATGAGTTTACTACGAACACACGCACAATTACATACTTAAATATTAATGTATTTAGGTATGTATAGGTTAAGCTCAATTTAAGTTAAAATGAACATGAAAATTGTTGAAAAATTTTGTTTAACACGTAACCTACAATTCAATATATAAAATACATTTGTAAAAATTTGAACACACATGTAGACTACTCTTAAATACTTCCACTTTTTCTCTTTTTCTCCCCTTTTTAAAGCGACTATATGTGTATTTGTATGATTTTTTTTTTAAAGCAACAACAAAACACTATCATATTCATGACACAATGGTAATCATATGAATGTTAGTTGTTAACAAGGATGAAACAAATTTATGATAAAGTACATTTTTGAGGGAACGAATAACATTTTGAATAGAAAGTCTCTAGCATTAGTTGGGAATGCAAGCTAGAAAAGTATAGACTATAGTTAAAACTATAGAAAAGACTATAGTCAATGCTATAGAATGGATTATAGTCAGGACTATGGAATAGACTATAGTCAGGACTCTAGAATAGACCATAGTCAGGACTATAGAATAGACTATAGTCAGGACTATAGAATAGACCATAGTCTAGACTATAAACTAGACTATAGCCAGGACTAAAAGCTAGACTATAGTCAGGACTATAGAATAGATTATAGTCAGGACTATAGAATAGACTATATTTGGTACTATAAAATAGACTATAGTTAGGACAAAAGAATAGACTATAGTCAGGACTATAGAATAAACTATAGAGTAGACTATAGAATATACTATAGTCAGGAATATAGAAAAGATTATAGTCAAGACAATAAACTAGACTATAGTCTAGACTATAAACTAGATTCTAGTCTAGACTAAAAAGTAGACTACAGCCAGGACTATAAACTAGATTATAGTCAGGACTATAGAATAGACTATAGAATAGTCAGGACTATAGAATAGACTATAGTCAGAACTATAAACTAGACTGTAGTCTATACTTTAAACTAGACTATAGTCCAGACTATGAAGTGGACTATAGTCGAGACTATAAACTAGACTATAGTCTAGACTATAAAGTGGATTATAGTCGAGACTATAAACTAGACTACAGTCTTGACTATAAACTGGACTATAGTCTAGACTACAGTATTGACTATAAACTGGACTATAGTCTAGACTATAAACTAGACCATAGTCTTGACTATAAACTAGACTACAGTCTTGACTATAAACTGGACTATAGTCTAGGAAACTAGACTATAGTCGAGACTATAAACTAGACTACAATCTTGACTATAAACTAGACTACAGTCTTGACTATAAACTAGACCATAGTCTAGATTATAAACTTGACTATAGTCAAGACTATAAACTAGAATATAAACTAGACTATAAACTAGACTATAGTCTAGATTATAAGCTTGACTATAGTCAAGACCATAAACTAGAATATAAACTAGACTATAAACTAGACTATAGTCTAGACTATAAACTAGACTATAATATAGACTATAAACTAGACTATAGTCTATACTATAAATTGGACTACAGTCTTGACTATAAACTGGACTAAAGTCTAGACTATAAACTAGACTATAGTAGAGACTGTAAACTAGACTACAGTCTTGACTATAAACTAGACCATTATCTAGATTATAAACTTGACTATAAACTAGAATATAAACTAGACTATAAACTAGACTATAAGCTAGACTATAAACTAGACTATAGTCTAAAACTAAACTAGTCAGTAGTCTAGAATAAAAACTTGAATATAGTCAAGGCTATAAACTAGACTATATTCCATTCAAAACGTTAGATTCTTAGTACAATTATCATAAATTGCTCATCTCTAATGTAATCCTATATTTGGTGTTGTCTGTCATAATGTTTTCATCTACATCAACATTGTTATTATTGCTTATGTGTGGGTGTTGGTTGGTTGGTTTGTTTGGCTCTGTAACAAAATTCGTTTCATAATTTTTTTTTTTTTTTTTTGGTTGGAATGTTTGATACTCTATAGACCCACTGACTGACAATTACTAACAGAAAATTGTACCATAAGCGGTGATTAAAATTTATGGGTTCCCTACACTTACACAAAGCATACATACAAAGCAAAAGAGTCCATAGTACTCATACACACAAACACTACAAACATGTTTTCTGTTTAACAAATGTTATAACAACAAATCCATATGAATGATTTTATGTTGTAGAAATTTAAGTGGCTGTTTTTTTTTTTTTTTTTTGGTTAGTTTCTTTTCCCCGCAATAAAAATATAGCAAAGTTAAATTTTCGTTATTGTGGCTAACAGGGACATTGGAGGTTAAGTATATACACAATATATTTTTTTTCGATTTCTATCGCTTAGTATGAGTATATGTATGGGTGAGGATTTTATGGCGTTTTTACGGTTATAAAGCATAATCAGCCATGATTTTTGTTTTGTATTCATTTCATTTTTTTTTTTTTTTTTTTTTTCATAGGTTTTCATTTTTTCTGTATGATTTCCTATAAATTGTGTTATAAATTGGCCAACATTTTTAGGGAATTTCATATGAAAACCCTCAATTTAAAATGTGTGTAAGAGACCAAGAGCCTAAAAGTATGCTTTGTAAGCATTAAATTCATATGAATAAGAGTTTGTATGTGTGCTGCGTAAGGCTAACTATAAAAATTGCCTAAAGTAGGCAATGATTATAAATAATATCTTTTTTAGGGAAAAAATTTTAAAAACCATTTTAGTTAAATGACTCAAGGGATTAAATATTAAAATTCCATAAAATTTATTGAATAGAAAAAAGAAATAAATAAATAGCTTTTAAACAAATAAATAAATAATAAATTTAATTAATAATTTTCTAAATTTAATGGGGATTTTACACATGAAAAATTAAAAAGATTTAATTAATGGGATTTTTTTTATAATAAACAAAAAATATTTAAAAAAATAAATATAAACTGTTATAAATATGTATGTTTAGCTGTAATATCAATTGTGTGATCACAGATTTTCACTATTTTGGCTCTATCTCTTCTGGTTTAGCTTTAAAATCGATTTTTATGTTTTTCATATAAAAATCGATTTTTAGTACAAAATATGAGTGATCACAGATTTTCACTATTTTGGCTGTATCTCTTCTGGTTTAGCTTTAAAATCGATTTTTATGTTTTTCATATAAAAATCGATTTTTAGTACAAAATATGAATGATCACAGATTTTCCCTATTTTGGCTCTATCTCTTCTGGTTTAGCTCTAAAATCGATTTTTATGTTTTTCATATAAAAATCGATTTTTAATACAAAATATGAGTGATAACAGATTTTCACTATTTTGGCTCTATCTCTTCTGGTTTAGCTATAAAATCGATTTTTATGTTTTTCATATAAAAATCGATTTTTAATACAAAATATGAGTGATAACAGATTTTCACTATTTTGGCTCTATCTCTTCTGGTTTAGCTATAAAATCGATTTTTATGTTTTTCATATAAAAATCGATTTTTAGTACAAAATATGAGTGATCACAGATTTTCACTATTTTGGCTGTATCTCTTCTGGTTTAGCTTTAAAATCGATTTTTATGTTTTTCATATAAAAATCGATTTTTAGTACAAAATATGAGTGATCACAGATTTTCACTATTTTGGCTGTATCTCTTCTGGTTTAGCTTTAAAATCGATTTTTATGTTTTTCATATAAAAATCGATTTTTAGTACAAAATATGAGTGATCACAGATTTTCACTATTTTGGCTGTATCTCTTCTGGTTTAGCTTTAAAATCAATTTCTATGTTTTTCATATAAAAATCGACTTTTAGTACAAAATATGAGTGATCACAGATTTTCACTATTTTGGCTGTATCTCTTCTGGTTTAGCTTTAAAATCAATTTCTATGTTTTTCATATTAAAATCGACTTTTAGTACAAAATATGAGCGATCACAGATTTTCACTATTTTGGCTGTATCTCTTCTGGTTTAGCTTTAAAATCGATTTTTATGTTTTTCCTATAAAAATCGATTTTTAGTACAAAATATGAGTGATCACAGATTTTCACTATTTTGGCTGTATCTCTTCTGGGTTAGCTTTAAAATCGATTTTTATGTTTTTCATATAAAAATCTATTTTTAGTACAAAATATGAGTGATCACAGATTTTCACTATTTTGGCTGTATCTCTTCTGGTTTAGCTTTAATATCGATTTTTATGTTTTTCCTATAAAAATCTATTTTTAATACAAAATATGAGTGATCACAGATTTTCACTATTTTGGCTGTATCTCTTCTGGTTTAGCTTTAAAATCGATTTTTATGTTTTTCCTATAAAAATCTATTTTTAATACAAAATATGAGTGATCACAGATTTTCACTATTTTGGCTGTATCTCTTCTGGTTTAGCTTTAAAATCGATTTTTATGTTTTTCCTATAAAAATCTATTTTTAATACAAAATATGAGTGATCACAGATTTTCACTATTTTGGCTGTATCTCTTCTGGTTTAGCTTTAAAATCGATTTTTATGTTTTTCCTATAAAAATCGATTTTTAGTACAAAATATGAGTGATCACAGATTTTCACTATTTTGGCTGTATCTCTTCTGGTTTAGCTTTAAAATCGATTTTTATGTTTTTCCTATAAAAATCTATTTTTAATACAAAATATGAGTGATCACAGATTTTCACTATTTTGGCTGTATCTCTTCTGGTTTAGCTTTAAAATCGATTTTTATGTTTTTCCTATAAAAATCTATTTTTAATACAAAATATGAGTGATCACAGATTTTCACTATTTTGGCTGTATCTCTTCTGGTTTAGCTTTAAGATCGATTTTTATGTTTTTCATATAAAAATCTATTTTTAGTACAAAATATGAGTGATCACAGATTTTCACTATTTTGGCTGTATCTCTTCTGGTTTAGCTTTAAAATCGATTTTTATGTTTTTCCTATAAAAATCGATTTTTAGTACAAAATATGAGTGATCGCAGATTTTCACTATTTTGGCTGTATCTCTTCTGGTTTAGCTTTAAGATCGATTTTTATGTTTTTCATATAAAATTCGATTTTTATGTTTTTCCTATAAAAATCGATTTTTAGTACAAAATATGAGTGATCACAGATTTTCACTATTTTGGCTGTATCTCTTCTGGTTTAGCTTTAAAATCGATTTTTATGTTTTTCATATAAAAATCGATTTTTATGTTTTTCATATAAAAATCTATTTTTAGTACAAAATATGAGTGATCACAGATTTTCACTATTTTGGCTCTATCTCTGCTAGTTTATCTTTAAAATCGATTTTTATGTTTTTCACTTTGAAATCGATTTTTAGTACAAAATATGAGTGATCGCAGATTTTCACTATTTTGGCTCTATCTCTTCTGGTTTAACTTTAAAATCGATTTTTATGTTTTTCATATAAAAATCGATTTTTAGTACAAAATATGAGTGATCACAGATTTTCACTATTTTGGCTGTATCTCTTCTGGTTTAGCTTTAAAATCGATTTTTATGTTTTTCCTATAAAAATCGATTTTTAGTACAAAATATGAGTGATCGCAGATTTTCACTATTTTGGCTGTATCTCTTTTGGTTTAGCTTTAAGATCGATTTTTATGTTTTTCATATAAAAATCGATTTTTATGTTTTTCATATAAAAATCGATTTTTAGTACAAAATATGAGTGATCACAGATTTTCACTATTTTGGCTGTATCTCTTCTGGTTTAGCTTTAAGATCGATTTTTATGTTTTTCATATAAAAATCGATTTTTATGTTTTTCCTATAAAAATCGATTTTTAGTACAAAATATGAGTGATCACAGATTTTCACTATTTTGGCTGTATCTCTTCTGGTTTAGCTTTAAAATCGATTTTTATGTTTTTCATATAAAAATCGATTTTTATGTTTTTCATATAAAAATCTATTTTTAGTACAAAATATGAGTGATCACAGATTTTCACTATTTTGGCTCTATCTCTGCTAGTTTATCTTTAAAATCGATTTTTATGTTTTTCACTTTGAAATCGATTTTTAGTACAAAATATGAGTGATCGCAGATTTTCACTATTTTGGCTCTATCTCTTCTGGTTTAACTTTAAAATCGATTTTTATGTTTTTCATATAAAAATCGATTTTTAGTACAAAATATGAGTGATCACAGATTTTCACTATTTTGGCCGTATCTCTTCTGGTTTTGCTTTAAAATCGATTTTTATGTTTTTCATATAAAAATCTATTTTTAGTACAAAATATGAGTGATCACAGATTTTCACTATTTTGGCTCTATCTCTGCTAGTTTATCTTTAAAATCGATTTTTATGTTTTTCACTTTGAAATCGATTTTTAGTACAAAATATGAGTGATCACAGATTTTCACTATTTTGGCTGTATCTCTTCTGGGTTAGCTTTAAAATCGATTTTTATGTTTTTCATATAAAAATCTATTTTTAGTACAAAATATGAGTGATCACAGATTTTCACTATTTTGGCTGTATCTCTTCTGGTTTAGCTTTAAAATCGATTTTTATGTTTTTCATATAAAAATTGTTTTTTAGTACAAAATATGAGTGAAAATCGATTTTTAGTACAAAATATGAAGGATCACAGATTTTTACTATTTTGACTCTATCTCTTCTGGTTTAGCTTTAAAATCGATTTTTATGTTTTTCATATAAAAATTGTTTTTTAGTACAAAATATGAGTGATCACAGATTTTTACTATTTTGGCTGTATCTCTTCTGGTTTAACTTTAAAATCGATTTTTATGTTTTTCATATAAAACTCGATTTTTAGTAGAAAATATGAGTGATCACAGATTTTCACTATTTTGGCTGTATCTCTTCTGGTTTAGCTTTAAAATCGATCTTTAGGTTTTTCATATAAAAATCTATTTTTAGTACAAAATATGAGTGATCACAGATTTTCGCTATTTTGGCTCTATCTCTTCTGGTTTAGCTTTAAAATCGATTTTTATGTTTTTCCTATAAAAATCTATTTTTAATACAAAATATGAGTGATCACAGATTTTCACTATTTTGGCTGTATCTCTTCTGGTTTAGCTTTAAAATCGATTTTTATGTTTTTCATATAAAAATCGATTTTTAGTACAAAATATGAGTGATCACAAATTTTCACTATTTTAGCTGTATCTCTTCTGGTTTAGCTTTAAAATCGATTTTTATGTTTTTCATATAAAAATCGATTTTTAGTACAAAATATGAGTGATCACAGATTTTCACTATTTTGGCTCTATCTCTTCTGGTTTAGCCTTAAAATCGATTTTTATGTTTTTCATATAAAAATCGATTTTTAGTACAAAATATGAGTGATCACAGATTTTCGCTATTTTAGCTTTGGGTTAGCTTTAAAATCGATTTTTATGTTTTTCATATAAAAATCTATTTTTAGTACAAAATATGAGTGATCACAGATTTTCACTATTTTGGCTGTATCTCTTCTGGTTTAGCTTTAAAATCGATTTTTATGTTTTTCCTATAAAAATCGATTTTTAGTACAAAATATGAGTGATCACAGATTTTCACTATTTTGGCTGTATCTCTTCTGGTTTAGCTTTAAAATCGATTTTTATGTTTTTCCTATAAAAATCGATTTTTAGTACAAAATATGAGTGATCACAGATTTTCGCTATTTTAGCTTTGGGTTAGCTTTAAAATCGATTTTTATGTTTTTCATATAAAAATCTATTTTTAGTACAAAATATGAGTGATCACAGATTTTCACTATTTTGGCTGTATCTCTTCTGGTTTAGCTTTAAAATCGATTTTTATGTTTTTCCTATAAAAATCGATTTTTAGTACAAAATATGAGTGATCACAGATTTTCACTATTTTGGCTGTATCTCTTGTGGTTTAGCTTTAAAATCGATTTTTATGTTTTTCCTATAAAAATCGATTTTTAGTACAAAATATGAGTGATCACAGATTTTCACTATTTTGGCTGTATCTCTTCTGGTTTAGCTTTAAAATCGATCTTTAGGTTTTTCATATAAAAATCTATTTTTACTACAAAATATGAGTAATCACAGATTTTCACTATTTTTTCTCTATCTCTTCTGGTTTAGCTTTAAAATCGATTTTTATGTTTTTCCTATAAAAATCGATTTTTAATACAAAATATGAGTGATCACAGATTTTCACTATTTTGGCTGTATCTCTTCTGGTTTAGCTTTAAAATCGATTTTTATGTTTTTCATATAAAAATCGATTTTTAGTACAAAATATGAGTGATCACAGATTTTCACTATTTTGGCTCTATCTCTTCTGGTTTAGCCTTAAAATCGATTTTTATGTTTTTCATATAAAATTCGATTTTTAGTACAAAATATGAGTGATCACATATTTTCGCTATTTTAGCTTTGGGTTAGCTTTAAAATCGATTTTTATGTTTTTCATATAAAAATCTATTTTTAGTACAAAATATGAGTGATCACATATTTTCGCTATTTTAGCTTTGGGTTAGCTTTAAAATCGATTTTTATGTTTTTCATATAAAATTCGATTTTTAGTACAAAATATGAGTGATCACATATTTTCGCTATTTTAGCTTTGGGTTAGCTTTAAAATCGATTTTTATGTTTTTCATATAAAAATTGATTTTTAGTACAAAATATGAGTGATCACAGATTTTCACTATTTTGGCTGTATCTCTTCTGGTTTAGCTTTAAAATCGATCTTTAGGTTTTTCATATAAAAATCTATTTTTACTACAAAATATGAGTAATCACAGATTTTCACTATTTTCTCTCTATCTCTTCTGGTTTAGCTTTAAAATCGATTTTTATGTTTTTCCTATAAAAATCTATTTTTAATACAAAATATGAGTGATCACAGATTTTCACTATTTTGGCTGTATCTCTTCTGGTTTAGCTTTAAAATCGATTTTTATGTTTTTCCTATAAAAATCTATTTTTAATACAAAATATGAGTGATCACAGATTTTCACTATTTTGGCTGTATCTCTTCTGGTTTAGCTTTAAAATCGATTTTTATGTTTTTCATATAAAAATCTATTTTTAGTACAAAATATGAGTGATCACAGATTTTCACTATTTTGGCTGTATCTCTTCTGGTTTAGCTTTAAAATCGATTTTTATGTTTTTCCTATAAAAATCGGTTTTTAGTACAAAATATGAGTGATCACAGATTTTCACTATTTTGGCTGTATCTCTTCTGGTTTAGCTTTAAGATCGATTTTTATGTTTTTCATATAAAAATCGATTTTTATGTTTTTCATATAAAAATCGATTTTTAGTACAAAATATGAGTGATCACAGATTTTCACTATTTTGGCTGTATCTCTTCTGGTTTAGCTTTAAAATCGATTTTTATGTTTTTCCTATAAAAATCTTTTTTTAATACAAAATATGAGTGATCACAGATTTTCACTATTTTGGCTGTATCTCTTGCGGTTTAGCTTTAAAATCGATTTTTATGTTTTTCCTATAAAAATCGATTTTTAGTACAAAATATGAGTGATCACAGATTTTCACTATTTTGGCTGTATCTCTTCTGGTTTAGCTTTAAGATCGATTTTTATGTTTTTCATATAAAAATCGATTTTTATGTTTTTCATATAAAAATCGATTTTTAGTACAAAATATGAGTGATCACAGATTTTCACTATTTTGGCTGTATCTCTTCTGGTTTAGCTTTAAGATCGATTTTTATGTTTTTCATATAAAAATCGATTTTTATGTTTTTCCTATAAAAATCGATTTTTAGTACAAAATATGAGTGATCACAGATTTTCACTATTTTGGCTGTATCTCTTCTGGTTTAGCTTTAAAATCGATTTTTATGTTTTTCATATAAAAATCGATTTTTATGTTTTTCATATAAAAATCTATTTTTAGTACAAAATATGAGTGATCGCAGATTTTCACTATTTTGGCTCTATCTCTTCTGGTTTAGCTTTAAAATCGATTTTCACTTTTTTCACTTTGAAATCGATTTTTAGTACAAAATATGAGTGATCACAGATTTTCACTATTTTGGCTCTATCTCTGCTAGTTTATCTTTAAAATCGATTTTTATGTTTTTCACTTTGAAATCGATTTTTAGTACAAAATATGAGTGATCGCAGATTTTCACTATTTTGGCTCTATCTCTTCTGGTTTAACTTTAAAATCGATTTTTATGTTTTTCATATAAAAATCGATTTTTAGTACAAAATATGAGTGATCACAGATTTTCACTATTTTGGCCGTATCTCTTCTGGTTTTGCTTTAAAATCGATTTTTATGCTTTTCCTATAAAAATCGATTTTTAATACCAAATATGAGTGATCACAGATTTTCACTATTTTGGCTGTATCTCTTCTGGTTTAGCTTTAAAATCGATTTTTATGTTTTTCATATAAAAATCTATTTTTAATACAAAATATGAGTGATCACAGATTTTCACTATTTTGGCTGTATCTCTTCTGGTTTAGCTTTAAAATCGATTTTTATGTTTTTCCTATAAAAATCGATTTTTAGTACAAAATATGAGTGATCACAGATTTTCACTATTTTGGCTGTATCTCTTCTGGTTTAGCTTTAAAATCGATTTTTATGTTTTTCATATAAAAATTGTTTTTTAGTACAAAATATGAGTGAAAATCGATTTTTAGTACAAAATATGAAGGATCACAGATTTTTACTATTTTGGCTCTATCTCTTCTGGTTTAGCTTTAAAATCGATTTTTATGTTTTTCATATAAAAATTGTTTTTTAGTACAAAATATGAGTGATCACAGATTTTCACTATTTTGGCTGTATCTCTTCTGGTTTAACTTTAAAATCGATTTTTATGTTTTTCATATAAAACTCGATTTTTAGTAGAAAATATGAGTGATCACAGATTTTCACTATTTTGGCTGTATCTCTTCTGGTTTAGCTTTAAAATCGATCTTTAGGTTTTTCATATAAAAATCTATTTTTAGTACAAAATATGAGTGATCACAGATTTTCGCTATTTTGGCTCTATCTCTTCTGGTTTAGCTTTAAAATCGATTTTTATGTTTTTCCTATAAAAATCTATTTTTAATACAAAATATGAGTGATCACAGATTTTCACTATTTTGGCTGTATCTCTTCTGGTTTAGCTTTAAAATCGATTTTTATGTTTTTCATATAAAAATCGATTTTTAGTACAAAATATGAGTGATCACAGATTTTCACTATTTTGGCTCTATCTCTTCTGGTTTAGCCTTAAAATCGATTTTTATGTTTTTCATATAAAAATCGATTTTTAGTACAAAATATGAATGATCACAGATTTTCACTATTTTGGCTCTATCTCTTCTGGTTTAGCTTTAAAATCGATTTTTATGTTTTTCATATAAAAATCTATTTTTAGTACGAAATGTGAATGACCACAGATTTTCACTATTTTTAGTACAAAATATGAAGGATCACAGATTTTTACTATTTTGGCTCTATCTCTTCTGGTTTAGCTTTAAAATCGATTTTTATGTTTTTCCTATAAAAATCTATTTTTAATACAAAATATGAGTGATCACAGATTTTCACTATTTTGGCTGTATCTCTTCTGGTTTAGCTTTAAAATCGATTTTTATGTTTTTCATATAAAAATCGATTTTTAGTACAAAATATGAATGATCACAGATTTTCACTATTTTGGCTCTATCTCTTCTGGTTAAGCTTTAAATTCGATTTTTATGTTTTTCATATAAAAATTGTTTTTTAGTACAAAATATGAGTGATCACAGATTTTCACTATTTTGGCTGTATCTCTTCTGGTTTAGCTTTAAAATCGATTTTTATGTTTTTCATATAAAAATAGTTTTTTAGTACAAAATATGAGTGATCACAGATTTTCACTATTTTGGCTGTATCTCTTCTGGTTTAGCTTTAAAATCGATTTTTATGTTTTTCATATAAAAATTGTTTTTTAGTACAAAATATGAATGATCACAGATTTTCATTATTTTGGCTCTATCTCCTCTGGTTTAGCTTTAAAATCGATTTTTATTTTTTTCACTTTTAAAATCTTTTATTAACTTAACTTTTATTTTTAATTCTTAATTTAAGTTTAATTTTTAATTCTTAATTTTTTTTTTTTTTTTTTAACTAATTTAAATATTACCAATGTATATTTTGTTCTATTTTAGTATCCATCAATTTACTACAATTTCGGGATAAATAAAAGCACAATAACAAAAAATCGCTGATATGTTAAATCTCGTTTTAACACATCGAATTGTGCTTTATTTCCCATGCTATAAGAACCTCAACTCCTCCTCTTCTTGCAAAAACATACAAAAAAAGGTAAAACTGTCATGAGACTGTGTAGATAGCGAATCGAGAGCTTTATTCATAGAGCCTGTTTAGCTTAGAAACAATAGCAAAAACAACCAACAAAATGTTATGCTATTAAATATTTAATAAGCCATAAGTGCTTTTTTATTACCATATTATTTTTGATTTATTTTTATTTTTTTGATATTTATTTATCTGCTCTTGTGTGGAGAAAATAAACTAAATGAATAAAATCTATTTTCATTAAAATGAGGAAAAAGTTTTTAGCTAAAAAAATAAATTTTATTATTTAGTTTATTAAAAACAACCGTAGGTTTATTTTTGAACATATATAAATGAAAAAATTAAACTAAAAATATGTTATTGAAGGTAATGTTTTTGAAATAAATATTGAATATTTTATAATTAATTAAAAAAAACTTTAATTTCCGTTGTTTTATAGGGAAAACGGAAATGTAAATGCCATCAACATAAAAAAACTTTAGGGTGTTTTATTATAAGTGTTTAAGCCAAACATTTCAGTGAATTAAAAAGTTTAAAAAAATTTTAAAATATTTATTAAAAATTAAAAATCTTTAAAAAATACTTTAGTTCAGTTTTGGTTAAGTTCAAAATCGGTTTATTTTCACCTCAAATCAATTCTACTTTTACTCTTTTTCAGTCTTGTTTCAATTATAATTCAGTTCTAGTTCAGTTCTAGTTCAGTTCTAGTTCAGTACTAGTTCAGTTCTAGTTCAGTTCTAGTTCAGTTCTAGTTCAGTTCTAGTTCAGTTCTAGTTCAGTTCTAGTTCAGTTCTAGTTCAGTTCTAGTTCAGTTCTAGTTCAGTTCTAGTTCAGTTCTAGTTCAGTTCTAGTTCAGTTCTAGTTCAGTTCTAGTTCAGTTCTAGTTCAGTTCTAGTTCAGTTCTAGTTCAGTTCTAGTTCAGTTCTAGTTCAGTTCTAGTTCAGTTCTAGTTCAGTTCTAGTTCAGTTCTAGTTCAGTTCTAGTTCAGTTCTAGTTCAGTTCTAGTTCAGTTCTAGTTCAGTTCTAGTTCAGTTCTAGTTCAGTTCTAGTTCAGTTCTAGTTCAGTTCTAGTTCAGTTCTAGTTCAGTTCTAGTTCAGTTCTAGTTCAGTTCTAGTTCAGTTCTAGTTCAGTTCTAGTTCAGTTCTAGTTCAGTTCTAGTTCAGTTCTAGTTCAGTTCTAGTTCAGTTCTAGTTCAGTTTTAGTTCTGTTCCAGTTCAAGTTCGGTTCTAGTTCAGTTCTAATTCAGTTGTAGTTCAGTTCTAGTTCAGTTCTAGTTCAGTTCTAGTTCAACTCTAGACTATGGACTTAGTATTTAAATATTTTCCTCCTTAATATTTTTTTAAGTTTTTTGTTAGAAATCACTCCACCAACCCTTTAGTGTTTGTTTGTTTGTAACAACTAACATCTCCATTTTTTTTTTTTTTTTTAAACAAATTTTCTTAACATTTGTTTAGTTTGTTTAATTGTTCATTTCCAAGTTTTTTACATTATTTGTCTAGTTTTTTGTAAATTTTTGCATGTAACCTTCAACGTTTATGTTTGTTATACAAACTTAACACCCTCATTTTTATTATTACTATTATTTTTTTCGTTGCAAACATTAAAAGGACAAGAGCAGTGAACAGAAACTAAAAGAAAACAAAAAAGCAAAACGAATGGTTGACCAGTCTCATTTAAAAAATTACTTAAGAAGTTGTGTGGCCAAATTCTCTTTTTTTTTTTTTTTTTTTTTTTTGTTTTGTTGGTAGTTTTTTCCACATTAAATTAGTTGTTTTTGTGTCATTCTACTATTTGTTTTCGTGGTTTCTGTTGAAGTGATTTGCATGATTTTTATTGCCATTTGCTATTAGTTTTTTATATATGTTAATGTCACATAGTGTTTTTTACGATTTTTTTCATAGAGTTTTTTCAGCTTTGTCATGTTTGCAGAAAAAAAAAATCATGTCATGTTTGAATTGTTATGTTGGGTTAAGTAATGCATTTGTGGAAAAAACTTGAAGCGTATGAATATTACTCTATCGATCTTATGAACGTGGTAACTTATTATATTGCTGAGGTTAAGAGTAAATACATTTTTTATTTAATGTCATGGAAAATTTAAGGAAAACTGGAAAGAAAGGGTGGAAAACATACGGTATAAAAGATTTTAGCTAAAATTTTTGAGAATATTTATGTTTCTTTAAGATTTGTAGTAATAATATAATTTGGCAGATATTCTTGGCTTTAATTTAATACTGATTTCAGGAAAATCACTCTATTATTAAAGATGATATAAAGAATTTTATAAAATAACCCTGAATTAATATTAATCATACGCTTAGGGGTTTACAATTTAAATTAATTTAAATGCTGCTATAAAATCAAAACAAGTTAAGATTTGTTTGTGAATTTGTAAATTGGAATTAAATAATATTCTGTTAAGTATATAATAGTTATAAAGACATTAAAAGTTGTAGAAATTGAATAAAAAAAATATTTTTCGACAGAGAAACAAGTCGATCGGCTCAAAGTCGACTAACAGCCGCCGCCGAATATTTATAAACAGTCCAGCCGCCGCCGAGCTAAGCGACTCGTATCGGCTCATATATATTAGTCGAATTTTTGAAAATTGATGTAAATTTTGTTTTAAAAATTCTATTGAGATGCTCTCAATAAATATTTGTAAGAAAATCCTAATGATGGTAATATCTCTAATAAATACATATATCTTAAAGAAAAATTAGTTGTTCTGGAAATAAAATAATTACATACCCTTTTTATTGAACCCTTTTTATAAATTTTTTAACTATTTTCATTATAAAAATTTTTCCAATGTTAACCTTGGGTCTACACATGATTTTTTTGTGTCATAATATGTAACAGAGAGTGTAAAATCCGCTCTCTGAGAGAATTATCCCACGTGTAGACTAAAATATTAGTATTATAAGAAATATTATGAGACTGTTGTGATAAGATTTTTCTACACAACTATCTTATAAGATTTACTCTCAAAAAAATACACATATACGAAAGTTTGTTTATGTGTGTGAATGTGTATTTTTAAAAATACTTAAAAACAATTTTTTTTGTAAAATTGTTTTATTTTAATGGTTATTCTACATTCAGAAACATATTTTCATTAAAATTGTGTTAAACAATTTCGAATTTCTTAAATAAAAAGTACATGTTTACTCTGTGACTGAATGAAAATAATGAAATATTATGAGATTTATTAGAATAAATTTATCCCTTGTTTAAGATTTAACATAATATAAACAAAATGTTTACTCTCTTCTGCTGGCGTTATCTTACATATTATATCAACGTGGAGACCGTATGTAAAGGGAGCTTCTCACTATGATACTTTGTACCAGTGATGCAAGATATAATTCAAGAAAAATGCCCCTGTTTAGTTGAAAAATTATCTGCATTTAAATGCATTAAAATTTACTTGTAATTGTAATTCAATAAAAAGTATTAAAATACTAAAAATATCCATTCGGTAAGTTAAGATTTATATTTAGGGCATATGACAATACAACATGATAGCACACCTTGTGAATCCTCCAATAACTTTGTATTAATACAAAATAATATATTGTAAAACTCCCTAATGAACTACTTTAAAAAAAACTGAAAACAAAAATGTTCTTAAAACTTTATAACGCTGAAAAAATATATTTTTCGGTTCTTAAATAATTTTTATTATTATTATTTTTTTTTTTTTTTTTTTTCTTAAAATGTATTTCATTTAAACGACTTCAGCCGACTCTGAGCCGCCGCCGGTATTTTTTTGCTGAGCCGCCGCCGCCGACTTTTTCACGTCGACTTGTTTCTCTGTTTTTCGATTTTTTATTTTCTAAAATTTAATATATTTTGTTATTTTAAGTAGTTCATTTAACAAAATAATTTGTATTATTTCTATAACTTGATTAGCTGTTTTTCCTTTTGGGTTGCACAAATCCTGTTAAGTTATAGTTTTTTTTTTTTTTTTTTAGAAAAGGAAAAAAACATAAATTGTGGTAATTATTTTTAGAAAATAATATAGCTTAATTTAAAATGAAATATGTATGTTAAAAAAATCAAATATCATTCCCCAAACATTATCCTCTTTCTTTCAATACCTTAAGCCTATAAAATTTATATAGAATATATGGCCTACTTTTAGGCAAAAATAAAAAAACAAAATAAGCTGACTGCCAACAAATTGTTAGTCTTTGTATATTTTAACAATAAAAAACAAACCTTTAGCTATTCGAGGGCAAACAAACATTATCCAGGGAAATTGTTTAACATTCGTTTTATTAGATTTTATGCAAATTTTCACCCCCAAAAAAGCCAGCATGTGTACAGCCTATTTATATGCTATATAAAAAATTTTTGATTTGTTAGTGATATGTTATGTGAAATTGCTAAAGCTTTAACTCTCTATCCTCTTTGTTTGCTTCCATTTTAAAACACATTAATACTTGTTGTATTTGAAATTGTAACAAAACTTTAGAAAACACATGATTAATGATGTTGTGGCAAAAAATTTATAAAATATTCTTTTTTTTTTTTCTGGTAACAAAATGTAATAAAACAAAATTTCTTTTGTATATTTTCTACATAAAAATATTACATACATATATTCATATTATCATTGTCAATGTTGGTGTTAGCTGTTTGTAATAGTATTTTATTTGCTAGAAAATTTTAACAAATTTTATTTGTTACTAAGAGAAAGCTATTAAATTATATAAAATTTATTTGGATATTTCTTTAGTACATATGTTATTTTAACTATTTCATAAAATAATAAAATATGTAGATTTGACTTGCTAAACTGAAATGTCAAAGAGGCTTTTGTAGTGAAAAGTTTGGTTTTAGAAATTAATTTTATAGAAAACTAATAATGTCAAACTCTATATCAATGAATTCCAATTTTTATGAATGAAAATTGTATTGTAATGTCCTAGCTTTCATTTAAGTTAAATTTAAAGGCGTTCGCTTAATTTTTGTGGATGATATGCTCGATTATCTAAAATAAGTCGGAATCAATATTAATCATACGCTCAGATGGCCAAAAATTAAAATGAAATACAATTGAACTAGAACTGAACTAGAACACAAACATTGAGTTGAACTGAACTAGAACACAAACATTGAATTGAACTGAACAAGAACGGAACTAGAAATGAATTACTACTGAATTAGAACTGAACTAGAACTGAACTAGAACTGAACCAGAACTGAACTAGAAATGAACTAGAACTGAATTAGAACTAAACTAGACCTGATTTAGAACTGAACTAGAACTGAACTAGAACTGGACTAGAATTGAACTAGAACTGAACTAGAACTGAACTAGAACTGAACTAGAACTGAACTAGAACTGAACTAGAACTGAACTAGAACTGAACTAGAACTGAACTAGAACTGAACTAGAACTGAACTAGAACTGAACTAGAACTGAACTAGAACTGAACTAGAACTGAACTAGAACTGAACTAGAACTGAACTAGAACTGAACTAGAACTGAAATAGAACTGAACTAGAACTGAACTAGAACTGAAATAGAACTGAACTAGAACTGAACTAGAACTGAACTAGAACTGAACTAGAACTGAACTAGAACTGAACTAGTACTGAACTAGAACTGAACTAGAACTGAACTAGAACTGAACTAGAACTGAACTAGAACTGAACTAGTACTGAACTAGAACTGAACTAGAACTGAACTAGAACTGAACTAGAACTGAACTAGAACTGAACTAGAACTGAACTAGAACTGAACTAGAACTGAACTAGAACTGAACTAGAACTGAACTAGAACTGAACTAGAACTGAACTAGTACTGAACTAGAACTGAACTAGAACTGAACTAGAACTGAAATAGAACTGAACTAGAACTGAACTAGAACTGAACTAGAACTGAACTAGAACTGAACTAGAACTGAACTAGTACTGAACTAGAACTGAACTAGAACTGAACTAGAACTGAACTAGAACTGAACTAGAACTGAACTAGTACTGAACTAGAACTGAACTAGAACTGAACTAGAACTGAACTAGAACTGAACTAGAACTGAACTAGAACTGAACTAGAACTGAACTAGAACTGAACTAGAACTGAACTAGAACTGAACTAGAACTGAACTAGAACTGAACTAGAACTGAACTAGAACTGAACTAGAACTGAAATAGAACTGAACTAGAACTGAACTAGAACTGAACTAGAACTGAACTAGTACTGAACTAGAACTGAACTAGTACTGAACTAGAACTAAACTAGAACTCAGCTGTAAATAGGCTTAATTTAAATTTCGTTTACTTTCACCTAAATTTTAATATTTTTCTACGAATTTATTTTATAAATTCTACAATTATTTGTAAGTTTCCTTGCATTTACTAAAATTAAAATTAATATTTATACTTAATTACACTATACATACAAATGTTGTTATATTAAATTTTATCTGAAATCACTGTTCTCTCTTACACAAACCATACAAGTCTTCTCAAATGATTTACAATTTTAAGCAACTACAAACTGAAACATTTAAACGCATACTTACACATTCTCATACAAATACATACATAATAAATTAATTGCATATTTCCTTATTTATACAGGTGTTACCTAACAAAAGTACCACAAGCTATAGCAACAAAAACAAAATATTTTTAAACGACAGCAATAACTGTAAAAAAGAAATTGTTACTCGTACAAAGTTGCAACAAGTTTAACATTTTATGAAAATGTTGAAACAAAGTTTGCCACAAACTTGCAACAAAAAAGAAAAGGGGTTGTCACTACTATTTTCGTATATAATTTATGCAGAAATATTTGTAAGGCAACACACAACAACCCTTGTCAAGGTAACTAATACAAGACACAACGACAACAGCAACAACAACAACACTTGATTATAATATAAATTATTATATACATGATTTAGCACAAAATATACCAAGTCATACCTACATACATACAGATATTTATGGTTATATGAAATAGAGTTTATAAACGTTTTTCATTTTATTTCCTTCTCTTATACTTCCTTTAGTTTACATTGACATTGAACCCTGTGAAAATAAAATAACAATGAATGAATTTGAAAGCGAATGAAGAATGCATACTAAACTAAAGTGAACTGAATTAAACCAAGTGCTTGACCATGTTTTCTTTTTCTATAGAAAAACCTTTTTCATTCTAGCAATTTCTTAAGGTTGGTTTACTTGTTTTTTGTTATTTTTTTACAAAAATAAAAATACCAAGTCATTTCTTGTGTTAAATGTTTCCTAGACATTTTTGCATTTTCAAGTTTTATGGTCATGGCATGTCGTATGCAAATAACTAATGTCTATAGATTATTATGGTTATTGTAGTATTTGTTATAATTTTTTCCTTTTCATACCACAATATTTCCTTATTTTTTTTTTTTTTTTTTTTTTTTTAAGAAATGCCCTACAGTGAAAAGTAGAAATATGATTAGAATTTGTGATTTAAACAATTTAATTTTAAATGGTTTTATTTATATGAGGGCATCTATATAGGATAATTTTATTTGCAATAGAACATAACTTGATTTGCTGGCTTTAATTTAAAAGGAATTTTAAATTAATCTGATAATTTTCTTACAAGTTATAACAGAATTTACAGAAAGATACATAATTAAAATAAATCATACGCTTAGGTGGTTAAACAATTCAAACTCTTTTTCCGAACTGAACTAGAACTGAACTAGAACTGAACTAGAACTGAAATAGAACTAAAATAGAACTTAAATAGAACCAAAATAGAACTAAAATAGAACTTAACTAGAACTGAACTAGACTGAAGTAGAACTGAACTAGAAAACTGAAAGTAGAACTGAACTAAAACTGAAATAGAACTGAACTAAAACTGAAATAGAACTGACGTAGAGCTGATCTAGAACTGAACTAGAACTGAACTAGAACTGGACTAGAAATGAACTAGAACTGAACTAGAACTGAACTAGAACCAGAACTGAACTTGAACGAGAACTAGAACTAGAACTGAACTAAAACTGAACTAGAAATAAACAAGAAATGAACTAGAACTGAACTACAACTGAAGTAGAACTGACGTAGAACTGAACTAGAACCAGAACTGAACTTGAACCAGAACTAGAACTGAACTAGAACTGGACTAGAAATGAACTAGAACTGAACTAGAAATGAACTAGAACTGAACTAGAACTCAACTAGAACTGAACTAGAACTCAACTAGAACTGAACTTGAACCAGAACTAGAACTGAACTAGAGCGGAACTAGGACTGAACTATAACAGAACTAGAACTGAACTATAACAGAACTAGAACTGAAATAGAACTAGAACTAGAACTAAACTTGAACTGAACTAGAAGTGAACTAGAACTGGACTAGAAATGAACTAGAACTGAACTAGAACTCAACTAGAACTGAACTAGAACTCAACTAGAACTGAACTTGAACCAGAACTAGAACTGAACTAGAACGGAACTAGGACTGAACTTGAACCAGAACTAGAACTGAACTAGAACGGAACTAGGACTGAACTATAACAGAACTAGAACTGAAATAGAACTAGAACTAAACTTGAACTGAACTAGAAGTGAACTAGAACTGGACTAGAAATGAACTAGACTGAACTAGAACTCAACTAGAACTGAACTAGAACCAGAACTAGAACTGAACTAGAACCAGAACTAGAACTAAACTAGAACGGAACTAGGACTGAACTATAACAGAACTAGAACTGAACTATAAAAGAACTAGAACTGAAATAGAACTGAACTAGAACTGAAGTAGAACTAAATTAGAACAGAACTAGAACTGATTTGAAACCGAACTAGAACTGAACGAAAACTGATCATGAACAAGACTAAAACTAAATAAACTAGAGATTAATTATTCTGCCTGTATTCCAATTCAGTTTAAATTAATTTTAAGTCTCTAAAATATTCTCTAATCATAATCAATCATACGCCCTCTATAATAAAGTTTTTTTTTTAAGTTTAATTTCTTAGTAAATTATGTCTAATTTGTGTTTATTTTACCCAAAGGTATATAAATCAAAAACCACTGTTTAAACATTAAAATTTTTTGAAACCTTAAAGTAAATATCATAACGTTTTTCATCTCTTTCTTCTTATAGTATCAACATATGTTGCCTTATAAAAAGCACTTAATATAATGAAATAAAATCTTTAATGTTTATGGCAATTAATTTATAAATACGAACTAGGTTTTCTTTAAACTTATAATTATTTTTAATACCGAAAATAAATTAAAAATTTTAAACTAGGACTTTAGAAAATCATTATAGTAGATTTTATTTTATTTTAAAAACTATTAAAAGAAACTTCATAATTAAATTTAAACCAATTAAATTTTATTATCTATTTATGTAAATATAAGTAACTTTACTCTAGTAAATGGAAAAACTTTCGTGTAAACTTAAACTTAACCCAGCTTTTTTTATTTATATTTTTTTGCTAATTTCAATGGCAAAACATTGAAACTATTTCAAGCAGCTCACATAACTTGTTTAACCTGGTAACTTATAAAAAATTCCAACAGAAAACAAAAAATAAACTAAATATTTACTTTAGTGTAAATGTGCCTGACCTAAGTTGGGATTTTAGTTTTCATTTTTACATTTTTAGGTTTTTCTTTTTTTTTTTTTTTTGGTTTTAATTTCTCATGTTTTGCTTTTGTTATAAATTTTTAAAAACATATTTACAGTTTTGTTTAAATACATAACTTTAACAGGTACAAAGCATGTAAAATACACACGTATATATGTTTGTGTATAAATATGTTTAGTGTTTTTATATGTATGTAACTATATGTTGGCTAGTAAGAAAATAACCCAAGACACATGTGGTTTAACAACAATTAAACTAAAGCTCTCTCTCTCTTTTTTCTCGCTCTTCTTTTGCCCCTATTTGTATGCTTTCATTTTATTTTCATTTTGTTTGTCTTTTTAAACTGCCAGAATAACCTTAAATTTCGTAACATTTTGTCACAAATTAAAAACAAAGTTTTTTTGATTAAACAAACGTAAAAATACCTTGATTTTATATAAGAGTTTTTGGCTTTAGTGTTTATAGTTTTTAAGCCATTTTTATGGCAGCATAACAAATTTTAGTTTTAATTTTTGTTATGAATTTTTCTGGGAAGCAATAGCATGAGAGAAAAAGTTCAAAAAGATGAAAACGATTTGAGTTCAGTATTCTATGAAATTATTTAGTTTTTGGTTTTAATTTAAAGATAAAAATGATTGAAAAAATTTGCTAAAGGTAAATAAATAAAATAAAGAAGCTTTTAAAACTAAAATAGCAATTAAAATGACAAAAAAATAAAAAAACATAAAAATATGTTTAAACTGGAATTAAAAAGTAAAAATAAAATAATTTTTTTCTATATTCCTACACCTAACAAAAAGTAATGTCTTTCTAGTTTACCCTCCTAATAAATTTTTAGTTGAAGCATTATTTAGAAGAAAATATTCCAAAGTATCCATTTTCTCCAAAAATATTTAAAAATATTAATTAATAAAAAAGTTACGAACAAATTTGTAAAACAGTAGCTAATTAATATCAATCATACGTTACCCAGGACAAAATTTAAAAACTCTCTTCTTACAAAATTTATAAACAAAATGTTTACTTTATCTAATATTTTAAAGTTAATTCCCTTTAAGGAGTTAGTCAATTCTAAGAGTTTATTTCACAATTGTAGGCTGTAGATAAATATTTGAAAAGCTTTTTTTATAACAAATTTATTATGACAACTTATTATATTTAATAAATCATACATTTGATATTTATCTTCTATGGAAAATAAAACAAAAATATTTTATTTTATAAAAAATGTTTTCTTTAATCCACTTTAATATTTAAGCCGACAGCTATTGTCATTTGTATATATTTTGTTGTAACACAACAACAGCAAAAAAAGATAAAATTTAACAAAAATAAAATCCTATAAAAATTAATTATTAAATAAAAATAAAAACAAAAAAGAAAGTAACATAAAATTGTCATACATCACAGACTTTCAGAAAAGAAAAAAAGAGACAGAAAACAACATGTTGAAGACAGGCAAAATGATGACTAATAAAAAGGAAGGTATGAAAAGTTATTTAAATTATATCAGTTCTTGCTCAGTTAAAAATTATTTCCAAATCAGATTTATATAGATTCCTTAAATCAATTCTACTTTTCTTCTGGATCAGTTCTAATTCAGTTGTAGTTCAGTTCTAGTTCAGTTCTAATTCAGTTCTAGTTCAGTTCTAGTTCAGTTCTAGTTCAGTTCTAGTTCAGTTCTAGTTCAGTTCTAGTTCAGTTCTAGTTCAGTTCTAGTTCAGTTCTAGTTCAGTTCTAGTTCTAGTTCAGTTCTAGTTCAGTTCTAGTTCAGTTCTAGTTCAGTTCTAGTTCAGTTCTAGTTCAGTTCTAGTTCAGTTCTAGTTCAGTTCTAGTTCAGTTCTAGTTCAGTTCTAGTTCAGTTCTAGTTCAGTTCTAGTTCAGTTCTAGTTCAGTTCTAGTTCAGTTCTAGTTCAGTTCTAGTTCAGTTCTAGTTCAGTTCTAGTTCAGTTCTAGTTCAGTTCTAGTTCAGTTCTAGTTCAGTTCTAGTTCAGTTCTAGTTCAGTTCTAGTTCAGTTCTAGTTCAGTTCTAGTTCAGTTCTAGTTCAGTTCTAGTTCAGTTCTAGTTCAGTTCTAGTTCAGTTCTAGTTCAGTTCTAGTTCAGTTCTAGTTCAGTTCTAGTTCAGTTCTAGTTCAGTTCTAGTTCAGTTCTAGTTCAGTTCTCGTTCAGTTCTAGTTCAGTTCTAATTAGGTTCTAGTTCAGTTCTAGTTCAATTCTAGTTCAGTTCTAGTTCAGTTCTAGTTCAATTCTAGTTCAGTTCTAGTTCAGTTCTAGTTCAGTTCTAGTTCAGTTCTAGTTCAGTTCTAGTTCAGTTCTAGTTCAGTTCTAGTTCAGTTCTAGTTCAGTTCTAGTTCAGTTCTAGTTCAGTTCTAGTTCAGTTTTAGTCCAGTTCCAGTTCAGTTCTAGTACAAAATCACCACAAAACTGATTTATCACCACAGAGGCGAATTTTTTCACCTCTAAATTTAGTTGTCATCAAAAAACTTAATTTTTATCGCGAAATCGAATTTTCACCACGAATATGAATTTCTTACCTGAAAAACACAGTTTTCACCACAAAACCGACTTATCACCACGAAACCAAAATATCATTAAAACTAACGCCGAAAAAATCACCTCGAAAATAGATTTTCCACCACAAAAGGGTTTTTTAACACAAACCTGAATTTTCGCCACTATACATTTTTCACCCCTGAATAAATTTTTCAGTACAAAACCAAATTTTCACCACGAAATAGGATTTTTCCTCAAAAACTGTTTTTTGACAACGAAACCGAATTTTTACCACAATAACGAACTTTTTTAAGAGTAACTCACATTAAAAATCGATTTTTCACCATTAAATTATTTTTCACCACTTAACCGATTTTTCACCACTAAATTATACTTTCACCTCAAAGGTGAATTTTTTACCACAAATATTAATTCATCTAAAAAAACTGATATATCACCATAAAATTTAATTTTCACCACGTAACCAATTTTTCACCACTGAAACAATTTTTCACCACAAAACTACAAATCTTATTTTTTCACGAAACCGATTTTCTCTAAAAAACTTTTACGCCACTGAATTAATTGTTTACCACATAACCAATTTTTCACCACAGTGGCGAGTTTTTGCCACAAAATTTATTTTTACCAAAAAACTGAATTTTCACCACGAAACCGATTTTTCACTTAAAAAGAATGGATTTTTCGCCAAAAAATTAGCTTTTCACCACCTAACCAAGTTTTCGCCACTAAATCAAATATTCACCACCGAACCAAATCTTTACCACAAAATCTATATTGTTCACCACGAACTCAAATTTTCACCTCAAAAACCAATTTTCACCACAAAATTGATTATCTATTAAAAACCAACATTTCACTTCAAAACCAATATCTCACCACTATCTAGTTTTTTTTTACCGACAATTTTCTTTTCCACCATAAATCCGGTTTTTCTTTTTAAATTTGTTATATTACCTCAAAACTAAATTTTGTTCACCACAGATCTTATATTTCACCTTAATAATTAATTTTTCACCTCAGAACTGATATCTCACTACTAAACAAGTAGTTTCGCCTAAAACTACATTTTTTTTTACCACAAAACCAAATTTTCACCACGAAAGCGAATTTTTACCATAATTAATTTTTTCACCACAAATCTCATATTTCAAATTAAGTGAAGCGAAAGTTTCAAAATATTTTTATAATTTTAAAAAACTTTTCTGTTTGTCTTCGTATTTTAAGGTATGTACATATGTGCGTGTACATATTTACACATTGGGTGCCTGTTTGTATATGTCTCTAAGTATTAAATGTCATTTAGTAAAAATATATGTACGTAAGTATTGTATGTATGTCTCCATGTAAATATGAGCCTCTGTATTATACAGTGTTTTATTTCCATGTAATTTACATAAATTTTACATTTTTCATACTCTTCTACATAGTTACATACATCTACATACTTCTTGCTACATGATGTCTCTTTGCTGCTAATGCTTTTCTCCTACTGTTACTTTTTGATACTCATGAAACATGATCTCTTTAATGCACTCTGTAATCCTTAACAAAATTAACATTATTTTTTGTTGTTGTTACTCTTAATGCTGCTGTTGTTATTGTTTCTTACTTTTTATTATTTTTTTATTGTTGAGAAAAATTTTTATATTTTTATTTTAAAGTAGGAGTATAAATAAACAACTAAAACACGTGTGTTTGTCTGTTAGTACTTATAAGAGAGAGTATTAAAGTTTTACTTTTACTACAGACTGTCAACATTTGTGTATAAACATTGCTTTTTTTTTAACTCCTATACATTTTTTGTTTTTTCTTTAATTTTAATTTTTTTTTTTTTGTTGCTGTAAAAAAATCTTGTTGCATCTTATTTTCAATAAAAATAAAAAAATTATAAAACCAGAATTTTTTAAAGAGTAATAGCAACAACATTGTTATCATTATTGTTGTGTTTTTATATGTGTTATTGTAAAAATGATAATAAAATGAGAACACACATGATAATAATGATAAAAGTTTGAAATTTATGTTGGAAATTGTAACAAACTGAACAAGAAATATAAAACGCCCTTGATATGATTTATGTTTTGAGGTCAAAGGTCACCATAACCTAATAACAGGTAAACTAAGATAATTTACTGAATGAATTTTTAGGGGAATTCTTTAATAAAAATTCATATTAGAAAGAAATAACTTAAGAAATCGACACACTAATATTTTGTCTGTATTAAGGCCTTAAATGATCGTTAATCCACTGGAATACATCTTAATTTTAAGTTACAAACGATTTACCAAAACAAAACATTTTTAAATCTCTTTAGTCTTGAATTTGTAATCAAAGTGAAAGGTTTTAATCAAAAAAGAGAAATGCCTAATGATCTTCCTAATATTTCCACATACAAATGTTTAATAAATCATAGGCATTTCATTTTTAAAATGCTTAATGTCTTAAGAAATATTGTCTTAAATAAGCTGACATTTCTTAAGATATTATCGTCATAAAAGCAGTCAATGGCATGCAAAACATAAAGAAAAATACTTTTCATCAAATTCATAAAATTGAAAAATACACTGATACAAAAATGTTGTATAATTGAGTAATTTAAAATTGCAAGAAAAAAAAACCAAACAAATTTTCTTAAATTAACTTAAAAATTCAAAGCAGATCATTCAAGATCGTCAACAAATAAATATATAATTATAAAAAAAATTTCTTTCAGTGCTTACTCTTTCTATACAATGATCATCAGTGATCACTTTTAATTTTTACTCTTCAATGCACTTTACAAAAACAAAAACCCGACGTTAAAACAAATTAAACCTGATCAAAAATTACAGAAAGAAGATTCATATGTATGTCTATGATCATTACAAAAATATTAACAGCTTTAATTGCTGCATTAACTCTAATAGCCGATCGTTAAAATAAAACAATAACAAGCTTAACGTTTTTAAAAATTTTTTTATTTAAATGATAGAGCAATCAACCGCCTAAAGAACTTAATGAATGCAATTGCAAAATTACAATTCATAAATCAAATAAAATATTAAATGATTAGTAATAAATCAACACTTTTAATAGTTTTAATAAAAGAAAATGAAAATTTGGTTTTAATTGATCTTGTCTAGTTTTAAAAATTAAAAAAGAAAAAAAATATTGTTTAATATAAACAACTTTGAAATAAAAATAAAATTAATGAAAAAGTATTTAAAAAAATAATAATTTTTTTTTTTTTTTTTAATAGAAAGAAAAATGTTTAAAATCTTTTATAAAAGAATAAATGTTTGTAACACTGGTCGACAAAACAAATTATGTGGACTAGATGGAATTCCGCATACTAAACGCGAATCTGCATTCAGTTTTTTCTCATCAGGTCGAGATTTTTTATGGGCGTGTCTAATATTGCGTCCTAAATAAGCCGATTACTCGAGTATATTTCACTATAACTCTAGAACGTTATAGACGATATATATAAATGATACACCAAAATATGTGGAATAAAATTGGCTTTATATCGTTTTCGTATCAAATATTTATCCGCTCAATAGTTTAAGAGATATTTCGAAATAAGTTTCCAAAAAAAAATTTTATGCTAAATTCAAGATCTCTTTTTTATACCCACCATCAATAAGATGGGGGGTATATTAATTTTGTCATTCCGTGTATAACATGTCGAAGGAATCATCTAAGATCCCATAAAGTATATATTTTCTGGGTCCTGGTTAGATTTTGAGTCGATCTAACTATGTCCGTCCGTCCGTCTGTCCGTCTGTCTGTCTGTTGAAAGCAAGATAGGGCTTGAACGGGGCAACGTAGGAAGACGAAATTTAGCACAAATATTTATCTTTTACAAGGTTTTCTTGGTATTGAAAATGAGCAAAATCGGTTAATAAACAAAAAAGTTATGGGCTAAAAACTAGAAACATAGGGTGTCCGTTTCATACTTTTCTGCTGATATCTCTTAAACAAAAGCATGTACGACAACGAAATTTTGTATAAATAGTTTGAGAGTCGATATAAACTTGGAAACCAAAAATGCGCCCACCTCCCATATAACGTAAAATTTTAAAAAGTTGACATTCACGCTTGTTTTTACAAAAACTTCTTTTTAAAAGTACATAAAAGCATGAAAAATGTTTCAGTTTATCATCTTTATCTCAAAGCTGGTAAAACTACAAGTAAATAAAGCCACGTATCATAAATATTGATGCACAAGTATTGATTGCATTCACAGTTAAGTTAGGATACCCATGCATACCTACAGTAAAGTGGAGATACACTAGGGGGCAAATCAATTTTTTTTTTTTTTTTTTTTTTTTCGTCTTAAAAAAGTAGGTGGATTAGATGGAATTTAACGCGCTTTTTTTCTATCACGTATTGATTTTTTTTTTTTATGGGCATGACTACTATGACCTCACCTTTAAGCAGTCACACTTGTGTAACTTGAGAATGGTTTGTCCAATTAAGATAAATTAAACTCCAATATATAGCGACTTAAAATGTCTTTGAGCTGAGTTTACATAATTTGTTCAGTTAATATTTTCGTAGTTATTCGGTAATTAGTAGCGAAATAATTAAAAATGTTTTTTTTTTGAAAAATGGTGAAAATTTTGATCTATACCTCTGAAATTCTTGAGCGAATAAAAAATATTGTAGACATACCTTGAAAACAATTTTCGTATGCATCTTTAAATGTATCATTTATCAAAATCGTGTAAACGGTTCTTGAGTTATAGTCTAAATTTGACAAACCATTCTCGAATTTTATAGTGTGACCGCTGAATAAGGTGATGATATTAGTCATGCCCATAAAAAGAAATCAGTGCGTGATAGAAAAAAGTGAATACAGATCCTTGTTTAGCTCGTCAAAATTCACTTAGTTCATCTATTTTTGTTTCAAGAAAAAATATTTTTTTTTTTTGCCCACCACTGTATTTCTACTCAATTGTATGTAACATGGGTATTTTTACTTAACTGAGAATAAAATCAAGATTTATGCATCAATTTTAAAGATACATGCCTTATTTGATTTGTAGCATTACCAGCTTTAAGATAAAGATGATAAACTGAAACATTTTTGATGTTTTCATTTATAAAAAAAAAAAAAATTTAGTAACAAAAAAATCTAAAATTTTGCATGAAAAGTCTTCTTTTTTTTTTTTTTTTTTTTTTGACACTTATTTCAAAATAACTTCGAAACTATTGAGCACATAAAAAAATTAAGTTTGGATGATTTAAAGATATATTAATGTGCATCTTTTGGTGTATCACTTATGTCAAATGTACACACCGTTATTGAGTTACAAGGAAATATACTAGAGTAATGGCCTTACTATGGGCGAAAAAACTGAGCTGATTCGAGCTTAACACATCAAAATACATCAAGTTCAACTATTTGTCTTTGGAGGAGGATTTCTTTTTGTCGATCAGTGTTATTATTACATAATATTCAAAGAGTAATATAATAACGAAAAGTACCACAAAGTATCCTCTTATGGATTCTCATTCACTTAGGACCATATATATTTAATTTCATGTTTCCAAGTTCAATATTTTAGAAATGCAAAAGTACTACAAATCCTTTTTTCTGGATTCTTATTCACTTAGGACCATATATTTTTAATTTAATTTTTGCAGATTCAATACTATAGAAAATTCAAAAAGTACCATTGCAAAAACGAAAAAGTACCACAAAGTTCCCCTCTTGAATTCTTATCCACATAGCACCATATATCTAAATTTTAATTTTCTAAATTCAATATTGTAGAAAATTCAAGAAGTACCATTAAAAGAATGAAAAAGTACCACAAATTCCCCTGTTATGGATTCTCATTAACTGAGGATCATATATCTTTAATTTCATTTTTTAAGAATAAAAATAACACAAATCCTCTTTTTTAAATTCTTATTCACTTGGAATATATATTCATAATTGTAGGTTCAATATTATATAAAATTCAAAAAGTACCATGGAAGAATGAAAATTAGAAAATTCAAGAAATACCATTACAAGAATAAAAAAAAGTACCACAAAGTCCCCTGTTATGGATAGTCATTCACCTGGGATCATATATCTTTAATTTCATTTTTCTAGGTTCAATATTATAGAAATTTTAAAAAGTACCATCAGAAGAACAAAAAAGTACCACAAACTTCCCTCTTGTAAATTCTCACTCACTTAGGATTGAATATACTTAAGTTCATGTTTCTGGGTTTCATATAATAAAAAATGTATTACTTAATTTTAATAAAATTTAATTTCCCGATATCACCTTTTTTGGTACTTTTTTATTCCTCCTAGTTGTAACATAGTTTGTATTCCAGTGAATTTCTAAATTGTACTGGTATCTAATGTTAAAATGAAGTCAGTAAAATGAAAAAAATATTTTGTGAAAAAAGTACCAAAAACGTTCGAATTTCCAAAAAGTACCAAACTTGTATTCGCCAATTTTCGATAAGATATTAATTTGAGGCACATTTCATTTCTATGTGTACTGGATTAAAAGATAGATAGGGTTCCAAAAAAGTACCAAATTACAGTTTTTATCAGTTTTCTCTAAAAGAGCTGAATTTCAAAAAAGTTCCAGAAACCTATCCGATAATAATTTCTATATTTTTGTGCGAATTAATACACAAAAATGATTAAATTGATGATTTTGTAAAAATAAAATTAGTACATTCTTAGCCTTTTTAAGACTAGCAAAAAAGTTAGAAGCTAAAACGAAAATTTCGAGGCTAAAATCAAAATAAAAAGGCTAGATTTAGCCTTAGAAATGCTAAACTGGCAACGCTACCAGTGTAAGGAGTGCGATCGAAAAAATCTTAACACACTTTTTTCGGAATCAACATTAAAAATGCTTTTTGATCTAGTTATCCTGGAAAAATACTTCAGTTATTATTTCTACTAACAGCCATATTGGTTTGTCGTGATTTTCATCAAAATGAGTGAAGAAAAAGATTTCCGTGCTATAAATTATTAAAAAATTTGAAAAAAAAATCCAAATAGATCCTACAAATAATTGGCCACAGAATTAAATTTCTGATGTCAAACTGTTTCTAATATTATTAAACAGTATCAGGAGAATTTTACCATTGATATGAAACCTGGTTCGGAGAAAAAAAGGACCACATAATATTGAGAAGGCCAGAAAATTGATAGGATATTGAAAGGAACTCCAAACACATCTGGTAGAAAAGCAGCTCAATTATCTCAGTGCTTTGACTATTTGGTGCAAAAATTTAAATCTAATGCAAAGTTGATAACATATAAAGTCCAAAAAGTTCCAAACAGAAATGCTGCAAAAAAATTTAGAAGCCAAGAATAGGACACGGAAATTAAAACCAAATTTCATACAAAAAAATACTCAAGTTGTATAATTGACGAAGAAACGTATATGCTGGCAGAATTTTCGCAGCTTATGTGTCAAAACTTTTAATTTTTAATGCTCGAGGCAATGTTAAAGGCAAGTTTAGGACCCAGAAGCAGAAAAAAATTCTTACAAAATTCCTGGTATAACAAGCTTTTTGCAGTTGCAGTAAAACAGGAAATAACGTAGTTTTTGTACCAGGAGAGGTCAAATTTCAAAATTGTCCATAGCTTAGACCAGTGGAGAGATATTGAGCTCTTGTGAAAAGTGAATTGAAGAGCACAAAAAAGGTGTCCCAAAATATCGAAGATTTTAATAGAAGATGTGCATACTATTCCAAATAAGTGACTAAAGCAACTATCAAATCTCTAACGGAAGGGTTACCAAAAATAATCCACAAGTTCATTAGTAGTGGTTAGAACTATAAAAGTTATATTTTTCTGTAATCTGCAATAAACTATCAATTAAATAAAACAAGTATGAAAACTCTAAGATCAACTATTTCCAAGTTATTGAATATTATATATGTTAAGATTTTTTCGAACGCATTCCTTATGCCATTTCAATAAACAAATTGACGGTGGCGTTAAAATTATTTAAGTGGTGAACAAATAAGTTTATGTCGAAATTATAATTTTGTGGGAATAAAACTTTTTGTTTTGAAAATATAATTTTGTGGTAAAAAAAATACAATGGTGGTGAAATTATATTTTTGTGTTGAATTAAATATTAGGGAAATATTGTCGGTAGAGTTGTTGATGAACATATAATTGAATGGTTAAAAAAAATATTTTTGTGGTGAATAAAGAATTTTAGTGGTAAAAATTTTATTTTTTGGTAAAAGATATTTTGATAGTGAAAGCATAGTTTTGTGGTGAAAAAAATATGCTGGATGGTGAAAATATAGTTTTGGACTTGAAATATTGTTTTGTGATAAAGAAATTATGTTAGTGGTGGAAATACAATTTTGTGGTAAAAATAAATATATTTTTGGTGAAAAAAAATGTTCGTCGTGAAAACCCAAGTTAGTGTGGCAAATATAATTTTGTGTTGAAGAAAAAAAATTATAGTTTTAATAGTGAAAATAATTGTGAAAATTTATTTTCGTGGTGAAAATATAATTTTATGGCGAAAATTTAGTTTTGTGATGAGATATATTTTTGAGGTGAAAAAATATGATGGAGGTGAAAAAATAATACAAAAAAAATGGTGATAAATGAATAATACAAAAAAAAAAAAAAAAAACAATTCTGTGGTGAAAACAATTATATAATTAAACGAGAGAAAAAGATATAGTCGGTCAAGCCCGACCATATGAAACCCTACACCATTGTGTACATTATAATTCGGGAAGGGGTCTTGACTTGGAGTCAAATGTGGACCGATACTCATAAGTGTAAAATAAAACATAAGAATACAGAATATTACATTGATGCTGACATGTATATGAATTTATTCACTTTTGGGTGATTTCCGAAAGAGGGCCTTATATGGGAGCTATAGTAAATTATGGACCGATCTTTGTAAAATTTGGCACTATCATTTATGTTCATTAAATCGACTCAGAAAGTGATTCTAAGCCGATTGGTATAAATTAAGGTGGGTCTTAGACCAATATTTTTGGGTGTTACAAACATCAGCACAAACACATAATAGCCTCCCCACCTATGGTGGTGTAGGGTATAAAAATAAAAAGTGTTTTGGTGTTGAAAAAGTAAACAAAAAAACACCTTTTTATTTGATTTTGATGTGAAAAACATTTCTATTATATAAATATATTTTTGTGGTGCAAGAGAACTTTCCCATGGTGAAATTAAATTCTGCGCTTAAAGAAATGTAATATAATTTTGTGCTAAAGAATTGTTTGTGGTTAAATATGTTTTTGTCTTGAAAAAAAAATTTGGTGATGTAAAATTATTCTGTGGTAAAGAAGACATTTGTGTGGTGAACAAACTTGCTTCTGATTCTGAGTCAATCTAGCTCTGTCCGTCCGTCTGTTGAAAGCAGGATAGTGTTCGAACGGGACAACGTAGGAGGACGAAACAAAAAAGTTATGGGCTAAAAACTAAAAACACAGGGTGTCCGTTGATATACTTTTCTGCTAATATCTCTTAAAGAAAAGCATGTACGACAACGAAATTTTGTACAAATAGTTTGAGGGTCGATATAAACTTGGAAACCAAAAATGGGCTTGGTCCGCCCACTTTACTTCCCATATAACGTAAAATTTGGAAAAGTTGATGGTAGGTATATAGATTCGGCCGAGCCGAATATATATAATTTAATTATTATTAGTCTGGCAACACTGTTATAAAACATTAATAATTTTAACATATATCTTGATAGAAATTATATGTATGTATATTAAATAATAAATTAATTTTGATAGCAATTCTTTAATAAATTTCCCATTAAAGTCACTTTAAAATTATTAAATTGATCTAGAAACTCTTAGGAGCATAAATTATATGTGAAATCTATAACTTTTTAATTTATTCATTATCACGTTTCTAGTTTTAGATGATTTAGAAAATAGAGTTTAACTATTTAAAACACCTGTGACAAACTTGTTCTTATATGTTACTCGAAAAAAATGCATAGCAAATTAAAGTGTTGTTTTAGTGTAGAGAAAGTGAGTAAATTTCAAGGTGACTAAAACAATTAAGAAACAATTTAATTTTTAATTTTGCTTATGAGTAATGTATTCGAGAAGTTTAAAAGAATATAAGCTATAAATTGTTAGTTATTTTCTTTTCATATAGACACTTTTGATCACCTGCTCATCTCTTTTAATAGTTCTTCATTTTCGCTAATATATATTTTTTTAACACTTTTCTAATTTAACTGTTTTAAATTTAGAAGAAGAAATAACCAGTAATAGTGACACTTAAACTAGTAATATGTAAATAGTTAAACATGTATTTTAGTTGTTGTTACACTTAAACTTATATGTGGCATGATCATGTGGCATCATGCCGTGGTTTACTTAGTTAAAATTGAAAATTTTCAAAACAACTTTAGAGACAGGCAATTTTCAACTAATTTATACTCACACATATGTATTTATATACATAAAACCGCTGACAGTACGTGACTTGTTCTATAAACTTTAGATATGGATAAATAGAAATCAAAATGAAAAAAAAAAAAACTATTAGTTAGACAATTAAATAAATCATTGTTGTTTAAAACATGAAATGATTTTGAAATTTTAATGTCAAACTAGTTGTTGTATGAGTTTGTATGTAAAAACAATTTAAAATTTTAATTTTTGCATAGTCGTGATGGATTTTTATGAAGAGATAGTAAATTGATTAGAATTTGCTAAAAACTAAATGTGTTAATTGATTAAATAATGGGAATTGAAGTAAAGATCAGAATAGGAAATAAAAGGTTTATTTTTTTCATTTGCTAAGGAAATAAATATTGAGTGGAAGTTTACAATTTCATAAATATTTTTTCAATTAAAAAAAATAATAAACTTAAATATTTGATTTAATATTTATGACTTTTTTTCATATTATTATTTTTTTTTTTTATATTAATTTTATTTATTTTTAATTTCCATTTGATTAAAATAATACTCATTCAGAAAATTAAATTGTTTCTTTAACCTCAGGATAATTAAGTTTTGAGCCTTAATAAACTATTTTTTTGGAATGAAAGAGTAGAGTTATTTTTGATGCAATTTAAAATGCCTTCAATGAAAGAATAAATGAATAAATTAATATACGAATGAGTAAATAAACCATTAATAATGCCAATTGATTTATAAAGTGTAAATACATGCAAATACTTCACATACATACAAACATGATGTTACCACAAACACTCAAAGAGTATCAAAGTAATGAAATTACCGTTTTTTTTACAAACTCCCCCTCTCCCACATTAAAAACAAATAAATTAAGTTGTAAAGAGAAAGTAAGAGAAAGGACGGGAGTAAGTGGCAGAAATACAACAAATAATGATCAAAACTTTATAGATGTAAAGAAAGCACAGTGGGGAATATTGCAAAAAAATTCAAAATAAAACTTTTACTCTTAAAATACTATCCTGATTGAATTGATGATTAGAAACTAAAAGTAAATTTTTAGAAATTTTACCCGAAATGCCTTTTTTTGAGGCCCCTATATTGATATACATGTTGTATATCATTGGATAGCTATATATGTCTATTTTATTTTGTTACTATTTTTGTTGGCTTAAAAATTTTAATAAATAAAAAAATAATTTTAATAAATTAAAATAAAAAAGTTTTAGAAATAAAAATTTCTAACAAAAGTTTGTTTTAATTTCAAAAATTCATAAAAAATTACTCACTTCAGATATCAAAATAATTTTTGGTACCAGAAAAGTCTGCAATTTTAATTTTTAATACATTACATTAAAAATAATTTTAAAACAATTATTTTTAATAAAAATTTTGTATACTACAAAGATATGTTTCTAAAAATTTGACTATTTTCAGAAAATACTCGCTATTGTCTAATTTTTAAACTAGAATAAATCTTATTTAGTGTTAAGTTGGTGCTAATATATATAGTTATTGAAATAATAATCTAAATTTAAAATATCTGGCCTAACTTTTATTTTCTAGCCCAATGATCTTGAAATTTTGTTTAAATATTCTTGATTTTCGACTAAGACTGGAAGTAGTGTAAAAACCCCAATTTAATGGAAATTTATTTTTTTTTTTTTTATTAGCAAAGTCTTTTCTTTTTAAATATTTAAAAATAAATATTTTTTTTTTAAATAAAATTTTGAGAAAAAAAAAATAAATGAATAAAATTACATTTTTAGAAAAAAATAGCAATTGTTCCTTCTCATTTGATCATTTTTAACGCCTAAACAAATAGAATACTAGCATATTATTTTTAACAAAATTTAGAGTTTTGGGATATTTTTAAAAAAGTTATTATTTCAATATTACGGAAATTTAAAAAAAAAAAACCAAAGTAAATGAGTAACCCGATGGGCTAATTAGTAGTGAGCTAGTCTGTCTACCTAGGAGTTGTAGGTTCGATTCTCACCAATGACCCTGGTCTGTTTTCAGTACAACGGGCAAAAATCTTCATTACTCCGCCTTAAAATTATAATATAATTTGTATTTATATTGTAATTATTCAATAAATAAATGATTAAATTTTTATTGTATGAATTAAATTAGGTTTGTAAATGTATTTTTAACTTTTTAAAATCTTTCTTAAAATGTAAAAATCTGAAAAATCATTTATAATATGTAGAAATTTCATTCCTAAAACTGATATTTTTGGTAAAAAAAAATAAAATTCATAAATTTTCTTCATATTTTAACATTTTTGATTAATGCTGAACGTGAAGTGTCTTACCGAATCAATTACAAATTTAAATTATATTAAATTTTAAAACCCTTTATTTTAAAATATATATAGAAACTTTAATGTTTGCCAATAAAGTAGTCAAAATTTTAATAAATATTTATACCCAACTCGGCGATTTTACGAAATAAATAAACGGATTTTGAAATTTTTTTTTTTAAATTATAAAGATTAATATAATTAAAATATTTTTTTACTAGAGCATTTTCCAATTTCTTAACTACTATAAAATATTTTAAAAACATTTTTAGTTCCATAAATTTAATAGTTATGAGAAAAACAATATAAAATCAAGACCAATAGACTTGAAATTTTTTAATGAACAATTAATTAATTACGCTGAAAGTAGAGTAACTTTTTAAAAACTACATATACGGAAAGCCTTAGATCTTCTTTAAAATTAAGTGTAAATAAATTTCCTTTCACCGTAGCATTTAAAAAGTTACAAATATTTTTTTATTTGTTTAATTAATTTGTTCGGAAAGGATAAATTTAAGATGCTTAAACTCAGCCTTCATGTAAACAAGAAGATTTCTATAATAATATTTTAAAAGATCAAGATGTTCTCTTTAACTTTACTTTACATAATTTTCCAATAGCATTAGTAGTTCAAAAGTTATAAACGATTTTATTAATATATTCCTTTAAATTCTTACCTTGGTGTTCTCGGGCGTATGATTAATATTAATTCAATTAATATATAAGAATAATATTAAAACTTTTTTAAAGAATTCTTTAATGATTTCTGGCATAAAATAAACAAATACAATTAAATGTTATTTATATCTTAAGAAATTGTGTAATTTTTTCTCTTCAGTTATTGCAAATTTGAAACAATTACGACTAAGAAAAATGTATAAATTTTCTTTATTTTTATTTGGTAACATCTTTTATTAGAAGTTTTATACTTTTATAGTCTTATTTGCTTCTATAAATATTTCTATTTTTATATATATTTTTCAAGAATTATTCGCAAAGAAACAAAAGAAGTCAAGACAAAGAAATCAAAAATTCATTATTCGATAGTAAATATTATTTTTAACATAAACTATAATTAGATAAGTACATTCATATTACATCTAATAGTTTTAAAATCATTAAAATCGGCCTTAATTTGTAAAAGATAGAAGTTCTTTTAGCTTCTTTAGTCCCTAGGTATTTAACTTTGACTGCAGTAGCTCATTGCGCATTATGATTTATTAACTTAAATGCTTAAACATTTTTCTAAAAGTTTAGATCCTCTTCTACAATATTCTTATACATTTTAATTCGATAAATTCAATAGTTAAGGAGACAAATCGAACTTTCTTACATGATTTCATGCTAGTGTTGGTCAACAATACTTTTTAGGTCGTACTTTATTATAAAACGGTGATTCCTAGATAACTTTTCTAGAATTTTAGGTTCTACTCTAAACATTTTCTATACATTTCAATCAGATGCAAATAGTAGTTTTGGACATACATCAAATCATCGAAATCATTCTTAATTTGTAGAAATTACGAGCCTTTAAATATTTTCTTACACGAGATGGTCAACTTTAACACCCTGTTGTTCACACTGTATTATAACAGGGTGATAACAAAAACATTTTTTTAAAAGCTTAGGTCCTTTTCTGTAACTTTCTTATACATTTCAATTCAATGAAGAAGATCACTGGAATTCTTAATTTGTATAATTTAAAAATACTTAAAACATTTTCATTGCCGAGATGGTCATCTTGTATTACAATAAGATAATTACAAACATATTTTTCTAAAATCTTAGGTCTTTCTCTACAACTTTTCTAAACATTTTAATTCAATGCGTATAGCAATTGAAGAGATAAATCGAATAATCAAAATCGGCCTTAATTTGTAGTAGTTTAAACATTTTTATTCCCGAGGTGGTAAATTTAACACCCTGTAGCTTATCCCACATAATAACAGGGTAATTACAAAAACATTTTTCTTAAAGCTCAGAATCTTCTCCATATTTTTCCCATACATTCCAATTTAGTACGAATAATAGTTTATGAAATACGTTGAATTGTTGAAATTGTTTTTAATTTGCAGAAGTTACGAGCTCTTAAAGCATTTTCATTACCAAGATGATTAACTTTGACACCCTGTAACTTATTCCATTTTATAACAGGCTGATTATAAGAACATTTTTCTAAAAGATTAGGTCCTTTTCTACAATTTTCTTTTACATTTCAATACGATCTGATTAGTAGTTTGGGAGTTAGAGATTTATTAACAATTTCTTTTTCTTTTTTTGCAATCGATTCCACTGTGAGAGTTTTTTTCATATTTTTATTAAAGAGCATGAGAATGGGTGGCTGTTTGAGTGAGAGGGAATAAAAAAACTTTATTGAAAACTATTTATTTATGTTTGTAAAAATATATAGGTTCTTTTTTTAATATGTATGTGTGTGTATAATATTGCATGTCTTTTGTGGTTTTGTTGATTAAATGCTTGTTGTTAAGAGTTAAACCCATATGTTTGGTTTATTTAATGCAATTAGCACTACTCTGCATTCATACATACATTTATGCATCAATGCAATCATTTTGTTATTGTCTATATGTATGAGTAAATTTTGCTTACACTCATACATTTATATACAAAATACGTGTAAATTCATATATAGAAATTATATTTTAACAATAAAACCACAAAATATGTTTGAATATGTCATGCAAATGGAAGATGTTCATACATAAAATACATTTATATGTAATATTTCCCTAGATATACGTAGTTTATTGTTTTGTTCTGTATTGTATTTTGTATTTAATATTCATGTTAATTTTCCATAGCAATCCTTTACTTATTACTACAATTGTTACCAAATCTATGGAAACTTTCAGTTTAGAAGAAAATTTAGTTTCTTATCGCATTTTAAGGGTAATTTATTTTAGCCTTCAATTTCTTTTTGTAGTAATACTTGTCTTTATTTTTTAATTTGTATTTTAAAAAACAATATTTCTTTTTTTTTTTTAATAATAAATGTCTTCCTTTAGACCATTATTTAAACATATTTAAACAATTATATTTCATTATTATTATTTTTTTTCCACTATTTTGTAATTTTTCTTCCCCTCTCTTTTTTAGTTTCCTTTACAAGACATTAGTTAAGGAAAACATTATTTTTCTTTTGTCATATTAACATGACAAAAAACAGTATGAATAACGTAGAAAAAAAAAAAAAGAGAGGAAAATGAAGTAAAAAAATTCAAAATTCGTGACTTAAAGTCATTGTTATTATACTTAGTTTGACGCTAATTCTTTATTTCAGCTTATATACTTTAATACTCATACTCCACTCAATAATTTCCTCAAAGCACTTTGGGTCCTATCGCCAAAAAATTGAAAATAAGTACTTAGGTTTTAAACTACTAATTCCTAAACTACTGCTTGTATCAAAAAGAAATACATAGGAAAGTGGTTGAAGAAATCCTTAACTTTAAGAAAAATGTTCTTGTATTATTTTTTTTGTGCTACGAAATGACCTACAGAGGGTCAAATTAATTCTGCCTCTGATAGCACTATATTTGTTTCAATGTGCAACAGAGATGAGTGCAATTATTTGTACTAATTTTTAGGATAATTAAACATTTTCAGCAAACAAGAAAGAAAACATTATTTTAGTAGAATAGTCTATAGTCAACAGCATAGAATAGTCAAGATTAATTATAGTAAAGACTATAAAATAGTCTATAGTTAAGTATTTAAAATAGTCTACAGTCCATACTGTACCATAGTTTATAGGCAAGATTATACGTAGGCTATCAAATAGTTTATAGTCAATACCGTAAAATAGCCTATAAAAAAGACTATAAAATAGTTTATAAAATAGAATATAAAATAGGCTATAGAATAGACTATAAAATAGTCTACAGTCTGGTTATAAAATGGACTATAGAATAGACTATAAAATAGTCTACAGTCTGGCTATAAAATGGATAACAGTCTAGACTGTAAAATAGTCCATAGTATAGACTGTAAAATAGTCTATAGTATAGACTATAAAATAGTCTATGATATAGACTATAAAATAATCTAAAGTATAGACTATCAAATAGTTTATAATATAGACCATAAAATAGTCTATAATATAGACCATACACATGTGTGAAAGACCAACGCACATGCGTATGCCCACAACAAATGTATACAAACAATCATAAAATCTATAAAAATAATCGAAGTAGTAATTAAAATTTAACATAGCACTTAAAATAAAGATATAAAAAAATATTAAAATTCTACATAAATCAAAATAATCAATTATGTTCAACTAAATTTGAACAATAGTCTAGACTATTAAATAGTTTATAGTTTATAGTTTATAGTTTAGAATATAAAATAGCCTACAGTATACACTATAAAATACCCTACAGTATAGAATATAAAATAGTCTATAGTCTAGACTATAAAATAGTTTATAGTTTAGACTATTAAATAGTTTAAAGTATAGACTATAAAATAGTTCATAGTCTAGACTATAAAATAGTATAAATAGTCTATAGTCTGGACTAAGAAATATTCTAAAGTCTCGACTACAAAATAGTCTATAGTCTACAATATAAAGTAGTCTATAGTCTAAACTATAAAATAGTCTATAGTCTATACTATAAAATAGTCTATAGTATAGACTATAAAATAGTTTAAAGTATAGACTATAAAATAGTTTAAAGTATAGACTATAAAATAGTTCATAGTATAGTCTATAAAATAGTTCATAGTCTAGACTATAAAATAATCTATAGTTTATACTATAAAAAAGTCTATAGTCTTGATCATAAACAGTTTATAATCTGGACTATAAAATAGTCTATAGTCTGGACTATAGACTATTTTATAATATTCTATAAAATAGTCTATAGTCTGGACTAAGAAATATTCTATAGTCTAGACTATAAAATAGTCTAAAGTCTAGACTATAAAATAGTCTATAATCGAAACTATAAAACACTCTATAGTATAGACTATAAAATAGTCTATAATCTAGACTATAAAATAGTCTATACTACAGTCTATAAAATACTCTATAATCTAGACTATAAAATAGTCTATATGCTAGACTAAAAAAAGTCTATAATCTAGACTATAAAATATTCTATAGTCTAGACTATAAAATAGTCTACAGTATAGAATATAAAATAGTCTACAGTATAGAGTACAAAGTAGTCTATAGTCTAGACTATAAAATAGTATATAGTCTAGACTGTAAATAGTCTATAGTCTATAGTCTATACTATAAAATAGTCTATAGTTTATAAAATAGTCTATAGTAAATAAAAATATAGAATAGTTTATAGTCTAGACTATAAAATAGCCTACAGTATAGACTATAAAATAGCCTACAGTATAGACTATAAAATAGTCTATAGTATAGACTATAAAATAGTCTATAGTATAGACTATAAAATAGTTTATAGTTTAGACCATAAAATATTCTATAGTCTAGACTATAAAATAGTATATAGTCTTGACTATAAACAGTTTATAATCTGGACTATAAAATAGTCTATAGTCTGGACTAAGAAATATTCTATAGTCTAGACTATAAAATAGTATAAAGTCTAGACTATAAAATAGTCTATACTACAGTATATAATCTAGACTATAAAATAGTATATAATCTATACTATAAAATAGTCTATAATCGAGACTATAAAATACTCTATAGTATAGACTATAAAATAGTCTATACTACAGCCTATAAAATAGTCTATAATCTAGACTATAAAATAGTCCATAATCTAGACTAAAAAAGTCTATAATATAGACTATAAAATATTCTATAGTCTAGACTATAAAATAGTTTATAGTCAAGATTATAAAACAGTCTATAGAGTAGACTATAAAATAGCTTATAATCTAGACTGTAAAATAGTTTATAATCTAGACTATAAAATAGTCTATAATCTGGACTATAGAATGGTCTATAATCTAGACTATAAAATAATCTATATTATAGACTATAAAATAATATATAGTATAGACTATAAAATAGTCTATAGTATAGACTATAAAATAGTCTATAGTATAGACTATAAAATAGTCTATAGTATAGACGATAAAATAGTCTATAGTATAGACTATAAAATAGTCTATAGTATAGACTATAAAACAGTCTATAGTCTAGACGATAAAATAGTCTATAATCTAGATGATAAAATAGTCTATAATCTAGACCATAAATTATTCTATAAACTAGACTGTAAAATAGTCTATAAGACTATAGCGTAGCCAAGACTATAAAGTAGTCTTAGTTGCCCCAAAAAAGTACTATTTTCCATTACATTCAATAATCTGAAGTTCTCTTTAAGCAAGTGTGTGCAGAGGAAAGGGAGTAAGAGATCAAACAAGGGGAAAGAAAATAGCTTATATTATGGTACATAATAAGTACGTAGCTAAGATATCTTGTACAGTATTATTTCCTTTACAAATGACTTCCTTTTATTTCACTTCCCCACTAGCAACTCTTTTTTTTTTTTTTTTTCTTATTCCCTTGTTTGCTAACACTCCCTATTAACAATTTTTCTTACTCCCTTCTTTACTCCTTAAACCTTTAAATTGTTGTTATTGTATTTTAAATGTGGTTTGAAACCATACTTTTAATATTCGTGCTTCATTCACATAAATAGTTGGAGTGTATTCATTCTTCTTCTTCTTCTTCACTACTATTGTATTTGTTAAATTGTATGGTGATGTAGTTGACAAGTTTACATTATTATTCATGTTGTACTTCTTGGTTAAGCACAAAAAAGAAACGAGAGTAATCATTAAAGTTATTTCGAAATATAAAAGCATCATTATATTTTTAATTTTAGAACCTTAAAACTTTTCTTACCAACCTCTTAGAAATGCGTGTCTTTGAATATTTGTTCATGGGAACATAAATGAGGTTTCTTGTCACTATTTTAGTAAATTAGAGTTTTGTTATATGTTTGTATGAACAGCAGCAGCATCACATCACATCTCTTTACTTAGCAATTTTAATATGACAAACATTATATTACATGGTTGCTTACATTACAAAAGACCTGGGGATTTACAGGATTTTCTAACAAAAAATTTTTAATCTAAAGAAGTTCTTTTTTTAACATACATATATATGTATTTATTTGGTTATATATTAGCTGTGTTATTTTGTTAAATTTAATTTTGTTATAAACATATTAAATTTATAACTTCATTTTTTTTTTTTTTTAATTTAAAATTTCTTTTGTATTTATTTAATTTATATAAATATAAATTTCCATTCACCTGTTATTTGTTTTGTTTGTCATTTGTTGTATTAAATATTATATTGATATTAATGCCGGATATGTCAGCAGTTATTATTATTTGACACATTATACTTGGCAATTTCCGTTTTGTACTAAATTATAGCCATATTGTTGATTTTTAGTACTTGTATTATTTTTATTTTACTAAATGTAAACAAAACGAATAAGTGGTATTATACATTTTTTAATTGTTAAGTAACTTAAGGTAGATGTTTATATTATTTTACCAAAAAATTGCTAAAATATACAAAAACTTATAAATACAAAAAATCACTGAAATACCAAAATTAGAAAAAACGCAAAAGTAAAAAAATTGCATTAATACAAGCAAATAAAAAACATAATACAAAAATTATTTTAAAATACAGAAAAACACTTAAATACCACATAATAGCAAATAAAGGAAAAAAACACAAAATTACCAAAAAAAATCCCGACTTACAAAAAAAAAATCTAAAACAAATGAAAAACATACTATTTTTCCAAATAAAAACAAAATCACAGAAATAAAAAACGACAAATTACATATAATTTTCATGTTACACAAAAAAAAAAAAAAAGTTTAAATACGTTAAATCTTCAAAAACAAAATACAAAAACGCTAAATTATGAAAAAAATCACAAAATAATAACAAAAATGTTAAAATAAAAAAATCACCTTTTAACAAAATATCGCTGATATACCAAAGAAAAACCTTAAAATGATTGAAATTGCTAATATCTCAAAAAATTTATAAATTAAAAAAAAAAAAAAAAAAACGTCAAAACAAACAAAATTGTTTTCCGTCAAAAAGAAAATTAAAATACCAAAAATAAAAAAACGCCAAATTACAAACATTGATTTTTACGAAAAATTATCATAGTAAAAATATAAAAATTCACCAAAAATTTAAATTAATCAGAATAAAATAATCACCATATTATAAAAAAATCGACATAATACAACAAAAATGCTTTAAAACAAAAAATCGTTTTATTATCAAACATCAAAAAAAATCGAAAAAATATAATAACTAAAATCGATTATATCTAAAAAAGATGCAAAACTAAAAAATTAAAAAAAAATAAATAAACGCCATTTTATAAAAAAATCGCTAAAATAAATTGACAAAAAGTAAACAATTTCTTAATTACAAGAAAAAATAAACGCCATATTATTAAAACAAAAATATCACCATAATACGAAAAAACGCTTAAAAACAAAAAATGGATGTAAATTTAAAACAAACAAAATTTAAAAAATCGCCAAAATACCAAAAAATCCAAAAAAGAAAACAACATATTACAGTTTTCATGTTACAAAACCAAATTCCTGAAATAAAATGAGATAGACAGATATAGTCGGCCCAGCCCGACCATATGATACCCTACACCAACGGTTCTCAAATGGGTGACCGCGACCCACAAGGGGTCAGTATTAATTTTTTTTTATAATTTTTATAATTTTAACTTTATTCGTACAAAGAAGCTTTTAGGTCATTCTTAGTTCGTTGTAACTTTATCAATATTTTCCTTTTATATTTTGTAACAGCTTAATGTGTCAATAACAACTGTTGTTTATGTTTGTGATAACAAAATAATATTTTAATATTTAAGATTTTACATAAAATTATACCTTTATAAATAAATGTATAAATATTTGCAAATTTTATATTTTTAATATTATGATAATATTTTTGAATTAAAAATGTTCATAAATTTAAAATTTAACAAAAAAAAATATTTAAAATAATACAAAATGCTTTTAATAACAAAAAATGTTTAAATTATTTTCTTTTAGCTGAGTAATAATACTGTAAAAAACCCTATTTCATAATCTAAAATTTCCCTTTTTTCATATCTATTCTATACATTTAATATTAATTATTTGAATTTAAACAATAACAAATTTAATTATCATAAATTTCATTTAATAAATTCTTTGTTTAAAAAATACTGTTAGACCAAAACAAATTAAAACCGGAAATTATATTTATTTTAAAATCCAATTTATTGTTTTATTTTTCAAATTAATTGGGTTAAAAAACTGAATCATTGAAATGAAAATCATACAAATAAAAGTCACATTATATTTTGATTGTTAGACTGGACTACAATTACTTAATTGTTAGCAAAGTGCTATTTATACTACCAACTAATATGAATGAAATGAGTGACATCAAATAAATAAACAATTAATATTTTATAATATAGAAATTTTATAGACTGGTTTTATTTATTGTTATGAATATTATTACATTTTTTTGGATTTAAGTATTTTGTTTTTTGGCGGTTAATATAGAGAAATAAGTCTAGCGTAAAACGATTTTTTTATTAATTAAATAATACAAATTGGGTAAAACCGATTTATAGCCATACATGAGGAATTAAAACAAAATTAAAAAATTATAAAAAATATTCTAAAATACAATATGAATTAAAATGAAATTAAAAAAAGATTCGGCTGTGCCGAATCTTTGATACCCTTCACCATCTTATCGACAAATAATTAAATTTTCGCCTTAACGTATGCTTTCATTATTTCACATTTATAAATCTACATTTTTTCAAACTACGAAAATTTGAATACGAAAAAGCTTTGCTTTTAAAAAATAAACAACAACCATATTTATTTATTTTTGTATGTGTGTATATACAAACTGCATATGCAAAGAACAACAACAACACTGTTATTCATTATATTACTGCTGTTGCTAACTAAACTACTTGACTATACAAAAAAACAAAAACGTAACTAATAGTCATTACAATGCTTAATATACATTGTAGGTGTATTTATATTCTTAACATATTTGTTTTAGTTTTTGGAGTTATGGGCCATGTTATGTTGATTATGAACGAATTTGGTTTATTAAAAAACCGAAATTTTATAAAAATATTTATGACCGATCTATATAAAAACAAAAAATCAAAAATACGTTTTGCCCGATATCTCAGTTATTATGAACCGATTTATTTAATTTTTTTTACCAAAAAAATTCATTGCCTTCTTTGCAAAAATGAAGTCCCTAGTATATACAGAGGCTTCAGAAACTGGAAACCGGTTTTTTAAGCATATCTCCTCCATGTATGAACCGATCTTGCTGTATTTCAATAGCAAAATTCTGTCGAAAGGATTTTCGATCTTTTGATATATATATTATATATGCCAGTTATCGGTGAACTTCATAAACGCCATTTCAACCGACACACGGACTGACGGACATGGTCTTATCGTCATCATTTCTTACAAGGATCCCGAAAATATAAACTTTTTTGCTCTCCGACGAAAATGGTGGAAATTACAAACAGAATGACAAACTTATATATACCCTTTACACCTGTGGTGAAGGGTATAAAAAGGGGGGAAATAAATTTGTTTATTAAAATAAATAACAACAAAAAATTTCTAAATAAAAACCAAAATATATGAATAAAATTTTAATGAATTAAATTGTTATATAATATGTATTTAATGTTATTATTAATAATTGTTTTTATTTGCACAAAAAATAAAAATTATATAAAATTAAATTTTTTTATTTTTTTAATTAAAAATATGTTAAAAATAAAATTTAATTTTGATATGGGCCTCTCTGTGAGTTGCTTATATTAAAATTAAATTAATAAAAAAAAGTTAATTTCATTTTCAAAATAATAAAAAATTATTTTAAATAATAATTTTTATTTCAATTTCCAATAAAATAACCTTTAAATACTCTTTCTATTATTTAAAACAATAATAATAATAACTAAAAAGTCAATTTTCAATAAAATAACCTTAAAATAATACTTTTTCTATTATTAAAAATAATAATAAAAGAGTAAAATAACAAAAAAAAAAAAAAAAAAACTTCTTTCTCTTCATTAGCATCGGAAATCAATTTATGATTCACTGCACATTTATAGTTTATAGAGCAAAAAACAGTAAAAACAAACTAAAAAATCATAGAAAAAATAACAAAAACCTTATTATTACCATTACTATTATCATTATTACTAATATCATCATTATCTTGTTACAATTTGACAACAATAACAAGCATAAAACAAAAAACATAAAAAAAAAAACAATAAATAAAAAACAATAACAACAAAAGCTCTCGTTTTTTAAAGAAGGCAATCCATCGTGTCAATGAACAGTTTGTACGAGTACTACTCTACTCTCGTTAAAGTGTGTTTGATTGTTCATTACGAATTGTTGTTGCTTTTTTTATCAATAACAAAAATATTATTGAAAAATCAAAACAAATTGCAGGCAAACACATTTTTTCACACGATGTTATTATTTTTGTTGTTGATTTTTTTTTTATTTGTTTTGTTTATAACAAGTGTAGCTGAGAAAATGAGTGGGTGGTTGAGTAATGAGTGTTTTTAATTAAAATTAAGGCGTTTAGCGACTAACTACACAGCGATTTAAGCATATAAAGGGAATTTTATAAAAAAAAAGCTTTAAATTATAAAAATATAAAAAAATTTATAGTAAAATATTAAATTTTTTAATAACATTCATTAACTTAAAAATAAAATACATTAAATTGAAATAAATTTGATAGAATAAATAATTCTTTTAACAAAAAATTAAAAAAATTCAAAACAGCATTAAAAATACAAAAATTATAAAATATATAAAAAAAATTAAATTAAAAATCTCAGTATAAAATAGATTAAATTAAAATTAATTTATTGAAATAAACTAATTTTTTACAAGAAAAAGTTAAGAAAAACAGAAAATCTAATATAATTAATAAAAAAAAATTAAATTAAAGAGATAAAAAAGATGAAAAATCTTATATTTAAAAAAAATTGCTAAAATATCAAGAAAAATTTTAAAGTAACAAAATATCGCTAAATAAAAGAACGTCAAATTAGCAAAAATATCTTTAAAATACAAAAAAAATCGCCCAATTAAAAAATCTCTAAAATACATATAAAATCACATAATTACAAAAAATCTTTAAATTCGAAAAACTTTTCAATTTAACGTTATAACGCTTTAATTGTACTTTTACTTACTTTTTACAGTTTAATCACATTTTTTTCGCTCAATATACTTTAATTGCATTTGCGTATTTAAATGTGTTTTAATTTTAATTTAAATATATAAAATTTTTTTGTGGTATTTGCATTAAATTAAAGGAATTTAAATGTTTAATTTGGGTTTGACGCAATAAATAAAACAACAAAAAAAAATTAATGATTTTGTATGGACATTTAAAATGCGTTATATATTATTGAAAAAAATAATATGTTTTTTTAAGCCTAAAGATTTTTAAATGCATTAAAAATTCGTGTACAAAAAAATTTAATTTATTAGTTATTAATTTTATTATTATTTTTTTTTTTTTTTTTTTCATGATACTATAAATAACAAGGTAGAATTATTAGAAAGAGTTGTCATTTTGAAGTCTAATAATTGAAAAATTTAAAACAAAAATACACATGAAAAAATTTAAATATGTTTTGTTTACATTTGAAATGTGGAAATATTTGTTGGATATTTTGCGAAATTTAATACGTATATTTTTCAAAATGATATTCTGTGCACAATTCGTCATACACATGTAAGTTTTTTTTACATAAAAAGTTTATTTTTCACAATTTATAATTTTGATATCTTTTTTTTTTTTTTTTTTTTTTTTTGTAAGTGTTCTTTATTTTTTACATTTTCTTTTGACTGACTTTTTAAGGAAAATAAATTTGAGAACTTTCTCTCTAATAATTGTACCTTGTTATTCATTGTATCATGATTTTTTTTAAATAATTAAATAAATATGTTGCACTTTTTTATAAAATTATATTAATATGATATTAATTATAAATTATAAAAAAAAATTAGAAATGAATTATAATAAATTTAATTAAAACTGTTTATGTAGTACCAATCAAAATTTAAAATTCAAATTACGTTTTTTGTTTAAGAATTTTTCAATGATTTAGCAGCATCATGCTGCTAATTTTAATTACCAATTAATAATAAATTATTTAGAAAAAAATTAGAAATGAAGTTCAACAATATTATTTTGTTTAAGAAGTTCTTAAATAACTTAATAGCAACGTGTTGCTAAAGAAAGATTTAATCTCTAAAACGTTATGATTTAATTTGTTTTTTAATTTTAATTTTCATATATTTTTTCAATGTTTTAATTTTTTCTTCGACAAATTTCTTTGAGTGTAATTTTACTTTCTAAATCTTTGAATTTCATTTTAATATATTATTAAAATTTTAAATTTATTTTATTTTACGAATTTTTTAAATAATTCTCAAAAACCAGATTTAAAATTTTTATTTATTTATAATTAAAGAAAATTATCTCATTAATTTTGCTACAATTCCTGATTTTCTTATAAAAATTTTAATATTTTGATCATAAATTTTATATTTTATTGAATTTTTTTCCTGATTTATTTTTACAATTATTTTGCAAGTGTGCATGTATCTTTTGTTTTTCTTTATAATTTATAAATTTAAATACTTTTATTATCATTTAATCGTAAATGTTTAATTTGGTAATTTAAATTCAATTCAAAATTGTTTTTAAAAATAAATATAAATATATTTTTTTATACAAAAACTTTATAAATAACTTACCCCCTTTATTTTGTAAAACACTTCACCTCACTTTGAACATTGTTTTGAAAAATAATAAGAATAATTTTTATGAATAATTTCAAAGTGTTTTTCAAAATAAAAAGGGTTAAATTTAAATAAAAACGAGAAAAGTACAGTCGGTCAAGACCGACCGTATGATACCCTACAACATTCTGATCCAAATAATTTTGTTTTTACTTTTATTAACCTTATTTGTGTTATATATTAACATAATACTAACACTTCTGTCGGATTATGCACGTTAAAGTGATTTTTGGGAGAGGAGTTTATATGGGAGCTATGGTCTATTATGGACCGATCTTCATAAAATTTGGCAAATGGATTGTGTTGTGTTTATATAAGACTTATTTGTGCAAAATTTCATTAAAATATTCCTATTTTTAGGGCACCTATGAGTGTTAAAACTCTATTCCGGGAGGACATTTGAAATAATTTGCCGATCATAACCAAATTGAATAGGCTTCGTTCTTGTGTTGAAAAAAGCTTATGTACCAAATTTCATCAAATTATCTTCAAAATTTCGACCTGTACTTTGCGCACAAGCTTTACATGGACAGCAAGTGATTCTGAGTCGAACGGTATACTTTAAGGTGGGGGTCTGATGATTTTTTCTCTGCGTTACAACTTCCGCACAAACACATAATACCCCAACCACCTTTGGTGGTGTAGGGTATAAAAATGAAACTGTGTTTGCTTAGTCTTTACAGACAGCTAAACCACTGCTCCGATTTTCTTGAAATTTTCATAGTAAGATTTTGTGATATCCAAAAGTAAAATAGGCTACCTTATTTTTCGATAGAGAGCAGGAGTAATGGTAGCCCTCATACATACAGATAAACCCCTGAGAATTTGTGAAAATCATTTAATTATCAATGTACATAATTGACATAAAAATGGGGTGTGTTGGTTTAAGGGGAGTGATATCCCCCATACAAAGAAAGTACTAATTATAAGATAAATTAAATACTGTGAAAGCAAAAAGACTTAGAAGGAATATCTTTCCCATCAACCACCAAACTTAAAATGAAAATGGAACGGATAGGACTAGAGGAAATGATTCTCCCCCTTAAAACGAAAATATTACATATCGTATATCTTAGAAACTATTACAGCAAAAGTTTTAACATTTAATTAAAATAACTTTCTCAAACACCTCCATAAGTTCAGATACAAATGGGATGGGTAGAACCTAGGGAAATGATACCCCTATACAAAGCAAATATTCTTAGTGGCATATCTAAAGAACTATTACGGTTAGAGCCCTCAAATTTATTTTAAGTGTTGTAAATATTGTTGTGTATATAATTTAAAATAGAGGATAGAGTGTGACAGAGGTAGTCACAAAACCACAAAGTGTTCATAAAAATGCTTAAAAAATCTACAATTATGTATCAATATAAAATAAAATCTTTAAGCTAGGTTTTGCTGTTTTCTTATAAGGAGCTGCCAAAGTTAAGAATTTGTTTATACATTTTTGAAAAATAATACAAAATTCAATTTTCATCAGCTTTTAATGTATTTATTTTAAATAAAAAGTCTTTTAAGGTAAAAATTTTAAATGAAAACATAAACTTCAGATATTTAAGTGAGCTTTTCCTCAAGTATTTGTAAATTATATTTTGTCCTAATATTTTTGTCATTTTTTGAAAATTGTCTTAAAAACACTAATTTTTCAACTTTCTTGGAATGCAACATAAAATATTACAGAAAAACATCCTGTAATATTTTAATTTTCTGAAAATAATTTTAGAAAAATACATAGTTTTTAATACTTTTGCCAATTTTTTAAGTTTTAACTTAAAGCTTTCAAGTGTTTACTTTATATTTTATTTTGAATTTTAAAATTTATTGAAATTTTCTAAAAAATAGTATATATTGTCCACTTTAATATTATGAAAAAAATCGTTCGCATATATAACCCGATTTGAGGAAATATATATATATATATATATATATATATATATATATATATATATATATATATATATATATATATATATATATATATATATATATATATATATATATATATTTTTTTTTTTTTTTTTTTCAAAAAACTCCAGTAGATTTCATACAAAAACGAGAAAAAAAGGTATAGTCTGTCAAGACCGACCATATGATACCTTACACCATTATGTATGAGCATAAAAATTAGGGAAGGTGACTTATATTAGACCTTTGGCCAATCGTATACCAACACTTTTACTTAATATAAAATATACAAATACAGAATAATGCGTTGATACTAATATCTACTTCATTTTATGCACTTTAAGGCGATTCTCGGAAGTGGGTTTATATGGGAGCTATGCTAAATTATGGGCCGATTCTAATAAAATTTGGCAATGTTGTTTCTGGTTATATATTTGTGTCGAATATTAACATAAAACAAACATTCGTATGGGATTTATGCACATTAAAGTGATTTTCGGTAGAGAGGTTTATATGGGAGCTATGATCAATTGTGAACCGATTTTCTTAAAATTTGGTACACAAATTGAAACTTATTCAAAACTTCTTTGCGTCAAATTTCAATAAAATATTCTTATTTTTAAGGCATTTTTGAGTGTTGAAATTCTTTTCCGGGGGAACATTTGTATGGTGGCTAGGCGAAATAATGGACCGATCACAAGCAATTTCTATAGGCTTCGTCCTTGTATCATAAAAGTCTCATAAGCCAAATTTCATTGAATTATCTTCAAAATTGAGGCCTATACTTTGTGTACAAGGTTTACATGGACAGCCAGCCAACCGTCCAGTCAGCCAGCCAGACGGACGGACGGACATCGTTAGATCGATTTAAAAAGTGATTCTGAGTCGATTGGTATACTTTAAGGTGGGTGTTCTTTGCTTTATAAAACATTAGTTAGTGGAGCAAAATCGAAATAAATCTGTAACTTCTAATCGGCTGGTTGGATGAAATTTCACATAAGCATAGCAAAGGACAGTAGCATTTTGAGTTTAGAAGCAGGATGGGGATTCAAATATGGTACTAGTGTCAAAGATGTTTAACCACTAGCGAATTTTTGTTCCTTTCCCGATTTCCAAGATTTTTATATCACTTTAGTCCTTGATAAATCCTTTAGAAAACATGCTTGCATGTACTACTTATTTTATATATTTTTTGCGTTGAAAATTCTAAAATCTCAATTTTACAAGATCTTTGTTAAGATTTTTTCACATACAGCCAAATATTTTCAACCGATTTTATTATATTTTATGTAGTTGGTTAAAAAGCTAAATTACCTATTGAACAAGGAAAATTTTGAGTCGTTATCTTTATTGAGTCAAAAATTAAACGATTTTGAATTGGGAAGTTTGCAAAAATGATCAAATAGACGGACGGATATTATAATTCTTTAAAAAAAAAAAAAAATCTTAAAATTCCAAAAATATTTTTTTTCCACTTCTTGATTAATATGAAAACCAAATGAAAGTATTAAAATTTTTATATCAACTTTACCAAAATAAGTGCCATTTTCGACCCATTTAAACCAAATGTATAGACGGACGGACGGACATTTCCATGCTACCAAAAAATATTATAGAATTCTAAATTCTAACTAATAAACAGAAAAAATAGAATGTGATCATCAAAATTTGGATATCACCTCTTCCTGAATTAAGCTTAATTTTCGTCCCATATAATCCAAATGTATAGACGGACGGACGGACATTACCATTCAGCCAAAAAACGTCTTATAATTTTAAAAATTCATTTTCTTACTTACTGATAAATAGAAAAATTAAACGTGATCATTAAAGTGTTGATACCACCATTCTCTGAATTATGCATTATTTTTGACCCATTTAACTCTAATGTATAGACGGACGGACAGACATTACCGTTCTGCTAAAAAAAAATCTTAAAATTCAAAAACTGATTTTTTTTAATTAATAATCAACAAAAAAAATAAAACGTGATCGTTAAAATATTACCTTTCCCTGAATTAAACGACATTTTCGACCCCTTTTACCCCAATGTGCATCGGTAAGCATAGTATGCAGATTTATATGTTGTTTGTTTTGTCCGTTACATTGTGTGAGTTAAAAGAAAGATCTTTACGATTAGCACTATAGGCACAGTGGATGCTGATGAAGATCGTTGCGGATGCTGATGAAGGTCGTTACGGATCAGAAAATGCATTCCATCCTGCTAGTGTTTAATAAATCTTTTTCTGTATTCTACAAAAATTATTACAATAACTTGAGCCTGAATAAAAAAAATTCAAAAATTATTAGTTCATAAAAAGTTCGAAAAATATTCATTAATTTAAAAAATCATTTTGAAAATAATTTTAATTTGTAGAAAATTTTTAGAATTATTTAAAATGTGTTATTAAAAAAAACAATGATTTTGGGGAAAATTTATGCAAAATTAAAAAATATGTGAGTACAAAAATGATAATTCTATAAAATATTTGAAATCTTAAATAAAAAAAAATAAGAATAAAAATTCAAATTTTTTAAAATAATTGAAAAGAAAAATTTCTTAAAAAACTTAATATTTTGCAGAAAATAAAAAAATATAGCATTGTTAAGATTCAATAAAATTTAGAATTTAAAATAAACACCCATTCCATTTTTTTTTTTTTTTTTTAGTATATGCTCATATACTTAAATTCGTTAGCAACATGTTTATATTCTCCTGGCAAAAATGTGACTATTGACTATCTGTTTAATTCCATTTCAATGCTCTTTACTTCTTGTTCTCTCTTTTGTTTGTTTTCAGTTAATTAAACAAAGCTTATACTTCTTTCAGGCCAGCATTTACTTTAAAATAAAAAGCTTTACATTAACCAAATAAATTGTTAGTATTAACAAGACGGGCTTGAAAGTAACAACCAATAAATGTTACTACGCTTTGTGAAATTAAGTGATTGTTAATATTAGAAAAAAAAAATAATAAATCATTTTTAAAATAAACCAAAAAAAGAGAAATTAAAATTTAATTTAAATAAATTTGTGTATCTTAAAAAATGAAATTATTAATAAGTTTAACCCTTTGCTGTTTGAGTATTGTAGTGGTGCAAGCTAAATTAGAAGAAAAATTCCATTGGAAACAATTAGTATTCGATTGGCCCAGTGAAGAAGCTGAAAAAGAAGCTATTAAATCGGGAGATTATGTAGTAGAAAATAATCTGCCCTTGGGTTTAGAGAGATGGAATAATAAATTGTTTATTACAGTGCCAAGGTAAGAGAAATTATTGTGTTTAAAAGGTTTAACAAAAAAATACTTAAATAATAGTTTTATATCTACATTTATTACCCGTCAAATAAACAATTAGCAACACTTTAGAAACTTTAAAAATATCTGGTTTTTTAATGAATATTAATTAAGTTTCTTTACTTGTATTAAACACCTGTTTATATAGGGTTTGTTTGTTTGTTTGTTGCTTAAAAATTTATTATAGATCTTTTTCTTAAGAATTTAATTAATTCATTTTATGCAGTTTGATTTCAAATTATACGTCATAGTTATTGTTTTGTAAAATTTTATTTATTCATTTTATTATCTATTTTTTTTTTTTTTTTTTTTTTTTTTTGGGACTTTTTTTACTTTATGTTAATTCCGGGAATTTTTGTTATAATAATTATCATAATTTTGTTATCTATTGTTCATTTTAAATAATAAATTATTATTTTGAAAAATTTGCATTTTAATTTTCAAAAAATGTAAAATTAAAATTCTAATATAAACAAATAGTTTTATTTAATAATTTATTTAAATTATCTTGTTAAAATTCTAATAAATAAAACTTTCATAAAAGAGAAATTTTTTCTAAAATAATGGAAAAAACTATTAGAAGAATCATGTTAAAACAAGTTTGATCAGATTTTAAAGATTTTTTTTGTTTACTTCCGTTTGTTCTATTTAATATATTCTAAATAAAATAATTTATCATAATTTTAAATCAATACATTGGGTTAATGGCACAAAAATATTGATTAATTTGAAAAGGAAACATAACGAAAAAATTAAGGTCATGCAATAAAATTGGAGCTTCTGAAGGTTTTTCAAGCTGAGTACAATTTTCAATGAAAATTAAATTATTGATTAAAAAAATATATACATATATTTTTTGGAGAAAAATTATTTTTTTATTTTATTAAAGAAAAATAATTTGTTGTAAAAAGTTTTTGCAAAAATTAAGCTTTTCAAAGTATTTTTTCGCCAAAATCTAAAAACTGACATGTTGCTAAAAAATATATTTTTTTTTTTTATAAGAAAATGTAGAAATATAATATAATAAATGTTTCAACAAAATTTTTAGCAAAATGTTGCTTAGAGTTTAATAAATGCTATCAATATTTTCTATAAAAATGTTGCTAAGAATCTATATGTTATGATAGTATTTATAACGCTCTTATTTGTTTTTTAATATGAAAAGTTTTCAATTGAAATTTCTAAAAAAAATCTAAAAACTTACATGTTGCTAAAAATATATTTTTTTATAAGAAAATGTAGGAAATATTGCTTAAAATATAATAAATGTTTTAACAAAATTTATAAGAAAATGGCTAGAAATTAAAAATACTTTAGTTAGGACAGTTGCTCAAATTCTGGCAACATTTTAATAGAAAATGTTGCTAAGGACCGATATGTTATTAATTGGCTTTATATTGCTCAAAAAAATTTTAAAACTGCCACTATTCTCTACTGAAACAAAGTTTAATGAAATATGTTACTAAAAATCTATTTAATATTTTAGCAACTTTCTAAAGTAAATGTTGCTCAAAATCATAAAAATATGTTGCTTTGAACCTAAAATATGTTTATTTTAAATGTTGTTTAGAATATGTTGCTTTAAATTTAAAATATGTTTATTTTAAATGTTGTTTAGAAACTAATAACAATTTTTTTAAGAATGTTGCTAGAAATGGGTCAAATGTTTTAATGAAAAAAAGTTGCTAGTAAGTAATAGCGAGTAAAGGAACTTAATTTCTCTGTTTTTGTGTTTTGAATTGAAAAATATTTTAAAATAAATAGCTTAGAAAATATTGTCCAAAAACTGACAACTTATTATTTCGAATAATGTTGCTATTTTTCATAAAAAATGTTGCTTAAATATTTCAATAACATTTTATAGACAATGTTAATTGAAATTAAAAAATTTTGACATAAAATTTGACTTTAAATCTTAAATTTGTTTATACAAAATTATGCTTAAAATCTCTACGAATTTTTATGATGAATGTTGCTTTAAATATAAAACCTTTTAATAGAAATCTTGCTAAGATTCATTACTTAGTTTAGAGACTTGGTAACTTTATTGTTTCTATTTTAATAATTTACTTTTTTTCTCCTGAATACTATGTTTGTTTTTTTAAATAAATTACTTATTTAATTTTTGTTAATTTCCTAGAACTTATTTATATAACTTTGCTCTAAAATACCACTATGTGTATAAAAAAAAATAAAATAATAAAGAAAAAAAACTGGTTTGCTAAAAAAAATTTATACCTACAAACAATTAAATTATTCAACAAGAAAAAAAACGTTTTCAAACTTTAAATAAAAACGTATGTAAATACACTTAAAAAATTACGTTTAACCTTTAAAATAAATTGATTACATACGGCATTTTATAGCAGCTGCATTGGTTTAAAGAAAAAAAAATAAAAAGATACACATACTCAATTCTCAAGTGTCATAGCAGCTAAAAACAAAAAAAGGAATCTCAGATTAAGTGTAAGACAACAAGATAACAGAACTAAATTGAAAACAGCCACATTGAAAACCTCGAAAAAAATTTTATTTATACAAACAATAAAAACCACTAAAATTAAATTTAAGCAATTGTGGTTAAAGCAACGAAAAAAGAATTATAATCCGCAGTAGCAACAGCAATATTGTCTTTAGATATATTCTACTTTTTACATCATTACCATTTAACACTTTGTAATAAACACGACCCACTGTAGAGGGTTTAACAATGTTTTAATAAAATATAAACATGTCATAAATACATTTAATACTATTTTACCGCAGCCAAAGGGAGAGCTTTGGTAAAAAAAAATTACAGCTAAAAATACTTTAAACCATAAGTTTGTTAAAAACAGAAAATTAAACATTTTTTAAAACTACGTTAAAATTTTTTGGTTTTACACAATCAACAGCAAATTAATTAAACTTGCCGTAGGCATAGCTGCCAGATTTCACGATTTAAAGGCGTTTAAATAAATTAGCAGCATTTTTATTTTTAATTTTAAAGCTTACATTTAAAACTAAGAGAAAAAACACAACATGTTTATATACATTTAATGTTTTCAAACATATGACTACATTTTTAAAAAGTTTCTAAAATTGTTATAACTAAAAAAAGACAAAATGTTTATATAAATTATTGTTTATATAGTTTGGCAACACTTTTAAAGAAAATGTTGCTAAAATTTTAATATTTTTTGTTTTAGAAAATGTGCTCAAAATCTTTTAGATTTTTTTAAAGAAATTCTTACTTAAAATATAATAAATTATATTTAGAAAATATTTTCTTAAATCTGGTATCTTATTAATGAAAATTTGATCTGAAAACTTAAAAAAAAAAAACATTTTTTGCAATATCAGCCCAAAAATTATTTTTTATTTTTAAAAAAAATATTGATCCGAAGATAATGTCTTTTAGTTTTAAATTATCATCTAATATCTGTTTTAAACATTTCTTAAATCCCACATTATTTTCTAACAATCTGGCATCTCTAGCTGTTGGCATCATTTTGTTTTTTTTTTTTTTTTTTTCAGATTTTGTTTGAGTGATTAATTTTGTGTTTTGTTCATGGGAATTGTACGCTTTAAGAATTAATTCAATTAATGATTTGTCGTTTACAATTAGTGAATAAAAATCAATGAATAAAAACCAAATTCTCACATATTTTTTTAAGACACTACAACATTTGAAAGAAATATATAAACTTGAAGAAATAATTTTATTTATTTTTTATTTAATTATTTTTAAAAAGAAAGAACGAAGGCTTCAGTAGCCAGTTCCTTATTATTATATATTGATAAATATATAATAATATTAATAAATAAATTTTAAATCTTTAGTGAACAACTTTCGAAAGTTTAAAAAAAGAAACTTGACCTTATAATTGTTTTCGAATGGAATATATTTGAAAAGCTAAACATTATTTTTAACATAAAATATTTAAAATGTTGCTTTGTAACCAACAAATGTTGTACCCAAAATGTCACTATATATATAGAAATTTTGGAATATAAAATGCTTTAATCTTCTCTAATTTTTTGCAAAAAATTTTGCCTTGAAACTAAGAATTTGTTAATTCAAATTAATATAATTTTTATTCAAAATTCTTCCTCATAATATATTAAAGTTTTTATAGAAAATTTTGGCAAAAACTTTATTGTAGTATTGACCCAAATTTTTGCCAAAAATTTGATAAATTTTCTATAACAAATGTTGCTAGAAACTTTGTTTAATTATTCCAAATGATTTCTAAAAAATTTTGCAAAAACCTTTTAATATTTTATTGCTTGAAATATGAAACATTGTTTCTATACAATATGTTGTTTAAAATATGCAACTTTTAAAACACCTATTATATAAAATGTTGCCCAAAAACTGTCAACTTGTTGCTTTAAATTAAATCAAACTTAAATGTTTTATTACTAGAAACATGAAACATTTTTTATACAACAATTTGCCCACAAAACTGTCAAGTTGTAAATCAATATTTCATGAAAATTTTGTCTAAAAATTAGCAATATCTTCGTTAAAAATTTTGCACAAAATCTAATAAACTTTTAATACAAAATGTTGCTCAATACCTTCAACTTATTGCTCTATATTAAATCAATATTTAATCAAAAATTTTATTTAAAAATTATAAATATTTTCGATAAAAGTATTTCCCATAAATCTAAAAAACTTTTAATATAAAATGTTGCTCAAAAAGGGTACACGGCTCTGAATTAAACAAATATTTCATGGAAAATATTGCATAGAAAATATATAAAATTTTGTTAACAATGTTGCTCAAAATCAGAAAACTTTTTAAACAACAATGTTGTCTTAATGCCAACTTGTGTGTACAAATTATTAAAACAAATATGGCAACTTGTTGCTTAAAATTTTAGACAATTTTTAAATAAAAATTTTCTCAAAATCTGAAAATATTTTTTTTATTTTATTGCTAGAAATATGAAATATTGTTTATATACAATATATACAAGTTGCCCACAAAACTGTCAACTTGTTGCTCAAATTTAATTAAACATTTCATGTAAATTTTATATAAAAATAGTTTTGTTAATAATGTTGCTTAAAATCAGACAACTTTTTTAACAAAAATATTGCCCAGAAATGTAACAAAATTTTAATAGAAAATGTTGCTCAAAAACTGACAAATTGTTGCTATGACTTAAATTAATATTTCACGGATATATTAAAAAAATAAAAATAATTTTGTTAACAATGTTGCTCAAAATCAGACAAGTAGAACATTTTTCCAAAAATAAAAATTGTCTTAATGATAACTTATGTATACAAATGATTGCAACTTGTTTCTTAAAATGTTGGTAAATTTTTATAAATTTATTATTTTCTTTTTTTCTTCAAAATCTGAAAATAATTTTTAAGGCAAATTAAATTTCTAAACAATTGTTTAAAATCTCAACATATTTTAATGAAAATGTTGCCCACAAATTGTAAGAAAATATTTCCAAAAATGTTCCTTAATATCTACTAAAAAAGGTTTCATAAAAAAGTTGCTTAGTTGCTGATTTAAATTACAACTTGTTTATACTAAATATTGCAATAAAACTATAACTTGTTGCTTTAATTGGTGCACATTTTATATACATAATTCCTTAAGATTTTCTATGGAATATTCTGCTTATATTATAGCAAATTAAGTTTTAGGAATATTGTCTACATATTGATATGTTGCACAAATTTAGTAAATATTTTTTTGCAGATATTCTCAAAATCTAAAAAGTTTTTTATAGAAAATATTTCGTAATTTATAAAATATTGTTTAAAATTTCAAAATTTTTAAACAAAAATGTTGCCCAAAAATTCTAAAAACGTTTTTTTTTTTTTTTTTAAATATACTTAATATCCAACAAAAGTTTCTTACAAAAATGTAATTTTTTTTACTAAATTAAATGACATGATATGCTTAAATTTTTAAACATTTCTAATTTCTCATAATCCGAAAAATATTTTAATTGAAAATGTTGCTTAGATTATAGCAAATTAAATTAATTTAAATTTATAAAATATTATTTACAATTTCTAGTTTTTAATGGAAATTCTTAAAGTTATAGCAAAAGAAAATATTGCTCAGTCACAAATTGTACAGAAAAAGTACATTTTTATTAAAAATATTGCTTAAAATCTGATTTATATTTCATATGTTTCATAGAAAAAATTCTAAGATCTTTTTCAGAATCTTTATAACATTTTTAGCTAAAATGTTGCTGCAAGTTTAACAACTTTATTTGTTGAAAATGTTGCAATAACTAACTGAAAATGTTGCTAGAGTTTTAAAAAATAAAAACTTATTTAAATCAGTAAACATTTCTTGAAAATGTTGCTTAAAATCTTAAGGGAAATTTTTTAAGAATATAAATTTATTTCATAAAACCTTTCTTGAAAATCTTACAAATGTTTAAAAGAAAATCTTTCTAATAAACAGCATTTTTATTAATAATGTTATTCAAATCTGATTTGTGATTCATAGACAAAATTTAAGAATCCGTCTAACATTTTTAATAGAAATGTTTGAACATTTTATAACATTTCTTAAAAATGTTGCTTAAAATATTAATGGTAATTTGTTATTAGAAATCTTAAAATTTGTTTCAAAAAATCTTCCTTACAAATCTTACAAATGTTTAAAAGGATATCTTGTAAATAAACTGGATTTCTAATAAAAATGTTGCTCAAAATCTGATTTATGTTTCATAGAAAAAGTTTAAGAATCCATATAAAATTTTTAATAGAAATGTTGCTTAAACTTTAAAAACTTTTAATAAACTGACTGAAAATGTCTCTAGATTCTTACAAAATAATAACTTTTTGAAATCCATAAACATTTCTTGAAAACGTTGCATAAAATCTATCAAATGTTTAAGATAAAATTTTGTTAGAAATCTTTAAATTTATTTCATTAAATCTTCCTAAAAATGTACAAATATTTTATAGAATAAAAAATTCTTTGAATTTAATAAATTTTCTGCAAAAAAATGTTGCTAAGATTTTAATAACTTTTTAAACGAAAATATATCTCTAGAAGTAAAACTTTTTTTTAAATTAAATTGTTTATGAGAAATAGTTTTAGGGAAATCTAAAATTTATTTATGAAAATTATTGTATAAAATCATACAAATGTTTCAAAGAAAATGTTGCTAAGCATCTGCCACATTTTTTGATAAGTTTTCTTATAATCTGATAAATATTATATAGAATGCTAGGAATCTATAAAGAAAATCTTCACTAAAATCTGTTTAAAATTTTCTTATCAACATAATCTTTTTTTACAGAAAATGTGGTTTAACTTTAATATTTTTTTACTGAAAATTAAAACTTTTTTGTGGCAAATGTTTCCAAGGTTTAAAAACAGTTTTTTATTTTAAAATCTTATACAAATTTTAAGCAAAATGTTATAAAACCTTGTTTAAAATTTATAAAATTTTGGAAAAAAAAAAAAACTTATTTTAAGTCCCATAAATTTTTTATAATAAAAATGTTGCCAGGAAATGTTAACAAAATTTATTAACGAAAATGTAACTCTAAGTGTTAAAACATTCTTATAGAAACTAACAGCTTATTTATAAGAACTATAACTAAGAATCTAATAAATGTATTTTAAGAAAATGTTGCTTAAAAACTAGCAACTTTTGTAACATATTTTTTATAGAAACAATAAAAAATTTTTCTTAAAATCTAATAAAAATTTAAAAAATATATATATATATATATATATATATATATATAGAAAATATCTATACATTTTTATGAATCTGTAGATTTTTACTTAATATTTCGCTGAAATTGAAAAAACATTTTAATAAAAAATTAATGGACAATAAGTTGCTAAACATTTTTAAAGAATATATTGCAACATGTTTTATATGAAACATGTTACTTAGAAGCTAACAATTTGTTATGAATTTGAAATCAACTTGTGTATAAAAAATGTTGCTAAGAAAGCCGAACAAAATGTAATTTAAATCACGTAACTTTTTAATGACAAATTTTGCTTGAAAACTCTAAATATTTAATAGAAAATGTTGCATAGCATTTGAATTTAATGTAGAAGAATTTTAGCTTAGAAATTTATTTTACAAATTGGATTCACGTTATCCAGAAAAAGTTGCTCAAAATTAGTTTTATGTTTAAAAAAAAATATTCTCCAAAACCAATAAACATTTTTAAAAACAATTACTAAGAACTAGACAATTTTTTTAAAGAAAATGTTATTTGCAATTTGTCAACATTTTTACAAAAAAATTGGCTCAATGTTAGGTAATTTATTGGAAAAAAAGTTGTTAAGAATATTTAACATGTTGCTAAGAATGTGACCACTTCTTTTAAGCAAATGTTGCTTTAATCATTTTGAAACTAACTTGTTGCTACGAATTAAAAAAAAATGTTGCAGAGAATGTAAATACATCTGAAACAATTTTTTATTCTAAAAATGTTGCTGATGAATTTATATTTTAAAGCAAATATTTATCAACAATTTTCTTTTAATTTAAAAACTAAAACAAATTGTAATATTTTTTTCTTTTTTCTTTTAGATGGAAATCTGGCATTGCTTCATCTTTAAATTATGTGGATTTAAATTCCAAAGAAAAATCTCCCAAACTTATGCCCTATCCCAGCTGGGAAGCCAATAAAGTGCCCAAAGAAGATTGTAAAGAAGGCTGTAAATTAAGAGATAATTCTACTATTATATCTACCTTCCGTATACAGGCTGATAAATGTGATCGTCTCTGGGTATTAGATACTGGATTGGCTGATATTTTGGGTGAAGGCAAACAAGTTACCGACAATGCTATAGTAATATTTGATTTGAAAACAGATAAATTGATACGTAGATTTACCATACCCAAGGCACAAGTTAAAGAGGATTCTTTCTTTGCCAATATTGTAAGTAATTTAAAGTTAAAATTAAAAATTATTTTTAATAAATTTTAAAATTTCTCTTTTTAATTTACAGATAGTAGATTCTGATCGCACTGAATGCTCTAATACTTTTGCTTATGTACCCGATTTGGGTGCCTATGGTGTTGTGGTTTATTCCTTCCAAGACAATCACTCTTATCGTGTCAAACATAATTTCTTCCATTTTGATCCTTTGCAAGGAGATTTCAATGTGGGTGGTGTTAATTTCCAATGGACTGATGGTGTTTTCGGCATGGCTGTAGGACCCATGAATCCCGATCATACTAAAGATATTTATTTCCATGCTTTAGCCAGTACCAAAGAATTTAAGGTTTCAAATCATATTTTGCAAAATGAAACTTTAGCCACCAGTTCTGATTCTTATTATGATTTCAAATATGTCGGTGATCGTGGCATGAATGGTCAATCTACTGCTGAAGTTTATGACAAGGAAACTGGTGTTATTTTCTATACCCAAGTAAATAAGGATGCCATAGCTTGTTGGAATGTTAAGAAACCTTATACCCCTGATAATCAAGGTTTAATTGATTCTGATTCTCATACTTTGGTATTTCCCAATGATTTGAAATTGGATTCTGAAGGTACTATTTGGGTGTTATCCGATAAAATGCCTACCTATTTGTATAAGGAATTGGATCCAGCTGCTGTTAATTATCGTGTGCTAATGGGCAACAATCGGGAATTGATTAAGGGTACTATATGTCAAATGTAAAATTAAAAAATTCTAAAGATTTTTTTCTTACTTCATAACAAATAGTATTTTTAATAAGATTTTTTTAAACAGTTTTATAATAAAATAAATTATTGTGATTATTTTTTAAAATAAAAAAATATATATAAAAGAAGTTTTATTTCGAAATGTTAATAAAAACATGATGCTGAGTAAAAAAAGAATTATGTGGTTTGAGTTTAGCTACAATTTTAAAACCTTAAAAGAATGTTTGTTCCTCTAAATATAAGCAAAATTTTTAATAAGAAATGTTGCTAAAAATATATAAGAATTTCAAAATAAAATTTTGCTCAGTTTATATTGCAAATACTCTGCATTTCATATGAGAAATGTTGCCAAAATTCCATATATGTATATAGTCAAAGCTCGGTATAGCGAATAATACTTTGTCAGACATTTTTGTTATACTGAAAAATTCGTTGTATCGCGAAGATTTTTTCCATATAAATTTTATTTAAAACTTAAATAGCATTTAATTCATTACATTAAAATTCAATTATACAGAACAAAAATTAACAAAATAAGAACTTTTAAACTAAATTTAAGAAAAAAATCATGTATAGAAGTTTGTTTTGGAACAATTTGAAGACTTCTTCCTGTATTTCTCAAACTACTAGGGATTTTGAAATGTCAATATTATTTTGCTGACTACATTGGATGCACTTTTCTAGCATTTAATTGCTGAAGAGTGTTGTATTTTAGTTTCGAAATTTGGTAGTTGCTCTACAATTTATATATTTTCTTCATTTCCACAGTTCTTCTAAATTCAAATCAATTATGCCACTATGATTCCACGTACTTAAATCTTCCATAGAAAAAGGAATCTAAAACAAAAAATACATTAAGATATTAAAACATATAGCCTGACTCCACGTCTGATACACACCATTTCATCTCCTTGCATTAGTCTTAAGAGCGGGATATCATCTTCCTCATTGAACTCAAATTTTTAAAAATTTTTTTTTTTTTTTTCAAACATTTAGCTAAGTCTTTCTGTTTAACATTATTACACACTTGACCAATCATACACGCCGCATTCGAAAGGAGGATATTTCTATAGTGTAATTTCACTAGCCGAATCGCATTTTGATCCATTGGCTGGATAAGGGGTGTAACGTTTGGCGGCATATAATCTATCCATATTTCTCCATCTTATGTTTCCTTGATAAGTTCTTCCGCATTGTCCAAAATTAACAAAGCTTTTACAGCCAAATTGTTCGATCTTAAAAATGACTCAACCTAAAAAAGTTTTAATGATAACTTGCTTAAAGTCCTATAAATCTATACTCCCCTCTAGAACGAACATTTGGAAAAACCAAATTTTGAAAATTCCAGAATTCATCCACGAGTTTTTCGAATGTAGATAATTTACTGGCAAATTTCTATTTCGAAACGATTGTGGATTTTACGCAGTGAAGAGCTGTTATTTCTTTTGATAATTTTCTACCAGGAGCAGTTGCTTCTTCAGCATGGACAAATGTTTTGTTTAGTAGTATTTTCTAAAACAACCCCGACTTGTCGGCATTAAAAATTTAATCCAGAAATAAGTCCTCCTCTTGAATATTTTTTTTTTTAATTTTCCTTTAAAAGTATCTACTAAATCTACTAAAATAGCTAGCATGAAAGCCGCCAGCATAAAATTTGTTTTGTATTTCTATGGTTTTTGATTTCAATGCCATCCGATTTACAGGTATACATTTTTTCCTTTGATTGAGGAACCACTCATATAGCTTTTCTTTCATTTTAGAATTCTCATCTTGTCGAAGGGATCTGCTAGTTTTCGAGCCATTGTTTGTATTTTCTAAATTGGAGACGATTTTCCGCTACATTTTCTTTAAAGTGCATATAGATATTCCATATTTATTCGAAACAGCTTTCAACGATAAGCCACGTTTGCACTCTTCTAGAATTTTTATTGTTTCACTTAAAGAAATTATTTTTCCCAAGTTTTTGCAAAATTTTTATCACAAACAATTAGTAAAAAACTGACTGAAATTCTTGTGATCACTTTTTTGACAGCCTGTATGTATACATTGAAAAAATAACGGTATTATAACGAATATTTCATTCACTTGTTTGCATTCTCTTTTGACAAATTTTTTGTTTTGTTTGACCATTCGTTATACAGAGGATTTATCATTCGTTATATTCCGAATTCGCTAATGCGAGTATTTATTATACTTTGTAGTGAAAATTTGGTTTTGTGGTGAACATTTTTTTTTTGGGTGAAATTTTGTTGTAAACAAGTGGTTTTGTTGTGATAAATTTTGTTTTGTGGCGAGAAATAGGTTTTATGGCGATAAATAGGTTTTGTGGTGAAAATTAAATTTTGTGGTGAATTTTTGGTTTTGTGGTGAAAATTTGGTTTTGTGGTGAAAATTTGATTTTGTGGTGAAAATTTTTTGTAGTGGTGAGAAATAGGTTTTATGATGAAAAAATTATTTTGTTGTGAAAAATTGGATTTGTGGTGATAAATTTTGTTTTATGGTAGAAAACTGACTTTGTAGTGAAAATTTGATTTTGTGGTAAAAATTTGGTTTTGTGGTGAAATTTAATGTTGTGGTGAAAAACTGATTTTAAGGTGAAAAATTAGTTTAGTGATGAAAATTAATGCCGTTTTCACATTTGCGTACATCTTGAAGGAATGCATGGAAGATGTTGAAAATGTGAAATATTTGTTCATACTTGCAACATCTAACATCTATGATGCTAGCATCATTCATCAATGAAAAAGTCACATGGTGGAGGAAAAATGCTTGACGAAAAAAAAAAAAAAAATAAATTTTATAAAATCAGGAAAAATAATCGATTTTATTAAATATTGCAATTAAACAATAAAAACAGTTACTAATACGTCAATTTATATATTTTTTTAATATCTGTATTTTAATTAAACTTTGAATACATATGTTGTTGTTGTGCTCCTTTTTTTTTTTTTTTTTTTTTTTTGTGTGCATTTTTTTTTTTTTTCTTGATTTTTTTAATTTTATGTCATTTTTCTAGTGATGACACTAAAATAATCGAAAGATGTTAAGTGGAACAGAATGAGATAGGAACATCTTTTAAGGATGTTGAAAGATGTTGAGTTCTGAGCCCTATACAATTCATATGGGAAGATGTTAACATCTTGTAAAATTGATGGTAGATGTTAGATGTGAGCAAGTCTGAATACCACATAAGTTTTGTGGTAAAAAATCGGTTTTGTGGTGAAATTTTTGTTTTGTAGTAAAAAATTTTGTTTTGTTGTAAAAAATTGGTTTTGTAGTAAAAATTCTGTTTTGTTGTGAGAAATTGGTTTTATGGTGAAAAACTGACAGTGGTGAATTTTTTTTTTTTTACGATTCTTTATTTATATATTATCTTTATCTTTTATCTTTAAAGGCCACACAATATGTATTCAAATCTTAAAACTAGAAACTAAACACTACTTTTTCTCTAATGGCATGGGAAGGTGAATAAACTGTCCTCCTAATAACAGGGTGGAAAGTCGGCTCTACGAAGCCTTGAATTTGGTTGAACTTCACTAAGAAGTCTTGCAAGTGGGTTGGGATGATTCAGCAGTTTTGTAATGTATTTCATCTTTTACAAATGGAACCTCTAAATCTCTATGGATATTCTCATTTCTTATATACTATGGTGCACCCGTCATGGTTCTAAGAATTTTCGATTGTGTCCTCTGTATAATTATATTATCGATACTCGTATTACTGGCTGTACCCCATAATTGGATGCCATATGTCCAAATTGGTTTTAAAACGGTTTTATACAGGATGACTTTATTTTATTGTCAAGGCTTAGTTTTGATTGGCTGTTTATTAACCAATGAATGCTAGAAGCTTTTAACTTCATATAGTCTCTTAGTTTCTATATGACGACGCCAAGTCAGTCGCTTATCTAAGTGAATACCAAGGTATGTAACATGATCTGACCATTAAGTGTAACAGGTGGACAGTTTCCTCTTCTTAGGGTGAACGTAACATGGCAACTTTTCAATTCGTTTACACGTATACGCCAGTTTTTCAACCATGTCTCCACACGTCAGAGATAAATATCAAGTTGGCTAGATGCTATGTGTGGGTTTTCGTGGTGAAAATTGGTAAGAAATTAGTTTTGTAAAGAAAATTCAATTTTGTGGTGATAAATTGACTTTTTGGTAAAAAAAATTTATTTAATGGTGAGAAATAGGTTTTGTGGTGTGAAGTAGGTTTATAGTGAAATTTTGATTTTGTGGTAAAAAATTTTGTGATGAAAATTTAGTTTTGTGGTGAAACTTCGGTTTTTTGTTGGAAAATTTGTTTAGGTGTGAAATAATTTTGAGGTGATAAATTGATTTCGTGGTGATAAATAGGTGAAAATTTAAATTTGCCGTGAAAATTAAAATTTTGTGGTAAAAATTTGGTTTTATGGTGAAAATTAAATTTGTGGTGAAAATTTTGTTTTGTGGAGAATATTTAGCTTTGTGGTGAAAATTAGTTTTTTTTTTATTTGGTTTTATAGTGTAAATTAGTTTTGGGATGAAAAAATGGTTTTGTTGTAAAAAATTTTGTGGTGAAAAATTTATTTAGAGGAGAAAATTTAGTTTTGTGGTGAAAAATTGGTGTTGTTGTAAAAAATTGTTTTTGTGGTGAAAATTTAAATTTGTGGTGAAAATTAGGTTTTGAGGTGAACAACTAATTTTGCTGTAAAAAAAATTGGTTTTGGTGAAAATTTTGTTTTGTGGTGAAAATTCGATTTTGTGTAGAAAATTTGGTTTAGTGGTGAAAGATTGGTTTTGTGGAGAAATTAAATTTTGTGTTGAAAATTTGGTTTTGTGGTGAAAATTTTGTGTTGTGGTGAGAAATAGGCTTTATGGTGAAAAACTGACTTTTTAGTGAAAATTTGATTTTGTGGTGAAAAATTCATTTTGTGGGGAGAAATAGGTTTTGTGATGAAAATCCGATTCTGTGATGAAAAATTAGTATTGTGGTAAAAATTTTGTTTACTGATGAGAAACAGATTTTATGATGAAGAAATGGTTTTATGGCATAAATTTTGTTTTTGTTGAAAAATTAGTTTCGTGGAGAAAATCAGTTGTGGTGATATATTGGTTTTGTGATAAAAATTCGTGGTGAAAATTTCGTTTTGTGCTAGAAATTAGTTTTGTGTTGAGAAATTAGTTTTGTGATGAAAATTCGGGATTGTGGTGAAAAATCGCTTTTGTGACGAAAAATCGATTTTAATAGTGAAAAATGAAAATCCGATTCTGTGATGAAAAATTAGTATTGTGGTGAAAATTTTGTTTACTGATGAGAAACATATTTTATGATGAAGAAATGGTTTTATGGCGTAAATTTTGTTTTTGTTGAAAAATTAGTTTCGTGGAGAAAATCAGTTGTGGTGATATATTGGTTTTGTGATAAAAATTCGTGGTGAAAATTTCGTTTTGTGCTAGAAATTAGTTTTGTGGTGAGAAATTAGTTTTGTGGTGAGAAATTAGTTTTGTGATGAAAATTCGGGTTTGTGGTGAAAAATCGCTTTTGTGACGAAAAATCGATTTTAATAGTGAAAAATAATTTTGTGATGAAAAATTGGTTTTGTTGTGAAAATTCGTTTTTTTTTTATCGATATTGTGGTATTTGGGTTAGTGGTGAAATATTAGTTTTGTGGTGGAAAAAATATAGTTTTGTAGCAAAGTTTAAAAAAGGATTTATTGTGAAAAATATAAAAAAAAAAAAAATTTATTTTTGTTCATTACTCATCACAATTTTTGAATAACAAAGTTCTACAGGACTTTGTTAACATGTAGTATCTTTTATGGCCCTAAACGATAAGTTGACAAAAAAAATCCAATTATGTGAAGTTTTCAAAAACAAATAATTCAAAAACTTCAATTATTTAGCCTGTTTATAAAATCCAACACAGATTGGTTTTAAAACATTTTCTCAACAAAACCAATAATTGAGTTTATGTATACGATTTGTTTTTGAAATCCAAAAATTGGATTTGAAAATTTAAATAATTTCGTCTCCAGTTTGTAAGGAGAATTTCAAAACAAGGCTTAAATCGGTTCATTGTTTATTTAAGAGCATAAAAATGTGATTTAGAGTGGAAATATCTATCCTTTAACAAATTATTTTCGTTACGTTTTCATAAACCCATTTCAAGTTGAAATTGGATTGGAATTTTGTTTCCAATCCAATTCCGATGAGATATAACCATTTTTTATGTTAAAATGTTATCAAATGATTAAAAATAAATTATGTAATTTGTATAATAAAGCGCATTAATTTTATTGTATTTTATCATTATGTGTCTGTGTACAATTTGAATCATTTTTTTAGAACATTTTAAGTATAAACATTTATTAAAGTCTTGCATTAAATCAAATATCAGCTTTTAAAAGATTACCAGCCAATTGTACTTTTTCGCCAGGCTTAAAGGCGGGCATACCTAAATAGGGGCAAGTAGAACAGCGGAAAGCATCACCCAAATAGCACTACAAATAAGGAATAATATTAAATTAAAATTTAAATTATATTTATATAAAAGATGTAAATAAACTTACACTGCCACAACTGGATTTAGCATTTTGTGTTTCAACTTTAGTTTTAGATTTTTCAGCAGCCAATTCTTCAGCCAAGCCACAGGAGCAATCTTTACAGGCCTTACGTTTGCCGGTAGTGCCACAGACTTTACAAAATTTAATATTAAATCATGTTTTTTAAATTAATAACGATATAAAAAAATTTACCTCTTAAGGATTCAGGATCGGGTTTCTTTTTGTCCTCTTCATCCAGCAAATCATCTTCATTTATTAAGTCTTCTTCCGCTTCCTCTTCACCATCAATTTTCCATACAGCTGCCGGTTTTGTAGACTTTTTGGCAAAAGACAATTTAACTGCTGAACCCGTTTCATAACCAGGTTTTTCACTAGTTATTGAAGCATCTGTTACTTGAGCATTTATAAATCCTGATAACTTTAACTCTTGTAATAAACTTTCCGCGGAGCCCACAAAAGTAAGCAAATGTAATTTCCCCTTGGGTTTTAATAATTGTAATAATTTACCAAAGGCATCAGTTAATTGGGCATTTTCCACCACAATCAAATCAAAAGAGGCATTAGCATGTGATGCTTTAATTAAAAATTTACACAAAAATAAACCAAATATTCTGGAAGTTTTTCACATTAACAAATTACTCACCGATAGTTAAGCGATTTATGTTTTCCACCAAAACCTCACCACCTGTAGCTGATTTTAATTGTTCCACTTCTTTTTCCAAGTTCTCTGATTGAGACCAAATGTATAAACATTTTTGTAAACCTTTAAATTGTTCCATTTTAAAAGAAATCCTTTCACTTTTTAACAAATTTCGCAAATCATGTAAATTTTTGTAAAAATTTTATTTTTCTCACCTGTCTCTGAAAGCGTTGCCATATTTACAAAAAAAATAAAATTCCCCAACACAGCTTTTGTGCTATACTTACTAAACACAGCATATTTTCGAACTTAAATGTCAAAAAAGTTCGAATATGAGTAAAAACTTGAATTTGGCAATACCCTACCGTCGCCATCTTTCTTTTTTCCCAACTACACGACCGCGTGGACGGTATTTTCTGAAAGGTTAGTGAATTTTTCCAAAAAAATATGTAAAAATTGCAAATAAAACTCAAAAATAAAATGGAAAAATTATTGTGCTTATTTTTGTTAATGTTATGTGCAACTTAAAAGGAAAAGTGTTAATATGTGTGTGTTTTTTCTATAAACTTTTTGTAGGGAACAACAAACTACATCAACAAAATGACTAATTCCAAGGGTTATCGTCGCGGCACCAGAGACATGTTCTCTCGTCCCTTCCGCAAGCATGGTGTCATCCCCTTGTCCACCTATATGCGTGTCTTCAAGATCGGCGATATTGTCGACATTAAGGGTCACGGTGCTGTCCAAAAGGGTATGCCCTACAAGGCCTACCACGGTAAAACTGGCCGTGTATACAATGTCACCCCTCATGCTGTCGGTGTTATTGTAAACAAACGTGTACGCGGTAAGATCCTACCCAAACGTATCAATGTACGCATTGAACATGTCCACCACTCCAAGTGCCGTGAAGATTTCTTGCGCCGTGTCAAGGAAAACGAACGCTTGTTGAAGGAAGCCAAGGCTAAGGGTACCTGGGTCAACTTGAAACGTCAACCTGCTCAACCCAAGAAGGCTCACTTCGTCAAGAAGATCGAAGAACCCATTGTGTTGGCTCCCATTCCTTATGAATTCGTTGCCTAAGATAATAGTTTTAACAACAAAATCAATCATGGAGTTTTTGTTTGGTGTTTTTTTTTTTTACACAGATGGAACTTTTTTCTATGAAAATTCTCTTGTAAAATTTTTAACTTAAAAAATAAACAGAAAAAAAAAACGTGAATGAAAAATAGAATTGAATTCTATTTGGAATGACAAAACAAAAAAAGTTTTATGATTTTGTTATAGAAGATAACGAATCAAGGGGAACTGGTCTTCAAATTATGATGAGAAAAAGAATCTGGTTTTAAAACTTGCGATAAGATATATCGCTTTTAAAAAATCATCAGTCAGCAGGAAATGATTTAAATATCTTAACCATAAATAAGAATTTTAGAAAACAATTTAAAAGATTTAAATTTTAACTATAATCATATACTAAGCTCGCCTTTAAAGCTTAACATGTTAGGAGGCAAAAATTCCAAATGTATGAAATCTTGCCGAAATGTGTATGAAATTCCGGGGGTGTTATTTTTTGTAGGTGCTTGGTTATTATACTTACCTATAAGAGACAGTCTTTAAGATAGTGTACTTGAAATCATACACGATAAAAGGTTATTCCAATTTCGTTTCGCTTCCCCCTCCAACACTAGGTTAAGTTTATATTAATAAAAGCTTCCTACCGGTGCTAGGACACATGCTGATTATAATTTATTTTGAAAATTGGATCTTTTTTTAAATAACTTATTTAAAAGATTTTCTTTTTAATTATGCCATTATTTAATTTTTGGTAATTGGTACTTTTTTGTAAAATGGTACAATTTCTTTATTTTTTAAGTTCTTTTTTGTTATTTCATATTTTTCCAAAAAGTACTCAATTTTTTAAAATGTATATTTTTACAAAAAAAATTTCTATATTAAAAAAGGGATTTAAAAAAATAAAAATTAAAAAAAATGTATATTTTTACAAAATAGTCTTTTTGGCAAATTGGTACAATTATTTGAAAATTGGTACTTTTTTGTCATTACTACCTACTAATTAAAAAAAATTAAAACTAAAACTAAAAAAACTAATTTTTTATACCCTTCACCACAGGTGTAAAGGGTATATATAAGTTTGACATTCCGTTTGTAATTTCCACAATTTTCGTCGGAGAGCAAAAAAGTTTATATTTTCGGAATCCTTTTAAGAAGCGATGACGATTGGACCATGTCCGTCCGTCCGTGTGTCGGTTGAAATGGCGTTTATGAAGCCCACCGATAACTGACATATATAATATGTATGTCAAACGATCGGAAATGCTTTCGAGAATTTTGCTATTGGAATTCAGCAAGATAGGTTCATACAATGCGGAGATATGTTCAAAAAACCGTTTTTTTGAACCGGTTTTCCAGTTTCTGAAGCCTCTGTATACACTACGGACTTCGTTTTTACAAAGAATTCTCGGACATTTTTTTCTGAATTTTTGTTCTGAAAAAATGAAATAAATCGGTTCAGTAATAACTGAGATATCGGACAAAACGCATTTTTTTTTTTTTAAGCCTTGGTTTAAGCTATAGATTTTTATTTTTATACAGATCGGTCACAAATATTTTTATAAAATTTCAGTTTTTTGAATCAGGAAGATCGGTTTATAAATGGTGGAGATATGCTTTAAAAACCGGTTTTTAGAACCGGTTTTTTAGTTTCTGAAGCCTCTGCATATACCAGGGACTTCGAATTTTTAAAGGGGGCTCGAAAATTATTTTCCTAATTTTTGTTCTGAAAAAATTAAATAAATCGGTTCAGTAATAACTGAGATATCGGGGAAAACGAATTTTTTATTTTTGAAGCCCTTGTTCAAGCTATAGATTTTTATTTTTATATAGATCAGTCATAAATATTTTTATAAAATTTCGGTTTTTTTAATAAACCAAATTCGTTCATAATCAACAGAGTTATGGCCCAAAAACAAATCTGTTAAGAATATAAATACACCAACAAACATGTATATTAAGCATTGTAATGACTATTAGTGACGTTTTTTGTTTTTTGTATAGACAAGTAGTTTAGTTAGCAACAGAAGTAATATAATGAATAACAGTGTTGTTGTTGTTCTTTGTGTATTCAGTCAGTTTGTACATACAAAAATAAATATATATGGAATTGTTGTTGTTTCTTTTTTAAAAGCAAAGCCTGTTATGATTGTTTTTTTTTTTTCATATTCAAATTTTCGTAGTTTGAAAAAAATTTAGATTTAGAAAATATGCAAGCATACGTTAAGGCGAAAATTTTATTAATTGTCGGTAATATGGTAATATGATGTCGATAAGATGGTAAGATGGTAATATGGTGAAGGGTATCAAAGATTCGGCACAGCCGAATCTTTTTTCAATTTCATTTTTTCTCAAATCGATATTTTTGTAGTTTTGTATAAAATTTGTATTTGTTTTTAAATGGTTAATTTTAAAAAGTGTAAAATTTGAAATTCGTTGGCATTTTTTTAAATTATATTTTTTCTAAAATTCTTTTTCATTTTCAAAAATTTATTCCACATATTTTGAAAAAAGGTACTTGTTAGAAAATTTGTTTCTTATTTAGCATGTTTTTTTAACAATATACCTATTTTTTAAGTTAGTACTTTTCTAGAAATTGATTTTTTGTGAAACTTCACTTTTTATGAAAATGAATAATTTTTTCGAAAATAAGTATATTTTCTAAAAAAAAATTGTTTAGAAGCCTTGGTTTATATTAATTAGTTGATACATTTTAAATTTGTAGTTTTTTAATAGCACGTTTTTTACAAAAATTACCAACTATTAAAATTTTATATATTCTGTTTTTGAAAAATTTTAACTTTTTTTTAAATTTGGTGTCATTTTAAAAATTTATACATTTTTAAAAAAGTAATCCCAATAAGGATTTTCCAGGAATTCAAGTTGAAGTCAAATTTAATTCAGGCTTTGAATCCAGTGACAAGCATTGACTAAACTTAAATTCAATAGTGTTCTCCAGTAAAAAGTAAAATAACATTCTACTACGTTCACATATAAGGGTTTTTTGAAAAACGAGTCGTTTTCTTAAAAAACACAAAGAAATTGACTTGTTTTTTCATATATTTCAAAGCCCGAAAACATCTCGATTCGAGTTGTTTAATTATTTAACACAATAAAAACATACTAAATTTCCATACAGGGAAGAAATTTTTAGTACATAGAAAATTGTTGAAAAAAAAATTTGTAAAAATTGTCAAACAGTTTAAAACAAAAAATTAAAAATTATGAATGAAATTTATATTTCTTCATAAATTTTATTTGTTTGCAAATTTTATTTTCTTAATTAGAAAGTGTCTGTGTGTGAAATTTTTGTTTAAATTTAAATTTTTATTTATTTATGAATGAATTTATTTATTTATTGAGTATAGTAATACAAAGCCTTCAAGGCCAAAATATAAATATGTATTACATCCTGAGTATTAGATATAGATAATATAAAAAAAAAAAAAAAACTTTAAACTAATACAATATAAAAATGTTTAATTATATCCAAAAAAAAAATATTTTGACAAAAGAAAAACAGGTCAAAAGGAAAAACACAATAAAATAATATGTGAACAGTGATGTTTAAACTCTATGTGTTTTTTAAAAAACAAGTCGAAAACTAATGTATGTGAACATAATATTCCACTCAAATTGATTTTACTTAAAATTTTTTAATTTTTTCAATCATATTCTATGCTGAAAATATTTTTATATTTGATTTCATGTCGGATTCCACAAAAATTTTCCAAGACTTGAAATTTCTAAACTTGTTTACTTATTAGGATACCTTTTGAAGATTTTTTTTATTTAGTATGTTTTATTTATTTTTATTTATTTATTTCAATGTATCAGTTAATCTAGCCTATTATCCATCGATTACAATAATCGATTACAAATTTCTACTTAAAAATATATAAAACAGTTTAAAAACAATTATTAAATAAGATATGAAAATTGATTTAATAAATAATGAAAAGTAATAAATTAACCATAGTAATGAAAAGTAATAATTAATAAATTTAAAAAAAATTACTTTCTTGGAAATTGGTACTTTATTTCAAAATGAAAACTTTATGAAAGTTTATAGTTACTTGGAAATAGTATATATATTTAAAGGTACTTTTTCAAAAGTTAAACTTAATTACGAAATAGTATTTTTTGAAATAGTATGTTTTTAATTTAATTTTAAATTTTTTCTAAAACATTTTTTTTTTTTTTTTCTTTCAAAATTTTGTTCATTTTTAAAAATTTATAAGTATTTCTAAGAAAAAAAAAATTAGTTAAAACAATAATTACTTTTTTACAGTAAAAATTAGTTTTTTTCCTTCCAGTGTTTTTTATAAAAATTCATGTCTGTTCCATAGTAAAATAATAAAGTACTCGCACATCTACAAAAACAAAAATTGCTTGTATTTTGTTAGTGTAAAACTACTGCCCACAATGTCAGAATGCTTTGAACGGAAAAATGAGAGAACGAAAGAGAGCAAGAAAAAAAAACTCAAAAAATATTTTACATGTGAATACAAAAACAATTTGACAGTACCGCGAGGTTTGCCAATGAAAAAATTGTAAAACAGCTGGTCTTACGAGTATACTTTATTATTATACTATGGTCTGTTCCATGTTTTTATTTCCGTTATAAATTTGTGCTAACATTTTTCAGTGAATGGCGAACATATGACGTTTGTTTGTAAACAAATAAAATTATTTTTTTTTTTTTTTTCAGAGAAAAAAATTTTTTTTAGTTACTTTTTTAATTAAAAACAAGCAATTAATTTATTTATATAAGGAAGTATTTAAATAAAAAAAATTACTAAGTCAATAATTAGTTATATAATGGACACATCATTTGAATGTGAATTGTGTCACAAAAGGTTTGCTCAAAAATCTTCCCGGAATCGTCATGTAAGGGAACAACATTTACAACCAGGTTCATATCACTGCAAAGAATGTGGTTTAAGGTAATACTGCCAAATTAGATTATATGTGAATAAAATATTTAGTTCTATTTCACTTCTAATAGATTTTCCAAAAAATTTAATCTGCAAAACCATAAAAAACATTTACACGCAAACAATACTAAGAAAACTATTAAACAATACAAATGTAGTCATTGTAAGGCTACATTTAACAAATTAGCTATATTAAAAAGACATGTTAAAGAACATGATAATGAAAACTTAGAAATTAATGAATCATCTAAAGAATCTACAAAAGATGGAGATGCTCAAACTTTGGCAGAAACTTTACTAAAAGAACTAAAACAATTGCAAAATGATATACAAAACACAAACGAGCCTTTAGATAAACAAGAACTAACCGCTATTGAAACGGCTACTGTAAGGGATGTTACAATTAAAGACAATTTATATCCTGGAACAGATTTTAAATTGATCAAAGTACAAACCATAAAACGTGTAAATGGTTTGAATTATTTTATATGCGAATTTTGTAGTAAAGAATTTAAAAAATCATATAATTTTTTAAGGTAAATATAACACTAAGGGAATTGTAACTCTTTTTTTCTAATTTTGTTTTAAAAATGTTTAAAGACACCGTAGAATACACACCAAAATACGTCCTTTTATATGTATCTTATGTAAAAAATCCTTTGCAACCACGGCACAATTAAAAACACATTGTAGCAGCCACAAATTAAATGAATCCTTGGGACTTTTCCATAACTTGTATAAATGTCCTCAATGTGAGGAAGGTTTTAGTGCCTTGCAACAACTAGATAAACATTTAAAGTAAGTTGGAAGAATTTAATTTATAACATTTAGGATTTAGTTAAATAAATTTATTTCTAGAACCACTTTATCCTGTAGTAATATTAGCTTTCAATGTCCGGAATGTTTAAAGTCTTATACAAATCTGAAAACACTTTTAAACCATAAACATGTGGAAAAAGATAAGGAAATGGAAATACTTAAGCAAATATTACCCAAACCTTTAATAGTAAAAGATAATCAGGATTGTTATGATTGCAACTTATGTGGTATGGCAATAAAAGGTAAAACTTTACTAAAACAACATGAACTAAGGCATACGAATTTATACAAATATCAATGTACGGAATGTCAACGTTCTTATGCCACAAGGGCGGCTTTAAAAATACATACCAAAATTCACACAAAAGGAATACAATTTAAATGCCATTATTGTCTTAAGATATTTAAAACAGCGCCAAATTGTCGCCGTCATATGATGAAGCATTTAAAGCTATTGATAAAATCTTCAGAAGAGCAAGATCAAAATAATACCTTAATAACATATCCCACGTTTATAGAAAACGAAGAAACTGGCCAATTGGAAAATACGGAAATACTTATAATCAAAACAAATAAAAGTCATAAAACACAATTAGAGCATACCACGAAAGGGAAAGATGAATTAAAATATAAATGTTCAAAATGTGATAAAACATTTCGTTTTAAGGCCTGGCTGAAAAAACATTTTATTTACAAACACACCTCAGAAAAGCCTTATGAGTGCAAAAACTGTTTAAAAAAGTTTCGTACTAAACAATCATTAGAAAATCATCTACTGGTGCATGCAAAAGAACGTATGAAATTTACTTGTCAGGTGTGTGGCAGAAAATATGCTTCCTCAAAATCTTTAAAAGTTCACTTAAGGATACATACCCAAGAAAAACCTTTTAAATGTAATATATGTTTCAAATTATTTCGTACTTCTGGCCATTTAATACAACATCGTAAATCTAATCATTTAAAGGAATAAAGGTAATTTATTTATTGTTTTAAATAAAATATGTATATAAATATCGGTTTATTATTGTTCATTTATAAATCAAAACTATTAATTCAATTCTTTTGATTTCACTACTTTTACTCTTAATTATTTATAATAATATAAATATGTAATTTAAAAAAATAATAATTCTCAAATAATATTTTCATTTCTTTGAAATATACTCTTATAAATCTAAAGAGAATCTGTTAAAAAAAAAACAACAGATATAAATTTAACGACAGTTCAATTCATAAAAGAAATAGGAATTCAAAAAAATTTTGATTTTTTTTAATAAAATAATAAAATCAATTTTCTTTATTTTATATATGAAAACCGGGGGATAAACCATAATTAAATTGATTTTCACGCTCTTGACTTTTGGCTAAACTTCCTAACCTTTGACGTTTATCACTTAAAATGAAATCATCTATATCATGATCATCCATCAGTTCAGAATCTCCACGTTTGCGCGATTTCTGTGCACTTTCTGTTATATGATCAACATTATGTTCTTCAGCATCACTAGCTTGATATACCAAATAAATGGGAGTAATATATTTGCTGGACCTGGATATTTATTAATAAAAAAACAAATTTATTAATAAAAACAAAATTTGAATTATTTATCTTAATAAATTAACAGAAGAATACATTTACTTACATTTTCAAAAGATATGGATCAAAAGGAAAGAATGTATCCAATGTTTCTTCAGGTGTGGCTGTATCATTAGCATATACTGTAGCCAATTTTCTTCTGGCATTACGTTCTAATATAGCATGACAATAAGCCAATTGATAGGCTCTTGTTACCCCAGCAAAAGCTGTGGCTACAGCTGGTAAACATACACGCAAAGGATTAAAATTACAAGTAACCAGAGCCGATAAATGTAAAGATTGTAAAAATAATAAACCTGCAACAAACATATTATGTGTTATTTAATATTTCGTTTTCAATTTTAAGTGATTGCAGACTTACTTTTCTTATCACCGGTTAAATCTTTTGATCGAAAAGCTATTACATAAAATATAGCTTGACACACAGAGAAAAATACTATATTTGCTTTAAGAGAACCGTTTGAACGGTATTGATCACAACCTTGTATGTATTGATGAGCCCAAGAGCACAATTCCTTTAAGTAGTGCTTTAAAATGCTGAAAGAATTAAAAATAAATAAATAAAATAAATATATTAAGGAAAATAATTATCTTAATAGACCATTTACATTTGCTCAAAATCTCATTTGTGTAAATGGACTATATATAAAGTACTTTTTGGAAGTATTATTTTCTAAATATAAAAAAAAATTGATTATCCTTTTTTAAATTTGGTACTTTTTTCGAATAATACATTATTGCAAAATGTATAGTTTTTTACTATTTCTTTTTAATTTTCGTTTTTTGTATTTTTTCTAAAAAATTGCCCTTTATATGCAAATATTAGTACATACATTTTCCTAAAAATTGGTACTTTCCCTGAAAAGTAGGTACTTTTTCAAATTTATACTTTTTTAAAAATATTGGGACTTTCATTGAAAATAAAGTTTTTTTTGGTACCATTTTTGAAATTTGATTTTTATTATTATTATTTTTTTTTTAATTGTTACTTTTTTTGAAAAGCGATAATTTTTCTAAGAATTAGTACTTTATTTGAAAATTGTCAATTTTCTTTTTGAATTTTTAAAATTAGTACCTGTTTCGAAAAGACGTTAAAAAATTTTTATTTTTGTTTTGGTACTTTTTTTTTATTTGGTATTTTTTTTTTAACAGTACTTTAAAAAAACAGTATTTTTTAAATTGTTAGCTTTATGGTTATTTTTTAAAAAATTGCACTTTTCTGGCATTTTTTTTTTTTTTTTTTTTTTTTGAAGATTGTACTTTTATCTGCAAATTCGACCTATTTGTTTTTAAAAATTAGTACTTTTTACGAAAAACCTGCAATTTTTGTTTGGTACTCTTTTTCCATTTGGTACTTTTTTAAAAAAATAGTATGTTTTTGAAATTGTTAATTTTGTAGTAAATTGTTTAAGGTTTGGTACATTTTTAAAAATTGGTACCTAAAACAATGCACTTTTTTGATACTTTTTTTAAAGATTGTACTTTTATTCGACCTATTTGTCATTTTAAGTGGAACTTTTTACTGAAAAGCTGGAATTTTTCTTAAAATTTTAAGTTTTTAGTACTTTTTTGGATTTTGGTATTTTCTTAAAATTTGGTACATACTTTTATAAAATTAGTACTTTTTTCGAAAATTTCATATCATCATTCATCATTTTCAAATTCGAAATTATTTTTTATATTTGGTACTTTTATTGAGTATTTTCATTTCATTCTTCTAAAAATTGGGAATTTTATAAAAAATTGTTTTTGTGAAGACTTCTAATTTTTCTGAAAATTTGCAGAATTTTTTGGAATTAAGTACCTTTTTTAAATTTGTTACTTTTTCAAAATTTACATTTTTTTTTAATTTGATTAAAAGACTTGTGAAGACTTCTAATTTTTCTGAAAATTTCCAGAACTTTTTGAAATTAAGTACCTTTTTTAAATTTGTTACTTTTTTTTAATTTGGTTAAAAAAATATAGCCTTTTATTTTTAAGAAAATTTTATTTTTTTAAAATTGGTACTTTTTTTAAAACAAGTTCTTTCTTTTATGTATGTTTTTTTTTTTTTTTTTTTTTTTTGTTGATATTTAGTACTTTTTTAAAACACTTAAAACTGAAATTTATTTTCTTGAAGTAAAAAAAAAATATAGAAAAGGAAAATTGAGAAGAAAACTTACTTTATGCTTATAAATTTCGATCTAGCCAAAAAACTGGCCATATAACCCACAGATGTTTGTCGTATTACAGCCGAACAATTAGGATTTCTAATTTTGTCCCACAAAGAAGCCAAGAAACTTTCAGCCAAACATTGCTAAAATAAAATCAAACATTAAAATATTTATTCTTTCTCTCCCACTTCAATAAAACACTTACCTTTAAACTACAAAAATAAAAGACAACAAATTGTGCATGATGAGTATTGTGTATGGGTAAAATAACATCATCGAAGGCTTTGATTAAAAGTTTTAAAAACTTTAAAGAATCCGACAGCTTTTGTTGTTTTTCTGTATCGTTAATATTTAAAGTTTGGCCACTTTTTTTCTGCAAGAATTCAAATATTTTCAGCATACAGATGTCCAACGTATGAGCAATGGCATGCTTCATGGGTTCATCGGATTTGTCAGTTTCTACAGAATGGTAAAGTCAATAAAATTATGTTTCTTTGTAACTACCATAAGTACATACTCTTTTCACAATCATCCATTTCAAACATTTCGGGTTCTTCTTCCTCTTCTTCATCTTCGTCATCACTTTCTAATTCTTCAATGGCTGAACGGGGAGCGTGAACATCTAATACAACCAATCTATCATAAACAAAGGAATTTTTATAGTTATTCCCATAGAGAAGTTTATGTTTTGCTTACTTTTGCATTATCAACTGTATCACATAGTCCGAAAATATAGGTTTGTATTCCAATAATTTTAATAAATTATGCACATAACCTACTACCATATACGTAGGTCTTTTATAGTAGGGAAACAAAGTTTCGATGGCCATGAGTGTAGCATCAAATGCCATGGGTATAGCATTTAAAATACTCTCCAATAATAAATGAATTGCCTGCAATTCTTGTTCGACTTCTTGACTTGGTTTATCATTAAACCATTGACCACTGCTACTTTCTGTTGGTATCCATAGTTTTATAATATTTTCAATGCCAAACTCTAAATATTTATTATGGGCTACTAATATGCCCAAACAAAAATCACAATATGTCTTACGACATTCTGGCGATCTTTTAGTCCAGGACAATGAAAGCAAAGCTTCGACAAGAGGTGAAAACTTTGGACTTAATTGATTGGTGACAGAGTGGGCATCATTAAAGATACGTAGAAATTCCATATCCTAAAAAAAATAAAGAATTTGTTTAAATGCCCTCTTGTTTTATCAACAGAAATCAGCTTATATTTTCCAAAGTTCAGTAAAGATTTTTGTTTTGTATTTTTTCTATTTAGCAGATTCTTAATTCCTTCTCTTACCTCCAAAACATTTTCATTTAAAAAACAAACAAATTCATTCATTTGTTCGTAATTTTTTCTCTCCTCCACTGCGGTAACCACTTCCAAAAGACCCTTTTGTTTAGGCATTTCAAATCTAACTTTATTGATAATAGCATTTTTGGCTTTATCTCTTTCAGCTGGTGAATAAGTCTTCAATATCGAAGATAAAGAGGTGCGCGACGTTTTTGCACTAAACACGGACATATTTGAATTAAGAGACATAATTATAAATTAGTTCTTAACTTTTTAGCTTGCACTTGTTATAGAAAAAAGCTTTTTTTAATTTCACAAAATTATCTACTAAAAACTTTACAAGTTTATTTCATAAAATTGTTAAATGTAATTAATATCCCCCGCCTGGGCGTATTGTTGGTCACAGCTGTTTTTCAATTGCGTAGATTTTCTTACACCTGGACAAGGTTACAAAACGTTTCCTTATATAAATTTATGATTCTACTTGTAAATGAAAAAGGGTTTTATTAACAACTACTATTTTACTATGCACTTTTCACTTTGTTTAATAGTTTTTATTTCGAAAGGGTTTATTTTTTAATAATTTGTAAACGTGTGATTTAATAAAACACGCGCACGTTTTCATTTTTGTCTAATAAGAAATGCCAAAAGAAATTGTGTTAACATTTCGGCAGCAATTCACTTTGAATGATTAACACCATAGTGAAATAAGAAAGTGACCTGGCAATCATAGCGTAAATATAAAAGCCCAAATTACAAATTACGCGCAATTTGCGCGTAGTCAGCAGCAGTGTGTGCTGACATAATCAGCTGATAATTTAGAAAGCACTGTCTATTATGGTGTTTATTACATTTGGTCAGCAGCAGTTTGCAGTGCTGTTTCATTTAGCCCTGTTTCTAAATTCACTGCGCTGCTTTCAGATTGAGAGCGAGACAAAGAGAGTGAGCAAATAAATGAGAGGCTAAAATACACAAGTAGAATAAAGTAAGATGGTGGTTGTAAATTGTGGCTGCCTACGCTGAATTGTAATTATAACGGCAGCAACATGTTGTACTGACAGTGAACAGCTGATAATTTTTGTTGATACTGTTGCTGACTACGCGCTATTGTAATTTGGGCTAAAGTGCTCGCACATCTACAAAAACAACAATTGCTTGTATTTTGTTAGTGTAAAACTACTGCACATAATGTCAAAATGCTTTCAACCGAAAATGAAAGAATAAAGGAGAGGAAGAGTAAAAAAACTCAAAAAAATGTTGCATATGAATACAAAAACAATTTGACAATTTCGTGAGGTATGCCAATGAAAAAATTGTAAAACAGCTGTTCTTACGAGTATACTTTCTAATCATACTATGATTGGCAATTTTTTTATGTGCGCACCTCGCGAAACTGTCAAATTGATTTTGTATTCGTACGCTATAGTACTATAAGTGGTGAAAAAATGTGAATAATTGGAGGGATTTGCCATAGGAATGAAAAGAAAAACTATTTTTAAATAAATTTATAAAAAGTTAAATATATAAAAACGTTTAATATATTGTATACTTAATAAATATTTTTACATGAGTATATGTACTTTATTAAAAATATTTTAAATCATTTTAAAAAGTTATTTGGAAATCTTCAAATCTAGTAATTGTCAAACGATTTCACATTAATATTTTCAAAAAATAAAAAATAAAATAATCATAATAATCTTGTAAATTTGTTTCAATTGCCTTACTTCGAGTCTAAAACCCTAATAAGAAAGTGATCTCAGCTGATTTGCAATTTTTGATTGTGCGTACCTCACAAATTGTCAAATTGTTTTGTATTTTTTGCAGCGTTTATTTACTCATCTTCATTTTTCTGATTTTCTGCTCATAGCATTTTGACATTTTGTGCAGTAGTTTTACACTAACAAAGTACAAGCAATTCGTAATATAATAATAAAGTACTCGCATATCTATAAAAACAAAAATTGCTTGTATTTTGTTAGTGTAAAACTACTGCCCACAAGGTCAAAATGCTTTGAACGGAATAATGAGAGAATGAAGGAGAGCAAGAGTAAAAAAACTCAAAAAAATTTTACATATGAATACAAAAACAATTTGACAGTACCGCAAGGTTTGCCAATGAAAAAATTGTAAAACAGTTGTTTTACAAATTCAAACTATTTAATTGCACTTAGTAATGTTTATATCAAGATTTTTAATTTTAAAAGTTGTCAGAATAAACCATGTAAAAGTACCAACAACAATTAAGATGGCGTTTTTTACCAAGCAAAGTAAGACAAAGTGGTCAGAGCTCTAGCGCCGAAAATTTTCTTTTAACGTTACTTTGAGTCTGCATTAGACAAATTTTTATCAAAACAAACGTCAAAATGAACTCGAATTTACGGAATGTGGCAACAGTTGGGCAAAAACAACACTATGGCGAATGAATTAATGTTTTTACGTTGAGTCTATATTAGAGAAATTTGTATCAAGACAAACGTCAATTTTTTGTTTGATTTGCAGATAATTTTTTATCTCTGTCAATTATAGGTGAAAACGTGTGTCATAATAAACCATGCAAAAAGTACCAACAACAATCAAGATGGCGTCTTTTACCAAGCATTATCAAGACAACGTTGTCAGAGCTCGAGCGCTGACAATTTTCTTTTAACGCTGCAATAATACTGACAAATTCAGTCTACATTAGACAAATCTTTATCATGATAAAATTTTGACGTTTGTCTTGATAAAAATTTGTCTAATGTAGACTCAAAGTTATATATGAACGTTGACAGCTGTAACAACCAAAAACAATAATCAGCTGTTTAACTGTTTAGGCTACCTTGTATAGATTAGCACTGATTTTGACGTTTGTCTTGATAAAAATTTGCCTAATGTAGACTCGAAGTTACTGACAAATTCAGTCTACATCACGTCGAGTGTGTTTTAGAGAAATTTCTATCAAGACAAACGTCAAATTTTTATTTGAGTTGCAGTTAATTTTGTATCTCTATCAATTATAGGGAAAAACCGATAAACCATGCAAAAAGTACCATCAACAATCAAATTGGCGTCTTTTACCAAGCATTATCAAGACAAAGTCGTAACGATGTTGTTACGAAGTCTTCAGCAACACTCTTCACCATCTGGACTAAGGAGGTAAAACTCGAGCTTGGCATCTTTGTCGATGGAGTTCAAATTCCGACAGTGATCCACCCAAAAATCCTGGGGGTCACCTTTGACAGCCTCTTTACCTCCTCAGCTCATGCTACTGCAATCTCGCACAAATTGCGAAGTAGAAACAAGGTCCTCAAAGCGCTAGCCGGCGGTACTTGGGGTATGGACAAAGAAACCTTGTTAGCTACATACAAAATGCGAAGTAGAAACAAGGTCCTCAAAGCGCTAGCCGGCGGTACTTGGGGTATGGACAAAGAAACCTTGTTAGCTACATACAAAACGATTGGCCGGTCAGTACTCAATTATGCTGCTCCAGTGTGGTCCCCTTCGTTGAGTGATACCCAGTGGAGAAATTTACAAAGCTATCAAAATGCAGCCTTAAGAACCGTCACAGGCTACCCACAGACAACCTCCCCACACCACCTACATGAAGAAACGAAGGTACTACCGGTCAAGGAACATAACGTAATGTTAACCAAACAGTTCCTCCTGGGATGTCATCGGAGGGGTTACCCAAACTTCAAAATCACACAGTTGGATTCATACACCAAAATGCCGATTGGTCTCGCATAGACCGTGCCGTCCCCAACTTATACCAGCATTTGGTGAGAGCCCACATGATACCCACCACATTTTCAACTGTCCTACGAACCCTACTTCTCTACAAATAATAATTTTTTGTTTGCCGTCAGTGTCGCATCGATACTTTTACATGCAGCGCGTCTTCTTCCGCATACAAAATGATTGATGGCAGACATGGTTGCTCGAACAATTGTGCGAACAACGGTATGCGAACAAGAACAAAACATGAACAAGTTTGGTCCACACTATCTAAATGCATGTGCGCACAACATTTTGTTCAATGTGCGAACAAGAAAAAAGGCTCGTGTGGACCGCAAATTAAGATGTTCTAGCTGTTACAACAACAACACAAAGTTGTCTAATGTAGACTGGAAATAACGGAAAACCTCGAAAAAAGCTTAGCTGACCTAATTGGCATCACTTAAATCGATTTTATTCATTCATTCAAAGTGAAGTGTTAACACATAAATGTTATATCAACCCTGTAGTATATTGCAGCTGTTGTTTTTTTTTTTTTTTTGGAGTCGCGAACACGTTTTTGTATATCTTTGTTTTGTTACCTGTGGAAATTAGACGCTTTATTTTGCAACAAAAAAGGCAATTAAAAATGTCTTTATTTGTGCTTGATACTTCAGGCGATCAAGATCTGCTAGCTGTTGATAGTCTAGCAAAGCCAAAATATGAAAATCCCAAGAAACGCAAATTGTTAAAAGAGTCCACAGGTCTAGGACTAGGAGATTTTGCAGCTGAGTTACAAAGTGATGTTAAGGAGGAGGAAAAAGAATATGATTTCTTTGGTAAGTACACAATTGATTTAAATTACTTGATTTTGTCTTAAATTTATTAACTTTAGGTCTTCCCCCACCCAGTGTGGATATATCCAATATTATTGAAAATACCTTGGCGGTAACTCGCAAAGTGCCCTCTAAAGTAGAACAGGAAATGGATCATGTAATACAAAAATCTGATGAGGCTTTTGAGAAAAAAGACGAACCTAAACGTAAAATGAAACATGGCGTAGATTTAGATCATTCAGACCTAAATGAAATAACAGGAAAACGAGATGATGTACAGACCTTTAAGGAAAGCATAGAAAAACAATTAGCTAATTCGGATATGGTGCCTAACTTAGAACAACTGAAAGAATTACCCAGCATAACAAAAAAGAAACAAAGAGAATTGAATAGGGTAAGCTTGATAAATTGTTCTTTCTAATTATAAATTATTTCAAAATACCGTGATGAAATATTCGACATCTTAAGCTTATTTGGAAACAAATAAGTTCAGTACTTGGGCAATATTGTTTGAGGCGTTTAGAACATCTGCCAGACTCTATTAAGTTAAAGCAAAGTTGAAAAATATGGTTTCAGCCGTTGTAATCTTAGCGATTGTTATGGAAGTGTTAAGCAATTGCTGTAAGGCCAGCGGTATAGAAAAATTCACTCAAATAGACTATTGCTTGTTTTTAAGTTATTAACAAGGAATTTAATTTGGGCTTTACAAAACATAAAAATAATGAAACTCTTTGCTTTAAACTTAAATAACAAAAGATGTAAAACGTTTAGATATTGGTTTTAAGTCAAATTGATGACATCTTTAGTAATCTGATGGAAAACAGTCAAAAATTTTTAATTAACCGTTAATATTAAAATTATGTTATTCAAATAATTACATTTTCCTCTTTTTAAGATTGAACGTTCTAAAACTAAAGGAAAAGGATGGTTTAACATGCCCGCCACTGAATTGACAGAGGAAAGAGAAATGGATTTGAAAATTTTACAAATGCGCTCAGTTTTGGATCCTAAACATTTCTACAAGAAAAACGATCTAAAAGTTTTGCCCAAATATTTCCAAGTAATTATACAAGACATATTAATATTTAAGATCCGAAGTAATTTTATTTAATTTTACTCCTTAGATTGGTACTGTACAACATTCTCCATTGGATTATTATCATGAACGTGATACCCGCCGCAATAAGAAACGTACGCTTGTAGATGAGCTTTTAGCTGATACGGAGGCTCAAAAATACATTAAACGTAAGCATAAGGAAATTATGATGACAAAACAAAAATATGCCCATCGCAAAGCCATGAATAAAATGAAAAAACTCAAGAAAAATAAAAAATAATTTTTTATTATTTATATCACTTATTTTCTTGTTTTTCTTTGGTTTTTATCAATTTATTTAGTATATGTTCAGCTAATCCTTTAAAACTTTTAGCATAATCTGAATCTTTGTATCTCAACACCATTGGCACTCCTTCATCACAACAATCGGTTATATTGCCATCTAATGGAATCGAGGCTAGAATTTCAGTATCCATTTGTTTTATAAACTTTTGTGTAGTATTTTTAAATATTTCCATTTTATTTTGACAATTTCCACATATAGCATGACCCATGTTTTCTGCCAAGCCCAAAATGGGCACTTTCAAAGTCTTATACATTTGAGCTCCCCTAAGTGTAACTTCTAATGCAGCCGTTTGAGGAGTACTTACCAACAAAACACCATCTATTGGGATATTTTGTGTTAATGATAAATGTACATCTCCCGTACCTGGTGGCGTATCTATTATCAAAATATCCAAGGGTGACCAAATGGCACCCTTTAACAGCCTTTGCACGGCAGACATTACTAAAGGTCCTCTCCATATTATAGCACCACCCTGTTGTGTTATTAAACCCATTGACAAACATTTAACACCATAATTAACCGGAGGTATCATAAGATTTCTATCATCTACCAAAGGTTCCTCATGAATATTCATCATTAAGGGAATGGAAGGACCAAAAATGTCCGCATCTAATAGTCCTACACGTTTACCCATATTAGCCAAAGTCGCTGCTAGATTAACTGCCACTGTAGATTTTCCAACGCCTCCCTTGCCCGAAGCTACTACAACAATATTAGCAACTCCGGGCAAGGGTGACCTTTTGGGCAAACCTTTTGCCATTAGAGCCTCCTGGTGAGGAGTAACTTTTGAAACTATATAACGCTAAAATATAGAAATTCTGTACATATTTTAATTATAACTTCATTGTAAAATACCTTGGTTATATTATGGTAAAACGTATTTTTCAACATTTTTTCAATGCGGTAACTAGAGACCTGCGCCGAAAGATTTTAACGGCGGCGGCGGCTTTGCTGAAAATTGTCGGCAGCGGCTCAAAATTGGCTGTTAGCCGACTGAAAGGTAAACATAACGTCGAGTCTATATTAGAGAAATTTCTATCAAGACAAACGTCAAATTTGTGTTTGTGTTGCAGATAATTTTTTATCTCTGTCAATTATAGGGGAAAACGTATGTCATAACTTTTAGTCTACATTACTTTGAGTCTATATTAGACAAATTTTTATCAAGACAAACGTCAAAATGAACTCGAATTTATGGAAGGTGGCAACAACTGTGCAAAAACAACAATATGGCGAATTCATTAATGTTTTTTATGTATGCAGTTTGACAGCTGTAACAACCAAAAATAATAATCAGCTTTTAACTGAGGCTACCTTGTATAGATTCGCATCGATTTTGACGTTTGTCTTGATAAAAATTTGTCTAATGTAGACTCAAAGTTAGACAAATTTTTATCAAGACAAACGTCTAAATGAACTCGAATTTATGGAAGGTAGCAACAATTGTGCAAAAACAACAATATGGCGAATTCATTAATGTTTTTTATGTATGCAGTTTGACAGCTGTAACAACCAAAAATAATAATCAGCTGTTTAACTGAGGCTACCTTGTATAGATTCGCACCGATTTTGACGTTTGTCTTGATAAAAATTTGTCTAATGTAAACTCAAAGTAATAAACCATACAAAAAGTACAAACAACAATCAAGATGGCGTCTTTTACCAAACATTATCAAGACAAAGTTGTCAGAGCTCGAGCGCTGACAATTTTCTTTTAACGTACCGTCTATCCTTTTTCTTGTTCGCACAAGAACAAAACGTCGGCAGAGCAACACACACAGTTTTTTCCCTTTTGTTTTCAGTGGGTAGAACATTTGTCGAACAAATCATAATTTTTTGTTTGCCGTCAGTGTCACTTCGATACTTTTACATGCAGCGCCTCTTCTTCCGCATGCAAAATGACGTTTGAATGCAGACATGGTTGCTCGAACAATTATGCGAACAACGGTGTGCGAACAAGAACAAAACATTAACAACTTGGGTCCACACTATCCAAATGCATGTGCGCACAATATTTTGTTCAATGTGCGAGCATGAAAAAGGCTAACTCTACGTCTTCACTCAGTCATTTTTATTTCCTAACATAAGGAATAACGTGGGCAGAATAAAGGGAACACACTTTTATTTCCAACTTTATGTTAAGGGGTGTAGAAAACGTACATGAGAAATTAAAATTTTAATTTGTCTTTTTTACCGAAATTTTTATTTTTTACTCCGATTTTTATTTTTTACTTGTATTTTTAAAACAAAATTAATTCGTTTTCCGTCTTTATTTTGTTAAAAAAATTAAAAATTTTAAAAAATAACAATAAACTTGACAGCTTATGTTAAATATTATTGCTCAGCTTTGTGTTTAAACATTTATTGCGAAATAGATTGCGCAATAGATTTCTTATTGGTCCATACGTAACATTTTGTAAAGAGAGATAGAATTTGACAATTGCGGACACAAAAATGTCTGCGTGGAGACGTAGAGTAAATACTAAAGTTAATAAAAATTTGTTTAAAATTAAAATTATAGATTATATTCAAACTAAATTCTTTAAAAATACTGCCATTTTCTCAGCTTCCGATTTCTTTATATTCTGAGATTAATAAGTTCTTTAAGATTTGTTTCTAATCTTATCGTATAAAAATGCTAATTATCAACCGATTTTGCTCATTTTTATGAGCGATTTTCTAAGGAATATTTCCTATAATTTGATAACTGGGGCTTCCTAAAAACTGATTTCAACAGACAGACGGACATCTTTATATCGACTTCCCTATCAATAAGGATCCAGAATATGTATACTTTTTGGGGTCTTAGATGAATATTGTAGAAATTACAAACGCAATGACAAACTTATATATACCCTTTACACCTATGGTGAAGGGTATAAAAATAGGAACTTGCGACCTGGCGATTAAAGTTCATAGATATGTACCACTATGGTACTAGAAGATATTATAAATGTGTATTGTACTAAAGCCGGTTGATAATTTTTTCTGGTACTGCTGCTGACTACGCGTAATTGTAATTTGGGCTTCATAAATCAGAGCAGCGCTTCGTTAGTGCCTTTTATATACAACCCTGTTTGATTTTCTTTCAGTTTTATTTGACGTTTTGCTCTCAGTGTACAATTTTTTCTAATAATTTTCTTTTGTGCAAAACGAGAAAAATTTTGGTGAAATAATATAATAATTAAAGAAAAAATAATTGAAAAAAAGATTAAATACATAAAACGAAATTACGAAAATCCATAAAAATCGATTTATTTATTAAACTAATAATTTTCTCAAATGTTTAGAAGCAAAATTCTACAAGATTATACGATATAATAGTTCTTTTTTTCTTTTTTTTTTTTGCAAAAAATATATTGAAAAACGAAAAAGAGAATCAAGAAAAAGGTGCGTATAAAAAAAATATTGTATAAAAGAAAAGGAAGAAAATGCATAAAAAATATGCTGAAAATAAAAAGTAAATCGATTAAATTTACAAAAAAGAATTAAAGATACAGAGTGAAAAATAAAAAAAAGTTAAGAAAAAAGACAAAATAAAAAAAAAATGTAGATATTTTGATAGAAAAAGTAAAGCAAAGTATGATGTGAATAAAAAATATGTGCAATTAAATTCAATTAAAAAAAATTAAAGTAGAGTTAATTTTATTGGAATTAATAATATATGCACACAACAATAACAACAACTAAAAAAAGCTGACAATACACCAACAACAACATTTAAAAAAACAACAAAACCAGCCCGTCAGTCAACCAATGAACCAACGATTCCGTCAGTTTGTAGCATACAATTACACATACACAGTTTTAAATAAAGTTGACGAGACGAGACAACAATAACAAAATATTTATTAAAAAAAAAAAACAAGAATCAGCTAAGTTTTGAGTTCATAATTCCTCAAAAAACAAAACGATTCCTATTAGTTTTTTCTTTCTTATGGGTAGAATAATTGTGTAGGGGTCTTAGGAATGTTTGTATAAATTTTATTTTATTAGTGTACCATTTTATAATAATGTAATTTGTACGTCTATTTGTAGCTGAAATGTATCATTATAATTGTAATTGGTTTATTTTTTTATTATTATGGAAATTTGTATGAAAAGTAATGATTACAAATTGAAGTTGCAACAGGCAATGGAAATTCTTTTATTTTATACATATATCGAGTTGAAACCAAGTTTCCTAGCTAACAAAAATTTATTTCATTCCAAATAAGAAACTATTTTAGGTTTAAAATATATATTTTAGTTGCAAGTTTTAGTGGGCATTTGTAGAAAAGTATATTTACATTTTTTATTATAAGTATTAGGTAATTTTTGGAATTTTTCATATCCCAACCAACGAAAAACTTGCTTTAAAATGTTTATTTTTACAAAATTTATGTTTAACAATTTTTGTAATACATTTTATATATGAAAAAAATATAATTTTAATATTTGTATATATTTTTCAAGATTTCATTTAAGAAAAATCCCGAATCCTTTCCCTTTTCGCTTAATTTCTTTGTTGGGTATATGCATTAATTTTTTTTTTTGCGTATTTTTTAATAAAAAACTAAAGTTATTTTTAAGATAAATTTATTATTAATCAAGTCAATCTCTTCAAATGGAATAATGTGAAAAACAGAGATGATCACTCCAAATGTGGTTTCGATTTCCCTGTTGTCTTGGCTTAGCATACGATTTTTGCGCTTTAGATTATCATAATATAAAACAAAATCGATGTGACGATGTTGGTTTGATCTACTCCCAAAGATTCTGATAATCTAAAAAAAAAATATGATGCTTCATATTCAAAGCCTTTTGAATCTGAAATAATAGGAATTAATGCATACACCCAATAGTACTTTAAAGCAAATTTAGTTTAGACTATTTTTTGTTAAAATTAAATAACAAATTAAGAATTATCAAATATACTTAAAATAATTTAATAATTTTGATTTTTTCAAACTTTTAGTTAAACCTGAAAAATTTCGTTTGCTTTGAAAAAAGCTACCTAAGGAATGTTAAAGTAAAAGCAAACAGGAATTGATAACGTCATCCCTCAACAACATCATTATCATCAGCTTCATTATTAAACAAAAAGTAAATATCTTACAAAATTTCTAAAGGGGTGTTGTTTCTGTTTTATTTTTGTTTCAAAAAATAAGCAAACATTTGTCATATTTTGGTGTAACCTTTTGCTAATAACTAACACACATTGACGTCGTCTCCGCCAGAAGAATCAACGTCGTCTTCGTCATCATCTTCATCAACGTTGTCAACATGTTGTTGCATAGATTTGTTGCCCGCTAGTCTAGCTGCTGGTCAGTAGTAGTTTTTCTATCTAAATTCTATACTAAATTTAATTAGTAAAAAAATGTCTTTATCAACACTTTAATTATGCCAATCACAAAACTATTTGTTTGCGAATTACTTTTCACTTATGCTCTTCATTATACCTACATACATGTATGTATATTTGAAATATTGTATTGTATATTTTAAAATTCTGTTAACGTTTTACACAATATTTTTGTCTTCTCCTTCATTTTTCTCTCTATATGCACTCTGGTATATTTTGCATAAATTTTATTTTAAATTTAATTTGTTTTGTCAGTAATTTTTTTTTATTTTTTAAAATTTGTTTTTGTATGATAGTTTTCTTTTTTTAGATCTCCATTTATCTGTTTTATTGTGTTTTAGTTTTATTTTATAGTTGCTGGAATTGGTAACAACTACAACAAAAAGAAAAAAAGTTGTATTTTGAATTTTTGTTCGTTTCTCCAAAATAAAACAATAGAAATGTTAATTTAATTTATTATTATTTTTTTATTTATTTATTCATTGTATACTTACGAGTTTGTATATATAGTAGTATATTTAAATACAATGTGACGTAGAATATGATATTCAATTATTTAGAAAATTATTTGCGGTTAAAATATACAAATTCAATAATGGTTTGATGAGGTTTGTTTGAGGTTTATATAGACTTTCGATTTTAATTTCTTTCTTTTAATAAATTTATATAATGATTATATATTATATAATTATTATATTTTATAATAAAATGTTGAATAATAAAAAATAACTTGAAAAGTTACTGAAAGCAGGAGAACCAGCAACTTTTTGAAAAATTTTAGGTTTAGACTAAAAATTAACTAATATCTTAAGAAATTTCATTTCAGACAAAAGGTAGATCAACAAATATTCTACTCTAGAGTGTAAAATACATATTATAATTTCATTTACCACTTTGCCATTTTTCTCCTTCACTGTAAACATGCCAACAATACAAATGATTAAAATTTAAAGTTTATTTAGTTGACCACTCAGTCATTCAGTATTCTATTATGTTTTTATGTTAGAGGTTTCAATCACACATTTATTTTTAAACTTTTTGTGACAAAGAAAATTGTATACAATGACCTAAAATAATACAACAAATATGAAATTAGAATTAATGAGTGTTCATGCTATATTTAAAAATTTTTTTGAAGTAAATTAACTTAAATTTTTGTAAAAATATATTAAATTGTATAAGAACATATTCAAATTTATTAAAACCACCCTTGTGTGTAATATTTAAGTGTCCTTTTTGTAGACACAAGATTCATACATAAATTACTTATACAGGTTAACTACTTAGCGGGAAAAAGAAGTACGAAAGAGGCCTTATAAAATGCCTTGTCTATTTACAAAAAAAAAAAAATAATCAAGAAATTAACATCGTATTTTGTTTAAAAACCATTTTCTTTACTGGCACTTAAATTAAGATTACATGATTTTGATTCCTTTTAGGTATTTAGTATTAATTTTTATATATTGTTTTTAAAAACTTCTTCCATTCTGAATGGAAAATTTAGTAGCCAGAAGGGATAATATCTTGACTTTAGAGTGAGGGTATAATAGACTATTTTTAAAATTGTTCTTAAGTAGTATTCGTGTCTGATCGCATATTCTGGCTGTTTTTTCATGCTTTCTTCAAAAGGATCAATTGTGTCTGGTACAATTTTTAATGATTATTTTACACGGTTTTGAATCTTATTTAAAGCTCATAATGACACACTTATGATACTACCAAATACAGAGTATTATCTTGGCGCCATAGTATTTTCCTAATTGTCATAGTTTCACATTCTATTTTTGAGAGTAATATTATAATGAACTCACTTTTCATCGACCGAAACAATTTGATTCAGGAACGACTGCGTTTACTGGCTCTGAGGTTTCATTTTTTTAAAAAATGCAATATCGACTTGGAACTTTTTTTATTTGACTTCAGTTCGTGTTACTCCTAATTTTCTTGAATTTGGAATATTTGAATAATCCAAATGTCTAAAAATCGTTAATCTACTCTCAATGATTCCGGAAGCACTTCTTGCATTGAGCATGTGCCTTGATCGACATAATCCTCCTATACTTTATATAAAAAGCTTTTTTCTCTGTCTGGAATACTTCTCATTGTGTACATCGAAATAGCTTTTTATAAATCATCTAAACTATTCACAACAAGTTGCGAACTTAAGAAAGATAAGTAAGCAAATTTCTAATTTTTGGTAAAATCTAATTTTTGCTAAAATTTCTAGTTTTTAGTCATATTTTAGATTTTTGATGAAATTTCAAATTTTTAGTCAAATTTTGGATTTTTTGTAAAATTTTAATTTTTAACGTTTGGTGAAATTTCGACTTCTTCGAAAAATTTTTAATTTTTTATGGAATTTTCGTTTTTTTTGTGAAATATGTTATTTTTTTTACACTACTTATACATTACCTGAATAACCCATTATTTTAACACGGTGATGTCATTAGAGGCAACTACTTACTTTATATCATTACTTAGATATCATTACAGGAACTAATTACTGAGTGCTACTGAAGTCATTATAAGTTAAAACAAGAGGAACTAGTTACGTATTAGGTTACTAATAAGCAATGAAATTTTAGGCTAAAAATTTTGTTTGTTTTTTAATTGTAAAAGATTTATACGCAAATTTTGTCTCGTTCCTTCTTTAAATATATTAATTGCTCAACTAAATAAGAAATCGATAAGTCTGATCATAAATAAGTATTTACATACCGGGTTATAAATAAGTAGTCACTAAACTGCTTCTATGTAATGTAATAAAACATAGTTTAATAAAAAGGCTTTAACATTGAAGGACTTTAATATTTTCCCGCTAAGTACTTATGTTATTCAAATATGTATGTACAAACATTGTTGCCTGGGTAACAAACTTTTGCAGTAAAATAAGTAAAACTGAAATATGTATGAGAACATACTTATGAAAGTTTTACTTTATATCCTTTTTTCATATACAGGAAGTTAATTATGCACCGTACATAAAATGTTCCATAAAACTTCTTACATGAGTATTTATTTATACATATCAAGAGTAAGAATTATGAAAGAATACATTTAGACACTGGATGATATTGGATATTGCAGGATGATCAAGGACAGTATAATAGAAAACGTATCTCCGTTTATAATTAATGCTAGCTATTGAATTTTTGTAATAAATAAAATATTTTCCTTCTTAAAATTTTTACCCTTTTTCATAATTTTTATTTTTTAAACGTTTTCGAAATCTTAAATATTAAACATTTGCTTAATTTTTGTTTATATTATAGGAAATTTATGTATACAATAATATTCTTATGTGTGGATATTTGACTAATAATACATATTCTCATGCCATTTCTTTGCAGTCTGTTGTTCTGTTTGTTGGTGGTTATGTCTGTTTACAAAAATAACACCACAATTACTCAATAATAAAGAAAATAAATAAAAACGAAATGAACGCAACTGTTTAAATGATTTTTCTTGGCTTCATATGCACGCATTTTAGACAGTTGTTTTTGTTTTTATTTGTATGGTTTGCCCACTAATACTATCCGTTTATATTTTTGTTGTCTCTATATGTAAGTTTATTTTTAAATTTTCCAACTTAAAGTTTCTTTAAAAAAATACAAATTTTGGCCAGGGAATGGGCTAGTTTCATTAAAAATTTGTGCTTTTGTTTTTAATTTGTTTGGTTATAATTTGGTAATTTTTGTTCAAAACTTATTGTAATTATTTTGAATTTATCATAATGAAATTCATATTGAAGATACTTTTTATATTGCATATGTATGATATCACAACATTTGTTTAGTTTTTATTTAATCAACAAAAAGGTTAATCAACTTTTATATAAAGACTTGCATACAATTTGGTTTTTATAAACATTTGTAGTTTTTTTATTATTATTATTGTGGCATATGTATGTAGTCAGTCTTAAGTAGCATGTAGTATCATCCGGTCATGACACATAATCGGATAATGATCCATTTCTTTTTTGTGTTTTTAAAAGTATATTATTTGTTTATAAAAGTTTTATAATGGATTGTAGGTAAAATAAAATAAAATTTAATGTTTTATTTAAGTAATAAAACGAAAAAATTTAAAATATTAAAATATCTGTTTTATATCAAGTAGCTAATAATAATTTATATTTTTTTACATTCTTTCTTATATTTCTTAAAATTAAATTAAAACATAGTGGGAGAAGTTGAGTTAAAGAGAAAATAGAATTAACTAAATTTCAAAAAAGTTTACAACAATACAAAATCTTTTTGGTGATTTTTTTAATTGTGGCGATTTTTTCACTGGAGGTTTTTACCATTTCGTTAAAAATTAATTTTGGCGATTTCTTAAACCCTGCGTTTTTTTTTTTTTTTGCGATTTTTTCTAGTTAATACATCTTTTTATTTTATAGATTTTTCATACTGACGATTTTTTCACATTGGTGTTTAAATCATCCTGACGTTTTTTGTATATTTTATTTTATTTATTTATTTATTTATTTATTAAATTCAAGTAATATAAAAAGCCTTTCAAGATTTTTTTTTCAATTTTGCCGTTTTTTTTTTTTTTTTTTTTTTGGTTAAACAATTTTTTATTTTGGTGTTATATTTTTATTATTTTTATTTTATTTATTTACAAAATATATAATACAAAGCCCTTGTGGCCAAAATAATATTACATAACATAAATATTAATATCCCAGGAAAAATTGTATTAGTTCTACAACTAGTTCCAGAACACATGAAAGTATCCTGTACTTGTTCTACTTTGACGTTACGACCAATGATTTATGATTGAAATTGTCACCTCCAGAACTAGTTCTATGGAAGTGTTAGCTAGCCAGTACCCATTTTATGGAACGGTTCTAGAGCTAGTTCTTTAATTAATGATTTTTGTTCAAAATTGCTACATACAGAATTAGTTCTATAGAAGCTATAGAAAACGGTTTCAGAGCCAGTTTTTTTTTTATTTTTTATTCTAATGGACTATTTCCTAAAGGACACTTTTAAAATCAATTTAATATAATTTTTTTTTTAATTTTTGGAATTTTTTTTTATACAATTTTTTTAAACAGTTCGAGAACTAGTAATTTGTTCTCAGAAGTGATGTAGAAGTCATACAGAGTTAGTTCTTAGGCATTAGTTCTCTAAAATATTCCTTCAAACGAGTTTAGAATCACAATAAGGTTCTACTTCATTAGTGTCAGAATTGGTTGTGATACAACTAGTTCTGAGGATGTTATTAAAGAATCTGAAGTGGGTCTGATTACAGCGGTTCTAGAACTAATGATTTAAGAACATGTTCTAAAATTTTTCTGTGATATTTATATTCTGCCTGTTTATGGAATCCTCATCGGAATTGGATTGGAAACGAAATTCAAATCCAATTGAACTTGAAATGGGTTTATGAAAACGTTACAAAAAGAATTTGTTAAGGGATTGATATTTCCGCTCTTAATTCAATTTTTATGATCTTAAATAAATTTTGGTATCGATTTTCCTACCATAATTTATAAATTGTTTTTAAATGTGATGGAAATGTTTCAGTGGCTTTAAGACACCTGATGGAGATTCTTTGATTAATCAATTTTATGAAAATGTCATTGACAGACTAAAATTGATTTCAGATTTCAAGCAATCACAATTGAACAAAACTTGAAACTTTTTGTTCAATCATATTATTTTAATTTTGTTTATAGACTATGCTGGTAATCTGGTTATATTTCAATAATTAGTGTATTATAATTTATTTTTTAATTAAATTATCTCGATATTCTTTTATTTTGGGTCCTTTTTTTTAATATTTTCTTAAAATAATCTATTTTTTACACAATATTCAGTGTGCAATTGAAAGTTTGCCATTATTGTTCAAATGCGTTATATCAAGTTCGCGTAAAATAAAAACGCGTATTTCAAGAAATGGTCACTATTATTGAACTGTGTTATAAGGAAATCGCGGAAATGGAGTGTCGCGTAAACCGAGGGTTACCTGTAGTCCTATTATGTAGCGACTTTAATTAGGAAATAAGAAATCAATACATATAAAGCAGACAAGTAATGTAATATTAACTTCATCATAATCACATTTTGTTGATTTTTTCACCCTGTCGTTTTTTTTTCGTTTTGTCGTTTTTTTTACATTCCAGTCATTCTTTCATTTTGCCTATTTTTGATGATTATCATAGGGGTTTTTCTTTTTGATTTTCTTTTTTTGTGATTTTCCTTTTGACATATTTCCATTTTGGAAATTTTGTTCAATTTGGCGATTTTTTCACTTTAGTATTTTTTTACAAATTGTCGTTCTTTCCGATAGTATATTTTTTTAATTTTGGTGATTTTTTTATGATTTTTCCGATTTGGCGTTTTTTTTTTTTTTTTTTTTTTTAAGATAATTTTTTTACTGGAGTTTATTTCCTATTTTCCGTTAATCCATTTTTTCTTTTTGCTGTTTTTTTTTTAATTTGTTTTCCCTTTTCGTCTTTTGGCGATTTTTTTCGGTTAGTTGGTTTTTCCGTTTAGGAATTCATTTTCATTTCGGTGATTTTTGGGTTTTTTCAAAATAATCAATAAAAATCAGAATAATAACATAAAAAACCTAAAATAACTGTTATTTTAATCAAAACCATAAAAATTAAAAAAAAATCCCCCGAATTTTATGTAATATCCATGATTTTAAATATATAAAATAAAAGAGTAATAAAATGAGTTTATCTTGATAACGCAAGTAAAACTTTTATTAAAATCAGATGTATATAAATGGAATCATGCTATAGCTTAGACAACTTTTGGTAAGTGGTTTAGACGTTTTATAAAAGGAGATTTCCATGTGGAGTATTCTGACCAGCAAAAAAAAATGGAGGAGGGTTTGCTCGATATTCGGCATAGTATTAAATTAAATAACTTAAATAACTCATTTTAAATACAAATATTTTGCTCTCTATTATTACTAAAAAATTTATTAAAAATACACAAAAAGTTGTAAATTTTATCGTATTTATTTTTGCACTTAGATTTCAAAATATTTTTAATATTTGCTATAACAACTTTTGTTTTTTAATTTTGAACTTTTGCACAAAGTATCTAATAAAAAAGCAAGTAAATCTTTTCTTATGTAAATAAATTAAAAAAATATATATTTTTATTTTAACAAACAATTTTTAATAATCTCAAATAATTTTTCTAGTTATGGTTTTAGTCAGCAACGAATGGCAAAACAAAAGTGAAAATGTACCAAAAACGACTGAAAATACAACAACCACAGCCGGTACTACTAATACAACAACAGCAGCAACATCGTCATCAGTTTCAACAGCCAATATTGCTGAATCAATACCAGCAACAGAAGGAGCAGCAGTTGTTAATGCAAATAGTAAGGCAACAACAAATTGCAAAGAATCAGAAACTGTAGCAGGAGATTCTTCTTCAATAAATTCCATAAATGCAATAACAACTGTAATATCACCAATAACAACAACAGAAACTACAGAAAAAGCAACAACAGGAACAGCAATACCAGAAACAACAACAACAATAATAACAAAAAATAAAACTGTAGCAAACGATAACGCCAACAACGAACAATTGAATGAAATAATAAAAGATAAAAAATCTATAGAAATCGTATATAAAAATAAAATAAACGAAGACGATATAAACGAGAGTAAAAACGCTGAAGTTGGAAAATTATTTACTACAGCTAAAGAACAGTCGCAGCATCAGCAGCAGCTATTAAAACAGGAAGATAATAATTTGAATGAATCTGTATTAAATTATAATAATAGTATAAAAATAATGGCTGAAAATACTAAAGAATCCCCTTTGAAAGAGGAAAAAGAGGCAGAGGATTTGTCACAACAAACTCTCATCAATAATCATCAACAACAACAACTACATACGGAAAATAATAAGGATTTTGAGGAAGCAAATTCATATCCAAATTCCAATACCAATACTCTAACAACAACAGCTCCAACATCTATAAAAACACAACAAAACAATCAACAACAAAATATTATTACACAACAGCAACAAGTGCCACTTAGTTGTCCTATAACGCCGCAGGCTTTGAGTAGTGCATTGCAATCGGCTTTAAATAACAACAATAATGCCAATAATGCTAATAATTCAGTGGCAGCAGCTGGTTTGCAGCCAAATTTTCTCAGTCAATTGGCATTAACGGCAAATGTAGCGGGACTGCAAAAAACGTCTACAACAACAGCCGCCGTCACTAACTTAACTGCCAAACAATTGAATCAATCATTCAATATGTTGGATTCAAATAATCAAAATAAAAGTGATAGTAATCTTTTGGAAAGCACAAACACAAATAATCCAACAACCATAACATCATCGTCATCATCAACAGTACCTGCCGTAACGTTCGATAATAATGGACAAGCAAAAATTGTTTTGATCTGTGAGGGAAATTCACATCCATTTCAAACACGTACCATTAGTCTCACACCAAATGTCGAGTGTATGGTCGGACGTTTGATAGCCAAAAGTAAAGCTTCAGAAAATAATGCTATTTTCGACTGTAAAGTATTATCGCGTAAACATGCTGTCATTTGGTATACACCCGATGGTAAATTCTGGGTCAAAGATACCAAATCATCGAATGGCACCTTTATAAATGACAATAAATTAGGCGATGAAGAAGCTGAATTGCATTTCGGTGATATTGTCAAATTTGGCGTGGATGTGTTAGAGAATTCCCGCAAAGAAGTTCATGGCTGTATTATAGCCTGTGTTAAATTATATTTACCTGATGGTCGTGAAGCCATATCGATTGATTCATCCGCCCACCGTAGTCAATTCTCGGGAGAGGGTCGTATTAGTTATGATGAGTTGCATCGTTTAAATCTTTACATACAGGAAACATCACAACGTGAAAAGGTGCTCACCTCTAAGCTGTGTAATATACAAAATGTTTTAGATGCCACACGAAAGAATTCAGCACTTTGCTGGCAATCAATGATAACTGAGGATCAACTATTACATCGTATACACTCGTTGGAGAAGAAATTACAGTTCATGGAGAAAAATGTGCCTGAAAATTTATTAAGAAATGAGGTAAGAACAAATGGAGAATGGTAAAGTAAAACAATGTCAAGGCTATAGAATAGACTATAGTAAATTCTGTAGACTAAATTATAGCCAAGGCTATAAATTAGACTATAGTCATAGTTATAGATAAGACTATAGTAAAGGCTAAAGATTAGGTTCTAGTCAAGGCCATAGAATATACTATAGTAAAGGCTATAAAATATAGAATTTTTTTTTTTCATCAAATTTATAAAAATTTAAATATGTATTTACTATTCCTTTCTTTCCAGGTTCTTAAATTACTCGATGACAAGAGTACATATCAACATACAGCCAAAGAGGCCTTACGCAAAGTCTATCAAGAACGTTGTGATGCCATGCAAATGCTTGCTAAAATGGAATCAGCCTATACACAATCCGATAACGAATGTTCATTATTGCGCGATCAAATTATGAATTCTAAACAAACCCTACAGGAAGTCAACACTCGCCTGTTGCGCCTCGAAACCGAATATAATGAATATAAAGATGAGGTGGCACGTCAACAACAGGAGGCCAAAGAGCGTGAAGAACAACGTATAGCAGAGCTCACGGAAAAGTTACGAGAACGTGAACTCGAGTGTAAAGATTTGAAAAAGAAAATATCAGAATTGTTAATAAAACGAGCAGAACTAATCGAAGATGAGGAGCAATTGTTAGAAAAGCAAGCCATAGAAAAATTGGATGCTGCCATAGCAGATATGGATTTGGGTGATGATGAAGATAGTAGTGAAGATGAAGAAGCAAATGATGTTGTAGATGTTGAAAACAAACGTAATGGTAATGAACAAATTGAGGCTAAGGAGAAAGAAGGGGGAGATCATAATTTAGAAGGTGAATTCTTTATAAAAACAAAAAAAACCAAACGACCTCAATTAGCTGCCATATTTGGTGATAAATTGAATGGTGTCGAAGAACAGCAAGAGGAGCAGGATAAAACCAAGGTAAGTTTTTGTCAAGGAGTTCTTCTTATTTGATAATTTTATATAATGAATTAATTTTTAAAGCTTAAAAAAGCCAAGACATCATTATCGCCACCAAAACGTGTCAAAGAAACTACCATAATGAAATGGTTACAAAACTCCGATTTAAATAAAAATGAGGGCTCCTTTGATATCTTCAAAGCCATATGCAATGAAAACGAAGAAGGAGATGACGAAGATATTGCTGATGTTGAAGATAAGTTACAATTGCCTGAAGAATGTAATTCATTAAGCAATTTTTCGAGTAAATTGAAAAATGTACAAAAAAATCTACAACAATTGGAAGCAGAAATTGAAAATGAAACAGATATAGAAACTGCCGTCAAGCAGGAATTTAAGGAGGAAGAAGATAGCAGTGATGACGAGGACGGTGATCACAATGAAGGTGCTTGTGCTGAGCAAGAATTCATTATTAAACGTAATGGTAAAACTAGCACAACATCTAGTAACCAGGTGCTTTCTAAGGAAAACAAAAAATATTTATTACTAAAATCAAGTGTTAATATGCTAAGAGAAGCTTACAATGAAATTTGGCATAGTGTTAAAGAACGCAATGAACAACAGCAGCCGCAAGAGGCAGAAGATAAAGAAAAATCCCCACCTCCTAATATTAAAGTAAAAACACAATTCCAAGCATTTGCCACAAGTCCCACAGCTGTAGCAACTAAAAAATACAATAAACAACAAAAAGTAATACCATCATCTGAATCAGATATTACTGAATCAGACTCTGAAGTTGAAAGCATAACTTTAGCTTCTCCTATTACAGCCAGGGCAGTCAATGAAAAAACTGATAACGATTATTTATTACAAGAAAAACTCAAAGAATACGAAATCCAGGTGAGTTTGTTAAATGAAAAACTACAACAAACCGAATTGGAGGCACAGCATACTTTGGAAATTATGCAAGTGGAATGTGATGATGTTAAATTAAAAATGAAAAATCTTAATAAAATCATAGAATCCTTAAAGAATGATAAAAAGGCTTTAGAAGAAGTTATCAATGAAAATAAAAATAATACTAAGAAATTAGATGAAATCACAACGGAATCTACAACAATAAGTAAAACAGCCAAAACCTGCCCAGAAATTGAATTGGAAATGGCAAAAGAATTAGAGCTAGAAGAAGATGAAATTTTAAAGGCCATCAATGTAACCGCCTTGGAACGTGAAGAAGAGCTTATCGCCTATAAGGAACGTTTGGAACAACAACAAAGAGAAAATATTGATTTACGCAATGAAATTGCTTTACTCAAGCTTAAAGCTAATAATCCTACAACTACAAAAGATATATTGCTTAAACAATATCTACCCTGTAGTTTTGTGGTTTTAGCCATTATCATATATTTTCTAACAACCTACTATTGAAGGTTTAGTTTTTTTTTCTAATAATATAAAACCCCTAACTACAGCTTCCATTTCATTTAATTAAAAAAATTATCTGCATGTTTTTAATTTTAATACTTTTCTATTGTTTGGCTAAATTTTCAGTTACGTTTTTCTTTATTAATATACCCTCCATTTATGTTTTTTTTCTATTGTTTTCTTTTTTATTTAATGTAATAATTATTTTGCTTAACAAGTAAATATTTTTATTAACAAAATAATTATAATAAATAATATATGGCATATATAAATATATGAAATAAAATACCTAATTATAATATAAAAAAATATGCAAAAGAATTAAAACAAAAAAACCAACTCAATTTTCAATTATTAACAAAAAAAAAAAAAAAAAAAAAGATCTATTTAACAAAATACTTTAAACAAACAAACAAGGCCTGTAATATGATCTTTAATATTATTCATTCTTATTAATATTTTTTAATTATTATCTTTATTATTAATAATATTTTGCAAAACTAGTTAAAACTAGTAACAAAAAATATCTATTTTTGTTTATATGTATTTTTTATTGTTTAAAATAACTAATATAGCATTGGGGTTTTAATTTATTATTCAAAAATTTTAGTTAATATTAAAAAGCCGGGAAATGAATGTTATGTATTAAAAGCGTTCAAGAGTTTTTTGAAAACTTAAATTTAAATTACTTTTTTAAAATCTTTTGGAATTTGTCTGTATTCCAGGCTTGTTAAAATATGTTAGTTTTTATTAATATTTTCTAACTTTTTTTATTTGTTTAGAAGTATTAGACAGATTTAAAGGTTTTCCGAGATTTAAGTCAAATATACAAAAATCTTAAAAATTTGTCAAAAGTTTTATGTAATAAAAACAAAACTATATAATTTTTTCTAAAAAGAAAAATTGTTGAATTTTATCTCTAAATGAATAATGATTGAAAATTTACTTTTAAAAGAAAATTTTTTGAAAATTTTCTCTTAAAAGAAAGAACATTGCAAATTTAAAAAATAAAAATTATTAAAAAAAATTTTTTTAAGAATAAAAATTGACTTCTAAAGAAAAATCATGGAAAATTTTTCTGTAAGTAAAAATATTTAAAAGATTCTCTGTGAAGAGAAATTATTGAAAATTTTCTCTTAAAAAATTTTCACTAAATGGAAAAGTTGTTGAAAATTTTGTCTTCAAAATAAAATATTGAGAATTTTCTAGAAAAATGGTTTAACAATTTTCTCTTAAAAGAAAAAAATTAAAAATTTTTTCTGAAAAGAAAAATTATTGAACATTTTCTCTAAAAGAAAAAGTTATTGAAATATTTTCTTAAAAGAGAAAATATGGAATATTTTTTCTTAATTGAAAAATTATTCAATATTTTTTCTAAAAAGAAAAATTGTCGTTTTTTTGTAAGAAAAACTATCAACATTTTTTCTAAAAAGTATCGTGGAAATTTTTTTCCTGAGAAATTATCAAAAAATAATTTTATCAAAAATTATACTAAACAAATTTTCGAAAATTTCCCTAAAAAAATAATTTCTTTCTATAGAAAAATTCCCATAAATTTTTAATTTATAAAAAATATTGGAAATTTATTTTTTTTTATAATTTTTGATACATATTTTATAAAAGCCTTTAAATCTGTTTTAATTTGCTCTAAGAGTTAATTATAAATAATTGTTTAACATTTTGTTTAAAAAATTTAAAATATTTAGTCAAAATATTTCTATTTCAAATACACAAAATTTCTGCAATCACCAATAAAATTTTTCTTGATTTATTTTTTATTTCAAATGCCTCCCAATATCTATTTAGTTATTAATTTATTTATCTCTATTGTATTTTTATAAATTTCACAGCTATATAAGCTAATTATTGTTTATTACATAATTATATATTTAAACGAAAAACAAAAAAAAAAAAAAAAAAAAACTTACACATATATAAAATAAAATCTACCATATAAAAAAATTTGCATTTGTAGACAAAAAACAAAACAAAAAAACCGAAAAACTTAAAAAAAAGTAATAAAAAATTGAATTTGTTAATTATTTTAAGTTTTTCTTTTACATTTTAGTTAATTCTTTTTTTATTAGTTATAATTTTATTATTTTTTTGTAAAAAAAAGAAACAAACATACGGTTTTAAACTCCTTTTTTTCTTGATTAATTATAATTTATCTTTTTTAATGTTTTGTTGTGTTTATAATTTGTTAACCTCCATCCATGTCCCTTTAATTTTTAATACATTAGCTTTGCTAATGTTTTAAAAATTTATTTAAAAATATTAAAAAAGAAGTTTTTTATTTTTTTAGGTATGCAAACAATTTGCCACAATGATAACCAAATTTTTTTAATAAAAATTAAAAAAAAATCATTAAAATTTTGCTGAAAATGATAAAATACAAAATAAATTAAAAAAAAAAAAAAAATGCTAAATTATTGTAAATTATATGCATATAAAACAAACAAATAAAAACAAAAAATCAATTATTATTAATATTTAATTACCATGAAATATATACAGAAACAAAAAATAAGTAATTATAATAAAATGAAAGATAAAACTTATTATAAACGAAAAACATAATTGTGTTTTAATGAATCTCAGATATTTTGGAAAAATTGCTCACTCAAAGGGTATTTAAAAATATTTGATAACCTTAAACCTTTGAAGCATTATTTATTATCTTTATTTATTAATTAATACAAAACAAATTAATAAAACATGATTTACATATATAAAAAGTCAAACTATCCACCAACCCCCCCTGAATGCCCTGAAATTAAAATAGTTTGACAATAACATTAGTTTATATAATGTTTATAATGATCAAAATTTTTAAATTGTTAGTAACATAATAAGTTCAAGTTCATACTTTTTTAACTCACTGTATAAACGAAATCAACCAATTTTATCTTATAGATCTTAAAGACCATTGTTTAATAGAATAGCTGTTTTACAAATTTTCCATTGATATACCTCGCGGTATGCAAAATTTTTTTCGAGTTTTTTTACTCTTCCTCTCCATTCTCGTATTTTCTGTTCATAGATTTTTTTGTCATTATGTACAGTAGTTTTACATTTGTTGTTTTTGTAGATGTGCGAGCACTGCTTTCTAATTACGCTATGACTTGCCCCTTCATTAATTTGTTTATAAAGAGTGATTGCGTATTTGCTGGGTTTGTAATGTTATGTGAAGTCTAATATTTTCATAAATTACAGTATGCATGTTAATCAAAAGTGTTAGAAGGGTAACTTAACATGTGTTAGCTTATTGTAGGTAGACCTTTAAATTTTAGGAATTTTAGTTCAGTGCAATATTGTTAAATAAGTGTAAACATTTTGTATAGAACACACAGAACGCATGAAGGCATGCCGAAATTATAAATTAAAAAATAGGGAATGTTCATGGACATGATTTTGTAAAAATAAATTATAATTTTATTTGAATTAGTTGGTTTTTTTTTCGAAAACTAATATATATTGTTTTAAATACGTTATATCTTAGAAGTTGATAAATTTTGTATAAATTTGGAAAAATATATATCTTTGTTTATTTTTTAAATTAAAATATATAAATAAACTTTATCAGATGAAACACATGCATATAGTTGGAATGTTTATATGTTTTTAAATGCAAAAGCTTTCAAAAAATTATAAATTTCTGTTGTTATTAACTTTATTTAACAACGGAAAATCTTGCCTATTTATAATAAAAACGCGGCATTGACATTATTAAATTGCTAATTTCACTCTTAAAAGTAAAGTTGCCAGACCTACATACTTATATACTCATTTGTCGTTATTTTTCTATTATTTAAAAAATGTAATGTGTAATTTAAACAATACTTCTTATAGATCTATTCTATTATTTCTTTTATTAAACAATACTTCCCTTTTGCAGTAATTAAAAAAATTTCAATTATAATTATTAGTCTGTAATTAAAAAAAAAAAAAAAAAAACAAAATAGTTTTTTATTTTTAACAAAAATAAATTTAAAGAAAAAATTATCTTAAAAAGTTATTGCAACACAATTTGCAACAATTTTTATTAATATTTAATAAAGTGTTATTATTATTTTCTATTAAATGAATTTTAACCTAAATTAATTAAACAAATTTGTTTTTTTTTAAATATTCTTTTATTACGTCGAGTCTATATTAGATAAATTTCTATCAAGACAAACGTAAAATTTTTGTTTGAGTTGCATATAATTTTTTATCTTTGTCAATTACACTGGGGCTACACATGATTTTTTTATATCATAATATGTAACAGAGAGTGTCAAATCCGCTCTCTGAGAGAATTATCTCACGTGTAGACTAAAATATTAGTATTATAAGAAATATTATGAGACTGTTGTGATAAGATTTTTCTACACAACTATCTTATAAGATTTTCTCTCAAAAAAATACATATTTACGAAAGTTTGTTTGTGTGTGTGAATATGTATTTTTAAAAGTACTAAAAACAATGTTTTTTTGTAAAATTGTTTTATTTTAATGGTTATTCTACATTTAGAAACATATTTTTATTAAAATTGTGCTAAAAAATTTCGAATTTCTTAAATAAAAAGCACATGTTTACTCTATGACTTAATGAAAATAATGAAATATTATGAGATTTATTAGAATACATTTACCCCTTGTTTAAGATTTAACATAATATAAACACGGCGTTATCTTACATATTATAACAACGTGGAGACAGTATGTTATAGGGGAAAACGTATGTTATAATAAGCCATGCAAAAAGTACCAACAACAATCAAGATGGAGTCTTTTACTAAGCATTATCAAGACAAAGTTGTCCGAGCTCGAGCGCTGACAATTTTCTTTTAACGCTGCAATAACACTGACAAATTCAGTCTACATTAGACAAATCTTTATCTTGATAAAATTTTGACGTTTGTCTTGATAAAAATTTGTCTAATGTAGACTCAAAGTTATAGTGGCATCTCTCGGATTAACGAACAATTTTTCTTTGAATACTTGGCAGTACTTTTTTCACGATATTTGTTTGTATTTTTCTTTATAGTTGAAACACTGCTGTCAACTTTTTTCCGAAAATTCCTGTAAAACCCATAGAAACCGCCAAATTATTTGATTATCAAAAAATATATTTTTAATGTTGGTATTTGTTTATTTATTTGTTTTATTTATTTGGCGTAAATCAAGATCTTCGGCACAGTTGATTTTTAAACAACTTTGATAGTGATTCTATAGTACTTTTACATGTGATTATAGTACAATAAAAAAATTTGTCCGCTCTTGCTCGGTTCACGAGTTATAGGCCTTCAAAGTTTCAATATATTTTCCTGAATATCTTTATTAATAATTGTCGGATCTTAATAATATTGATGTCATTTAAAGGCACTTATAAATACCTTTTCAATGATATATATCATTACCATATTAATAAATTACTTGGGAACAAAATTGACATTTTGTATAAAAATGGCGGAACTTAAAAAAATTTTGATATTCGAAAAAAGCTTATTTAGCGAAGCCGGTGTTCGACATACCCAGAGAAGAAAGTCCTTAAGCCCGGCCGCAGGCCTGCTACACAGAAAAACTTTTATTAAGGCGTAAAAAAAAATATAATAATTTCAAGTGTGCCGAAGATCTTGTAAGCGCCATAATTTATTTGTTGGAATTGATATGTAATGGGTCGAGATATTACAAACAACTTGCAGCCGTATTCAAAAACGAGAGAAACTATAGTCGGTCATTGTATATGAGCTTAAAATTCGACCTGTGGCCAATTGTAGATCAACACTTACTAAATGTAAAATAAATTATACAAAATACAGAACAATGCACTGATACTAACATCTATATGATTTTATTCCTTTTAGGGCGATTCCCGGATAATTTTTTCAATGTGTAACAAACATCAGCACAAACGCATTATACCCCAACCACCTATGGTATAAAAATAATGTATGTTTGATTACGAGTTACTAACTTTTTCTTATGGAAATTTACATTTACGTTATCAAACATACATTTTTTAATACAGCTGTTAGTATTTCGTCATTTAGCACATAATCTTGAAAAGTCGCCACATAGTTCCAATATATAAAAGGGTCCAAAAAGTGGCCAGGTGATTGAAAAAGGTGCAATTGGTGACAAAAGTCATTTAAAGGTAACGCCGGATTTGATGGTGCACGGTGTTTTACTAGATATGTGGTCGCTTTCGGATAAATTGCACACATTTTTATTTTTTTCAATTAAAAAATAAATAAACAAAGACATTTTTTATATTTCATTTTATTTTCTACATTCTTATTATGATTTTGCTTATTATTCTGTTATTTGACATGCCAAGAATTGAAGAATCTCAATGTCTGATTACTTATATTTTTAATCAAAATTAAATTTTTCCTGTAAAATCATAAAAAAGGGTTTGATTTTTTTTTTAAATTGTTCCAATAAAAAAATAAATAAATTAATTAAAAAGAAATAATTAAAATTCTTAGAAAACTATCCTAAAAAGTAGATTTTATTAACTTTCATTTTATATTTTTCACTAAAATTCTATTTTTATTCAAACTTAAATTAGTTTTTTATAAAAATTTTAGTAAAATAGTCTGATTTTCCGTTAACCTACAAAACGCTTTTTTTCTCTGCAATTGTCATATAAAAAACGCTAGACTTAAAGAAAAAAATCGTTGAATTGGCAACAGTGTTTACGAAACAAAAAAAAGATTTTCAGTGCAACGAGTACTGGCAAAACGAGTGGTCGTGTTAAAAACGGAAATATAAAAATCTCGGAGAATGTTTTTTTCAACATTTAAAAAAAATTAAATCTTTTAGATCAGCAGAAAATTTGTAATAACAAATTATTAGAAAAAAAGCCGCATAAATAAAAGTAATGATTCTTAATAAAAATTAAAAAGCAAATAAAACTGGTGAATAAAAGCAAAAAATTAGTGTCTCCATGACAAATAAAAGAATTCTTATTAAGTGTTGAAGTGTGTGTGTGCAATATCCATAACTAGCGTGTGTGTGTGTGAGATGTTTTTCTTTCTTTTTTTTTCTACTGCTAATAAAGAAACTAACAAAATTTATTAAATAGTTTCTTTTCATTTATTAAATAAAAGAGTACCATCTATTATAAATAAATTATGAAATATAATCTTAATATATTAAATAAAAGTTTTCAATGATCAACATAATGGGTTGGGTGGTAGCAAAAAGCCGACTATGAAAAAAATATGCAAAAAAAAAGAAAGAAAAATATATAACGAATTAAAAAAAAATCTATGACATTTTAACGAATGTGAAGTTAAAGTAGGGAGTTGAAAAGAAAATATAAAAACAAGAAAGAAAAAATTAAAGAAAAAGTGTTGCCATTTAGAAAATTAATTAGGATATTAGTGACTTTTTTGAAAATATTTTTTAATTGCCTTTTTTGTGCGAAATATAATTTAATAATTTTATGTTTGTTTTTTGCCTTATATAGCTATAAAGAAAAAAATTTATGACAAACGAAAAAATTTAATTGAAAATAATAATAAAAAACTTAACGTTTCTATTATAACAACGACAATATATTTTAATTGATTGTTGTCTTCATTGTTGTTGTTTATTTTTTTTTTGTCTGCTGTGGTTGTCAAAACAAAAGCAAAAATATTTTTACGACAAGGATTTTTTCGAAATAATCAATGAGGTAAGAAAAATATTTTTCTTAGTAGATTGATTTATGTAATATTCGATATTTTGAGTGTAATATTTAATATTGAATATTAAATTGTTATATAAAGGAAGTCAAGAATTATAAATATTTTAAAAATTCAAAACTATTTTTTAATAGAAGTGTGTCTTTTTTTAACATTTTCCGGATTGTAATGCAGAGGAAATATATATCTGGGGATTTATGAATAATATCTGTACGATTTTTCATTAAAAAAAGTTGAGATAGCTCTAAAAATTTATTTTGTATTTGTTAATGTTTTATATCTAATTATTTTTTAAAAAAGGCTGCAAATGTCCACAAAATCCATAGTAAAAAACTTATTTCAAAACATAATTTTTCAAAAAATTTTACATTTTTAAAAATCAAAAATATATTGATATAATCATTTAAAAAAAGTAACAAATTTTAACCACAAAAATCAACTTTTCTAAAAAAAAAAAAACTAAAAACAATTTTTCTAATTTTAGATTTAAAAAAAGTTTAAAAATCGCACTAATATTAAAAAAAAATCAATTTTAAAAATAATTTCAATAAAAAGAAATTTCCAAACAAATTTTGAAATATATTTTTTAAATAAAACAAATTAAAAAAAATCTTAAAATTTTTAAAAAGTATTAATTTAAAAAAAAATACGGAATTTAAAAAAAAAAAAAAAAAATCCAAAACGATCCCGCATAAATTGCCAATAAATAAAGTACCAAAAAAAAAACAGAATTAAAGCATACCAAAACTAAAAAGGAGAAATTTTGAAAAAGTACTCATTTTCAAAAAAGTACACATTTTCAAAAAAAGTACAAATTTTCCAATAAGAAACTCAAAACAAATAAAGTTCCAATTTAAAAATTAATACAATTGTTTATAAAAAGTGCCAATCTTTCCAAAAAAGTAAAAATTTTTTTAAAGGAATGCATTTTAAAAAAGTAGGCACCAAATATAAATAATACGTACATTAGGGTCGGTCAATTCTTTTTGTAGATAGGCGTATAGCAAAAATGTAATCTACAATAAATTCTATAAAAACTTGCTAAGAAACTATGAGTCTAAAATCAAAACCTAGCTCCCGGCGGTAGACTTAATGGAATCTTAGAAATTGGTGAAAATCGTATAAATTTAACAACAGTGTTTTGACATAAATGCTGCTACTCAAAAACTACTCTAGATACAGATCCCAGTTAGGTTTCGAATAATAGGTAATGAGAGCACCTTAAAATGTTTTCCACATTTTTTTTATAAATAAAGGTTAAAAGTCATTGGTTAAACCTTAAGTCTTGGAAAGCTATATCTCGAGCGCTATTTTGAAAATTTTGCCAAAATCGGTACGATAATACAAATTTCCTATAATACTTAAATTTTTAGAATGGAAAGTTGCTTGGATGCTGAGATTTTAATGAAGAGATAGTGGCAGGTAAATAAAACTGTGTATTTTCCTTAGAAAAAATAGTTGTTTTTTCTTTAAGATACTTAAAAAAAAAAAACACTTTTCTAAATGTTTTGTTTTTAAAATTAATGGGATGCTTTTTATAAGCCCTGAGTTTAGTTGGATCATACAAAATTGTTCACGACAATATAAAATTTTATAAAAGCTATTTTTTTTTTTTTAATTGGTTGAAAGCAAACTATTGCAACATTTAAGCGCAAGATTTTACTGGCTTTTGTTAACCAGCGGGAATGAACTCTTTTTTAAGGTTCGTAGTTCGTACAAAAATTAAAATGTAGTATCGATGCAAGACCAATGTGCCATATTTCGTGAGCAAAACTTTGCGGGAACATAATAATTATTTGTTATCAAATAAGATTTAAGAAAAATATTTTTTTCTCACACGAACATACTGACCACCCTAATGTACATATTTTCAAAAAAGTACTAATTTTGCAGAAAGTTACCAATTTACCAACATAAAAAAATACTATTTTTTAAAATAGTTTGCAAAAAAGCTCAAATTTTAAAATAGTGCTAATATTAAAAAAAAGTACCAGATTTTAATTTCTTTTAAACATTTTAAAAAAGTACAAATTTCTCAAAAACATTACCAATTCAAAAAAAAAAAAAAAAAAAATATGTATAAAATTAAAAAAAAAAAAAACCCTAAAAAAGACTAAATTTTAAAAAATCAAAATTCTAAGAAAAAGTTGTTTAAAAAAGATACAACTTCAAAGAAGTACTAATTTTCCATAACATTACTCTTTTTCAAAAAATACATTTAAAAAATTAAATTTTAAAAAAGTATCTATAAATGATTTTACCACATTTTATATTAAAATTTGTAGAAATTAAATTTAGTATCTCTAAAAAATTATTTCAAATACAATTTTCATTAAAACGTAGGAATTTACAATATATTAATTTAATAATATTCCCCTTTACTTACATAAGCATATATTTGTTGTAAATTGTTAATGAAATTTAAATCTTTAATAATTTATTTGTAATGAATATTTTAAATATTTATATTAATTACACAAATTACAGTAACTCAAAAACATGTAAATAGTATTAAAATTCATCTTAATGATTTATTCATTATATTCCAAAAATGTTTGCGGTTTTATTAAACAAACAAATAAAATTTTTAATTTTTTTCTACAATACAAAACATATTTTCACAGCTATATTACAGGAAAAATAATATATTAAATAGTAGGGTAAATTACAAAACTAGATCAAATAACAAAATCTATATTTGTTTTGTATTTAGGTAAGAATATTAATGCTAGTTATAAAGAAAAAATAATTAAATAAAAAAAGGTTGTAATTATAAGAAATTTAATAATTTTAGGTTTTCATGGTAATTACTAATATTTGAGAGGAAGTGGCCCTCCTAATTTTAATTTAAAGCTTTAAGATTTTGTAGAAAAAATTTTAATATTTTTTTTTAATTTTTACTTACCACGATTTGTAATTTTTTTGATTGCAAAATACTTAATGACGAAACAAAACAAAATGAATTGTAAATTCTAAAAAAATATTAAATAATAAAAAACGTTGACTCATTATCACATTTACTTGATTGTTAGCCGGCATTTTGCCAATTTAATACATAAATAAATATAAGATATAAAAAAAAATTGTGTGGTTTAATAACAGTCTTCTATCTGTCTGATATTTTTATATTGAGAAACCAAAAATAATTGCAAGATCATTTTGAGTGGGTGTGTGCAGATTTATATATTTTTTTCTATATATTTTTTTATTTTAAATTTTCTAAGTGGCACACGACGTTGTATTATTTTTAAAATAACATATATTTATTTTAAGAAAACTTAAAATGTAAACAAAATAATAGATTTTATGAGAGATTTCAAGTGGTTTATAAATTCAATATAATTTTCTTTAGATACTCTTTAATATTAATTAAATGTAAAATTGGATAATTAATATGAAATTTGCAAAATTTGTTTATTTTGAAATTAAGCAAAATTATCTAATTATTGGCTTTCTTTTGTATTCATTATTACCCACTAATAATAATACTTAACGAAACGAACCAAAAATATTTAGAGAGAAAGTTTATTGATTTGCCAAGTTATATTAATAGTTCATTGGCTTAATAAAATTTTTAATACAAAAATTAAAACAAACGAATTTTAAAACTGAAATAAAATTAAAAACTAAATACAAATTTATTTTTGTTCTTAACAAACACTATTCACATTCTCTTATATGATTTTCATTACAAATAGATCTTATGATAAAATTGCTGCTAGTAAAGACACAAACCCCTTACAATACCAAAATTTTAATTTGTCCATAATTTATGACTTCAAATAGTAATTAATATGCCAAACATGTAAAATGCAACTTTCCGGCTTAAAATTTAGTGTGTGTGTGTATGTTTAAAATAAAATTATTTTTGTTTTATTTAAAAAATTTTAGTTTTTTATAGAAACAATTAAATACAACAACAATTACTAACAAATGTTGTGCATAGTAAAAGTAATAAAACAACAAAAATTGTATATACCATTTCCTCTCTTATCGTAACCATATTGTTGTTTGTTGTTATTGTTTTCTTAATAAAAAACAATTATTTTTATTTCTTATCAAATTTAATTTTTCCGTATTTCTTTCTGCTTTTTTCATTTAATGTTTACTCATAATAAAATATTACACTAAAACGTATCTGTTTTTTTATTATTTATATTTACGAAATACAAACATAATGTGATCCCCAACACGTTGTTGTGTCTGTCTTTTTGTCATATTGTTTTTGTTTTTATTATTTCTCTTTTTTTAATAACTACTTACTCTCTAAGTGTTTTTATTATTTTTCTTTTTAATAAATGATGGTCGTGGTGTATTATTTCATTTCTACCTTGACAACTTTATGGTGAAGAGAAATAAAAAAAAAACAACTTTAATGTCATTAAAAAATGCGTCATCGGTGTTGCTAAATATTTGCAAATGAAAAAGAAAAATGTATTTCTTAATTTCTATTCGAGTTTTTAATTGATACAAACTAAATAATTTAATGTTAACAATAATAGCCTATATTCAGGACTTTAGAATAAACTATAGTCAGATCTATAGAATAGACTATAGTCAGGACTATATAATAGGCTATAGTCAGAACTATAGAATATACTATAACCAGGACTATAAAATAGACTATAGTTAGGACTATAGAATACATTATAGTCAGGACTACAGAATAGGCTACAGTCAGGATTGTAGAATAGGCTATAGTTTGGAGTATAGAATTGGCTATAGTCAGGACTGTAGAATAGGCTATAGTCAGGACTAGAACATATTATAGTCAGAACTATAGAAAAGCATATAGTCTTTAGAATAGGCTATAGTCAAAATAATAAAATATACTATAGAGTAGACGACACGACTATAGTCTATATTCAAGACTATAGTCTTTAGTAAAGACTATTGTCTAAAATCAAGACTATAGTATATAGTAAAGTCTATAGTCAAGACTATATTCTATAGTCAGGCTATAGACTGTAGTCAAGACTATAGACAAGACTATAGTCTGCAATCAACATTATATCCTATAGTCAAGACTATAATCTGTAGTCAATCAAGATTATAGCCTATAGTCAAGACTATATTCTATAGTTTATAGTCAAGACTATAGTCTATTGAAAAAACTATAGTCTATTGTCAAAACAATGGTCTATAGTCAAGAATATAGTCTATAGTCAATACTATAATCTATAGTCAAGACTATAATAGTCAAGACTATAATTTATAGTCAATACTATAATATATAGTCAAGACTATAATTTATAGTCAAGACTATATAGTCTACAGACAAGACTAAAGTTTATAGTCAAGCAATAGTCTTTTGTAAAGATTATATACTGTAGTCAAGGCTGAAATTTAGATAAATAAATTTCTAAAAGAAGGCTTATGGCATGAAATATTTATTTATAATATATATATATATATAATATAATTTATATGTTTTTATTAAAACGGTAAAAAATTATTAATTTGTTTATTTTAAAGAAATGCGAAATTTAAAACTCTCATTCGAAAATAAGTTTTATTGTATTAAAAAATTAACTGTTTATTTTTTATTATAAATATTTATTATATCTTTTTCAGTTTTCTTATTATAAAAACAATTTGTTATAAATATAAACGTCAATCATAACAATTGTTAATAAAACATGTTGATATGTATAAGCAAAATATTTACAAATATGTACATGTTTTTGTTTTTCGCAATATTAAAACATTGAGTGCGTCTTATATAAAAAGAAAACAATATTAATAAAAAACAAAAACATATAATAAATAAATCTTAAAAAAAAAGTAACTTTTGACGTTTATTTTTCAGATTATCATTATAATAATGATGATGTCAAAATGTGTGTAAATAATTTTAAAAAATTTATTGCAAAATGTCTGTTGTCTGTGTTGATAATAAGATTGTTTAAACAAATATGGTTTAATGGTCTATTGGAATTAAATAAAAGAAAATTAAATTAACAGATCAAAAGAAAATAAAATTAATTATATTTTTTTCTTAATAAATATTTGACGAAAAAACACTTATATTTTCATGTTTATTACAAATTAAAACTAAAAACTGAATTTTTAGTTTTATTTAAAATATAACTAATTATAACAAAAATGTAAGCAATATAATTTCTTTGTTTCCATTATTAAAATATACAATTACATTGTTGTTAATCAAAATGCCAACAATATAAAAAGTACAATGACCTTTTAAATATACACAGTTTTTTTTTTTTTTTTTTTTTTTTTGTAAGGTACATATTTTTTCCAGCATTTAAATTGACAAAGTGGAATTTTTCCAAACTATATACATATACATACAAAGAACTTATGATTTAAGATGACAAATTCTACTTGGAGTAATTTGAGAATATTGTATTACGACAGGCAATAAATAAATTTTAAGATACTTTAAATATTAATTTAAATTACATAAAAAATGTGTACAAATTTAATATAAAGTCAAATAACTATCTCTTATGTATGTAAACTGAGTTTATAAGACAAAACTAAAACATGTAAAATAGATTAGTCGCTAATAAAATTACCAGTAAAGTATACTACAGAAATATTAATTATATATTTATTTATTTAATTATAGTTTAATTATTTACTTTTATGTAATGGTCTCACTGACCTGACCATCATATTTTTTTTTCTTTGTTTATGTAATGTATGTTTTATGTGCATTAAATGACTCATAGCAGCTTATTCAATACTATTGAGTGGCAAACACATATAAACAAACAAAAATTATTTTACAGTTTTTATTGCAAAATGCAAAGGTGCAAAGAAAAACATGAAATACAAACATTAAAAAAAAAGTATTTAAATAATATTGCAACCAAACAACATCCAACAACCAACGCTTGAAAATGCCAGACGACAATGAACGACCATCAACAAAATAATCAGTTGTGTTTGCATACGATTACACAAAAAACATATACGAGGGTTGTAGCTAAAGTTGTGGACATTTTTATTTGTAATTTGGTTTTAATTTTATTGTTTTAAAACAAATTAGAATGATAAAATTAGTTTGAAGAGTGAAAAATTAGGTTAGTGGTGAAAATTTGATTTATTGGTGAAAATTTGGTTTAGTGGTGAAAAATTGGTTATAGTAAAACATTAGTTTGGTTCTGAAAATTGGTTTTGTAGTGAGAATTTGTTTTGGAGGTGGTTAGTGGTTAAAAAATAATTTTTGGGATGAAAATTCAGTTTAGTGGGGAAAATCAGTTTTTTGATGAAAAATTGAATTTTCACCTCAAAAATATTTTTCACCTCATATGATAAAAAAGTTCAGTTTATGTTAAAATAATTGGTTTTATGCTGAAAAATAGGTTTAGTGGTGAAAAAATTGGTTTTGTGTTGCAAAATTGATTTAGTTGCTTAAAATCGGCTTAGACTTAAAAATGTGGGGAAAATTTGATTTAGTGGTAAAAAAAAAATTGGCTTGGAGGTAAAAAATTTGTTTAGTATTAAAAATTGCTTAGAGGAGAAATTTGTTTAGAGGTGAAAAAATTGTTTGAGGTAAAAATTTAGTAGGTAAAAATCAGTTTTTTGGTAAAAATTTATGAAAAAAGGATTATTGGTGAAAAATCTGTTTTAGAGGTGAAACATAAAATATATTTTATGGTGACAAAATTAATTTTATGTTAAAATAATTGGTTTTACAATGAAAGTAGGTTTAGTGGTGAAAAAATGCTTTTGTGTTGAAAAATTGATTTAGTGGCAAAAAATTGTGTTAGAGGTAAAAAATTATTCTAGTGGTGAAAAGGCGGTTTAGTTGTGAAAAGGTGGTTTAGTAGTGAACAATTTGTTTAGAGGTGAATAATAAATTTGGAGATAATAAATACTTTTAGACTCAAGAAATTGGAGCTACAAACTCAATTTAGTAGGAAAAAAATATGTTTTTTTGTGTTTAGTGAAAAATTATTTTGTTGGGGAAAATTTTGGTTTAGTGGTGAAAAGTAAATTATGAGGTAAAAAATCTGTTTTGTGGTGAAAAATTAGTTTAGAGGTAAGGAATTGGTTAGGCGGTGAAAAATTTATTTTAGATGAATAATTGATTTATTTGAGATAAAAAATTGTTTTTTTTTCAGATGAAGTTAAAAAATTAGTTGTGGTGAAAAATAGGTTAGGTGTTAAAAAATTAGTTTCGCGTTAAAAATTTGGTTTCGTGGTAAAAAATGTGTAAAGAAAAAAAATTGTCAAAAATAGGTTTAGTGGTAAAAAATTATTTTAGAGCTAGAAAATTGATGTTATGGTGAAAAATTGGACTTGTGGAAAAAAATGTTTTTAGATTAAAATTAGCTGAAAAAATTATTTAGAGGCGAAAAATCAGTATTATTTTAAAAATTTAGTTTAAAGATTAATATTAGTTTTTTTTTTTTTTTTTTTTTGAGAATTTTACCTTTTTTTGAAAATTTTAACCTTTATTTTCAAAAACTTTTTTTGCGACCTTCGTGAAACCACATAGCTGCTCAAAGCGAATGTCGACTATGGATTACATGGTACATAATGTAACATAAAATTTTAGTTCCTTGTATATTTACTTGTAAACTATTTTGTTTTTATATTTTCTTAAATAAATGATTAATTTGCAAACTTAATATTTGTATGTCTCTAAATGTCTGACAAAATAAAAAAATAAACACTCTTCTTTTCACATAAAAAATAAATAAAAATTGTCTGTCTTTTCGATTTTTTCTTTACAAGCCACAAACTGCTGTTTGCCATTTTTTAAAGCGTTGGCGTCATCATCTTTCCCACATCATAATGATTTTAATGATGATTTTGATCATCATCACCAAATAAGCTAAACTTATACGCTTACACTTGAAGAAAATTAATGAATTTTGATTTTTTTTTTTTAAATCTGCTATAAAATAAAAATTAGCAACACGTTTCACATATCAGGAGAATTTTATTTATTTTAGTTTCTTTTCTTATTTACTTTTACTGCCTTATTATTATTTTTATTTTAATAGTTTCAATTTGCTTGCGTGACGTGTTTTTCTGGCATGTTGCACTTCTGTTATTTTTTGTTGTTTTATTTTTCTTATTTCTTATTAAGCTGTCGTTGTCGCTATCGTCGTCGTCGCCGTCATTGTATAAGCCCTCCCTGGTTTTGCAATTTGAGTAGCATGTGTTTCTGATATCGAAGAGCTTTTTTGTATTTTGCTTTTGTTGTTGTTAAACTTAATTTTTCGCAAAACTAAGCAGATTTATTAAACAGCTGTTGGATGGGTTAGGAAGACAACTAGAAAATAAATACAGGGTATGAAATAAAAAAAAAAATAAAAATTGTAGAAGCAAAAAAAAAAAAAAAAAAAATTATAAATCGTTAAACAAAGATGTCTGGATATATTCATATAAATTATTATCATTTAAATTAATCAAGACTTTATAATTTATTTAAACTTTTCAAATATTGCTATAGTTATTCAAAAAATGAAATTTAATTGAAAATATTTATTTTTTTTAAGTTGAAATAAGATCAAAATTATCTATTGATGTCGATAGTTAAAAAAATACAATTTCCTTTAAATGTTATTTTACTACAACAATTTAGTAAAATTATATTTTTATTATCTTATTAAATACTAAGTAGTTATACATATTTAATTACTTTTTAATCTAAATATAATAAATTGCATTCCACACCCTATTTATTCACTAAAATTAATTTGAATATATATTCTTATTTGCGTATTTCTAATAATAATTTTTGTTTTATATTATTTTCGGGAATAGACAATTAATTGTAACTATAGATAAATGTAAATACAGTAAAAGCTCCCTTAACGTACAGCTCCTATAGGTGGACAGCTCCGGTAGACGGACAATTTTTTAGGTCCCATAGTTTAGGTGGTATTTTTAGAATAAATTCATTTCCGCTAGGCGGACGCTCTCTTGGACGGACGCGGACACCTGTTTTTAAAGAAAACATCTCTCGTAGGCGGACAAAAATCATAAACGGTAAAAGAAATGTACCAAATATTGTATAATGAAGTGCTTGTAATTTTAATTTTTGTCCGTGTTTGCATTCATATTTCATATTTACTTACATTTTTTTTAAGTTTTTTACTTATTTTTTTTTTTTTTTGCTGTTTTTGAGCAAAAACTAGGTTTTTAATTTAACTGACTTTTACACTTGATTCTAGAAAAGAGAAAATGAAAACTTGATCCTTAAAAACAGATGCTGTCGCAGTTACCTATGTCCTATGACAGTCTCGATGAGAACATAATGACGACAGATTCCTACAAATCTTGAAAACTTTATTGAACAAAGGGTATAGAAATTCTGCACCACAAGCAGGGCGACATTGTCATCAGTTATATAAAAAAAGTAATTAGGCGCTGCTTAAGATCGAGGCTAAGCTACTAACGTCATTTTCCTAAGTTAATCCTGTCGTTCTTAAATGGAGTAACATGCCAATGATGACTTTGTTGTCAAACTTGTCCTGAACATGCTTTTTATTTTTAAATTTCGTCAAAAAATCGTTAGTAAAAATGCTGTTGAAAGAAATCTGACCTTTTTTCGCGTACGAAAAATGACTAAATTTAGAAAGTAAATTAAGGGAAATGGAATGAAAACGGAGAGAATTGAACTGTATCCATAACCATAAAATAGCCATAAAATAAATTTCATAAAATCATAATTTATTGCAAATAATGTCTAAATGAAAATGCAAAACGTCGTTTGCCGCAGAATCACAAGAAAAAATAAATCACAATTCTTATTATTATTATTATTTTTTTTTTTTTGCTAAAAATTGAGCTATTAAGTAAAATTTTTCAAATGTCCCTTTAATGCAAAAACAGATATATCATAAAACACCTTTCAAATAAAATTGTTCTCATATGTAACAAATTTTACGACTGTTTCGATCATGAAGGTAATGTTACGATTTTTTTTTTACTTTTGTCAATATTGAAATAATTTTTGAAGATATGAACATGAAATTTTTTGTATAAATGTAGTTTGCATCAGTATATTATAATCCAGTAAATAAAACCAACATTTGATTTTTTAAGTGCTTACGGTCTTTTGCTTTTTAGCTGACGATTTATATGTATAAATATCTTGAATGTTCGACTAAAAAGATAAAGTACAGAATTACACCTTTGAAAAAAAATTGTGTACCATATCCCATAGACGAACATCTCCCGATAACGGACAAAATCAGCGTGACGATCGCTGTCCACCTATGGGAGCTTTTACTGTACATTCAAATTTTGTCGTAGGAGTCTTCTTTATCAATGATAAGATAAAAATATATTATAAAAAAAAATTATAACTTGAAATACATTTTATGTTTATTCAAACGAACACAATAAATAGATTTGTTATAAAAATAACGAAAAAAATAAACTTTATTGAAATTAGTCTTAACAAAATTTATTAATCGTATAAATAAAACATTTATTTATAAACACAATTAGCAAACATTTTTTGTATACAAATAATAAGTTTATCTAAAGGGTCTTGTAAAAAATAAAAGCAAATAATTAATTTCAAGGCTGATGTTTTACTTAACTATAATATTGATTTTCTTTTTCTTTCATTTTTTAGTTTTAAGATAATTAATTATATGAGATATTTTCTGCTTTAAAAATACTGTTCACATAATAATAAAAAGAAAGTATATATTTTTAATATTTTAGTATGTCAGTGTGTACTGTTTATTATTTTTAACATACACCAACGCATCTTTTGCCGTTTTTTTTCTGTTATATGACACTTCATTCCGTTGTAAAGAAGAGTGTCATATTTCATATGCAAACCTTGTTGTTATCGTTGTTGTTTTATATTATTTTGCATTAAATGTGATTTATAATATTTGCATATGTTTGTTTATGTAAATATAAATTTCATTAATAAGATATTTTAAATGTTAGGGACAGATTAAAACCAGGGCTAAATAAAAGGGATGAGGAAAGATTAATTTTTTCAAACCTGGGTTTAAACCAATGTTGGCAACCGATTCAAAAAGGTAAAATGGAAATGGTATTTTAAATTATTTCGGTAACGGTATTTTAGCGTTATCGGTATTTCCAGCTATTTGGCTAACGATATTTTTGTGTTCTAGTTAAAATTAGCGATTTTGCACACTTAGCGATTAATGTTTTTTATTTTTTATTTTTATTTTTTTGCAATTTTTCATTTATAATTTTTCCCGTTTTACAGATTATTTACGGATTTCTTTGAGTTTTTGTTATTCTTTTTAGTTTTGCTTTCTGTATTTAAATTTTTGCAATTAATTTTCCGTTTGGATTCTATTTTTTGTGATTTGATAATTTTTAACGTATGGTGAATAAAATACGAACAACTAAAACACTCTATTTAAAAATGACACATGACATTAACAAAAAAATTACATACGGTAAATTCAAGAGTACTGTCTTTTTATTTATCAAACATAAAATTGTTCGGATCAATTTAATATTTGTTTCGAAAATGGCACTAAACGAACTGAACCGTCGAAAATTAATTGTTAAATTTTGTGAAGAAAACCCAAATAAAACCAAAAATGAAATTTTTTGGCACTTTAACGACATGGGATTCAAAAAAACATTTATCTACAAGACAGTAAATTTATATGGAAACAATATGCCAATTGAAAGAAAAAGTGGATCTGGTCGAAAATGCAGTTTACAAGACTCCAAACTACGATCTAAATTAAAAAATGAAGTATTAGGTGCCAGTGCAAAATCGTATCGTCAATTGGGTAGGAAATATAATTGTGACAAAAACACAATTAAGAAATATTTAGAATCCATGGGAGTACAGAAAAGGAAGAAAAGAACAGCACCATTTACCACCGAAGCTCAACAAAAGGTAATTAAACATAGACTACGGGAGCTTTCCAGAAATTACTTTTCTTGCTCATCAGAGTACAAATGTGTAATGGACGACGAGACATATTTTACCGTTCAAGGAAATGAATGGCAACCAAAACATAATTTTGAGTCCTCTAGTCACGCCGCCACCGAAAAAGTTAAATTTATTCGTAAGACAAAGTTCCCAGGAAAAGTTTTGTTATGGTTAGCCATAAGTGAAAGTGGTTTCAGTGAACCAGTTTTTTTTTTAAAGGTGGATTAGCTGTGAATGCCCAAGTTTACAATGAAAAATGTGTGCCAGTACTTAAAAATTTTATCGAAAAATATCATCGAAAACAAAAAATTATTTTTTGGCCAGATTTACTATGCGAAATCCACAATAGAAAACTTGAAAAATAAAAAAAATTGAACTAGTCCCAAAGGAAATGAACCCTCCAAATGTTCCACAATTGCGACCTATTGAAACTTTTTGGTCTAATTTGAAACGAAAAGTTTATGAAAGAGGATACAGAGCCAAAAGTGTTGATTCCCTAATTCTGAAAATAAAAAAGGAGCTGAAAAGTATAAATACAGAAGGAATTCAGGCTTCAATGAGTAATCTTCCCAAAAAATAAGAAAAGCAAATCGCGAAGGAGCTAATTTTTTTTTTGTAAATATACTTTAGTATGTAAGCTTAAATATTAATTACAATTTGAATTTTAATAAATTTTTTTCAACTGTTTTCGTTAATTTTATACTTGTTCGTATTTCTTTCACCATACGTTACTTATTTAAGCGATTATTTTTTCCAAAATTTTTCATCAGAATGTTCTTTTTTATCTTTCTGCGATTTTTTTTTTCGTTTTGGCAATTTTTTGTATTTTTTGCGATTTTTGCCATTTTTCATAAAATTTTTCGTAGAATTTTATCATTCTGAATTTTTTTAACCGACAACATTTTCGAAATTCGTGTTTTGATAAAAATCTATAATTTAGAATCACATACATCTTCTGTCAAAATTTCATTGACGTATCAAGTGCCATTTCAGATTTATAGCGAAAGCAATTTTATCGTGACATTTTTCATACATATAACAATGTGTAAACAATCACAAAACAGCTGTAAAGTTTTGTGTTCTGCACTTACGACTTTTTCGTGATTAGGACTCGATTTCTCCGCCATTAATGTACCGATTATTGTGATTTTCTATAGAAAAATTTTCGGACCTCAACCTATATAGTGGTCTATAAAACATGTCTATCTATGGTCTATAAAACATGTATGTACGTCATCGAGAACTTTCAGAAAGTTAATTTTAACAGACAAATGGTCAGATTTTATTGTTATTATAAAGATCCTATAGAATAACAATCAAAAACTGTGTAATCAGTTTTTTCTTTTTGTAAAATGTTAATACTGTAGACAAGAACAAAACATATAAAAAAGAAGAAGAAACTTACACAATCTACCGTTATTACCACCATGTAAAGAATATGTTTAACCATTGTCTTAGCTACTTAGCAGCTGTTATATTTACATACATAGGTATGTATATATTTTTTCTTACTGGTGACTTTTGCTATACATATGGCACTCAAGCATTGATAATGTTTATAAGCCATGACAATTTCGTTTTACTTTCTACATACATCTTCTTTAGATTTTTTGTAATAAGGTATATATTACTCCTCCACCTTATACGAATTATAATTAAGATACTTACATTTCTTTATACATACATATGTATGTATAAAAATAAATATTTATGTCTGTCTATATGTATGTATGAATATTGTTATACCTTAAAGCTTTAAATATTTGTTTATATCTTTATCAACCTGTACGTGTTACCCTTCAAGCAAAGCAGTCAACCATTGATTTGATTCTTCCCTTTTTTTGCTTTTTGTCTTAGATATGTGAATGTTTATATATGGTGGTTATTTAACCATAAAATATAGAAATATTAAAACAATATTTTCTTTCTTTTATTCGGTTTTCATTGTTGTTTTGTATGTTTGTAATTTTGGACGATGAATGTTGATTGTTTGCTTTGATTGCAAATATTGTTTGCAATTTTCCTCCCACTTCCCTTTCTCTATGCCTCTCTCTCTCTATCTCTTTGGGGCTCAATCGAGACATACTTAACATTGTGGCATTGCGACAGATGGAAGTATGCGATTAGAAAATATAAGCAAAAAATATGAAAAATACCAGCCACAAATTTTTTAGCACAGTTATAATAATAACCAGGCTAAATTTTATTTAAGTGGATATTTTTTGTGTTTAACGGTATATGTCAATTAGTGCTGTCAATTTATTTGGTTTATTGGTGCAATGTTTTTGCTGCAGTTTTTTCTTAAGAAAACATTCACTTGGGAATGATAGCTTAATTAAAAATGGTCTTTGTTTTTAGTAAATTGAAGTTTTTATATTAATTATATTAAAAACTTAAGATTTTATTTTAACATTTCATGAAAAATGTAATGTTCTATTAAAATTTTAAATAAGTTAAATATATCAATTTGTTTAGTTTATTATTGCATAGTTTTTGCTGATGCCGTTTTTTTTTTCAAACAAAATATTCACTTGGAAATGATAGCCTAATCAAAAATGGTTTTTGTTTGTTTAAATAATTAAAGGCAGCTCCCACGATGTCCTACGAAAAATTCGGTCGACTAAATGAATGGGAAGCAATAAGGAAATTTTAAATTTATTTCTTGTTTTCCATATATTATTGTAGAAATGAATTTTTCGATTGATATCGTGGACCGTAAGTTTTTATATTAAAAATTTTGAACGAATTTTTTGAATTTTTTTATACTATGTATTTAAAATGTAAGATTTTTTAAGATTTATAAAACATCATCAAATATTCTTTAAATGTTTTATTAGCTTTTAAATTTTCCAAAAATTACTTAAACTTTTATTTTCATTTTTTGACACATTTATTTTTAATTTGGTAACTTTTTAAACTACAACAGCTTCAACGTCGTATGTATATTCAGATGCTATTTTTATTTTCATACAATTTGGAATAAAATAAAAAGAGAAAAATTTTCATTGTTATTTACATAAATACTATATTTTCATGTATGTTTGAATGTAAAAGAAAAAAAAAAGTTCAAGGACTTTTTGCTGGCCATGCGAATAAGAATAGTACATATAGTTCTAGTCATCATTGTAATAATAGTTTGTTTTTATTTTGCGCCCCACTGCGAAGGATGATGTTGATGGCTACATTACTCATTGGAGAATACGCATTTTATAACGAGAATGAAATGTAAAAGAAAAATCATTACTGTATAAATAAAATAAAAGTTTAATCGAGTCTATTCAACTGTTAAGTTAGAATTTTATTTAATATATACATTGCATGTTCAAGTTGTCAAAAAAAAAAAAAAAACTTAAATCAATTCGTTATTCATTCATTCATTTCCATTTGTTGTTTATTAATGTGTGTGAGTGTTTGACAGCAATGTAAACAATGACAATTCAATTTTCAGTTTTTACTTTTGACCTTTTAATAGGAAAAAAGGCTGAGTATTATAATGAGGAAAATAAAACAATTATAATGATTTTTTTAAAAATAAATATGTACCTTGAGCTAAAAACAAATATTTATGTATTTGGGTCAAATTTATGATTTTCTATTAAGAAATAATAAATGATTCAATAAGATTTTGACTACATACATACATGTTTAAGTAAGTATAAATTTTTTTAAGCTTTTTATATATCAAAAGAAAAGTAATCGTTTTTGTTTTAAAACAAACTATAACTATAAATCTCAGAGAACCCATGTGACCTTAAAGCCACCAAAGCAGGTCCAATAATCATACTTTAAGAAAGTATATCATATTCTTAAAAAGGTATTTTAAATGAGATTTTTTTAATTTCTTAACATCGTTTTCAAATTGTCCCCAAATTATTAATTATTAAACCGTATATACATATTTATACGGTTTAGGACTTCCTCTTTTAAACTATTTTTCTTATAAAGAGCTTTTTTCTTTTGAGAACTATATTACTTTAAGTTAGCATCACTGTTTTTAATGTCATTCATATGTTTGAAAAAAAAACTGTGGATTGTTATCGGTCCCAATTGCTACCACAATTGGACTACATACAACCTTGTTAGTTTCTGTCTGGGTCAAATTTAATATTTATTAAGAAATCATTTGATATGCATACTTTACATAGAAGAACCTTATCTTGAAATGCTAAAACAGGTGGAATATTTAAGATTTATTTCATGCGTGTTTATAAAATTTTAATACTTTTTCTTTTAGTGGGATCAAGAATTATTAAAAAGACTTTTTGAAAGTAAAATTCTTATTGATTTTTTAATTCATATTTTAAGTATTATATTCTTAACACAAAAATGTTTATTTTATTACATTACACCCATTTAAATAACAAATAATTTTGTTTTTTCATGTTTTCGTGCTATTAGCTGAAAAACTAAAAAAATATTAAAAGTCAAAGTTGAAAGGAACTATAATATTTAAATTAAAATACAAAAAACAATTTATATACATATGTAAATATGATTAAATTTTTAGCTAGCATTTATTAAATTAATGTGAGCAACTAAAGTATGAGTTCTTTAATAAAATTATACTAAGAGAAGGTGAAATTAGGGGTAAGCATGTTTAAAGCTTGAGAGTTGGAAAATTAATAAAAAAAACTTGGCAACCACTTGACCGACTTTTTGTTAAGTTTTTAATTTTTGTATTTATTTGTTTGTATTTTAAACGTTGAGATTTTAATTGAAGATAACTTAGCAACGCATTAAATAATTTTAATCTTAATTCATCAAGTATTACTAAATTACATGACAGGTAATTTTTTATTTTATACTAAATAAAAATATTAAAATAGATACAAATTTCTTAATAGAAGTAAACAATAATAATAATAATAAAACATTGATAATGCTTATTATTAATTTATTAACGATTTATTAAATCTTTTAAATTATTAAAAATCTTTGCGGTTTTTTGTTTAACTGTTACAAACCATATTTACCATCCAAAAATCATGAATATGTATAAAGTTTAAGCAACATATGTACATACATTTGTATATACAAAAATCCATTAAATACAATTTAAATAAAAAACAACAAATATTAGTAGAAGTTTTCCATATTTGTATATGTAAGTGAATGTATAAAAGATATTTGTAAGAATGTATTGAATAATATTGAAAAATAACAAGAACCCATTTATACATTACCAATCAAACTAAAAAACGTATAAACTAAAAAAAGAGAAGGGGAACCGATTAAATGAGTATAAAAAAACAAAATGCGGCTTCATATTTCATTGAACTTTGTTCGGGTTTTTAGTATAAGGAAATCCACAGCACCAACTATTTACTATAAATGCTTAGATATGCAATATTTTTTTATTTCTTGTTGCTGCATTTGTTTTCTTTGGAAAAATATACTATATGCATAAAAAAACAAAGAAATTAACAATAGAACACAATACTTGAAAGTAAAGTAGTCTTTTGCCACAATTTTTTTTTCATAGAAATAAAAAAACACATTAAAGACATTAATAAAGAAAAGTGCTACTTCAGTGAAGTATTGTAAAGTCTCAATCACTAAAGATTCTTCTTTTTTTTCCATGGCAAAGAAAATAAAGAATTCTAATGGATATTGGTTTATAAAAAAAATAAATAAAAAGAAAAATCATCAAAAATCTTGCAATTTTTATTGCTTTACTTAGAGTTATATTAAATTAATTATTAAGAAATTATAAATTTGCTATTTTTAATTAATAATTGCCAAAGAGAAAATATACAGAAAGCCAGAAAAAAAAATAAATAAATAAAATTACTGAAAAATCGCTAAATTGATAATATCTGGCAGCGCTATGTAAATTTGAGAAATGTGTTTTATTATTTTTAAACATTTTTTTATGTAATTACATATGTAAGTTGTTTGAAAATATCCTTTAAAACAAAGAAATTATTATTTTTTTTTTTTTTTCATTTTTCTCTACTTACTATTCTCTGCTTTCTTTGCTCGATTTGAATTTTATTTACTAAAAAGTGTCAAAAAGAAATAAAATTTTGCTTTGTCAAATATATACCAACTTTGTCATCCAATCTAGATCTTACATAGCCTATAACCATCTCCGGCGCTGGTACTATCTATGAGCCCAATTTCGAAAATCGGTTTAGCCGTTTAGACGTGATTGACGCACAAACAAACTTACACTTCATTTTTATAATATATTAGGATATTCGAATTTTCTCAGATTTTTGTTTTGTTTACATCTCTCATAAATGTGTTGAATTCACCACGGTACTTATTTATATATGTATATGTACGTGAAAAGAGAGACAGATGGAGAGTCATATTGTTATTGTTTCTTTTTTTATAATTATAAAAAACAACTAAAAGGTTATTAAGTATAATTAATAATATACTAGATTATATCAAATATTTTATTTATGTATTGAAATAAAAAAAACACTAAATTAATTGTAATCTTAAAAGTACATACATAAATATTCCAAATTTTTTTTAATAATTTAAAAATTTTAAAGAAATTTTTCACAAAAAAATTTAAAATCATTAAAAAGTGAAATTTTGTACGTTTTTAAGCAATATTTTTCCTATTTTAGCGATTTTTTCTTTTAGACCGTCTTTTACTTTTAAGAGATTTCTTTTCATATTTGTGATTTTTTCCCGTTTTGGTGATTTTATTCACTTTGTCAATTTTTTTCCTTTAGAATTTTATTGTTTTGTATCCAGACTGAATGTCATCTTGCTGTAAATCCTAATCAAATGTATTAAGACCAGCTTATCTAGTCTCTTTGGTAGTACCAATTCAGGGTTTTAGAACAGCAGAATAGAATACGTATTTTTTGTGACTCAATACTCTACATTCGAATTCTTGGTAACTTTTTAATTCGCTTAAAACTTAAAATGACACAAAAGAGTTTTTTTTGTCCTATCTGCAAGAATTTTATTATATTATAAATACTATTATTGTAAAATGTAACAAGTTTTTGAAATTTTTATCATTATTAAATTATAAAATATACAGTACTGTGCAGGAAAAAAGTAACAAAAATAGAGTAAACTTAAGAATTTTTTTATTTTCACTTTTAATTTATGTTTATATTAAAAGAACTTAAATGATTTCTATTAACAAAAAACCAGCATAAAACTCAATTGTTGTATACACTTTTATATGAAGATTGTTTAATATTTTATATTTTCTGTAAAATTAAATATTTTTGATACAATTAAATTATTAATTTATTTCTGTAGAACAGTTTGCATTTAAATTTGTTGACTATACAACACCTTGCACTAATTTTGAGGCTGAGAATTTTACCACAAAAAATGTGTCATTTTTAACATTTGTTGCATTTAATTTGCACGCTTTGCTAGAGAACTTACGGTATTTTTCTCGCTTTTGCAAAAATAATAAGATTCACATTCTATAAAGAACAAATTTTTGTTAATACACAAATATGTTATTGCAAATTGATTAGTTTAAAAAATAATTCCACATTTTGTATAACCTTAATTTTATTTCCTATGTTCTGCACATTACTCTATGTATGTGTAGGGACAAACATATTTGTTGCCTAACAATCCTTTTAAAAAATATAATTATATAAAAAGAAAAAATTGTTAATCAACAATTTTTAAGCCAAGCCCATCATAAACATTAAGAATCATCATAGTCATTTTACCTCTAAGGTTATATACACCAACCACCTACATAATTAAATCTATAATAAAAACTGTCTCATGGCACATATTCCTTTTCTTTTTTGTAATTTTGTTTAAACATATTACTTTACGCTTATACATTTTATATATATTAAAAATGAACTATAAAAAAATTTTATTTTTTTCACACTTTATTTGCCAAAGCCAACCACACCTGCTAGATCAACGTCGTCATCAACATCATCATAATAATTTTTTACCTTTAGGGTTTCTCATAGGAACCGCACTTAAAAACTAAATTCTTGTTGTAAATAAAAAGTCTAACAAATTGCTTAGTTTCTTCAATGGTTTTATGCTTGTATACCTTCTAGGTATAAAATATTCATTAGTAATTTTTCATTATTTTTTTTACTATTGCCATTTGTTAGTTTAGCTGGTAACCTATTTAATTTTTTATAATTTGTTTCTGTTTTTTTTTTTTTTTTTTTGGGTAACAGACATGTTTGTTTAGTAGAAAATTGTGATTTGTATTTTTTTTTTTTTTTTATTTCATTTTTTAGGTCATTTAGTGATTTCCTTAAAGTTTGCGTGTTAAATTAACCCTAACACTCCTAAAAACTATACAGTAGTTTTTGTGTAACACTTAATTTTGTCTTTTTATATTATAAAGTAGACTTTTAGGCGTCAGAATGGGAAATAATTAAATATATTATGAATATAAATTAAAAAAATATATAGTAAACATGGATTTTTTGAGCATAGAAATAATAAGTTAAATTTATTTTGGGAAAATGTTTAATTTTTTTTTTTTGCATAAGTTATGTTACACAATATAATTAAATTATTTTCAATTATGTTTTAAACTTTTATATGTGTATTTTTTTAATTAACATATTTGTTGAAAGGTTGTGTATAAGCTAAGTTTTGTTTCTTATTATTTTCAGATTGAGGGTGTTATAAATGATTTTTTTTTGTTAAAAGAATTTTAATAATATATTAACCCTTTAGGGGATAAATATAAATTATATAGAAGTTGTAAACTTACATATAATATTTGATTAAAAAAAAAAAATTATTGGAAAATAGTTTACAGAAATTGGCTCCATTTTTGTAATATTTATTGAAATGTTATTAATAAGTCCTATTTTTAATGAATTTTTCCAGACAAAGTAAAAATAGAAACAAAAATGCTTTTTATCAGAAAATCTAGTAATTTTCAAAAACAAAAAAGTTATAATTAAAAAAAAAAAAAAAAAAAAATAAAAAAAAAAAATGAAAATAATTAGAAAAAATTATACAATGTACATAAGGGCAACTATATGAAGACCTTTGGCAATAAATTAAAAATTAGTTTTATGATCAAATTTCTATATAACTTTAAAGAGGAAATTTTTCTACACAATGTTCTAAAATAGTACCATGTTTCAAAAAAGTACCAATATATTAAAAAAGTACGATTTTTTCAAAAATTTACACATTTTTCCTAAAAGTACAATTTTTCAAAAAACTACCACTTAAAAACAAAATAAAAAAAACCAATTATTCCAAAAAATTTTAATTTTTCAAAAACTACAATAACTAAATAAAAATTTACATACAAATATCAAAAGAAAAAAACAATTTTCTTAATGAGTACCAATTTTAAAAAAGTGCCATTTTTTCCAAAAAGTACAATTTTTCAAAAAAGTACAAATTTTCCAAAAACGTATCAATTTTCAAAGTAGTAACAATTTTCAAAAAAGTAGTTCTTTAAAAACAAATTATAATATAAAATAATAATTTTTCACATTGTCGAATTTCTTTTCTTTTTTTTAGCTTTAAGTTTCATTTAATTTTTCTTCCCATGAAGTATTAAAAAGATTTCAATAAATTAACGTTAACATTGTTTACATTTGCATTAAAACGAATTGAAACAGCAAAAAAAGAAAACTTATTCGTAAATCCATTTGTAAACTTTTTTTTTGTTATAGATTTAGTTTTGGCATGAATTTGTTGCCAATAATAAACTAAAGAAAACAAAACATTCATATGCAGTACATGTATTGAAAACAAGTAGTTTTTTTTACAAATTGCTTGAGAAATCGTAAACTTTTTAAGAATTCTTATAAGTAAAAGTATTTTATTGTGTTAGGTCAATATAATACTTACATACAAACATATGTTGATTGTCAAAGTCTTGGATTTATAAAAAAAAATAATAAATTTGTATTTTTGTCTTGCCAATTTTGTTTTTTAAGTTTATATGTATTTATTAAAAATTTTTTTGCACTTAAAATAGATTATCAGAGTTTTAATATTCTGTTAACAATTTTAAAAACTAAAGAAAGTTTTTGGTTTTAGTTTTATGGACATTTAGATGCTGGGGAGAAATACTTTTATCAAGTTTTAATGGATTAAAATTTAAAATTATTAAAAATTACAATTAGTCGCAGAGGGATTAAATGTAAATATTTTCTTAGCTGCCCAATGTTGTTGTAACAGCTAGAACTTCTTAACAATATAATTTTGCCATTATAACCTTAATAATATCTATCAATCACTTGGCCTTTGTGGCTTCAGATTGTAATGAAATAAATAAATAAATAAATTTTCAGTCTGGGGGTTCTGCATGGAGATCAAGTCCAAGGAATTGTGCTACTTTTACTGGTTGTGTCTGTCCAAAAATCTGCTGGACAATGATAAGTAGGGTTCGCTGGACAGGAGGAGTATTATGGGGGCCCGCACCACTTGTTAGGCGTAAGTTGGGAACGGCACGGTTCAACTCAGTTGAGCCAGAACTACTCTAGTTCTCCGCGTCAGATTCTTTTCGCCTCCTAAAACGACATTTAAGCGATAACCTGCAACCGCGGAACCGATGGCGACTCTATGAATATCGTTCAAAGCTGTCGTGTACGAGTTGCGTCCAAGAGATCCTCCTCGTACTTAAGAAGGTTATGTCTGACATGCCTCAGGGAAGTATCCAACTGTGTGATGTTTAAGTTCGGATGTCCCCCTCCGATGACATCCCAGGAGGAACTGTTTGTTTAACATTAAGTTCCTTGACCGGTAGCACCTTCGTCTCCTCATGTAGGTGGTGTAAGTAACCTGTGACAGCTGCATTATGACAGCTTTGTAAAATTTTCCACTGGCTATTACTCAACGAAGGAGACCACACTGGAGCAGCATAATTAACTACGGACCGACCAATCGTTTTGTATGTAGCTAACAAGGTTTCTTTGTCCATACCCCATGTGCTGCCGGCTAGCGCTTTGGGGACCTTATTTCTACTTCGCAATTTGTGCGAGATTGCAGTAGCATGACCTGAGGAGGTAAATAGGTTGTCAAAGGTGACGCCCAGGATTTTTTCTCGACGCCAAGCTAGAGAATTTTATCACGGCTAACAGTATCAAAAGCAAGTCAAGCTCTAAGAGGATTGTTTTTTCACAAGACCTCTGCTGGTTTAAGCCCTGTGAAGTCCGAGTGGTGATGGCTGTTAATGCTGAGGTGGTGCTGTGCATTATGCGTAATACATGCTTGTGATGAGCTGCTGATAATTGGCGTGTTAGGTGGAAGAGGAGAAGAGCCCCCCTGACACCAGGGTTTAGCCTGTTGCTCAGGCTAAAAACCAAACTCAGATACTCAACTCCTTGCTCACTCAGGTGTTTTAACATCAGCATGGATATATCATCTTGGCCAATCGCCTTGGATGGTTTGGCAGCGTTGATGGCTTCTGCACTTTCCGCTGGTGTTAGCTGCCCAATAAAAAAAAAAACTATGTTATTTCAAATATTCTTTAAAGCTTAAATTTTTGGTTTCAAATTTCATTTTCTTTCATTTCTTTTATTGGTTTTTATTCATATGTTTATTTGTTATACAAAATATTTTTATATTTTGTAATAAATTTATAGTTTACTTTTGTTTGTCTTTTCTTCTTCTGAAATTTTGCAATAAAAGGTCAAAGATTTTATATTCCGTTGGTTTTTTAAGAAGTTTTTTTTTTTTTTTGGTTAAATTTAAACCATGTCAGTTAGTTGTTTTTTGATTTATATTTCAACATTTTTTTTTGTGTGAGCTATATACAACAACAAATTCTTAATTAACTTTTTGTTTATATTTTAAACCAGTTTTCGATTTTGGCTACTCACAAAAAATATTAACAAAAACCGCTTAAAATATAGCATAAGTATTAGTTATTAAAACCATTGTTTTTAAAGCTTAGAAAAATTTTCCCATTAAATTTACTTTCAAAAACCGGTACTATTTTCATAGCTTTAAGAAAAAAAAAAATACAAATAATAATGAATTTGAATTAATATTTATGTATGTGTATAAAAAATAAAATATGATAAATCTTATAAAATCGTATATTTTAAAATATATCCCTTAGCCAAATTAACTATGTATTACCTTTTAAAATTTTATACATACAATTAATTTTATTTTTATTCAACATTTTTTCTTAACAAATTTGTTTTTTGTAATATTAAATAAAAAGTACTTTCTTTTTCCATTTAATTTAATGAGCCAGCTGGTAATTAGTTAATAAAATATTATGTTTATTTGTGCAAAATTATTATCATCTTTAGTTTAGTTTGAATTATTCATAGTGTTAAAAAAAATTTACAATGAAGGTGTTGCGCATGCGCGTGCTTTGAGGTAATTTCAACCAAAAAACACTCTTACACTCATTTTTATTATTTTCTTTCTTTTTGCTTAATGTATTTTGTTGTTTACTCTGGATTATTAATCTTTGCATAACTCACTATAAAAAAAAAAAAAAAACAACTTTAACAATAGGGGAAAATTTTTATAACTGATGATTAATATTTTTTAAAAGAATAAAAAATAAAAAACATTTGACAAACATGTTAAAGGTGTGTTAACATTAAGCAAATATTTAATAAAATATAACTTGAATCAAATAAATAGAAATTAAATAAATTCCTTAAATTGTAAATATTTCTAATAATTTTATTTTTTTTTTTTTTTTTTCTTAACATTTTCAGAATGGAGGTTCAAACTGTTAATAATCATTTAAACAATGCTCTGATATCACCGTTAACCGCCACAAATTCTCAAACACTCAATAATAAAACATCACCCACAACAGCAACATCAACATCCACATCATCCTCAACACAGGAACTAACAGCACACTTGCAACAACAACAACATCAAGCAACGATACAACTAAACGATAGTCTAATATCACATCATCAGCAACAATTGCAACAGCAATTAAGTCGCAGTAATAGTCCGGCCAGTTCAAATTCCGAAATTGAAAAAGAATTACAAGATTTAGATTTGAATAGTTCTATGAATAGTGGCAGTATTAGTTTGGGTGCCGAATTAAATTGTAAATCAAATGGTTCATTAAGTGGTGCCTCATCAACATCAACACAAGGCCTTACTGGAGCTGGTTCCAAAGAAAGTAATAGCTCTAATAATATAAATGGTCTACAAACGGCTAATGGCATAAATGCTAATAATGTGGCCGCCGGAAGTGCGGGAGCTGCAGCTAATATAAAGAAAAGAATTTCTTCGAGTCGAACACCAACACGAAAGGCGAGACGAATAAAATTTTATCGTAATGGTGATCGTTTTTATCCAGGCATAACCATTCCAGTTTCAAATGAACGTTATAGGTAATAACTATATTTTTTTTCTTATAAAAATAATATTTTTCTAATGATTTTATATTTCTTTATAGATCATTTGAAAGCTTATTTGAAGATCTGACTAGACTTTTAGAAGAAAATGTTAAAATTCCCGGTGCTGTACGCACCATTTATACCATGTGTGGCAAAAAGGTAAATATTGTTATAAAATAGAGATTAACATTTAAACCTTCTAATATAAACATAATTAACCCAAGAAGTTAGATATAAAAGGTAGATCGAAAAATTGATGTAGTAGTCAAAATTGAAGTTAAGTATTATAATTCTGAAAAACTTGTAATTTAAAAGAATGATGTTTACAAATGACATTAAATGTACAACAAACTTAATTCCGTTATTGTTTAATATATATTTTTTCACTAATTCTTTAGTAAAATTAAATTAAATAAATTAAAAAATCGTCAGGTTTAAAGAACTAGGTGTAAGGTAGTTTTTATATCCAGGCAAGGTATACCCTCCCACACCAAACCGAAGCACTTCAGGCCGATTAGTCTGGTATCCTTTCTACTGAAGTCTCTGGAAAGGGTCATAGATATACATTTGAGAATGGCTATACCATCTGAACTTCTCTCTCACTCTACACGAAAGAACTCGTCAAAATGATTATAAAATGCGTCGCGTATGGTGATGAGGTTGCGGTTGCTGTTTCTGGCAAACATGTGGACACTTTGTCTCAAAGTATGGAGACTTTAAGTGACTGGAGTGTCTCAGTGTGAATCCAGTGAAAACGGAGCTAGTGCGCTTTACTACGAGGTATAAGGTTGAGGAATTTACCCCTCCTAAACTAAATGGCACTACATTGAAATTTCCTGAGAGGGCAAAATATTTGAGTATTATTCTTGATAGGAAGCTATCTTGGGGACTCAATATTCAGGCGAGGGCTGATAAGGCCTTAGTGACTACTTCCGTCTGCAAGGAGGCTATCGGTCGAAACTGGTAACTCAAATCCAGTGGAATCCGATGGATATGCGAGGCAGTTGTTAAACCAATAATCTTCTATGGTGTTGTGGTATGGTGGGAAACGATGGAAAGGGAAACTCATCGTAAAGTTTTTGTGAAGGTACTCAGGTCGATAACCATCCTTATCACGGGTGCGCTGCGTCCCACGCCGACTAGGGCCCTCTTCACTGTACTCAACTGGCTACCAGCTGACGTGATGGCTAGACAGATAGCCCTTAATGCGACGGTCAGACTTAACAAAGGCTGTCCATGGCAAAGACGTGACTATGGTCATGCTCGCATTTTGAATTACATTGAGTGTATTTGTGATGATTTTGATTATTGTATTTTCCGAAAGCTTTTTTCGGTTGTCAGTTTTCTGTAACTTTTCCTATAGGGGATATCTGGCACCTTTAAAACTACTCATCTGTTCTGAAGATCTACACTGAAGGATCGTAACGGCTGGGCAGGGTTGGGGATGGTTTCTATATTGAAGATTATGGTATTAAGATACCTTTTAGATTGCCGAACGGGTGCAGTATCATTCAAGCGAAGATCTCTGCTATTAAACGGGCTACTAACTGGGTGAGGTATTACAAGATATCGGGTGATATTTGTATTTTTACTGACGGTAAAGCAGCCATTAGATCTTTTGCAGGTGTCTATACGACATCAAGATTAACTTCAGAATGCCGAGTGTCTCTTAACGAGTTAGCGAGATAGGTTAGTTGGATTCAGGGACACGGAAACTATACCGGAAATCATATTGCTGATGAGATTGCCAAGCGGGCTGCGAATTTCAGCATTCCTTTGACGCAGTTTAAACTGCTATTACGGCAGGAGATTTTTGGTATTGCATAGCGCAGGTGGGAGCGAGAATCCACGTGTCGCATAGCTAGAACTATTTGGCCCAAGTATGATGAGCTTAAGACAAATTCTTTAGTTGCGCTATCTCGATCTCAATTGAGACTTGTTATTTCTATTGTTATGGGACACTGTATCTTGGTTACTCATGCCAGGAGGCTGGGTTTTCCATTCAACGACTACGTAGGAGATGTAATGATGAGACAGAAGAGGAAACGGTATTTCACCTCCTCTGCGACTGTTCCAATCCAATCTGCTGGGCTTTAATGCCCTAAACTTAGTTGACTATCCAGCTATTGATCCTTGGTCACTATACTCCTTCCTTTCAGGAACTGGATGGTTTGGTACAACAATAATACAGCAGGATTAACGCTGAATTACTGTGATGGGGTAACACAACAGGACCAGTAGTGCGATTCAGTAACGATTTTAACGATAATCGAATCGTTTAAAAATTTAAACAACAAAATTATTGATTTTTTCTATTCTGTAACACTTTTAAACGACATTTGCTGTCTACTTTTGTCGTTAACTAAACCACAATTTTTTTTGTGTTGTTTATTTTATCAACAAAAACATATGTTTAATATACAAAAACAGTTAGTATACATGTGCACAGTTTACAAATAATTCCCAAATTCTTTTTTATTTCTACTCCTATTGAAGTCTTCTGTTTATTTTGACAGAGCTGCCATACGAAAATAAAAGTTACCTATTGTTGTTTAAATGTACGTAGTGAATCATATAGTCGTTACAGTCGCAAAGTAACTCTGGGTTGAGGAACAACTCTCGCGTCGTTGTAAGTACAGCCAGGCGGACTTTTGTTGCTTGGCCTTCGGGAATTTTTCGTCTCAACCCGCATTGACTAAGTGTTTGTAGTCGGCTAACTGTATCGCGTTACGGTTTTTCGAAACTTATATTCGTCACATGCAATCGATTTTGATTACCTAACTTTTATATTTGATGATTGGTGGAGTACCAGATAAAACTCGAAGGATTGATATTGGTAGAGACCATTAAAATCAGAGAGCTGAATTCAAAATCTCTAGCTTTCTATACGAAGGTATAGATTGAGTGGATGATTTGTGAAGGAGGCTTCTGTTGGATGTACACCCTGGCAATATGTTAGATGAATGCTACGCCATTAAAACTCAAATTACAAAAATATATATATATATATATATATATATATATATATATATATATATATATATATATATATATATATATATATATATATATTCGTTACTGCAAACAACAAAAGCCATCGACATATTTATCGATTGTCGAATCGGTAAAATTTACTGAATTGCACTACAGACTATGGACACTGCCCAAGGAAAAAAAAAAGATCAATAGATTTAAAGATCGATAGTTTTCAAAATCAATAGGTTTAATGATCGATATTATTAAAGATCGATAAGTTTAAAGATGAACAGGTTGAACAGGTGAAATTGCTTGGACATTTTGCTACACACGATTAAAACTTTAATTTACATTTGAATTATATGGAAATTATTATAATTTATTATTATTTTAATATCATGATTTTATTCTCTTTTGTACATTTCTTTCACTTTTTTCATGATATTTAATAATTTTTATTTTATATATTATCTATTTTTCCTTTTCCTCCTTTGCTTTTTGCCGATTATAAATATGCTGCACTTTTCACTTTTTAATAATGACAATTTGTATGATATATTTATTTTATAATTTTGCATTTATATCCACTTTCTGTGAAATTTACCCAACTTTTTGCTGAAGGAGGATATTTGAAAAAAATTAAAAAAATTTTTTTTCCTCTATGTTGGCAGCATTTGTTTATTTTTAATAGTGCTACTACTTGGGACATTTTATTTTTGTTTTGTTGTAATTTTTTTACTTCGGCTGGGGAGCCAAATTGTAAAATTATTTTTATTTTATATATTTTTATTTTTATATTTTTTTTAATATTGTATATATAATATTTATCTGTTATGTATGGTTTTAGTATATTCATTAGTAATTAGTATATTCAGGGCATTGCTTTTGTAATATGAATTTATTGGCCTATAAAGGCTTCGTTGTATTACTTGAATTTAATAAATAAATAAATAAATATCGATAGGTTTTTAAGAATGACAAGTTTATAGATCAGTAGGTTTAAAGATCGATGAGTTTAATAGTCGATGAATTTAAAGATTGTTGAATTTAAAGATCGATCAGTTAAGAGACAAATATTAATTGCAAACAATTGTTTCGCGTTTAAAGTTCTTAACAGGCGATATCAAGTCCGCGCTATTGTCAAAATAGTTTTTGCTATCTTCCGCATTATCGAAGTATGAATTTGGATTAAAATTTAGTATTCAGTCGAAGCTAAAATGTATGAAATCGATTTACAGATTAAAAATCTAACTAGTGTAAAATTTTTAAAGCGTTTAAGGTCCAGATATTTAGTTTATTTTGTCAACGAATTGACGAATTGTGTATAATGTGAAAAGAAGTAAAATATATTTTCCAAAAAATGAAATAAATGGCAGCCTTGATCGTTGGAGGGTTAAGCAGAACAGCTTCTGCCCTCTAACGATCAATGCTGCCTCAGGGTATCTGTTTTTGTTTTTATCTTTTCGAGGAAAAATTATAATGTCATGTATAAACTTAAGTTTCGTATTTATATTTTTAAATGGATTAAAATCTGTAAATTGTTTTTAAAAAATTTTCCTCCAACCATTAGAGGATTAAGAGCCTAATTTTTAGACTTGAACACAAGAAGTTTAAGCATTACAATAGGCAAAGTTACAGGTTCTTTTTTATTAACGACAGGGAACAAGAAGAAGGTACATTGATTAAATTGAACATATTGTTTATTTCTTCAGACGGATAAAATACCAATTTCTGGATGAACTGAGTTAAGATGGCGGTTAGAAGAAATAATTTTTTCTGTTCTTATATTCTTTAATAGCTCTCTGAATAGATTTTCTTTTCTGTTTATTTTTTTTTTTTATTTATACTCTGAAGGAAATATAAAATAAATACCCTAATTGTTTTTTTTATTTTATCTAACATTTCTATTTAAAATTTCTAAAATTCTATTCTCCTTTTATTTTGAATAGATTACCACTTTGGAAGAACTGGAAGATGGTCAAAGTTATGTGTGTTCCTGTAATAATGAAAATTTCAAAAAAGTCGAATATAATACGACCTCACAACCCCTTACCAATCTGTCGATATCGAACAAGACCTCTAATCGTATATCAAAATACTATCGCCCCTCATCGCCTTTAAAGAATGGCTCCACCAACAATCAAGCCAATGTTGGTAATGGTGCCTCAGCAAATGCCTCCACTACAGGCAATACTAATGGCAGTCCCATTTTAGTAAAACTAAGCGAACGTGATAGTGTTGTTCATCCACGTATTGTCACTCTTATACGCAATGGAACAAAACCCCGCAAGCTAATGCGTCTGCTGTTAAATAAACGCAACAGTCCAAGCTTTGATCATGTCCTAACGGCCATTACTCAAAAAGTGAAATTAGATACAGGTTATGTACGTAAAGTTTTCACTCTATCCGGTACACCTGTTACTCAATTGGCTGACTTTTTCGGTCCTGATGATGTATTCTTTGCCTATGGCACTGAACGTGTTAATAATCCTGATGATTTTCGTTTGGAAGCAGATGAACAGAAATCTTTACAGAATATACGTAAAAATTTACGTACTGCGGGAACAACATGCAAGGGTCCTAAACCAAAAATGCCTGTTAAGAGTAAGAAAACTTATGATACTTCAGCTATTGATGAAGAGAAGTTGCTTAATGATAGTGGTATTGATGCTACTGAATTACCAGCCGTTATACGAGAACGTTATGTTTTGGGACAAATTATAGGTGATGGTAATTTTGCTATTGTATTGAAATGTAAGGATAGACAAAATGGTTTACCTTATGCTTTGAAAATCATTGATAAGAGTAAATGTAAGGGCAAAGAACATTATATTGATGATGAGGTGCGTGTTATGAAGAAATTGTCACATCCTCATATTATTTCATTGATAATGGATGTTGATCAACAGGCGAATATGTATTTGGTGCTGGAATATGTTAGTGGTAAGTTTGAGGGTTAATAAAAAATAAGAGTTCTTGATTTGACCCAATAAACCAATCGAAAAACAAATTACTTTGTGTAAAATTATGATAATTTGTTAAATAATTATCATAATAAAGTTCAAATGTTTTAGATAATTAGTTTGTAATTATATATTTGTTTTTGTTTTTTAGGTGGTGATTTATTTGATGCTATTACACGTGTTACACGCTTCTCCGAAGACCAATCACGTGTTATGATTAAACATTTAGCCTCTGCTATGGCTTATTTACATTCCATGAGTATTGTACATCGTGACATTAAACCAGAAAATTTATTGGTAAGTTTAAATTTAAAATGTTAGTTTTATTGAAAATCAAGTTGAAAAGACACCATGAATCTTATGGCTCTATAATTAGGTTCACAAACATTGTTTATGGTCCTTCGAGCAGGACTGCAGATTTATTTACTTATTTGTTTGTTTATTTATTTATTTGTATATCTTGTTTATTAAATAAAATTTAATATATTTTTCTTTTTATTTCATTGAAAATAGGTTGAATTAGATGACAAGGGTAATGTCATTGAATTAAAATTGGCCGACTTTGGTTTGGCTTGCGAAGTTAATGAGCCACTATTTGCTGTCTGTGGTACACCAACATATGTGGCTCCTGAAATTTTAATGGAAACTGGTTATGGTTTAAAGGTAATTTTGTCTTTTGTTTAATTTTAAATAATATTTTAAATGCCTTTATCTTTTTTATACTTCTGTTGCAGATCGATGTTTGGGCAGCCGGTATTATTTTATATATATTACTTTGTGGTTTCCCACCCTTTGTTTCACCCGACAATCAGCAGGAACCTTTATTTGATGCCATTATTTCGGGTATCTATGAATTTCCCGATCCCTATTGGTCGGGCATTGGTAATGGTGTACGTGATCTCATTGCCAATATGTTACAATCCGATCCAGATGTACGTTTCACCAGCGAAGATATACTCGACCATTATTGGACCATGGGCAACGATGACATCAATGAATATAGCAGCTGAATGACGGAATATACAGATTTTTAATTCATTTATACACTAAGTAGGAGTATTGGGCTACAATTACATTTTGTATTGGCTGGCTAAGAGGTTCAAAGCTGCTAATATTTTGTCTTTGTTTTTTCTCTCTGTAGTATTCTTTTTTTGTTTTAACAAAACTGATTTAAAAATTGTTGAAATAATAATATTTTATTTTTTAATTTGTAATTTATTAAAATATCTCATGCAAAAGAAAATATAAACAAGCAAAGAAAAAAAAAAATCGAAAATTCATATAAATTGTTAACACAAAAAAATATAAGTTATCTTACAAAGTAAAAGAAAATCATACATAACATTTTAATTTGTAAAATTAACATTTAGAAATTACAAAACAAAATATATAGTTTCTTATTAATATTTCTTATAATTATCTTATACATACATATTACATTAAATTATATATTTAAGTATTTAATTTTTACTTTTTTTATAAAAAAAAAATCAAAAACTAAAAATATTTTTATTTTATTTTATTTTTTAATCATTGAAAAAAAAAAAACACCTAAGTTTTATTAAACAAACATTTTAAAAAACATAAATAAAACACAATCTTTAAACATAAATATATCCTTTAATTACTTAACAACTTGTGCATTTATGTACGCATTCCAAAATAATTAAAAAAAGAAAAAACGAATCCTGAATTTTATAATAAATGCCTTTAAAAGCCTTTTTTCTGTTCTTTTTTAAATAACAGAAGCTTTTAAACATTAAGGATTGTGTTAATAATAATTTTAAAAATAAACTACAACCTAAACCCTTTTAATATATTAAATAATTGTAGTTTTTAATGTATATTTTCTTTATTATTAAATTATAATAGATTTTAGTTGTATTTTCTCTCTTCTTTTATTTTGAAAAATATGTTAATATAATTTTTTATTTTTATTTTATTTAAAATATTTTTAATTTTGAAATAAAAAATATATATTTTTGTTTACCTATTTAATATTAGTAAACTTGTTTCTTTTATTTTCTCACTCTTTCTCTCTTACATTCTTTTCTAAAACAGCAATAGATTTTTTCTCTTCATAACATTTTTTGTTGATTTTTTTTTTATTTACTTTAATTTATCTAAAAAAATAACACCATTCGTAATTTTCCATATAAAAAAACAAGAAATTTTTTAGAAATATATTTAATATAACAAGTATTTATATGCAATTTATTATTATAAAAAAAAAAAAAATAACAACAATTTAAAAAACACCATAAATGATTAATATAAAAATATATATAAATATCATTAAAAAGTAAAAGAAGACTTAAGTTCTTCTCAATTATTATTATTATTTATTATATATTTCAAAACATTTTACATAAAACAAAAGAGAAATATTAATTTAAATAAAAATTGCGGCTATAAATTATATACAACAAATAATAAAAAAATTTTGAGAACTATTTTTTAAAAATATATTAAAAAAAGGTTTGTATTTATTAAAGTTTAATATTAGAGACAAATGAAAAAAGGCATGATTTTTGATAATCATTTTAAAACTAAATAAGTCATTTTTATAGGTTTTAATTAAAAAAAAAATAATGAAGTGTAATTTTACAAATTTGATTGAGTTTGTTAATAAACTTAAGTGCCTTGGAGTAATTCTTGATAGAGAATTGGATTTTGAAAGTCATATTAATTCTGTTGTATCTAGAGTTAATATTACTTTAAGAGCGCTATATAGTTTGGATTTGGTGTCAAGTGAGGCCAAATAAGTGGGTGTTTACTTTGACAGAAAATTGTCTTGGAGGAGTAATAATTAGGAGAGGATGAAGAGGGGACTTAATGCCTATTACACCTGCAGAAATTGAGTAAAGGAACGTATAGGAACTATCTATCTAAAGTCCAGAGATGTGCTTCAATTGGCATTTCTGGGGGCACGGGACATCATTCTCCACTTACTCTCAATTGAGAGGTTTGTGAGAGGGATGGCTGCTCGTAGTCTATTTAGATTGAAGGAATTAGTATTATTAACAACTTCAGAGCAGGGCATGTTGTGGAGGTTGTGTTGTCTCCTTGACTACTCAAAGATGGAGGTAGGGACCGGCAACAAATTTTGGTAACTAATTTACTCAAAAATCGTTTTTTTTTTTTTTTTTTTTTTGTAAAAATCCGATTTTTTTTTTTAAAAATCTGGGTTATTGGTAAAAACTCGATATTTTAGTGAAAATCCTTTTTTTATAAAAATCCAATTTATTAATGGAAATCCGTTTTTTTTTTAGTAAAAATAAAAAAAAAATCGTTTTTTTTTTACTGATAATCCGTTTTTTTATGAAGTAAAAAATTTTTAGCGAACTAGTTTTTTTTTAGCATAAATCCGTTTTTTGTGAAAACTCGTTTAATTTTTCTCGTAAAATTTTTTTTTTGTTAAAATCCGATTTTTAGTCAAAATCATGATTTTTAATCAAAATCATGATATTTATGAAAATCCTGTTTTTTTTTTGGTGAATCCGTTATTTTTAGTGAAATTCGTTTTTTTTTTTTTTTTTTTTTGAAAACTCGGTTTTGTTTTTTGTGAAAATCCGTTTCTTTTGTAAAAAGTTGTAATTTAATACTGCATTTTTTAAGCACTTACAGTAATTTTAAAGGTTTTAATTTTTTCTAGGAATTTTATAAAAGGAATTAACTAAAAACTGCATTATGATTAATTTTCAGCAGCTGAATAGTAAACTCATCAATAGAATTTGCTAGGATCACTTTTTTAAATATATCTGGAACATTTATTTGTTTCTTAAGTCTTTTATAGATAATAAAGAGGTCATTAAGTTCGTAACTTAAGTCTTTTGTTTTTACAGGGAAATTAAGCTTTAAATCTTAGAATTTTGGAGAATTTTTTGTGAAATCAAGAAATTATAATAAAATTATGACTTCAAAATAAATTAACGAAATTAATTTTATTTCGTTTAACAAAATGAAACATTTAAGTGTAATATTAGTTAATTTTACTTCAAAGTAAATATTTAAAGATTCTATGCTTTTAATTTTTCTAAAAAATGTTCCTATATTTAAAAGTAAGTAGATAGAACTCAAATTAAAATTCCATAATTTTTTATAAAAAATTATATTTTCTGATTACAATGAAAATATTTCATATTTATTGATACAAAATTATGTTAAAGCTTTATAAATTAAAAAATATAGGTGATAAATATTTAAGTTATATGTAAATTATAATATTTTTATTTATTATTATACATTTGTATAAAAAACATTTAAGCTTAATTGTTATTAATCCTTTAAAAAAAATAAAAAATATTAATTACTACCAAACAATTATCATTAAAAAATAAATGAAAACTTAAATTCAAATTATTGCAATTTCATTTAAAACATATTATAAATAAAACAATTAAAGTGATGACTTTTATATGAATGTAATCTAAATGGAAATTATTCTTCTTCATCATCAGAATTTACTGAGCATATGCCACAATATTCCTTATTTAAACGACCAGGAACACAAGATTCATGATAAACATGGCCACATTTAAAAGCAATTACATTATTACGTGGTATAGTTTCTTTACATAAAATGCTACGTTGACATTTGCCACAATTATTATCATAGCTAATACTTAAAGCTTGATTTTGCAGACGCACAACCTCAGCATGAGTGCTGAAATAATCGATAAGTTGAATTTTATTGAAACCTTTTTGAATTTCAACCTAGAATGAAAAATTGTTTATATATAAACTGAAAATAATTTAATAAAAAAAATATGATGTATTACCTGTAGACGATAATCCCATAACATTTTATATAAAGATTTTCTTAGACCTGGAATTTTTTGTCCTAATTTGATTTTGTTTACCAGGCCCTCGGGATTTATGTAACCTTAAAAATAACACAAAAAACACTAATATAAATATTTGCAATTGTAATACAATAGTTTAAATTATAGTTCTCGATAAGGTACGAAGTTTCCTCTAAATTCTTTGAAAATTTGTCTTGATATAGAAAGTTATAATTTGGTATAAGTACGGGATATATTTTTTATCTTCTTACCAATTATGCCATCTAATAATTTTGTTAAAATTTCTGGATTTTTTACAGATTCTTCTATTAATAAATTCCAAAGATCGGAATCATCATGTTCTTTACAAAATTCAATAGCCATTTCAATGTCTTTTATCTGTAAATTTAAATTTAAAATATTTAAATACATTTTTGTAGTTTTCAATACAACACCTACCTTGTGTATTATAATATTTAAAGCTTCTGTAACATTACCCATTTGACCCAATAAATAAACCATTTCAGGATGAAATGATTTACTTTTACAAACATTTAAAGCTTCTTGTATGTGATAATGTTTTGACCTTCGTAGAAATGGCAACAATTTAGAACGATCGTAAGTAGCATATAAACCCACTAATTTCCAATGGAATGTACCACTGCTATCCACCTTATCCAAAGCATCTAAATACTAAATTCACCAATGAAAGAAATAACAATTAATATAAATTTACGTTAAAAAAATAAAAACAAAATTATACCAAATATAAAAACTCCTGATGTTGTTCCAATTGTTGTACCACAATTTCTGGTGGTATTTTATTTTTATTTAATAATATCTGAAAGGCACGTTCCTGATCCAGCTGTATTAGCGGTACAATCATTTTGTGTATAACACTATAGAGATCATAACGTCTGATTAGCTCAAAAACATCTTTATTTTCTAGTTTCAAATACATTCTCAAGGCATTTTCATAATCTTTTTGATAGGTATAGAGCAAAGCTAGAGATTCTAATAATTCATTGGCATATTGTTTACGAAAATTATCATGTATAGCATTAATAACTGCCGAACAATCGTATAGATTTGATGGCCATTCTTTGATTAAATTTAAAAATCCTTTAACATCTAATTTAAGATATTCGTATAATACCATTTCGTAAACATGAGGATCAAGTTTGCAATCTTCCGATGTGGGTAGATAAGCACTGACGGAACGCAATTGATTGTGTTTAACAAATTTAAATACTTCTTCCTCCCATAATGATTTATTATTACCTAAAACTCGTAGGCATAATTTGCCTGCTGTTTCAAAGTCTTTTTTGGTTATTAAATAGTTGATATAGATGCTGAAAATAATTATAATTATTTAAACAGTTTATATAACTATTAAAATTAATAAACACTTACCGAGCTACAGGTAACACGTTACCACCGTGTATAGACGTAATTTCCATAGCTTCTTCAAATTTTCTAAAACATAGATAATAGAAAAAATATGAAATTATAAAATAAAATTAATATTTTTGTACAAAATAGAATTTTTTTATTAAATAAAAGATTCAGTGCAAAATTAACACTTTAGAACAGAACAAAAATATTAGTACAAAATTGCAAGGCTCTTGCAAAGTTGCAAATTTCTAAGGTGAATACCTTTTATAATTTTACAAGAAAATTACAATGTTAGTAAATAATTATATTAGAACAAAATTAAAATTTTAGTACATAATCAAAATTTTACTACAAAATTACAAATTTAGTACAAAATTACAAATTAAGTACAAAATTATAATTGTAATAAAAAATTATAATTTTCCCAACAAACCAAGAAACGATACAGTATCATTTATGATATCATAATTTTAAAATTATATGATAAAATATCGAAATTATATTTTCCTTAGAAAAAAACTTCAAACATTTTCAGGAAAATTAAATTAAATTGAAAATTTTTGTATCAAAAAAATATTTTATGTTATGTTTTATATGCGAATTGAATTTTTACAGCTAAAATTAGTGTAATTGCAAAAAATTAACGCGTATAAGATGAAGAAACCAATATCAGCCCGGATTTAAAGGGGGACTTGTATTCGGATTGCAAAAGTTTCGTATTACATGCAAAATGATTTGGAGCTGTATGAACATTGGTTTATTATGGCTATTTTATTAATTTTTGAAAACATATTTATAATATTATATATTGATCCAATCTTAGCATATATTTGTGTATATATTTTGCAATATATTGCTAAACTATCGCGCTGCTTAAATTTAATGATATCATTACTAATATCGTTATTTTCAAAAATTATGATATCATTTTCGAGTGTACCTTTTAGAAAGCAACCTATATCATTTTAGAATTATAAATGATATCATTCTCGGGCTTCTATATCACCGAAAAGATATCGTAATGATATCATTACGATATCATTTGGTTTGTTGGGTTAGTACAAAATTGTAATATTAAAAAAATTAAAATAATTTTTGTATACACACACTGAATAATTTATCGAATAAAAGGAAAATTCTCTTTTATTGAATTTTCAACGATTTTTAAAGTTATTTTTCTAATTTATTTATTTAACGGTTTTTAAGTCATTTTTTTAATATGGTAACTTATCAGTAACAATGCTTTTTTTAAACAAAAAAACTTTATATTTTCCCAACTTAAACGCTTTTAATTACTTTGAAAAGATGACAACACTTGTAAATGCAGCAAAACATCTGAAAAAAAAACCGAATTGTTTACATCAGCCGCCGGAGGTTTTTTAAGAGCCACCGCCGCCGAGAAAATTTTGGCTTTTTAAGTCGCTGATTACAACCGCTGATTTTGGTCAAGCTTAATGAATTTAATATAAAACCTTTAGTAAATTCATTATATTCTTGAAATTTTAAATTTTAATATTAATTTTTTAAAAAATTTTTCATAAATTTCCTTATAATGTCGGCGACATTTTTAGCAATGCTGTCGACTCATGAATTTCAGCGGCAAATTTGCTCTTACGATGGCTACGATATGTGTGCTGAAATTGATGGTGGTGGCGGCTTAAAATCGACCGGCAGCACCCATCAAACAAAAACTGTTTGATGACAGCAAACATGGCGATTTTTACACGTACTTGGGTGGTTCAAACCAAATTCATTTAACGCCCTGGGGTCCAAATTGCTCCAAATTGCATTTAAAAAGCACACTATGGAAAATTTGGAGCCATTTGAAGCTGAAAGACCGCGTAAAAATTATTTCTGATGCTGAAAAAAATCATCATTTCCCACGTAAAACTGGTCGAAGCATAAACTAACTTTAATTTTGTTAATGGTGTTTTTATTAACGTGTAAAAAGTAAAAGTTGTTAATTTCGAAGCTGCGCTGCAATAATGCACTGTCCTACGTAGGATCCTACAAGTTAACACAGGAACTTATGAGTCGTGTGGGACAACATAATTTAGCCAGGTTTGTGCAAGACATCCTACCATTTGATTTACATGTAAATCGTGCACACTGCACGAAGGCAAGTACCACATCGTCGCTGCTGTGACACAGTCAGCAGAATCAGAAAATAGTAAATACAAATGTCAAAAACTTGAAAAACAACATAATCAATTGAAACTATTTAATTGCTTTTTGAGCAGCAAATTATGCATAAAATTAAATAAAAACTAAATAAAAAACATTAATTATAAATGAAGTAGAAAAAATATTTTTTAAATAATACAAGAAAACAATAAAAAACTAAAGATATGTTGTTCTAAAACTATGACACCAATCTAATACTCTGTGGATAAGAACAAGCTACAAGAGGGGTTGAAATTTTTTTCTGGACCACAATTTTATTGAAAATTTATTTAGAACAAGGATTTATTCTCAATAAAAAAACATCATGAGACGTATGAATAATTTGTTAACATTATTTACCGCTATGGTGGCTTTTTTCTTTGGATTTTTTATTACAAAACTACTAACCACGGTGGACAAATGTCCTACACAAAAAAGTGGTGTACATAAGTTAGAGCCACATCCGGAATTATTTTTAATGGTTTTGGTTTTAAGTGCTCCTCGCTATGAAGAAAAGCGTAATGTAATACGTGAAACCTGGGCTAAATTGGGTAGACCTTTGCAATTACCTTACTATCCCGAAGAGTTTGTTTATTTGCCCTATTACGGTCATCGGGGTCATTTGGAAGTTGAAGGTCCTGCCGAGCAGGCCAATCGTTTGCGTATTTTTATAGATTGGATGGAAGATCAAAATCATAGAAATGTGGAAAATGCTAAAAGGAATATCAAAGTAAAACATTTCTTTGCCATAGGTACAGAAGGCTTGGATCCTGCTTTACGCACCCAATTGGAAAAAGAGCAAAAGAAAAATTTGGATTTATTGTTATTACCGCGTCTGACAGATAATTATGCTAATTTAACAGAAAAACTATTACATTCCCTGGACGCTTTAACCCATCATTATGATTTTAGTTATTTACTTAAAGCAGACGATGACACGTATGTAAAACTGGATTATTTATTAAATGAGTTGGTGTCGTACGATCGCAAATTGATAAGAAAGACCCATGAGTATAGAGGACATCCTTTACCGAATTTATATTGGGGCTACTTTAATGGCAGAGCTAATATAAAAACCAAGGGTCAATGGAGCGAACCACATTATTATCTATCTTATCGTTACAACACTTATGCTTTAGGTGGGGGCTATATAATTTCCCGTAAACTGTGCGAATATGTGGCCAATAATTCTCATAGTCTTTCAACTTATGTAAGTGAAGATGTGTCAATGGGCACCTGGCTGGCACCATTTAGAAATGTTTATCGTCGTCATGATCCACGATTTGATACCGCCTATATGGCTAGAAAATGTAAGAAATACCATTTGGTATTGCATAAACGCAATGAAACGTTAATGAAGGATCTATATAATAATAAACTTTGCACATTTGAAGTGGCCAATGAGCAACAGCTACAAAGACCCCCAGAATATTATTATGATTGGCGTAAAACTGCTGATAAATGTTGCGATAATTTAGTGGTTTAAATTGAGAGAATTAAAGTGCCAGATTACTTTAAGCTATTTGTATTAGCGATGTAGTAATATAAATTTAAAATGCCTTAAAATGTAGTCAAGAAATATATGATATTTAAAACCAAAGCTCAAATACATAAATAAAGTAGTTAGAAAAATATAAAAGAAAAAATAAAGCGATGTTTTATTATATTTTTTGAAAAATTTAAAGAATTTGGAATTTACAACTTGTCCCACGAAATATATGGATAACAATAAAAAAAATTAAATTTATTTGTTGTTTTCCATATAAATAGTTGAAACGAATTTTTATTTCGACATCGTGGGACAGGCCTTTAAGGTAGGAGAAAAATTACAATTTTAGTATAAAATTGCAAGTACTAAATTATAATTTTAGTACTAAATTATAATTTTAGTACTAAATTATAATTTTAGTACTAAATTATAATTTTAGTACAAAACTAAAATTTTAGTACTAAGTTATAATTTTAGTACAAATATCAAATTCTAGTACTAAGTTATAATTTTAACACAAATTTCAAATTTGCCTAAAAATTTAAAATTTACTAAAATTTTAAACTACACTTTTAGTAAAAAATTTCAATTTTAATAGAAAATAAAAATTTTAGTAGAACATTAAAATTTTAATTTTAATACAAAATTATAATTTTAGTACTAAATTGAATTGTTAATACCAAAAAAGTGAAAATATATTTCTGTACTTACTTGTGTTCTATTAGCCATTGCACCCTATCCTCAGTATCTAGTAAGGTAGCCACAACAATATCCTTTGGTGCTATTAGATAATAACGGTTCTCCTCTGGCAAACAACCCAAAATATAATCATTTACCGAATATTCCTTAAAACTACAATAAAACAAATTAATAGCAATTCCAAAACATATTTCAATAATTTTCCTACCCTCTTAAAGATAAACTATCGGTGCACACTTCTTCACTACTATTCAATTTATATTCCAACACTGATAACACAGGACGCAATGCTTTGCGTTCAGAATCCTTTTCTTTAGGATAGCCTAACACCACCAACTGATTGGAGGTTAAAGCAGCCAAACCACTTACATAAAATGTAGTTTGAAAGGTTGAGACTACAGTAAGAAAGAAAATAAAAATATTAGGTTACATTTACTTAAGTAAGTTGCAATACTTACTGGGATCTACTATAAAACCTGGCAATGCTCTTAAGGTGGCCTCCACAGCATTACGTTTACGTATGACACATATTCTTATTGTATCCACCCAGCCAATAAGCAACGTATTCGAATTCGCCCAACGAAAATTACAGCGAAAATTTTCTAAACGAGCACTAAGTAGTAAAAGGATTTTGTTTAGTTTTTTTTCGTGCTTGAAAATGATATAAAAGTCATTATACTTAGGTGGTTCTTCCCATTTCATGAGACCCAAAGAACACTTTTCATTTAAATCATAAACTCTAACCCCTAAACAACTGGCCCACGCTACAAAAGGACCATTCCAACACACTGATATAACATGACCCTCTGCATGGGATAAGACATTAGGTTTAAGTTTTTTAAGAAAATTTTTTTCATAGAGAGTAAGTTTTTCATCTCCTAAAGTATAAAAATAAAATTTTAAACATTTATTTGGTTTAATTTTGTTTTCCACTTACCCACTATAAATCTTTTGCCTTCACTAACTTTAGGATCTGGATCTAGTACTACCGAACGTATTGAATGACCAAAACTAATCGTTTGATTTTGTTCATCACTAAACAAACCAATAATATTGACACGACCATCATCCGAACATGTTATCACATATTCACCCTTGGTATCAATGTCTACCTCATTTACTGCCACCGTATGAGCAAATTCCTTACGATCACAATTTAAATGGGAATTTACCGTATTACCTTGATGATCCAATAGATAGACACCGCCCAAAAATGTGCCAAAAATTAAAAACTATAAACATTCAATTATTATTTGGAATTTAACTTAAATTTGTTTTTGAACAAACCTTGGAATGTACAGCACATGCTGTAACTACATCCTTATTGAGTATATCCTTAAGATCATGAGCTAAACGTTGATATTTAAATTTTGGTTCAATTTCTTCTTCAGTACTATCCTCAGTCTCCTGGAAAGTTTTTATTTATAGTTACATTTAAGGGTTTTCTTTCCGTTTTTTTTTAATATTATTACTTACACTACACACTGTTTCATTTTCGGCCATATTTGTTATTTTTCTAAGTTTTTATTTAATAAAGTTTTTTCTTTTTTTTATCAGACAAAAAAATTAACACTAAACAAAAAATGCAATAAATATTTTTGTTGTTTTGCTTTTGTTCGATTGATTATTTATCATGGTCAGCTGTTTAATGTCATTTTTGCTGTAGTTGCTGCAGAATGTTTAGAAGAGGAATAAAGAAAAAATGTCAAAAACTGTAAATAACATAAGGAAGTAGAGGGATTTTTTAGGTACTAAAAAGAGTATAACAGTAAAATTTGTATCAAATAATTAAAAGGAAATTTTAATAAAATAAGTAAATAAATTAATTCATCTTAATATTATTAATAATATTAATCTGTTAAATAGTTTTATTATATTAATATTATTAATAATGTTAGTAAAAATGACATACATGTATATGGCCTCTTTTTCTTCCCCTTTGAAACTCATCACAATTTTAAAGTAACATCCGCATAATTATCCGCATAGAGTTGGTTAATTTATTTTTGTAAATTTTGTGTATAATATAGCTTTATTTAATCAACTTATTTATAAAAATTTATTAACAAAATTACATGTCACGTCACACTAAAAGTGCCATTTGGAGTTACTATGAATATATCGATTTGGATAGTGCTAAATGTAAAAAATGTGATAGAATTTATTCGCGTAAAGGACGCACAACAACATCTTTAAAAAATCATTTAAGATCCGCCCATCCCGCTGAATATAGGGAATTTATAAATGTTGATATGGTAAGAACATGTAATATTGTTGGTAATAGTATATTGTTGTAATCTTTGTAAATTAACCACATCCGCTTTGTTGGCAGCAATTTAACACACACATATACGCAAATTCTTTTCAAATAAAAACAAGTGTATGTGTGAAGATATGTCTAAATAGGAAAAGTAATAAAAAGAAAATGTAAAAAATAGTCGTTAAAATTGAAAAGAAAAAAAAAAATTAATTAGAAAATTGAGTTAAGTACTTCCAAAAAAGTATGATTATACATACATTATTTTTTAATTATCGAAAAAACATGATCTCTATTATATTAAACGATTGCAGCCATGGTTGCCAGATAAGAGGTTTAATTAGTATTTTTAAATAGGGTTTTTACAAAAAGTCAACTTTTTTTTCAATTATTAATACTATGTCGTTTTCTTAAAAAACACAAAGAAATTGACTTGTTTTTTCATATATTATTAAATCCAGAAAACATCTCGATTCGAGTTGTTTAATTATTTAACACAATAAAAACAAACTAAATTTCCATACAGGGAAGAAATATTTAGTAATTTTAGTACATAGAAATTTGTTGAAAACAGAATTTGTAAAAATTGTCAAACAGTTTAAAAACAAAAAATTAAAAATTATGAATGAAAATTATATTTCTTCATAAATTTTATTTGCTTGATAATTTTATTTTTTGATTTAAAAAATGTTTGTATGTGAAATTTTTATTTAAATACAAAATTTGTGAAAATATTTTGTCAGACGAAAAACAGACCAAAACGAAAAACGCAATAAAATGATATGTGAACAGCGATGTTTAATTTCATAGTGTTTTACAAAAAACGAGTCAAAAACTTGTGTATGTGAACATAATATAAGTAGTAAGATTTTCGAATATTCGACCTTTTTCAATTTTGGAATAGTCGACTTTTCAACTATTATCAACTTTTTCACTTTTTTAAACATTTCCGATTTTTTAGATTTTATACGATATTTTTCAAATCTATTAACTATTTTTTGTTATTAGTATTTCTTCCGATTATTTTCGATTCTTCGGACTTTTTAGACGTTTTCTACCAGTAACAAAAATTATTACTAAAATGTAACTAAAAGTTAAGTTAACGTAACGTTGTTGCTATACGCTTTCCTTATTTTAATTATTTTGAGTCCTTATTTTATTTAACAATAATAAATTATTTTTATTTAAATGTTAGGCTCGTAACGATATCAAGTATATGAAGTTGAAATCAGCAACAAAAGATTTTAAAACGTATCCCTCTTCATCTGGATTTTATGGAAAAAGTTCATTTGATGCTATAAATGGAGACATAAATACAGGAATAATGGAGTCAAAAGATTCATATGCACCAACAAGTTAGTAAAACTAAAGTCTTATTTATTTAATTTTATTAAATAATTTGGAAATTGCAGACATATCTTTAATAGATATTAAACCTGAAATTATACAAGAAATTCCCGTAAAAGATTATAAAGAAACTGAAAAGCTTAAAAAAATATTTCATATAAGTAAATGTAAAGATAAAAGCGTTTATAACAGTGGGGAAACAATATTGACTAATAAGTCTTTAAGGGGTAAGTAAGGGACATAAACTCATAACTCATATAATGGCTGATTAAATTTAATTTTAATTTAAAATATTTTAAAGGAAAATTAAATTTTAATAAGTTTATGGACATAAATTAACTCATATAATTAATGGCTGATTAAATTTTTATTTATTTATTAATTTTAATTTAAAATATTTTAAGGGAAAATTAAATTTTAATAAGTTTCTGGACAAACAAAAATTATACACGAAAGAAGGTTAAAACAAAACACAAAATAAGTTAGTTTGTAGCGTTGTCAAAACAATGGAAACTTTTGTTCTCATACATGAAAGAAGACTAAAACAAAAAAGGAATTGTACATGCTATTTCATGTTATTAACTCATTTAACAATTTATTTCTTTTATATAAAATTTAAAATATTTTATTAAAAAAAATGACAAAAGTAAAATTTTCTGAAAATTTAAAAATTTATAATTAACGATTTAAATGCTGGCCTAAAACAAAAACAAATATTCAATGAATAAATCTACTGTGTCTAAAATTGTCAGGAAATATCGTTTAACAGGTACAGTAAAGACTCAACATTTGGGAGGCAGACCTCGTAAAACGACCGAAGGACAAGATTTCTTAATAGAAAAAGAATTGAAGAAATCTCCAAATACACACGGGAAGTTATCAATAATTTAGAATTAAATGTCAGTTCTCGTACAGTTGTCCGGAGGGCTAATGAGGCGGCTGCTAATTGCTCCAGTGATGTAAAACTGGAATTTTATATGGGTGACTCTAAACACTATTTAAAAAAACTGTGATTTGTAGGACGGACCTTAGGGAAATTTTCTTTTATTGTAAAGAAATTAAGAAATATTTAGTAAAGTTTCCATTGTATTGACTCGTTCTGCTATTTAATCTATTATTAAAAATATCGTTTTTACTAAACAAAATAAAAATGTAATTTATTAATTTCAGATCATCCCCTAAATGTTCAAGCCAAAAATTATGACGAGAATTTGCAAACTTCAGCAAGTTTTGGACATTATACACAAGGCATGTTTAACAAGTTTTTTCTATTTATAAAAATTTAATTTGAAATATTAAATATTTTTATTATAACAGAAACCTTAAATACCAGTGATTTGTCAGCTAATTATAATAATATTAAGCAAGAAAGAATGTCTCCCGTACCGGAAGGTATTTAGCTTTAAATATTTTTATATAAATGTACATAATGTATTAATATTTTTTAAATTCTTTAGCTGAATCTTCAAATTCTAGTCAAAATAATAATTTGGCACAACAAGCCCAGCTGAAAAAAGAATTACTGGAAATAGAATATCTTGAAATGCGTAACTATAAAATGAAATTGGAATTGTGGCAATTGGAGCAAGAATTAAAGTTTAAGGGTTCAAAATTTACAAAAGATTTAGAAAATTTAAAACAATAGATCAACATTAGATCTCAAAATAATTGTTGTTATTTTTAATATGTATAAATAATTGGTTAATCTTTTTATAAAAGTTTAAAATCAAAATAAATCTGAAAAAAGGAAAATGATAGTTGTTAGGAATTTTCCCTTTTTGTATGAAATTTTGAGCGAAAATGGGGTGGGAATTTTAATTCTTGTTCAAAATAAGGGTTTTTTTAATGTTTATAATTTTGACGAAAATCTTGCTCTCTTTTTTATTGAAACGGGATTTTTTTTTTTTTTTTTCAAAATTGATAGTTTTAGGCATCATTGACGCTAACAGTTTTTGTGTCTGCTGCAGCCGATAACTTTGCTCGTCACGGCCGATCGCAAAAATTTTGGCAATAATATATCTTCTCAACTACCGAAGGGATCGAATTGAAATATACCTAAGTGTTTTGGGGGAGGACCTAAGCTTTCAGAAAAATCAAAATTGTAGTCACTCTGTAATAATAAGAGACAAGCTAAAGGTAGTCAAAGTTACTTATTTATTTAATATTAATTTATTAACAGTATATAATAAGCCTCGTTCAACACTAAAAAAACTGTATATACATATATATTTTTTTTTTTAAGAGTAACATGCTTATCGGCTCATAGTCGGCGGAACGTCGTCGCCTATCGAATTTCTACTTTATTCGTCGGCTCACATCGACTTAAAATTAACCGCCGAAATTTTGAAAATGTTAATGCTGGAAGTAGTGAATGCAGTGGCTCCATCTTGTATTATTTTTAATAAATTACTTTGATATACGCCCGCCGCCGATTAAAAAGTATAGCTCCGTCGCCAACGAAAATTTTACTTCGGCTTGTTTCTCTGTCGGGGACAGTCACTTAAATCACTGGTATTTACATGGGAGCATACATATATACATACTTGCATGGTATAAAGAGAAATAAAAATAATAAAAAATAGTTTATTACAAAAATAAATTTTAAATAAATATTAAGGTATTTATAAGAAATATTGAGTTGATTGAATTAAATGTTATCAAAATGTTTCTTTTATCGTCATTGTCCCACCACTAGAATATTAATAGCGTAGTCTACGTAAACAAACACTACGTTTTGTAAGATTTTAATACAATAACAACATTTGTACTACCATAATAATACTACTTTATATTTTAGCTACTACTTTTACGCTTCAGTACAATAGCAATCCTAAAAGAAAGACTACTCACAAAAAGTATTCATATTTATTATAGCTATAAAAAGTATTTTTGACTGTACATACTTTTTTTGTATGTATTATTTGCATTAATAAAAACATACATATTTATAATATTCATTATGAATTCCTTAAAAACTTCTAACATATGGGTTTATTTTTCTCATGGCGAAATAGAAAATAAAGTTAAATGTAAAATTTGTCATAAATTTCTAAGGGGTGGAAGAAGTTATAATTTAAGGAAACATTTAAAAGCAGCACATAGAATAGAGGTGAGTAATATGTAAATAAAGCAATAAAAAGCAACAAGCTAAAATGCTACCATGCTACCATAAACTATAAATATTTTAATATGACGTATACATATAATACAAACATAAATTCATATGATTTGCTTTGTAAATTGTTAGAAAATATTAAGATTTAATACATAATTGTTTTTCTATTAATATTTCAGCAGTTTCTAAATTAGTTTTTAATTTTTTCCGTTAACTTGTTACAACAAAATCTATTTAATAAGGTAGGCGTAATAAAAATGTGCAAAACATTTGCAACTCTTTTACGTTTGCCGTTATCATATTTTTTTAGTTGTTATTTTTAATTCAGTGTTTTAAGACCAAATGTCTCGTTACTAATTTTTAATAGTAAAATGGTTGGAAATAAATATAATTCTGAGTTTAAAAGAAAAATATTAAATGATTATCATAATGGTCTGACTGAAAAAGAAATTTCTATCAATATTCTATACCCAAATCAACAATTTGCTGAATAGTCAATGGTGTCAATATTTATATTGTTCATAAAGGTGGAAGACCTCGTATAAATACATAAAAGATCTAAATATCAAGAGCATGTTTATTAAATATCGAAATGCTATTTTTAGGAAAGCTAAAAATAAACTACCATTAAATGTAAGTCTTTTATAAGTAAAAAAGAAAAACTAAAGAAAGTGGACTCAAAAATGCACTAAAAAAGTATTATGGTTTGATTTGCCCATATTTAATCTCCGGAGAACAGAATGTTACATTAAGAAATATTAATTAAAAAAAATGTATTACTCATAAAAATTCAGTTGCTAATATTTTTTTTTACCTCCTCTATATTTGTTTATTTTTTTAGTGTCGTAGCGAGAAACAACGACGTTTACATAGTAATTTAAAAAAAGCTGAAATACCTGATATTCCTCAATATTCTTTAATAGAAAATAAAACTGCTGACAATAGTGATAACTTCTTTGACATAAATACGCAAACATTGGATCAGTCCAACGATTCGGAAGGCAAAAATTTATGTTCAATACTACCAACAAGTAGGTATTCAAAAATCTAATTTAATTTAGCAAAAAAAAAAAAAAAACATTTTTTTATTAAGTTTAATTAACTTTTAATTCAATAAAATAAATTAAAATCTTTTTAAGATTCCTCCGTTATAGACATAAAAGAAGAATTAGTGCAAGAAGTTCTGGGGACAGATTGTATAGAAAATAATACGGTAACAAATGAAGCAATAATTGAAGGTGAAGATGAACCTTTAGAAAATAATGCTACCACAACTTCAAACCAAAATACTGCAAGTAAGTTTGAAAAAAAAAAAAAAAAAAAAAATATATATATATATATATATATATATATATATATATATATATATATATATATATATATATATATATATATATATATATATATATATATATATATATATATATATATATATATATATATATATATATATATATATATATATATATATATATATATATATATATATATATATACAATATTTAATATATTTAATAACTATTTCGTTATACGTTTTTTAGTAGAATCTCTTAATGTTCCCTCTACAACTCCAACTAAATTGGTAGAACATCCCTCAACTTCTAAAAATAATAAGCAACAATTAAAAGGTAGGTCCCATAAGCTTTATAAGCAATATTTTTGCTAAAAATATCGTTTTTACTAAACAAAATAAAAATGTAATTTATTAATTTCAGATCATCCCCTAAATGTTCAAGCCAAAAATTATGACGAGAATTTGCAAACTTCAGCAAGTTTTGGACATTATACACAAGGCATGTTTAACAAGTTTTTTCTATTTATAAAAATTTAATTTGAAATATTAAATATTTTTATTATAACAGAAACCTTAAATACCAGTGATTTGTCAGCTAATTATAATAATATTAAGCAAGAAAGAATGTCTCCCGTACCGGAAGGTATTTAGCTTTAAATATTTTTATATAAATGTACATAATGTATTAATATTTTTTAAATTCTTTAGCTGAATCTTCAAATTCTAGTCAAAATAATAATTTGGCACAACAAGCCCAGCTGAAAAAAGAATTACTGGAAATAGAATATCTTGAAATGCGTAACTATAAAATGAAATTGGAATTGTGGCAATTGGAGCAAGAATTAAAGTTTAAGGGTTCAAAATTTACAAAAGATTTAGAAAATTTAAAACAATAGATCAACATTAGATCTCAAAATAATTGTTGTTATTTTTAATATGTATAAATAATTGGTTAATCTTTTTATAAAAGTTTAAAATCAAAATAAATCTGAAAAAAGGAAAATGATAGTTGTTAGGAATTTTCCCTTTTTGTATGAAATTTTGAGCGAAAATGGGGTGGGAATTTTAATTCTTGTTCAAAATAAGGGTTTTTTTAATGTTTATAATTTTGACGAAAATCTTGCTCTCTTTTTTATTGAAACGGGATTTTTTTTTTTTTTTTTTTTTCAAAATTGATAGTTTTAGGCATCATTGACGCTAACAGTTTTTGTGTCTGCTGCAGCCGATAACTTTGCTCGTCACGGCCGATCGCAAAAATTTTGGCAATAATATATCTTCTCAACTACCGAAGGGATCGAATTGAAATATACCTAAGTGTTTTGGGGGAGGACCTAAGCTTTCAGAAAAATCAAAATTGTAGTCACTCTGTAATAATAAGAGACAAGCTAAAGGTAGTCAAAGTTACTTATTTATTTAATATTAATTTATTAACAGTATATAATAAGCCTCGTTCAACACTAAAAAAACTGTATATACATATATATATTTTTTTTTTTTTAAGAGTAACATGCTTATCGGCTCATAGTCGGCGGAACGTCGTCGCCTATCGAATTTCTACTTTATTCGTCGGCTCACATCGACTTAAAATTAACCGCCGAAATTTTGAAAATTTTAATGCTGGAAGTAGTGAATGCAGTGGCTCCATCTTGTATTATTTTTAATAAATTACTTTGATATACGCCCGCCGCCGATTAAAAAGTATAGCTCCGTCGCCAACGAAAATTTTACTTCGGCTTGTTTCTCTGTCGGGGACAGTCACTTAAATCACTGGTATTTACATGGGAGCATACATATATACATACTTGCATGGTATAAAGAGAAATAAAAATAATAAAAAATAGTTTATTACAAAAATAAATTTTAAATAAATATTAAGGTATTTATAAGAAATATTGAGTTGATTGAATTAAATGTTATCAAAATGTTTCTTTTATCGTCATTGTCCCACCACTAGAATATTAATAGCGTAGTCTACGTAAACAAACACTACGTTTTGTAAGATTTTAATACAATAACAACATTTGTACTACCATAATAATACTACTTTATATTTTAGCTACTACTTTTACGCTTCAGTACAATAGCAATCCTAAAAGAAAGACTACTCACAAAAAGTATTCATATTTATTATAGCTATAAAAAGTATTTTTGACTGTACATACTTTTTTGTATGTATTATTTGCATTAATAAAAACATACATATTTATAATATTCATTATGAATTCCTTAAAAACTTCTAACATATGGGTTTATTTTTCTCATGGCGAAATAGAAAATAAAGTTAAATGTAAAATTTGTCATAAATTTCTAAGGGGTGGAAGAAGTTATAATTTAAGGAAACATTTAAAAGCAGCACATAGAATAGAGGTGAGTAATATGTAAATATTAAGCAATAAAAAGCAACAAGCAAAAATGCTACCATGCTACCATAAACTATAAATATTTTAATATGACGTATACATATAATATAAACATAAATTCATATGATTTGCTTTGTAAATTGTTAGAAAATATTAAGATTTAATACATAATTGTTTTTCTATTAATATTTCAGCAGTTTCTAAATTAGTTTTTAATTTTTTCCGTTAACTTGTTACAACAAAATCTATTTAATAAGGTAGGCGTAATAAAAATGTGCAAAACATTTGCAACTCTTTTACGTTTGCCGTTATCATATTTTTTTAGTTGTTATTTTTAATTCAGTGTTTTAAGACCAAATGTCTCGTTACTAATTTTTAATAGTAAAATGGTTGGAAATAAATATAATTCTGAGTTTAAAAGAAAAATATTAAATGATTATCATAATGGTCTGACTGAAAAAGAAATTTCTATCAATATTCTATACCCAAATCAACAATTTGCTGAATAGTCAATGGTGTCAATATTTATATTGTTCATAAAGGTGGAAGACCTCGTATAAATACATAAAAGATCTAAATATCAAGAGCATGTTTATTAAATATCGAAATGCTATTTTTAGGAAAGCTAAAAATAAACTACCATTAAATGTAAGTCTTTTATAAGTAAAAAAGAAAAACTAAAGAAAGTGGACTCAAAAATGCACTAAAAAAGTATTATGGTTTGATTTGCCCATATTTAATCTCCGGAGAACAGAATGTTACATTAAGAAATATTAATTAAAAAAAATGTATTACTCATAAAAATTCAGTTGCTAATATTTTTTTTTTACCTCCTCTATATTTGTTTATTTTTTTAGTGTCGTAGCGAGAAACAACGACGTTTACATAGTAATTTAAAAAAAGCTGAAATACCTGATATTCCTCAATATTCTTTAATAGAAAATAAAACTGCTGACAATAGTGATAACTTCTTTGACATAAATACGCAAACATTGGATCAGTCCAACGATTCGGAAGGCAAAAATTTATGTTCAATACTACCAACAAGTAGGTATTCAAAAATCTAATTTAATTTAGCAAAAAAAAAAAAAAAACATTTTTTTATTAAGTTTAATTAACTTTTAATTCAATAAAATAAATTAAAATCTTTTTAAGATTCCTCCGTTATAGACATAAAAGAAGAATTAGTGCAAGAAGTTCTGGGGACAGATTGTATAGAAAATAATACGGTAACAAATGAAGCAATAATTGAAGGTGAAGATGAACCTTTAGAAAATAATGCTACCACAACTTCAAACCAAAATACTGCAAGTAAGTTTGAAAAAAAAAAAAAAAATATATATATATATATATATATATATATATATATATATATATATATATATATATATATATATATATATATATATATATACAATATTTAATATATTTAATAACTATTTCGTTATACGTTTTTTAGTAGAATCTCTTAATGTTCCCTCTACAACTCCAACTAAATTGGTAGAACATCCCTCAACTTCTAAAAATAATAAGCAACAATTAAAAGGTAGGTCCCATAAGCTTTATAAGCAATATTTTTGCTATTGAAACTTTATTTCCCTTTAGATCCATTAAATGATTGTGATTTCTTAACACAAAAAGAAGATTTAAAATCCCAAGTAAAAAAAAGAAAAACAACTTCAATTTTAGGTAAGTAGTTCAAAAGATTTCTTTTAAAATGTTATTTATTTTGAGTTATCTCCTTTTAGATCCTTTAGATGATAATAATACTACCAGCAAAGAGAATTTTGAGGAATGGTCTAAGAAGAAAAAAGAATTACTAGAAATAGAGCTGCTTGAAATGCGTAACTATAAGTACAAATTAGATTTGTGGGAAAGGGAAAAAGAATTGCAAGTGGATTGTTCAAAATATACCAGAGAAATAAGAGGAAATAAATAAAATAATAAAAAAAAAAAAATAACAATCTGCTATTAAATTAAGTAATTTTTAAAGTCTTTAAATAATAAAAAATAAGTTTTCAATATGTTTACAGTATTAAAACTTTCTTTTCTATTAACTATGGTCTATACTATAGACTATATAATATTCTATACTATAGTTTTTAAACTAAACTATACGCCTATGTGATGGAAATCACACGATTGTCATTTCACATGCGTTTTGAAAATCGCCAAATTTATTTTAGCATGTGCTGCAGTTCACGCGTTTTACTTGTTCGATTTCTCTCAATTTGATCAGCTGTTTCTATTAAACCGCTTATGTATGAGAAAACAAATAAGAAAGAGAATAATGGATTAAATTTTAAATTTCATATTTTTACTTAAAATTGGTAGAAAATATTACTAGTTTTTACCTAAATGAAAAGAAAACATATTAATATTTATTTTTACGCCATATTTATTGTTTTTTGAAGCCATGTTTAAGCAAAATAGACAACTTTACTTTGGTATAAGCATGCGATTTGAAATTGCCTATTTTCTTGTGATTGTGAACCACATCACATCTATTATGCGATTTGAAATCGTAATCGTCAATTTTATGCGATATGCGATTCTCATCACATAGCCGATAGTCTATACTAATGAAAACTAGAGTCAACACTGTTTACTAGAACATAAGCTATACTATATACTAGACCATAAATTAGACTATAGTCTATAATAAAAATTAGACTATAGTCTATACTAAAAATTGGACTATAGTCTGTACTATAGCCTATAATATAATCTATACTGTAGTCTATACTATAAACTAGACTAGTATATGCTAAAAACTATAGTCTACACTATGAACTAGACTATAATAGACTATAAACTAGACTATAGTCTATACTATAATAAACTAGACTATAGTTTACACTATAAACTAGATTATAGTCTACATTATAAACTAGAATATAGTCTATACTATAAACTAGACTACAGACTATACCAAAAACAAGACTATAGTCTACACTATAAACTATACTACAGTCTATACTATAAACTAGACTATAATTCTACACTAATAAACTAGAATATAGTCTATACTATAAACTAGACTTACATACTATACCAAAAACAAGACTGTAGTCTACACTATAAACTATAATACAGCCTATACTACAAACTAGACTATATTCTTTACTATAAACTAGACTATAGTTTATATTATACGCTACTATAAACTATACTTTAATCTATGCTATAAACTGGACTATAGTCTATACTATAAACTGGACTATAGTCTATACTATAAACTGGACTATAGTCTATACTATAAACTAGACTACAGGTTACAATAAACTATATTATAGATTATACTATAAACTATATTATAGCTTATACTATAAACTATATAATCTATACTATAGACAAGACTTATAGTCTACACTAAAGTCCAGTCTATAGTTTACACTAGACTAAACTGTACTAGAATTTGTAATCTTTAAAAAAGTTGAAAGCTAATCTATTACTCCATATCGAAATACTATAAATTCCTTTTAAATAAAACTATAAAACCAGTTTTCTTAAATAAATTTCGACATTTAGTTATTTATTTTATCTTTGTTTTTTTTTTACAAAATATTCTATTTAAACGACAAATTTTCTACTACAAAAAATGTTTGCATTTTTAGATGAAATATGTATACATATTTTTAACTATTGTGTTATTGTGTGTAGTTTTCTTCACCTTTCTTTAATAAGGTTTAAACAAATTATATTAACAACTTTTATGTCTTTTTTTTTTATTATTTTATTTTTAAAGAATGTTTCACAATATATAAAAGAAACTATTTCAAATAAGTAATTAAAAAAATATTAAAAAAAAATATTACAAATTAAATTAAATAATTTAAAAAAAATTAATAAATACAAAAGAAATGGAAAAAAAATTTAAACAAAAGATGAAAAAACTTTAAAGCATAATAGGGTATTGGGCTAATTTAAAAAGTGTATTTATGTATAAAGGCTGCAGAGTGTTATGCATCTATTTGTATATTATGTATGTATAAATATAAATTTATAAAATTTAAATTATTTTCTGTAATTAAGCCAAATTTTTGATTGTGTTGGTCAATTTATCGGCATTGGCACCGGCAAATTCTTCCAACTTTTGTTTGTTCTTGATGAAAACAAAAGTAGGCATGCTGGAGATGTTATATTCCATAGCAATATCTTCACATTCATCAACATCAACCTGGAAGTAAATTTATATTTTTATGTAAATAATACAAAATTAAGAAAAGATATAAAATTTACCTTAATAATGACAATTTTGTCAACATATTCCTTGGAAAGTTCTTCCAATTTGGGGGCAATCATTTTGCAGGGACCACACCAGGTGGCAAAGAAATCTACAACCACCAATTTTTCACCAGCATTTTCGAGTTGTTGATCGAAATCGGACTAAAATTATATATATAAGAAAAATACATAACAATTTTAATATAATTTATTTGTTAGATAATTGTCTCAGCTTGTTGCAGTTTTTATTATATTAAATTTAATTTCTTTATTAGTTTATAATAGAAATAAAAATGTTTTCTATTTGTTGTTTATGTGTTAAAATGTTATTGTAAATGACTTGCTAGTTGCTTTGGTTTAATAGTAAAAAGTATTAGTTGCTTTTATTTCATTTTTACTTAGTTTAGTTTAAATTTGTTACTATTTACGTGAGCTATTCAAATCAAAGTCCCTTAGGGCTTTTGTTTCCCTCCACCCCCATATAAGTAGGCGTTTTCCAGCCAACTGTTTTTCATATGTAAATAAAATATATTAAATATTATTATTAATTAATAACTTTTAAGTTTTATTTAAATCCTCTGGAGGGAGTATTTACATTTAAAATGTGTCTATCTTTTTATGTCTGCAATTCTAATCAAATTAATATTAAGCTAAAACTCTTCCCTTTTCTGTCACTTTACTTTTCCCCCCTTTGTGTATAATATTTCTAACAACAGAAATATTTTTATCATCAGGTTATAAAATGTAATCTTTAATTTTATGCTTAAAAGGTATATTTAGTTAAAAAACAAAGACAAGTATAAAGGTATATGGAGATATTGTTATTGTATGTTATTATTTGGTAAATAACACTTTTTTTTTTCAAAAATGTTATCAGACTAAAAATCCTAACATCAATATGTTAGATTGTGTTGATAGGTGGGTTATTTCGATGTGTGCTGTTTTTTTGCTTACTTTTGAATTTCTAATATCTAAAATAAAAGTTCTATATAAATATTTGTCTTGTGGTTAGAAAAAAAACGTAAGGGTTGGTTGGTTGCTTATTTAGCTGTTTGATTATTAAATGCGCTTGGTTAGTTTTAATAACAGCTAATTTAGTAACTAAATAAAAAATTATATTTTTTTATATCTTTAGGTGTATGTGGATATTAAAACCACCAACAAATTTTTCTCGACCATAAAATTAGTCAAAGAAAATTACATGCTACACGTTTTTTGTTTTGTTTTATAAACATATGTATGCATGTCCTATAAAAATAGGGCTAATTGTTACCTTTACATGGTTATATTAATAATACACTTATGTAATTTCTGGCTTATATATCAAAAAGCTTGATAAAAAAGAATCTTTTATAACAAAAGTAGGTCATAGCCTAGAATTGAGGAAAGGTCAAAATTAATTAAAAATAATTGTTATGAAATTTTAAAAAAACCAAAGACTATAGTTTACACTATAGACTAGAGTATAGTTTAGATTATAGACTATAGTAAAAACTATAGACTAGATTAGAGTTTACACTATAGAATAAACTATAGTTTATATTATAGACTAGACTATAGTCTATATTATAGACTAGCCTATAGTCTATATTACAGACTTGACTATAGTTTATATTATAGACTAGACTATAGTTTATATTATAGACTAGACTATAGTCTATATTACAGACTAGACTATAGTCTATATTATAGGCTAGACTAGAGTTTATACTATAGAATAGACCATAGTTTATATTATAGACTAGACTATAGTCTATATTATAGACTAGGCTATAGTCTATATTATAGGCTGAACTATAGTCTACATTATAGACTAGACTATAGTCTATATTATAGACTAGACTATAGTCTATATTATAGACTAGACTATAGTCTATATTATAGACTAAACTATAGTCTATATTATAGACTAGACTATAGTCTATATTATAGACTAGACTTTAGTCTATATTATAGACTAGACTATAGTCTATATTACAGACTAGACTATAGTCTATATTATAGGCTAGATTAGAGTTTATACTATAGAATAGACCATAGTTTATATTATAGACTAGACTATAGTCTATATTATAGACTAGGCTATAGTCTATATTATAGGCTGAACTATAGTCTACATTATAGACTAGACTATAGGCTATATTATAGACTAGACTATAGTCTATATTATAGACTAAACTATAGTCTATATTATAGACTAGACTTTAGTCTATATTATAGACTAGACTATAGTCTATATTACAGACTATAATATATACTATAGTCTATAATAGACTATATATTATAGCCTAGTCTATAATAGTCTAGTCTATAATATCGACTATAGTCTAGATTAAACTATAGTCATATTATAGTCTATATTACAGATTATAGTCTATATTATAGAGACTATAGTTTACACTATAGACTAGACTAAAGTCTGTATTATAGACTAAACTATAGTCTATATTATAGACTAGACTATAGTTTTATTATACAATAGACTATAATCTATATTATAGATTGTACACTATAGACTAAACTAATTTAAAACTAAATTTTACTTTCTTTTAAAATTAATTTAACTTTTAGTGTCGGTGTGCAAATAGCTGTGATTAAATAATAAAATACACACTTCACCACATTCACAATGGAAATTTAATTTTAACATAGAAAATGTTTATTTAAATATATGAAATTAACCGCAAAAAATAAAATGATGAAAATAAAAGTTACATGAAAACCGCAATAAATACCCAAAGAAAGTAAAGAAAATGTTTCTTAGAACCTAAAAAAAACCTTTGTGAGCTCACAGTTCTTAATTTAGCTTCTTATAATAGATTTCTTTTGTTCACATTTGTCAAATATTTTACCAAATTCGAGTGACCGCTATTTTAACAAAAAAATTTTGCAGTTCTTTGATCTTGCAAATGTTTTGTAAGAGAAAACAGGGTTAAACAAGATTCGGAAAATGTTAGCTATGAGTAATGATAAATAAAAAAAATATTGTCCCATTAAAATGGAGAAGTTAGAAAATGTTTTTCATAGTGGTTACATACCTTAAAAGAAGCATTTAGTTCCTAATTTAGCTTCTAATAACAGATTTCTTAGTTTAAATTTTCTTCAAATTTTATATTTCTTTTATATATATATTTTTTTTTTAATGTTCTTTAAAAATATTTTTTGATACACAAAATAATTTAATAAAAATTATCTAAATTACTTAAGCATCATATAATGTATTTTAAAAATATAAAAACAAAGTATGTATTTGTATACATAATATTTAAACAAATTGTTTTTGGTTCTTATTTCAAACAAAGAATTTATTCTAATTGTTTTAAAAAAATTTCTAACAAACCTGACCATATTGCCTTTTTAGATATTAATAACTAATTGCATTATTTATTATTTTTATTATAGACAATTTAAAAAATTGTTTAATAAATTTATTGTTTAATTTTTTTTCTTTCTTTTTATTAATTTTTGATAAACGCTCAAAATGATGATAGAATATAGCTAAAAACAATGATTATTTCATTGTTTTGAAAAATAAATCATTTGATATTTTTCTAAAATATAGCAAAGAATACAATAACAATTAAAATTGTTTTCTTAAATTATGTTATGACTCATAAATTACAGATTTATGTATTGTACATATTTATTAACAAATCAGGTTTTAATTTAAAGTTAATAACTCACACGTTAAAAGGTAACAATTACTAAGAAAAAAAAAAAACAAATGAGTAATGCTTAAAATAACAGGGAAATAATTTACATACCTAAAAAAAACGTTGACTCAAAATAGTAAATGAGACAATAATAGGTATTAAAAATAGTTGATTTACAAAATAAATTGCAATTTTATAATAAATTTGATTTTAAGTTAAATGCTTATTTAAACATTTACAAATTTCCCATTTAATTACTTGAATTTTTTTTATTGCTAGGTTTGGAATAATTAATTAGAGAGAATTTTAAAGGAATTTTTAATATTTTTTAGAATACATTTAAAAAGTACTTAGCTAGCTAGCTCTCTTTGGCTCTCTCTCTCTCTGTTAATATTATATTATATAAAAAAAAAACTTTTCTATTCTATTTATTTAATAATTAAAAAATGTTTTGCTTAGTTTTCTAATAAATATTTTAGAATTTGGTTTGATTAGTTTTTAGTCTAAAACCAGTTATATTTTTTTTTTTTAATTTATTACGAAATTCTTTTGTGATATTAAACTTTGGAGATGACCTTTTAAAATTTTATCATAATGTTTTTAATATTAAATTAAAAAACGAGATGCATTCATAATTATTTTGATTTTTTTATGTGTCATACAAAAATGTATTAATATTCGTATAAATCAATATAAACGTATAGTTTGGGTGAAATGTTGAATTTTTAGTGACATTTTTTGTTTTGGTGAATTTTTGGATTATTGGTGGAATTCCGAATTTTTGGTAAAATTTTGAATTTTTTATGTAATTTTAAACTTTTGGTGAAATACGATTTATTTTTTGTGAAATTTCGAATTTATGGTGAAATATCGAGTTTTAGTATAATTTCGAATTTATGGTGAAATTTTGAATTTTTAGTGACATTTTGTTTTTTGGTGAAATTTTGAATTTTTGACAAAATATTAAATTTTTTGTGAAATTTGAAATTTTTGATTTTTAGCAAAATTTTAATTTGTGTGTGAAATTTTGAGTTTTGGTGAAATTTCTGATTGAGTTTTAGTCCGTCCGTATAAGATTGAGTTTTAGTCCGTATATTCCCCTATAACAATGATTTTAATGATATACAATTGATATTGTTGAAATCTTTCTCAATTATTCTCAATAATATGGAAAGTTTCTAATATTGGTATGAATAATATTAAGCTTATTTTTCATAATGTTATCAAAAAGTGTGTGCAAATGTGAATAATATTAATTCACATAGTATGTATATCAGTTTTTCTTATCAAATTGTTGTTTTTTTAATGAGGTTAGTAAACCAAAATTATTTTTCCAAAGCAATTTCTAGACAAAAAAAAAATTAATATTACGAAAACCAGAAGTTTTTATTTAGAATTGGCAACAAAACTTAAGAACAAATAAATTTCATTTAGTATTATTATTTTATATAATAATAAAATATAAAATAAACAATAATTTTCTTTTAACCTTCTAAATGACCGTCAAGAAAATAGTCATTTTACATAAACATGCACAAATGTTGCTATAGAAAATAGTTTTATAAACAATTTGTGTTACTAACAGTAACAACAAATAAAAACATTCTGATTTTTAAAAAGAGAACTAAATTATTTGAAACAAATTTAAATTTTATTAAGTTAAACTTTTATTTAAATAAAATATTAACAAAAAGTAATAATTTTATAAAACCTAGGCCACTATTAATTAGAAAAAAATCTTAAAAACATTCAAAATAACGTTTTTTCCTTAACCCATCTTATATGACTCACCCTGTTGGCTTAATAATCATAAACTTTCTTCTCTCTTTCCCCCTTAAATAAATTTTTTTTGCCAATTCATGCTGCCTCTTTTTTTTACTAGAAACAAAGCTTAATGATCATTAACCAATAAAACAACTTTCATAATTATCAAGTTCAGACATTATTAATATTCCTCCATGATTAAAAAACTGTATTTTTTTGTATGGAATGTTTAAAATTCTCTAAACAAAATAACAGCCAACCAAATAAACAACAAAAAACATTTCTTATTAAAATTTTATTTGCGAAAATATAAAATTCAAAGTGTTTTTAGTAAAACCTTCTAATAGAGATGATATCATTATTGCTGCCTTCATACAAATTAATCTTATTGTGCCTTTAAGCAAATGACAAGTCAATATTAAAATTAATATTAAGACGTATCTATCTATCACACAAATATATATTCCAGAGACACTTTACAATCTACAAAATTGCTGATAAAAGGTTTGCCCACCACTTAATTTATGACGTTTATTTGACCAAAGTTTACCGCACACAATGATTACTTAACTTCAACACTTTTTTTTTTGCTTTCATTATTATGTACCAGTAAATTTCCCACATGTCCCCGTTTCAAGGCATGAAAATCATGTCAAACTAAAAAAAAGGGTCATTTTATAGAAAAGAAAAAAACACGTCATACCTTTTTTTCTATTATAGATTTTTTCTGCTATTTTTCACTTTTTTGCATTATAGTATAGCGTAGATTTTTTCATTTTAATTTATCAATTTTCTATTCAACACATTTTTTTCTTAACTTATTAGTTCTCGATTTTTTTTATTTGCATGTGTTGTTGCTTTCGTACATACCTTGCTCTTGACGGCGTAAACCATTTTGTTGTTGTGTTTAGTTGATGATGATGGAATTTAAATGCTTTGGAAAAATATCTGTACCGAGCGGAGTAGCTAGCTATTTGCGACCACACGATTTAACTTGTATTTAACTAATGCCGCTAGTCAATAAAAAATGTTCCTAAAAAAGTAGAAGAAGCAAAAAGAAAAAAATACACTAATGATAGCGAATGAATAGCGAAAGAGAGTGATAGAGAATAAATATAGAAGAATATATTAAAATAGTAAAAGAGAGGTGTAGAAGAAGACATGTTGTACTTAGTAGACAGGGTTGTAGTTTTTTACACTATTAAGATTTAATGTAAAGATAAGAATAATTAATTTAACAATATGTAATTTGCCTATAAGTTAGTTTGAGGTAATTAATAATTATGTTGGAATGAAAAAATAAGATTCAATCAAATTGAATACTCTGATTCATCTAAATTTTTTATTTTTTTGTCATCATTGAAGTACTTTTAACGCTGAAAATATTTTGATGTAAAATGTTTGAGTACAATTCATAATAGTTTGGAAGGAAGGCTTTAAAAATTGCACTTTCCGCAGAAACTCATATCAAAAAAAAAAAAAAAAAATATATTTGTTATAAAAAAGTTGGGTAAAAAGGAAAAATTATATTTGCGAAAGCCGCTTTTGAAAAATCCTTCAGAGGTAAAAATCCTTCCGCCCGGCCAATGGCCGCCTATTAAAAAAATAATTTTTATCACAAGAAATGGATGAAAATGAACAATCAATCAAGTGCTTTGAATTGATACTTAAATCTTTGCAATCGGATAATATTATATATGGAAAATATTTAATATTATATATGAACGTGTTACAAAATATATATAAATAATTATTATATAACTTGAAGGCAATTTGAATTAGAATATAACTTCAAATCCTTGTTTTCATAAAACTGGAAATTTCACAAAAAACTTAACTTAAGAAATTTTAATTTCGCCAAAAGTTTTAAATTTCAATAAGAAATTTTTTCGTATAAATAAAAAATATATTTTAAACAAATAACATATATTTACAGAGATGTTGGGTCCACAAATTTTATGTTGTTCTATTTTAAATAAAAGTCGTCACATAATATTTATTTATATTATTTACTATATATGGAATAAGAACGCATTTACATTTCAAATATCAATCAAATTTCCATCCCTGACAACCAAATACATTTTCCATATCTGATAAACAAATAAAATGTACATCCCTGAATAAACCCAACGGTAACATTTTTACTTACGTACCGTCTATACTAGCCTTTTTCTTGTTCGCACAAGAACAAAACGTCGGCAGAGCAACACACACAGTTTTTTCCCTTTTGTTTTCAGTGGGTAGAACATTTGTCGAACAAATCATAATTTTTTGTTTGCCGTCAGTGTCACTTCGATACTTTTACATGCAGCGACTCTTCTTCCGCATACAAAATGACGTTTGATGGCAGACATGGTTGCTCGAACAATTGTGCGAACAACGGTGTGCGAACAAGAACAAAACATGAACAACTTGGGTCCACACTATCCAAATGCATGTGCGCACAACATTTTGTTCAATGTGCGAGCATGAAAAAGGCTCGTGTGGACCGCAAATTACCTGCATGCGTCTTTCTTTCCTTATGTGTTTTTTTTACACGTTCTGCTCTCATTTTTTTGTGCCAAAAAGTTGCTCTATGGCAACCCTTATATATTTGGGATAACGGAACTTGTAGTGAGTTTCTTTTTTATTCACCATACTTTTGTTATTTATTCACCTCACACATCCATATTAACCGCACTTTTTTCACCACTCCATAAAATTTTTTTATGTGTTTCGAAATTTTTTTTCTTTACAATCAATCAACCCAACTCCTCCCTCCACAACACACACACACCATCATCAAAATTCTAAACACAAAATCTTATCTCTACTTCCTTTCATCATCACGTCACCCACATCTTATTATATCATTCCTTGACAAAACTGAAACAAAACTAAACACACAACCAACCACACGCTCTTTCATTTTTGGTTTGTTTGTTGTATTTAAACGACTTCGGCATACAAAAAGAATTTGCGATTTAATAAAATTTTTGTGTTGAACTGAAAAGTCGTAAATTTCCGGGTTGTGTGACTTACTAAATGTAAAAGAAGAATAGGTTCCACCTGGTTGTGAAAGCCTATATTTTTCCTTATTGGAAAACCACCATTTCTAGCTAATTTTACAACCAAAAGTGCCTTTAATATTCATTACATTTTTCAAATGATGGACAAATAAATAACGTCAAAAATGCGCTTGAAATTTTTAGTACAAAATACATATTAGTGATCAAAGATTTTCACTATTTTGGCTCTGTCTCTTCTGGTTTAGCTTTAAAATCTATTTTTATGTTTTTCATATAAAAATCTATTTCTGGTACACACAGATTTTCACTATTTTGGCTCTATCTCTTCTGGTTTAGATTTAAAATCGATTTTCATGTTTTTCATATAAAAATAGATTTTTAGTACAAAATATGAGTGTTCACAGATTTTCATATAAAAATAGATTTTTAGTACAAAATATGAGTGATCACAGATTTTCTCTATTTTGGCTCTATCTCTTCTGGTTTAGATTAAAAATCAACTTTTATGTTTTTCACATAAAAACGGAGTTTTAGTACAAAATATGAGTGATTACAGATTTTCACTATTTTGACTCTATCTCTTCTGGTTTAGATTAAAAATCAACTTTTATGTTTTTCACATAAAAACGGAGTTTTAGTACAAAATATGAGTGATTACAGATTTTCACTATTTTGGCTCTATCTCTTCTCGTTTAGCTTTAAAATTTACTTACATTGGCTTACAAAAAGAATTTGGGAATTAATACACTTTTTGGGTTGAGCTGAAAAGTTGTAAATTTCCGGGTTGTGTGACTTGCTAAATATAAAAGAAGAATAATATCCACCTGGTTGTGAGACTCTATGTTTTTTTTTCCTTATTTTAAAACCTCAATTTTAGCTAATTTTAAAACCAAAAGTTCCTCCACTATTCAGTACAGGTTTCTACACATAGAGGCCGCCAATTTCGCAACGCAGCGCGCCTGCGTCGCCAAATGACAACAAACATGGTTATTTTACGTGCATTGCAAAAATAACAATCAAATGCACCTGAAATGTATATGAATGCCAACTTGAAGGTTTTTTACGGTCTTGCGGCAAAATGTGCTGCTGCAGCGAAAAAAGCATTTCCAATGTTTTTCACATAAACATGGAAACAAAGAAGGAAACAAAGAATTTTTAGCATTAAAATTTTTGTAATAAATATATAATATTAAAAATTTAGTACTAAAAACGTAAAATTTTTTACTAAGAGTAATAATCATTCAAGATTTATTCGATATTAAGTACTAAAAATTTGATACTAAAAAATTTAGCACTAAAGTTTCGTACTTAAAATTTTTTACTAAAAGTTAATTCATTTAGTACAAAAAACGGGACTTATTTGTACTTAATTTCTTAAAACCTAAAGAAGATATGTTTTTAACATCCTAAGGCTAAGCCTGAGAAGTGAAAACAAAAATGGTTAAATTATTTTAAAAATTAATTCATTTTTTTCCCAATTTAACATTAAATGCCAACAAAAAAGAAATATATATTTTTTCTTAAATATTAAGTAGAATTAAAATTCTGTGTTTTCATATAACTAAAAAACTAATGAGCATAAGTGTGACAGGGTGTACCGGTCATTAAACTAGAACTACGTGCATTCATTTGATCATAACTATACGTTGAGCCATACGAAGAGGAATTGGAACCATTATACTCGTACGCCGACGAGGTATGTGTTTGAGGTCCATGTAAACTTACAGTGGTGGCTGGTCCAGTATCATAATAATTATTAATACCAGCATAATTGCTTTGATTGTGACCCGTAGCCATATTGGGAAAGTAGCCACTTGTGTTGGCATTGTACTGACCGGTAATGTGTTCGTAATCATAGCTAGATATTTGGCTATTTGTTGTTGTATCCATGGAATATTTGTCTTTTGTTTTTTCCAATTTGGGTCTTGTAGAGCTGCCATAATAACAAGTATCATAGGTATTGGGATTACTATCTTGATTTCGTCCTGAGTACAAAAGGGAAGATGATTCTTCACTCGCTATTAATTTATTGGGTTTAGTTTCATGTGTTATAGCAGTGGATTCCATAATATGAGGATAATGTTTTAATTCAGAATAATTTATAAATTCAGGTTCATTATTAATTACTTCCCCAGTTGAGGCTGCTGCTGTATTTGGTATTGCAGCTGATGATGGTTGTCGTGAGGAGTATTTTAAATCTGAATAATTTATAAATTCTGCTGGTTCACTGGTACTTGTGTGTGGTTGCGACTGTTGATGATCTTGCACCGAATGATGACTACCCAAATGTCGTGTAGGAATTGCATGCGGAGGCATATCATAGTCATAAGGTCCCGTTAAATTGCCATTAAAATTACTTATCGCCTCACAGTTGTTATTATAACACAAAGAACTTTCTGAGCCATAACCGGAGGCTGCCGAACTATGATAATGATGATACGTAAGTTTATTATGATCATGAGTTTCCGATGCATAATGTGAGGGCCCGTGTAAAGTCGTAGCTGTTGTTGAGGCACAAGAATGATGCTGTTGTGCTGGTTCATTAGCTATTTTAGGAGATGGTGTCAAAGTTGTACTACTATTGGCCAAGACTCCAGGGGAGGTATGATATATGGGATAATTATAGGTTATATGTTGATGATTAACCGTTAGCAAGGCTGTGGGTTCACATTTGGTATTATTAGTATCATTGTTATTGTAAATATTATGCGTATGTGAGTGTGTATAGTTTTGATGAGGTACAGCAGCCGTTAGACTATCATAATGATGCATAGGTGTAGAATAATTGAGGCTGGTGGTATTTGTCAAGGGTTCTATAACACAGGTGCATTGAGTTCTAGCCGTACATTTGTTGCAAGCTAAAATAAAGATTTTATTATTATTATTATTAATTTAAAAATATATTTTAATAACCAAAACACTTACCATTAAATTGATATATCTCCAAAGCTGCCGCCGCTGCTGTTTGAGCCATATTATTAGCTGCCTTCGTTGAACGTTTTAATACTTTATTAAAAAAACTACTATGAGTTTTCATTTGTCTTAAACTGCTCGTTAAACCATTTACCAATGAAGACTTCTTCCCTGCACCTCTGCCCACCACTGCTGCTGAATTCCTAGGTACCAATGATACTCTACCAAATGCTCTTTTCGATACACTAGAATTTTTAGGTTCTGGTCTGGGATGATCATGCACTCCCTTAGCTTGAAAGAATATAGCATTATTAGAGTGACGCCAAAAATGTGTTACTGGATAACCACAATGTCCTCGACAGGGTTTGATTTCCAAACGTCCTCCTCTACAATTTTTATTAGGACAAGCTTTGCCCTCTTGTTTTCTTCGTGCTTTATCGCAAATGGCAGGTCTTAAATTAATTTTATTACCATTCGATAGTGTACAATTTTGCGAACATACCAATACGCCGAGACAACTTTTTTTCAAAATATTTACATTATGATTGTTGGTATTACGCATGGCCCAACCGGATATATGCTTTTTGGCTTCTTCATTATTGAGCGGGTAGATGAGACGTATATGACCATCGGTCCATTCGTTAAATTCATCAAAATCACTTTCATTCACTTGCGGTACTACAGCATCATTGATGTCCCAGTCTCGTTTCGATCTGTGGCTCATATTCAATTGCTGTTGTTTGCGAGAATTGAAGCAGTAGGCATTTCTGAAAAGGAGAAAAAGGAAATTTGAGAATTTAATAAAAATTCAAAAAAGTCTGTAGTTTACACTAAACATAGTTTACACTATAGTCTAGTCAATAGTTTACACTATAGTCTAGTCAATAGTTTACACTATAGTCTATAGTTAACACTATAGTCTATAGTTTACACTATAGTCTATAGTTAACACTATAGTCTAGTCTATAGTTTACACAATAGTCAAGTCTATAGTATACACTATAGTCGAGTCTATAGTTTAGTCAAGTCTATAGTTTGCACTATAGTCTAGTGAAGTCTATAGTTTACACTATAGTCTATTGTTTACACTACAGTCTAGTCTATAGTTTACACTACAGTCTAGTCTATAGCTTACACTATAGTTTAGTCTATATTTTACACTATGGTATAGTTTATATTATAATCTAGTCTATAAGTTTTACTATAGTCTAGACTATAGTTTAAATTATAGTCTAGTCTATAGTTTACACTATAAACTAGTGTATAGTTTACACTTTAGTATAGTCTATAGTTTACATTTTTTATAGTACTGAATTAGATAATTTTTACTATTAAATTCTTAGTACAAAATTTGTATGTACAATTTTAGTACTAAAGTTTTAGTAATGAATTTTTAGTACTAAATTGTTACTATTAAATTTTTGTTACTAAATTCTGAGTTCAATTTTTTTTTTTTTTTTAAGTTTTTAGTTCAACATATTTTAGTACTAAATCTTTAGTTTTAATTTTTAAGAGTTGAAGTTTTAGTACTATTTTCTAGTGCTATGGATTTTTATTCTTAACTGTGTGTATTAACTTAAAGTGTTCATTTTTTAGTACTACATTTTTAGCACAACATTTTTAGAACTGTTCTTTGGACAAAATTTTTATTGTTAAATTTTTGGTCAACATTTTTAAAACTAAAATTTTAATACTAAAATTGAGTGTTAGATTTGTAGTTCTAAATGCTTGTTATTTTCAGTGTTAACTTTTCAGTATTAAATTTTTAATAGTAAATTGCATGCAAAATTTTAGTACTAAATTTTTGTGTTAAATTTTTAGTACTAAATTTTTAGTACTAAGTTTTAAGTATTCAATTTGTAGTTCTAAATTTTGAGCACTAAATTTTCAGTGTTAAATTTTTAGTAACAAATTTTTAATACTTAACTTTTAGTACGAAATTTTTAGTACTTAATCTTAGCACTAAATATTTAGTACAAAATTTTTGACATAAAATTATATGGTGGTGAATTTTTAGCACTAAATTATTAACACTTTATTTTTTACCAAATTTTCATTAAAACATTTTAGTACTAAATTTTTAATACTAAAATATATGCATAACTTTAGTACTACAATTTCTGTAATGAATCCTAGTACTAAATTTATATGCAACATTTTTTTTATCCATTTTTAAAGTTAAGTTTCTAGTACTAAATTTTCGGTACAATATTTGTAGTACTCAAATTTTTAGTTCCAAATATGTAGTAAAAAGTTTTTAGTATTAATTTTTTGGAACAAAAATTTTTAGTACTAAATTTTTAGTGCTATATTATTAGTACTAAATTTAAGTATTGAACTTATAACACCAAATTGAGTGATTAATTTTTGGTACTAAATTTTTTAGTGCCCAATTTTAGTACTTAATTATTTAATAGTAATAGTGTTTAATACTTAGTACTGAATTTTTAACTTAATTTTTAGTACAAAATTTTAGTACTAAATTTTTAATACAAAATTTTAGTACTAAATTTTTAATACAAAATTTGTGTGCAAAATTTTAGTAATGAATTTTAGTACACAATTTTTGCGATTAATTTTTAGTGTTAAATTTTTACTGTTAGTACTAAATTTTTGTTAAAAAATTGATGTGCTAAATTTTTGTTAAAAAATTTATGTGCTAAATTTTTAGTACTAAAAGTTGAGTATTGAATTTTAAGTACTAAGTTTTTGTTACAAAATATTTAAAGGAAATTTTTAGTACTGAATTTTTACACAAATTTTTTGGTACTAAATACTTAGTACTTTAGTACAACATTTTGGTATTTGAATTTGTGTACTAATTTTTTAGTATTAAACTTTTAGTATTAAATTTTTAGTACTAAATTTTTAATACTAAATTTTTAGTACCAATTTTAGTAAAGAATTTTAATGCTAAATTTTTGTGATAAATTTTTAAGTTATGTTTTTAGTACAAAATTTTGTGCTAAATTCTTAGTACTAAATTTTGCTTCAAAGTTTTTATTACTGATTTTTAATACAAAATTGAAATTATTAAATTTTAGTGTTAAAATTTTGTGATAAATTTTCAGTGTCTTTTTTAAGTACAAAATTTTTTTTTTCTAAATTTTTGGTACCAAATTTTTTTTAAAAAGTTTTTAGTACAAAATGTTTGGTACCTAATTTTAATTATTTAAATCTCAATATTTAATTTGTAGTACCGAATCTTTAAAACAAGTCTTAGTACTAAGTTTTTAGTGTTTTAATTTATAATACTAAATACTAAATACTACTAAATTTTAGTGCTAATTTTTGGTTCTCAATTTTTAATTAATTTTTCGAACTAATTATATTTTTTAGTAAGTTTTGATAAATTTTTAGCATTAAATTTTTTAGTACCAAATATTTTGTGCTAAATTTTTCGTAAAAAGTTGTTTTTATAAAATTTTTAATAACTAATTTTTTTGGTACTAAATTTTTAGTACTAAATGGTTTTATTATTATTTCTTAATTTTTAATTTGAGTAGCTGTTTTGTGGTATTAACGCTTTAGTACATAGTGTATTACAGTCTAGTAATATTCGGCAAATTTCCTATTTGTAAGTCACCCTCAACTTCAAATTTACAATTCTGTATTTTAAAGAATGATACCTATTAAGATTTTCATTAAAAAATCTTTGTTTTTAAATTATTTTAAAGTTTTTTGAAATCCGATATTTTTTCCATAAACAATTTTTATTCTAATTTCCGTTTTCATTTCCTATTTATGTAACCCAAAAATAAAAAGCATCTTAAACCAAGTTTAAATTGATTTTTTTTATTTAGAAAATAGTTTTCTTAAAATCGATTTAAGTTAAACAGTTATTACAGCTTTAGTAATAAGTGTCGACTTTTGATTTTTTTATAGTAATCATTATGAAAACTTTTATTTTCTTAAACATAAATATCCGGTGACAAATATCTACTTGAATTACCAACATAAAATACAAACTCGAACTACATACTAAATCTAGATATTTTATGGCTTAATTTAGTTTTTTATTAAAGATTTATGAGCCTAATAAGCCTTGGCAGGCAGGCACACTTCTAGGTAGGTATTTTTTTGATTCGTTTTTTAAAGGTGTTATTATTGTTTTTGTTTCCCGGAATGTTATTGGCAATAAAATTTTTTATATTTAAAAACATGGTGTTGACTTTCAATCACTTCAAGAGGAAAATAAATAAATAAACCAAACTAAACAATTGGTTTTTTTTTTGGGGGTAATAATAATGAATAAATTTTTAATATAATGCTGATGAGGCAACTAATGAAAGTAGATTTTTCTTAAAAAAAGAAAACCCCATGATAACTACAAAATATTGGCTAAATATAATGATGCCCTAGAAGCCTATAGAGAGAGATCAAGCTGAATTGTTTTTTTTTTAATAAAAAAATTATTTTATTATTGATACTTAGAAGTCAGCAGGTTATTATTATGTTGTTATCGCTTTTGTTCGATAAATAGAAATTATTTTAGTGTGGTCCAATCCAGCCTTTTAATCTAATAAAATAGTGTGATTTAACATTAATTTTCTCAGCTTTTAAATGATTAGAGGTAATTTAGAGAAGATTTTTCTCTTTAGTTGTGGTAACTCTTTTTAAGAAATTATTATAATTAACGGTTATTTATAAAGGCAAGTGTAGGTGCGTGAGTGTTTGTTTAATTGATTATAAGAGTATATGTTTTTTTTACTCTCTCTAAGAGTATTATTTTTTAAATTGTTTTAACCTTTTTTTTTTTCTTATTTTTTTTTTTTTTTGGTGGCGTTAAAATTCTTTTGTTTATTTATAATCACAAAGTATGGTTTTTGTTGTTGTTGTTTTGTTATTTAATTAATGTTTCTATTTTGTCATTGTTTTTTGTTTTCGTAGCTACAACAAATCGCTTGTTCGACCACTAAATATTAAAATCTTTTTTAAACCCTCTAAGAATTTTTTAAAATAAGGTTTTTCTTTTTCTAAAATAAGGCTTAAATAATGTTGTTGTAATCTTTGTCTTGTTTTCATTAGTTTGTTTTTTTTTTTATTTTCTATAGATTTTTTTCTCACCTTATGTTTTGTTGTTGTTTTTGGTCATTAAATGATTAAAATAAGAAAAACACATAGATAATGTCATAGTGTTTAGTCGTTGATCTTTTAAAACATAATAAGTTTGTCACCTACAAGATCATCTTCATTTTCTATTGTTTTCTTCGGTCCTTTCTTTTGTCTTTTGCCCTTTGGGCCTTTTTTTTGGTTGATTTGGACAAGGTATGAATATAACATGTTTATTGTTTTTGGTTTGTTTTGACATCATAATGTTTGTTATCAATGAGTAAATTATGTTTTCGTGTTTTTATTATTTTTTTTTTGTTGTGATAGAGTTAATAGTTCTTGTTTATTTTGTATGTTTTGTTGTAGGGAAAATCTCTATTCTTTATGGGTTTTTAATGCGTGCGTGTGGTCTAGATATTTGATTTTTTATATTTTTTTTATTATTTTTGAAAAATCAATTTGAAATTGTAGGTGTTGCTTTGGAATGTGTGTGTTTTTGGTAAATGAAAATAATAAAAAGAAATTTTTTATAATTTTGGAAATTGCTAAATTTTCTCTAATGAGAACGATAAATTAAATCTCTGGTTAAGAGACTTTGTGGCAGGGATTTTAAAATCTCCTTATTCTTACAAGATGCTCTAAAACTGTGCATAATAAGAGCACTATATGGACAGACGGACAAATAGATAGATAGATAGATAGATAGATAGATAGATAGATAGATAGATAGATAGATAGATAGATAGATAGATAGATAGATAGATAGATAGATAGATAGGTAGATAGATAGATAGATAGATAGATAGATAGATAGATAGATAGATAGATAGATAGATAGATAGATAGATAGATAGATAGATAGATAGATAGATAGATAGATAGATAGATAGATAGATAGATAGATGGATGGATAGATAGATAAAAAGACAGATACATATAAGAAGCCTAACGCACTACTATCCAAGGAATCTGTATAGTTTAACACATAGTCTGGGTTGGTATTCAATATTTTTAATTCGCTTTTATAAATATTAAACGTTAATTTTTTTAATATTTATATTTATTTTTTAATTTTGGTTATTTTGACATCGTCTCCAAGATCAATTTAAGAATTAAAGTGAATATTTTCTTTTCAAATTTATTAATTTATGACTTAGAAATGTATGTTTTTCATAACTTTCATAAAAATCTATCAAGATATAAAAAATCATTTTTATTCATTACAAATTTTAACCTTTAACCTTAGCAGCTAAAAATTTAGTACTGAAGAAGTTTTATCTATATTTTAGTAAAATTGTTTCTGGGTTAAAAGTCTTTGCATTTTCATTCAAAATTTCAAATATGTATTTAAAAGTTTGACCTTTGGATCTAATGAGTTAGTATTGAAGAATATTTATCATTATTTTAGCAAAAATGTTTTTGGTTTAAAAAAATACCATAAATCCTTTAATTTTCATTCCAAATTTCAAATATTAAAAAGTTTGACCTTTGACCTTAGCAGCTAAAGAGTTAATATTGAAGGATTTTTATTTATATTTTTGTAAACAAGTTTCTGGGCTAAAAAAAAAATACCAAAAGCTTTTTATTTTCTTTGCAAATTTCAAATATTAAAAAGTTTGGCCTTTGACCTCAGCAGCTAATGGGTTAATATTGAAGGATTTTAATCAATATTTTAGCACAAATTTGTATGGATTAGAATATTTTGGTCATAATATTGTAACCACATAATTTACCAAAAAATGCTAAAAGATCTTGTATTTTCATTACATATATTAAATACATATATTAAAAAGTTTGACCTTCGTCTTTAGCAATTAATGGGTTAATATTGCAGAATTTTTTATCTACGTTTTAGCAAAAATGTTTCTAGGTTGAATCAGAAATAATTTCTATTTATTTTCATAAAAAAATTTTAATATTTAGAAAATTTGACTTATGACCTTAGGATTTGATCTTCATCAAATTCTTAGTACATAATTATTATTTGTGCCATAATATTGTCTTAAAAATATTTTCAATAAATTTCATTAGAATTCACAAAAATACCAAAAGTTTCATTACAAATTTCAAATATTTAAAAGTTTGACCTTTGACCTTATTAGCTAATGGTTAATATTGAAGGATTTTGATCTACATTTTAGCAAAAGTGTATCTGCATGAGAATTAAAAAACATTTCTTTGTAATTTGAAATGTTAAAAAACATTTCTTGTACATTTTTTTGATCCTTGGATTTAAAGGGTTAATATTTACTGTATTTATCAATAATATTTTGTAATAATATTTTAACACAAAATACAATTTAATTAAAAAATATTTCAAATAAGTAGTACAAAATATACTTCATTTCACCTTAGGAATTAGGGTTAATGTAAATGAATTATAAAAAATTTGATTTAAATCATGTTACTTATGATCTGAATTTTAAAATTTTTTAATTGTTTTACTGAAAACCCTTAAAAATACTGACAGTTTTATTACTCAAAAAAATATTGAACAAAATTTTTAATTATTAAAAACGGATTTAAAGAGTTAATTAACGTGTACTAAATTTTATCAAATTTGTAGCATTTATTTATTTTGATTTGGATCATAATATTTACTAATAGTTTGATTTAAAGCTTTTAAGAATAAATAAAATTTATTAATCACAAAATGTCAAAAGAAAATTTAAATATTTAAAAATTTGACTTTTGACCTTAAGATTTAAAATAAAGAATTTTGTAAACTTTAAAAATTGTATATACAGTGCACTCGCGGAAACGTGAACACTCTAAAGTGTGAACGATTCAAAAACATGAATAAATTTATTTTTACACTGACTATTCTAAAACGTAAACAAAACTTGAAAGCTCTAAAACGTGAATAATTTAATTTTCGATTTTTTGATGGTTTTTAAATTGAAAAGTCTCAAAATAAGAGTTTATTTTGTTTTTATATCACAATTTTCTTTATTTTAACTATATGTTGTATACAATAAACACAGTTGGTATAAAAAGAAAATTTATGATTCACAAAACTGGTGAAAATTGCGAAACTTCAAGCGATATTTTGGTTTATGATTAGGTTGAACGATTTCGTATAAACATTTTTATATACACCATCAAAAAGGGTCCTGGTTAAATTCTAAGTCGATCTAGCTATGTCCGTCTGTCCGTCTGTCTGTCTGTTGAAAGCAGGATAGGGCTGAAACGGGGTAACGTAGGGGGACGAAATTTGGCACAAATATTTGTCTTATATAAGGTTTGTTTGGTATTGAAAATAGACAAAATCGGTTAATAAACAAAAGTTATGGGCTAAAAACTAGAAACACAGGGTGTCCGTTTCATAATTTTTTTGTTGATATTTCTTCAATAAATGCATGTACGACAGCGAAATTTTGTATGTATAGTTCGGGGGTCAATATAAACTCGGAAACCAAAAATGGGCGTGGTCCGCCCACTTTACCGCCCACCTCCCATATAAGGTGAAAATCAACGAAATTGTGTTCAAATACTACCCACTTTACCGCCCCCTCCCATATAACGTAAAATTTGAAAAAGTTGATGGTGGGTATATAGATTCGGCCGGGCCGAATATAATTCGCGCTTGTTAGCTATTAACATCTTACAAATAAAAGGTGTGTTGGCTGACTATTGCCAACGGAAATGTTGTAGTTTATTTATTTATTTTTTTCTTTTTTATCTTTGAAATATTGCCAATAATATTTATTGTCAAAAATTAATTTCTAAAGTTAAATAGTATTATTTATTTTGGAAATCGAAAACATGAACAATCTCGAAAACTTAAACACTCTTGGTAAAAATTAGTTCACGTTTCCGCGAGTTCACTTAAACCTTTTAATAATAAACAAATTTTTCTTCTTTAAAATTAAAACAAATATTTCTCCAACTTAATACAAATTATTTAAAAATAATTATCCCTTTTAACAAGTTTTATTTAATTTAAATTACAAGTTTTAAAGCATTTTTAAAAAGAAAAATTCCTTTGAGGCCATGTTAGGTAAAGGGCTAATAAAATAATGTTGATTCTTCTTTATATCTAGAATAGTGATAAAAAAATTTGTAAGTATTTAAAATTTATTTAACAATATTTTTATTTAATTAATTTAAAAAATTTTTAAAGTATTTTAACCATTATGGCCTCTTTGAGTCCATACAAGGGAAAGAGTTAATAAAATCTGTTACACTTATTTCTTATAAATTTCCGAAATAAAATTATTACGAGAAAATTGTACATTTTTAAAATTTAACAAAATTTTTGACTCATTTGAGGTGATGTCTGGGAAAGTTTTAATGAAGTTTGCTACATCAGAATTATTAATAAAAAATAAAGATAAAAATTTAATTTGAAAGCGTTTTGATTTCTTTTTTTTTATGTTTTGATCCTATTTTGAGATTATGACAGGGAGAGTTTTAATAAAATCGTTTACTCCTGAGAAATTTTTTTTATTCTCTTAAACATATAGTATAAGCGGATTAAGAAAAAATTTAAATTTTTTATTTAATTTAAAATATAAGTTTTGTATGTTTAAAATATTATGACCCCTTTGAAGTTATGCTAGGTTGAGGGTTAATTAAATTTGTTATTGCAGACAATTGTTTTCAATTCTCTTAAATATTTCGGATATTATAAAATTATTAAAAGAAAATTCTTAGTTTTTAAATTCTAAAATAAATTTTAAATTGGTGCTTGTCAGTGAAAGCGTTAATTTAATCTGTTTTTCCTAAAATTCATATTGATATCTAAAAAATCATAAATTTTTAATTAATTCATTTTTAATATTTGTTTAACAAAATTTTGAAATGTTTTGAAAATAATTAAATGAAATTTTTTAAATTTATTTAGCCAAATTTACCTTTTAAGTAATTGAAATTGGTTTTTAAGCCTATGACAGGTAAAGGGTTAACAAAATTGTGTTATAATAGTAATTATGGTGGCATTTAAAGAAAAGTTAAAAAGCATTTGATTACAAAAACGTTGTAAGTGCTTTCACATAAAAAATGTACTTTGTATACATGGCATAATTAAATCATATTTAATATAATATCTGTGCAAAAGTTGGGGGTTCTTTATGTATTTTCTCATTAATTACTTTATTTAATAAGATAATTTTAAATACATGTATATAGCCATATGATTTCTAGATTAATTAGGACTACGGGCTTGTAATTGAATGAATAAATGAATAAAATAAATAAATAAAAATAAAATAATGAAATATTCAAGAGTTTGAAAAAGGTTATATCTTTCAGTATAAAGTTTAAGATTTTTTAAAATATTTCCATAAAGACTCTAAAATCGAATAAGAAACAAAAATTTCTTAAGAAAAAGTTTAAAAAAATCTGCATTGAAGAGCGTTATTTAAGATTCTACAGCTCAGCTCCTATATCCAATTGAAATTTGTAGAGTAAGGGTCTAACCATTTTGTAGTTATAGATTTGCATCGTAAATATATTTTTTTTTTTGGTTTGAATCTACAGGAGTTCCCAGAAAAAATGGAACTGAAAAAGAGCTGAAAAGGTCATGAATTTAACATTATGTTGTCAGTACTTAGTGGTGAAAAAGAGCTGCAGAAGTTTGTTTTTTAACCCATTGTTGTCATTGGTAGGATGTTTTTCCTTTATACTTCTTGTTCATTTCTTTTGAAGTACTTCGCTTAAAACTATGTTTATAATTTTTTCCACTTTAGCCTTATTAGAAGTAATACAAATGCTTTAAACTTTGTAAAATTTTAATTTTCTTAGAAATTATTTACCTTTTTTCTCACTAAAAATTCATTTACTTCCCCTTTTTTGGATAGTTATTATTAACGACTCCCAAAAAAGTTCAAAATATACATTTAGTTCTACTTTTGAAGTGGTGCAAATGTTCTTTTTTGGAAGTGGTGCAAATGTTCTTTTTTGGAAACTATTGATCGTTTTTTTTACTGGGTCTGTATATTTGAACGATTTCATTGCTTAGGAAAGATTATGTCTGAATTGGGAGAAGATTATTTTATATTATTTAGTAATGATTTTCCTAAAATCTATGGATTTTTTGATTTAAAAGAAAATATGATTGCGAACATTTTGTTTTTTTTTTTTTTTAATTATGAATTAAATGATGAGCATTTTCTATTGATTTATTGATAGATTAATAAAATAGAATTTTTGAAATTCTCAGTCAATTTAGTTATGAATGATCGTGAAGTTCCAAAACTTTAAATCAAATTTAATAAATTTAGTTACACCTGAATAATGTTTTAATATGCTCAATAGTTTGGGAGATATTAAAAAAATTTAATCGAAAAAATGTAATTTCTACAAGCATTTGAAAATTTTTCCTTTTCAAAAAATTGTAAAAAATCGAAAAATAAAATTTTAATTACGAATATTATATGTTTTTATTAAATGAAAATTAAATTTTTTATTCAATTATTCAAATTATTACACTCAGAGAAATATCAATCACATACGTGTTGAAAACGATACCATTCTGTGTCAATAGTGAATCTACACCGTATGTGTTTAAATTAAACACTGCGTGTTCAATTCTTATTAAAAATCGATACCTAATTGGCATCAAGTTGAAACCATTTCGGTATCAAATTGTTAAATTACATATGTTTTCTATTAAATTTGTTAACGAAAGGTATTAAAAAGCTGTTACCGTAAATTACCAATGTGACCACAACCGTTGTTGATTTTAAATCGAATTTTTTCCCTTAGTGTACTTATTTTTATTCATATTTGATTAATTTATTAATTGATAGAATAAGAAAAATAATTGAAAATTGATATACAGCCTGTCCCACGATGTCGAACGAAAAATTCTTTCGACAAAATTAAATTAATTAAATTAAAAATTAAAATTAATTTTAAATTTATTTGTTGTTTTCCATATAAATTGTCGAAACGAATTTTTCGTTCGACATCGTGGAACAGGCAGATATTGTTTTATATTTAGTAAAAACTATTAGAAAATTTGAATTGAATAATTGATACAATTAAAAAAATTATTGGAATAGTTTTGAACTTTGATAAAGTTTTTAATAGACCATAGTTTTTCTGTATTTTTCGAAAAAAAAACTAATATTTTTAAACAAAATTTAAACTAAAATGTTTGTTTTTGTGTTACTTACAATATAACCATATTTCTCCTGATCAAAAGATCTTGGGTAAATCCATTCAAATTGTTAAAAACAAATTTATAGTTTTTATGTTTATTTTATTTCCCTTTAATATTTTAATTCTTTTTTTTTTTAATTTGTATTTTATTTCAGTGTGTTTTAACACGTTTTTGTTTTAATTTGTTTTAATATTTTAATGTTTTATTTTTAAAATTTTTTTATATGTTTTAATATTTTCTTTTTAATTTCTTTTTCTTAACATTCTTTTTATTTAGAAAGATTTTTTATATATTTATTTAATTAAATTAAAACATAAAATTATTTTATTAAAACACTCTCACACCGCATAGCCGTCGTTTAATTTTGAATTCCAACAAATTTTAATCAAATTGTTTTGTTGTTGTTTTTGTTTCTATTTCATATAATAAATTGTATTAAATTATTATAATTATTAAACGTTACTAAATATAATCCGTTGCACGGGTTAAAACCAAAACAGCTTTTGTGATACTAATAACTAAATCCCATACAACACTTAACGGTTACTTTGGGAATAAAGTGTAGAAAAGCAACAAAAAACAAAAGACTCCACCTACAAATTAATAAAAAAAAAACAACTAAAACTAAACAATACCAAAGACAATAAGAACAATACAATAAAAAAAAAATGATAAAAACAAACAAACCAGAAGGAATTCTCATAAAATTTGCTATATTACCACCCGCATAATCTCAAAACCCCAACATAACACAGAGATGATAATAATGATGATGAGAAAAAGAGAGAGAGAGTAGCCAAAAAATTAAACTCCAATTCCGTTACATAGAATATACTACATACTCCAATCCTTAAATACAATACAATATATACTAAACAAACAACAATACAATAGTTTATAAAACAAACAAACATACAAGCATTAACAAGTTTTAATACAAAAAAAATACTAAACATAAACAAACATTTACACTTAACACACATACACATATCTATACTATTTAGTAAACAAAGAAGTTTGGCTGCTTGGTGATTGGTCGGATAAATTTTAAAATGCATTGTTTACTGTTAACAATATAATGTGAATGTATTAGTAATAATTAAAATGCAGAGAGAAATTTCTTTGCACATTTCTTTGAAAGTAAAAAGAGCCAGAGAATTAATAATATAAAAGAGCCAGAGAGTTAGAGATGTAAAGTGGAATAAGATTTCAATAAACTGGAGAAAAATAAAAAAAAAAAATCCTGGTGGTTGTTTATTAAATATTTTCATTATTGTAGATTTAATAAACACAATTTAATTGTTAGTATATATTTTGTTATTGTTGTTTTTTTGGGGGAGATTAATTAAATTTAAATCTTTTTCTATTTAAAATAAATTGTAATATTTTATAGGTCTTTTGTTAGTTGGCTTTTGTACGTTCTCATTGTTTTCCTCCCGCCACAAAAAGACATATTACCGTTATTTTATAAAAGCAGGGTTGGAAAAATTGGAGTTTTGCAATTGCAGATTTTTTTTATCATTTTTTAAACTTAAAAAATAAATGTTTTAACTTTGTTCCTCCCAATAAGACTTTAATAACGGTTATTTTATAAAAGCTGGGTTGGAAAAAGTGTAATTTTAAAAGGATTTTTACATTTACAAAAGATTGCTTTAAATTTCCCATCCCTGTGTTTAATTTTTTTTGTTCATTATATTTGTAGTAGATACCTAATTACTAATGTCTATCTATTATTGATTAATTTTTTGTTTGTTTGGTAAATTTTTCTACATAAAAAAAAACTAAATGATAAAATGTGTTAAAGATACCATAGCCAACAGAGCACAATGGGGTAATTTGAAAATATTAAAAACAGTATTTCGCAAAAGATAATAATAAAATACACAATAAATAATATAAATAAGTTTTTAAGAAAAAGTCAGTAATTATTAATCGCTTCAACAGATCTACAAAAAATTTCAAACAGTAATACAAGAGAAATATTCAACTTTTTATTTTAAAAATGAACCTCACAGATATTCCGGAGTTGTTAAAAACAGGAGCTACAAGGTCTCAGAAAATAAACATTCTATTAATTATTTTTCAAATATTTTTATTTTTTTAAGCTTTCAAAAGTTTGACATTTAATTTTCTAAATATTTTGATTTTCATCCCACTATGCAAAGACAAAAAATAGTTAATAATTTGAAATACCTTAACAATGTTAATCCGCACTTAAAATCCCTCAAATTAGTAAAGGTATTTTTATAAGTATTATTAATTTGAGGAAAAGTTTGTAACATTATAAAATTTTAAATTTTGTTAATTTAAGAAACTTAACGAAACATTTATTTTTACGAAAGAAATTTTGTTAAAAATTTAGTTATATACGTTTACAATAAAATATCAGAGTTAAAAATCAAGAGGAATTTTAAAATTTTGTTGATTTTAAAAACTTAACGAAACTTTATTTTTTGTAACAAAGACATTTTTCAACAAACTTTTACTATATATTATAAGAGCAGTTAAAAACTTTTAAAATCAAGATAAAATTTTAAATTTTTTAAAATTTTTTAAAACTTTATGAATCTTTTATTTTTTAACGAAAACAAATTTTAACAAAATTTTACTATATTTCATAATAAAAGATAAAAGAATTCTAAAATTCGGACAAATTTTTAAATTTTGTCAATTTTTAAAACTTAACGAAACTTTTATTTTTAAAAGAGCAATATTTTTGAAAAGATTTTTATATAATTCTATAGCTTAACTAATATTCTTTCAAAATCAAGAAAAAATTTTGATTTTTGTTAACTTAAAAAACTTAACGAAACTTTATTTTTCTTAATGAAGACGTTTTAAAAAATCTCTTATATTTCATAACAGTAGATAAAATGCTTTTATAAACGGCAAGAATTTTTAAATTTGGTCCATTTAGAAAACTTAACGAAACATTATTTAGCTTAACGAAAGATTTTTTGAAGTAATTGTTTATACATCCATTTAATTTAGTTAATATAATTTAAAGTCAAGAACAATTTTTAAATTTTGTCAATTTAAAAAACTTAACGAAAGATTATTTTTAAACGAAAGAATTTTTTTTTAACAAAATTGTTTTTATGTTCCGTAAAACTAGATTAAAACCTTTTAAAATGGAGAAAATCTTTTGAATTTCCATTATTTAAAAAACTTGACGAAACTCTATTTTTCTTAACGAAAGATTTTTTTATATAATTTTTTATTTATTCCTTTAGTTTAGTCAACAGATTTTTAAAGTTTAGAAGAATTTTTAAATTTGATTGATTTAAAAAACTTAACGAAATTGTTTTTTTCTTAACGAAAGTCTTGTTCATGTAGTTTTTTATACATTCCTTTAGCTCTGTTAATAGGTTTTAAAAATCAAGACGAATATATAAATTTTGTTAATTTAGAAAACTTAACGAAACTTTATATTTTAACGAAATAGTTTTTAAAATATAATTTTACTATATTCCATAACAATAGATAAAAGACTTTTAAGATCGATAAGAATTTTGAAATTTGGTCGATTAAAAAAAACTTGACGAAACTTTATTTTTCTAATAAAATAATTTTTAAGCAAAAAAACAAAAAATTTTTTTTTTGAGTAATTTTTTATTCATTACTTTAGCTTAGTAAATAGACATTTAAAATCATTAAACAAATTTTATATTTTGTTGATTTAAAAACTTAACGAAACTTTATTTTCTTAACGAAAGAATTATTTTAACAATTTTTTCCTGTATTTATAACAGTAAATAAAAGGCTTTTAAAATCAACAAGAATTTTTAAATTTCGTCGATTAAAAAAACTTAACGAAACTTTATTTTCCTTAACTAAAGATTTTCTGAGTGATTTTATATATAATGCTTTAGCTTAGTTAATAGACGTTAAAAATCATGAGCAAAATTTTAAATCTTGTTGATTTAAAGAACTTAACGAAACTTTATTTTCTTAACGAAAGAATTATTTGAACAAAATTTTACAATATTTATGACAATAGATAAAAGGCTTTTAAGATCGTTAAGAATTTTTAAATTTGATCTATTAAAAAAACTTAACGAAACTTTATTTTTCTTAACGAAAGAATTTTTGATAATTTTTTGATATATTCCTTTAGCTTAATTAATATACGTTAAAAGTCAAGAAAAATTTTTAAATTTACTCGATTTGAAAAACTTAACGAAACTTTATTTTTTTAACGAATCATTTTATAAATAAATTTTTACTATATTCCATAACAATAGATAAAAGACTTAAGATCTACAAAAATTTTTTAAATTTGGTCAATTTAAAAAACTTAACGAAATTTATGTTTGCTCAAAAAGTTCGTATATAACGGACGAATATTTTTTTATTGTTTTTATCGGATCTATTTTAATTGTAGTAATTTGTTTATTCGTTGTTTATCTCTGTAATTTCTTGTTTTTTTTTCTAAAAACATAAAAACCCCTTAAAAAATCCAAAACGAGTGAAAAAAGCTGTTAATCTTTACGACCGCCCAGTGTGAACACCAATTAATTGCGTAAATTACCAAGATTATGACGATGATGCCACAAGTCACACTTTGTCTAAGCTAGTTTTAAATTTGTATAATTTATTTATACAAAAAAATTATTTCTATTTGATTTTGGTTACAAAAGAAGAGTTTTTTAAAAGCTAAAATTCAAAATCATTTCAATTTGATTAATTTATGGCGTCAGTATCATTGACAGGTATTAGTCATAGTTATAGTTAAAGAAATGAAAATAGAAATAAGTTTAGACCACACGTAGAGGGTCTAAACCACAATGTTAAAGAAATTTTAACAATTTTTGTAATAATAATTTTTAATTTAAGGCTTAAGCTAAAAAGATAAACAATTTTGCAATTTATTTATATAAAAAAGGCAGCTGCTTTACACTTTTTCCAGGGATAACAGAAATAATATAAAAATTCTTTTTTTGGTTCCTAATCAATTTTTCTTCTACTGATCTTTATCAAATGTTTATAATAATGTTTCTTTTATGGTATTAGTTTGTAGCTATTAATGCTAAAGTCATTATATTTTGTTAATTCTGAGTTTTTAAACATTTTGTCACCCGTATAAATACTAACATTTTTGCTACAAGTTAAAATGTTTCTTTTTTGTATTTTCTATTTCAAAATGAATGTGTTTGGTCTTTACCTTTACTGCCTCCATAATAATGAGAATGATGATTTAAAAATATACGTTACTTTACACATTTTTTACACAAATATACTCTTCACATTAATGTGGTGACATGTCAAGTGTAAAATTTAGTTTTTTTTTTTTTTTTAAATATGGCAGCGTTTAATAGTTTAACTAAGTTTTCACTATTTCCTGTCATCAAACAACAAAGAGTTCACTCACCATCTTAATTAGAGTAAAAGTCCATTGTAGTTTTGGTCACACATTTAACTCTTAAATATTTAATTCCATTCACATACATACTTACATGAATTAAATACATTTCTTCTCATCAATTTACATAAGAGCATTATTAAGGGGATATGGAGAATTGTAGCCAACCATTTGGAAAACCAATTGTTTGCGCTTTTCACAATTGTAAATAAACAATTAAACGGTTTTCTTAAAATACCCTATAATTAAAAGAAAACGACAATAAAATTTAAGACGCACAATGAAAAAATAATTTAAAAAATTATATTAAAAAATCCTCAAAAAATCTTACACCTGATCCTGTTAAGTGAGAGAGACACCAATGCTTTTTTTGAGAAAGATTGTTATCAGCAAAACTTTCTTTTAAAAAAAATTTAAGATCTTTAAATTAATTTATTAAATATCAAAATTATTTTTTATTAATTAATTATATAAAAATCATGATCACTTCTCTTAGACATTTTCAAAAATATTTTTAATGTAGCGCTCTTTTCAAAACCAGCTTGTTTGATCCCTACAAATATTTTCAATTGTTTTCCTTTATTATTATTTATTCACTGGAATGGTTTTTTAAATGTTGACTTCTTGTATATTAAATTGTACATAAATTACATAAAGTATGTAACTAAATGAAAAAACTCATTCTACCTTTTTTTCACCATTTTATTTTTTATTTTAAACAAATTCTCTTAAATGCGGGCTGATCAGGTGAAAAGTTTATTTTTTTTTATTTCATTATAACATCTTTGACAAACAATTTTACATCACTTTAACATTTGTCGTCTGCTGATGTTCTTAAACTCTTTCTTAAGGCTTTTTTTCTTTTTCTTTACGTTACTTTAATTATTTATAATTTAGTCCTGATTGTCAGTTATTGTTGTAATTTTAAAATTAAAGGAGACAGAAAGCTTAATGATCAGCTCGTTAAAATTTGGAAAAAAAAACTTATGAAAAGAAATGACAGGAAATTATATGTTTTAAAAATAATTTAAAGAAGTAAAATTGCTCCATAAAATTTTATACCAAAAAGGATATTTTATTAAAATATTAAATAAAAAGGAAATTTAACAAAAATTTCCAATAAAAATGAAATTTATAAAAAATTTCCTGTAAAAAGGATTTTTTTAAATTTCCTATTAAAAGGAAATTTATAGAAAATTTCTTATAAAAAGGAAATTTAAAAAAAATCTCCTGTAAAAAGGATTTTTTTTTTAATTTCCTATAAAAAGGAAATTTATTGAAAATTTCCTAAGAAAGGGAAATTTATTGAAAATTTCCTAACAAAGGAAATTTATAAAAAATTTCCTATAAAAAGAATATTTAACAAAAATTTCCGATAAAAAAAAATGGAAATTTATTGAATATTCCCTCTAAAAAGGTGATTTATTGAATATTTCCTATAAAAAGGAAATTTAGTGAAAATTTCCTCTAAAAAACAGACTTATTAAAAACTTTTTATAAAAAGGAAATTTATAGAAAATTTCCTATAAAAAGGAAATTTATAGAAAATTTCCTATAAAAAAAAGAATTTAACAAAAATTTCCTATAAAAAGGAAATCTATAGAAAATTTCCTATAAAAAGGAAATTTATTGAATATTCCCTCTAAAAAGGTGATTTATTGAATATTTCCTATAAAAAGGAAATTTAGTGAAAATTTCTTCTAAAAAACAGATTTATTAAAAACTTTTTATAAAAAGGAAATTTATAGAAAATTTCCTATAAAAAGGAAATTTATAGAAAATTTCCTATAAAAAAAAAGAATTTAACAAAAATTTCCTATAAAAAGGAAATTTATAGAAAATTTCCTATAAAAGGAAATTTATAGAAAATTTCCTATAAAAAGGAAATTTATAGAAAATTTCCTATAAAAGGAAATTTATAGAAAATTTCCTAAAAAAAGGAAATTTATAAAAAATTTCCTATAAAAAGGAAATTTATATAAAATTTCCTATAAAAAGGAAATTTTCACTAATAGGAAATTTTTTACAAATTTCCTTTTTACAGGAAATTTCCTTTTTATGGGAATATTTTACTAAATTTCCTTTTTTAAGAACATTTTCAATAAATTTACTTTCTTTTTTTTTAAATTTTCATTTTATAGGAAATTTTCACTAAATTTCCTTTTCAAATTTCCTTTTTACAGGAAATTTCCTTTTTATGGGAATATTTTACTAAATTTCCTTTTTAAGAACATTTTCAATAAATTTACTTTCTTTTTTTTTTAAATTTTCATTTTATAGGAAATTTTCACTAAATTTCCTTTTTATAGGAAATTTTCACTAAATTTCCTTTTTATAGGAAATTTTCACTAAATTTCCTTCTTATAGAAAATTTTCAATAAATTTCCTTCTTATAGGAAATTTTCAATAAATTTCCTTTTTATAGGAAATTTTCAATAAATTTCCTTCTTATAGAAAATTTTCAATAAATTTCCTTCTTTTAGGAAATTTTCAATAAATTTCCTTTTTATAGGAAATTTTCAATAAATTTCCTTCTTATAGAAAATTTTCAATAAATTTCCTTCTTATAGAAAATTTTCAATAAATTTCCTTCTTATAGGAAATTTTCAATAAATTTCCTTCTTATAGGAAATTTTCAATAAATTTCCTTCTTATAGGAAATTTTCAATAAATTTCCTTCTTATAGGAAATTTTCAATAAATTTCCTTTTTATAGGAAATTTTCACTAAATTTCCTTCTTATAGGAAATTTTCAATAAATATCCTTCTTATAGGAAATTTTCAATAAATTTCCTTTTTATAGGAAATTTTCAATAAATTTCCTTTTTATAGGAAATTTTCAATAAATTTCCTTCTTATAGAAAATTTTCAATAAATTTCCTTCTTATAGAAAATTTTCAATAAATTTCCTTTTTATAGGAAATTTTTCAATAAATTTCCTTTTTATAGGAAATTTTCGATAAATTTCCTTTTCATAGAAAATTTTCAATAAATTTCCTTTTTATAGGAAATTTTCATTAAATTTTCTTTTTATAGGAAGTTTTTACTAAATTTCCTTTTTATAGGAAATTTGCTATAAAAATCCTTTTTATTGGAAATTTTCAATAAATTTCCTTTTTATAGGAAATTTGCTATAAATTTCCTTTTTATTGGAAATTTTCAATAAATTTCCTTTTTATAGGAAATTTTCAATAAATTTCCTTTTTATTGGAAATTTTCAATAAATTTCCTTTTAATAGGAAATTTTCAATAAATTTCCTTTTTATAGGAAATTTTCAATAAATTTCCTTTTTATAGGAAATTTTCATTAAATTTTCTTTTTATAGGAAGTTTTTACTAAATTTCCTTTTTATAGGAAATTTGCTATAAATTTCCTTTTTATTGGAAATTTTCAATAAATTTCCATTTTATAGAAAATTTTCAATAAATTTCCTTATTTAGAACATTTTCAATAAATTTTTTGTTAAGTAAATAATCTTCTGATCAATTTCTGTTACAGAAAAAAAGAAAAAAATAAAATAAAAATCAATAACTTTATTTAGCTGTTGATCCCTTTGAGTTACAATCTATAAATTTATGCGTTCTTCTCATTCCATAATTGTTTTGCCTTAAAAAAAATTCTGAGCACGTGTCCTTTACATTACAAAGCCTCTTGTAATTCTTACACTAAAAGTCTAAATATTCAGGCCACGTTACCACCAACTAAAGGACTGACTTAAAAATCATATGGTCGACACTAAAATATTTTTACAAGACATTTACAGCTTCCTCTCCTGCATGATTCACGTTAAACCAGCACAAACTCTCAAACATCTGCTTAAGTTGCAATTGGTTAAAGGAGCAGAGAGAAAGAGGAAAAGTGAAGGGATTTTTATGTTTCTTAGCACATACACACGAGTTAAATTAATTGTTATTTGGTGTGTGCTTCCTTCCACCTGTTAAACAAACAGACGACAACCACAACAACGAAGACCATGATGACAGAAAACTCAACAGAATATTAAAGACGTTGAACGTTATGATGTTTGTCTAGAAGGCGCGCACGCGCTATATTTTTAATGAAATCAAAAGTGTGTATTTTGTAATGATAAAAATAGATTTTGTTTATTTAAAACTACTTTATTTATTTACTTAGACTTACTTGAGGGTATAAGTAGTTACTTATTGAAGGGACACTGATCCTTTTAAGAAAATAAAGTGCTTAATAACAGTTTGTTTAACTTTAATCAATGATTATTAACTTTAACCTGATATGATAAGTGATGGTTTAAGTAGTTAAAATTACTATTTGTGAAAAATACTACTTTGGTAGCATAAAGAGGGACAAAGAATAAAGAACAGTAGCCAATTCTTTATTTTACTTCAGTTCAGTTTTGTTATCGTTCTATAGCATTAATAACAATTTATATGATCAGTTATTATTAAAAAAGATATGCGGGATTCCCTGATAAAACTATTTTCAACTAGGTGGTCTAATTAAAAATGATATTAAGTTCTTTTTTAACTTTTAACTAGAAGTTTTATTTGTCCACCTTAAAATCTTTTTAATAACCAGATGATGAGCCATAAACTTCATTTAAAATAATTAAATATCAAAAAATGATAAAAACAATAAATAATCTTTTATTTTTAAGCAACATGTGTTTATTTTAATTTCTGATTTCATTTTGATTATAGAGTCAACAAATTAAAAAAAATATATATTTAAAATTAAAATTTAAACTGATCGTTTTCGTTCTTAAGGTAAAAAAAGGAATAAGATACAAATTCAGTTTGTTTTTTTAAAGTTTGTTTAAGGGCTTATCTTAAGGCCACTAACTATTAAGAAAACGTATAAATTTAAACATTTCTTTAATTTAAAGATACAATATCTTTGGGTGATGTTTTTTTTGTTGCGGTTTTCAAAGGCAACAACTCTTTTAGTTGCTTAAATTCTAAAAGTAAAGAGTTTATTACAAATGGCATTGAAATGTTTGCTTTATATTTTTTTTAAATGATTTCTTATTTCAACATCAAATTTAAATTGATTCTTTGCAAAAATTTTGATTCATGTGTTTCAGTACTTTGTATGTTGAAGGTATTTGAAAATGTAGATAATTTTAGTTTAAGATTTGGTTGGTAACTATGTAGTTAAAGTTTTGCTTAAGAAGTATATTTTCATTTCTTTATTTGAAAAGAAAAATTTATTTATTAAAATATGTTCTAGTCAAATATTTGATCAAAATGACGCAACCACTATATAAAATATTTTATAGCTTCTTCGTTTTAACGACCTAGTGATCACCCAAATTTGGTTAAATATTTGACATATTTATTTGAAATTGTTTTTTTTTTTTTTTTTTATTTTAATGAAAATTTGTTTTTTTTTTTAGGTAAACATTTTTCTATGAAAATATATTATTTTCTTCGGGTTTTTGGATGTTTTTTTTATGGCGACATATTGGATGTTTGGTATTAAATCGTCTTTTTTGGTGATCTATTTATTTTTTGATTGGAAATTCTATTGTTTGATTTTGGCGAAAACAGTTTTTGGTCTTTTTGGTGAAATAGAGATTTTTCGTTGAACCCCGAATTTGGCTGTCTGGTATTGCATAAATTTTTTTATAGAAAATTTGGTTTTTTAATCAAAAATAACTTTTTTGGAGAAACTCAGTTTTTATGGTGAAAATTTTTGTATATGAAGAACATTTTTTTTTTGTTAAAATACGTTTTTATGGTTATGTAGTGAAAATTAAGAATTTTTAAATTGTTTACATGGTCACTGGAATAATTTATATTATAACACTAAGCATATTGTGGTTGTAGTTATTATTATTTTTTTGTGTTTGTCACAACGATTTATATGGTTCTCTTTTAACTTATTCTAGAATTAGGCCGAAGGTAACTTTATTAGTGGTTATGACAAACATAATAATTTGATTACGTCAACGAATATTTAGTTACCACAATCATAATATATTTGCTAAATAAGTATACATTATTCCAGTGGACATAAAAAATGCTTCAACGTGTTATGTTTGCCGTAACAATGCTATATGTTTTTTAAACTCATTTGATTTTTTTTTTTTTTTTAAATCGCCAGGAACCAGTTTTTTGCTGAAAACATTCTTTTGGTTTAAAATCGATTTTTTTTACTATAGAACAATTGGTTTTATAAAAAGAACCGATTCGAATTGATTTTTTTATGAAAAATTGTTTTTCGTGAAATATTTTTTGTTGCAGAATTGATGTTTGGTGAAGGAACAGTATTTTTAGTGACAAATTTGTTTTTAGATAAAAAGTTTTTTGTAATTTTTTTTTGGTGAAAAATACATTTTGTTTGGTAATAGATCGAATTGTTGAAGAGCCGTTTTTTTAAGGAAGAATGTACTTATTTTTTAATAACGATTTTCGGTGAATTTTGTATTTTTTTTGGTTTTTGCTAAAAATATATTTTTTTGGTAGCTTTGTTTTTTTTAGCGAAGAATTGGGCTTTTGATGATGAGTAATTTTTTTGGTAAAGACCGGACTATAGATGAAAATTTTTTGCTGAAAAATCTTTTTTTTTTTTTTTTTGTAAAGAATCGGAGTTTCTTTTAGCGAAATGCCAATTTTTTGGTGAAAACTTTTTGTATGTAAAATAGTTTTTTTTGGTTTTATAATTAGGAACCGGTAATTGGTGAAAAACAGTTTTTTTTTTTGGATGAAGAACCGATTTTTAGTACTTTATTTTTGGTGAAATAACGGATTTTTGCTGACAAATTAGTTTTTGATATACACTTTTCTGTTTTTTTTTAGAAAATCGGTTTTTGGTAGATTTTTTTTGCGAAAATTTTTTAGGGTTTATAATAACTCTAGACAAAAGAAAATCGGTTCAAAACTAGTCACGGGACAGGTTCTCAGGGCTATTGACTGGTTCCAGTTGCGGAACTTTTTATGGAAGGAATCTGTAATTTTTGCATGGGCTTGCCATTGGAGGTGGCTATTTAGCACCTTGGATACAAGCCGGTCGCCTCCAAGCTGGCTTCGCACCGCCGCCGGGTAATTTGCTACTTCATGCGCCATCGCCGTTTTCATTGGCTAACATCGGCTCAAAATCAGCCGCCGAAGTTTTTATATTTTTATTAAATTTCAACAAAAACCATATTTTTCTATGTTATTCAAAAAAGCGAATGCAGTGGCTTCTTCTATTATTATAATTTTACTTACATATGAAAAATTTATTAGAATTTAACGTATAAAAGTGAACTAATAATAAATAAATGATGAAATCCTCACTTCTATTTCAACTACTTAAAGTTTTTTGTAGAGAAAATGTAATATTTACTAAAACCCAGTCGAAAATTTAGCCGCCGTCGAATTAGTCTAATTTGCGCTGCCGCTGCCGATTAAAAAGTGCTACGTCGCCGAAAATTTTGCTTCGGTTTGTTTCTCTGCTTGGAACAGGTCTCAGGACTGGTCCAAGATGACATGTTCTAAGTCGATTAATAAATAAAAATATTACCTTTCTAAACTATTTTTATTTCTTTTTAATTTATTTTTATTAAATTATATTTTATAATTTTTCGTTAATGTCGATGGCGGCACCTCGAATCGAACCCACGTACTTCTGACATATCTTATGTTTTATAGTCTTCAACTCTAACCAATCGCGCGATTTGCTAATTGCGCAATTAACATGCCTGTTAGAAATTGACTCTCATCTGATACTTAGTAAATGTGGTGGTGTCAACTGGTTCTCAACTGGAACTGTGGTATCGCGTTAGCTGTCAATTAGTACTTAACCGGTCCTGAGGGAATGGTCCATTACTGCAAGTGCCATAAATCTCCACTAAAGAACCTGTTTTTTTGGATGAATATTCTGGTTTTGAAGAATAACCAGTTTTTTTTGACAAGAACCAGTTTGTTTTTTGTTTCTTTCATTAATTTTATTTATTTTTTTTTTTTTGTGAAAAATCTATTCTTAGTGAAAATCAATTTCAGTTAATAATCGATTAGTAAGTCAAACTTTGACTAAAAGAAAGATTAAGTGAAATTAAAACATTTTCTTATTGGAAATCTATTTTTTTTGCAAACCAGGTTTTTAAATTTCCTTGAAAAATATTAAAGAAATTTGAAACAGATTTGTGAAAGAACAAAGATCTTTGTTTATCAGGAGGTCTAAAAAGCTCAGTTTTAATTGAACTAAATTTGAACTAAATAAAGTCTAACTATGGCTAAAATAAATCTAAGGTTGGAGCCGAACTTGAGCTATGATTAAAAATAAACTAGGATTATATAAAGGCCTACGGTTAAATCTAAAGTGGGACTATATAAATACCAACGATTAATACTAACTGAGAGTTAAACTGTGATCTAGATTGGAGCTAAACATGTCGAATATAAAGACATGCGATTAAATCTTGACTAGCAAAATATAACCCCTATGATTGAAGCAGCATAAGAAATATATAATAACCATACAATTGAAGTTAAACTGGCGTTATATAAAGGCATGCGATTTAAGCTAAACTGACACTATAAAAGCTCTTTAATTGTAGTTTATCTGGGATTGTACAAACTTCTAGGATTATAGGTTATATAAAAAGCTGCGATTAGCTTAAACTTGGTATTAAGAGAATTCTGTTTTTAATGTAAAATTTTATGTAATGTAGGTCACTTGAAATTCCCCTATAACCTCAACACCTGCCACTGGTTATTAATTTTTTTTTTTTTTTTTTGACGATCATAAATATGATCACAAGCAATACTGATGAATTTGATTTTGGTTTTGTTTAAATAGCCTCAAGCTTTTAACTGCATCTCATAAATTAGTTGACAGTACCATTGATAGGTGGCTACACCTCTTTGATATCTGTTATATAATCATTTATGTTCTTTTGGCCGTTAGCTTAGGCAGCAAACACTCATGTGTCAAACACAATAAAATTCCAAACACGTTCTCAGGAGGCAAATTTTTCGACAACAAATTCTTGTTGATTTAATATTTTTTCGGGAGTATGATTTTTTTTTTTTTTTTTTTTTGAGTAGCCAGAATATAATTTAAGTTGTGTGTTTGTTGAATGCTTGAGGGCTTAAAAGTGTTGTTTAAACAAGCACTCGCTTTGGTGGTGCTCTGTTATTATTGTCACCAATGGCGACAAAAATCGATTTGGAAGATCACGTCCACAACACTAAAATTAAATTGATGATGCTGCTGCTGCAAAAAAAAAACTCTTCATATTTGGCGCTTGATACAACATAAGAGAAGAAAGAGTAAGTTTACTATAGAATAGAGTGCAGTTAGTTTTAATGAAAAATGAGGTGTTTGAGTTTAACTTCAAGTCACTGACCATTATGTTGAGCTATAATATCTAAGGACGCGTGGTTGCTATGGTAGTGATTTTATATGTTAGGGATTTTATAGCTTTAGGCATATTTGCACACCATTCGTCAGTAAGGTGATATTACGATCAAATACATATTGTGGTAGATAGAATGAGAGAAAGAGAGAGAGCGAGTAAGAGGTGATTGAAATCATGTTTTACCCAGTGTTGCCAATTTAGCACTTTCAGTGCTAGATTTAGCATTTGAAGAGGTTAAAATGCATCGACAATTTATAAAAATATGCCAAATGCTTTTAAGCACTTTTTTACATTGTTTTTTTAATTAAATACTTTTTGATTTTTTGAAAGAATTTCTTAATAAATTTGACTTTATTAGATGTAAGTTTGCAAATATGCAGGGCTTATATTACTTATATTACTTTAATTCTCACTATTACAAATAGTTCTGAAGAAAATTTATCTATAAGTTGTCATTTGAACTATATTTTGCAATAAAAAAAGGCAACGAAAATATGATTTTTTCTTTACAAAAAATTTAGCATTGTCATTTGCTGCTGTAGAACAATTTAGCATAATTTTTTGAATAATTTAGCACTTTTCCAATCACTTCTTCTGGCAACACTGGTTTTACCCATTATTATTATTTGTAAATTACACTAGTGATTTTTTGCTCATCGCCATATACAACAATTATTTGGTGTTAGTTTACTGCTGTTGTTCATTCAACAAAATGTTGGTCGATTTATTTAAAATTTGTTATTATTTTCCTTTTTTTGACAAAGGTAACATTTCAACATCCTTCTTTTTTAGTTTGTGCAAATATTTGTTTACTGTTCCGTCCGACTCATTTAATTTTTCACAGAATTCCATTTAAATTTAAAGTGATTTTTTTTATTCTCTTATTTATATAATGAACATGTCTTGCTCATTTTCTTGATGGCAGCGGCTGTCCTCCTCCTGTTTTTCTTTTATATATTTATATCATTAATATTGATGAACTCTTGTTTTCAAGAATGTAACTTTTAAAGACTTTTTATGTGTGCTCCTTCATTTTTTATGTAGCTGTCATTTAGGTGATAATGTGATATGTTCGAATTAAGTATAATGTAAATTTTCTTATTTTTTTTATTATAATAAAGTGTCAAAACATTGTTATTATTCGCACTTATAAGTGTTGGTTTTAAGAAGAGAAGAGAATATAATGTTAATTTATTTAAACAAATTTTGGTGATTGTTTTTTTATTTAACAAGCAGCTAATAATGATATTTAAATTTTGTTTAAAAAATATATGCCCGAGGTTAGTAATAAAATTAAGAAGAAATATGATTTATAATATGCTAAATAATTCTTAAGAATTTGACAACTTCTTTGAAGAAAGAGTAAAATAAATATAAGAGAAAATTTAGGTTCTCTGGATAGAAAAAATGTATTTGCAAGAGATTAAATCTCAAAAAATAAAAAAGTAAATTTATATAAAATTTTATAAAAAAGGAAAATTATATAAAACTTCCTTAAAAGGGAAATTTATTGAAAATTTCCTATAAAAAGGAAATTAATGGAAAAATTCCTATAAAAAGGAAATTTATTGAAAATTTACTATAGAAAGAAAATTTATACAAAATTTCCTTTTATAGGAAATTTATAAAAAATTTCCTTTTATAGGAAATTTATACAAAATTTCCTTTTATAGGAAATTTATTAAAACTTTCCTATAAAAAAAAAATTATTTTATTAGCTATAATTTTAATCCTACGTATTTTTTTGAGGTGATTTATTTACCACTAATTTCAATACTAAATACATTTGAAAATCCGGGATTATTACCTTACGATCATTTATTATTTTAACACTTCAATAGTTTGATAATATCATCAATTAAACATATTTATATGCAAAACGACACAACGTTAAATTCGCTTTCAAAAGCATTCAATCACTTGATATTAATGGTTTTTATAAAAAAAAACTCACATTACGCAAATTTCAATATGAACATTAAATTCAAGAAGTATAAAAGTACAGTAACTTGCAATAGTTTTTTTTTTAAGAAAAACAGAGAAAATGTATTAAAAACATTTTTAAATTTCGACAACTCTAGTTGGCAAAACACAAATGAGGGGCAGACATCAAATTTCAATCAAAATTTTTATTATAATTTTTTTTTTTTTAAGTACGAGTATCATTTTTTTTGAAATCTCTACATTCAAATCAAGTATTTATTATTTGTATTATTATTTTTGGCCCATCAAAAAAGTGTCAAAATGTTTAATTTATTAGCTAAATCATTAGATGAGATACTCCAACAAAACAAACAAATAAACAAACAACAATGACAACAACTATGATAGCTACTATGCTGCCTCTATTTCAGTTATTTATACATGATTGGCAAATGCAATTTTTTTTTCTTTCGATTGTCTGTCTGTCTGTCCGTCTGTCTATTTTTGTCTAATAGTAGTAGTTATTGCGTTTATTAATGATTAGAAACCAAAAATAAGCAAAAATTAGCATTCTATTATTATGGATAGATGGATGGTTGTTGTGTAATTATTACAAAAACACAAAACAATGTTTTAATGAAGCCAATACAAATTACAGGGAAAAATAGCTAAACACACATATACAGACAAAAATGTTTATAAAACATACATACACATACACTTCTATACATTAACAATCAAGGTAAAAAAAATCAAAATACACAATGTAATTTTTATAGGCACGCTTGATTGCTTCCTTTAAACAAAAGGACATTTTATTGTGATGCTGTTGTAGGCTACAGCATAAAAAGGTCCTTTACACAAAAAAAGGTCTACACATTGCAGCTTTTGTTTAACGGGCGTACGCTCAAACTTCATCGTTATTTATAAAACATTGACTAATGAATACTAACTCCAGCCACAAAAACTAAAAATAAATAAATTTGTGAAAAACTATAAAAAAATCTATGAAAAATTCGGTAAATATACACAAAAAAGTAGGAAAAAATTGCAGCATTGCAAATTGATTTTCGTAGGAGAGGGTGAAACGAATAAGAGAATAAAAGGACAATAGCTACATCAATAGACAATCACAACCAACAAGGTCGTTAAGGGCCAAATAACTTGAGTAATTTATGAGTTTTTTTAAGGACATGTTAAACAATAGTGTTAACCGAAAAAAAAAAAAAATAAAATAATAAAAACAAAAGTCAAGGTGTCCATTAGAATGTAATCAAACCCACAATTCAGTGAAGTGAGCGAAACTTATGCTAATTTTTATTTAATAAATTAAATAAAATAATACTCCCGCTGAAATTTATAGAGAGAATTAAATATTAATAAAAATATTGAAATATATTAAGATTTATAAGGGCGTAACCAGATATACAAAAACCTTAAATCTATTATTTCTGCTTCTGGTTTTAAATACGGTTACACCTTAATCTCTTATTTTTCTCTTATCACCTCACTAGAGAAGAAAACGGGACGATCATTTGGGAGTAACTTAACAAATAATTTTTTTTCCTTATGTATCTCCTTTTATATTCTCGAATTCCCCAGCATAGTAAGCTGAAGAGATGTGTCTCCAAAGAAAAATTTTTGATAGCTTTCTTTATTAAAGAAATTTTTAATATTTTTTTTTATACGAAGATTTTAAAAAATTTTTTATTTATAAGAAATTATCCATAAATTTGCAAAATATCACAGAAATCAAATGAATTTATTGATGCATTAGTGTACATTAGGAAAATTTGCGGATAGAGAAAGAATCTTGTTATAAAACTCAGATAGAATGTTAATTTCTCTCCCGAATAAATGGCAAAAATCTACTCAAATAAATACTGGGGTGAAACCTGCAGTCACATGCGTTGCAGGTAAAAATGATTCTAGCAATAGTGAATGAAGTGAAGTGCTCCATCCGGCAGTGCTGGACCAGCACCCTTGAGAGTTATATTAGGAATTTTGAAGTTATGAAGTAATACCTTGTCATAAACCACAGAGAGAGAGAGAGAAAGTGTCGCAGAAATCGAAAGTGTTTTTTAGGTTCATTAGCGTTATCTTGGGAATTTCACGGACAGAGAGAGGCACCTTATTATAAAACACAGACAGATGGTCGTAAGAATCTGAATAATATATAGATATGGATTCTATTCTAAAGAGCTGAAAAAGAAGGATGGCGCCACAACGCCACAACTATCTACTCAAATGATTACCGAGGTGAAGCCTGCAGTTATTTGTGATACCTCTTAAAAATAGCGCTGGCAATAACGAATCAGCAGAAGTGCCCAAGTTTTTGAAGATCTTCGAATGAAGGTCCAATCCATATAACTAGAATGCTACTTCATGGTGGTCAACTATGGAATCCTATAGTACTCTTTGTGTTCCAATGCTCTGATCAGAGCTACGCAAATTGCCGCACATGTCCAAATGCTCTTTTAGTTTATCACACCGACATGCTCTAACAAATTAAATAAATTTATAAAATATTTACGAATATTGTGTGTCGAATAAAATCTAAGAATCCCTGCAATATTATAATATTAATAAAATATCCCTTTGAAAATGTTACCTTTTACTATTTATTTTCAAATATATATCAGCCTACAAGAATCATTATCACATATGAAAAAATCGTTATATGGATAGAACTAGAGACCATCCAAGACAAAACTTTGTAATCAAAGATGCACAATTTTAAGAATATTATAAAATATTTACGAAGATTATATTAACCCAATATGGTTTTCGAATGAAAGCTTCGAATCCCTGCAATATAATAATATTTTTTATTACAATATAATAATTTAAGAAAATAAATGTCCTGCTGAAAGTTAAATCCTATAATATTACATTTATTCCTTAATTACACATTTTATATAAATGATTTTTTCTTAACATTTTGTTCTGAAATATTTAATTTGACATCCATATTGGGTTTATATAACTTTGGTAAATATTTTATATATTTTTATACCCTACACCACCATAGGTGGGGAGTGTATTATGCGTTTGTGCTGATGGTTGTAACTCCCAAAAATATTAGTCTAAGACCCACCTTAATTTATACCAATCGGCTTAGAATCACTTTCGGAGTCGATTTAACGATGTCCGTCCGTCCGTCTGTCCGTCCATGTAAACATTGTAATCAAACTACAGGTCGCAATTTTGAACTAAAATTAATGAAATTTGGCACACAGGTTTCTTACAGTCCAGGAACGAAGCCTATTGAAATTGGTTATGATCGGTCTATTATTTCACCTAGCCCCCATACAAATGTCCTCCCGGAAAAGGGTTTAACGATCATAAATCCCTTAAATATACCAATATTTTAATGAAATTTGGCACATATAAGTTTTATATAAGTCCAAATGAGTCTGCTGATTTTTAAAAAGATCGGTCTATAATTAACCATAGCTTCCATATAAACCACTTTTCAGAAAATCACTTTAACGAGAATAAATCTCATTAAAATGTTAGTATCAAGTTAATATTCGACACAAATAAGTTTTATATGAACATAAATGATAGTGCCAAATTTTACAAAGATCGGTCCATAATTTGCCATAGCTCCCATATAAGGCCCTCTTTCGGGAATCACCCAAAAGTGAATAAATTCATATAAATGTCAGCATCGACGTAATATTCTGTATTCGTATGTTTTATTTTACACTTATGAGTATCGGTCTACATTTGGCTCCAAGTCTAATAAAAGACCCCTCCCCGAATTATAATGTCCACAATGGTGTAGGGTATCCTATGGTCGGGCTTGACCGACTATATATTTTTCTCTCGTTTTAAAGTTGCATATTTTTCAAAAATTTTAAGTCCTTTTGAGAAAAAATTTGACGTCCTGGAGAAAAACTGAGTACGCGGTTTTATTATGTTTAAGCTCAAGTTTGATACAAATATCGATTTTTTCATGGGTGAAATTTATTTGTGTTCACACAGTGTTATTTAATAAATTTAATATATTTTTTATATATATTTTTTTTTTTAAGAAAATTTTTTAAATATTTATTTATAGTTTTCATTATACAAAATAAAATAATTAAGATCAATAGATATTTTTTAAAATAAAAATATTTAATTATAAATTTGAAAATTTGTTCTTTGTACAATGTAAAAACGGGAGAGCAATACAGAACATATACTAATGCAAAATATAAATGAAATGCGTTCTCATAGCGCCGAACGCTGTTCTAGATACACATCTAATTTAAAGTTTAAGTTTCCTTCTATTGAAGGTTTAATCTTATCAGCGGCTCCAAAACTAGTTTTTAGGTGTATTTTCATAGTTGTTTATGCAAAATTAATGTTGATTTCAAGATGTTCATCGGAAGCCAACATTTTTTTTCCCATTTTTCTACCATTTTATAGATTCCATTCTAAAACTACTTCTCCTCTTATAAGGCCAGAAAGATTCCAGCCAATTTTTTGTGTAAAACTTTATATCCACTTTCTTCCAAATAGTTTTTAACTGGTCGCTCAACATGAGGCCGATTATTATCATGATGGAAAATTAACACTCATGTCTTGTCACATTTTATTCACTTTGGGTTATCATAATGGATCAATTTCTCATTGACCATAATAATTGGAAGCAGACACGTCTCTCGATGTCCTTAAGCTTTAGATCAGGTGGCAGCCAATTTCTAGGCTTTTGAATAAATCCTAGATTTTAATGATTTTGCAAGTATATCTCTTCGTTTGGCACGAGTCTTGGTCGAGTAAAACGTTCAATTCTTTATCTTCAAATTGCTGACCGGAACACTTCTAATCATGCACATCGAAATCGCCACATTTAAATCGTCTAGACCTATAATGACAAGTTGCTTTAGACTAAAATACGGTACAATTTATCCCACTGTTCGAAATAAATTAGCTTGAGATCTCATACTAAGTTACACCACTATAACACGATCTGTTTTAGCGATAGTAAAAAACTCTTCAAAAATTTATCTAAACAAAAATATAACAAAAAGATAATTGAAAATTTTAATTAAATCAATTAATTTTTGTTTGTATTTTAAAAATTTAAGAGAAATAATAAAAAAAAAATCTACAAAATAAAATCCGTTTAAGATCTTGAAAACAAAATTCATTTGTCTAACGCCTATCTTAAATTCAAATTAAATAGTCATGTTTTAAAACAGTTTAATCAGAGCTATTTCTTTTGGTATTATTCCCACTGTAAATATAGATTGCTACCACTGTAAAGCATAAATATTATTGAAATCGTGTTTTTAGTTATGCTAAACTCTAACCTGATTTTTTGGTGTTTAAAAATTCTTTAAAAATGATTTGAATCTAAGTTTTAGCGAAAATTTAATTGAACATATTTAATTAGATCAATTAAAATAAACTAAAAAGCATTGGAATTTAACACTGTATGGCTAAATTATTTTTGAAATTGTTTAACATTAAATAAATTCCAACAGAACTATTTAATAATATATAGATAATACTATAAATGTGTACTTAATTTGAACTGAATTATTAAAATGTTAACTGAATAATTTAATCAAAACAATTATATGTAAATTACAAATCTTTTCCATTCATTTTACAAAATAGAACTCTTAATAAAATGTTATTTTGAATGAAAATATATAAAAAAGAATTTAATAATTAAAAGAATTTAATAAAAAGGGTAAGAAATAATTAAAAATTTTGTTGTTATTAATTGAAATAATTTAATTAAATCAATTAAAAATTCTTACAAAACAAAAAGCAAATGGTAAAATTTTAAAACAAATATTCATTAAACAAAATTATAATATTTGAGGGCAATTATTTTGAAATATTCAAATAATCTTGGAAGATAATTTTCTTAGAATAATTTTAAATCTCAAAGTAGCTTTTAATTACAAAAAAAAAAAAAAAAAAAAAAAAAAAAAAAAAAAATCGTTTCCACCATAAATAAAATAGTTACTGATATCTTTTCAAATCTATTCTAACGGAAAAAAAAACTCCCACGATTTATTTTCTTTATCTAACTCCATAAACAATTGACAGCCTTAATCAAACCTCTCCAGATACATGATCGATTGGTTAATATAAAAAAATAAAAATAAAACACTTTTCAAATTGACAACTTCCTACAATCAAACAGATTTAACTGTAAAAAGGATCACTTTCCATTTTACTTTCTTTCTCTCTATTTGAAAATTTTCCCTTTTAGCTCATGCCGTTAATTGTTATTCATACTCTTATTATTGTTTCTAGTAGACAACATCAGCATGATCGATTGATCATGTTGTCGATTTAGCTAAAGTAAAAACATATTTTCATAGGCAAATTCTGAGTTTGCAATTGTCACTTGAATGTACTTGAATTGAATGGTAATGTCCTTTATTTATGCACAACTCGAGCTGTTAATGAGTCAAACAACAAACTCTTTTCAGATTTCAAATGTGTTCCTGCGTTTGTTTTTTTTTTTTGTTGCCTTTTGGCTATTTATGAGCAATTAAGGCAGATGTTGAAATAGTAAGTACGTGTTTATTTCTTTTGTTTAATAAATAAAATAAATTCATTAAGATTGAGATTTCTTTTTGTGGGCACCTTTTGTTTTTGAAAAATTTAAGTAAAATGGTATTTGTTTGGTTAAGTTACACTGTGAAAATATGAACTAATTCTTCAAAATTTTTCAAAAATCTAATTCAGCTAGCTTTAAACACAATTCTGCTAATATATTTTATTTCAAATTAAAAGGTCTTATTAAATTGTAAGCAAAAAGTTTAAAAAATGTCAATTCAGCTAAGCTTAATTGTAATTCAGCTAAAGTTTTTTTGTGTAAAAATTATAATTTTCAAATTATTTTTAGTTTAAGTATATTGATTCAGCTAAAAATATTTTAATTCAGCTTAAAATATAAAAAAATAGTTTTACAAATTTTTCCAATTTTTTGAATTTAAATTTGTTTAGTTAAGTTTTAGCACAATTCAGCTAATATATAATAATAACTTTAAGCATTTTAAGCTATTATGAGAGTATTTTTAATTTTATTTTGTAATTCAGCTAAGCTTTACCCATATTCAGCTGCTTTTTATGTAAAAATTATATTGTTCAATAATTTCAACCTTCGAAGGTCATATTTTAGCAATTCAGCTGAAAAAAGTTAAGTTGAGCTAAGGATAAAGGCAATAGTTTCAGAATTTTTTTAATTTTTTTTAGAGTTTTTATTAGCTGAATTAAGAATTTATGTTTTAAACTAAATTAAAACTTTAATTTTAATAAATAGTTGAATTAAGTTTTTAAAATATATTAAGTTACCTGAATTGTATATTTTGTACAATTTAATATTTTTAAAAAGATTTTTTGGAAAATTTAGCTAGCTGAATACGGAATTTATAGTTTAAATAAGAAACCATTTAATATTCCATAAATTCAGGTAGCTGAATAAAGATTTTAATTAGCTGAATTATATATTTTAAATAATTTAAGTCTTAAATAAGAAAATTGTTTAAAATTACACAAATTCAGCTAAATAAAATTTTTAGTCAGCTTAATTACATTATTTTTTAGTTAAAAGTTTTATTTTAATATTTAAAAAAAAAAATTGGGTAGTTGAATTGTGATTTTAGCTAATTCAGCTAGCTGAATTCTGGAAAATTTAGCTAGCTGAATTCAGAATTTATATCTTAAATAAGGAACGAATTTAAAATTCCATAAATTCAGGTAGCTGAATAAATATTTTAATTAGATGAATTTAATATTTCGTAGAATTTAGTTTTTTTAGAATAGTGATCCAGAAAATTTAAGTCTTAAATAAGAAAATAGTTTAAAATTACACAAATTTAGCTGGCTGAATAAAGTTTTTAGTCAGCTGAATTATATTATTTTTTAGCAAAAAGTTTTATATAAACATTTTTCAGAAATTCATGTAGTTTAATTGATATTTTAATAAATTCAGCAAGTTGAATAAAGTTTTCAGTTGGTTAAATTTCATATATTATGTATTTTACTACTTTTAAAATGATTTTATGGAAAATTTAGCTAGCTGAATTGAGAATTTATATCTTAAATAAGGAAATAATTTAAAATTTCATAAAATTCAGCTGGCTGGATAAAGATTTTAATTAGCTGAATTTCATATTTTGTATCTATAATTTAGTACTTTTGGAATAGTTTTCCAAATAATTTAAGTCTTATATAAGAAAATAGATTCAAATTCCTTTAATTCTGCAGCCTAAATAAAGTTTTTAGTCAGCTGAATTATATTATTTTTTAGTCAAAAAAATTTTTTTTAGTATTTTTAAGAAATTCAGGTAATTGAATTGAGAATTTAACTAATTCAGCTAGCTGAATAAAGTTAGCTGAATTAAAATTTTTTGTGGAGTTTTTGATTACATTTTCAGACAATTTAGATAGATAAATTAACGACTCTTGTATTTGGAAAGGTAACTATACAAATTTTCATAAATTCAGCTTGCTGAATAAAGTTGTTAGTTAGCTGAATGAAAATATTTTGTAGTTAAATGTTTTATTGAGTCTTTTTAAAACAATTTGCCTAGCTGCATGAGGCTTCATATTAGTTAAAATGTTTTTTTGGTTTATTTTATGAAATTAATTTTATTTATGCAAATTCAGCTAGCTGAATAAGAATTGCTTTATGACTAATTATACTTTTTAATAATTTAATATTGATATGTTTAGTTTTTGAGTAATTCAGCTAACTGATTTGGATTTTAAGTTAGCTGAATTGTTTTTTCTTATGTTTTAAAGTAAGAAATTTAGTTTTTTTCTGAGAATTCAGCTAACAGAATTATTATTTAAATAAGCTGAATTACCCCATGATGCAGATTAATAAGTTATTTTGTCATTTTAAAACGATTTAGTTAGCTGAATTGGGTTTCTACACAGCTGAATTACGTTTTTATGTTTTAAGGTAAGAAATTAAGTTTTTTTTTTAAAATTCAGCAAGCTGAGTTAAGATTTTAATAAGATGAATTGCATCTTTTTGTAATTATAATAAATTTTGTAACATTTTTTTTTTAAGTATAGTTTTATAAATTCTAGTAGCTGAATGAAAATTATTTTAAGCCGAATTTCATTATTTTGTGGCTAAAATCTTTATTTTATCATTTAAAAGCAATGTTTGTAGCTGAATTGTATTTTCATGTTTTAATTGCTTTATTCTGTTAATATAATACTAAATTTGTAGTTTTTAAGCAATTCAGATAGCTGAATGAGGTTTTTTTTATTAGCTGAAATGCATTTTTATGTTCCAAGGTAAGAATTTACGTTTTTTTATATTAAACTTGCAAGCTGAGTAGAATTTTTCATTAGCTGAATTGCTTAATTTTGTAGTTGAAAACTTTATTTTGTGTTTCGCAATTAAAACAGGTAGCTGAATTAAATTTTTTAATAGCTGAATTGAGTTTTTATATTTTAATGTAAAAAATTAAGTTTATTATTGTAAATTTTTCCAGCTGAATTAATATGTTTATATGCTGAATTGCATTTTTTGTAATTATTACCCAAAATTCATATTTTTAAAGTAATTTAGTTGCTTTATTTTGTCTAATTAAAGCAATTCAGCTAGCTGCATTAATGTTTTTGTTAGCTGAATTAATTTTTTATGTTGTTAATTGCATTATTTTGTCAAATTTAAGCAATTTAGCTAGCTGAATTAAGCTTTTTGTTAGCTGAATTATCTCTTTATATTATTAGTTGCTTTGTTTTGTCAAATTTAGGCAATTTAGCTAGCTGAATTAAGCTTTTTGTTAGCTGAATTGAGTTTTTTTAGGTTCAAAATAAAAATAAAGAGCATTTTTAAAAATTCAGCTAGCTGCATTAATGTTTTTGTTAGCTGAATTATTTTTTTATGTTGTTAATTGCTTTATTTTATCAAATTTAAGCAATTTAGTTAGCTGAATTCAAGTTTTTGTTAGCTGAATTAATTTTTTTATGTTGTTAATTGCTTTGCTTTTTCAAATTTAAGCAACTCAGCTAGCTGAATTCATGTTTTTGTTAGCTGAATTGAGTTTTTTTAATCTCAAAATAAAAATAAAGAGTATTGTTAAAAATTCAGCTAGCTGAATTGTGATTTGGAAAGCTTAATTTTAAAATTTTGTAGCAAAATTTTCAATATTGAGAAGTTGTAATAATTAAATTAGCTGAAAGAGGTAAATTGTATTGTTTCATGTGACTTTTTTCTCTCTGTAAAACTTGAAAGTTTAGCTAGGCTTAATTTCAATTTAATATTCCTCTCAAGTCTAGGCTTAAAACTCTGTTAAAATCTATAAAATTCAACTGACGATGACTTTGTTTTACCATTTTAAATATAAAGAAGTTAATCTAGCAATATTTTATTAAATGTTTTGTGGTTTAAAAAGAAATATAGGAAAAAAACCTTAAGACATTTACCTCTGTTTCCTAAGAAGATTCCTGTATACTGTGGCACGAGTTTAAAAGAGCCTGCAACGGCAGGTGGCATACGTCTTAAGCACTTAACCAACCAAGCACGAGTTTAATTTAAAAAAAAGTTTTTAACACATTTTGTGATTTTGTTATAGCTGTTTGTTGTTGTCGTCTAAATACTTCTACGTCGTGTGTTGGTTTGATTCTTTGTACACCACAGGATTTTGTCTGGCTACAAAACAGTGACGTCTTTAAAAGACTCTACCTTCGAAAAGGTATTAAAAGTAAAGAGAGAGAAAATTAAGAAGTGCGAATTATGTTGTTGTTGAAGTTGGCACTTCAATTTTATTTTTGTGTTTTTGTTTTAAAGGGATTTTTATGAGTTGCAATTGTAATTGTGGCATAAATTTTAACTGAGGTTTAGTTAGTTTTTTAAATGATTTTTATTTTTATTACAAATCAACTAATGTTGGTAAACAAATACTTAGAGTAACACAGACTGCAGCTGAGGTTCCCTAAGGTGTCATTGTAGACATGAGCTCAGTTAAAATCTAGATACTAATGAGATTTTATTTTAAAGAAAAACTCTACATTTAATTGTGTGTGTTGACATATTACTAAAATGTCAAGGTGAGTTTTAGAAATAAACTAAATGTGTGTGGTCAGGAAAAATCTTATTTCATATTTAAAAATAAATTTAAATCTAAATACTGGGAATGTAAAAAGAAAAATTCAAAATAAAACTAAAACTTTATCTTTAAATTTTTCATTCTCATCATAAAATTTCAAAACTGTTTCTTTAAAAAAAAAGAACATCCAAAACCGCTAATAAAATTTCAACATGTTAAGGGTGTTAAATTATATTAAAAGACCCATATTTAAGGTTGTTTTTTTTTTTTTTAATTCCCAGCCAACGGTTTTTGTCAATTATTGCTTCAAGAAAAAATATTTAACACCATTTAGGGGTAAATATTTTTTAACAAATGCCACCAAACCAAATTGTTTAACAAACCATTTAATATTTTTCACTATCTTAAGGTATTGTTGTCTGTCCGTCTGTCTGTCATTTGCTTCTTCTTAAACCCAGTGTTTACAGGGTTTGTTTAAAATGAGTGTGTGTCTGGGCTATTGTTTCAATTTGTTTAGAGTCATTAGTACATATTAAAGGGTATTTAGTTTTCTTTTACCAAATTAAAGTGTTATAGGTTTTAACACTCTTGTTTTTTTATTAGCTTAAGACACGCAATTGTTTTAGTTTTTAAAACTTTAACGTCATGGGAAAACTAGAGCATTTTAAAACAGATCCTGCTCACACCTTAAGATCCTTCTCAACTAATTTTCGTTATTAACTTTATATGGCCATTTAACACCTCACCTAAGCTGGGGTGTGTGTGGGAAGTTTTGTTGCAATTTGTTGGAAAAAAGAATCCTCTTCATCAATATCTTTAGATTTCGTCATGCGTTATCTTAAAGGTTGTTTTAATGGTTTTGTAGTTTATGGGAGAGTTTTTTTTTACTATAGATTAAGCGGAAAAAAACTTTTAATCCTGGGAAAAAAGTTCAGTTTTATGTAATTATGTGATTTTAATTGAAAACTCAGGGTTTCTTTGTGAAAAAATTTAAAAATTATAAGTCAAACTAATTGCAAATAATGTGTATGGCGTTGCCACTTCATTTAACGTTCATATAATTTTAGACAATAATAATAGTTTTATTTTTCCCATCTGGCACGATAAATAAGGAAATATAATTCTTTATGCATTTTGCGTACAAACAGTGAGTTATTTATTTGCGTATAAACGTAATATGTATGTATTTAGTAAATTGCTTATTTATAGGATATTTATAAAGTCACATAAAATTCATAATTTTGATGGAAATGATATGAGATTCAATATGGATCATAATTACTTTCAAACAGCTCAATATTTTAAGCATAAGAAACTTTATTTGGAAGAAAACTCCAAGCATTTCTCGTGCAAAATGTACCAGGTCCGTGATTTTCAATAGCGGCAAAGTTGGAATTATTTGAAATATAACATTATATACTGGGACAGAGTCGAACATTTTTGGATATAAATCTGTTACTTTTAAACGGCTGCACGTTGGGGTAAAAGGGGTCGAAAGTGGCGTTTAATTGAATTTTGAAAATTAACTTTTTTAAATAAAATTGGGTACCGAATAAAAATAGACAAAATTATGTATCAATAACAATAGAAGTCATTAGCGTAGGTTGCGTTGTTTTTGAGTACTGAGCTGTCAGAGTTCAATATTTTTTTTATATTTTAAGAAAAGAGCAAAAAATTAAATTTTCATGAATTTTCGGTGAATTTTTCTTTAATAAAAAGTGCTTTAAAGGAAAAATTTAAAATGAAACCATCAACTTCACGTATTTATGTTTACTTTTATGTAAGAATTTGAAAATTATTTTTTGTCCTGGTATTATTGTTATTTTTTTGAAAATAGTCAAAAAATGCACTAATTTACAAATTTCATGGAGTGTAACTAAAAATATAACAAGACTTTTGTTCCGAAAAAATTTCTGAAAAATATTACATATTGTCTTCTTTAATATTCTGAAAAAAAATCGTGCGCATATTTTGCCCGATTTTAGAAATTGACTTTTTTGTGAAAAAATCAAGTTACTCCAAATTAAAAACTGGTTAAGTGCGGACTTTTTTATTTTTTACTATGGTTTATTTTTCGTTATTTTATTATTATTATTATTTTTTTGTTACTGTTTTGTACAATTATTTTTAATAAACAAAACTATTTTACTGCTTAATACAGTCGAACTCAGTTCGACTTTTTTTTTCAGAATATTAAAGTAGACAATATGTAATATTTTGCAAAAATTTTTCAGAGCAAAAGTCTTGTTATATTTTAGTATAGTATATTAAAAGTAATTTAAGAAATTCAATTTTTATTTTTAAATGTTGTACTAACATTTCGTAAAGGAGTTTTCAGAATTTTTGTTGATTTTTTTTTTTTTTTTTTTATGAAAACATTACCATTTTGCAAAGAAAGACTTAGAATTCTAAAAATGAATTTGTTTACTTACTAATAAATAATAAAACTGTCAAACTAACTAGTAAAAATCAAAGTAAGTAGTGATTGTTAAAATATTGATTTCACTTTTCCTTGAAGTAAGCGGCCATTTTAGACCCATTTTTTCACAATGTACAGACAAACGGACGGATGTTGCCATACAGCCAAAACAAATCGTAGAGATCTAATAGTCCATTTCTTTACTAACTAGTAAAGAACAAAACAAGTTGTAGTTATTAAAATATTCATATCGCCCTTCCTTGAATTATGCGGTCTTTTTCTAGCCATTTAATCCCAATGTATAGGCAGACGGACGGACATTACCATTCTGCCAAAAAAATCGGTGTATTTTTAAAATTGATATTTTTTACTAAGTAACAAGAAACAAAACATGTTGTGATTATTAAAATATTGATATCGCCTTTTCTTGAATTATGCGGCCATTTTAGACTAATTTTTTCATAATGTATAGACAGACATTACTATTCTGCCAAAAAATTCAAGAATTCTAAAAATATTTTTTTCAAATATTTGTATATAACCTCAGCCCAAAGATTTCAAACGATTTTATTATGTTTTGTTTGTAATTAGTTAAAAAACAATATTTTGTATAGAATAAAATAAATTAGAATTCAATATCTTTATTATCAAACAATTGGACGAACGGACGGACATCAGAAATGAATGTACACGGTGATATTGCCAGATGTGCCGTATCTTGAAATATTTAGACAGCAATCAAAAACAATGGCTTTCCAACTGCCTAAAAAATACAGTAACACTCAGGCGGAAATCTCTGCTTAACTGGTTGATATATTACCAGGTATTGAGTGAATATTATTTTGAGGATTGAGCTAATGTAGTTTAAGAGACTTGCTTGAAATTTTCATACAGGGGGCAGTGTTATACGATGGGATGGTAGTAGATCAGTGATCCCCACACTCATACATAGACAATTGTGTTTGTGTATGTTTTGTATAACTCTCTCACATTTAAATTATACACCAGAAAAATAATCTCATTTTTATAGTAATTTAATTTTGAAAGCTTCTTCTTGAATTTAAAATATGTAAACGGAAATAAACTTACGTCCTGTCCCACGATGTCGAACGAAAAATTCGTGTCGATAATTTATATGGAAAACAACAAATAAATTTAAAATTTTGTTATTGTTTCCCATATATTTTGTCGAACAAATTTATCGATCGACATTGTGGGACAGGCCGTTAGTTTAGAATTTGAATAGTAATAAATAGCGACGCTAAACTTGATGATTTAATGACTATATTTAACTTTTTAATAATAACAATTATGTGAAATTTGAGGTGGTAAAATTGTCAAAAATGTCTAAGAGAAAATTACCTTACTACAACATCATCGGGCAACATGTTCCCATTTATGATTAGAATCTCCAGGCTAGAGGGGCATGAGATTGCTAATGATGTTTTCTAGCTAGAATGTTGCCTTTAATTTATCCTTTTGCCCTCTTTTGTGTTCTATTCTGAAAAAATTTATGAATAATGCTGTAAATGGTTCAGATAAAAGCTAGTTATTTTTTTATTATTTAGAATAGCTCAGTAATAACTCCATATAAGCTCAATTTTACCAGCTGAACGTTTTTACTGAATGAAATGTTCTTTTCAATAGTGTTGCCTTTAAATTAAATAAAAAAAAACAGCAAATAGATTAAACAAATTTTTAATATTTAGTGCAAATCATCAAAATATAACAAAAGTTCCAAAAATTAAAAAAAAAGTTAAATTTCACAAATCTGATCTGATCTGGAAATTTCACTGTCTCTCAGATTACCGAACTCGTATACAGTTTTCCAAGCCGAAATATACGCCATTAATGTGGCAGCTAGGCATATTAGAGAATTTCATTTCTGTTCATCGAGCATTGTCATATATGTGGACAGTCTTGATGCAATCAAAGCTCTAAACTCCAATACGATAAAGTCCAAATGCATAAACGATTGCATTCGCTCTTTGATCAATCAATCACCAACTGTAGAGTATCAAGGACATTATAGCTTCAATGATCACGAAATAAGACTGGGCACTATTATCCTTTGATAGAACTTCGATAAGGCTTCACATAGGCATAATCACAGGGCATAATCGGAGCATAAGGACCACTCGTGGAATAGCTATTGCCTAGATGAAGAGGGAAAACAATCCGTACAGCATCTGTTATGTGAATGTCCAGCACTACAAGAGCGATATCTCTGTAACGATCTGGACTGCCTTAAGGACACGTCATTAAGAAAACTGATTAAGTTTGTTAGAAGTACGGTCTGGTTTCAATATGATCCAATCGAATAGTATATCGTTGATATTAAGTGGGGTATTATGATACTATATATCATTTCTCTTTCTTAGGGTATCACAATGGGCCCTTTAGTCTCCGAGTGCACTCGCGAGCTACCCTTTCAACCTAACCTAATCTGAGTACCAAAAATTTTACAAAGTATTCGAAATTTAAAAAAAAAAATTTTAAAATTTAAAAATTTTTTTCACTTCAAATTTTAAGTTTTACCAAAAATTATTAGCATTATGTTTGTAAATTTTATTCAAAAGTAGCTAATCTTGGTGCGTCTCGCTACCACTTTTGATGCCATAACTAATATTTACTTTATATGTGGGCTACTACTGTCCCTCAATTTATCTCCCCTAAAATTTTATATGCAACTTTTTTCTATAACTGTTTTTAAAACTTTCACTAAATGATTACTTTAGATGCATGGGAAGTACCATTCCCTCTGGTCCTATCCATTTTCATCTTAACTAGAAGGTTGATGAGAAAATTATTCTTACAACATTTTAATACTTTTGCTATAATAGTTCTTATTATATTTTCGATGTATGGGGGTACCATTATCTCTGATCATATACGTCCCATTATCATTTTAAATTTGGATGTTAATGGTAAATATATTCCCGCAAAAATTTAAGGCTTTTGGTGTAACAATATTCATTTTATCTGTATCCTTACTCCTATTAAAAAATAAAGTATCCTATTTTTTATGATGATGCTTTGAAAATTTCAGTGCAGCGGTTTATCTGTCTATAAGGTATAAACAAATCAAAAAATACAGATTCATTTATATTGGTATCTACCAATTACAGAAAATAATAATTATTCTTGAAATTCTGGGAGCTAAAATATAAACAACTAATGGTCAAGAAATTTAAACTTAAAATTCTTATTGACAGATCATTATACGAAATTAATCGAATCTCTCATGAGAGCCTTTTGAAGACTTCAAAATTTTGTTCATTTATGGAACATCTTTAAATTGTAATTGGGTATTCTGCATATAAACATCATAAAATGTAGAATTTATTCTAAAGTTTTGACAAACAAAACGCTTCAAAAATCTGGAACAAGACAAAAACGTGTTTTAATTTGTTTATATTTTATGCACATATTTGTGGTTCATATGATCATGACTTGAACCACATAAATATAATGTTTCTATATTTCAATGGCTATTACAAAAGGGTTTATTAAATCTCTGAAATTAGCTGCTATTGTTTTCTATTCCTTTTTGATTGCTCAAGTAACTTGAAATATAAATAGTTATTTATCTTTAAAGACAGCTCCTAATATTGGCAATTTCAATTCAATCAAGTTTTATTTAACCCAACAAACTTGTTTTCAATATTATTATTTTTTTTT